>OX392528.1:47758321-50258321 GCA_947623455.1 Mimachlamys varia
TGACGATGATGTGGTGAATGATGATGATGATATGGTGGATGATGTAGATGATGATGTGATGGATGATGATGATGACGATGTGGTGGATGATGATGATATGGTGGATGACGCCGATGATGTGATGGATGCTGATGTGGTTGATGATGATGAGGTGGATAATGATGATGCGATGATGTGGTGGATGATGACGATGTGGTGGATGATGATGATATGGTGGATGATGTGATGATGATGTGGTGGATGATGATGATGACGATGTGGTGGATGATGATGATATGGTGAATGATGTGATGATGATATGGTGGATGATGATGACGATGATGTGGTGGATGATGATGATGTGGTAGATGATGATGACGATGATGTGATTGATGATAACGATTATGTGGTGATGGTGGATGACGTTGATGTGGTTGATGATGATGATGATGTGGTGGATGATAATGATGATGATGTGGATGATGATGTGGTGGATGATAATGATGATGTGGTGGATGATGATGATGATGTGGTGGATGATAATGATGATGATGTGGATGATGATGTGGTGGATGATGATGATGATGATATGGTGGATGATGTAGATGATGATGTGATGGATGATGATGATGTGGTGGATGATGATGATGATGTGGTGGATGATGATAATGTGGTGGATGATGCCGATGATGTGATGGATGCTGATGTGATTGATGATGATGATGATGATGATGATGATGATGAGGTGGTGGATGATGATGATGCGATAATGTGGTGGTTGATGACGATGATGATGATGTGGTGGACGAAGATGATGATGTTGATGATAATGTGGTTGATGATGCTGTGATGGATGATGATGGTTGATGATGGTGTGGTGGATGACGATGTGGAGGATGATGATGATGATGTGGTGGATGATGATGATGATGATGATGATGATGATGATGATGATGATGATGATGATGATGTGGTGGATGATAATGATGATGTGGTGGATGATGACGATGATGTGGTGGATGATGACGATTATGTGGTGGATGATGTAGATGATGATGTGATGGATGATGATGATGTGGGGGATGATGACGATGATGTGGTAGGTGATGATGATGTGGTGGCGGATGATGATGGTGATGTGGTCGATGATTATAATGTGGTGGATGATGATGATGTGGCGGATGATGCCGATGATGTGATGAATGCTGATGTGGTTGATGATGATGATGATGATGATGATGATGATGATGATGATGATGATGATGAGGTGGATGATGAAGATGATGATGATGCGATGATGTGGTTGATAAAGATGATGTGGTGGATGATGTGATGATGATGATGTGGTGGATGATGATGATATTGATGTGGTAGATGATGATGATGTGGTGGATGATGACGATGATGTGATGGATGTTGATGATGTGGTGGATGATGACGATGATGTGATTGATGTTGATGATGTGGTGGATGATGACGATGATGTGATGGATGTTGATGATGTGGTGGATGATGACGATGATGTGATTGATGATAATGATGATGTGGTGGATGATGATGATGATATGTTGGATGATGTTGTGGTGGATGATGATGATGATGATGATGATGATGATGATGATGATGATGTGGTGGATGATAATGATGATGTGGATGATGACGATGATGTGGTGGATGATGATGATGATGATGTAGATGATGATGTGATAGATGATGATGATGATGTGGTGGATGATGACGATGATGTGGTGGATGATGATGATGATGATGATGTGGTAGATGATGATGATGTGGTGGATGATGATAATGTGGTGGATGATGCCGATGATGTGATGGATGATGATGTGGTGGATGATGATGATGATGTGGTGGATGATGACGATGATGATGATGATGATGAAGATGATGTGGTGGATGATGATGTGATGGATGATGTGATGATGATGTGGTTGATGATGATGATGTGGTAGATGATGATGATGTGGTGGATGATGACGATGAGGTGATGGATGATAACGATGATGTGGTGGTGGATGATGACGATGATGTGGTTGATGATGATGTGGTGGATGATGATGATGATGTGGTGTATGATGATGATGATGATGATGTGGATGATGTGGATGATATGGTTGATGATGTGGATGATAATGATGTTGATGTGGATGATGTAGATGATGATGATGAGGATGTTTAGGATGTGGATGGTTTTGATGAGTATGAAGTGGATTAGTATGAGATTGAAGAAGAAAGATGATGTTTAGAATGAAGATGATGAGGATGAGAAGTAACAGAATAGTGATAATGAGGATGAAGTGGATTAGTATGAGGGTGAAGAAGAAAGATGATGTTGAGAATGAAGATGAAGATGGGAAGGAATTGTATGATGAGGATGAGAAATATCGGAATGGTGATAATGAGGATGATGCTGGATATATACATTATAACCCGTTTTAAACTGTAAGTCAAGAGCCAAAATGTTTGACTGTTTCCTAAGTGTCCCATTTGTAGAGGTAGGATATCAGTAAATGATAGTGCAAGACTGAACAGTAAGGCCGAATTAGACCTTATTTTTTATTAGACAGGTCCAGTTATGACAAGTTATACTGTATAATAAATTTGGCTTTAATACTACATTGAGTTTGCCACAATTAAAATTAAGTTCCACGTTTGTTGTATATGATTCATAAGTTTTTATCATGTATGTTGTATGTTGTTTATTTCATTCATTTTCAAAAAACAATAAAATATTTCAACTGTTTGACGAATTTTATTGTTTGTCTATCATGGTCTGGGAAGGTCATTCTGAAGAGTCCTAGAACTTGGTCCTGCAAAATACAAGCAACAGATTTTTTTTATTTCCAGGAGATACATACAATACATCGTACATGAAATCAAAATTTGTTGAAAATAATAGTTAAAAATGAAAACAAGACTCTCATGCATGAAAACTGTAATATCAAATTTAAAATGGAGCGTTTCTTTTTGCAACGACGCAAGAAAGTTTTCATCCAGAGTAAGATAATAAATGTGTCTAAAGTTCAAGTCACAGAAACAGGCAAATATGATAACAAAACTTTTTCTTACTATTGTTCATGATCCCATGGTCATATAATGGCGGTCATAGTTCCTCGTGGTTCTGGTTGGGTCGTCATTCCCGTCTTCCTGGTGGTCCCGGTTCACGTCTTCCTGGTGGTGGTTGTGGTTCTCGTCTTTCTGGTGGTGATGGTGAGTCCCATCTTTCTGGTGTTCGTCGTCCTTTTGTATGGTTTTTGATTTTTGGTTCTGCAAAAAGATTTAAAATAAAATTTGAGAAGTGATTTCATTTTAGTTGCTAGATTATGAGAGTACAATCACCTATGCTCTCTACACCCCTGGAATTATCCACAATACCCAGGGGTTATTAAACCTATGCCCAATCACTAGGCTGCATGCCTGTCTTTTGAAGATTACAAAGGAGTCATAACTGACTTCAAAGCCTGTCTACTTTTACCATTATGTGACCACAAAATTTTTTTGATGTTCATCAAAGGGTTGAACCTGTCTTCTTGTCTCATCAACAAGGTGCCGCACACGGAGATTTCAATTTTGTTATGACATATTCCAGGGATGTAGAGAGCGAAGGTGATATTTGCAAGAAAACGGAATAATCAAGAATTTAAGGGTGTACATTGTAATAATTAACAGTCCACCTTTCTCCCAATAATTTACCTGAATACTAATTTCAACAAATATGCACATATTTGCTAAACTGTGAGTCTTAATATAATTGTAACATTCTTTAAACATAAATGAATTTATTTTAAATAAGACTGTCCTATTTTTTTTTTTTACTTAATAGGCATCTCTGTTCCCATAGGAACTTAACCCTCCAATTCAATTAATTGATCATTAATTTCCTTTGTCTAAACCTATGTCGTCGCTATTCAGCCCACACTATGTTTATAAAAGGTTTCCTCTTGGACCCCATCTTACATTTAATTTGTACCCTCTCTATGCATGCAATAACAATTTCAAATATCATTTAAATATGTGCAGTGATTTGGTCAAAAGTCTCAAGAAATAGGCGTTACTCCACAAACATTTGAAGTAGCTCTCTTTTTTTTTATAGTTATGTTGTGTACAAGTGAAAGTATCCTTCATACTGGTATATTTATTGGTTTTTTTTCTTCTTGAAACTTGTTTTGTGAACAATAGTCGTAAGACAGACAACAGCATTCCAGTTTAATTTAATTTTGTTACACTAATCCCTTCATAACTTTAAGCTTTACTTACTTTGGGGTCTTAGGATCCAGGCTCTCCGCCCTGCAGGCCAGATTCTTCAAACTTGTATCATCTTCGATCACAATAGACACACTGCCCAGCAATGACGATATAGTATACGAAGCCGCAAGAAGAATTACTCGTGCCCCAGCTAGCTTTGTCCCCTCTTTCACAAAGAATTTAATTCCAGCTGATGGTTGTTAGGCCTTGCACAATGGATATTAGATTTAAAAAAAACGAAAGGGTTCGCAAACATATCTCTCCTTACAAATGATAGTTCGAACTATCCAATTCGTCATAAAATATCAAAGTAAACAATCAAATTGTTGTTCCAAAAGAACGACGGCCTATTACGGTAACTTTACCAAGCTGGTGCAAATAATGGCATGCAAATATGTCATATTCACTTACATCTCTAGGCCTAATTATCAAGTTCATATGCAAAACAGGGGAAACTACATGTATGTTGGCCGTGACCTAGCTATATGTATGTATAGGACCACACTGAATTACGGGAATTTACATCTAAAGGTTTTGCACACCAGGGAAATAATATAAATAAATTATATTGTGTCAATTGCTATGTACACTATACAGGTTTCGATAAAGTTTCATTAAAACAAAAAAAAAGTGTGAACCTACAGTGTATAGTGATATGTGAAGCACAGAGAACGTACATTTGTATTTATAAAACCACGAGCTTTTGCTCGCCATAGAAAAGTATTAAGCGTTATTTTCAATAAATCAAGTGTTTTGCCAATTCATATGTACATTATGCAAAGTCTGATAATTTCTCATTAAAAATTGTATGTTTAGTACAATATTAAGTAAGAAAATCGATCAATTTTGTTCATTCGGTATATAGTGACGATCAGGGGAAGTAACTCGTAAATAAAATATCAAATCCAGGGGGCGGATTTACACTGTAAATTAATTACGAATTAATATTTCCGACCGACAAATTGGTCAAGTATTTTGGTTTACGCACATGTACAAGATAATATATCATTGAAATTAATATCAGTGTCGTTGGCTATGGCGCGATTATATAATCAAAGTTTAACACAGCAAAGTATATGTACATACACGCGAGAGGTCGACCAAGAGCAGGGACGTAATAATTGATTTCTTTGTTACAAATCCCATATAAATTATTGAAGTCATCATAATTATTAACAATAGCATGGGAAAATCATTTCCTGTTAGGTTTAGGCTTTCAGATAGTTCAGATATCATATGCGATTGGTAGCAATTCAAGATTTTCAGTAGAGGGAGGGAAAAATGACACGGGTCTAAGGTCACAGAATAGTGGCAGCAATAGACGCAAAAACTAGTAGTTTTAGCGCTAAAAATGAACCAATGAATTTAAAGGCCTTTTTCGAAATGTAATAAAAATAAAATTCTATGCTACGCACACGTAAAAATATAAAAAAAAATCTGCCATACAAGTGAAATATATTTGAAATTGAACGGCAAACCATTGAATATCCTTTATATATTTCACTGGCAAAAATGTAATAAATGTGTATCTTTTTCCTAATTATTAGTTTTTATGTTTGAAGAACACATGCTTGTTATACAGTGTAGTATTCGTATTTAGCAACAGGGGTTTTTCATGGTGATATTCAGGAATGTGTATTGGACTGGAAGAGTGGACATTAAAGTTTCATGTTAATTCGCGATGTTACTAATTAAATCTGAAACACTGCTGTTCACGTATCTCGCATGCTATTAAATTATCGAAAAAGCATTTGGTTTTTGTTTTCATTGAGAATAGATGTACGGACGAGGAACTAAAGAAAACATAATACCTTTTATCCTATTTTGTTGAATACCAATTGCTTCCATAAAATTGCTTTTTCTTTTTACCACGAAATGAAATTAGTTTGAATTAGAGACGAACAGATTTGGAACCCCACATTCGGAATTTCTTGATTCACCTCTGTTTAACGGCCAATATCACAAACTTTTGTATTTTGTAGACTAGTACCTTTCGATTCTTTTTTATTAAGAGTCCGATATATGTAGTATTTAATAAAATTTTGAATTTAGCCACGTTCTGGTCAAACTGTGTATTCCTGGTTTATATATCTGGTATACACATAATTAGATTATAGGTTTAAATCACATTCATGAGTTTGATTAAAAATTACAATCCGCCTTTTGTTGAAATTCAATATATATTACACAGTCTGATGATTGTCTTGCACATAATTTGTCAGAAATATTGCCATGAACAGTTTTTTGCAACCGACAGAATCACACCTTTGCTGGGGTTCATATGGGGGACATGGCTAGAAAGTCTGTTAAACAAAACGTTGCATGTGTGAAAACCAGGATAGTAAAAGGTTGATTTTATTTTCAAGAAAAGACATATATTTTGGTGTTTCTTCATTAAGTAATTTTCCTACAATTTCAATCAGAATAGCTGCCTGTTTATAACCGACCCCTCAAATACCCTCGTTCCCCGGAGTCAATGGAAAACTGAGTACGTGTCTAGTTTTCGACCAATCAAAGCGTACTGTCCATATACTAGACCCGGTGAGCTGAAAGTTCGCGTCACTTTTTCCCGCGCAGTCAGCTATCATGGATTGACATATGGGTAAGTCCAACAGATTTTCATTACTATAGCAAAATATGACTTTATCATGCTGTGAAATTGATACTGTCGTATAGGTTTAATCTCTGACTCAGTGAATTGTGATATTGAATGCCTTTTTATGCATCTTTTTGACGAATTAGTACTTTTATTGTTTGACCAATTATCGTACACATGGAAATGACTTAAAAGCTTTCAATAACTGATTATATGATCTTGAATCTATCAATGTTAGAAATAGAGACGCAAAGCTCCTGTTAAACGTCCTTGAAGACTGACTTTTCAAATGATTAGATGTTCTTTTTCAAGATTATTGTTGTAAATAAAATAGGCCTACCATTTGATAATGTGAGTAGCTGCTCAGATCACAGGGACCTGCAAACTTGTACAGGTAGGTTTAGGCTAGGGTTTCAGAGTATTTACATATAAAAGGGATTTAGATAGAATCGAAAAACGACACATCTCCATGGTTACTAGTTCATGATCACCTGTCAGAAGGGCAGTGATCGATGAGCTCGATGCCGTGGCACAGCGTCCGTCGGCCGTCCGTCAACGTTTCTTATAAATCCCTTGCTTCTAGTCATGCCCCACATAACAGATTTTGACCAAATTTAGAAAAACAAAAACCTTCGGGGAAGGGGATTCAATATTGTAGTAATGGTGGGTCGGGAACCCTTGGAACTTTCTTCAATTCTTAATATTGAACTCTTGATATAGGTGAGTGTGGTGGGGGTTGCACAGAGGCGTGGGTTTCATTAGTTGTGAACAGTTTTATTAGGGCTGAGGCCCCAAATGGGAAATACATGTAATTCTTTCAAATCCTGTCTTCTGAAGCATTGACATGATATTAATGTCCAAATTTGGTTTGAAGCATACTTGGGTGAAGGGGATTTAATTTGTATAACAGGTTGGACTGGGCTAGAGGGATGGGACCCAAAAAGGGATAGTCAATTCTTTAAAATATATGCCTCTAATGAATGATTGACAAAATATAGATATTGTCTAAATAGTGTAAGATCCCTCTTAAGAATTACAGGAAACTGTCCATATTTAGTGCCAGGCATTCTTTGGGTGATGGGGTTTCACTGTTACGTATATAAATGGTTGGACTGACCGCCAGGGCGACGGAGGGGTGGGGCCCACTAGGGGAAATAAAGGTTATTCTTTAAAATCCAGGGTGGCTAGGGTGGGGTACCAAAGGGAAAATTAAAAAAAGAAAATATTTCAAAAAACGTTTTCTCCAGTCTCCATGTAGAATAAATATATTTCTATTATATCATACTTTTGATGAGAACCACCCTTGGTGGGAGATGATATCAAATTAAATTATATTAGATAACTATATTCATATGATACTGTTGAAACAACTCTTGTTAATTTCTACACATAAATTGATACCAACTTCATTTAATAATAATCCTTTGTATATATATATCAAAATACACATTTCTTACACTCCCTGTACCAACTCTGGGGGAAAGGACCTACTAATATATCATGGACACTTTTGTCCAATCCAGGAGTGAATGGTATGGAGAGTATGTAAAATGTGTATTTATTACAAAATTCCGCTAAACTTTGGTAAATAACACTGATGGATTGTTCGCTCCAATGTCAATATCCTTTAATTGTAAACAAGAGTTGTTTCCCCTTAACTACTTAATATATTACATGTAAATATGTTTGTTATATTATTTTCATTGTTGATCACTGGATTTGGGAGAAGACTTATATAGGCTTCAAGCCTGCTGTCTAATCCTTTTGATATGTTTAATTAATGTGTCAATAAAATGTATTTAAATGAAATATCAAATTAAAATTAGGATCCCTGCCCCCAACCCCAGGGCCCCAGACAGGGTATTTTTTGACAATCTTCACCAGTCTCAGAGGTACATGTACTACAGCCCATTTCTTTGCATATATATTGAAAGATTATCAGGGGCTCTGTTAGGGTTATAAATTTCAATAACCCTTGGGAGGGGGCAAAGTTTATTATATAGCTTATATTTTCTCCATTTTCAGTAAGAAATTATTCCTACATTACTGAGTGATTATCATCCTCAATAGCAAAATAATTTATTTGAATTGTTTTTAAATCTCTTATCCTTTGGTGACAAGTTTTGTATTTCACTTTGTTTACATGTTAATTTCCTCATCAAATCTTGATACAGTGCACCCCTCTAATATCATGTTGCATTTGTCAGACAAAAACATGATATTAACAGGAATGTGACATTAAGAGAAACATGTTTTTCCACTAAATCTATTACATTTCAAATCTCCATAGCCAATAATAAGCTAATAAATGTACATATGAAGATGGTTCAATATATAGATAAAATAATTTCAATTAAAAATCATTTTGGGGGTTATTTTTTTAATTTTCCATGCAACATTTTGTACAAGTTGTATCTGAAATCAATGGAAATGACATCATTTTCTGGATATTTTATGTGATTGGTTAAAAAAACATGACATTAAGAGGAATTCACCTCAAAATACACGATATTAACCAAATATATTTACATAGATTATATTGAGAGAAAAAATGTGCTTGAGAAAAACATGATATAAAGAGGAATGTGATATTAACAGGAGTGATATTAAGTGGAGTTCACTGTATTGAAATTAAGCTACCAGTACCTATGATAGAACTCAGGTGACCCCTAATGGCCTTGGGCCTCTTGCAACTAGAGTTATAGCCCTTTGCAATTCTGATTTCTTTTTTCCTGGCTTAATAATTGTTTCCCAGTGGTTGTTTTTCGGCCAAAGTTCTAGTCCAATCCCCTTGAAAAAACTGCATTTTACCCCTAGTATCTCTTTAAAAGTTAGCAATTTAAATAATTGATCAAGAAATCCCATGTTAGATCTAACATCTTAACTGAAATATTGTACTATACTTTTAAAAAGATGATACCTGTATTATATACTTTGTGATTTTGGTAAAATTTGGTAAAATATAGGAACCATTTCCACAATTTGGCTATAACTACAACATAATTGTTCCACTTCCTAGATTTAATTGCCGTAATTAGCACCCCTTCTCTATAATTGCACCCCCCCCCCCTCCACATGTTTTAATAAAACAAAAACCCCCAACAGATATTGGTATATGACAATAACGCATTTATGAGAACTACCAATTTTGGTTACACTACATTACACCGATCTGATTAAAATACAGATCTTCACTATTATTAACGTGTGTACACACAATAGTTATAGTGAGGATCTGTATTTTAATCAGATTGGCATCACACTTAATGACTTGAAAAAAAAATTTGTCATCCTATTAAGCACCACTTTTTATAGGCGCTTGTGTGCTAATTACAGCGAATACCTTAATTGAAATTCTTCACTCTCTCTTTACAGCGTTGTCCGTGAGAGCTGGAAGGGAAACCCATCAGCGGTTCTGGTATGTATATAATTATACATTTTATCCCTCTTTAGGTTTACACCCTGTGGATATTCTTCCTTTCGAATTGTTTCTACATGCAGATAACTAAACTTTTTACCTGATAAATAGCCATCTTTCATATTTGAAAAGTTAATGATTGATGATAATAACAAACTTAAATCTAATTACAAGTCAATTTCAAATGTAATGACCACATATTCAGATTTTATTCACATTTCAAGGGAGATAATCATGCATATATTTTCATTTGCAGGATGGACATTAGGCACAGCCGACCTGTGACCAATGTCGCAAGCGAACTACCCTAGGCCGACAGGTAAATATGTTTGCTATTTATCAATTAACTTTGTTATGCTTGATAAACAAAATCTACATGTATCCTGTCTGGGATAATTTCAATTCATTTTCCCTGATCAGGTTGCAGTTGTATACCATAATTATTTGTGCTATTTTATGGCAATTCAATTTCAATCAACATGTGTCCCACAGTTTAGATTTATAGATAATAGTTTTATTTCAGTCTTATGTCATCTACATTGTATAGCAATCCCTTTTTGTTAAGCTAGTACTATTCCTGTGTTATTTTAAATTGATTTATGAATATTGATAATAGGGACATGCCTATTCATTGACCATCTGTTTGTCCTTCAGTACTTTTACAAGTATATTAAACCCCCCGAAATTGGGGGTGGGGTGATGGAATCCAGTTCAATATGGAGATGTGCCCCATTAAGTAACTTTGCATTTTCGACCCCTTACATAGTTATCCCCCTTTAATATAAAAAATGAATACAATTTGGGCTTGCTATGCATTCCTTCTTGTTTCAATGGGTTTTTTTTTAAATTTTGTGGGAATAGCCTGTAGAATATGGAGATGTGCCCCCTCAAGTAACTTTATATTTTACATAGAGTTGTCCCCCTTTTATGTAAAAAATGATCAATTTTGATAGGATTAAGATATGGAGATGCCCCCCCCCCCCCCCCGCCCTCAAATAACTATATATTTTAGATAATTTTACAGAGAGTTGTCCCCCTTCTTTTGTAAAAAATGAACACAATTTTGAACACAATTTTGTCTGGCTATGCATTAGCTGGTTTTTCAGCAGATCTTTTACAAATTTTGTGGGAATAGCCAATAAAATATGGAGATGTGCCCCTTCAAGTAACTTTATATTTAAGATAATTTTACATAGAGTTGTCCCCCTTTTATGTAAAAAATGAACACAATTTTGTCCGGCTATGCATTAGCTCTTTTTTCAATGGATCTTTTACAAATTTTGTGGGAATAGCTCATAAAATATGGAGATGTGCCATCTCAAGTAACTTTATATTTTAGATAATTTTACAGAGGTTTGTCCCCTTTCTTTTGTTAAAAATAAACACAATTTTGTCCGGCTATGCTTTCGCTCTTTTTTCAATTGATCTTTTTAAAATTTTGTGGAAATAGCCTGTAAAATATGGAGATGCCCTCCTCCCCCCCCCCCCCCCCCACCCCCTCAAGTAACTTTATATTTAAGATAATTTTACATAGAGTTGTCCCCCTTCTTTTGTAAAAAATGAACACAATTTTGTCCACCTATGCATTAGGTCTTTTTTCAATGGATCTTTTACAAATATTGTGTGAACAGCCAATAAAATATGGAGATGTGCCCCCTCAAGTAACTTTATATTTTAGATACTTTACATAGAGTTATCTCCCTTTTATGTAAAAAATGAACACAAATTTGTCCGGCTATGCATGTGCTCCTTTTTTAATGGATTTTTTTTTACCAAAAAAATCGGAAATAGCCAGTACAATATATGGATCCTATCTGTACCCCCTTAAATGACTAAACATTTTTTACCCTTAACAAAGAGTTATCCCCCTTAAAATGAACATAGTTTCGTCTGGCTATGCAACATATTTCTTTTGTGGAAATGGTTAGGCCAATATGGAGTTATCCCCTCAGATGTAAAATTGTATTTTGAAAGAGTTATCCACCTTTTAGTTATTTTATCATCTATTTTATCTCATTAGGGTGCAGGGGGGTGGTGGATGGGTTTTAGTCAGCCATCCTCGCAACAGTTCTAGATTCTAAAGGTACTATATTTACATTTGTGCTACAACCTACTATATGAACATTACCAGTAAAAATGCCTTTCATAAAAGTATGAAAGCAACGGTTCTCGAGACGTGGCACATGGTTTAATTATGACGTCATAGATCAAGCTTGTTCAATGAGAGTCTTTTCGCACCGCTTCGAATAACATGGAGATTGCCCTTGTGTCAAACGCTCAAATGACTCGTCATTATCATTGGCGCGAAATGTATTCAAGCTGGGCTGTTCCGCCAATGTCGTTTAAATGACGACGCCTATAGAAGCGCAGCTAATAAACTAATTATTTGGAAAAAATATAAATGAAATTCAGTATCTGTGTTATAGTAAAAATGTAAATATGGATTGAAAGTCATTTTTTTAACTTTCATAGTGCTATGAAAGATCAGCCGTTACATCCATATTTAGCATGAAGCCCTAGCGGGCTTCATTCAATATTGATGTTTCATGAATGCAAGTCAATGCTGATGTGACATGATTGAATGTTGACTTGACATTGTACATGTATTGTTGCCATGACATCATGGTATTGATGCTTTTATGACGTCATAAAATTGTTGAGTAAGTCCAAAGAGCATGTGAAGCTTGCCTTAACCCCAGGGTGATATCAATAGAATCTTTCACCCCCTCCCCCTTTTGGATGAGATGGGGATCTCAACTGGAGAGTAAGCTTCATGTTTGGCAGTTTACCAGTTGTAAGAATCTTACCAAGAAGGTTGAGATCCCCCTGTATCACTACCAATTAAGGTAAATGATTATTTTTCTTTTACCCTGTTAATTCTCTTATATAATTATCTAATATTGACGTTACATCAATGCTAGACAATGTTGATGTGATGTCATTGTAATGTTGCCGTGATGCCATGGCATTGTCGCTATGATATCAAACAATTGTTGAGAATTTGCACTAAGCATGTATAGCTAATGTCTCAACCCTTGTGTGAGATAATATACAGTTTGAGTATGGGGTTGAGGGATATAGCAAGTTTCTAGTTTCCCATGACCAGATCTATTTCCCGAGGCGAGGCCTCAAAAATAGGCATGGTTGAGGGAAACCAGAAACTTACTATCCCTCAATCCCATACCTTAACCGTTTTAATATAACGATACAAACATAGGTGGCACATTCTGTGACAAGCTCCGCCATATCTCTCGTGGCGATAACCAATCAGTGAGCAAGCTCGGCAACAAGCTCCGCCCACCTCTCGCCCGATTGGCTTGGCGGAAACACAAGAAGGCAGGTGTGTTTTAATTCTCAGACTAAAACACAGGACTAAAACACAGCTAAGCGAAGTCGAGACAAAAGTGGGAATATAGCCGATTTAACCAGTGCTCTTTTATAGAGAGTAAATAAAGTAGAGGTATATTAAGAAAATCTCACAATGGTAAAATTGCAGATATCCCTGTCCAGGGTAAGAGAATAACGGAATCTCTTACCTCCTTGTTGTGAATGGGGAAATCCCCCCCCCCCCATCTCATCCCTAGTAGTTTGAACAAAACTAATTTATTTATAACCATATCCACAATATAACAAAACATGATAACACAATGTTACTATGTAGAGAAAAAAATAAAAACATAGCTTTCATTTTCATTATTATGATATGTAAGAAAATGTTTGGCTTAAATAATGATACTTGATTGGATTATCTCCCCTGAATTTTGGGTAAATAATTAATTGGGTATAAATATGACTGAATCAGATGAAAGATCACAACAAACTATTGTACAACATTCCGTGAACGGGTGTATTAATCATTTATTGACTTGAAATATATGTAAAAGAAAAGTTTGTCAAATATGACAGAATTAATATTATTTGAAAACCTTAATTTTGCATCTGTAAATGTTGACAATATAAAAAATTAAGAACCTAGTATTGATAAAATACAGCATAGTTAAGTATTGCACTGCTTTCAGTTGGTATTCATAGGCTACATGAATGCCAACTGAACAAAGGCAAATTCAATGATGGCCTTATAAGAATACCAACTAGAAGCAGTTTAGTTAAAATCTGTTCATCTAAAAAATTCTATTTTCCTTTCCAAGCCTTTACCTCAAATAATGTATCTATCATGTGTATGTTTGTTCATCACAATGGGTAGAACAGCCAACGGCAGGGGATGGTCAGTGGTATCCCATGTAACAATAACAGTGTCATTTTAATGATGACGTCAATAATCTAGCAAGGGCTTTCATTGCCTTATCAATGCCAACTGAATTTGGTAGAGTTATATTATGGCAATGCCATACAATTGTAAATATAGACATACTAACACAAATTAAAATAAAAAGTAAATTATTGATGATTTATTTTTTGGTCCAAAACATCCACTTCCTATCGTGACATGCTTTCATTAAAACCAAGATGAAACACTGGTTTCACCATTTGTTAACAAATATATATATTGGTAGAAACCTTTTCTGTCCTTCTGAAATATTATTGATTTGTAAGAGATAGAACTACAGCAAGCTGTTTGGGTTTTTATCCATTAAATACAGATATCTCACAATATTAAAGTTATATCTCTATTCATATGGAAAATAAAGATGCTTCTATTACAGATATCTTCACAATACCCTGTGCGCCTGGTGCTAGATCGATGGCATTTCATGTATATGGAAGTTGGATAGCAATTATTTTTTTTCTATTTTCAATGCTAAATCTTCAGATTGAAACACATATATAGATATCTGTATTCAAATTAAAGATATTTTTATTTAGAATAGACATGTCTGTATTTGAAAAAGAATAAAGATATCTTTGTCCATCCGTCCATCCATCTGAAGACACAATTTTGTCCGGCTATGCATTCGCTCAGTTTTCAACAGATCTTTTAAAATTTGCATTTTCAACCCTTTTTCAGAAAGTTATTCCCCTTTTTACATAGAGTTGTCCCCCTTTTATGTAAAAAATGACCACAATTTTGTCCGGCTAAGCATTCACTTAGTTTTCAACGGATCTTTTTAAAATTTTATGGAAATAGACAGTACAGTATGTTAATGTGCCCCTGAAGTTAATAAACATTTTTGACCCTTTGCATTTTTGACCCTTTTCAGAGAGTTATTCCCCTTATTGTAAATGAACACAATTTTGTCCGGCTATGCATTCCCTCAGTTTTCAACAGATCTTTTTAAAATTTTGTTGGGATAGACAGTACAGTATGAAGATGTGCCCCTCATTTTTTGTACAAATAACTTTAAGGGGCTGGGGGGTATGAGTTGGCCCCCTGACAACAGTTCTACTTTGATCTGTACCATATAAATACTGTTTTTGCATTCAGCTAAGTTTTAAGTTTTATCTGTTGTATCATAATTTTGAAAGATTTTTTTCCAAGACTTAGCTAATTTTTCCAAATTGATACATTAATGATGATTTGGATTAATATTACATATGGGCTGGGCGATTGGAAAAATGCGGCAAATCAGCAAAACGTTACAAAGAAAAACTTTTTATTACCATTTCATTTTTTCCAATTTATGTTAAACATATACCAAAATGATGCTATTAAATATGTTTTTTTTTAACAGGACTGTCTTACTGCAAGTGGACAGACCCCTGGTCAGGTATAGATCTGGAAGGGTGATCTGAGCTCTAGTTGGACGATTTGGCGTCTGGGGTACTGAAGCTAAATAGATTTATGAAATTTCAGTTGTGCTCTGCCCCCCTTTAACAAGGTTTTTAGCCCTGGCGAATAATCAATATTGAGGTGCAAGGATCTTTATGGTTATATGTAGGGATCCGATATCATGTACCCCTCCATGATAGTCCCATGAGGGGCATATAATCGTACTGATTTGAGTGCTTCAATATTGGTTGTTTCCGAGCTGGGGCTGAATTCGCTTGTTACTGGAGGGATGAGTGCAGCTGAAATGGAAATGAATCTATTTAGCATCAGTACTCCTTGCGTCGGAGAGTCCGATTAGGGTGAAGGTCATCTGATACAGAATATCTGACTGATGGGATAGGATGGCCTCCCAGCCTCCGGACGAGGGTAAATAATATAGATTTTTTTAAGTTATTTCATTTAAAACTTATTCCATGTTTGGAATAATAATTACTTTCATTAAGTGCTTATGATATGGAAATTTAGCATACATTTTTAGCTTTTCAGTCACTTCCCCTCATCTGGATTATTGTGATTCAACTTTTAACTAGAGTTATTGTCCATTACTGGTCTCATATCTTGGAATATGAAGTGAACATAATTATGACATCCAAAACTATGAAAAAAATAATTAAATATATGTGGACCAGATGCTACATAATATTTCATTCCACGGAAGAACTTTATCAAGTTTATCTAGTATTAAATATCAAGTCTATTGTTTTGTGTTTTAGACCCGGAGGAGGCCGTCGTCCTTCCCGGCCAGGAGGAGGAGGAGGCCGTCGTCCATCCCGGCTAGGCCGTCGTCCTTCCCGGCCAGGAGACGGGAGGAGGAGGCCGTCGTCCATCCCGGCCAGGCCGTCGTCCTTCCTGGCCAGGAGACGGGAGGAGGAGGAGGAGGCCGTCGTCCATCCCGGCCAGGAGACGGGAGGAGGAGGAGGCCGTCGTCCATCCCGGCCAGGCCGTCGTCCTTCCCGGCCAGGAGACGGGAGGAGGAGGAGGAGGCCGTCGTCCATCCCGGCCATATAGCGGGGCATTCCGTAAGGCAAGGTGAGTATTATCGAATATAATTTAAGAATTTTTTATTAATTTTTTTTTAATTTCCACATATGAAACAAAACTACAATGTAATAATTAATGTCTTTAAACTATAAAGATTTTTAATTATCACTATTATATATTTTTGCTTATTAGATTATGTCTTGTTCCATTCTGAAGTCATAACCTGTATTTATAAAATTGATTTCGTTCTAAATTGTATGTATTATTGTTAATTTCTCTTACAGTAAGATGTGTGATCCACGACTTTATTGGACTCATCTGAAGCATTAGTGCCTTGACCTGAAGGTAGGATTATTTATGAATATTGTGCAGAGTTTGGATGGAATTATCAGTGTTTAATGCAAGATTGGTTCTCACTGACAAAAAAAGGCTTCATAGTTTTATTTTTACTGTCAAATAAGCCTATATTTTTTCTAAATTATGTGTAATATGAAATTCAATAGATATGTTCTGGAAATACATTTGTTTACTGCTAAATGTAGAGGCCTGAATAAAAACTGGTATACTGGTACAGTGGATCCCACTTAATATCACCCCTGTTAATATCACATTCCTCTTTATATCATGTTTTCCCAAGCACCTTTTTTTCTCTATATAATCTATGTAATTTTATTTGGTTGATACACCGTGTATCATGTATTTTGAGGTGAATTCCTCTTAATGTCATGGTTTTTTTTAACCAATCACATAAAAAATCAAGAAAATGATGTCATTTTCATTGATTTTAGATACAACTTGTACAAAATGTTGCATAGAAAATAAAAAATAACCCCAAAAATGATTTTTAATTAAAATAATGTTATCTTCATATTGAAACATCTTCATATGTACATTGAATAGCTTATTTTTAGTTATGGAGATCGGAAATACACTAGATTGAGTGGAAAAACATGTTTCTCTTAATGTCACATTCCTGTTAATATCATGTTTTTGTCTGACAAATGGAACATGATATAAAATGGAGTACATTGTATTATAATTCAGTCATGAAGACCCCACTGCAACCATTGTCTATAAATATTAATTAAATTAATCAGCATGAGAACCTTGACTTATTTTTAAGTAATTACTGGTAATTACAGATCATTTTTGATCAAATATGTATATATCCCCTGCAATGAAGTAAAGTGGGTTGGGGGAGGGGTATAATGCTGGAATCATGTTGTCTGTCCATCCGTCTGTTTGTAGACATATATTGTCTGGATAACTCCTCCTAAACCTGTAAATTTCAATGAAATTACACAGGAGTGTTAGGGTCAAAGTTGGGAGGGTGTAAAATTCAAAATTTGTTGTGGAAGTTCTTATCAACTGGAAATTGTAATAACTCATTATTGTTTTGTAGTTTCTGCTCAATAAGTAGTACATTGTAAGAATCAAGTAGAAAAAAATAGCGAAAAGTAGATAAAGTTGGTCAAGGTCACAGAAATATCATATTTCTGGACTTTGAAAAAATTCAACGTTTAAGTTTTCAGTTTAGCTCTTGCATATTAAGCTGTTTCTGACAAAGTATTAATAACCAAGTACTATACAGTAGAGCAACCAAATTCAGGTTATAGGATTATCGTGGGATGTTTATCTGAATACATTACACTCTTTACTAGTATTTCAGCAATTTTTGTATTTTTGTGGTAAAAATCTCAAATTTCTGGACTTAAAAAAAAAAGTTTCCCACAAAGTATAAAATCTACTTTTAGAGAAGCCAAACCTGGGGTAAACTGCATGTTGTATCATGGGATGAATCCCTGAATGCTCGTTTCTAGCACTTTCAAGTATTTTTATAATTTTGGGGTAAAAACCTCCAAATTCTGGACTTTGAAGAAATATCAATGTTTCTCATAAAGTATGAAAGCTAGAGCAGCCAAACTTGGATTATAGGTTTATTGTGGGATGTGTAAAATACATATGATGATGACAAAGCGGGACAGGCGACACATAATTATGCCTAATTCTTGTTATAATTTAGCAGTGAGAACCAATCTTTATCAGAAAAATAGAAAATATTTTAGAAATATATAAGGAGTATTCATGGGTATTTGTTAGTCATTCAGCCTACAGTTTTTGTTTTTTCCAAGTACGTACATTACCAAACGTATAAAAAACAAATGTCTGGATATTATACGAATTATGACGGCAAATTCTTCAGAAGAAATTATACCAATGTGTAATTACTACACATTGTATATAGGAATGCATGCAATAACTACATACTGTATATATGAATGTGTGTAATTACTACATACTGTATATATGAATGTGTGTAATTACTACATACTGTATATTGGAATGTGTGTAATTACTACAAACTGTATATAGAATTGTTTGTAGTTACTACATACTGTATATAGGAATACATGCTATTACTACATACTGTATATAGGAAGGTGTGTAATTACTACATACTGTGTATAGGAATGTTTGTAATTACTACATACTGTATAAAAGAATGTGTGTAATTACTAGATACTGTATATAGGAATGTGTGTAGTTACTACATACTGTATATAGGAATGTTTGTAATTACTACATACTGTATATGGGAATGTTTGTAATAACTATATACACACTGTATGTAAGAATGTGTGTAATTAATACACACTTTATGAAGAAATGTGTGTTATAACTACATACTGTGTATAGGAATGTGTGTAATTACTACACACTTTATGAAGGAATGTGTGTAATTACTACACACTTTATGAAGGAATGTGTGTAATTACTACACACTTTATGAAGGAATGTGTGTAATTACTACACACTTTATGAAGGAATGTGTGTAATTACTACACACTTTATGTAGGAATGTGTGTAATTACTACACACTGTATAGGAATGTGTGTAATTTTACTTCACACTTTATGAAGGAATGTGTGTAATTCTTACATACTGTGTATAGGAATGTGTGGACAATGACAGAATACTTTGTCCTTGTTAATGATCTCATACATCACTATATTAACGGAAAGAATTCAAAGAGTTTGTTGTTAAAGTCACTTGATATAGAGTTGAAATATAAGTTTTTAATACCAAAGTTCACAATATAGAGAATTAAAGACAAATTGAGAAGTGAATAAGGTTACTAATATGTTTCAAGGTCACAGTTGCCAGTTTGTAATGCTTCAGAGGTCAACGTCACTTAGGCAGTTCTTGGGAATTGGTCGAACAGTATGATTAATTCAGCAACCAGCTATCATATATCTGGACATTGGAGGAGACTGGTATATTGTTGAATGACCTTCAAATTATCGTTATATTTGTTACAAATATACATAATAATATTTATGAGTGTAAAAGCAATATTAAAATCATAAGATCAGCTTATTACTGAAATAAATGATTGTTTTGTAATTGGGTTATTTTGTTTTTGTTTTGTAGGTATTGTCCAACGGTTAGGACAATCACCTGGTCAGGTTCTTCGAATGCGTGGATTCTTCCTTTAGATGGATGACTTAGCAATGCATTTATATGGAACTCAGCTGGTTTAGTCATTTCTCAGCTTCGAACTGTCCTTTTTTTGACAAATGTATTTAATTCCAAATACAGACATGAGTCTGGCATGAGTATGGCTTTACAGTACTATGATTGGTTCATCGGGTTTGCGGTTGGCCTGATGGACCAATCAACCGACATGGTGCTGTACTGCTCTGCAAATCTTGTGCTGGGTGATTGTTTGTATCTGGACTTAAGTACTTTGTGAAAGAGGGGACAGAACTGGCTGGGGCATGAGTAAATCTTCTTGAGGCTTCATATATCTTCATTGCTGGGAACTCTGTTTATTGTGAAGATGATACAAGTTTGAAGGATTCTGGCCTCCAGGGCGGAAAGCTTGGATCTTAAGACCCCAAAGTAAGTAAAGCTTAATTAGCTGTACTTTCCTTGACATTATGAAGGGAAGTGTAACAAAATTATACTGGAATTGTGTTTTCCGTCCTAAGACTAGTGTTCACACACAACAAGTTTAAAAAAAAAAACCCATAAATATACCAGTATGACTGATACTTCATTTGTACATGGCATAACTATTTAAAATAGTTATTTCCCTTGTTTTTGGAGTTATGCCCTTTACTTGAAAACATTCTTAGCCTTTTGACCAAATCACTGCACAAATTTAAATGATAAAGTGTATCTGAAACTCCTTTTGCATTGAGAGGGTATAAACTGAATGTAAGATGGAGTCCAAAAGGAAACTTAATATTATAAACAGCTGTGGGCTGAATGGGGTGACATATATATATCATAATCAATGTTTTAGACAAAGGAAATCCATGATCACTTGTGAATTAATTTGGAGGGTTGAGTTCCTATGGGGACAGAAAAGCCTATTAAGTAAATAAATAGGTCAATCTTATTTATAATATCATTAATGACTAATATTGTTTGAAGAATGTTACAATTATATTAAGACTGGGCTTAAGTTTTGCAAATATTTGCATATTTGTTGAAATTAGTATTCATGTACATTACAGGGAGAAAGGTGGACAAGCTGTTAATTACTACAATGTAAACCCTTTAAATTAATTATTTTAACTCGCGAATCTCCACCAAATAAATATGACATTGCAATTTTACAGATTTAAACCACATACAGGTATGTAGAAGTGATGTTTCAGCTATTTAAGAATGTTCTCATAATCTAACAAATAAAATTAAAGCACTGCTCAAATTTTATTCTTTTACCTTCATTTTTTTGCAGAACCAAAATCAAAAATACAAAAACAATACAAAATGATGACCAGAAAGATGAAAACCACCACCAGAAAGACGAGAACCACCACCACCACCAGAAAGACGAGAACCACCACCACCACCACCAGAAAGATGAGAACCACCACCACCAGCAGAAAGATGAGAACCACCACCATCAGAAAGATGGGAACCACCACCGCCACCACCAAAAAGGCGAGAACCACCACCGCCACCACCAGAAAGACGAGTACCACCCCCGCCACCACCAGAAAGATGAGAACCACCACCACCACCACCACCACCACTAGAAAGATGAGAATCACCACAATCAGAAAGATGAGAACCACCACTAGAAAGATGAGAACCACCACTACCACTTAAAAGATGAGAACCACCACCACCAGGAAGACGAGAACCACCATTACCATCAGAAAGATGAGAAGATCGAAAAGAGAAGTAAGAAAAAGGTTTCTTATGATATTTACCTGTTTCTGTGACTTAAACTTATCTTACTCTGGATGAAAACATTTAAAGGCATTGCAACAAAGAAACGCTTAATTTGAAATTTGATATTACAGATTTCAGGCATGAGAGAGTCTTGTTTTCACTATTAACTATTATTTTCAACAAATATTGGTTTTATGTACGTATGTATTGTATATTGCTCCTGGAAATGTTAAAAATATTTAATTAATAACAGTAATCAACATATCACTGCCAAAATAGTAACAAAACTCTTTTGCTTGTATTTTGCAGGACCAAGATCTAGGACTATTCAGAATGACCAACCCAGACCATGATAGACAAGCAATAAAATTCTTCAAAAAGTTGAAATATTTTCCTCTTGTTTTTAAAAATGAATGAAACAAAAACATAGTGACTGAATTGTCATATAAACTACAGACAACATGTATGATAAAAACTTGCAAATCATACACAACATACACAACTTGAGTGTTACTAGTAAAGCCAAATATTATATAATATAACTTTCAAAACTGGCCCTGTCTAATCTGAAATCCTGTCTATTGCGGCCTTACTGTTTGGTTTGGCCCTTCCTTTTACTGATATCTTACCTCTACATACGGTCAAACATTTTGGTCCCAGTTTAAATAGGTTATACTGTATATATCCAGCATCATTAGATGGTAAATCAATAAATCAACCTTCGTTCATCTGTAAAAATATATTTGTAAGTAATATTTTTGGGCTATTTCAACATAATAATTCACATGCTCGTCCACATCATCATCATACACATACTTATTCAAATCATCACCATTCTGATTCTCATCCTCATCATACACATTATCCACATCTTCACCCTCATACACATCCTCATCAACAACATCATCTTCATCCACAACAACCTCATTATTCTCAATCACTACTCCACATCCTCCTCCTTCACATTATAAGCCTCTTCATTTTCTGCATCCCCCTCCTTATTCACATCATCAGCATCCTCATTTACCAGATCCTCCACATCCTCATCCGCCCTTCATTCCCAACATCAACATCCTCATCATTCTCATCCATATCATCCGCATTATCAAAATAATCTTCATCATCCTCTTCCTCCACATCACCCACCTCTACATCATCTTCCTCATTATCCACATGCCCATCGTCCACATCACCCACCTACACATAATCCTCTACATCATCTACATTCTGATTCTCAATCATTATCATCCACATCATCATCGTCATCATCCACATCATCATCATCATCCACATCAACATCATCATCCACATCATCACCATCATCCACATCAACATCATCATCCACATCAACATAATCATCAACAACATCATCATCAACAACATCATCATCACCATCATCATTATCCACAACAACATCATCATCATCCACATCAACATCGAGTCATCCACATCATCATCATCATCATCCACATCAACATCATTATCCACATCAACATCAACATAATCATCATCAACATCATCATCATCGTCATCATCACCATCATCATTATCCACATCATCATCATCCACATCAACATCGAGTCATCCACATCATCATCATCCACATCATCAACATCATCCACATCAACATCATCATCCACATTAACATCATCATCAACAACATCATCATCCACATCATCATCCACATCAACATCGAGTCATCCACAACATCATCATCCACATCATCAACATCATCCACATCAACATCATCATCCACATTAACATCATCATCAACAACATCATCATCCACATCATCATCAACATCGAGTCATCCACATCATCATTATCCACATCATCATCAACATCATCCACATCAACATCATCAACATCATCATCCTCCACATCATCATCCACATCAACATCATCATCATCCGCATCAACATCATCATCATCCACATCAACATCATCATCATCCACATCAACATAATCATCATCCACATCAACATCATCAACATTATCATCATCATAATCATCCACATCATAATCATCCACATCAACATCATCATCATCAACACCATCCACATCAACACCAACACAACCACCATCATCATCATCATCATCATACACATCAACATCGAGTCATCCACATCATCATCCACATCAACATCATCATCATCCACATCAACATCAACATAGAGTTATCCACATCATCAACATCATCATCATCCACATCATCATTATCATTCACATCATCATCATCATCATCACCGTCGTCATCATCCACATCATCACCATCATCCACATCAACATCATCATCCACATCAACATCATCATCCACATCAACATAATCATCATCATCATCAACATCATCATCAACATCATCATCATCGCCATCATCATCACCATCATCATTATCAACATCATCATCATCATCCACATCAACATCGAGTCATCATCATCATCATCCACATCATCATCATCCTCCACATCAACATCATCATCCACATCAACATCGAGTCATCCACATCAACATCATCATCCACATCAACATCATCCACATCAACATCATCCACATCAACATCATCTACATCAACATCATCATCATCCACATCAACATCAACATCGAGTCATCCACATCATCACCATCATTATCCACATCATCATCATTAACACCATCATCATCCACATCAACATAATCATCAACATCATCATCAACATCATCATCATCCTCCACATCAACATCATCATCGCCATCATCATTATCCACATCATCATCATCATCCACATCAACATCGAGTCATCCACATCATCATCATCCACATCAACAGCATCATCCACATCATCATCATCCACATCAACATCATCCACATCATCATCATCATCCACACCATCAATATCAACATAATCATCATCATAATCATCCACATCATCACCATCATCATCATCCACATCAACATCATCCACATCAATACCACCACCATCATCATCATCATCATACACATCAACATCATCATCCACATCGACATCGAGTCACCCACATCAACATCATCCACATCAACATCATCCACATCAACATCATCCACATCATCATCATCCACATCAACATCAACATCGAGTCATCCACATCATCAACATCATCATCCACATCATCATCATCAACATCATCATCATCCACATCATCATTATCATTCACATCATCATCATCAACATCATCATCAACATCATCATCAACATCATCATCATCCACCTCCACATCATCATATCAATATCATTACATCATCCACATCGAGTCAAACATCATCATCATCATCCACATCAACATCATCATCATCATCATCATCATCCACATCAACATCGTCTTCATCATCATCATTAACATCATCATCCACATCAACATCTAGTCATCTACATCATTAAAATCATCATCATCATCATCCACATCAAAATCATCATCATCGACATCATCATCATCCACATCAAAATCATCAGCATCATCCACATCCACATCATCACCATCCACTTCATCCTTCTCATCATCCACATCAACATCATCATCATCCACATCGTCACCATCATCATCATCCACATCAAAATCATCATCATCAACATCATCATCATCGAAATCAACATCATCATCATACACATCAACATCGAGTCATCAACATCATCATCCACATCAACATCATCATCCACATCAACATCGAGTCATCCACATCATAATCATCCACATCATCATCGAGCCATCCACATCATCATCATCATCCCCATCAACATCGAGTCATCCACATCATCATCAACATCATCATCATCCACATCAACATCATCATCATCATAATCCACATCATCATCATCCACATCAACATCGAGTCATCCACATCAACATCATCATCATCATCACCATCATCATCATCATCATCATCATCATTATCAACATCATCATCATCCACATCAACATAGAGTCATCCATCATCATCCACATCGACATCATCATCATCATCAACATCGAGTCATCCGCATCATCACCATCATCATCATCATCCACATCATCAACATCATCATTATCATCATCAACATCATCCACATCAACATCCACATCATCATCATCCACATCATCACCATTATCATCATCCACATCAACATCACCATCCACATAATCACCCACCTCTAATCGTCACGCTGCTTATCCACATCTTCCTCATCAACAGCAGCATCCTCACCATTCTTATCCTTATCAACTTCATCATTCTCATCCTCGACATCATTATCCTCTACATTCTCATCCTTTTCCACATAATTCTTCATTCATCTCATTATCTGCATCCTCCATATCATCTTTATACTCATCATCATCTTCATCAAAAACCTACACAACATCTGTATCGTCTTCTTCCATATAATATCCTCATCTTCCACACCCCCATCAAAATCCTCATTCTCATCCACATCATCTGCATCACGCACATAATCCTCATCTATATCCTCATCCTCTACATCCTTCTCTTCCTCTACATATTATCCTCATCCTTCATCTTCATCCTTATCAACATCATCCTCTAAGACATCATCCTCCAACCAAATCATCATCCGCATCTTTATCCTCATTCTCCACTTATCAACATCCTCACCATTCTTATCATCATCAACATCATTATACACATCATCATCTGCATCCTTCTTTCTGTAACCACATAATCTTCATCCACATCAATTCATCCTCAACATCCACCTAATTCTCATCAATATTCTCACTTTCATCCACATCCTCCTCATCATCCACATCCTATAGCATTGTCATCGTCACCATCATCTATCTCATCCTCATCAACATTATCATCCTCAACTTCTTATCCTCATCAACAGCATCCTCATTCTCATCAACTTCATCCTCTTCTACATCACTATCCATATCATCATCCTCTATTCACATCATCCACATCCTGCTTATTCACATCATCCCTACCATCCTCCACCTCATAAACAGCCTCATCCACACCATTCTGATTACTAGTATCATTCTCCACATCCTTAAACATCCACATCATCCTCATCAGCAGGATTTTTATCCTCATTTTCCACCTAACTCTCATCATTTTCCTCATCAATTTCATCATCATTCACATTATTATCCTCTACATCCTCATCAGTATACACATCCTTCTCCATCCACATCATCCACATCATATTTCTTCATTCACATCCTCATCAACATGCACATCCTGTTTATCCTCATCCCCATCAACATGCACATCCTGCTTATTCGCATCCTCATTCTCATCATCCTCACAATTCTTATCCTCATCAACTGCATTCCAATTTTCATCCTGCTTATCCATATCATCCACCTCATCTTCACCATTCTGATTATCATCGTCATTCTCCTCTACATCACCATCCTCCTCTACATCCTCATCATTCTACACATCATTATCCGCATCTTGTTTATTAACAATCCTCATCCATATTTATCCTCATCCACATCCTCCTTATCTTCCACATCATTATCTTCATCCTCACCATTCTGATTCTCATCATCCTCCATCACATCATCCGCATCCTGCTTATTTGCATCAACATCCTCATCCTCACCATTCTTATCTTCATCCTTATCTACATCCTCATCATTATACGCATCCTCTTCGGCATGTTGTTTATTCACATAATCCCCATCCACATCATCTTCAACCTTATTCTCATCAACATTATCATCATCCACATCATCATCTTCATCCTCACAATTCTGATTCTAATCATATCTTCCTTATCCGCATCCTCAACATCATCCACATCGTCACCATCATCCATCTCATCCTCATCGACAACATAATCACCCTCAACATTCTTATCCTCATCACCAGCATCTTCATAATCATCCTCAACATTTGCACCATTCACATTATCATCATCCTCATGTACATTATCTACATCATCATCTATTCACATCCTCATCAACATGCACATCCTGCTTATCCTCTATCCTCTCCTCATCCACATTTTTATCATCATTAACATTCTCATCATGCAGATCATCATTTTCATCCTCATTCTCATCCATTTCATCCTCTACATCATCATTATCATCCTCTACATCATCATTATCATCATCCTCTACATCATCATCATCCACTACATCATTATCATAATATATCATCCTCTACATCATCCTCTACACCATCATCATCCTCTTCATCCTCATTATCATCATCCTCTACATCATTATCATCATCCTCTACATCATTATCATCATCCTCTACATCATCATTATCGTCATCCTCTACATCATCATTATCATCATCCACTACATCACTATCATCATCATCTACATCATTATTATCATCATCCTCTACATCATCATTATCATCATCCTCTACTTTATCATTATCCTCTACAATATCATTTTCATCATCCTCTACATCATCATTATCATCATAATCTACATCATCATTATTATCATCCTCAATTCACATTATCCGTATCCTGTTTATCCACATCAATATTCTCCTCCTCAACATTCTGATAAGCATCTAACTCCACATCCTCATCCACACCATCTTTATCCACATTCTCATCATTCTAATCCTTATCAACTTCATCATCATCCTCATCTTCCACATCAATACCCTCCTCTGCATCCTCACTGTTTTTCACATTCTTCTTCATTCATCTCATCTGAATCCTGCTTATCTGCATTCTCCACATCTTCATCATCCACCTCATCATCATTTAGATATTCATCCTCACAACTCTGATTATCATCCTCCATCCATATCATCATCCGCATCCTGATTATCTGCATCATCAAAGTCATCCACATCTTTATCCACCTCATCATCCACATCCTAATCATTCTCCTACATTCACATCACCAACATCTGTATCCGGCTTATCACCATCCTCACCATTATGTATTATATTCTCATCAACATTATCCTCATTCTCATAATCACCCTCCTCCACATCATCCGCATCTTGCATATCGACATCTTCCTCCTCCACATCCTCATTCACATTATCATCAACATCTTTATCATCCTCATTCTCATTCAGATTTGCATCCTCATCATTCTTATATTCATCAACAGCATCCTCATTCTCATCCACATCATCCTTATCCACATCACCCTTCACATAATCATTTTCCAAATCATCCTCCATTCACATCATCCGCTTCCTGCTTATCTACATCACCCACCTTATCCTCATCCTGCTCATCCACATAATCCCCATCCACATCATCTTTATTCTCATCACCCACCTTATCCTCATCCTGCTCATCCACATAATCCCCATCCACATCATCTTTATTTTCATCATCCACCTTATCCTCATCAACATGCTCACTACCATCCACATCTTCCACATCATCTTCATCCTCACCATTCGATAAACCTCCATCACATCATTATTCTGCTTATCCCCATTCTCTTCCGCATATTTATCCTCATTCTCATCATCTTCAACAATCTTGTTCTTATCAACAGCATCCTCATTCTCATCAACACCATTTGCAACATCTACGCCATCTTTCTCCTCTACATTATCCACATCATCCTCTAACATTCACATCATCATCAACATGTGCATCCTCCTCCTCATACACATCTTTATCATCATCCATATCACCATCCTCCTCTACATCCTCATCATTATAAAAATCATCATCCACATCCTGCATATCCACATCTTCTTTATCCTCATCCTCAACCTTATCAACATCATCATCATGTAAATCCTCCTCGTATACCACATCATCATATTCTACTCGCCATTCTCATTTTCATCATGCTAAACACAATCATCTTCATCCTAATCCACATCTTCATCCACATATTTGTCCTCATTTTTATCATCCACATCCTAATCATCGCCATCCCCATCATCATCCATTAAATCCTTATCATCAACAGACTCATTCTGATAATTATTCTCATCATCTTCCACATCATCCTCATCCTCATCTTTCACCTTATTCTCAACATCTGTTGTACCTGTCTATTATAGGGTGTACATGTGTTGTACCTGTCTGTTATAGTGTTTACATGTGTTGTACCTGTCTGTTATAGTGTATACATGTGTTGTACCTGTCTATTATAGGGTGTACATGTATAATACCTGTCTATTATAGGGTGTACATGTGTTGTACCTGTCTATTATAGGGTGTACATGTGTTGTACCTGTCTGTTATAGTGTGTACATGTGTTGTACCTGTCTATTATAGGGTGTACATGTATAATACCTGTCTATTATAGGGTGTACATGTGTTGTACCTGTCTATTATAGGGTGTACATGTGTTGTACCTGTCTATTATAGGGTGTACATGTGTTGTACCTGTCTATTATAGGGTGTACATGTGTTGTACCTGTCTGTTATAGGGTGTACATGTGTTGTACCTGTCTATTATAGGGTGTACATGTGTTGTACCTGTCTGTTATAGTGTGTACATGTGTTGTACCTGTCTATTATAGGGTGTACATGTGTTGTACCTGTCTGTTATAGGGTGTACATGTGTTGTACCTGTCTATTATAGGGTGTACATGTGTTGTACCTGTCTGTTATAGGGTGTACATGTGTTGTACCTGTCTATTATAGTGTGTACATGTGTTGTACCTGTCTATTATAGGGTGTACATGTGTTGTACCTGTCTGTTATAGGGTGTACATGTGTTGTACCTGTCTATTATAGGGTGTACATGTGTTGTACCTGTCTATTATAGGGTGTACATGTATAATACCTGCCTATTATAGGGTATACATGTGTTGTACCTGTCTATTATAGGGTGTACATGTGTTGTACCTGTCTATTATAGGGTGTATATGTGTTGTACCTGTCTATTATAGGGTGTATGTGTTGTACCTGTCTAGTATAGGGTGTACATGTGCTGTACCTGTCTATTATAGGGTGTACATGTGTTGTACCTGTCTATTATAGGGTGTACATGTGTTGTACCTGTCTATTATAGGATGTACATGTGTTGTACCTGTCTATTATAGGGTGTACATGTGTTGTACCTGTCTATTATAGGGTGTACATGTGTTGTACCTGTCTATTATAGGGTGTACATGTGTTGTACATGTCTGTTATAGGGTGTACATGTGTTGTACCTGTCTATTATAGGGTGTACATGTGTTGTACCTGTCTATTATAGGGTGTATATGTTTAATCCCTGTCTATTATAGGGTGTACATGTGTTGTACCTGTCTATTATAGGGTGTACATGTGTTGTACCTGTCTATTATAGGGTGTACATGTGTTGTACCTGTCTATTATAGGGTGTACATGTGTTGTACCTGTCTATTATAGGGTGTACATGTGTTGTACCTGTCTGTTATAGGGTGTACATGTATAATACCTGCCTATTATAGGGTATACATGTGTTGTACCTGTCTATTATAGGGTGTACATGTGTTGTACCTGTCTATTATAGGGTGTATATGTGTTGTACCTGTCTATTATAGGGTGTATATGTGTTGTACCTGTCTATTATAGGGTGTACATGTGCTGTACCTGTCTATTTTAGGGTGTACATGTGTTGTACCTGTCTATTATAGGGTGTACATGTGTTGTACCTGTCTATTATAGGATGTACATGTGTTGTACCTGTCTATTATAGGGTTTACATGTGTTGTACCTGTCTATTATAGGGTGTACATGTGTTGTACATGTCTATTATAGGGTGTACATGTGTTGTACCTGTCTGTTATAGGGTGTACATGTGTTGTACCTGTCTATTATAGGGTGTACATGTGTTGTACCTGTCTATTATAGGGTGTATATGTATAATCCCTGTCTATTATAGGGTGTACATGTGTTGTACCTGTCTATTAAAGGGTGTACATGTATAATACCTGTCTGTCATAGGGTGTACATGTGTTTTACCTGTCTATTATAGGGTGTACATGTGTTGTACCGGTCTGTTATAGTGTTTACATGTGTTGTACGTAAGTACCTGTCTATTATAGGGTGTACATGTATAATACCTGTCTATTATAGGGTGTACATGTGTTGTACCTGTCTATTATAGGGTGAACATGTGTTGTACCTGTCTGTTATAGTGTATACATGTGTTGTACCTGTCTATTATAGGGTGTACATGTATAATTCCTGTCTATTATAGGGCGTACATGTGTTGTACCTGTCTATTATAGGGTGTACATGTATAATACCTGTCTATTATAGGGCGTACATGTGTTGTACCTGTCTATTTTAAGGTGTACATGTGTTTTACCTGTCTATTATAGGGTGTACATGTGTTGTACCTGTCTGTTATAGTGTGTACATGTGTTGTACCTGTCTATTATAGGGTGTACATGTGTGGTACCTGTCTATTTTAGGGTGTACATGTGTTGTACCTGTCTGTTATAGTGTGTACATGTGTTGTACCTGTCTATTATAGGGTGTACATGTGTTGTACCTGTCTATTATAGGGTGTACATGTGTTGTACCTGTCTGTTATAGTGTATACATGTGTTGTACCTGTCTATTATAGGGTGTACATGTATAATACCTGTCTATTATAGTGTGTACATGTGTTGTACCTGTCTATTATAGGGTGTACATGTGTTGTACCTGTCTATTATAGGGTGTACATGTGTTGTACATGTCTGTTATAGTGTGTACATGTGTTGTACCTGTCTATTATAGGGTGTACATGTGTCGTACCTGTCTATTATAGGGTGTACATGTGTTGTACCTGTCTATTATAGTGTGTACATGTGTTGTACATGTCTATTATAGGGTGTACATGTGCTGTACCTGTCTATTATAGGGTGTACATGTGTTGTACCTGTCTATTATAGTGTGTACATGTGTTGTACATGTCTATTATAGGGTGTACATGTGCTGTACCGGTCTATTATAGGGTGTACATGTGTTGTACCTGTCTATTTTAAGGTGTACATGTGTTGTACCTGTCTATTATAGGGTGTACATGTGTTGTACCTGTCTGTTATAGTGTGTACATGTGTTGTACCTGTCTATTATAGGGTGTACATGTGTTGTACCTGTCTATTATAGGGTGTACATGTGTTGTACCTGTCTATTATAGGGTGTACATGTGCTGTACCTGTCTATTATAGGGTTTACATGTATAATACCTGTCTATTATAGGGTGTACATGTGTTGTACCTGTCTATTATAGGGTGTACATGTGTTGTACCTGTCTATTATAGGGTGTACATGTATAATACCTGTCTATTATAGGGTGTACATGTGTTGTACCTGTCTATTATAGGGTGTACATGTGTTGTACCTGTCTATTATAGGGTGTACATGTGTTGTACCTGTCTATTATAGGGTGTACATGTATAATACCTGTCTATTATAGGGTGTACATGTGTTGTACATGTCTATTATAGGGTGTACATGTGCTGTACCTGTCTATTATAGGGTGTACATGTATAATACCTGTCTATTATAGGGTGTACATGTGTTGTACCTGTCTATTATAGGGTGTACATGTGTTGTACCTGTCTATTTTAAGGTGTACATGTGTTGTACCTGTCTATTATAGGGTGTACATGTGTTGTACCTGTCTATTTTAAGGTGTACATGTGTTGTACCTGTCTATTATAGGGTGTACATGTGTTGTACCTGTCTATTATAGGGTGTACATGTGTTGTACCTGTCTATTATAGTGTGTACATGTGTTGTACCTGTCTATTATAGGGTGTACATGTGCTGTACCTGTCTATTATAGGGTGTACATGTATAATACCTGTCTATTATAGGGTGTACATGTGTTGTACCTGTCTATTATAGGGTGTACATGTGTTGTACCTGTCTATTATAGGGTGTACATGTGTTGTACCTGTCTATTATAGGGTGTACATGTATAATACCTGTCTATTATAGGGTGTACATGTGTGGTACCTGTCTATTTTAGGGTGTACATGTGTTGTACCTGTCTGTTATAGTGTGTACATGTGTTGTACCTGTCTATTATAGGGTGTACATGTGTTGTACCTGTCTATTATAGGGTGTACATGTGTTGTACCTGTCTGTTATAGTGTATACATGTGTTGTACCTGTCTATTATAGGGTGTACATGTATAATACCTGTCTATTATAGGGTGTACATGTTTTGTACCTGTCTATTATAGGGTGTACATGTATAATACCTGTCTATCATAGGGTGTACATGTGTTGTACCTGTCTATTATAGGGTGTACATGTGTTGTACCTGTCTATTATAGGGTGTACATATATAATACCTGTCTATAATAGTGTTTACATGTATAATACCTGTCTGTCACAGGGTGTATAAAGAGTAGTATACAAGTATAAAGAGGGCTGTATACAGGGATAAAAGGGGAATATACAGGGTATATAGGGGGCTGTTTACATGGTATATAGGGGGCTGTATACAGGGTATAGAGGGGGCTGTATACATGGTAGATAGGGGCTGTATACAGGGTATAGAGGGGGCTGTATACAGGGTATATAAGGGGCTGTATACAGGGGATAGAGGGGGCTGTATACAGAGTATAGAGGGGCTGCTTACAGTGTATAGAGGGCCCCTGGGCTGTATACAGGGTATAGAGGGCCCCTGGGCTGTAAACAGGGTATAGAGGGCTGTGTATATACAGGGTATAGAGGGGGCTGTATACAGGGTATAGAGGGGGATGTATACAGGTTATAGAGGGCTGTGTATATACAGGGTATAGAGGGGGCTGTATACCGTGAGGGTATAGAATAGTAAACAGTTATTAGAGTGGTAAACATAGTTCATAAAGGGTGGTATACAAGGTATATAGATTGGTATACAGTGTACAAAGAGAGTAATACACAGGTAGCTATGATATTTTAAGAGTGGTATTCATGTGTAATACAAGGTATTTAGAGAGTAATAGACAGAATATATGGAGTGATACAGTGTATATAATGCATAGTGTATTTACAGGGGTATATAGATGTTTTACAGGAAATACTGAAGTGGTTGAGTATAAAGAAAGGTACATGATGTATAGAGAGAACATGGTATACAGAACTTATGAAGAGACTATACAAAGTGCTTGGAGATTGGTATAAATGTAGAGACTAGAGAATAAATTTATAATTGGTATACAAAACATAATAGAAAGTGATCTACCTGAGGAATTGACTATACCTGATATACATGATGTGTTTACATATTAATGTATAGGAGGTGGTATACCTGATATATGGTAAATGTATACCTGATGTAAACCTGTTGTATAGGAAGTATATTTCTGATGTGAAGGAAGTGAATACCCAATATATAGGAGATGTAATTACTTGATGTATGATAGGAGCTGTAATATATGCATTACATGATGTTAAGATGTATACCTGATGTATACATTGTAGGAGCTGTTAACCTGATGTATATGAGTTGTATAATGAAATTATTGTTGTAACAAACAGATAATACACATGTTCAAACAATAATAAACAGGTAATACACATGTACACACTATAAAAGACAGGTATTACACATGTACACACTACAATAGACAGGTATTACACATGTAAACACTATAACACACAGATATTATACATGTTCACACTATAACAGACGGGTATTATACATGTAAATACTTACACACTATAACAGATAGGTATTATACATGTATACACTATTACAGACAGGTATTATACAATGTAAATACTATCACAGACAGGTATTATACATGTACACACTATAACAGACAGGTATAACACATGTAAACACTATCACAGACAGGTATACATGTACACACTATAACAGATAGGTATTACACATGTAAACACTATCACAGACAGTTATTATACATGTATACACTATCACAGACAGGTATTATACATGTTTACATTAACACAGACAGGTATTATAAATGTATACACTATAACAGACAGGTATTATACATGTATACACTATCACAGACAGGTATTATACATGTAAACACTATCACAGACAGGTATTATACATGTTTACACTATCACAGACAGGTATTATACATGTAAATACTATCACCGAGAGGTATTATACATGTACACACTATAACAGACAGGTATTACACATGTAAACACTATCACAGACAGGTATTATACTAATACATGTACACACTATCACAGACAGGTATTTTACATGTACACACTATAACACACAGATATTATACATGTTCACACTATAACAGACGGGTATTATACATGTAAATACTTACACACTATAACAGATAGGTATTATACATGTATACACTATCACAGACAGGTATTATACAATGTAAATACTATCACAGACAGGTATACATGTACACACTATAACAGATAGGTATTATACATGTATACACTATCACAGACAGGTATTATACAATGTAAATACTATCACAGACAGGTATACATGTACACACTATAACAGATAGGTATTACACATGTAAACACTATCACAGACAGGTATTATACATGTATACACTATCACAGACAGGTATTATACATGTTTACATTATCGCAGACAGGTATTATACATGTAAACACTATCAAAGACAGGTATTATACATGTACACACTATAACAGACAGGTATTATACATGTATACACTATCACAGACAGGTATTATACATGTAAACACTATCACAGACAGGTATTATACATGTACACACTATAACAGACAGGTATTATAAATGTATACACTATCACAGACAGGTATTATACATGTAAACACTATCACAGACAGGTATTATACATGTACACACTATAACAGACAGGTATTATACATGTACACACTATCACAGACAGGTATTATACATGTAAACACTATCACAGACAGGTATTATACATGTATACACTATCACAGACAGGTATTATACATGTAAACACTATCACAGACAGTTATTACATACACTTTGCATGAACATTATAACAGACAGGTATTACACATGTATACACTATCACAGACAGTTATTACATACACTTTGCATGAACATTATAACAGACAGGTATTACACATGTAAACATTATAACAGACAGGTATTACAAATGAACACTAGAATTATAGGAGTTATGATTAAAAAAAGACTGTTAAATGATCAAATAATGATCAATTGAATAAAATTGTATTTTGAAATAAAAATTTGTCAAAATATTATTCTTATTCGTAAATTTGTTAGTTTTGGACCCAAAATAAGTGTCAATAGGCTGATTTTTTCATGGAATCTGTTTCACATTTTCAATAAAAAAAAACACTATTTATCCCAGTGCATTAAATTTAATATGGAAATGGATATAAACATTAGACAATCCTCAAATTTGCAATGATCATGATGTCTTAAAGTTTATCTTATCATAAATGAGGATGAGAAGGTGTAGTGTAGTAAAGCAAATTGGATTTCACCAGAAATATTTTCTGTGTATTTTATATTGGGTTAGACCTGATTTAAACAGTAATATATAACTGTGCGAAAACTATAAGTAAGCAGCAAGATAAATGAGGTACTGTACATTTATTATTTATACTGTTGAATCAGCTAACTCAGCTTTCTGACATGATCTGCAACTACCTGTATTTACACATAAAAACTGCTGCATACATGGCATACTTGTACACTTTACAGTTGGACACATGTCAAATAAACAGGACTTTCCATTGATAATTATAATGTAAACAAATTAACAACTTCATGAACATGCTACGGCATACACTTCCCTAACCTGTGTACAAAAATATAACATAAATCGAGATGAATTTTCAAATCTCACTTTATATTTCAACACAGGTACTAGCCTCCTCTGTAAATCAACCACAAATATCAAAGTATACTTTGGCTATTGACAAAAAAATAATTCTGCACTCTTACCAATCTCCTGGAACCACACCTATATCTTAAGCAAACAGCTACTTTAATTTGTCTCATTCTGACTTAAAACATACGTGAAACAAGCTTTTAAACGATGATGGTTATCACCAGTCAGAATTATTCATTTTAAACCGACAAAACCAGCTAAATTTTAAATAATATATCCCAACAACTTCACGAATATTTTCTAAGTCCCAACGGCTTTTCGGAACACTCGAGTGTCTTTCGGAAAAGTGTATGACTCGGGATTATACCTTGTAATTTTAGTGTATCGTAATATGCGTTTTCGTGTACAAATTTTTCCAAAAATATCCATTAATATGAAAAGTTATATTTAAATATATCAACTAAACTTGCTGATAATATTTTATTTAAGCGTGCGCCTGCTTACTATTTTTTAAATACGCAACTAAGCTTCCTGTGGAGCTAGTTTTACACAGCTCCTGTTTATGCACGCTGCTCAATTACATCCTCTGGAAGGCGGTGGCCATTTCGGAACTCCTCGTAAGGGTGATACTAATTACAGTCCGATAGAGCCCGGCACAGCCCGGTAGTGATATACAACGTTATATCGACCGCCCGTGCGGTTTTTTTTCACTTACACGCAATTACAGCTGTACTGTATATATAGTTTGCAGTGAGTAGAGTGCTGTACTGTATATTACATATAAAGTAATTACTACAGCCACGGACTTAGATAGCCTAATTCCGTGCTACAACAGAATGGTTTAGAACGAGTGCGTGCAACTCCTTACAGTAGCTAATTATAAGAAACGTATATTGTCGGTTACATACGGTCCTAAATACGAGAGAGATTGTCAGGACCATGGGTTACCGTCGATGAGAATATAAGTCATTACTACAATTAATTTCTACAAGAATTAAGGACGTGTATGAAAGAATTAATAGTTTCGCTATTACATACATTTCATAATTAACGCAATTTATCAAATTATCTTTAATTCCAGCAAGACCATGTGTCCTTATAGTATACATCTGGCTTACTAGGTTGATTTCTTTCCCTTGCAGTTTTGATAAATCTTCAATAAATCCTTCACATGTTTTTAATTTCTACCGATATAGACCTACCTCATTCTGAAAAAAAACAAACATTTTACAGTTTTATACATTTCAATTACATTGTACATCTGATTTGATTTAAACATATTTTATTGTCAAAACAAAGACACATGGATAAGAGACAATATATAATGTACATCTTCAGGAAAACAATGTTTAACCACGGTCTAATCTAATTCCGTGGTTTAACCTATCCTAATATAATTTGAATAAAACGGTCTATATATTTTGGAAAATACCTTACATATTGTTTTGTTAATATTGTTACATTTTGGTAAACTGATTACTTATTTCATGCGTTACCGCCAGTGTATACCTTATTATTTATTCCGTACTATTCACACCAGTGTTACACTCCTCATCAATACTGTAATTACTGATGTTTCTGTTCCCAATTTCCGCTACCACCAGTTCAAATCAATTGAACAACACATTAATACATTTACATTTACATTTTATTTACAACATATTCATAGTATTTTAATCCGTCATGAACTACAAAAGTCTGCATAAGTGTAAACTCTATTTCTCCATTCCACACTAATCTCTACACTCTCCTTTGATAGTCAAAAACCTGCTACATTGAAAAAAACTGTTGATACCTTAACAGAATCCTGCTACATTAAAACTCTTGAAAACTCAACAAAATCCTTCTACATTAAAACTGTCGATACCTCAACAGAATCCTGCTACATTAAAACTGTTGATACTTTAACAGAATCCTGCTACATTAAAACGCTTGATAACTCAACGAAATCCTTCTACATTAAAACTGCCGATACCTCAACAGAATCCTGCTACATTAAAACTTTTGATACTTTAACAGAATCCTGCTATATTAAAACTTTTGATATCTTAACAGAATCCTGCTCACTAAATCGGTTGATAACTTACAGAATACTGCTAAATTTGACCTCCACAGTTCTAGGTTAAACTGGCCATAAATCCTGCTGAATGACCCCCACGGTCAGCACAGCATCAACCAGAGGCACAAATACTACGTCACTGACTGGACTCACCTCAACATAGACTACAGACGGTCACACTAATCTACAGTTCCCCAATTCTATCATCAGCATAATTATCTACGGCTACTAAGCAACTATCTTCAAATGAAACTCTGACGGCTGACCACGAGCAGAGGCTAATAAACAATCTATCAGTACAATTTAAACAATCAAACGGCTAATAAATGCATAACACTATAAATATTCATTTTCCAGCATTTACAATGTTTGCTAAAAAAGGTAAAACTGATTCATAAATAATTTTGTGTTATCGAGGTATTGTAATATATTCAAAGGTTCAGTTTTGATTTTTTTTAAATAATGTTAATAGTTGTTAATTACAGACTAAACGTCAAAGTTAATAATTTGACAAAGCCAGAATATAAAAACCAAAACCTAAGAAGAGAGTTGTGTAGTTCATAACTATTAATACACATTTAGGCATAGAGAGAATAATAATTAATTATTAAAACAAAGACATAAAAAGATAACTTAATTAGTTTTGGTTAAAATGCTTATGAAAAGTTTTTCTTTATTTCGTAAATTACAAAGTATCTTTTATTGTAATTATTCCGTCTATATATCTATTACATGTGCTTCTGGCGTATGTCGTCATTTCATTTCCTTCCCTTCCCTTGTTTCCCTTATTTCACCTCTTTTTACCGTCTAACACCTACCTCTGGCGTATCTCGTCTAGTTTAAATTCATATTTAATCCGTATACTACCTGCCTCTGACATATGTTCATTGTTGTCATACATTTCTTTTATATTTCACTCGTATATCGTCGTATATTTCTCTTGTTTCAAATGTATCTAATCCTGTATATATACATGTGTATCACTTCATCAAGCGTATATTTTATCCGTACATAAAACTCCCACCTCTAGCGTATGGCCTCATATATTTCTCTCGTTTCACCTTCATTCCATCCATATATTTATCACCTACCTCTGGCGTATAGCAACTTATACTCGTTTCACCTTTATTTTATCCCTGCACATATCACCTACCTCTGGTGTATACCGCCATATATTTCACTCGTTTCGTCATTTTTTTTATCACTACACATATCACCTACCACTGGCGTATGTCGTCATATATTTCCCTAGTGTTACTTTAATTCAATCCGTTTATAAAGCACCTACCACTGGAGTATGTCGTCATGTATTTCTATTGTGTCATCTTAATTCAATCCGTATATAAAACACCTACCTCAGGAGTATGACGTCCTGTATTTCCCTTGTGTCACATTAATTTAATCCGTATATAAAACACCTACCTCTAGAGTATGTCGTCTTTTATTTCCTATGTTTCATTTTAATTTAATCCGTATATAAAATACCTACCTCTGGAGTATGTCGTCTTGTATTTCCAATGTTTCATATTAATTCAATTCGTATATAAAACACCTACCTCTAGAGTATGTCGTCTTTTATTTCCTATGTTTCATTTTAATTTAATCCGTATATAAAATACCTACCTCTGGAGTATGTCGTCTTGTATTTCCAATGTTTCATATTAATTCAATTCGTATATAAAATACCTACCTCTAGAGTATGTCGTCTTTTATTTCCTATGTTTCATTTTAATTTAATCCGTATATAAAACACCTACCTCTAGAGTATTTCGTCTTGTATTTCCTTTGTGTCATCTTAATTTAATTCAGAAATCAAATACCTACCTCTGGAGTATGTCGTCTTGTATTTCCAATGTTTCATATTAATTCAATTCGTATATAAAATACCTACCTCTGGAGTATGTCGTCTTGTATTTCCAATGTTTCATATTAATTCAATTCGTATATAAAACACCTACCTCTAGAGTATGTCGTCTTTTATTTCCTATGTTTCATTTTAATTTAATCCGTATATAAAATACCTACTTCTGGAGTATATCGTCATGGATTTCCCATGTTTCATCTTAATTCAATCCGTATATAAAACACCTACCTCTGGAGTATGTCGTCTTTAATTTCCTATGTTTCATCTTAATTCAATCCGTATATAAAACACCTACCTTTGGAGTTTGTGGTACTGTATTTCCCATGTTTCATCTTAATTCAATCCGTATATAAAACACCTACCTCTGGAGTATGTCGTCTTGTATTTCCAATGTTTCATCTTCATTTAATCCGTATATAAAACACCTACCTCTGGAGTATGTGGTACTGTATTTCCCATGTTTCATCTTAATTCAATCCATATATAAAATACCTACCTCTGGAGTATGTCGTCTTGTATTTCCCATGTTTCATCTTAATTTACTCCGTATATAAAACACCTACCTCTCGAGTATGTCGTTATGGATTTCCTACGTTTCATCTTAATTTAATCCGTATATAAAACACCTACCTCTGGACTATGTCGTCCTGTATTTCCCATGTTTCATCTTAATTCAATCCGTATATAAAACACCTACCTCTGGAGTATGTCGTCTTGTATTTCCCTTTTGTCACTTTAATTCAATCCGTATATAAAACACCTACCTCTGGAGTATGTCGTCATGGATTTCCCTTGTGTCACTAAACTTTAATCAGTATATAAACACCTACCTCTGGGGTATTTCGTCATGTATTTCCCATGTTTCATCTTCATTTAATCCGTATATAAAACACCTACCTCTGGAGTATGTCGTTATGGATTTCCTATGTTTCATCTTAATTTAATCCGTATATAAAACATCTACCTCTGGAGTATGTCGTCATATATTTGCCTTGTGTCACTTTAAATTCATCCGTTTATTAAACACCTACCTCTGGACTATGTCGTCCTGTATTTCCCATGTTTCATCTTAATTTACTCCGTATATAAAACAACTACCTCTGGAGTATGTCGTCTTTTATTTCCTATGTTTCATATTAATTCAATCTGTATATAAATCACCTACCTCTGGAGTTTGTCGTCTTTTATATCCTTTGTGTCATCTTAATTTAATCCGGATATCAAATACCTACCTCTGGAGTATGTGGTCCTGTATTTCCCATGTTTCATCTTAATTCAATCCTTATATCAAACACCTACCTATGGAGTATGTCGTCATATATTTCCCTTTTGTCACTTTAATTAAATCCGTATATCAAACACCTACCTCTGGAATATGTAGTTATGGATTTCCTATGTTTCATATGAATTCGATCCGTATATAAAACACCTACCTGTGGAGTATGTCGTCATATATATCCCATGTGTCACTTTAATTTAATCCGTATATGAAACACCTACCTCTATAGTATGTCGTCTTGTATTTCCATTGTTTCATCTTAATTCAATTCGTATATAAAACACCTACCTCTGGAGTATGTGGTACTGTATTTCCCATGTTTCATCTTAATTCAATCCGTATATAAAACACCTACCTGTGGAGTATGTCGTCTTGTATTTCCCTTGTGTCACTTTAATTTAATCCGTATATAAAAACCTTCATCTGGAGTATGTCGTCTTTTATTTTCTTTGTGTCATCTTAATTTAATCCTGTTATCAAATACCTACCTCTGGAGTATGTCGTCCTGTATTTAACATGTTTCATCTTAAATCAATCCTTATATAAAACACCTACAACTTGAGTATGTCGTCATATATTTCCCTTTTGTCACTTTAATTTAATCCGTATATTAAACACCTACCTCTGGAGTATGGCGTCATGGATTTCCCATGTTTCATCTGCATTTAATCCGTATATAAAACACCTACCTCTCGAGTATGTCATTATGGATTTCCCATGTTTCATCTTAATTCAATGCGTATATAAAACGCCTACCTTCGAAGTATGTCGTGATATATTTCCCTGGTGTCACTTTAATTTAATCCGTATATAAAACACCTACCTCTGGAGTATGTCGTTATGTATTTCCTATACAGCTACCACTGGAATATGTGGTCCTGTATTTCCCATGTTTCATCCTAATATAATCCGTATATAAAATACCTACTTCTGGAGTATGTCGTCATGGATTTCCCATGTTTCATCTTAATTCACTCTGTATATAAAACAACTACCTCTGTAATATGTCGTCATGTATTTCCCATGTTTCATCTTCATTTAATCCGTATATAAAACACCTACTTCTGGACTATGTCGTCCTGTATTTTCCATGTTTCATCTTAATTTAATCCGTAAATAAAACACCTACCACTGGAGTATGTCGTAATGGATTTCTATTGTGTCATCTTAATTTGATCCGTTTATAAAGCACCTACCACTGGAGTATGTCGTCATGTATTTCTATTGTGTTATCTTAATTTGATCCGTATATGAAACACCTACCTCAGGAGTATAACGTCCTGTATTTCCCTTGTGACACATTAATTTAATCCGTATATAAAATACCTACCTCTTGAGTATTTCGTCATGTATTTCCCATGTCTCATCTTCATTCAATCCGTAAATAAAACACCTACCTCTGAAGTATGTCGTCATATATTTCTCTTGTGTCACTTTAATTTAATCCGTCTATAAAACACCTACCTCTGGAGTATGTCGTAATGGATTTCCTTTATGTCACTTAAAATTTTATCCGTATATAAAACACCTACCTCTGGAGTATGTCGTAATGGATTTCCTTTATGTCACTTAAAATTTTATCCGTATATAAAATACCTTCTTCTGGAATATGTCGTCATGTATTTCCCATGTTTCATCTTCATTTCATCCGTCTATAAAACACCTACCTCTGGAATATATGGTCCTGTATTTCCCATGTTTCATCCTAATGTAATCCGTATATAAAATACCTACCTCTGGAGTATGTCGTCACGAATTTCCCATGTTTCATCTTATTTCACTCCGTATATAAAACACTTACCTCTGGAGTATGTCGTCATATATTTCCCTTGTGTCACTTTAATTTCATCCGTATGTCAAATATCTACCTCTGGAGTATGTCGTCTTGTATTTCCAATGTTTCATCTTAATTCAAACCGTATATAAATACCTTCTTCTGGAGTATGATGTCATGGATTTCTAATGTTTCATCTTAATTCAATCCGTATATAAAACACCTACCTCTGGAGTATGTCGTCTTGTATTTCCAATGTTTCATCTTAATTCAAACCGTATATAAAATACCTTCTTCTGGAGTATGTTGTCATGGATTTCTAATGTTTCATCTTAATTTAATCCGTATATAAAACACCTACCTCTGGAGTATGTCGTCTTGTATTTCCAATGTTTCATCTTAATTCAAACAGTATATAAAATACCTTCTTCTGGAGTATGTTGTCATGGATTTCTAATGTTTCATCTTAATTTAATCCGTATATAAAACACCTACCTCTGGAGTATGTCGTCTTGTATTTCCAATGTTTCATCTTAATTCAAACCGTATATAAAATACCTTCTTCTGGAGTATGTTGTCATGGATTTCTAATGTTTCATTTTAATTTAATCCGTATATAAAATACCTACCTCTGGAGTATGTGGTCCTGTATTTCCCATGTTTCATCTGAATTCAATCCGTATATAAAACACCTACCTCTCGAGTATGTCGTCATATATTTCCCTTGTGTCACTTTAATTTAATCCGTATATAACCTCTGGAGTTTGTCGTCTTTTATTTCCCATGTTATGTCTTAATTCAATCCGTATATAAAACACCTACCTCTTGAGTATGTCGTCATATAATTTCCCTTGTGTCACTTTAATTTAATCCGTCTATAAAACACCTACCTCTGGAGTATGTCGTAATGGATTTCCTTTATGTCACTTAAAATTTTATCCGTATATAAAACACCTACCTCTGGAGTATGTCGTAATGGATTTCCTTTATGTCACTTAAAATTTTATCCGTATATAAAATACCTTCTTCTGGAATATGTCGTCATGTATTTCCCATGTTTCATCTTCATTTCATCCGTCTATAAAACACTTACCTCTGGAGTATGTCGTCATATATTTCCCTTGTGTCACTTTAATTTCATCCGTATGTCAAATATCTACCTCTGGAGTATGTCGTCTTGTATTTCCAATGTTTCATCTTAATTCAAACCGTATATAAATACCTTCTTCTGGAGTATGTTGTCATGGATTTCTAATGTTTCATCTTAATTCAATCCGTATATAAAACACCTACCTCTGGAGTATGTCGTCTTGTATTTCCAATGTTTCATCTTAATTCAAACCGTATATAAAATACCTTCTTCTGGAGTATGTTGTCATGGATTTCTAATGTTTCATCTTAATTTAATCCGTATATAAAACACCTACCTCTGGAGTATGTCGTCTTGTATTTCCAATGTTTCATCTTAATTCAAACCGTATATAAAATACCTTCTTCTGGAGTATGTTGTCATGGATTTCTAATGTTTCATCTTAATTTAATCCGTATATAAAACACCTACCTCTGGAGTATGTCGTCTTGTATTTCCAATGTTTCATCTTAATTCAAACCGTATATAAAATACCTTCTTCTGGAGTATGTTGTCATGGATTTCTAATGTTTCATTTTAATTTAATCCGTATATAAAATACCTACCTCTGGAGTATGTGGTCCTGTATTTCCCATGTTTCATCTGAATTCAATCCGTATATAAAACACCTACCTCTCGAGTATGTCGTCATATATTTCCCTTGTGTCACTTTAATTTAATCCGTATATAACCTCTGGAGTTTGTCGTCTTTTATTTCCCATGTTATATCTTAATTCAATCCGTATATAAAACACCTACCTCTTGAGTATGTCGTCATATATTTTCCCTTGTGTCACTTTAATTTAATCCGTATATAAAACACCTACCTCTGGAGTATGTCGTCTTTTATTTCCTTTGTGTCATCTTAATTTAATCCGTATATAAAATACCTACCTTTGGAGTATGTGGTTATGGATTTCCCATGTTTCATCTTAATTCAATCCTTATATAAAACACCTACCTCTGGAGTATGTCGTCATATATTTCCCTTTTGTCACTTCAATTTAATCCGTATATCAAACACCTTCCTCTCGAGTATGTCGTTATGGATTTCCTATGTTTCATCTCAATTTAATCCGTATATAAAACACCTACCTCTGGAGTATGTCGTCATATATTTCCCTTCTGTCACTTTAATTTAATCCGTATATAAAACACCTACCTCTGGAGTATGTCGTCTTTTATTTCCCATGTTTCATCTTAATTCAATCCGTATATAAAACACCTACCTCTGGAGTATGTCGTCTTGTATTTCCCTTTTGTCACTTTAATTCAATCCGTATATAAAACACCTACCTCTGGAGTATGTCGTCATGGATTTCCCTTGTGTCACTAAACTTTAATCAGTATATAAACACCTACCTCTGGGGTATTTCGTCATGTATTTCCCATGTTTCATCTTCATTTAATCCGTATATAAAACACCTACCTCTGGAGTATGTCGTTATGGATTTCCTATGTTTCATCTTAATTTAATCCGTATATAAAACATCTACCTCTGGAGTATGTCGTCATATATTTGCCTTGTGTCACTTTAAATTCATCCGTTTATTAAACACCTACCTCTGGACTATGTCGTCCTGTATTTCCCATGTTTCATCTTAATTTACTCCGTATATAAAACAACTACCTCTGGAGTATGTCGTCTTTTATTTCCTATGTTTCATATTAATTCAATCTGTATATAAATCAACTACCTCTGGAGTTTGTCGTCTTTTATATCCTTTGTGTCATCTTAATTTAATCCGGATATCAAATACCTACCTCTGGAGTATGTGGTCCTGTATTTCCCATGTTTCATCTTAATTCAATCCTTATATCAAACACCTACCTATGGAGTATGTCGTCATATATTTCCCTTTTGTCACTTTAATTAAATCCGTATATCAAACACCTACCTCTGGAATATGTAGTTATGGATTTCCTATGTTTCATATGAATTCGATCCGTATATAAAATACCTACCTCTGGAGTGTGTCGTCTTTTATTTCCCATGTTTCATCTTAATTCAATCCGTATATAAAACACCTACCTCTGGAGTATGTCGTCTTGTATTTCCCTTTTGTCACTTTAATTCAATCCGTATATAAAACACCTACCTCTGGAGTATGTCGTCATGGATTTCCCTTGTGTCACTAAACTTTAATCAGTATATAAACACCTACCTCTGGGGTATTTCGTCATGTATTTCCCATGTTTCATCTTCATTTAATCCGTATATAAAACACCTACCTCTGGAGTATGTCGTTATGGATTTCCTATGTTTCATCTTAATTTAATCCGTATATAAAACATCTACCTCTGGAGTATGTCGTCATATATTTGCCTTGTGTCACTTTAAATTCATCCGTTTATTAAACACCTACCTCTGGACTATGTCGTCCTGTATTTCCCATGTTTCATCTTAATTTACTCCGTATATAAAACAACTACCTCTGGAGTATGTCGTCTTTTATTTCCTATGTTTCATATTAATTCAATCTGTATATAAATCACCTACCTCTGGAGTTTTTCGTCTTTTATATCCTTTGTGTCATCTTAATTTAATCCGGATATCAAATACCTACCTCTGGAGTATGTGGTCCTGTATTTCCCATGTTTCATCTTAATTCAATCCTTATATCAAACACCTACCTATGGAGTATGTCGTCATATATTTCCCTTTTGTCACTTTAATTAAATCCGTATATCAAACACCTACCTCTGGAATATGTAGTTATGGATTTCCTATGTTTCATATGAATTCGATCCGTATATAAAATAACTACCTCTGGAGTGTGTCGTCTTTTATTTCCCATGTTTCATCTTAATTCAATCCGTATATAAAACACCTACCTCTGGAGTATGTCGTCATATATATCCCATGTGTCACTTTAATTTAATCCGTATATGAAACACCTACCTCTATAGTATGTCGTCTTGTATTTCCATTGTTTCATCTTAATTCAATTCGTATATAAAACACCTACCTCTGGAGTATGTGGTACTGTATTTCCCATGTTTCATCTTAATTCAATCCGTATATAAAACACCTACCTGTGGAATATGTCGTCTTGTATTTCCCTTGTGTCACTTTAATTTAATCCGTATATAAATACCTACCTCTGGAGTATGTCGTCCTGTATTTAACATGTTTCATCTTAAATCAATCCTTATATAAAACACCTACAACTTGAGTATGTCGTCATATATTTCCCTTTTGTCATTTTAATTTAATCCGTATATTAAACACCTACCTCTGGAGTATGGCGTCATGGATTTCCCATGTTTCATCTGCATTTAATCCGTATATAAAACACCTACCTCTCGAGTATGTCATTATGGATTTCCCATGTTTCATCTTAATTCAATGCGTATATAAAACGCCTACCTTCGAAGTATGTCGTGATATATTTCCCTGGTGTCACTTTAATTTAATCCGTATATAAAACACCTACCTCTGGAGTATGTCGTTATGTATTTCCTATACAGCTACCTCTGGAATATGTGGTCCTGTATTTCCCATGTTTCATCCTAATATAATATGTATATAAAATACCTACTTCTGGAGTATGTCGTCATGGATTTCCCATGTTTCATCTTAATTCACTCTGTATATAAAACAACTACCTCTGTAATATGTCGTCATGTATTTCCCATGTTTCATCTTCATTTCATCCGTATATAAAACACCTACTTCTGGACTATGTCGTCCTGTATTTTCCATGTTTCATCTTAATTTAATCCGTAAATAAAACACCTACCACTGGAGTATGTCGTAATGGATTTCTATTGTGTCATCTTAATTTGATCCGTTTATAAAGCACCTACCACTGGAGTATGTCGTCATGTATTTCTATTGTGTTATCTTAATTTGATCCGTATATGAAACACCTACCTCAGGAGTATAACGTCCTGTATTTCCCTTGTGACGCATTAATTTAATCCGTATATAAAATACCTACCTCTTGAGTATTTCGTCATGTATTTCCCATGTCTCATCTTCATTCAATCCGTAAATAAAACACCTACCTCTGAAGTATGTCGTCATATATTTCTCTTGTGTCACTTTAATTTAATCCGTCTATAAAACACCTACCTCTGGAGTATGTCGCAATGGATTTCCTTTATGTCACTTAAAATTTTATCCGTATATAAAACACCTACCTCTGGAGTATGTCGTAATGGATTTCCTTTATGTCACTTAAAATTTTATCCGTATATAAAATACCTTCTTCTGGAATATGTCGTCATGTATTTCCCATGTTTCATCTTCATTTCATCCGTCTATAAAACACCTACCTCTGGAATATATGGTCCTGTATTTCCCATGTTTCATCCTAATGTAATCCGTATATAAAATACCTACCTGTGGAGTATGTCGTCACGGATTTCCCATGTTTCATCTTATTTCACTCCGTATATAAAACACTTACCTCTGGAGTATGTCGTCATATATTTCCCTTGTGTCACTTTAATTTCATCCGTATGTCAAATATCTACCTCTGGAGTATGTCGTCTTGTATTTCCAATGTTTCATCTTAATTCAAACCGTATATAAATACCTTCTTCTGGAGTATGTTGTCATGGATTTCTAATGTTTCATCTTAATTCAATCCGTATATAAAACACCTACCTCTGGAGTATGTCGTATTGTATTTCCAATGTTTCATCTTAATTCAAACCGTATATAAAATACCTTCTTCTGGAGTATGTTGTCATGGATTTCTAATGTTTCATCTTAATTTAATCCGTATATAAAACACCTACCTCTGGAGTATGTCGTCTTTTATTTCCAATGTTTCATCTTAATTCAAACCGTATATAAAATACCTTCTTCTGGAGTATGTTGTCATGGATTTCTAATGTTTCATCTTAATTTAATCCGTATATAAAACACCTACCTCTGGAGTATGTCGTCTTGTATTTCCAATGTTTCATCTTAATTCAAACCGTATATAAAATACCTTCTTCTGGAGTATGTTGTCATGGATTTCTAATGTTTCATTTTAATTTAATCCGTATATAAAATACCTACCTCTGGAGTATGTGGTCCTGTATTTCCCATGTTTCATCTGAATTCAATCCGTATATTAAACACCTACCTCTCGAGTATGTCGTCATATATTTCCCTTGTGTCACTTTAATTTAATCCGTATATAACCTCTGGAGTTTGTCGTCTTTTATTTCCCATGTTATATCTTAATTCAATCCGTATATAAAACACCTACCTCTTGAGTATGTCGTCATATAATTTCCCTTGTGTCACTTTAATTTAATCCGTCTATAAAACACCTACCTCTGGAGTATGTCGTAATGGATTTCCTTTATGTCACTTAAAATTTTATCCGTATATAAAACACCTACCTCTGGAGTATGTCGTAATGGATTTCCTTTATGTCACTTAAAATTTTATCCGTATATAAAATACCTTCTTCTGGAATATGTCGTCATGTATTTCCCATGTTTCATCTTCATTTAATCCGTCTATAAAACACCTACCTCTGGAATATATGGTCCTGTATTTCCCATGTTTCATCCTAATGTAATCCGTATATAAAATACCTACCTCTGGAGTATGTCGTCACGGATTTCCCATGTTTCATCTTATTTCACTCCGTATATAAAACACTTACCTCTGGAGTATGTCGTCATATATTTCCCTTGTGTCACTTTAATTTCATCCGTATGTCAAATATCTACCTCTGGAGTATGTCGTCTTGTATTTCCAATGTTTCATCTTAATTCAAACCGTATATAAATACCTTCTTCTGGAGTATGTTGTCATGGATTTCTAATGTTTCATCTTAATTCAATCCGTATGTAAAACACCTACCTCTGGAGTATGTCGTCTTGTATTTCCAATGTTTCATCTTAATTCAAACCGTATATAAAATACCTTCTCCTGGAGTATGTTGTCATGGATTTCTAATGTTTCATCTTAATTTAATCCGTATATAAAACACCTACCTCTGGAGTATGTCGTCTTGTATTTCCAATGTTTCATCTTAATTCAAACCGTATATAAAATACCTTCTTCTGGAGTATGTTGTTATGGATTTCTAATGTTTCATTTTAATTTAATCCGTATATAAAATACCTACCTCTGGAGTATGTGGTCCTGTATTTCCCATGTTTCATCTGAATTCAATCCGTATATAAAAGACCTACCTCTCGAGTATGTCGTCATATATTTCCCTTGTGTCACTTTAATTTAATCCGTATATAACCTCTGGAGTTTGTCGTCTTTTATTTCCCATGTTATATCTTAATTCAATCCGTATATAAAACACCTACCTCTTGAGTATGTCGTCATATAATTTCCCTTGTGTCACTTTAATTTAATCCGTATATAACCTCTGGAGTTTGTCGTCTTTTATTTCCCATGTTATATCTTAATTCAATCCGTATATAAAACACCTACCTCTGGAGTATGTGGTACTGTATTTCCCATGTTTCATCTGAATTCAATCCGTATATAAAACACCTACCTCTGGAGTATGTCGTCATATATTTCCCTTCTGTCACTTTAATTTAATCCGTATATAAAACACCTACCTCTGGAGTATGTCGTCTTTTATTTCCTATGTTTCACTTTAATTTAATCCGTATATAAAACACCTACCTCTGGAGTATGTCGTCTTTTATTTCCCATGTTTCATCTTATTTCACTCCGTATATAAAACACTTACCTCTGGAGTATGTCGTCATATATTTCCCTTGTGTCACTTTAATTTCATCCGTATGTCAAATATCTACCTCTGGAGTATGTCGTCTTGTATTTCCAATGTTTCATCTTAATTCAAACCGTATATAAATACCTTCTTCTGGAGTATGTTGTCATGGATTTCTAATGTTTCATCTTAATTCAATCCGTATATAAAACACCTACCTCTGGAGTATGTCGTATTGTATTTCCAATGTTTCATCTTAATTCAAACCGTATATAAAATACCTTCTTCTGGAGTATGTTGTCATGGATTTCTAATGTTTCATCTTAATTTAATCCGTATATAAAACACCTACCTCTGGAGTATGTCGTCTTTTATTTCCAATGTTTCATCTTAATTCAAACCGTATATAAAATACCTTCTTCTGGAGTATGTTGTCATGGATTTCTAATGTTTCATCTTAATTTAATCCGTATATAAAACACCTACCTCTGGAGTATGTCGTCTTGTATTTCCAATGTTTCATCTTAATTCAAACCGTATATAAAATACCTTCTTCTGGAGTATGTTGTCATGGATTTCTAATGTTTCATTTTAATTTAATCCGTATATAAAATACCTACCTCTGGAGTATGTGGTCCTGTATTTCCCATGTTTCATCTGAATTCAATCCGTATATTAAACACCTACCTCTCGAGTATGTCGTCATATATTTCCCTTGTGTCACTTTAATTTAATCCGTATATAACCTCTGGAGTTTGTCGTCTTTTATTTCCCATGTTATATCTTAATTCAATCCGTATATAAAACACCTACCTCTTGAGTATGTCGTCATATAATTTCCCTTGTGTCACTTTAATTTAATCCGTCTATAAAACACCTACCTCTGGAGTATGTCGTAATGGATTTCCTTTATGTCACTTAAAATTTTATCCGTATATAAAACACCTACCTCTGGAGTATGTCGTAATGGATTTCCTTTATGTCACTTAAAATTTTATCCGTATATAAAATACCTTCTTCTGGAATATGTCGTCATGTATTTCCCATGTTTCATCTTCATTTAATCCGTCTATAAAACACCTACCTCTGGAATATATGGTCCTGTATTTCCCATGTTTCATCCTAATGTAATCCGTATATAAAATACCTACCTCTGGAGTATGTCGTCACGGATTTCCCATGTTTCATCTTATTTCACTCCGTATATAAAACACTTACCTCTGGAGTATGTCGTCATATATTTCCCTTGTGTCACTTTAATTTCATCCGTATGTCAAATATCTACCTCTGGAGTATGTCGTCTTGTATTTCCAATGTTTCATCTTAATTCAAACCGTATATAAATACCTTCTTCTGGAGTATGTTGTCATGGATTTCTAATGTTTCATCTTAATTCAATCCGTATGTAAAACACCTACCTCTGGAGTATGTCGTCTTGTATTTCCAATGTTTCATCTTAATTCAAACCGTATATAAAATACCTTCTCCTGGAGTATGTTGTCATGGATTTCTAATGTTTCATCTTAATTTAATCCGTATATAAAACACCTACCTCTGGAGTATGTCGTCTTGTATTTCCAATGTTTCATCTTAATTCAAACCGTATATAAAATACCTTCTTCTGGAGTATGTTGTTATGGATTTCTAATGTTTCATTTTAATTTAATCCGTATATAAAATACCTACCTCTGGAGTATGTGGTCCTGTATTTCCCATGTTTCATCTGAATTCAATCCGTATATAAAAGACCTACCTCTCGAGTATGTCGTCATATATTTCCCTTGTGTCACTTTAATTTAATCCGTATATAACCTCTGGAGTTTGTCGTCTTTTATTTCCCATGTTATATCTTAATTCAATCCGTATATAAAACACCTACCTCTTGAGTATGTCGTCATATAATTTCCCTTGTGTCACTTTAATTTAATCCGTATATAACCTCTGGAGTTTGTCGTCTTTTATTTCCCATGTTATATCTTAATTCAATCCGTATATAAAACACCTACCTCTGGAGTATGTGGTACTGTATTTCCCATGTTTCATCTGAATTCAATCCGTATATAAAACACCTACCTCTGGAGTATGTCGTCATATATTTCCCTTCTGTCACTTTAATTTAATCCGTATATAAAACACCTACCTCTGGAGTATGTCGTCTTTTATTTCCTATGTTTCATTTTAATTCAATCCGTATATAAAACACCTACCTCTGGAGTATGTCGTCTTTTATTTCCTATGTTTCATTTTAATTTAATCCGTATATAAAACACCTACCTCTGGAGTATGTCGTCTTTTATTTCCTATGTTTCATTTTAATTTTATCCGTATATAAAATACCTACCTCTGGAGTATGTGGTACTGTATTTCCCATGTTTCATCTTAATTCAATCCATATATAAAACACCTACCTCTGGAGTATGTCGTCTTGTATTTCCAATGTTTCATCTTAATTCAAACCGTATATAAAATACCTTCTTCTGGAGTATGTTGTCATGGATTTCTAATGTTTCATCTTAATTTAAACCGTATATAAAACACCTACCTCTGGAGTATGTCGTCTTGTATTTCCAATGTTTCATCTTAATTCAAACCGTATATAAAATACCTTCTTCTGGAGTATGTTGTTATGGATTTCTAATGTTTCATTTTAATTTAATCCGTATATAAAATACCTACCTCTGGAGTATGTGGTCCTGTATTTCCCATGTTTCATCTGAATTCAATCCGTATATAAAAGACCTACCTCTCGAGTATGTCGTCATATATTTCCCTTGTGTCACTTTAATTTAATCCGTATATAACCTCTGGAGTTTGTCGTCTTTTATTTCCCATGTTATATCTTAATTCAATCCGTATATAAAACACCTACCTCATGAGTATGTCGTCATATAATTTCCCTTGTGTCACTTTAATTTAATCCGTATATAACCTCTGGAGTTTGTCGTCTTTTATTTCCCATGTTATATCTTAATTCAATCCGTATATAAAACACCTACCTCTAGAGTATGTCGTCATATATTTCCCTTCTGTCACTTTAATTTAATCCGTATATAAAACACCTACCTCTGGAGTATGTCGTCTTTTATTTCCTATGTTTCATTTTAATTCAATCCGTATATAAAACACCTACCTCTGGAGTATGTCGTCTTTTATTTCCTATGTTTCATTTTAATTTAATCCGTATATAAAACACCTACCTCTGGAGTATGTCGTCTTTTATTTCCTATGTTTCATTTTAATTCAATCCGTATATAAAACACCTACCTCTGGAGTATGTCGTCATATATTTCCCTTCTGTCACTTTAATTTAATCCGTATATAAAACACCTACCTCTGGAGTATGTCGTCTTTTATTTCCTATGTTTCATTTTAATTCAATCCGTATATAAAACACCTACCTCTGGAGTATGTCGTCTTTTATTTCCTATGTTTCATCTTAATTCAATCCATATATAAAACACCTACCTCTGGAGTATGTCGTCTTGTATTTCCAATGTTTCATCTTAATTCAAACCGTATATAAAATACCTTCTTCTGGAGTATGTTGTCATGGATTTCTAATGTTTCATTTTAATTTAATCCGTATATAAAACACCTACCTCTGGAGTATGTCGTCTTGTATTTCCAATGTTTCATCTTAATTCAATTCGTATATAAAACACCTACCTCTGGAGTATGTGGTACTGTATTTCCCATGTTTCATCTTAATTCAATCCGTATATAAAACACCTACCTGTGGAGTATGTCGTCTTGTATTTCCCTTGTGTCCCTTTAATTTAATCCGTATATAAAAACCTTCATCTGGAGTATGTCGTCTTTTATTTTCTTTGTGTCATCTTAATTTAATCCTGTTATCAAATACCTACCTCTGGAGTATGTCGTCCTGAATTTAACATGTTTCATCTTAAATCAATCCTTATATAAAACACCTACAACTTGAGTATGTCGTCATATATTTCCCTTTTGTCACTTTAATTTAATCCGTATATTAAACACCTACCTCTGGAGTATGGCGTCATGGATTTCCCATGTTTCATCTGCATTTAATCCGTATATAAAACACCTACCTCTCGAGTATGTCATTATGGATTTCCCATGTTTCATCTTAATTCAATGCGTATATAAAACGCCTACCTTCGAAGTATGTCGTGATATATTTCCCTGGTGTCACTTTAATTTAATCCGTATATAAAACACCTACCTCTGGAGTATGTCGTTATGTATTTCCTATACAGCTACCACTGGAATATGTGGTCCTGTATTTCCCATGTTTCATCCTAATATAATATGTATATAAAATACCTACTTCTGGAGTATGTCGTCATGGATTTCCCATGTTTCATCTTAATTCACTCTGTATATAAAACAACTACCTCTGTAATATGTCGTCATGTATTTCCCATGTTTCATCTTCATTTCATCCGTATATAAAACACCTACTTCTGGACTATGTCGTCCTGTATTTTCCATGTTTCATCTTAATTTAATCCGTAAATAAAACACCTACCACTGGAGTATGTCGAAATGGATTTCTATTGTGTCATCTTAATTTGATCCGTTTATAAAGCACCTACCACTGGAGTATGTCGTCATGTATTTCTATTGTGTTATCTTAATTTGATCCGTATATGAAACACCTACCTCTGGAGTATAACGTCCTGTATTTCCCTTTTGTCACTTTAATTCAATTCGTATATAAAATGCCTACCTCTGGAGTATGTCGTCTTTTATTTCCTATGTTTCATATTAATTCAATCCGTATATAAAACACCTACCTCTCGAGTATGTCGTCTTTTATTTCCTATGTTTCATATTAATTCAATCCGTATATAAAACACCTACCTTTGGAGTATGTTGTCATATATTTCCCTTGTGTCACTTTAATTTAATCCGTATATAAAATGTCTACCTCTGGAGTATGTCGTCTTTTATTTCCCATGTTATATCTTAATTCAATCCGTATATAAAACACCTACCTCTGGATTATGTCGTCTTTTATTTCCTATGTTTCATTTTAATTTAAACCGTATATAAAACACCTACCTCTGGAGGAATTCGTATATAAAACACCTACCTCTAGAGTATGTCGTCTTTTATTTCTATTTTTTAATTAATCCGTATATAAAATACCTACCTCTGGAGTATGTCGTCTTGTATTTCCCTTGTGTCACTTTAATTTAATCCGTATATAAAACACCTACCTCTGGAGTATGTCGTCATGTATTTCCCATGTTATATCTTAATTTAATCCGTATATAAAACACCTACCATTGGTCCTCGGTCCACTGATGTTTTTTAATCTATATTAATGATAAAGTTGACTGTGTCTCTAATGTAATCAAATCATTTGCCGATGATACATCGTTATATGCAATAACAGATGATAATTCTCTGAAGTTATCTGAAAATTTGATAGAATATCTTAGTAATATCAGAGCCTTGGCAAGTAAATGGGATATTCGATTTAATCCAGACAAAACAGAATCCCTAATTTTTTCAAAACAATGTAATATTTATCATCCAGACATATATTTTTACGATGAACCAGTTACTGTAAATCGCTCACATAAACATCTTGGGCTAACATTAAGTGATGATGCTAAATGGACAGACTATATAAATACTATATACCAGAAAGCTTTCAAGAGAATAAATATTTTAAGAATAATGAAACATAAATTAGATAAAAAAATCCCTAACAACCATTTACTTAGCTTTTATACGACCTATAATTGAATATGCTGATGTTGTTTGGGATAATTGTTCTCAAAATTTAAATAATTATCTCGAGTCTGTCCAGTTAGAGGCGGCACGGATAAGAACAGGACTGTGTAGAGGTACTTCTCATGATGTTTTATATCAAGAACTAGACTGGGTACCATTGGAAAGTAGAGGAAAACAACATAAATTGATAATGATGTACAAAATTATAAATAATGAAACTCCTGATTATTTGATTAGTTAATTGCTTTAATAGTTTCTTTCCGTCAATGATCAATGAGTTTAATAATATTGCTTCTGACCTACAGAATGTGCATTCTGTTCATCAGTTTAAAAAAATAGTAACTCCTAAAACAGTTGTAATTAAAAAGACGACAAACGTTTTAAAAATTTTTGGAAATCAGGAAGTTAATATAATACTCTCCAGTTGAGAAATAATAAAAGTAATTTAAACAGTGATTTACACAAAGATCATCTATGTCAATCTTCTTCTTGTCTATGTGGATATGTTTATGAAAATGCATCTTACTACTTTTTTCAATGTACAAGATATACTGATCTCCGACACATACTTTTTGAAAGTATTTTCCACGAAAGTCATGACCATTTAGTACTTGACATTCTTTTAAATAGATGTGAGAAATGCGATGAAAACGCCAACAAAAATATTCTTCTTGCAATATCAAATTACATTTCAACATCAAACAGATTCCGTACCAGTATTTGAATTCATTCAACTTTATTTTATTTTATTTCATTCTTCATCATCTTATATAAGGATTTCATTTACACTAGAGGTAAGGGCTTAGGAGACCAATGCTTACTTATTATATTTTTGAATTACAATTACAATATGAAGCAATTCCTTTTATTAAAACAATGCTTGCATATTCGGAGATCTCTTATAATTAACCTGTATCTGTATCACATAAACTATTTGGTGAGATTGAATTTCCAATCATCAGCAGTGGATGGTCTGGTGTGATGATGATTATAGACTAATTCGCCTGTATCTGTTGATGTGAGGAAATGTAATAACACCAAATGTTTATACTTGTAAAGATTTTTGTAAATTTAGTCCTTCTAATCTTTGTTACATTTAAAACAATCAATATTTTTAATCAAACAATAATAGATATTATGAAAACTGATTTAAAGGAATTGCTTCCCATGTATTATACAGTATCATGATTATGTATAGGTATATGTTTAAATGTATGCATGTGTGTATCTCTGTGTGTATTTGTACACATGTATGTGTGTATGCATGCATGCATATGAGTATGCATGTGCACGGTATGTGTATGTATGTACATATGCATGGGCATGTGTGTATGCATGTGTACATATATGTGTAGCGGATCTAGACCGGGTCGATCGTCGGCGACCAGATAGCTCAATTGGTTGAGCGTACGTCTAGAGTTCGGAAGGTCCCGGGTTCGAATGTCGGTCTGGCCGTGCATTTTTCCTCTCCTGTTACATTTGGTGCCCAATGAAATATACCCACAGAAGGTGGTATAGGGTCTCGTGTGTGTCTTCGGGGTCGAAGACTTTGTTAAAGGAGGGAGGAATGTAGCGGATCTTGACCGGGTCGATCGTCGGCGACCAGATAGCTCAATTGGTTGAGCGTCCGTCTAGAGTTCGGAAGGTCCCGGGTTCGAATGTCGGTCTGGCCGTGCATTTTTCCTCTCCTGTTACATATGTGCGCATGTTTGTTTGTTTGTAGGTGTGTATGCGCATGTGTTTGCATGTCTGTGTGCAAGTATATGTGTTTGTATGTGCGTGCGTGCATGCATGGATGTAGGAATATATGTATGTATGCGCGTATGTATGCATGTATGCATATGCATGCATGTGAGGGTGCATGATGATGTGTGTGTGTGAGCGTGCATGAGTATATGTGCATGCAGGTGCGTCATGCATGTATTTATGTATGTGTATTATCTATGTATTGTGTATATGATATGTTAAATGTCTAAATGTGTTTGTACCACCTTTTGTTTCTTGGGGAGAGGCTATGCCTGCTGTCCGATCCTTTTGTCAATTTATTTGTCAATAACATTTCATGAAATGAAAAATACAAATTACCTATTTTTTGAGTATGTCGTCATGTATTTCCCTTGTGTTACCTTAATTATATCTGGATACAAAACACCTACCTTTGGAGTATGTCGTCATGTATTTCCTTTGTGTCGCTTAATTTGAACCGTATATCAAATAACTACCTCTGGAGTATGTGGTCCTGTTTTTCCCATGTTTCATCTTAATTTAATCAGTATATAAAACACCTACCTCTGGAGTATGTCGTTATGGATTTCCTTTCATTTAAAATAATGATTGTTCTCTATTCCGTCAACATCGACACCATTTGCTTTAAAAAGCTTTAAATCCATGACGACATACTCCAGAAGTAGGTGTTTTAAATACGGATTAAATTAAAGTGACACAAGGGAAATATATGACGACATAGTCCACAGGTAGGTGTTTTATATACGATTTAAATTAAAATGAAAAATAGGAAATAAAAGACGACATACTCCAGAGGTAGGTGTTTTAAATACTGATGAAATTAACGTGACACAAGGGGAATACAAGACGACATAGTCCACAGGTTGGTATCTTATATACGGATTAAATTAAAATGAAACATAGGAAATAAAAGAAGACATACCACAGAGGTAGATGTTTTAAATACGGATTGAATTTAAATGACACAAGGGAAATATATGACGACATACTCGAGAGGTAGGTGTTTTATATACGGATTGAATTAAGATATAACATGGGAAATAAAAGACGACATACTCCAGAGGTAGGTGTTTTATATACGGATTAAATTAAAGTGACACAAGGGAAATACAAGACGACATACTCCAGAGGTAGGTTTTTATATACGGATTAAATTACGATATAACATGGGAAATAAAAGACGACATACTCCAGAAGTAGGTGTTTTATATACGGAGTGAATTAAGATGAAACATGGGAAATCCATGGCGACATACTCCAGAAGTAGGTGTTTTATATACGGACTAAATTAAAGTGACACAAGAGAAATATATGACGACATACTCCAGAGGTAGGTGTTTTGTATACGGATTAAATTAAAATGAAACATAGGAAATCCAAAACGACATACTCCAGAGGTAGGTGTTTGATATACGGATTAAATTAAAGTGACTAAAGGGAAATATATGACGACATACCCCAGAGGTAGGTGTTTTATATAAAGATTGAATTAAGATGAAACATAGGAAATAAAAGACGACATACTCCAGAGGTAGGTGTTTTATATACGGATTAAATTAAGATATAACATGGGAAATAAAAGACGACATACTCCAGAGGTAGGTGTTTTATATACGGAGTGAAATAAAATGAAAGATAGGAAATAAAAGACGACATACTCCAGAGGTAGGTGTTTTAAATACGGATTAAATTAAGATGAAACATAGGAAATCCAAAACGACATACTCCAGAGGTAGGTGTTTGATATTCGGAATAAATTAAAGTGACAAAAGGGAAATATATGACGACATACTCCAGAGGTAGGTGTTTTATATAAAGATTGAATTAAGATGAAAGATAGGAAATAAAAGACGACATACTCCAGAGGTAGGTGTTTTATATACGGATTAAATTAAAGTGACACAAGGGAAATACAAGACGACATACTCCAGAGGTAGGTATTTTATATACGGATTAAATTCAAATGAAACATAGGAAATACAAGACGACATACTCCAGAGGTAGGTAACTTATATACGGATTAAATTAAAATGGAACATAGGAAATAAAAGACGACATACTCCAGAGGTAGGTGTTTTAAATACGGATTAAATTAAAGTGACTAAAGGGAAATATATGACGACATACTGCAAAGGTAGGTGTTTTATATACGGATTGAATTAAGATATAACATGGGAAATAAAAGACGACATACTCCAGAGGTAGGTGTTTTATATACGGATTAAATTAAAGTGACAAAAGGGAAATACAAGACGACATACTCCAGAGGTAGGTATTTTATATACGGATTGAATTAAGATATAACATGGGAAATAAAAGACGACATACTCCAGAAGTATGTGTTTTATATACGTATTAAATTAAAATGAAACATAAGAAATAAAAGACGACATACTCCAGAGGTAGGTAACTTATATACGGATTAAATTAAAATGAAACATAGTAAATAAAAGACGACATACTCCAGAGGTAGGAGTTTGATATACGGATTAAATTAAAGTGACAAAAGAGAAATATATGACGAAATACTCCAGAGGTAGGTGTTTTATATAAAGATTGAATTAAGATGAAAGATAGGAAACAAAAGACGACATACTCAAGAGGTAGGTGTTTTATATACGGATTGAATTAAAATGAAACATAGGAAATAAAAGAGGACATACTCAAGAGGTAGGTGTTTTATATACGGATTAAATTAAAGTGACACATGGGAAATACAAGACGACATACTCCAGAGGTAGGTAACGTATATACGGATTACATTAAAATGAAAGATAGGAAATAAAAGACGACATACTCCAGAGGTAGGTGTTTTAAATACGGATTAAATTAAAGTGACAAAAGGGAAATATATGACGACATACTCCAAAGGTAGGTGATTTATATACGGATTGAATTAAGATATAACATGGGAAATAAAAGACGACATACTCCAGAGGTAGGTGTTTTATATACGGATTAAATTAAGATATAACATGGGAAATAAAAGACGACATACTCCAGAGGTAGGTGTTTTATATACGGAGTGAAATAAAATGAAACATAGGAAATAAAAGACGACATACTCCAGAGGTAGGTATCTTGTATACGGATTAAATTAAAATGAAACATAGGAAATAAAAGACGACATACTCCAGAGGTAGGTGTTTTAAATACGGATTAAATTAAGATGAAACATAGGAAATCCAAAACGACATACTCCAGAGGTAGGTGTTTGATATTCGGAATAAATTAAAGTGACAAAAGGGAAATATATGACGACATACTCCAGAGGTAGGTGTTTTATATAAAGATTGAATTAAGATGAAAGATAGGAAATAAAAGACGACATACTCCAGAGGTAGGTGTTTTATATACGGATTAAATTAAAGTGACACAAGGGAAATACAAGACGACATACTCCAGAGGTAGGTATTTTATATACGGATTAAATTCAAATGAAACATAGGAAATACAAGACGACATACTCCAGAGGTAGGTAACTTATATACGGATTAAATTAAAATGGAACATAGGAAATAAAAGACGACATACTCCAGAGGTAGGTGTTTTAAATACGGATTAAATTAAAGTGACTAAAGGGAAATATATGACGACATACTGCAAAGGTAGGTGTTTTATATACGGATTGAATTAAGATATAACATGGGAAATAAAAGACGACATACTCCAGAGGTAGGTGTTTTATATACGGATTAAATTAAAGTGACAAAAGGGAAATACAAGACGACATACTCCAGAGGTAGGTATTTTATATACGGATTGAATTAAGATATAACATGGGAAATAAAAGACGACATACTCCAGAGGTAGGCATTTTATATACGGATTAAATTCAAATGAAACATAGGAAATACAAGACGACATACTCCAGAGGTAGGTAACGTATATACGGATTACATTAAAATGAAACATAGGAAATAAAAGACGACATACTCCAGAGGTAGGTGTTTTAAATACGGATTAAATTAAAGTGACAAAAGGGAAATCTATGACGACATACTCCAAAGGTAGGTGATTTATATACGGATTGAATTAAGATATAACATGGGAAATAAAAGACGACATACTCCAGAGGTAGGTGTTTTATATACGGATTAAATTAAAGTGACAAAAGGGAAATACAAGACGACATACTCCAGAGGTAGGTATTTTATATACGGATTTAATTAAGATATAACATGGGAAATAAAAGACGACATACTCCAGAGGTAGGTGTTTTATATACTGAGTGAATTAAGATGAAACATGGGAAATCCATGACGACATACTCCAGAAGTATGTGTTTTATATACGTATTAAATTAAAATGAAACATAGGAAATAAAAGACGACATACTCCAGAGGTAGGTAACTTATATACGGATTAAATCAAAATGAAAAATAGGAAATAAAAGACGACATACTCCAGAGGTAGGTGTTTTAAATACGGATTAAATTAAAGTGACACAAGGGAAATATATGACGACATACTCCAGAGGTAGGTGTTTTATATAAAGATTGAATTAAGATGAAAGATAGGAAATAAAAGACGACATACTCCAGAGGTAGGTGTTTTATATACGGATTAAATTAAAGTCACAAAAGGGAAATACAAGACGACATACTCCAGAGGTAGGCATTTTATATACGGATTAAATTCAAATGAAACATAGGAAATACAAGACGACATACTCCAGAGGTAGGTAACTTATATACGGATTAAATTAAAATGGAACATAGGAAATAAAAGACAACATACTCCAGAGGTAGGTGTTTTAAATACGGATTAAATTAAAGTGACACAAGGGAAATATATGACGACATACTCCAAAGGTAGGTGATTTATATACGGATTGAATTAAGATATAACATGGGAAATAAAAGACGACATACTCCAGAGGTAGGTGTTTTATATACGGATTAAATTAAAGTGACAAAAGGGAAATACAAGACGACATACTCCAAAGTAGGTATTTTATATACGGATTTAATTAAGATATAACATGGGAAATAAAAGACGACATACTCCAGAGGTAGGTGTTTTATATACGGAGTGAATTAAGATGAAACATGGGAAATCTATGACGACATACTCCAGAAGTATGTGTTTTATATACGTATTAAATTAAAATGAAACATAAGAAATAAAAGACGACATACTCCAGAGGTAGGTAACTTATATACGGATTGAATTAAGATATAACATAGGAAATAAAAGACGACATACTCCAGAGGTAGGAGTTTGATATACGGATTAAATGAAAGTGACAAAAGAGAAATATATGACGACATACTCCAGAGGTAGGTGTTTTATATAAAGATTGAATTAAGATGAAAGATAGGAAATAAAAGACGACATACTCCAGAGGTAGGTGTTTGATATACGGATTAAATTAAAGTCACAAAAGGGAAATATATGACGATATACCCGAGAGGTAGGTGTTTTATATACGGATTAAATGAAGATGAAACATAGGAAATCCAAAACGACATACTCCAGAGGTAGGTGTTTGATATTCGGAATAAATTAAAGTGACAAAAGGGAAATATATGACGACATACTCCAGAGGCAGGTGTTTTATATACGGATTAAATTAAGATATAACATGGGAAATAAAAGACGACATACTCCAGAAGTAGGTGTTTTATATAAAGATTGAATTAAGATGAAAGATAGGAAATAAAAGAGGACATACTCAAGAGGTAGGTGTTTTATATACGGATTAAATTAAAGTGACACAAGGGAAATACAAGACGACATACTCCACAGGTAGGTAACGTATATACGGATTACATTAAAATGAAACATAGGAAATAAAAGACGACATACTCCAGAGGTAGGTGTTTTAAATACGGATTAAATTAAGATGAAACATAGGAAATAAAAGACGACATACTCCAGAGGTAGGTGTTTTAAATACGGATTAAATTAAAGTGACAAAAGGGAAATATATGACGACATACTCCAAAGGTAGGTGATTTATATACGGATTGAATTAAGATATAACATGGGAAATAAAAGACGACATACTCCAGAGGTAGTTGTTTTATATACGGATTAAATTAAGATATAACATGGGAAATAAAAGACGACATACTCCAGAGGTAGTTGTTTTAAATACGGATTAAATTAAGATGAAACATAGGAAATAAAAGACGACATACTCCAGAGGTAGGTGTTTGATATACGGACTAAATTAAAGTCACAAAATGGAAATATATGACGACATACTCCAGAGGTAGGTGTTTTATATACGGATTGAAATACGATGAATCATGGGAAATACAGTACCACATACTCCAGAGGTAGGTGTTTTAAATACGGATTAAATTAAGATGAAACATAGGAAATCCAAAACGACATACTCCAGAGGTAGGTGTTTGATATTCGGAATAAATTAAAGTGACAAAAGGGAAATATATGACGACATACTCCAGAGGTAGGTGTTTTATATAAAGATTGAATTAAGATGAAAGATAGGAAATAAAAGACGACATACTCCAGAGGTAGGTGTTTTATATACGGATTAAATTAAAGTGACACAAGGGAAATACAAGACGACATACTCCAGAGGTAGGTATTTTATATACGGATTAAATTCAAATGAAACATAGGAAATACAAGACGACATACTCCAGAGGTAGGTAACTTATATACGGATTAAATTAAAATGGAACATAGGAAATAAAAGACGACATACTCCAGAGGTAGGTGTTTTAAATACGGATTAAATTAAAGTGACTAAAGGGAAATATATGACGACATACTGCAAAGGTAGGTGTTTTATATACGGATTGAATTAAGATATAACATGGGAAATAAAAGACGACATACTCCAGAGGTAGGTGTTTTATATACGGATTAAATTAAAGTGACAAAAGGGAAATACAAGACGACATACTCCAGAGGTAGGTATTTTATATACGGATTGAATTAAGATATAACATGGGAAATAAAAGACGACATACTCCAGAAGTATGTGTTTTATATACGTATTAAATTAAAATGAAACATAAGAAATAAAAGACGACATACTCCAGAGGTAGGTAACTTATATACGGATTAAATTAAAATGAAACATAGTAAATAAAAGACGACATACTCCAGAGGTAGGAGTTTGATATACGGATTAAATTAAAGTGACAAAAGAGAAATATATGACGAAATACTCCAGAGGTAGGTGTTTTATATAAAGATTGAATTAAGATGAAAGATAGGAAACAAAAGACGACATACTCAAGAGGTAGGTGTTTTATATACGGATTGAATTAAAATGAAACATAGGAAATAAAAGAGGACATACTCAAGAGGTAGGTGTTTTATATACGGATTAAATTAAAGTGACACATGGGAAATACAAGACGACATACTCCAGAGGTAGGTAACGTATATACGGATTACATTAAAATGAAAGATAGGAAATAAAAGACGACATACTCCAGAGGTAGGTGTTTTAAATACGGATTAAATTAAAGTGACAAAAGGGAAATATATGACGACATACTCCAAAGGTAGGTGATTTATATACGGATTGAATTAAGATATAACATGGGAAATAAAAGACGACATACTCCAGAGGTAGGTGTTTTATATACGGATTAAATTAAGATATAACATGGGAAATAAAAGACGACATACTCCAGAGGTAGGTGTTTTATATACGGAGTGAAATAAAATGAAACATAGGAAATAAAAGACGACATACTCCAGAGGTAGGTATCTTGTATACGGATTAAATTAAAATGAAACATAGGAAATAAAAGACGACATACTCCAGAGGTAGGTGTTTTAAATACGGATTAAATTAAGATGAAACATAGGAAATCCAAAACGACATACTCCAGAGGTAGGTGTTTGATATTCGGAATAAATTAAAGTGACAAAAGGGAAATATATGACGACATACTCCAGAGGTAGGTGTTTTATATAAAGATTGAATTAAGATGAAAGATAGGAAATAAAAGACGACATACTCCAGAGGTAGGTGTTTTATATACGGATTAAATTAAAGTGACACAAGGGAAATACAAGACGACATACTCCAGAGGTAGGTATTTTATATACGGATTAAATTCAAATGAAACATAGGAAATACAAGACGACATACTCCAGAGGTAGGTAACTTATATACGGATTAAATTAAAATGGAACATAGGAAATAAAAGACGACATACTCCAGAGGTAGGTGTTTTAAATACGGATTAAATTAAAGTGACTAAAGGGAAATATATGACGACATACTGCAAAGGTAGGTGTTTTATATACGGATTGAATTAAGATATAACATGGGAAATAAAAGACGACATACTCCAGAGGTAGGTGTTTTATATACGGATTAAATTAAAGTGACAAAAGGGAAATACAAGACGACATACTCCAGAGGTAGGTATTTTATATACGGATTGAATTAAGATATAACATGGGAAATAAAAGACGACATACTCCAGAGGTAGGCATTTTATATACGGATTAAATTCAAATGAAACATAGGAAATACAAGACGACATACTCCAGAGGTAGGTAACGTATATACGGATTACATTAAAATGAAACATAGGAAATAAAAGACGACATACTCCAGAGGTAGGTGTTTTAAATACGGATTAAATTAAAGTGACAAAAGGGAAATCTATGACGACATACTCCAAAGGTAGGTGATTTATATACGGATTGAATTAAGATATAACATGGGAAATAAAAGACGACATACTCCAGAGGTAGGTGTTTTATATACGGATTAAATTAAAGTGACAAAAGGGAAATACAAGACGACATACTCCAGAGGTAGGTATTTTATATACGGATTTAATTAAGATATAACATGGGAAATAAAAGACGACATACTCCAGAGGTAGGTGTTTTATATACTGAGTGAATTAAGATGAAACATGGGAAATCCATGACGACATACTCCAGAAGTATGTGTTTTATATACGTATTAAATTAAAATGAAACATAGGAAATAAAAGACGACATACTCCAGAGGTAGGTAACTTATATACGGATTAAATCAAAATGAAAAATAGGAAATAAAAGACGACATACTCCAGAGGTAGGTGTTTTAAATACGGATTAAATTAAAGTGACACAAGGGAAATATATGACGACATACTCCAACGGTAGGTGTTTTACATACGGATTGAATTAAGATGAAACATAGGAAATCCATAACGACATACTCCAGAGGTAGGTGTTTGATATACGGATTAAATTAAAGTCACAAAAGGGAAATATATGACGACATACTCGAGAGGTAGGTGTTTTATATACGGATTAAATGAAGATGAAACATGGGAAATAAAAGACGACATACTCCAGAGGTAGGTGTTTTAAATACGGATGAAATTAACGTGACACAAGGGATATACAAGACGACATACTCCACAGGTTGGTATTTTATATACGGATTGAATGAAGATTAAATATAAGAAATACAGGACCACATACTCTAGAGGTAGGTGTTTTATATACGGATTGAATTAAAGTGACACAAGGGAAATATATAACGACATACTCTAGAGGTAGGTGTTTTATATACGGATTGAATTAAGATATAACATGGGAAATAAAAGACGACATACTCCAGAGGTAGGTGTTTTATATACGGAGTGAAATAAAATGAAACATAGGAAATAAAAGACGACATACTCCAGAGGTAGGTATCTTATATACGGATTAAATTAAAATGAAACATAGGAAATAAAAGACGACATACTCCAGAGGTAGGTGTTTTAAATACGGATTAAATTAAGATGAAACATAGGAAATAAAAGACGACATACTCCAGAGGTAGGTGTTTGATATACGGACTAAATTAAAGTCACAAAATGGAAATATATGACGACATACTCCAGAGGTAGGTGTTTTATATACGGATTGAAATACGATGAATCATGGGAAATACAGTACCACATACTCCAGAGGTAGGTGTTTTAAATACGGATTAAATTAAGATGAAACATAGGAAATCCAAAACGACATACTCCAGAGGTAGGTGTTTGATATTCGGAATAAATTAAAGTGACAAAAGGGAAATATATGACGACATACTCCAGAGGTAGGTGTTTTATATAAAGATTGAATTAAGATGAAAGATAGGAAATAAAAGACGACATACTCCAGAGGTAGGTGTTTTATATACGGATTAAATTAAAGTCACAAAAGGGAAATACAAGACGACATACTCCAGAGGTAGGCATTTTATATACGGATTAAATTCAAATGAAACATAGGAAATACAAGACGACATACTCCAGAGGTAGGTAACTTATATACGGATTAAATTAAAATGGAACATAGGAAATAAAAGACAACATACTCCAGAGGTAGGTGTTTTAAATACGGATTAAATTAAAGTGACACAAGGGAAATATATGACGACATACTCCAAAGGTAGGTGATTTATATACGGATTGAATTAAGATATAACATGGGAAATAAAAGACGACATACTCCAGAGGTAGGTGTTTTATATACGGATTAAATTAAAGTGACAAAAGGGAAATACAAGACGACATACTCCAAAGTAGGTATTTTATATACGGATTTAATTAAGATATAACATGGGAAATAAAAGACGACATACTCCAGAGGTAGGTGTTTTATATACGGAGTGAATTAAGATGAAACATGGGAAATCTATGACGACATACTCCAGAAGTATGTGTTTTATATACGTATTAAATTAAAATGAAACATAAGAAATAAAAGACGACATACTCCAGAGGTAGGTAACTTATATACGGATTGAATTAAGATATAACATAGGAAATAAAAGACGACATACTCCAGAGGTAGGAGTTTGATATACGGATTAAATGAAAGTGACAAAAGAGAAATATATGACGACATACTCCAGAGGTAGGTGTTTTATATAAAGATTGAATTAAGATGAAAGATAGGAAATAAAAGACGACATACTCCAGAGGTAGGTGTTTGATATACGGATTAAATTAAAGTCACAAAAGGGAAATATATGACGATATACCCGAGAGGTAGGTGTTTTATATACGGATTAAATGAAGATGAAACATAGGAAATCCAAAACGACATACTCCAGAGGTAGGTGTTTGATATTCGGAATAAATTAAAGTGACAAAAGGGAAATATATGACGACATACTCCAGAGGCAGGTGTTTTATATACGGATTAAATTAAGATATAACATGGGAAATAAAAGACGACATACTCCAGAGGTAGGTATTTTATATACGGATTAAATTAAAATGAAACATAGGACATAAAAGACGACATACTCCAGAGGTAGGTGTTTTATATACGGATTAAATTAAAGTGACACAAGGGAAATATATGACGAAATACTCCAGAGGTAGGTGTTTTATATACGGATTAAATTAAAGTGACACAAGGGATTTATATGACGACATACTCCAGAGGTAGGTATTTTATATACGGATTGAATGAAGATTAAATATGAGAAATACAGGACCACATACTCTAGAGGTAGGTGTTTTATATATGGATTGAATTAAAGTGACACAAGGGAAATAAATGACGACATACTCCAAAGGTAGGTGTTTTATATACGGATTGAATTAATATGAAACATAGGAAATATATGACGACATACTCGAGAGGTAGGTGTTTTATATACGGAATGAATTAAGATGAAACATGGGAAATCCATGACAACATACTCCAGAAGTAGGTATTTTATATACGGTTTGAATTAAGATGAAACATAGGAAATAAAAGACGACATACTCCTGAGGTAGTTGTTTTATATACGGATTAAATTAAGATGAAACATGGGAAATACAGGACCACATATTCCAGAGGTAGGTGTTTCATATACGGATAAAATTAAAGTGACATAAGAGAAATATATGACGACATACTCCAGAGGTATGTGTTTTATATACGGATTGAATGAAGATCAAATATGGGAAATACATGACGGCATACTCCAGAGGTAGGTATTTTATATACGGATTATTTTAAGATATTTTCTCTATTAAAAACAACAAACCCAAAAATTTGGATATAAATGGCCGCAGCCTCATTTAATATGAAAAGTATACAACCTCAGAATATAGCGAGCAGGCTTATAAAATTTTATTAATAATCAATTAAATTTATTTACTTTAATAAATTTAGTATGACAAGTACATGCAAAGACAAGAACCCATGCTAAATGTCTACCCGCAGGTACCGGACATAAAGCCCCTTGCCCTCTGACCTAGCAGAGTTTGCATGTACTTGTACCAGACCGAAACCACCTCTCGCAAGAGGAACCAACATCTCCAACATGGAGAAAACCATAATCCTGCCCTTAGCTCCCAGGATATTCCGTGGCAAGCATTACAGGAATCAGGATTATTATATTTAGACTGAGCACTGCCCTGCCAGAAACTCCTAGGGTACCTCCTTAGCAAGTTTTAGTCCTCCAGGGTAAACCATAGCAAGACTATTGACAGAGCAGAGCACAGTCTAGTATAATTAAAAACCACCAAAATTAAATACATATTACACCAAAACTTATAATTATATGCCTGCCCGCCATATCCTGCCACTCGGATCTGTCTTTACAGATTCGCAATCCCACAGAAAACAAACCTGAGGTTGTATACAATCTTGTTACTTCACTTGTAAATGCATTTTTCAGTAGACGATATGAAACATTCTATTGCTCCTTGTAATGAATTGAGGAAAATGGCATTACCAACGGTATCAAGATGAACATTATCCTTTCTGAATAGACCCTTGCATGTATGTGTTATTTCAGGATGCTGAATAACCCTACCCCCAACATCTAATGCCGCAAGTCGGCCAAACCTGTTCACTCTTTTTCTTTTTCTTTCCATAGCTCCTACGTTGTCACAACCCCGATACGTAATTCTGGTCAAAATATCCGACCATATAATGGTACAACCTGGCAACATTTCATGCAACATATTTATGTCGTGCCTAATACGGGCACACAGATCTCCAGTTGGGACAGACACTAAATCATTACCTCCTGCGTGTAGAATTAGGAAATCTGGTGGGGGTCTTATCGAAAGCAAGCGATTTAGGTCGTCCATCAAATCAAACCAGGACATGCCCCTGTGTCCTGCCCACCGAATTAAAACGCCTTTGTGCTTTAGCTTCAGATTAGTGTCCAAGAGGTATGTAGACATCCGTTGAGCCCAGTAAATTATAGATGACCCTACTATCCATACATCTGAAATAACTTTGGTTGATTACTAAATGACTAAAAAAATTATGACGAGTTGCAAACAAAACTGTGAATATGGGCGAAGGGAGACAACTCTTATGAAAATATATATGTTAATCAAAATCGGATGTAGGTCTTATATGCAGGAGAACGCCATCGGCCTAACTGTCTGATTAAATCGTTAGGCACGCCTCTCATTGCCAGAGTCGTGGCCCCGCCAATTCTAAAAGAATGTGATTTAAAATTTCCGTGAGGAAGACCTAAACAAACAATGCATTTCCTTAGTACTGCGCTAAACTGATATCTATTTAACGGTGTACCATTTTTATGTAAAAATAGGAGACCTGGACAGCTTGAACGTATGTGAAGGAAAGCCTTCATGTTTTCAATAGGACAAAGGGCATTGCCGGGAATCTTAGAAATCACGACTGTAGATGATTTGGACAACTGATCCGTTTTTGATTGTCTTAAAATAATGATCATCTCCGTAACATCCTTACTTATTTGAATATCTGATCTGAACAGTGGTCGGTGTGCCATTTTTTCTGAAGTATAAACTAATTCTCCGACCCGAAACAAGCCGAAAAATGCTAAGGAAAACACCGCTCTAAATAAGAGTAATTCATAATTACTGAAACAAACATGTGTTAGTTTATGATGGATCAAGAACAATTTATCATAAGTTATCGGAGCTCTGGTGTCTATAGAAACCTTTAATCTTCTAAGACCCTCCACGGCTTTCCGTACAATAAAGCATGATGTTGGATCCTGCCAATTATTAACCTTATGTACATAACTAATTGCCGACAAGTATGAACTTACGGTAGAAGGGGCAGAGCCCTTCTGAGAGTGATAACAGATATACAGCAAAACATGCTCAATAGGAACAGGCCATACATGATCAAGTTTGATCATTTGTCTTGTGCGATAAAAAATATTCAATGCACACGAGTAAAGCGACTTCGTATTTTCGGACATACTGGCAGCTAAAAGTCGTCCAAGCTGAGACTGAAGATTGACCATAGCCATGACGGAATCTGCTCTGGCTCCGGATGCGCCTGTGGAGCCAAATCTCTGAATTTGCTCAGCTGTAAACGGGATAGGCTATCAGTTAAAATATTAGCACTACCTGGGATGTGCTCTGCCTTAAATAAAATATTCAACGTTAAACAACGAAGTACAAATATTCTTAGCAGTGTCAGGACATAAACAGATTTAGTTGTCATGGAATTAATAATCGCCACAACAGATTGATTGTCACATCGGAATAAGACTTTTTTGTTCTTAAGTCTACCCCCCCAAATATACACTGCAACAAGAATTGGGAAAAATTCCAAAACCGTTATATCATCAGTGTATCCTGCTTGGAACCAGGATTCGGGCCAAGTGCCGAACGACCATCGCCCTTCAAAATATGCCCCGAATCCATTACCCCTCTTGGCCGAGCTGTCAGTAAATAACTGTAAATCTGAATTAGTGACCCAAAATTGATCACAAAAAACAGACACTCCGTTGAAAGAACGAAAAAATTTAATTAATAGTTTTAGGTCCTCCCGTAATGCAGATGTAATCCTTATATGATGATACGGTTTTGTTGTACCTATGGTGGCATTAATAAGGCGCCTACAAAAAGTTCTCGCTGGAGGAATGGCTCTACATGCGAAATTTAAAGCTCCTAAAAGAGACTGCATTTGTTTTAACGTACAGCGACCGGCAGTAAGTAAAGTGGTGATTTTCTGAATTATATCATTCACCTTTTCCATAGGGACTCGAATACACATATCTATTGTATCAATCTCTAAGCCAAGAAAACATAAAACAGTACATGGGCCCTCGGTTTTTTCGGGTGCGATGGGAACGCCCACCTCGCTGCATAGAACCTCAAACTTTTCTAATGCCAAGGCACATTGATTAGAGTTTTCTACACCCCCAAATAAAAAATCATCCAAATAATGCAGTAGTTCACCGTGTTTTAATCGCTTACGCACGTTTTGTTCCAGGACTGTAGATAACTTCTCAAAAATAGCACAAGAGATAGAACAGCCCATAGGTAAGCATTTGTCGAAAAAATACATATCATCAAGTTTAAAGCCTAATAGGTCGAAATCACCTGGCCAAACTGGGATTATCCTAAATGCAGATTTTATATCCGCCTTAGCCAATAGAGCCCCTCTTCCAAGTATTTGTACCATTCGAACTGCTTCATCAAATTTTGTGTAAGTTACTGAACACATCTTAGGATCAATAAAATCATTAACAGACGCATTTTGGGGGTATGACAAGTGGTGAATAAGCCTAAATTGCCCAGCATTTTTCTTAGGTACTAAACCCAGGGGTGAAATTCTTAAATTAGACATTGGTGGTACCGGAAATGGACCCGCTATTCTTCCTAACTCAATCTCTTTCTTAACTTTCTCCCTAGCGGCGTCAATGTTTTTATGGATAGATTTTAAATTATTTGCCTTTGTTGTTTCTCGGGGGCCAGTATAATGTAGAGGAAAACCGTGTTTAAAACCATTTACGAGTTCTGACGCTAAAGCTCTATTTGGATGATCTTTTAGTAAAGTCTCTAATGGCTCAATTTTTATTGGGCCATTAGGCCTAGACTGAATTTTTCCCTTTCCGTTACCTCCTTGGGTACCCAGTTGTGACTCCTGTTTGGAACGAAATGCATTGCAATTCATTTGCGGGTGTCCCCCATTGCATTTACGACAGACATGTTTAAAGCGACAAGGGTTAAATTTACATTTCCCTAATTCGTTGTACGCATTACACACACCTGTTCGGGCATACTGTGGGTTCGAACTAGAAGCGCTAGTGCTACTAGTAGTGTGATTGGACCCTCCCGTATTCCGAGGTACAGCCATCAACCTAAGCCAAAGGTCGGAATTAAGCTTGGCCCATGATTGGGGAGAAAGTGCCTGGCGTAGACGAAACTGTTCGTCATATATCCGCCAGCCCACCCCCTGACACCTACTGGCAGCATCCCTAATGACCGTCATGTATTGAATCATTTCAAGTGTTTTCTCTGGAAATTTCCGCACATAAATGTGCATATAAATCAAAAATGCATCAGACCACTTCTCTATATTGGGAATTCTGTCCTTTATGACTCTAGGCCTTGTTTCGAGAGACCCCTGTTCATTTATATAGAGATTACTTCCTGCATAGAAATCATGCAGTTCGGTGCTCCCTTTAAGCAGCAACGCTAAATTAACATATTGATTCCCCCATATCTTTTCTCGTAGCTGCATTGGCACGTGTGTTGCTATGTCGTCATCTACACAACTAATTAAGTCTGGCAGAGAACTATCATTGCCCGTATTAAGTCCGGGAACTAAACCTGTACATGTACCCGATATTGTACTGAAAGGCCCACTGGGAAGAGAGTTTGTACTGGCTGGGGCGATTCCCCCGCTGTTACTATTTAAAGCCGCCCCCCAGACCTCAGACAACATATCATTACTTTGCAAAGGCCTACCGTTTTCTGGAATCTGCGAAGAACCTCCTACTGGAATTGCCTGACCCCCCGGGACCACGCCGGCTGGATGTCCAATAGCTTCCTCGATGTCCTGATCTTGACCACGAGGCCCTGGAACAACCTCAGTCTCAGATACATCTATCACCGGCTCCGGGTCTATTTCCACCAAACGGGATGGTTTCCGACGCTTCCTTTGGCCCACAGCTCTGGATGGGGTCCCGGCTGGTCTCTTGTTGCCCGATATCTTCTTGTAGACAGGCATAATGTTTCAAATATCTCCAGATTCCCTCAACATCCAAGTATAAGTAAAATGTTTTCAGTAGTTAAACCGTCTAGTCAACTCGAACACCACGAGGTCTACTGAGAACGCTGGCTGTACACGCACTGTGACGTCATCGAATGACATCACTGAATGACGATCAACATGACGTCACAGACAAGTGGGGAGAATATATACCCGCCTCAGCTCCCTTACACCTTACAGATTGACCGAAAAACTAAAATAAATGAGTTTAATTATTTAGAATTTATTAAACTGTATTAAATTAAGATGACACATAGGAAATACATGACGACATACTCCAGTGGTAGGTGCTTTATAAACGGATTGAATTAAAGTAACACTAGGGAAATATATGACGACATACGCCAGTGGTAGGTGATATGTGTAGTGATAAAAAAAATGACGAAACGAGTGAAATATATGGCGGTATACACCAGAGGTAGGTGATAAATATATGTTTGAAATATAAGCGAAACGAGGGAAATGATACGACGAAATACTCCAGATGCAGGTGATATGTGCAGGGATAAAATAAAGGTGAAACAAGTGAAGTATATGTTGCTATACGCCAGAGGTAGGAGATAAATATATGGATGAAATGAAGGTGAAACGAGAGAAATATATGAGGCCATACGCTAGAGGTGGGAGTTTTATGTACGGATAAAATATACGCTAGATGAGGTGTTACATATATATATACAGGATTAGATAAATTTGAAACAAGAGAAATATACGACGATATACGAGTGAAATATAAAAGAAATGTTTGACAACAATGAACACATGTCAGAGGTAGGTAGTATACGGATTAAATATGAATTTAAACTAGACGAGATACGCCAGAGGTAGGTGTTAGACGGATAAAAAGAGGTGAAATAATGGAAACAAGGGAAGGGAAGGAAATGAAATGACGACATACGCCAGACGTACACGTAATAGATATATAGACGGGACGACATACCCCAAAGGTAGGTGCTAATGAAGATGAAATAATGGAAATATCTTACCACAGTTCAGGTGTTAAACTTTACTTTTGACGAGGACAATCTGCATGGATTCTATAGAGGTTAGAGCTCGTATTCATATCATTAAAAGATCCACTTGGAGAAATAAATCGCTAAATCCTCTATTGTATAGATTTGTATAGACAAAGATAGTTTAACGCTTATATTAATACGCTAGTGACAACCACCACGTGCACATGCATCACGTATATCCTAGCTTGATCACCAGTCGGTGCCCGTGATGTAAGAAAAAAAGCTGTTTGTGAAAAAAAACTCGTTTACACATTTTTCCTTGGGTTCGTGATGTGTGAATTTTTGAATGTGAGACGTGCAAAATAAAACAACATAACCTGTATTTGTACCTGGACAAACCTGAGTATATATATAGTCTGTTTCATTATATCAATCACCTGGTCATTTATTTCCAAGTTTAACGAATCCTGCAATAAAAGATACTTTGTAATTTACGAAATAAAGAAATACTTTTCATAAGCATTTTAACCAAAACTAATTATGTTATCTTTTTATGTCTTTGTTTTAATAATTAATTATTATTCTCTCTAGGCCTAAATGTGTATTAACAGTTATGAACTACACAACTCTCTTTTTAGATTTTGGTTTTTATTTTCTGTCTTTGTCAAATTATTAACTTTGACGTTTAGTCTGTAATTAACAACTATTAACATTATTTAAAAAAAAAATCAAAACTGAACCTTTGAATATATTACAATACCTCGATAACACAAAATTATTTATGAATCAGTTTTACCTTTTTTAGCAAACATTGTAAATGCTGGAAAATGAATATTCATAGTGTTATGCATTAATTAGCCGTTTGATTGTTTAAATTGTACTGATAGTTTGTTTATTAGCCTCTGCTCGTGGTCAGCCGTCAGAGTTTCATTTGAAGATAGTTGCTAAGTAGCCGTAGATAATTATGCTGATGATAGAATTGGGGAACTGTAGATTAGTGTGACCGTCTGTAGTCTATGTTGAGGTGAGTCCAGTCAGTGACGTAGTATTTGTGCCTCTGGTTGATGCTGTGCTGACCGTGGGGGTCATTCAGCAGGATTTATGGCCAGTTTAACCTAGAACTGTGGAGGTCAAATTTAGCAGCATTCTGTAAGTTATCAACCGGTTTAGTGAGCAGGATTCTGTTAAGATATCAAAAGTTTTAATATAGCAGGATTCTGTTAAAGTATCAAAAGTGTTAATGTAGCAGGATTCTGTTGAGGTATCGACAGTTTTAATGTAGAAGGATTTTTAATATAGCAGGATTCTGTCAAGGTATCAACAGTTTTTTTAATGTAGCAGGTTTTTGACTATGAAAGGAGAGTGTAGAGATTAGTGTGGAATGGAGAAATAGAGTTTACACTTATGCAGACTTGTGTAGTTCATGACGGATTAAAATACTATGAATATGTTGTAAATAAAATGTAAATGTAAATGTATTAATGTGTTGTTCAATTAATTTGAACTGGTGGCAGCGGAAATTGGGAACAGAAACATCAGTAATTACAGTATTGATGAGGAGTGTAACACTGGTGTGAATAGTACGGAATAAATAATAAGGTATACACTGGCGGTAACGCATGAAATAAGTAATCAGTTTACCAAAATGTAACAATATTAACAAAACAATATGTAAGGTATTTTCCAAAATATATAGACTGTTTTAGTCAAATTATATTAGGATAGGTTAAACCACGGAATTAGATTAGACCGTGGTTAAACATTGTTTTCCTGAAGATGTACATTATATATTGTCTCTTATCCATGTGTCTTTGTTTTGACAATAAAATATGTTTAAATCAAATCAGATGTGCAATGTAAGTGAAATGTATAAAACTAAAAAATGTTTGTTTTTTTCAGAATGAGGTAGGTCTATATCGGTAGAAATTAAAAACATGTGAAGGATTTATTGAAGATTTATCAAAACTGCAAGGGAAAGAAAGCAACCTAGTAAGCCATGGTGTGTTCCCCGAACGCATACATGTTTAGGACAATGGGTAGAACATCAAAGGGGGGGGGGGGGGGGGTAATTATAGTCTATATCATATTTACCCGAGATATTTCACCTGTAAATCTACCTGTGCTATTTACCTGAGACATATCACCTATAAAGATTACTACTGAAACTAATGAAACTTCATGAAAGAAAACTAAGATAATAATATCAAATTCAATAGTTAATACTACATGTACTAACGTTTTTTATTATCGAAAGTGTTGATGATCTCATTTTAATACATTTTTATGTTAATGTCGATCTTTAATTAATTTAACCACGGAATTGGATTAGATTGCTATCTAAGTCTGTGATTTAAATAGTGCACTTAATCTGAAAGAGTTTTATGTACACCTAGTTAATTTTTAAATGTTTTATGATCATTCTAATTATTTACAATAATTCATGATCAATTGTACTATAATCATATTTCTGATACCATGTTCCAAACATAAATTAATCTTTGTTGACTGTGAACAGAATTAAGAGTGCATCTAGAAGTATTTCAAAACTTTGAAGTAAATTTTTGAACTAGTTGACATTCCTACATTATACAGCAGTTGTTTCTCTAAGTTGCAGAGTGAACACAATGGGCTGCTTGTAACTAGGTTTGCCTTAAATAAATATGAATTGGTTGCCAAAATATTATAAGAATTCTAAATTGAAACCACTTAAGTTTTGAATTACAATGTATTTGTGATTTTGAAAGATTAAGAAAAAACTACCCCAAGCAGATTCATCAAAGTCAAAATGCTCAGTCCACTTTTCCCTATCCTGTTGAGATTTCTTTATTATTTTGAGGGAATTATATACATGTCTTTTATTACTTTTGCCTTTTTCATTATCAATTATATGTTTAAAGGAATGAAAAGAAGAAGTTCTGTAACTTGGAAACAGTGTCATAAAATATTATTCATTTTATTATTAAGCAATACCTTGAAAATATTTGATTTCCTTTTTTTAAGAGAAAAAGAAGATGGATAGCGATATAGAGTGAGAGGGAACTAGTATCTTTAAATATCTTACAACTTTAGAGTATCAATCTTAATAAAGGGATTTTCAGAAGTGAACGTTTTTTTTTTATTAACATCAGAATTAGTCAACCTCTCCAAAGATTCAATCACATCTGACAAAAGATATCTTTTTTTGATTTGAAGAAATTTGATAATGTGAACTTTGATAATAGGAGTTAAAATTCTTCTTTTCCAAGTCTTTATCAGAGATTTCAGCAAAATACGTTTTTTTATCAAAGTTTAGTTTAGGAATTTCATGCATTTGTGTTTATATTCAAGCCTGAAAATTGAATTGAAAAAATAGATTCGATTCAATGATTTTTCAGATCCAACAAGCGTAGTGAGAAAGGAGAATTAGAAAATCATCTATATACATACCCGTTATATTTCTATTATATCTTTTCCATATTGCTAATATTTCTATGAGTAATATGAAAATATATGGCGCGATTGGGTCACCTTTTCGGTTTGACCTTAAAGAAAGCTAATAGATAACCATCCTGATTTATAACTGAATTTACATTTGAGTGAAAAAGTTCTACCTATTTTCTGATACTATCCCCCCCCCCCCAAAAAAAAAAAATCAGTGTTCTATCTCTAAAATTCTATGAAACAGAATCAAAAGCCTTTTCGAAATCTATCTAACAAAAGGATAATTAAAAAATGGTTTTGGAATTAATCACAAAAAATGTATGTGTTTCTTCATATTCATTTTTCATTTTTTTTTTAAAAGTCTTAACCTATTATGTTTAGCTAAATTTCTGTCACATGTACCAGTGAAAAACACAGGTAAAATACAGGTAAATCAAACTAACAGTAACGAAATAGACTATCATCATTGTAACAACATGTTCCCTAATACTTGTTTTTAAAATGTATGCGTTCAGGGAATCAGCCTAAGCCAGATGTATACTATAAGGACACATGGTCTTGCTGGAATTAAGATAATTTGATAAATTGCGTTAATTATAAAATGTATGTAATAGCGAAACTATTAATTCTTTCATATACGTCCTTAATTCTTGTAGAAATTAATTGTAGTAATGACTTATTCTCATCGACGGTAACCCATGGTCCTGACAATCTCTCTCGTATTTGGGACCGTATGTAACCGACGATATACGTTTCTAATTAGCTACTGTAAGGAGTTGCACGCACTCGTTCTAAACCATTTTGTTGTAGCACGGAATTAGGCTATCTAAGTCCGTGGTTGTAGTAATTACTTTATATGTAATATACAGTACAGCACTCTACTCACTGCAAACTATAAATACAGTACAGCTGTAATTGCGTGTAAATGAAAAAAAACGCACGGGCGGTCGATATAACGTTGTATATCACTACCGGGCTGTGCCGGGCTCTATCGGACTGTAATTAGTATCACCCTTACGAGGAGTTCCGAAATGGCCACCGCCTTCCAGAGGATGTAATTGAGCATTGACCCCTGTTTATAGCATTCGAGAGGGCATGGCTTCACTGACAGGACAGGTACGACTGCGACTTTCTACTTCCCTCACATTGAAAATTCAAACCTTCTCTGTTAACTTTGGTTTCCATCAGAAGTTCTAAAGAATAAGTCACATACTCGTAAACTTCGGGACTTTTGAGGGGTATATGAAAGCAGTATGCATTGCAGCAAAGCTGCTGGACACCTAATATACTACCTGCAGGTACCGATACAGTACTGTACAATCGTACATCTAGCTGTTACATTTTTACATAGATTTAGGCGACCTAATTAATCCTGTTGTACAATTAGGTCTATATCTACATCTTATCCACTGTTCTGTCATTTGGTTGACCGGGCTTCATCAGGCATGATTGAGCTTATAATGATATAGATATAGCAAGAATTAATTTGTATCGGGTTATTTACATAAAACATAAGAATTAAATTACTAAGTGGAAAATATATACAGTGTTACTGTGCTGAACGTTTGTAATACTATGCATGTGTAACAGGGAAGATAATAGTGTGTTTCCACCTGGGATCAAACTCCCGGTCTCCAGGTTCCTTGTCGTCACACACTCTACCACTGAGCTAAAGGGAAAGTGAAAGTCCCTCTAGCTCGAAGCTATACATTTGTACATAGATTTAGGCGACCTAATTAATCCTGTTGTACAATTAAAATCCGACACACTACTCCCTCCCTTTTTAAATGTGTTTGCTCCATGCACCACAACCCAAGTTCTAACTCCACTGTCACCACAGGGAGGGCCCAGTATTTGACAAGCGACGCGTAACGGTTGACTACCCAATTCATCTGAATAACCAGAATACACGGGATAGTGATATATGGCCAGTAGCTACCTTTCCAGAAAAAAAGAGTCTGCAAATGTATGGTTGACCTACAGATGTAATTCAAGTTAGGACCAATAGCAATGGACCCTGATCAGTCTGCAAATGTATGGTTGACCTACAGATGTAATTCAAGTTAGGACCAATAGCAATGGACCCTGATCATGAGTCACTCTCCTGCTTTTGGTAAAATGAGAAGTTTTTGAAGACAGAAATTTAGACATCATCATACCTGTCAACCCTCCCTCATTTTGACCAAAATTTACCAGTCTCCCTCATCCAAGTCCAAACTCACACAAACTCAAAATCTACGTCCTGAAGTCAAATGAGATCCTAATTACTGCAGGGTGTGTGTAATGACCATAATAGGTGTGTCTGGATCAAATTAATTCTTTGTGAAATTATTTTGATAAATAATAAGGGAAAGACAAATTGAGCAATACAGTTTCAGTCACATTTCACATACTTTCTCCCTCATTAGAAATGTGGAATGAGGGAGATCTCCCTCATTGGATGTTTCAGAGGTTGACACCTCTTTTGGGAGATTTCAAACAATCAGAATGGTCGCTTTTCATGGCAATTGGTTAGATAATTTTACCTTGGTATATTTCTGTAGGCATCAGGTTGATATCTGGTAGGACTTATTACTATGTATGTTAATTGTTCAAACATACAGGTGGTAATCATACACAACTCTCAAGTTTTCTTGATAGGTGATGCCGAAGCTGTGTTAGTATTTAGGTCATCTGACCCAAAGGGATCAGGATGACCTATTGCCATCATGCCTAGTATGTCGTCCGTAAACTTATCCTTTAACAATCTTCTTCTCAATAACTGAAAGGCCAAGGATGCTTAGATTTGGCCAGTAGGTACCTGGGATAGATTGCTACAAAGTTTCCTCATATCAATAACCTTGACCTATTTTCAAGGTCACATGGTCAAATATGTAAACAATCTTTAAGAATCTTCTTCTCAATAACCAAAAGGCCCAGTATGCTGATATTTGGCCAATATGTACCTGGGATAGTATGCTAATTTTTCTCATATCAATGATCTTGATCTTCTTTCATGGTCACAGGGGAAATGTGTTAAAAATATTCAAATAACTTCTTCTCAATAACCGAAAGGCCCAGGGTACTGATATTTGGCCTGTAGCATGCTGGGATGAAGGGCTATCAATTTTGTGCTCAAATGAATGACATTGACCTACTTTCAGGGGTCAGATATGTTAAAAATATTTCAAGTAACTTCTCAGTAACTATAAGACCTAGGATGATGATACTATACATGTACCCGGTAGCATGCTGAGATAGGGATATCAAGTTTGTTCAAATGAATAACCTTGACCTATTTTCACGATCACAGGGGTCAAATATGTTAAAGTCTTTAACCATGGGTTTCTGACGGTGGAAAGACATTTGACCCATGTATTCTTGAAAATGAGTCATTCATTTGAATAGATTTGGAAGTCATATAGTTCATCCCATCATGCTACTGATACTGGTCCAATATTATTATTAATTAATTTATTACTGAGGACTGGTTATTGAGAAGAATGTAAAAAAAGTTTTGATCTTTGATCACACTTAAAGACGGCCCTTCCTCCCAGCATGCCACAGGCCAATAAGGCAAATTTATATCAGTACACTTGAGCTTTTGGTCATTGAGTAATGAGTAGAATTAGTCAATGAAGATTTTAAACAGATTCAAACCATGTGCACCTGACCCTGAAAGTGGGTCAAGGTCATTCATTTGAATACTTGCTAACATTTTATCCCAGCATGCCAAATGGCCTTTATCATTTATACCCAACAACCTTTTTATTAGCTCACCTGGCCCGAAGTGTAAATGAGTTTTGTACACTTGACTATATAATAACCATACTAAACCAATCTGATGTGACATGTCTTCTATATAAATTATAAACTTGTATAAGCCTAAGATATCACCATTTTACATAGATTTATTCTAGATATCAATCAGGAGAAGAAATCAACCACTCCAAACCGAACCTAAATCCGCGATCCGCATGTCAGCAACAGATGTGTTGAATACTACACATAAACTGCAAAAACTACACATTTTTTAAACATTCACAACACATTGTCCCGAGAAAAGGTAAACAGGTCTGCGTTTGGCATAGGGACCTCATATTTGACTGGTAGCTTCCTTGGATAAAGCTGAATAAAGTTTGCTAAAAGAAACAACCTTGACCCATATTCAAGGTCACATGGGTCAAATCTATTATAACCTTTAAATGACTGCTTCTGATTAACAAAAAGTCCTGGAGACATTATATTTGGCTGGTAGCTTCCTTGGATTAAGCATGACAAAGTTTTCAAAAAGAAATAACCTTGTCCTTTATTCAAGTCACAAGGGTCAAATCTGTTGAAAACTTTAAACAACTTCTTCTGAATTACCAAAAGCCTAGGCCTATAAGCATGATATTTGGCTAAAAGGTTCCTTGGATGAAGCCGGACAAAGTTTGCGAAAAGAAATGACCTTGACCTATATTAAAGGTCACAGGGTCAAATCTGTTAAAAGCTTTGAGTGACTTCTTCTGATAAACCCAAAGGCCTAGAGACATGATATTTGGCAGGTAGCTTCCTTGGATGATGCCAAACAAAATTTGCAAATGAAAATGATGTCTTACAAGGTTACAGGGGTAAAATATGTTTAAATCTTAACATGTTCTTCTGAATGTCTTACAGTAAAAGATTTTAGGAGACTTTAGGGTTACACTATAATATAAGTCAAAGATTGATACCAGGTGAGTGATGCAGGCCCATTGGGCCTCTTGTTATTGACATTTGACTCCTGTGACTTTGAAATTGGGTCAAGGTCATTTAAAATATTTCAGAGATTTCAGAAGATATTTGGAGAGCAAATAAAAAAAGGAAGACCTGTATACTAGAAGATCTATATAATGAATGGTCAATTTTATTCCAGAGATGGCTTTTCAGGAACAGTTCTATAAAGAGAATGTCCACAACTTTTAAAAGGATGTACCAGTCCTCAGTACAGCAGTCAACTGGTTCTGAAGAAGAAGACCCAAAGAAAACTAGGTTTCAACGTGTTTTGAGTTCTTGGTCCACGAGCAGATTATCTCCAGAAACAAAATGGACGACTTATCAAGATATATCTCCAGAGGCAGTCATGGAGATACTAGAAGATCGTAAACTACAGAAGCACATTAAAAGCCAAAGGTTGTTTCATCTGTTATATATATATATTAAAGGCCCAATATACATTGTACGTAACTTTCGGCAAAACTTGAAGTGAAAATCAAGCCTAATAACTTATGATATTTATAGATTTAGTTAAGATTAGCTGATATCAGCAATATTCAAGATGAATTCTTACTCGGTTACCGGTACAGCAGCAGTTGAAACTCAGTATTTGTGAACACGCGTCCATTTTGACCCGTCTTCTACCTTCGCTTTGTTGTTGAAGTTGGTCACACCTGAATTATTTTCAATTCTTTGGATTTTTCTGTCAAGAGTTTCTTGTTAGTTACCACTCAGGTTCACTTCGTTTTAGGCTTATATTTGGATGGTTATTAACTGGATTTTTTTTTCAGAATTTTTCAGAATCATGAAAAATTTCCTGAAGTTACGTATATTGGGCCTATAATTGTTCAGAAGCTGGTCCAGGTTACATTACTCTTAGCTGTCCATGCTGCATGCAGTTCACATTGGCATGTGTATATATGTGTTAGCAGGGGTTAAACATTTTTTTGAACTTTTTTGAAGATATGGTCATCTATATGACAAGTTTAAGCTAGTACCTCACAGTTGTTTGTTGGGTTTTATATCCGCTTTAAATTTACAAAAATTACCGAATAGTTCCGTTTTCCAACAGACAATATGGAGTGACTGAATGCTTGAGTGGTTACGTCTGCTTACTACAGAGTAATTTGGTTATTCAGCAGCCTATGTTCGAAACTGGTTGTTTGTTAGTTTAAGGATCTGCTCTTGTGAGGTTTCAATCACGTTCAAATCTCGTTTGATCTCACGTGAGATATTTTTGTAATATCTAACAATTTATTATCAATTTCAATAGCAAATATGCATCTGAAAAATCTAGCAAAAGATTTGCCAAATATCTAAAAAAGTTAGTCGCAAGACTTTTTTTTATAAAGCATTAAATCTGCAAAAAATGAGGGAAAATGGTGTATTTTCTCATTAAAAAGTAAGGGGTAGGGGTAACTAAAATTTATTTTTTGAGCTAAAAGAATAATTTAAAGAATATTTTCTTCTGTAATCAATAAGATAATACTATTTTTGTCAATTCTGCAAACATTCATACATATCTTATCACAAATCTGGAAGATATTGAATGAAATTGTCCTGCAATTGGCCAAAACAGTATTTTTAACATAACAAAATCCTGTGTTTTGCTCATTTTGGTATCTTTGATCGAGCATAGCACAAAAATGAGTTCACTACCATATATTTCTTTTTGCATTTTCTGCTATGCAATGACCTCCCTTTTCCAAAAATACATATAAGAAAAAAAGTTAGTCGTCAGAAAATTTCGACTTTTCACAAGAGAAGATCCTTTAGAGTGGTTTTACGTCTCCTTCAGTACCGAGAAGTTCACTTAACTGGCAGACAATATATCAATTGACTGATTGTTTTATTGAATGGATTTTTATTTGCTTTAATACTGAGACAGTTACACATGTAGGTTCAGTTATCCAGCAGAAAATATTTTTTATTGTTTATTTGCTTGAGTGGAATTTATATCCGCTACACTTACCGTATTTTACCGGGAATAAGCCCCCTCTCACGAATAAGCCCCCTCCCCACTTTGGCAAAGGTTCTTGGAACAGGATGGGAGCCTGTGAATCAGCCCCCACCCTAAATTTTGTCTTTCTCTCAATAAAAAGCATGTTAATTTCTTTTCAATTTTGTGTCTGAACATAAAATATATCTAACTATGTGCAAAAAAAATCTGTAAGGCTAAACTTGAAAAAAAACATTGTTTAGCTGGTGTTAAGAACACCATACTTTCATTTTTGAACTGGTTGTGCATTTTGCAAACTTGTTATTTTAACAAAAAAAACAACAAGAATTACATTACTGGTATAGTATGGACTGAATTCCTAGATAAAAACAATAGAATACTTTTGTAAACAGGGGTGTATTCGTGAATAAGACCCCTCCCTACTTTTGATCAATTATTTTTCTCATGGGGTGGGGGCTTATACCCGGTCAAATACGGTAATGTCGAGAGTTCAGATATCCAATAGGTGAGTGTCTTGATATATTATTCATCAGTTTGGTATGATTGATATATACTGAGTTTGTTTTGTACCCAAACAGAAATTGAAAACTTAATTTGCGAGCTTTCAAAAACATCTGTTTCCTTTTGTCAAGCAAAGAGTACAATAGTCGAGTGGCGGTGTTCTGACCACTGAAATCAGCTCACTGTTAGAGAAGTCAGCTGTCAAAAACGTAGTGCGACATCTCGTCCAAATGTACTCTTAAAACAGGTATTATTAGATGTTAAAATAGGGTATCTTTATGACCCTGTTTTAACAAAGACACATTTTTCGAAAGCTCGCAAATTAAGTTTTCAATTTCTGTTTGTGTACAAAACAAACTCAGCATATAACAATATACGTAGTTGTACATAATTGATTATAGCCGTTCTAGCAGTCGCCGTATCAGCTACATTTGTAGGCTACTAAATGTTTATTCACATGATACTGAATTTAATATAACACATCATTTCTCTCCCGACAGCTTCGACCAGAGACAATATGACAAATTTGGTCCTGAATTATCAGCAGCTCAGTTTGTTATCAAAATTGGTGGGAAAGTGAAAATTGATTACCATTCTGATTGGATCACAGTTGCAGATAATTTCTCATCAACGCCTTTTCCAGAACATCGCTTAGAGACATTAAAATTAGAAGGAATAGACCTCTCCCATACAAAACTGGTTTTCGAAGGATACAGAAATTTTGGTAACTATTTTATAATTATAATACATGTACACCATGTACATTTGTATATTAATGTGTACTATAGTTTGAATATTAATGGTTTTCAGCGTGACATACATTTTTGTAGGCCGCTACATTTGCACAACCAGATTAAGTGGTATTGATCGAACAGAAATATAATAATGCTGTGTTTAAAGAACACACTTCGCCCGAATCATAAAAAAGGACATTTTCAGATAATAAATAAACAATCATTATACATTATCTACTGCTACATTTTGTTACACGGCGCCTGTCAAAAGTATCTCGCCATGTCAAACCAGACTTGTTGGAGTAGGGATTCAAACAGTATAGCTTAGGCACACAAATGTTTCATAACATTTAATTCACTCTCACGTGACTGGATGGTATCTTTGTTTTAGTGAATTTGCAGCATGTCAGATACATTCGTTTCCACGACAGCGACTTCCTGGATGACTTCAACTTAACACAATTGGTACTTTTCAAAAATACATTGGAGTTTCTGGACATCAGTGACTGTCCAAAGTTGACAGAGCGAGGATTGGCCTGGCTACACCATTTAGAGTAAGTCATTTGGCATTTGATTTCGCATACATTTCCAAATTTTAGTTACCTTTGATCATGAGTTCAAACATGTATTGAAAGTAAGACATTTGAATTTGGCACTTGATTTCACATTCATTTCCAAGTTTTAGTTACCTTTGATCTTGAGTTCAAACACTTATTGAGAGTGAGACATTTAAATTTGGCACTTGATTTCGCATTCATTTCTAAGTTTTAGTTACCTTTGATCATGAGTTCAAACACGTATTGAGAGTAAGACATTTAAATATGGCACGTACTTGATTTCACATTCATTTCTAAAATTTTAGTTACCTTTGAGTTTAAAACTAAGTTTTAGTTACATTTTCATTCAAAATTTGGCTGTGATCCTGTCGTGAATATGTAATGTTTCCATACCAGGGAGTATTTTTCTGCAGATGAAGTGTTCAATTATAAATGTTTATTGTGGTCAAATAATAATATGAGAGAAAACAATTTTAAACCACTTTTTCCACAAATTGATGTCTTCACAACAAATATATTCAATAAATTCAAAACTTATTTTAGAATTGAAGAAGCTTTTGTTTTGTGTTTCAGGAATTTGAAATGTTTAAGACTAGAAAATTTGAAGGGAGTAGATGAACCAGAAGTTGTGTTAGATTTGGTTCGTGACATGTTACCAAACTGCCAAGTGCAAGGGACTATAGGGATTTCTCAGGTGCCGGAGCAGACAGACTATGCCCGATCAAAAACAGACTCTTCATCATCCGAGTTATAGCCATGAATACTATCAGTTATGCTGCCACATCTTTTTGTCATCAAACATAAATTGTTCTCAATACATATTTCAGAAATGAATTTATTTATTTAAAATTTGAGTTTTTGACTGCTTGTTTTCTATGTTGACACCTTTCTGATTACCGCATTTTACCGGGAATAGGCCCCCTCTCACGAATAAGCCCCCTCCCCACTTTGGCAAAGGTTCTTGGAACAGGGTGGGAGCCTGTGAATAAGCCCCCACTCTAAATTTTGTTTTTCCCCTCAATAAAAAGCATGTTAATTGCTTTTTAATTTTATGTCTTAATATCCAAGATGACAGACTTTTGTGAACAGGGGTGTATTCATGAATAAGACCCCTCCCTACTCTTGATCAATTATTTTTCTCAGGGGGTGGGGGCTTATTCCCGGTCAAATACGGGTAGTTTGATTCCCCGACAGAATGTGAAAAGGTATGGGGTCACCTGCCCAATCACGTGGGTTTTCTGCGGGTGCTGCAGTTTCCTCCCACAATAAGACCCCTTCGCCAACATCCAGGCAAACAAGAATGATTAAAATAGAAGTATTATATAGGTCATCTGTCTTGGTTTGAACACATTTTAAGCTCACCTCAACAAAGTAAGAGGGGCTATACCCCCGGCGTCGCCCGCATTAAGTTTAGAAGAATGGTTGAGGTCTGTTGTGTGGTAATCAAGTCCTACATCAACCAGTCTTACACGGCCAATGTTCATACTGAGGATCATTAGTACATCACGTGACTGAATACTGCCTTCCCATTGGCTACACACATGGGTACTATGAAGCGATAATGCCCGCTCATCCGGGCACAATCACATTTGGCGCGATGTTTAATGTGAAACTATTGAGTTACGTCACTATTATGTCGTACTACTGTTCTGCTTGAAAAACGGCTGACTCTGGAAACGACCCAAATCTGGCCATGGTATATCACAATTAAACGAGTTTTGTTGTATACATTTGTATTTAAATGCAAGGGTGATGTACTAAACCCATTATGGCCCTGATAAGAGGGCACTATTCCATCCCTCGACAATACTATGAGGCAATAGTGCCCTCTCAACAGAGCCATAATAGATAAATAGCACAAACTAGGTTTTGGATGCTGGATTTGACGTACATTTTCCACTAAAATGACCATGGTTTAGGTTTCAGTGTATGGTTCAGAAAAATAGTTAATATGGTTCAGCTGGACAGCTGACATAACCTTGTTGACACAACCACCTCTGTGGATATATATAGGTGACATAACCTTGTTGACACACCCACCTCTGTGGATATATATAGGTGACACAACCTTGTTGACACATCCACCTCTGTGGATATATATAGCTGACACAGCCTTGTTGAGACACACCCACCTCTGTGGATATATATAGCTGACACAGCCTTGTTGACACACCCACCTCTGTGGATATATATAGCTAACACAGCCTTGTTGACACATCCACCTCTGTGGATAGCTGACACAGCCTTATTGACACACCCACCTCTGTGGATATATATAGGTGACACAACCTTGTTGACACATCCACCTCTGTGGATATATATAGCTGACATAACCTTGTTGACACACCCACCTCTGTGGATATATATAGGTGACACAACCTTGTTGACACATCCACCTCTGTGGATATATATAGCTGACACAGCCTTGTTGACACATCCACCTCAGTGGATATATATAGCTGACACAACCTTGTTGACACACCCACCTTTGTGGATATATATAGGTGCCACAACCTTGTTGACACATCCACCTCTGTGGATATATATAGCTGACATAACCTTGTTGACACACCCACCTCTGTGGATATATATAGGTGACACAACCTTGTTGACACATCCACCTCTGTGGATATATATAGCTGACACAGCCTTGTTGACACATCCACCTCAGTGGATATATATAGCTGACACAACCTTGTTAACACACCCACCTCTGTGGATATATATAGGTGACACAACCTTGTTGACACATCCACCTCTGTGGATATATATAGCTGACATAACCTTGTTGACACACCCACCTCTGTGGATATATATAGGTGACACAACCTTGTTGACACATCCACCTCTGTGGATATATATAGCTGACACAGCCTTGTTGACACATCCACCTCAGTGGATATATATAGCTGACACAACCTTGTTGACACACCCACCTTTGTGGATATATATAGCTGACACAGCCTTGTTGACACATCCACCTCTGTGGATATATATAGCTGACACAGCCTTGTTGACACATCCACCTCTGTGGATATATATAGCTGACACAGCCTTGTTGACACATCCACCTCTGTGGATAGCTGACACAGCCTTGTTGACACACCCACCTCTGTGGATATATATAGGTGACACAACCTTGTTGACACATCCACCTCTGTGGATATATATAGCTGACACATCCTTGTTGACACATCCATCTCTGTGGATATATATAGGTGACACAGCCTTGTTGACACATCCACCTCTGTGGATATATATAGGTGACACAGCCTTGTTGACACATCCACCTCTGTGGATATATATAGGTGACACAACCTTGTTGACACACCCACCTCTGTGGATATATATAGCTGACACAACCTTGTTGACACACCCACCTCTGTAGATATATATAGGTGACACAACCTTGTTGACACACCCACCTCTGTGGATATATATAGCTGACACAGCCTTGTTGACACACCCACCTCTGTGGATATATATAGGTGACACAATCTTGTTGACACACCCACCTCTATGGATATATATAGGTGACACAACCTTGTTGACACATCCACCTCTGTGGATATATATAGCTGACACAACCTTGTTGACACTCCCACCTCTTTGGATATATATAGGTGACACAACCTTGTTGACACATCCACCACTGTGGATATATATAGGTGACACAACCTTGTTGACACATCCACCTCTGTGGATATATATAGCTGACACAGCCTTGTTGACACATCCACCTCTGTGGATATATATAGGTGACACAACCTTGTTGACACATCCACCTCTGTGGATATATATAGCTGACACAGCCTTGTTGACACATCCACCTCTGTGGATAGCTGACACAGCCTTATTGACACACCCACCTCTGTGGTTATATATAGGTGACACAGCCTTGTTGACACATCCACCTCTGTGGATATATATAGCTGACACAACCTTGTTGACACACCCACCGTTGTGGATATATATAGGTGACACAACCTTGTTGACACATCCACCTCTGTGGATATATATAGCTGACACAGCCTTGTTGACACATCCACCTCTGTGGATATATATAGCTGACACAACCTTGTTGACACACCCACCTCTGTGGATAGCTGACATAGCCACTGCAACACATACACCTCTGTGGACAGCTGACATAGCCACTGTGACACAGCCATCTTTGAGGATAGCTGACATGGCTTTGGTGACACATCCACCTCTCTGGATAGCTGACATAGCCATGGTGACACATCCACCTCTGTGGGTAGCTGACATAACCACTGTGACACATCTACCTCTGTGGATAGCTGACATAGCCTTTGTGACACATCCACCTCTGTGGATAGCTGACATGGCTTTGGTGACACATCCACCTCTCTGGATAGCTGACATAGCCATGGTGACACATCCACCTCTGTGGGTAGCTGACATAGCCACTGTGACACATCTACCTCTGTGGATAGCTGACATAGCCTTTGTGACACATCCACCTCTGTGGATAGCTGACATAGACAGTGATTTGTTTTGAATTAGAATTATGTTCTCACATTGATTTTTGTTACAAGAGGCCAAAAGTACCTGTACTGCTCACATGCATATTACAGTTGTTTCAAAGCAATCATTGGGGAATGGACAATACCCTGTTATTTCTAAGGGGAAAGGAGTTTGAGGTATTTACTAAATTATCCCTATTAGGCCCCACCACTCAGACCCCCTGGACGATAGTCCCACCATTTAAACAAAAGTGAACCCCCTTCACCAAGGTATGGTTAACATTGCATTAAGAGAATATTCTGTCATTCCTTGAATAATTTACTACATTTTCCATATTGGGACCTGACCCACAGCCCCTTTGGGTTTCAGTTTATACAAAATTACTTCCAATTCACCAAATGGTACTTCCTAATATCCCAAGTAGGTAATATCCTGTTATTTCTTAAGAAGAAGGATTTTTAAGAATTTACTACAATATTTTCCATATTGGACCCCTCCCCTCAGGCCTAAGTGGGGTCAAACAGACCATTATACAAAACTGAATCCCCATTCACCCAAGGATGTATCTGGCCAAATTTGGTCAAATTCTGCTAAAGTGGTTCGTGACTAGAACTGACATGGCCTCGGTGACACATCCACCTTTGTAGATAGCTGACATAGCATTGTGACACATCCACCTTTGTAGATAGCTGACATAGCATTGTGACACATCCACCTTTGTAGATAGCTGACATAGCATTGTGACACATCCACCTTTGTAGATAGCTGACATAGCATTGTGACACATCCACCTTTGTAGATAGCTGACATAGCATTGTGACACATCCACCTTTGTAGATAGCTGACATAGCATTGAGACACATCCACCTTTGTGGACAACTGGCTTAGCCTTGTTGACACATCCAACTCTGTGGATAGCTGACATAGCCAAAGCCATGCATCTACCTCTTTGGATAACTGACAAGGCCTTGGTGACACATCCAACTCTGTGGACAGCTGACATAGCCATGGTGACAAATCCACCTCTGTGGGTAGCTGACATAGCCACTGTGACACATCTACCTCTGTGGGTAGCTGACATAGCCACTGTGACACATCTACCTCTGTGGGTAGCTGACATAGCCAAAGCCATGCATTTGACTCTTTGATTAACTGACATAGCCTTGGTGACACACCCACCTTTGTAGATAGCTGACAACCTTAGTGACACAACAACCTCTGGACAGACGGATGACTGAAACTGCGCCATGACATAAATTATAAGCTCACTTGCCATTTGGCCAGGTGAAATAAAAATTACAGCAAATTGATTAATCACTAGCATTTATTAATACAACCATAACATATATATCACAGCCAACAAGACCTAGTATACATATCACACAGAGATTATCTCTGGAAAAGTTTTCTGCTCAACTGAACAAATGCTGGCAATGATACTTCCTAAATAAACTGTACCTTCACTAGTATCTTGGTTATACCTGTCAACCCTCCCTCATTAGGAGGGAGACTACCTCATTTTGACCAAAATTTACCAATCTCCCTCGACATCTCCCTCATTTAAGTCAAAGGACAAATTGAGAATTGCAGTTTCAGTCGTATTTTAACGCATTTTCTCCCTCATTGGAAATATGGGGAGATCTCCCTCATTGGAAATATGAAAGAGGGAGATCTCCCTCATTGGAGGTTTCAGAGGTTCACACTTATGCTTGGTGAGTTGCTGAAATAAGATTTTTTACACAATGACACCTTCCCTGACATTAAGAGGAGATTTGTTGACTTTGGTATCTTCACAGTTAATCCGTTTCACTGAAAATTTGGTGTCATAAGTATGTAAGTGTATAAGATGGGTACTGATTAGGTCGCCTTGCCTGATGACACTGAGGGAGTGATAATCTGCTCAGATGACACTTAGGAAGAGTAAATCTGCTCTGATGACATTGAGAGAGAGATAATCTACTCCGATGACATTGAGAGAGAGTTAATCTGCTCCGATGACACTGAGGGAGAGTTAATCTGCTCTGATGACACTGAGGGAGAGTTAATCCGCTCTGAAGACATTGAGAGAGATAATCTGTTCGGATGACATTGAGAGAGATAATCCGCTCCAATGACATTGAGAGAGAGTTAATCTGCTCCGGTGACTATGAGGGCGAGTTTAAATCCGCTCTGATGATATTGACAGAAAGTAAAACTGCTCTGATGACACTGAGGACAAGTTAATCGGCTCCGGTGACACTGAGGGCGAGTTAATCGGCTCTGGTGACACTTAGGGCGAGTTAATCGGCTCCGGTGACAAGTTGCTGACGCCTATATTCCCAGACAAGAAGAGCCCCACTGACATGGACATTGAGAGAGCGGATGATGCCCTGCTGTGGAATCTCCACACAAACATCCAACATATTTATCAGCTCCACAGGGATTCCCTCGCGCTCATTCCTGGAAATACAAAATATTTACCATATATAACCTCTCAACTGTGAACATGGAATCTTATACATACGGGTAGATAGCTTAAGTTATTTACTTTTCAGTGCAATTTTCTCTCACTTCTTATTGTAAATAGGCTACTTGCTCTTTCCGTACTATTGTCGTGTACAAGCGAAAAAAATAAATATGCCATCTGATCCCTTTTGCAGTTTATTTGTTAAATGTTTAGCTGGTTATAATTCAGTTAAATTTCAGTAAAATTAGTACTTATAATTTCAATTTTTTAGGTGTGTAGAGAGTATACATTTTTCATCTGACATATGAAATATTTTTAAATTTTTCGCAAGCTGTTGTTTTTGGTGTGTCAATATTTTGAGACGTTTGAAAATAATTATGGATATTTTGATGACAATCACGATAAAACCACCTTGTATATATGTATTTTAATAGCAAAAAGTAAAGACTTTGTATGGAAAGAGTTAAGTGCCATGAAATTTCGGTTACTGAGCTCACAACAAAAATAAACACACATCAAACTTAGTTAAACATCCAGGTATCGGAGTAAATTTGCATTTACAGAATTCTTCATATGTCACAAGAGATCATGTTTATTTATATTTTTACCAGTAAAATATAAAAAATTATTCATTCTTTATACAAAACTAATATTTTTTATTAGTGAAAGATATCACTTTTTTTATGATTTGACCAATAACAACACTATTTACAAACTATGGGGAAACGAAAAATTGCCCAGCAAGGTTTTGCAATATAACGTAATCAACAGAATATCTAACAGTATCTTCAGTATATAAATACCAAATATAAGTGGGGCTAATATTTTTATATTTTTTTCATGATTGTGCAGTTAGATATCTTCAATTTCATACATACCCCAGTAGGAGAAGAGATTTATAAGGGAACTGGAAGTCTGTGAGGGACACAGAATTGGCCGTCTGTTCTACTCCAATCAAAGTGTACCCAGCCTGTTTCTTCTCTGTCAGGAATGTTGTCAGCTTGTTCTTGTAAACCTGTAATGAAACATCACAGAAATGCTATGGAGTGTACATACATGTTTACTGATTTTTTTAGAATATTCTCAAATAAGTTCACAAGTTTCTGGTATATTTCTTTACCAATACCATTTTTTACAATTTAGAAATATTTGAATGCAAATTCATTTCACCATTTACATCTGTTATATATATACACTGCCATCCAAAAGATCTGATACATCTTTTCTGCAAACACTTTGAAATTGAGCAAACCCCAATTTTGAAGTTTGTATTACTATTAATATTTTAATGTAATAATTAAATTCTTATGATGTTATGTTATTTTTGAACTTCATATTTGTATGGTTTTTGATACAATTAAAAACCTCAAAATGCAATATTTTTGCAATTTCACTTCATTGTATTAATTCCATTTATAATTAATTGTGCAAATGAAAGAAAAACAACTTTAAATTTATTCATTTTTGAAGATTATCAAAAATAGACCCCACCCTTGACCCTCCCTGCAACTTCCAGGACTTTGGTATTTTTGAAATAAAATTTCAATTGTCATTGATAAATGGATTATCTTTAGGAAATGCAGTTGTGTTCATTTTTTGTTGGCTAATGGCTTAATATGTACACAAAATTTGTAACAAAACTTTTGGATGGCAGTGTATATACCCATACAACTCAAATGCATGCTTCAAATAAAATTTCACCACCATATGATATTGACCGTAAGTCAAGCAAATCTAAACACATCTGTTAAGCCTTTCACTTTTGTAAATCCAGAAGTTTAAAGAGCATAGCACTAAAACAACTGTGCCTCAAGTTTATTTTATCTACTAGGCAATCTCAGCTTAGATATCACCTCAACCGTTACTATTTGAACAAAGCAAATCTAGTTTTTGCTTTCACTGCAAACAAGCACGTGCTGTAAAAGCCAATATGTTTCCCACATGGATTTTTCGCGTAGTCAGTCTCCAAACTGTCTGTTTGCAATATAGACATATTTGAGCTGTATTTCACTAGTACTGTTCATGCCTATAATACTATTTTACACCGTAGAGTTTGAGTGGTGTTGAATATGTTCGCATGTTGATATATTTGCCGAGATTTAATGCCAGCGAAACATTTAATTTCCACTTTTACATGATCAGGCCCTGGTTTCATCAACGTTCCTTAACATAAGGAAACTCCTTAACTTAAAAATCTCCATAGGAAAGCATTATAGAATTTAAGGGGAAAATCCTTTGTTAAGGAACTTTCCTTAAACTCTGAAATGCTTTCCTATGGAGATTTTTAAGTTAAGGAGTTTCCTTAAGTTAAGGATCGTTGGTGAAACCGGGGCCAGATGCCCATACCTCTGTTATCGGCAGCCATTTCTGTGCAGTCACACTAAGGGTCTGGAACACTTTGTCTTCAAGGTATTTTATCTTGCCAATAACAAACTCAGACACACCAAAGATCTCACTGGTACGACACAGTCCTGTTGATGAAGACAAAGAAGAATAGACATCTATATAATAGGTCACTGTCAACTATTCAGCAATTTCGGTATAAACATACCATGATTTTAATCTATTTTTGAAGAGCACCATGCATATTATGGGATCCTCCTGGGACCTATACTAGGAGACAAACTTTTTTCTTGATCCTCACTGATGGATATTGGTTAATACCACTTTTATTTATTCAGCAATTTGTTTTTACAGAACAAAGACTAGGGACATACCCAATCAGTTTAAACATGATATCGCACACTTTTTAATGCTTAACATGAATAGCTCTGTCACCTTCAGTCTTTATGTACATTGTGTAAAATGGTACATACTTAAAAGCGAGAATATTTGGCTTTTGACAAAATACAAGATTTGCCTTCCTGATCATGATAGAACAGACAATGGATTGAGGATTGGTGCCAGGACTGAGTCATTTCCAATGTATTGTTATCTTTAAAAGCCTTCACGAGAGTTTTTAAGAATAATTAAGATAGATGCAGATTGGCATTGAGATAGGTTTTGGGTTGATTTTTGACCACTTACTGTATTCAGGGTTACTGTCACAGCATTGTTTAGTCTACAGCTCTTAGCAGTAACATTGAAAAATATTCCAATCAACTACAGTTAAACCTTGTTATCTCAAACTTGTATAATTTGAAGGCCCCTCATAATTTAAAATATTTCCTAGCTCCCAGCCAAACGTAACACTTCAAACTCATCATTCACTTATATAATTAACAGCAATTATTTTAATAACTGAATTTCTAACACAGTCCTGCTAACTTCAAGACTAGAACTGTCATCCTGGGGCCAACCCATACCCGGCTGTGCCAATGGTGTCATTTATACAATAAATGGGATATAATAATATATCCTATACATATTATCTCATATGCAACAAGCACTTTCATCGGCCAATGGTTTAGGTGTTTATCCTAGCTAAAGCATAAAAAATTGACAACATTTTGCAATGGCAATAATCCTTACTTAGTATGAAGTTTTGAATTAATCCATTAAAAATTACTAAAGTTATTGAGCAAAAACTGTCAAGGCAAATCTACAAAGGGCCATAACCCGTAAATAATGCATGTATTAATTTGACCATCACACTTATATGAGCTCTCAGATCAATAAGCATATAAAGTCTGAAATTAATCTGTTAAAAATACTCAGAAGTTATTGAGAGGAAACCAATGTGTGCCTGGCCAATGCCGCAAAGGGACATAACTTTCAGATAAGGGGAGGTAATTCTACCTGACATAGATTAGCGCACATTTACAAAGTATCCGGATTATTGCCAGCAAGTTTTATTGATACTCCCTCAGTAGTTTAGGAGGAGTTGAAGGTACATTGCTGTGCCTACAGACAGACAGAGAGAAGAAGGATGCTTTGAATAGCCAACTATCTGATGATTGTGGGTGAAAAATGTTTAAAGTAAAATATTGATGTCACACAACAGACGATTAACCACAGTATGAGCTCACTTGGGCCCATATGTGAACTAAAAAGTCTTATGGTTAGAAGCTAGTTGACTTGTCTATAAAATGTCATCAGTACAGCATTAGGTGTAGATTTGACCTTTGACCAGCACTTTCAAGATTAGGCAGCTTGAATATTGCAAGCCTATTAATAAAACAATTTGCAAAAGCCCTGAATCTAACCTCTATAAACTGCATCCCAGGTTGGGGCAATTCTCAACTTTTGGGCATTGTTATAGCTTTAGATTTGACCTATGACCTACCTCCAAGGTTGGGGAGTTTCTCTATAAGGGAGGTAACCAAGACTAGTCCTCCAGCCTGACGTCGCTTCTTGCAGAAGTCAAGTTCCTCTTGTGCTTCATCGTCCGGCGTCATCAGTCGCCATGGCATGATCTTTTTCTGGAAGTCTCCACTTTCCTCCTCTGCTTCCTCGTCATTCCCAGCAGCTGTAACTATGACATTATAAAGGATTTAATGTACACTTCCATGAAACATTAAATCATACAACTGATGTCAATTTACCCAATCATTTGTATAAATTTGAATCCCAGCCACCTAGCTACCACTGAAATGTGAATGTTGTACATTGCTTAGTTTCAGAGAAAAAGTTGTTAATATAAATATTGCCAAATGGACCCCTTTTGGCCCCAAGGGGGTCAGCCCCTTTATTTGTATAAATTTACATCCCAGCCACCTATTAAAGACTGCTACCACTGAAATATGAATGTTGTACATTGCTTAGATCCAGAGAAGACGTCGTTAATATGAATATTGCCAAATGGACCCCTTTTGGCCCCCCCCCCTCAGGGGGTCAGCCCCTTCATTTGTATAAATTTGAATCCCAGCCACCCAGCGTGCTTCCTACCAAATTTGATTAAATTCCAATCAGTGGATATGAAGAAGAAGTTGATTGTTGACGAACGGATGAAGAATGCCACGGTATGGCATAAGCTCACCTTGGTCCTTTGGACCAGGTGAACTAATAACCAATGCAATGTTGTGGCCATTTTGAAAATGTGTATTTCTTGCCCTTCACAAAAGACCAAAATTTCACACTAGATTGATCATTTGATGATGGCAGTCTTAAAATAAAGTTTGATACAGGAAAATTTTGACTCCTTAGTGGCAGACATCCTTAGAGACCATATTCTATTATCTATCCTTACTCTTGTCAGCAATTTTCCATGTGCCTGCCGCTGAGCTGGCCAGGGAGTTTGAGGAGTTTAGGATGGGTATCCAGGACTTGATCCCCGCCTCCCTGGGCTCCATCATCCTGTTGTTCTCCAGGAACAAGTTGGGTGTGATCCACTCGTCATCCATGAGACAGGCAAGGCGAGGTAGAGTGTGGAAAATTGTCTACAACACACACAGTCAAACAACTTTTAGTTTACGGTTAAATGCACATTGTCAGGTACTTGCTAAAAAACAATTTTAATTTGAAATTTCAAAAATTCCACTGCACAAAAGACTGGTTGAATCTGATGGGCCCAATGTATGTTATTTCTCAATAATATACACTGGGACATTGAGACGTCACCATTTTTATGACATCATAATTGTAGCATTGAAGATTGCACTGCTCCTGCTTAGTCAAGGGCCTGTATTCATGAAACCGTTCTCATGCTCAAGAAGGATTTTGTGCTCAAGCCCTATTAGTTACTCTGGTTATAATTTGTTAAAATATCTTATTTTATCAAAGTTTGTGTAAAACATAAAATCCATGAAGCGGTAAGGTGTTCTCAAAATTTACAATTAACTTCTCTATTGTTGACATGATTTAGTTGAGAGCTCGCGAAAATTGGCTGGAGCACAGAATCAATGCTTTAGCACGAGAACGGTTTCATGAATACGGGCCCTGGTCGACTGTAAACTGTCGACTGTTCTCTGACTGGATTTATACCCTGATGTTGAAACATGTTTTGACTAATACTTTATGTATATGTCTGCATCAACTGTACATTAGTTCAAAACAAATTATGCAAATGAAAGTATTGGTTGACATAAATTTGACATTCATTGGTATGTAACATACCATGGCGTTAATACCTACATATTGAATGGTGCGCACTAGTAATTATTAATTGAACAAATTATAAGGATTTAACTTCAAATTCAAAATTACAGCAAAATGTTCAACTTAAAACTTTAAAGGCCCAATCTATGTAACTTCAGGAAATTTTTTGGGATTCTAAAAAATTATGAAAAAAAAATCTGGTTAATAACCATGCAAAAATAAGTTTAAAACGAAGTAAACCTAAGCGGTAATTGACAAAAAACTCTTGACAGAAAAATTCAAAGAATTGAAAATAATTCAGGTGGAGCCCACTTCAACAACAAGCCGAAGGTAGAAGACAGTTCGAAATGAACACGTATTTACAAATACAATGTTTCAACTGCTGCTGTACCGGTAACCGTGTAAGAATTCATCTTGAATTTTGCTGATATCAGCTTCAAGTTTTGCTGAAAGTTATGTATATTGCGCCTTTAATGTCAAATCAAGTAAGGGATATGAAAGACATGTACAGTATACAGTTAATTCATGCCATTTCAGTCAATAGACAAAACTGTTTTCCCAACCTGGTGAACTATTTCCCAAGGCCAGAGGCCGCAAGAAATAGTTCACCAGGTTGGTCCCAACACAGAGGAAAACTGTTTTGACTATTGACTTAAAGGGCATTAATTAACTGTTTTGTTACCTTTATTTCAAACGTCTAGGATTAATCTGAAGCGTGTTCATCACTTATGTCTAAGTCATTGAAAATACTTTTGTGTCACTTTAATTCTGTTGAATTAAGCATGTTCTTTGTGTTTCACGAATCTCTCGAAACAGCTATATACGCGCTGTGACAGCTTGTCAGAAAATGTCTAACAGTAAGTAAATGTCTACAGTCAGAAAATGTCATCTTCATGTAAACAAAACTCTTTAATTAAGATCACATATTCGCTTGGGCAAAATTGTTTCTTAGGAAACGTGTATTAGTTCATGACGTCACTGGTAAAATAGATTATCTAATTCATGGCTGTTTATGAAATACACTTGCTGGAAGGACCATGAAAATAGGTAACAACAAATATTAACTCATTCACCCCTGAAGACACATTTGAACTCTTCTAATTAAAGGTTTCAAAATTTCAGGTTTGAATGAGTTGAATGAAGTACATGAAGTTGTGTAATGTGTGATGTATTTAAATACCTCAATACTAAAGTCCCGTTCAAAGTCGAAGTCATTCATAAAAAAGTTTTCTGTTAGTTTGGTGAGATTTTTTGTAGAATTGTAGTTCCTGTAATCAGAAGAATAAACAAAATGTTAACAAAATTTTTATTAACTTACAAACTGAGCCCGTGTAAACTGATGCTGTTTAATTTTTATTGATAATTATATATATAAAAAAAAGTCTAGATTACAATAAACAACCATAATCAAGTTCAGTTGTGTTATTAAACAGTGAAGGGGTTAAAATTCACTGTTGTTTGAGTTAGGGACCTAGCTCATTTCAGAAAAGAAGTTGCAGTTGTAATGAATGGCAAAATTTCCAAAAATCTAGGGGCCCAGACAAATTTTTAGGGGCCATTGGCTACCGGTCTGCTTCATATTTGCATCCCTGCTAGCTAGACAACTAAATTGATACTTTTTCAATAAAACAAAAACAAATTTGGCTGAAAATTTTGAATGTGATAAATTAAAGTACCCCATTTAAATAATTGAGCAGATATGCCTTACTTGCTCTCCTCAATGAAGCGTGTGGCGGAGTCTAGGAACGGGAATGTGGTGAAGACTTGGTTGATGTTCTGAGCGTGACACTGTGCTGACAGCTTCATCATGGCGACTTGGGCGTGGATTCTGGTGTTGAAGTGATGTGCCATACACCAGGGTAGTACAGCCGACACTGCGGACATGTAGTACTGTGTCTACAAGGTCAGAGGTCGTCATATCAACAGTTTGTTACAATGTGAGATGAAGTACTGGGTCTACAAGGTCAGGGGGTCGTCATATCAACAGTTTGTTACAATGTGATGTTAGTGTGAGGAATTTCATAGAAGGAAAAAGAACAGCTGATGAAATTAAAGACATGCAAATCACCAAAATAGCTCAAACTCATTGGTTTGCAAATTATACCAATGTAATGCTTGAGACATGGTCTTGATATTAAATGACCTTGATATTAAATGACCTTGATATTAAATGACCTTGATATTAAGATTTTACAGTTGTTTGCCCTTGATTTCAGATAGAGAAAATCAGAGGTGTATTTTAGACATTGCTGTACTCAAAATGCTTACCAACTATGAAGTTGCACAAAAGAAAAATTCAATCAGTTATGAATTTATTGTTAGACAATCGTCAAAGTGATTTGAATTCTGACTCTTGCTGTGACTGTGACCATTAGCTTTGTCATACAGACAACTTTTCAAATCATAATCCACAATACTTTGTCAAAACAAGAATTGTTGTAACAGGCAAATCAGATTGTGGGCTTAAAAAAAGCTTTGCCATTTATCTCTTCCAATTCAGTTTTTGGTGGCTGTATATATATAGACAGCAACATATACATGCACACATCGTCATTACTCCTTTACCTGTCTGTCCCCTGTCAGGTGTGGTCCCAGTAAGGCTACTGTACAAAGCAGGCCACATATCACTACTGTGTTTCTCTCATCCAACTGAAATTTTAAAAAGAAATTATGAAATAGCTTTAAATGTAAATACATATGCATCTTTTAAAAGTACATATTTCAGCAGTTATCTTATTTTAATGATTTTCACACTGAAAGCTAGCATTCCATTAATTTATGGTTGCACGTTTAACTTTTCCTGTATATTGTTTAAATTTGTTTATGCACAAAAATTTGTGTGTGCCAAAAGATGGCAAGAAAAAAAAAGTTCTTTGAAAATTTAAATGTATTAAACCCCTGTGACCTTGACATTTGAACAGATTTGGTAGACCTTCATTCCAACATGCTACTGGTCCAGCATCAGTACCCTGGGCCTTTGTTTATTGAGATAAAGTTGTTTGTAAATTTTACCTGACCTCTGTGACCTTTAAGATCAGTCAGGTAAATGTTATGCATTTGAACAAACTTGATGGCACTTTACCGCAGCATGTTACCGGCTCAATATCAGTACCCTCGGGATTCTGCGATACAGAAAAAGTTATTAGAAGAAAAATATTGCCAGAAACTTACATCTACAAACATAGTGATGAATGTATCCACCAGGAAGTTGAACCTGAGGATCAGACGAAGCATGAGCCACTGGACCATGTTACGTATAGACGGCTGGTTGGATTGTCCCATCACCTCCCTACACAGCTTCCATACCTTATCAACACTATCCTGTAACATTACTTCTATCAACATTATCCTGTAACATTACTTCTATCAACATTATCCTGTAACATTACTTCTATCAACATTATCCTGTAACATAACTTCTATCAACATTATCCTGTAACATAACTTCTACATGTTATCAACATTATCCTGTGACATAACTTCTACATGTTATCAACATTATCCTGTGACATAACTTCTACATGTTATCAACATTATCCTGTGACATAACTTCTACATGTTATCAACATTATCCTGTGACATAACTTCTACATGTTATCAACATTATCCTGTAACATAACTTCAACATTATCCTGTAACATATCTTCTACACTATCCTGTAACATAACTTCAACATGTTATCATCATTATCCTGTAACATAACTTCTACATGTTATCAACATTATCCTGTAACATAACTTCTACATGTTATCAACATTATCCTGTAACATAACTTCTACATGTTATCAACATTATCCTGTAACATAACTTCAACATTATCCTGTAACATATCTTCTACACTATCCTGTAACATAACTTCAACATGTTATCATCATTATCCTGTAACATAACTTCTACATGTTATCAACATTATCCTGTAACATAACTTCAACGTGTTATCAACATTATCCTGTAACATAACTTCAACATGTTATCATCATTATCCTGTAACATAACTTCAACATTATCCTGTAACATATCTTCTACATTATCCTGTAACATAACTTCAACATGTTATCATCATTATCCTGTAACATAACTTCTACATGTTATCAACATTATCCTGTAACATATCTTCTACATTATCCTGTAACATTTCTTCAACATGTTATCAACATTATCCTGTAACATAACTTCAACATGTTATCATCATTATCCTGTAACATAACTTTAACACGTTACCATCACTATCCTGTAACATAACTTCAACATGTTATCATCATTATCCTGTAACATAACTTCAACATTATCCTGTAACATAACTTCAACATGTTATCATCATTATCCTGTAACATAACTTCTACATGTTATCAACATTATCCTGTAACATAACTTCTACAAGTTATCAACATTATCCTGTAACATAACTTCAACATGTTATCAACATTATCCTGTAACATAACTTCAACATGTTATCAACATTATCCTGTAACATAACTTCTATCAACATTATCCTGTAACATAACTTCTACATTATCCTGTAACATAACTTCAACATTATCCTGTAACATAACTTCAACATTATCCTGTAACATAACTTCTATCAACATTATCCTGTAACATAACTTCTACATTATCCTGTAACATAACTTCTACATTATCCTGTAACATAACTTCTATCAACATTATCCTGTAACATAACTTCTATCAACATTATCCTGTAACATAACTTCTATCAACATTATCCTGTAACATAACTTCTATCAACATTATCCTGTAACATAACTTCTACATTATCCTGTAACATAACTTCTATCAACATTATCCTGTAACATAACTTCTACATTATCCTGTAACATAACTTCTATCAACATTATCCTGTAACATAACTTCTATCAACATTATCCTGTAACATAACTTCTACATTATCCTGTAACATAACTTCTACATTATCCTGTAACATAACTTCTATCAACATTATCCTGTAACATAACTTCTATCAACATTATCCTGTAACATATCTTCTACATTATCCTGTAACATAACTTCTACATGTTATCAACATTATCCTGTAACATAACTTCAACATGTTATCAACATTATCCTGTAACATAACTTCAACACTATCCTGTAACATAACTTTAACACGTTACCATCACTATCCTGTAACATAACTTCAACATGTTATCAACATTATCCTGTGACATAACTTCTACATGTTATCAACATTATCCTGTAACATAACTTCTACATGTTATCAACATTATCCTGTAACATAACTTCTACATGTTATCAACATTATCCTGTAACATAACTTCAACATGTTATCAACATTATCCTGTAACATAACTTTAACATGTTACCATCACTATCCTGTAACATAACTTCAACATGTTATCATCGTTATCCTGTAACATAACTTTAACACGTTACCATCACTATCCTGTAACATAACTTCTACATGTTATCAACATTATCCTGTAACATAACTTCTACATGTTATCAACATTATCCTGTAACATAACTTCAACATTATCCTGTAACATATCTTCTACACTATCCTGTAACATAACTTCAACATTATCCTGTAACATATCTTCTACACTATCCTGTAACATAACTTCAACATGTTATCATCATTATCCTGTAACATAACTTCTACATGTTATCAACATTATCCTGTAACATAACTTCTACATGTTATCAACATTATCCTGTAACATAACTTCTACATGTTATCAACATTATCCTGTAACATAACTTCAACATTATCCTGTAACATATCTTCTACACTATCCTGTAACATAACTTCAACATGTTATCATCATTATCCTGTAACATAACTTTAACACGTTACCATCACTATCCTGTAACATAACTTCAACATGTTATCATCATTATCCTGTAACATAACTTCTACATGTTATCAACATTATCCTGTAACATAACTTCAACGTGTTATCAACATTATCCTGTAACATAACTTCAACATGTTATCATCATTATCCTGTAACATAACTTCAACATTATCCTGTAACATATCTTCTACATTATCCTGTAACATAACTTCAACATGTTATCATCATTATCCTGTAACATAACTTCTACATGTTATCAACATTATCCTGTAACATATCTTCTACATTATCCTGTAACATTTCTTCAACATGTTATCAACATTATCCTGTAACATAACTTCAACATGTTATCATCATTATCCTGTAACATAACTTTAACACGTTACCATCACTATCCTGTAACATAACTTCAACATGTTATCATCATTATCCTGTAACATAACTTCAACATTATCCTGTAACATAACTTCAACATGTTATCATCATTATCCTGTAACATAACTTCTACATGTTATCAACATTATCCTGTAACATAACTTCTACATGTTATCAACATTATCCTGTAACATAACTTCTACATGTTATCAACATTATCCTGTAACATAACTTCAACATGTTATCAACATTATCCTGTAACATAACTTCAACATGTTATCAACATTATCCTGTAACATAACTTCTATCAACATTATCCTGTAACATAACTTCTACATGTTATCAACATTATCCTGTAACATAACTTCAACATGTTATCAACATTATCCTGTAACATAACTTCAACACTATCCTGTAACATAACTTTAACACGTTACCATCACTATCCTGTAACATAACTTCAACATGTTATCAACATTATCCTGTGACATAACTTCTACATGTTATCAACATTATCCTGTAACATAACTTCTACATGTTATCAACATTATCCTGTAACATAACTTCAACATGTTATCAACATTATCCTGTAACATATCTTCTACATTATCCTGTAACATAACTTCTACATTATCCTGTAACATAACTTCAACATGTTATCATCATTATCCTGTAACATAACTTCTACATGTTATCAACATTATCCTGTAACATAACTTCAACATGTTATCAACATTATCCTGTAACATAACTTCTACATGTTATCAACATTATCCTGTAACATAACTTCTACATGTTATCATCATTATCCTGTAACATAACTTCAACATGTTATCAACATTATCCTGTGACATAACTTCTACATGTTATCAACATTATCCTGTAACATAACTTCTACATGTTATCAACATTATCCTGTAACATAACTTCAACATGTTATCAACATTATCCTGTAACATAACTTTAACACGTTACCATCACTATCCTGTAACATAACTTCAACATGTTATCATCGTTATCCTGTAACATAACTTTAACACGTTACCATCACTATCCTGTAACATAACTTCAACATGTTATCAACATTATCCTGTAACATAACTTCTACATGTTATCAACATTATCCTGTAACATAACTTCTACATGTTATCAACACTATCCTGTAACATAACTTCTACATGTTATCAACATTATCCTGTAACATAACTTCTATCAACATTATCCTGTAACATAACTTCTACATGTTATCAACATTATCCTGTAACATAACTTCAACATTATCCTGTAACATATCTTCTACATTATCCTGTAACATAACTTTAACACGTTACCATCACTATCCTGTAACATAACTTCTACATGTTATCAACACTATCCTGTCACATGACTTCAACATGTTATCAACATCATCATACAAGTTATCAAGGTGAGGAAGAAGGGGGGGGGGGGAGGGTTAACCACTGACGGTACCTAATAGCTGTTCCACAAAGGAACCTGTGACCAAGAGGTGGAAGGCTAGTGGTTTTAGAATGCTAGACACCTTATACCCCTTGGACACTGAAACTTTTTTATGATACCAAAGTGTCCGGTTATATCAAAACTTGCTCAATGGAGCGAGACACGCTTGAGAAATTGATTCTCAAGTTATTAACCCAAAGATATATAAATTGTACCTTCACAATAAAGGGTTCCAGAAGTACAAAGAATTGGAAAGCCCTGTTTTTCTGACGGTGAGACATGGAATTTGGGAAGGTCGTTCCTTTATGACCTGATGTTAATTCCCTGTACTTGTCAATCAGTGTGTCAATCAGCCCCTGGACAAGAGTGGTGTGGGCGGGGTTATCTGTCTGGAGGCGGAGCAACAATGCAATCACATTTGCCCTCACTGATGCATCAGTGGGAATACTACAAAGGAAAATATGACGACGTGAAATTTATAATTACGAAGAATATCTAGGTCACTGCATGATCATTAAAGAAGAGTTATGTTGGTTCTAAATCTCAATTGTTTACCTTAAATTGAACTTATCCCTCATTTCAGGTCAAATTGACCTTATTTTGACATCAAGAAATCGTTTTAATGCCTCCTCTACAGGATAAGGAGAGAAATAATTCAATATTCATGTATCATAAAACAGGAAGTAATTACTTACCTTTCAGTATAAATTTAGATGGCTATAAGAGCACTGAAAATTCAATTCATTCACGATACGTTAAACGTTATATTTAATATTTTTGTAAATACCTTTCCATGACTTCATTTACAGAACAAGTGTTGCCCAGAGCCTGTATGTACGCGTTTAACTCCAACGTCTGTCTGTGATAAATAAAATACTCTACTTTAATAGGTAATTGTAAAGGAATTAGACAAGGGCCTTCTATATCTGCATTACTTTTCATTAAAATTCTGTTTAGAGATTGCAAGCCTTCTTTGTCCATATTCGAAATCATGAGACAAAACAAAATGCTTCAATAATGAACAAAAGATTACTTAATAAGTATCTAGTTTTGGGCGATCGGGTGGTTCATAAGTAGATACAAAGTACAAGTGTAGATAGCACAATTGCCTTTCACCAAGTTACATAAATTAATTGTACACCCCACCCCACTTGTGCCCTAACAACCAGGCCAACAAGCTATTTTAAGACCAATTAATATATACCGTCCTAAAAATCCGGGCCAACAAGAATAATTAATATATGTGGAAAAAACTTGTTTCATAATTGTTGTAAAGACAATTCAACAAATTACAGTCCCCCAATGAATGTGAGCGTCTTACCAATGTGTACCCATACCCCAAGCATGAATTATCAATAGCTGGAAGTGCATGAGAAAGGGCCCAGACAAAATTTTATTTTTGATGTAGGTCAAGGGTCATAATGTAGGTCAGAATGACCTATTTTTGATACATGACACACCGTCTCACCAAGGTAAACCCTTACCCCAAGTATCAAGTTCCCCTGACTTGTAGTGTATGAGATAAAACCCAAACAAATTTTTCTGATGTAGTTTAAGGTCAAAATGTAGGTCAGAGTGACCTACTTTTGAGACATGACACACTGCCTTAATTGTACTGTAGGCAATAGAACCCGGACAAGATAGCGGAAGTACGGCCAGATAAAAGGATACAAAAGTCGCAATGCAAACTATAGTCCTAGGCCCCATCCCCACCTCTTCCCTGGTACGTTTCTGATGGAAGACCAATAAAGTTTATATTATGTATTATATATGAATATAGTTCTATTTATTTTTAGTCCATTTGTGTGTTTTAACATACTTCTCTTGGCGTTTGTGAATGGTGCCGTAAAGACAACAGGACACCATGATGGAGTAGAACTTGGTCATGTGAGGAAGCAGTTCGGGGTCGGCCCACACGCGACAGAGATTAGAGGCTAGTAGCTGAAACAACCCGTTCTTTCCCTCTCCCATCTCCAAAAGCAGATCTGCGTTCTGCAAACAAAATTTGTTGTTTTCTTACTGTAAAAGTAATATTTTCGTGTGTGGAATTTTTCGCTTAGTCAGCCTCCAAACTGTTCACAATGAAACAATTTTCGCATTGTCAGTCATGCTGTTTTTGTACTGTGTACCCTTAAAACTATTACATACTTTAGAGTTTTGTGGTGGTAAATATGTTCACCTGACTGTGACAATATTCACAGAGATTTAATGCAAGCGAAATATTGAAGGGAAAATTTCCAACACGAACAATTCTACTTTTACCGTAAGTGTTAGAGCTGATGGTCTTTAATTGAATGCTTAACAATTACATTCTTCTCTCAAAAACCAAGTTACAAACAGCCTGGTCATGTCTTTAGCAATGACCAGTTAACACAATTTGTTAAAAGTGTCCATACTTTGAAGGTCCATGGTTTGAATCCTGTTGTGAATGCTATACTGTATCCTTAATATAAGAAGAATATTTGGCAATCACTGAAGATCATATTTTGTTGAATTCATTTTTTACAGTAGTTTAGAATAACCGAGTTTTATCATGTTTCAACAGGTATCTCATTAATACATGTTCATTGACAAATTGCAAATTGAAGAAGGATTATTGAGAATTTAATAAACTAAAATGTGTTACACTCAGCATAGTGGAATCATATGAAGGGCTATATATTCCAGTAAAAAAATATCACTGACCCAGAGACTCCAAATAAATCACTTCTGTCCATGGTTGGAATTCCTGCCTAACACTTCTACGATTAAGAATGAACTCTGTAAATAACACTTCTACACAAAACCTTGGTGCGTTGGTGGCGTATGCCACAGGATAGTGATATGCGTCTAGTGCAGTAGCATTTATGTCTGCTGCCGCTGGCTAGCTTTAGCGAAAAGAGAGCCAAGTGTGTAAGTCTCTCCTGCCAGTACATAGCCTCTACACTATCAAGACTTCTGCAGTGCCTCCTCGCGACAATGCACGGCAACTGGGTACTCACGTTCCCAGGCTAAACTGCAGAGGATCTCGGAGCAGCAAGAGCCCTAGAGATGCAGCGTGTAGGCCCACCGGCGTGTGGACATGCCCTAGCGCTCATCAATCTTGCCCCAGCTATGGGTAAATAGCCGGCCATATGGGGGTCGTAGCCTGGTCAAGGCAACTCATATAGGAGAAGACAAACTCCGAAGTGAAAACCGGGTAGATGGAGCTCGTTAGCCTTGGAAAGCAGTCGATCTAGGAGAAGGAAATCTTTGATTATAAAACCCGGGCAGCTGGATCTCGATAGCCTTGGCAGGCAATCCAGCTAGGAGAAGGAAAACTCTGAGCCCCAAACCAACTGGTCCTCCAGGTTGGGGGTTGGACACCGGGCTAACAACCCTGTTCCGGAAAAAAGTTCAAGTTACGGAAACAGCAACATGGGAAAACAAAACTACTGGGCGTGATGGGCTACCAGAGTCATCGCAAAATACTCGTATGAACGACAGTGGTGAAAGTCGAGAGGAAGCCACTGACGGGAAGATGGAAGTCCTGAGCGCCAAAACCAAGACCAAGATTGGTTTTTGGAATGTGAGGACAATGTATGAGACAGGGAAGCTGGCACAAGTGACGGCAGAAATGAGACGATACAACCTTCACATTCTGGGAATCAGCGAGAGCAGGTGGACAGGTTCAGGCAGGTACAGAACCAGCACAGGAGAAACAGTGCTGTATAGTGGTAGAAATGACAACCAACACCACGAAGGAGTTGCCATCATCCTAAAGAAAGGAATGGAGAAGTACCTGATGGAGTGGAAGCCAATCAACAACAGGCTAATGAAAGTCAGAATGAAGGGAAAGCACATCAACACCACCATCATTCAGTGCTACGCGCCAACCAATGACAGTGAGGAAGACAGCAAAGATGCATTCTATGAGCAGTTGCAAGCTGAACTAGAGAGCGTACCACACCATGAGATGAAGATCGTGATAGGTGACCTAAATGCAAAAGTAGGGAACGATAACACCAACCATGAAAGAGCCATGGGAAGAGAAGGATGTGGCAGTATGAATGAAAATGGAGAAAGGCTATTAGAAATCTGCACAGCATATGACCTGGTCATCGGTGGAACACTCTTCCCTCACCGGGACATCCACAAGCTCACATGGTGTTCCCCAAATGGAAGAGACAAAAACCAGATCGACCATTTGATGATCAATGGAACATGGAGAAGATCGTTACAAGATGTCAAAGTCAGGAGAGGAGCAGATGTCGGCAGTGATCACCATCTTGTCACAGCAACTCTAAAGCTGAAACTGAGAAGGAATGGTCCTGGCAAGATAAGACAACAGCAATTCGATGTAGACAAACTACAGGACCCAAAAACAGAGAGTGCCTTCAACCTCCAACTGAAGAACAAGTTTAAAGATCTAGCAGATATGGAGAACCACACACCACCTGATAACAATGAAATCAACATCATGTGGGAACAGGTCAAAACAGCCTACACACAAACCAGCGAGGCCTGCCTGGGACACAGACAGAAGATAAAGAAAGAGTGGATAACAACAGATACATGGAGAGCAATTGAGAGCAGGAGAGCCCTGAAGAAGAAATTCATGGACAGCAAGTCAGAGAGACTGAAGGAGAGAAGCAAACAGCAGTACCGAGAGGCCATTCAAAATGTGAAAAAGATGACAAGGGCAGATAAGCGGGCCTACATGGAAGACCTAGCAAATCAGGCAGAGGAAGCTGCCAACAGAGGAGAGCAGGGGCTGGTATACAAAATCACCAAGCTCATCAGCGGCAAATACAGGGGAACCACTGACACCCCTATTGTAAACAAGCAAGGGAAGCTTCTCACCACCGAAAAAGAACAAGAGGCAAGATGGGCAGAACATTTCAGCGAGGTTCTGAACAGACCACCACCACCAACAGAAGCAGAGGTAGAGGAGACCGGTGCCGAACTAGATGTCAACACCACACCACCAAAAAAGGAAGAAATAGTGGCGGCCATAAAATCCCTGAAGAACAGAAAAGCCCCGGGACAGGACAGTCTTAACGCAGAGCTCTTCAAAGCAGATCCAGAGTTTGCAGCACAAATTCTTCAGCCCCTACTAACAGCTATATGGGAAGAAAAAGAGCTACCTGAAGACTGGACAGAGGGCATCATTGTAAAGATCCCGAAAAAAGGAGCCCTAAGCAATTGCAACAACTGGACAGCATCCACCGAGAAAGTCTTTGGCGCATACTTAGAGCATATGGAATCCCACAACAGATTGTCCTGGTCATCAAAAGTTTCTACAAGAACTTCAAATGCAGAGTGGGCAACAGTGACATCAGCTTCAATGTAAAGACCAGCGTAAGGCAGGGTTGCTGTATGTCGTCGCTGCTCTTCAACCTGACAATAGACTGGGTAATGCGAAAAACAACAGCAGACCAACCACGAGGCATCAGGTGGACCCTCTTCTCGGTACTAGAGGACCTAGATTTTGCTGACGATCTGGCCTTGCTATCACACACACACCAGCAGATGCAAGAGAAAACATCCAGACTCAGCATGTATGCACAGCAAGTAGGTCTGAAGATCAACCAGAAAAAGACCGAGGTGATGATGCTAAATGTGTCCAATCCATCACCAGTGAAAGTGAACGGAGAAGTCCTCCCAACAACTGAAGAGTTCACTTACCTCGGAAGTACAGTCAAACATAATGGTGGAGCAAGCAGTGACATCAAGAATCGCCTCAGTAAAGCCAGGAATGCCTTCAGAATGCTGAACAATGTTTGGAAATTGTCCCAGTACAGCACCAAGACCAAACTAAGGCTGTACCAGAGCTGCGTACTTTCCACATTACTGTACGGCTCAGAATGTTGGCGAATGACTGAGAGTGACCTCAACAAACTGTCCACCTTTCACACTAAAAACCTCAGAAGGATCCTACGTATATTCTGGCCTGAGACCATCTCCAATCAAGAACTCCTCGCCCATTGCAATCAAGAGAGCATGGAAACCATCATCATACGACGGCGATGGAAATGGATCGGCCATGTGATGAGAAGAGATCCGAACAACATCACCCGCATAGCCCTTCACTGGACACCGGAGGGGAGACGGAAGCGAGGTAGACCCAAGAACACCTGGCGTCGGACTGTGGAAGGGGAACTCAGGACCCTACATCATACCTGGGGGACCGTTCAAAAGCTAGCCCAGAACAGACAAGAGTGGCGATCCTATGTTGCTGCCCTACATGCCAACTGGCATAACGGGCATAAGTAAGTAAGTAACAAAACCTTGAGTCCAAGGGATGGGTAGAGATACTTTAATGGAATAGCCTGAATTTTAAAACATTGCGCACGCTTCTAGATGAAAGGAATAGGGTTTGTTACTTAACAGCTTACAATTTTCTGAAAACCAACTTTGTAAAATGTCCTTTTTCCTGAAGTTCTACTAAACTCATTAGAGGTTATATACCTGGACAAGTTTCTGGACAATAGGCGAGTCCTCTGGGAGTGACAATAGGGCTGGTTGGAAGGCCATGGCGATGTATTCAGTCATGACCGTGAGGTAACTGGTGCCCCTGGTTTCTTCCTGGGTCACAGCCCAGGCCACTTCCAGGGTCTCCATCACCTTAGCAACCGATCCTTCCTTTGTTACCTAATAAGGAAAAGACAGATAACAGTGAGGAAATCTTTGATTTCAATATCACCTATAAGAGTTATCATAACAGTAACTATTTTACCATCATTTTAGGTAATTTCAGGAAATGTTTGTTCAATACTTTTTACGGACATGGAGATTATATATAACCACCAAACAATGCAACAAAAAGTATAAAGTCAGATCAAGATAAGTGATGAGCCTTTGTGACAACCATTGTGCCTTCTTGTCTAAGCAGTATATTGTTTCCTCACTCAGACGTGACCCGATATTGACTCACCTGAGACAGGAGTGACCGGATATTGACTCACCTGAGACAGGAGTGACCAGATATTGACTCACCAGAGGCAAGAGTGACCTGATACTGATTCACCAGAGGCAGAAGTGACCTGATATTAACTCACAAGAGGCAGAAGTGCCCTGATATTGACTCACCAGAGGCAGAAGTGCCCTGATATTGACTCACCAGAGGCAGAAGTGCCCTGATATTGACTCACCAGAGGCAGGAGTGACCTGATATTGACTCACCAGAGGCAGGAGTGACCTGATATTGACTCACCAGAGGCAGGAGTGACCTGATATTGACTCACCAGAGGCAAGAGTGACCTGATATTGACTTACCAGAGACAGGAGTGACCTGATATTGACTCACCAGAGGCAGGAGTGACCTGATATTGACTAACCAGAGGCAGGAATGACCTGATATTGACTCACCAGAGACAGGAGTGACCTGATATTGACTCACCAGAGGCAAGAGTGATCTGATATTGACTCACCAGAGACAGTAGTGATCTGATATTGACTCACCAGAGACAGGAGTGATCTGATATTGACTCACCAGAGGTAGGAGTGACCTGATATTGACTAACCAGAGGCAAGAGTGATCTGATATTGACTCACCAGAGGCAGGAGTGATCTGATATTGACTCACTAGAGGCAGGAATGACCTGATATTGACTAACCAGAGGTAAGAGTGACCTGATATTGACTCACCAGAGAGAGGAGTGATCTGATATTGACTCACTAGAGGTAGGAGTGACCTGATACTGACTCACCAGAGGCAGGAGTGATCTGATATTGACTCACTAGAGGTAGGAGTGATCTGATATTGACTTACCAGAGGCACGAGTGACCTGATATTGACTCACCAGAGGCAGGAGTGACCTGATATTGACTCACCAGAGGCAGGAGTGACCTGATATTGACTAACCAGAGGCAGGAGTGACCTGATATTGACTAACCAGAGGCAGGAGTGACCTGATATTGACTCACCAGAGGCAGGAGTGATCTGATATTGACTCACTAGAGGTAGGAGTGACCTGATATTGACTTACCAGAGGCACGAGTGACCTGATATTGACTCACCAGAGGCAGGAGTGACCTGATATTGACTCACCAGAGGCAGGAGTGATCTGATATTGACTCACTAGAGGCAGGAATGACCTGATATTGACTAACCAGAGGTAAGAGTGACCTGATATTGACTCACCAGAGAGAGGAGTGATCTGATATTGACTCACTAGAGGTAGGAGTGACCTGATACTGACTCACCAGAGGCAGGAGTGATCTGATATTGACTCACTAGAGGTAGGAGTGATCTGATATTGACTTACCAGAGGCACGAGTGACCTGATATTGACTCACCAGAGGCAGGAGTGACCTGATATTGACTCACCAGAGGCAGGAGTGACCTGATATTGACTAACCAGAGGCAGGAGTGACCTGATATTGACTAACCAGAGGCAGGAGTGACCTGATATTGACTCACCAGAGGCAGGAGTGATCTGATATTGACTCACTAGAGGTAGGAGTGACCTGATATTGACTTACCAGAGGCACGAGTGACCTGATATTGACTCACCAGAGGCAGGAGTGACCTGATATTGACTCACCAGAGGCAGGAGTGATCTGATATTGACTCACTAGAGGTAGGAGTGACCTGATATTGACTTACCAGAGGCACGAGTGACCTGAATTTGACTCACCAGAGGCGGGAGTGACCTGATATTGACTCACCTGAGGCAAGAGTGACCTGATATTGACTAACCAGAGGCAGGAGTGACCTGATATTGACTCACCAGAGGTAGGAGTGACCTGATATTGACTCACCAGAGACAGGAGTGACCTGATATTGACTCACCAGAGACATGAGTGACAAGATATTGACTCACCAGAGGTAGGATTGACCTGTGATTGACTCACCAGAGAGAGGAGTGACCTGATATTGACTCACCAGAGGCAGGAGTGACCTGATATTGACTCACCAGAGGCAGGAGTGACCTGATATTGACTCACCAGAGGCAGGAGTGACCTGATATTGACTCACCAGAGGCAAGAGTGACCTGATATTGACTTACCAGAGACAGGAGTGATCTGATATTGACTCACCAGAGGTAGGAGTGACCTGATATTGACTAACCAGAGGCAAGAGTGACCTGTTATTGACTCACCAGAGGCAGGAGTGATCTGATATTGACTCACTAGAGGCAGGAATGACCTGATATTGACTAACCAGAGGTAAGAGTGACCTGATATTGACTCACCAGAGAGAGGAGTGATCTGATATTGACTCACTAGAGGTAGGAGTGACCTTATATTGACTCACCTGAGGCAGGAGTGACCTGATATTGACTCACCAGAGGCAGGAGTGATCTGATATTGACTCACTAGAGGTAGGAGTGACCTGATATTGACTTACCAGAGGCACGAGTGACCTGATATTGACTCACCAGAGGCAGGAGTGACCTGATATTGACTCACCAGAGGCAGGAGTGACCTGATATTGACTAACCAGAGGCAGGAGTGACCTGATATTGACTAACCAGAGGCAGGAGTGACCTGATATTGACTTACCAGAGGCACGAGTGACCTGATATTGACTCTCCAGAGGCGGGAGTGACCTGATATTGACTCACCAGAGGCGGGAGTGACCTGATATTGACTAACCAGAGGCAGGAGTGACCTGATATTAACTCACCAGAGGCAGGAGTGACCTGATAGTGACTCACCAGAGGTAGGAGTGACCTGATATTGACTCACCAGAGACAGGAGTGACCTGATATTGACTCACCAGAGACATGAGTGACAAGATATTGACTCACCAGAGGTAGGATTGACCTGTTATTGACTCACCAGAGATAGGAGTGACCTGATATTGACTCACCAGAGAGAGGAGTGACCTGATATTGACTCACCAGAGGCAGGAGTGACCTGATATTGACTCACTTTAGGTAGGAGTGACCTGTTATTGACTCACCAGAGGCAGGAGTGACCTGATATTGACTCACCAGAGGCAGGAGTGACCTGATATTGACTCACCAGAGGCAGGAGTGACCTGATATTGACTCACCAGAGGCAGGAGTGATCTGATATTGACTCACTAGAGGTAGGAGTGACCTGATATTGACTCACCAGAGACATGAGTGACAAGATATTGACTCACCAGAGGCAGGAGTGACCTGATATTGACTCACCAGAGGCAGGAGTGACCTGATATTGACTAACCAGAGGCAGGAGTGACCTGATATTGACTAACCAGAGGCGGGAGTGACCTGATATTGACTCACCAGAGGCGGGAGTGACCTGATATTGACTAACCAGAGGCAGGAGTGACCTGATATTAACTCACCAGAGGCAGGAGTGACCTGATAGTGACTCACCAGAGGTAGGAGTGACCTGATATTGACTCACCAGAGACAGGAGTGACCTGATATTGACTCACCAGAGACATGAGTGACAAGATATTGACTCACCAGAGGTAGGATTGACCTGTTATTGACTCACCAGAGATAGGAGTGACCTGATATTGACTCACCAGAGAGAGGAGTGACCTGATATTGACTCACCAGAGGCAGGAGTGACCTGATATTGACTCACTTTAGGTAGGAGTGACCTGTTATTGACTCACCAGAGGCAGGAGTGACCTGATATTGACTCACTAGAGGCAGGAGTGACCTGATATTGACTAACCAGAGGTAAGAGTGACCTGATATTGACTCACCAGAGGCAGGAGTGACCTGATATTGACTCACCAGAGGCAGGAGTGATCTTATATTGACTAACCAGATGCAGGAGTGACATGATATTGACTAACCAGAGGCAGGAGTGACCTGATATTGACTAACCAGAGGCAGGAGTGACCTGATATTGACTAACCAGAGGCAGGAGTGACCTGATATTGACTAACCAGAGGTAAGAGTGACCTGATATTGACTCACCAGAGGCAGGAGTGACCTGATATTGACTCACCAGAGGCAGGAGTGATCTTATATTGACTAACCAGATGCAGGAGTGACATGATATTGACTAACCAGAGGCAGGAGTGACCTGATATTGACTAACCAGAGGCAGGAGTGACTTGATATTGACTAACCAGAGGCAGGAGTGACCTGATATTGACTCACCAGAGAGAGGAGTGACCAGATATTGACTCACTTTAGGTAGGAGTGACCTGATATTGACTCATCAGAGGCAGGATGGCCTGTTATTGACTCACCAGAGGCAGGAGTGACCTGATATTGACTTACCAGAGGCAGGAGTGACCTCATATTGACTAACCAGAGGCAGGAGTGACCTGATATTGACTTACCAGAGGCACGAGTGACCTGATATTGACTCACCAGAGGCAGGAGTGACCTGATATTGACTCACCAGAGGCAGGAGTGATCTGATATTGACTCACTAGAGGTAGGAGTGACCTGATATTGACTTACCAGAGGCCGAGTGACCTGATATTGACTCACCAGAGGCAGGAGTGACCTGATATTGACTCACCAGAGGCAGGAGTGACCTGATATTGACTCACCAGAGGCAGGAGTGACCTGATATTGACTTACCAGAGGCACGAGTGACCTGATATTGACTCACCTGAGGCAGGAGTGACCGGATATTGACTCACCAGACGCAGGAGTGACCTGATATTGACTCACCAGAGGCAGGAGTGACCTGATATTGACTAACCAGAGGCAGGAGTGACCTGATATTGACTCACCTGAGGCAGGAGTGACCTGATATTGACTCACCAGAGAGAGGAGTGACCTGATATTGACTCACCAGAGGCAGGAGTGACCTGATATTGACTAACCAGAGGCAGGAGTGACCTGATATTGACTCATCAGAGGCAGGATGGCCTGTTATTGACTCACCAGAGGCAGGAGTGACCTGATATTGACTCACTAGAGGCAGGAGTGACCTGATATTGACTTACCAGAGGTAAGAGTGACCTGATATTGACTCACCAGAGGCAGAAGTGACCTGATAAATTTGACTCACCACAGACAGGAGTGATCTTATATTGACTAACCAGAGGCAGGAGTGACATGATATTGACTAACCAGAGGCAGGAGTGATCTGATATTGACTCACTAGAGGTAGGAGTGACCTGATATTGACTTACCAGAGACACGAGTGACCTGATATTGACTCACCTGAGGCAGGAGTGACCTGATATTGACTAACCAGAGGCAGGAGTGATCTGATATTGACTCACTAGAGGTAGGAGTGACCTGATATTGACTTACCAGAGGCACGAGTGAACTGATATTGACTCACCAGAGGCGGGAGTGACCTGATATTGACTCACCAGAGGCGGGAGTGACCTGATATTGACTAACCAGAGGCAGGAGTGACCTGATATTGACTCACCAGAGGCAGGAGTGACCTGATATTGACTCACCAGAGGTAGGAGTGACCTGATATTGACTCACCAGAGACAGGAGTGACCTGATATTGACTCACCAGAGACATGAGTGACAAGATATTGACTCACCAGAGGTAGGATTGACCTGTTATTGACTCACCAGAGATAGGAGTGACCTGATATTGACTCACCAGAGAGAGGAGTGACCTGATATTGACTCACCAGAGGCAGGAGTGACCTGATATTGACTCACTTTAGGTAGGAGTGACCTGTTATTGACTCACCAGAGGCAGGAGTGACCTGATATTGACTCACTAGAGGCAGGAGTGACCTGATATTGACTAACCAGAGGTAAGAGTGACCTGATATTGACTCACCAGAGGCAGGAGTGACCTGATATTGACTCACCAGAGGCAGGAGTGATCTTATATTGACTAACCAGATGCAGGAGTGACATGATATTGACTAACCAGAGGCAGGAGTGACCTGATATTGACTAACCAGAGGCAGGAGTGACCTGATATTGACTAACCAGAGGCAGGAGTGACCTGATATTGACTCACCTGAGGCAGGAGTGACCTGATATTGACTCACCAGAGAGAGGAGTGACCAGATATTGACTCGCCAGAGGCAGGAGTGACCTGATATTGACTCACTTTAGGTAGGAGTGACCTGATATTGACTCATCAGAGGCAGGATGGCCTGTTATTGACTCACCAGAGGCAGGAGTGACCTGATTTTGACTTACCAGAGGCAGGAGTGACCTCATATTGACTAACCAGAGGCAGGAGTGACCTGATATTGACTTACCAGAGGCACGAGTGACCTGATATTGACTCACCAGAGGCAGGAGTGACCTGATATTGACTCACCAGAGGCAGGAGTGATCTGATATTGACTCACTAGAGGTAGGAGTGACCTGATATTGACTTACCAGAGGCACGAGTGACCTGATATTGACTCACCAGAGGCAGGAGTGACCTGATATTGACTCACCAGAGGCAGGAGTGACCTGATATTGACTCACCAGAGGCAGGAGTGACCTGATATTGACTTACCAGAGGCACGAGTGACCTGATATTGACTCACCAGAGGCAGGAGTGACCTGATATTGACTTACCAGAGGCACGAGTGACCTGATATTGACTCACCAGACGCAGGAGTGACCTGATATTGACTCACCAGACGCAGGAGTGACCTGATATTGACTCACCAGAGGCAGGAGTGACCTGATATTGACTAACCAGAGGCAGGAGTGACCTGATATTGACTCACCTGAGGCAGGAGTGACCTGATATTGACTCACCAGAGAGAGGAGTGACCTGATATTGACTCACCAGAGGCAGGAGTGACCTGATATTGACTAACCAGAGGCAGGAGTGACCTGATATTGACTCATCAGAGGCAGGATGGCCTGTTATTGACTCACCAGAGGCAGGAGTGACCTGATATTGACTCACTAGAGGCAGGAGTGACCTGATATTGACTTACCAGAGGTAAGAGTGACCTGATATTGACTCACCAGAGGCAGGAGTGACCTGATAAATTTGACTCACCAGAGACAGGAGTGATCTTATATTGACTAACCAGAGGCAGGAGTGACATGATATTGACTAACCAGAGGCAGGAGTGATCTGATATTGACTCACTAGAGGTAGGAGTGACCTGATATTGACTTACCAGAGACACGAGTGACCTGATATTGACTCACCTGAGGCAGGAGTGACCTGATATTGACTCACCAGAGGCAGGAGTGATCTGATATTGACTCACTAGAGGTAGGAGTGACCTGATATTGACTTACCAGAGGCACGAGTGACCTGATATTGACTCACCTGAGGCAGGAGTGACCTCATATTGACTCACCAGAGGCAGGAGTGACCTGATATTGACTAACCAGAGGCAGGAGTGACCTGATATTGACTAACCAGAGGCAGGAGTGACCTGATATTGACTAACCAGAGGCAGGAGTAATCTGATATTGACTAACCAGAGGTAGGAGTGACCTGATATTGACTAACCAGAGGCAGGAGTAATCTGATATTGACTAACCAGAGGCAGGAGTGACCTGATACTGACTCACATGAGACAGGAGTGACTTGATATTGACTCACCAGAGGCAGGAGTGACCTGATATTGACTCACCAGAGGCAGGAGTAATCTGATATTGACTCACTAGAGGCAGGAGTGACCCAATGTTGACTCACCAGAGGCAGGAGTGACCTGATATTGACCCACCAGAGGCAGGAGTGACCTGATATTGACTCACCAGAGGCAGGAGTGACCTGATATTGACTCACCAGAGACAGGAGTGACCTGATATTGACTCACCAGAGACAGGAGTCATCTGATATTGACTCACCAGAGACAGGAGTGACCTGATATTGACTCATCAGAGACAGGAGTGACCTGATATTGACTCACCAGAGACAGGAGTGACCTGATATTGACTCACCAGAGACAGGAGTGACCCGATATTGACTCACCAGAGGCAGGAGTGACTTGATACATCTCAACAAGACCAGGACAGTGTCTGCTTTAGTAAGGGACAGACACTCGAGACATAGGTCCAGTATAGTGGTGGCGGGACGATGTAGAGGTCGTTCAAGGGTCAGGTACAGCAGCTGCAGCTTCCACTGGGACGATAGGAACTTGGATGAGAACCGGCCCCACTCCTCACGACTAAACATAGGTCAACATGAAATAGTATTGTAATTCTTGTGCAATAAAACTCCACTTACTCGAACTTGTGGTGACTGTTGAATAATTTGAGGAATAAAATGTTATTCAAGTAATCTGAGGTGGGTTGAATATGTAAGAACTTGGTCAGGACCAAACAAACTGTTTGACAAATGAGGGATTTTCGAGTAAACCAGGTTCAAGTAAGTGGGGGTTTTACTGTAATTAGAAGTTTGAACAATTGTATAGCATGTACCTTACGCTAAGCATACATATTCTAGAATTTTGTGTTGGGAGTGAAATCACCAAATGTGTAAAAATGTTCCAGCATTATCAGAAAGTTTAAATCGATAATCTGCAGAAGTAACCCAAAGTCTATGAGAATTGTTTTAATTTTGAACATATCAGACTTTTATCAAATTTTAAATAGGAAAATACAGATTTTTTTACACTGTTCACAGAAAAATATTTTGAATGATGACTTTTGCTAATAACATTGTTCTTCCCATCAGCAGCAGCAGCAGAAGCAATGGAGTTGCTATGGCTCTTACATGTACCCAAAATCAAGATTGCTAATCCAGAATTTTATTCTTTTAGAGCTGTGTGAAATTTAGATCCTACTCTTTCACATCAGATGCATGTAACTAATTATTTCCTAACCAGTACGATTCCATAAATGAATGTGGATGTTTATCATGATCTATCAAAATGAACCCCGACTTAAACTGTTCTAAATTAGGTCTTTTCACTTCGACATTGTACATACAGTCAAAAGAATGCAGGTATTGCTTCCATCAACTCATTCTGAGACAAGATTATCTGTTGTTTCTTACATCTCTATACGAGATTTTCTATAAAACTTTTCGCTATTACTGACCTCTCAACTGCTGATGGTCTTTTGAGTGATACTGTGATGTCTACTTTCTGTGTATACTGGAGGATGTCCTCAATCAGGGCCTGCTGTTGTGGTGTCAGGCCCTTCAGGGGCACAGTGTAGACGGTGGCCACAGCACCAAGGATGGCTCCAGCCCCTACTAGTCGGATCTGTCCTTCCATACTCACCTGGGGGGTACACATATGTAGGAATCTTAAGGCAACTGTTTAACTTACTAGTCGGATCTGTCCTTCCATACTCATCTGGGGGGTACACATATGTAGGAATCTTAAGGCAACTGTTTAACTTTGATCACAATTCATTTAAATGATAGGCTCAGTATCTACCAATCTTATTAAAACCAGATCTGAATTTCACTCCAAACAGTTAAGGTACACTTCGTCATCCACACTGTACAGTACAGGTACACTTCGTAATCCACTCTGTACAGTTAAGGTACACTTTGTAAAGTAAAGGTACACTTCGTACAGTAAAGGTCCACTTTGTAATCAACTTCGTACAGTAAAGGTACACTTCGTAATCCACTCCTTACATTAAAGGTACACTTCGTAATCCACTCCATACAGTAAAGGTACACTTCATTTCATTAATTCAAAGAAACAAAGTGTACCTGTACTGTTTGAAGTAGAATTCATATCTGGTTTTAATCAGATTGAGTACCTCCCACAGTCGTTGCAACAACCTAGCTCTAGCTATCCGTACCCGGGTGGCTGGACCTTGGGGCGTGACATAGATTTGCATGGTTAATTTGAATCTAAGAGGGCCTAGGTGGCAGAAATATTGAATATCAGAGGGCCTAGTAGGCAGTAATATATATATAGACTTATATGTCCATGTAGTATTGGCATAAACTCGTAACCAACCAACCAACAAGTAATAATCAGAGATCAGACATAAATGTACAGGTAAACTTATGTCTCACCTGAGGTAATGCAGACACTTGTCTGAGGGTCTTTAAACAGCATGTAACAAGCTGGTTGATACAGCTCACAGAACTGTTGTCATGGAAACACCTCGTCACCATAGCAACTGCTTTTTCACATAGTTCTATACATGGGAGGTCATTAGACTGAAAAGAAATAATATGTACCAAATTTAGTTAGGAAGGTTAAACATTAAAGTCAGTTTCTCAGGATCTAGGTTTAAATTAAGGCATTATATTGTTATTATCATTGTACCATTCGACTAAAGTATCATCATTTATAAAGCACCCTGTACAACTTGTAAAATTACTTTAATGCACTTAACAATATATGAAGGATAGCAAATTTAGAGTAATATTTATTGAAGGTAACAAGCTGTGATGCAAATGCCCCCATCCCCTGTAACCCTCACATCCCTCCAGTCCCCTGTAACCCTCACCTCCCTCCAGCCCCCTGTCACTCTCACCTCCCTCCAGCCCCCTGTCACCCTCACTTTCCTCCAGCCTTCTGTCATCCTCACCTCCCTCCAGCCCTCTGTCACCCTAACCTCCTCTGTTCCCCTGTAACCCTCACCTCCCTCCAGCCCCCTGTCACCCTCACTTTCCTCCAGCCTTCTGTCATCCTCACCTCCCTCCAGCCCTCTGTCACCCTCACCTCCTCTGTTCCCCTGTCACCCTCACCTCCCTCCAGCCCTCTGTCACCCTCACCTCCTCTGTTCCCCTGTCACCCTCACCTCCCTCCAGCCCTCTGTCGACCTCACCTCCTCTGTTCCCCTGTCACCCTCACCTCCCTCCAGCCCCCTGTCACCCTCACCTCCCTCCAGCCCCCTGTCACCTTCACCTCCCTCAAGCCCCCTGTCACTCTCATCTCCCTCCAGCCCCTGTCACCCTCACCTCCCTCCAGCCCCCTGTCACCCTCACCTCCCTCAAGCCCCCTGTCACCCTCACCTCCCTCAAGCCCCCTGTCACCCTCATCTCCCTCCAGCCCCCTTTCACCCTCACCTCCCTCCAGCCCCCTGTCACCCTCACCTCCCTCCAGCACCCTGTCACCCTCACCTCCTTCCAGCCCTCTGTCACCCTCACCTCCTCTGTTCCCCTGTCACCCTCATCTCCCTCCAGCCCCCTTTCACCCTCACCTCCCTCCAGCCCCCTGTCACCTTCACCTCCCTCCAGCCCTCTGTCACCCTCACCTCCCTCCAGCACCCTGTCACCCTCACCTCCTTCCAGCCCTCTGTCACCCTCACCTCCTCTGTTCCCCTGTCACCCTCACCTCCCCCCAGCCCACTGTCACCCGCACCCCCCCCCCCATCCAGCCCCCTGTCACTCTCACCTCCCTCCAGCCCCCTGTCACCCTCACCTCCCTCCAGCCCTCTGTCACCCTCACCTCCCTCCAGAGCCCTGTCACCCTCACCTCCCTCCAGCCCACTGTCACCCTCACCTCCCTCCAGCCCCCTGTCACCCTCACCTCCCTCCAGCCCTCTGTCACCCTCACCTCCCTCCAGAGCCCTGTCACCCTCACCTCCTCCCAGCCCCCTGTCACCCTCACCTCCCTCCAGCCCACTGTCACCCTCACCTCCCTCCAGCCCCCTGTCACCCTCACCTCCCTCCAGCCCCCTGTCACCCTCACCTCCCTCCAGAGCCCTGTCACCGTCACCTCCCTCCAGCCCCCTGTCACCCTCACCTCCCTCCAGCCCACTGTCACCCTCACCTCCCCCCAGCCCCCTGTCACCCTCACCTTCCCTCCAGCCCACTGTCACCCTCACCTCCCTCCAGCCCTTTGTCACCCTCACCTCCCTCCAGAGCCCTGTTACCCTCACCTCCCTCCAGCCCCCTGTCACCCTCACCTCCCTCCAGCCCCCTGTCACCCTCACCTCCCTCCAGCCCCCTGTCACCCTCACCTCCCTCCAGCCCTCTGTCACCCTCACCTCCCTCCAGAGCCCTGTCACCCTGACCTCCCTCCAGCCCCCTGTCACCCTCACCTCCCTCCAGCCCACTGTCACCCTCACCTCCCCCCAGCCCCCTGTCACCCTCACCTCCCTTCAGCCCCCTGTCACCCTCACCTCCCTCCAGCCCACTGTCACCCGCCCCCCCACCCCGTCCAGCCCCCTGTCACTCTCACCTCCCTCCAGCCCCCTGTCACCCTCACCTCCCTCCAGCCCACTGTCACCCTCACCTCCCTCCAGCCCCCTGCAATCATCTGCTGTACAAACAATAGTAGCTCCGCACGGCAGCTTGCCATTCCCTCCTGAACAATTCTGTACAACTCATCAGTGTCATCTGTAACAGTCAAACCAGAACAAAACTACATTATAACATAAAAGTTTCAACAGACACAAGGGAGACCCAAGAGCACCTGGCATCAGACTATGGAAGCTCGGGACCCTACATCATACCTGGGGGAGCGTTTAGACCCTGGCCAAGAACAGACAGCAGTGGCGCTCCTTTGTAGCTACCCTACATGCGAACCGGCATTAATGGCATTAGTGAGTAATAAATTATTAGGAAATGTAAATAATTAACTCAATTAGTTTGCTTATATTTTACATCCAACTAACAGCTATAGCTAATGAAGGACGTGCCTGGTTTTGGTGGTGGAGGAGAGCAGGGAAAATAGCAGGAGCTTCCTTTAGAAAATCCTGAGAAGGCCATGAACCTGCGACCCGGAGGTGGAGGACAAGTTGTAGCAAATTAAAATGTTTATTTTAAGACACCTTAACCACTTGGGCACCACAGCCATATACAGTATTTTTGTATCACAAAATGAAATCCAGTTGAAATATATTTAAGATGTATTTTCTTCAAATAACACAGCCCTAAATTGGGCTCTTTAACATATCAATATCCTTACAAGTTAACAACCTAGTCATAAAGACTATCTATATCAATAAAACAAATCTTTCGAGTTCCTCCATAAGTGTTTTTAAGAATTTTCTATACAAACCTCCCAACTGTTTAATATACCTGCAATCTAGAAGCTAGGTTACCTGTCTTTAAAGACTTCTCATCTTAACTGACCACTTGTGCATTGTCTGCTGTGATTATTTTATGGACAGGGTTGGCTTTAACTTACCTGTAAGTGTACCAAGTTCTGACACAAAACACAGCAACAGTTCTATGGCCCTCTCAGCTTTGTGTGCTGGCAGGTAGGGTCGGCTGTTTACTGTGTTCACAATATCTGTCAACTCTCCCAGAATCCCAGATAAAGATGGCTGAGGTCTGTTGACATCGGCTACCAACGGCAACAGTTTTGCATCGACAGCCAAGAAAGTGAAGCGTACAATCTGTACAGCCTCCAGCTCAGCCCAAAGGAACTTTGAACCTACAGGAGGAAAACAGTATTGGATGAATATGATTAAGACTTGGTTTGGATTCTGACACAAGATGTCCTGGACACTGGCAGCGGACACAAACATACAGCTTCACCTGAGTACTGTCCAAACACTAAATTTACCTATCATTATATAACTACAGAAAGTGCGTGAGTTGGTGCAGACCCATCCTCGACATCCAGGTGTTACGATCACCTACGCTCTCTACGCCCCTCGAATATGTCATGGCAAAACTGAAGGATCCGTGTGCGCCACCTTGTTGATGAGATGAGAAGACTAGTTTGGTCTTTTGATGTACATTAAAGAATCTTGCAGTCACATAACGGTTAAAATTGAGTCAGGTGTCACTCCTTCGTAATCTTCAAAGGACAGGTATCAGCATAACGACAGTCAGTTTATTTAACCAGAGTCCAATCACACAGCAATCTTCATGCCTTTGCCATGATATATTTTAGGGACGTACAGAGAGCGTAAATGAACGAAACCCCTGGATATCGAGGATGGTGTAGACCTTTCAACATGTCACCATTCCTCCTTACATGTAATACCCGGTATTATGCAATTGAACATATCATTACTACTTTTCTACTTTTTATCAATGCCCGAGTGTTGGGTATAGTATCTTTCCCCGTAAAATGATTGTACCTTCAGTTACTTGAACAAAGGCTGTTGTCTCTTGATGCAGGTATTTCTGGATGTCAGAACATGTCCAATTCTCAGTATCAGCTCCACAAAGTTTCTCAATTTGATTGACAACTTTTTTCCATAGGGTTGTTCCTCTTTGCAGACTCTCGCTCATGGAAAACACAGCTAATATGGCGGCCAACTCCTTAGGCAGTACACTTCTCTGAAAAGGACATAAACCTGTTTACGACAATAACAAACACAACTGATAACCCAGTCAGAATGCAGAAAATTATTTTGCAGACCTTATTTCTATTTAGAGTGATAATGACATGCTTTTTATTTTATTGAAAATTACAGACATATATGTAGATGTGTGTCAAATTTTTTTCTATGAAAGAATGACAAGTTTGAAGGGGTAGAATCGAAGGCCACTGCCAAATTGGATAGTTGGAATTGTTTCCCTTGGTACATTCACAAGGTGTACTATGTGGCAGATGATAACTGTTCATAATGGCAGGGTTATTGCCCCTTTGTAGCTTCAAGCTACAGGGAATTTCCCTTAAGCTCAGTGGTAGAGGCCTACCTGTGTTTGATTCCTAGTGTGCTCTTCTCTTTCCAGTTCTATATTATATATATTTATTATTGACTTACCGTGTCAACTAAGTTAACCAACGCCTCGGCAAAATAACACTGGGCAGCCCCACGGATATAACTGTTTATTGAGTAAAGGTTAGCAATCATAGTCTTCCTGAAATCAGAGTGTTGATAATGATTACACGTATAGTAGAATACAGGGCGGTCAGTTGTTGCAGTGGGTAGCACATTCACACTTCACAAAGGTGGCCATCCAGTCCAACAAGAGTGAATAATACAATTTGAAATAATTCCATAATTGATGTAAAATATTTTAAAGTTATATATAAAGGTTAAATTCAAAAATTCATAGAGACTTTATATTTTAAGTAATGGAAAATTAATGCTAATATATAGAAAAGAATATAAAGGAACTACAATTGACGCAATCAAAATATAGCTCAATATTTTTTAGTATGAAAGGGCTAAAATAGGACTACCACTAAAATATGTATATTCACAATACTTCTTTTATATGCTTTTTTTCTAGACATCTGTGCCTCATCACCATGACCAATAAATATTCGAAAATTAGACTTTTCCTCAAGGAGCCAACTTAATTAGGTTGTGATGTCATGAATTATCTGTTATTTGAAGTGTTAGCATTGTCAATTTTTCAATTTCTTAAATAAAGTCACCAGCAAAATAGATACTTTTCGAAACGCATCAGCCATATATAATTAACTCCGGAGTGGAAATAAGCTATCAAGACTTTATCATATCACCTTGTATTACCTGATATTATATCACCTAAACATATATAATGGACTCAACTTAATATCACTCCTGTTAATATCACATTTCTCTTTATATCATGTTTTTTCCCAAGCACCACTTTTCTCTCTATATAATCTATGTAATTTTATTTGGTTAATATCATGTATTTTGAGGTGAATTCCTCTTAATATCATGTTTTTTGCTTAACCAATCACATAAAATATCCAGAAAATGATGTCATTTCCATTGATTTCAGAAACAACTTGTATAAAATGTTGCATAGAAAATAAAAATAACCCCAAAACTGATTTTTAATTGAAATAATGTTATCTATATATTGAAATATCTTCATATGTACATTAAATAGCTTACTTTTGGTTATATGGAGATTGTAAATGCACTAGATTTAGTGGGGAAAAAAACATGTTTCTCTTAATGTCACATTCCTGTTAATATCATGTTTTTGTCTGAAAAATGCAACATGATATAAAGAGGAGTGCACTGTACAAGAAAATGTACCTGATATTGAGAATGACATCTTTGTCTAGTAGGGGTGATGGAGGGACGTTGGACAGCCCCTTACACAGGAACAGGAAGGGGAGTGGCCCCCACGAACTCCTACTCATGGTGTGCATGACATCTCCGAAGAATGACACTGAAATCAACAGAAAGTGTTTACAGGAGAGGAAAAATGGACGGCCAGACCGGTAGGTATTTATGCCAATACTATAATTTGTGTCTTCATTACTTGAAAAGAAAAACAATTTTTTCAGCATACATTTCGATTTCCCTGAATATTTTATATGCCGGCTCTTAGTACAATGGAAATGACGTATATACCTACCTTAATGGGATGAAACTCTTATTTACAAAGGACCCAATAGCTTGATTCCGTCAGGTTTGAATATATTAAAATGATCTTAGGTAAAGTACAATTAATTTATTGTAAGGCATTTAAGGTATTTAATCATTTTAAGGTAGGGTATTTCAGGTACCTTGTTTCTCCACTGTTTTCAGTGCTTTCCAACAGTTTGCGAAGAAGTCTATCAACCCCAGTCCAACATTGGAAGCTGTACCTTGGAGGGCATCTGTAGGTCTGAAGAAGAAGTTCATTTCATTACAGTTACAAATCCATTGTTTCTGCATAAAAACTTTACACAAAGCAAACCATCAAGTTCATTTTCTCAATAACAGTGAAGACTAAAGGATGTCATTAAACATTTATTTTTTATGTAAGATGTGCATGGAATACCCCTTATGTTATCGCTTGACCCTTTATAAATAGTAACTATGACCTTGGCCTTGACTATGGATAAGTGTGACCTTGGTCTTGACTTTGGAACCCTGAATAAAGAGCTCCATGGATACATCTTTTTTTTTTAAAGTTTAAACCTCATAAGAAATCAATTTTATGGAATGAGGGTACTAAATTGGAGGACAAATTTCTTTATTAGCTATGATGACCTTTGAACCATGAACTCGTTGAAAGTATTAATTTGTTTGACCTTAGTATGTTACTAATCAAATCTGTGGAGGTGTGAAATTGTTAGAGCAATGATATTGAATCTATATGAGAAACAGTAAGGGACAGGATATTTTCTCTTTCTGATATAATCAAAGAAGTTTCCAAAAAGTGACGGTCCAAATAACTTATCTTGAGGTCTGACTAATCATAATTCATATTAACTAGGTACATTTCAAATCTGCGCCATTTATTTCAACCATGTACAAAAAAAGTAATTCATTCTTTATAAACTGAAACTGAAAACAATGTAAAAAGCGTATATCAACTGGATATCATATGTGAAATGGATTCTACCAAACATCAAAATATAAATAACTTACTTGCTGAAATGCTTACTATCCTGAATGGCTAATAGAAACTCTCCACAAATATACTGCAATAGAAAATATCGCATATTGAATGTCATCAACATAATAATACAGAGGAAAAAATTATCAATACTACACGAGCGTGACAAAATACTACCAGCCTGATACTCCTAAAAGTGATACAAATGTAAAATGATGAACATGAAATTTCTGAAATGAAGGATGTATTAACCTTTTGCATTTTTCATCACAAAATAAATCATCTTCTTCCGACTTGAAGTTTTTAGTCAGCAGCAGCAGCAGCAAAGAGGAAGATAAATATTTATACTACATTATACGAAGTTGGAAATTCCATTTGCAAGAATTTTAATCTACTCCAATCATGAAATAATAATTTAAATGAGAATTTGAAATTAAATTCAAAGTTTGTTAAAAAATTTGATACCTTTTCTTCTCCCTGGTGAAGGAGGGGACACAACTCCAGGTCTAGAAACAATATAGTTTCTGCCGCCCATCTCATAATGGTGACACTCTCATGCTTCAGGGCTCGTCTGATCAGGGCAGTCAACCAGGAGGTATGCAAAGGTAGGTCTACAAGAATGGACCAATCAGTGATTTAATGGTGTTGTTATTTTTCACATAATGTAAAATCAAATTTGATAGATTATTCTGTAATAGATAGAGTATGATAAAGATAGTGCCCTTGCTAGGACTCGAACCAGCAACCGTTGGCTCTCCAGCCTGACTTCACTGCGCTAAATGGAAATTCCCTTTAGCTCAAATCAGCAAGAAAACCTAATTAAAACATGTATATATCTCTTACAATATTCTGTATTCTTGAAAAAATGAAATTTAACAGTTCGGACTATTGATTAGAACTATATTAGATTCTATAATTTTGGAACATTTATACTGTACCTTGGTTTACTGACAAGGCCTTGATCAGATTCTGTATTCTAGGAATATGTATACTATACCTTGGTTTACAGACAAGGCCTTGATCAGATTCTGTATTCTAGGAATATTTATACTGTACTTTGGTTTACTGACAAGGCCTTGATCAGATTCTGTATTCTAGGAATATTTATACTGTACCTTGGTTTACTGACAAGGCCTTGATCAGATTCTGTATTCTAGGAATATTTATACTGTTCTTTGGTTTACTGACAAGGCCTTGATCAGATTCTGTATTCTAGGAATATTCATACTGTACTTTGGTTTACTGATGAGGCCTTGATCAGATTCTGTATTCTATGAATATTTATACTGTACTTTGGTTTACTGATGAGGCCTTGATCAGATTCTGTATTCTAGGAATATTTATACTGTTCTTTGGTTTATTGACAAGGCCTTGATCAGATTCTGTATTCTAGGAATATTCATACTGTACCTTGGTTTACTGATGAGGATTTGTAGATTCTGTTTTCTAGGAATATTAATAATGTACCTGGTTTACTGACAAGGCCTTGATCAGATTCTGCATTCTAGGAATAGTTACTGTACCTTGGTTAACGGACGAGGCCTTGATCAGATTCTGTATTCTAGGAATATTTAAACTGTACCTTGGTTTACTGACGAGGCCTTGATCAGATTCTGTATTCTAGGAATATTTATACTGTACCTTGGTTTACTAACGAGGCCTTGATCAGATTCTGTATTCAAGGAATATTTATACTGTACTTTGGTTTACTGACAAGGCCTTGATCAGATTCTGTATTCAAGGAATATTTATACTGTACTTTGGTTTACTGACGAGGCCTTGATCAGATTCTGTATTCTAGGAATATTTATACTGTACCTTGGTTTACTGACGAGGCCTTGATCAGATTCTGTATTCAAGGAATATTTATACTGTACTTTGGTTTACTGACGAGGCCTTGATCAGATTCTGTATTCTAGAAATATATTATATACTCTACCTTGGTTTACTGACAAGGCCTTGATCAGATTCTGTTTTCTAGGAATATTTATAATGTACCTTGTTTACTGACAAGGCCTTGATTAGATTCTGCATTCTAGGAATAGTTACTGTACCTTGGTTAACGGATGAGGCCTTGATCAGATTCTGTATTCTAGGAATATTTAAACTCTACCTTGGTTTACTGATGAGGCCTTGATCAGATTCTGTATTCAAGGAATATTTATACTGTACTTTGGTTTCCTGACGAGGCCTTGACCAGATTCTGTATTCAAGGAATATTTATACTGTACATTGGTTTACTGATGAGGCCTTGATCAGATTCTGTATTCAAGGAATATTTATACTGTACTTTGGTTTACTGACGAGGCCTTGATCAGATTCTGTATTCTAGAAATATATTATATACTCTACCTTATTTACTGACGAGGCCTTGATCAGATTCTGTTTTCTAGGAATATTTATAATGTACCTTGTTTACTGACAAGGCCTTGATCAGATTCTGTATTCTAGGAATATTTAAACTGTACCTTGGTTTACTGATGAGGCCTTGATCAGATTCTGTATTCTAGAAATATATTATATACTCTACCTTGGTTTACTGACGAGGCCTTGATCAGATTCTGTTTTCTAGGAATATTTATAATGTACCTTGTTTACTGATGAGGCCTTGATAAGATTTTGTATTCTAGGAATATTTACAATATTGTACCATGGTTTACTGACGAGGCCTTGATCAGATTCTATATTCTAGGAATATTTATACTGTACCTTGTTTTAATGACGAGGCCTTGATCAGATTCTGCATTCTAGGAATATTTATACTGTACTTTGGTTTACTGACAAGGCCTTGATCAGATTCTGTATTCTAGGAATATTTATACTGTACTTCGGTTTACTGACAAGGCCTTGATCAGATTCTGTATTCTAGGAATATTTATACTGTTCTTTGGTTTATTGACAAGGCCTTGATCAGATTCTGTATTCTAGGAATATTCATACTGTACCTTGGTTTACTGATGAGGATTTGATCAGATTCTGTTTTCTAGGAATATTAATAATGTACCTGGTTTACTGACAAGGCCTTGATCAGATTCTGCATTCTAGGAATAGTTACTGTACCTTGGTTAACGGACGAGGCCTTGATCAGATTCTGTATTCTAGGAATATTTAAACTGTACCTTGGTTTACTGACAAGGCCTTGATCAGATTCTGTATTCTAGGAATATTTATACTGTTCTTTGGTTTACTTACGAGGCCTTGATCAGATTCTGTATTCTAGAAATATATTATATACTCTACCTTGGTTTACTGACGAGGCCTTGATCAGATTCTGTTTTCTAGGAATATTTATAATGTACCTTGTTTACTGATGAGGCCTTGATAAGATTTTGTATTCTAGGAATATTTACAATATTGTACCATGGTTTACTGACGAGGCCTTGATCAGATTCTGTATTCAAGGAATATTTATACTGTACTTTGGTTTACTGACGAGGCCTTGATCAGATTCTGTATTCTAGGAATATTTATACTGTACCTTGGTTTAATGACGAGGCCTTGATCAGATTCTGCATTCTAGGTAGTAAGGGGCTGATGACATGGACCTGCAATTATAATACAACATACTATCTAACATATATCACTGTCTATTACATTTTCATCAGTGAAATATCCAAAATTATTCATTCTGTAAAGCAAAATGTTTTACTACATTGTAGTAAGAGATATGATATGTTTTACTGATTTGACCAATCAAAACACTTTTTACAAATGATAATAGTGAAAATAAAAAGCTGCCTGGGTAGATTTCGCTTTGAAATAAGTAATAAACAGAATATCTTACAGTATCACATTACAGTTATACCAAATATATTTTATGAATGTGGTTAATATTTTGGTATTTTTCATGAGTTCGTGGCACAAGTGAAAAATACCAAAATATTTAATAGCAACATATATATACTAGTCAAAATACTAGTCATGCACACACATGAAATACATTTGGTATTACTTACGGTTAGATATCCTTTATACATATGTTTTCGCCAGTTAAACAAGGAGGTAAAAAGTCACAACTAAAAACCTTGTTTTTTCCATACAAAAATAAAACATGTCAATATCTATTGATTTCTTTTCCTGTCTGAAACTTATTTCCTTTTATGTACATTCGTGACTTATAATCAGATAACCATGTTGGGTGACAATCCACATAAAAAAAACATCAAACCATTTCATTTCAATCCCAACAACATTCCTTTTTAAGATATGACAATTTGAGAATGTATGTTTAAAGGCCCAATATACATAACTTCAGGAAATTTTTCGTGATTCTGAAAAAAACTCCAGTTGATAACAATGCAAAAATAAGCCAAAAACGAAGTAAACCTGAGCGGTAACTAACAAGAATCTCTTGACAGAAAAATCCAAAAAACTGAAAATAACTCAGGTGGGGCCCCACTTCATCAACAAGCTGAAGGTAAAAGACAACTCGAAATGGACGCATGTTTACAAATACCGAGGTTTATCTGCTGCTGTACTAGTACTGGTAACCGCGAAAGAATTCATCTTGAATATTGCTGATATCAGTTAATCTTAACTAAATCTCTAAATACAAAAAAGTTATTAGGCTTTATTTTCGCTTCAAGTTTTGCCGAAAGTTACGTATATTGGGCCTTTAATATTTACTTTGATATTACAGTGTGTGTCTATAATATATACCAGTACCTGTTTCTCCTCCAAAGTTTCCACAAGCATGATAACATCTTCCCATATTTTACTTAGGTCTGCCTTGCCCTGCTGGGTCCAGCAGAACTTTGGCGGGTGCTCTCTAGCATCCTGCAGTTTCACGTCTACGCCTCCTTGCTGACACAAGTCTACAGTCCTCTTCAATAGATACATGCATTGTTTCCGAACTAGTGTGTCCTCACTGCCGAACCCTGCCTGTATGATGCTCCAGTAGGACGTGAACGTCCGAATGTCCATCTCCAATGCCACATTAGCTTCCGCAGGCAGGAAATAATTTGCTAAGGAACAAAGTAACATGCTTGGCTTGCAGCTCAGCTTGTCTTCTTCCCAAATACATTCAATAGTTTTCCAGCATGTTGTCAGTCTTTCAGTTGATGTACCATTATCAAACTTCAATAGTAGCAGAAGACTCTGGCTTATCATGTGTAGGATCATTTGCTTATCATACAGTTGTAAAATATTTAATAAATGTTTAAATATTTCCTCGAGATGTCTATGTAATGGTATCTCACATTGTGTTAATCTTTGCTGAAACTTCTCTTCAATGCAAATTCTGATCAAATTTTTTACAACTTCAAGAGCACAAATTACATCAAGGTGTTCTGATTGTGATTCAGATTTCCTATTTGTAGATGTAGTCCTTTCAAGAATGTGATAATTCAAGGATTCTGAGCACAGCTGGAGAGCAGACACAAAGACATTTGGTGACCCACTCCTGGCACAAATGGCCTGTAGTGACGCCACTCTGGACAGCAAGACGAGATTGTGGGACCTGCTGTCAAAGGATGGGTGCAGTTTCCGAAGTATCGGAAGACAAATTCTATCCGATGTATCATCACAAACTTTCGTCACTACAACATCATTCAAGGAAAAGTTGTTGACAATATTTTCCAGAAATCCTAACAAGGGTAAAAGCTCAGGGTTAATTAAGTCATCATCCGAGATGAAGGGTGAAATTTTACTAACGACATCCTCTACTAATTTCTCCTTGTTTATATGCGGACTTCTCAGGAGCTGATCGGTACTGTCAGTCATCATTGTTCACTGTAAACTGAAATGGAAAATAAAACAATTTCTCTATCACAATCCCATCACTTATTACTTGCATACTGCATCACATTTTTCAAGAATAAGAACATCTTTACCAATATTTCACAAGCAAGCACATATTTTTTAAGGAATTAAACCTGCTTGATCATATTTCTGATATTTGTGCTGATTTTAATCCAACATCTGATCCATTTATTTTGTATTTTAAATGGATTTTTGTTGCTTGGAGGTAAAATTTGAACAAAACAGACCTGGCAGCAGGCGGAAGACCTCAAGTTATTGTTCAGACTAGGGGATGTGAGAGGGGTTTAGACCTAGGCCTGTGGCAGGAGACAGGTTATAACCAGAAGATAGGAAAAGGATTCAAACCAGGGATGAGAGAGAGGTTCAGACCTGCAGAGGGAGAGAGTTCAGATCTTGGAATGGGAAAGGGGTTCAGACTAGGGGATAAAAGAAGTGTTCAGACCATCAGATGGAAGAAAGGTTCATACCTTGGAATGGGAAAGGGTTCAAACCATGGGGTGGGATAGGAGTTCTGACCAGAGGATGTGATAGGGGGTTCAGACTAGGGGATGTGATAGGGGGTTCAGACCAGGGGATGGGATAGGGGGTTCAGACCAGGGGATTGGATAGGGGTTCAGACCTGGGAATGGGATAGGAGTTCAGACCAGAGGATGGGATAGGGGGTTCAGACCAGGGGATGGGATAGGGGGTTCAGACCAGGGAATGGGATAGGGGGTTCAGACCAGGGGATGGGATAGGGGTTCAGACCAGGGGATGGTATAGAAGTTCTGACTGGGGAATGAGATAGGGGTTCAGACCAGGGGATGGGATAGGGGGTTCAGACCAGGGGATTGGATAGGGATTCAGACCAGGGGATGAGAGAGGGATTTAGACGAGGGAGATGGAATATTGGTTCAGACCACGTGATGAATTAGAGCTCAGACTAGGAGATCTTAGTTCAGACCAGGGGATGGGATAGGGGTTCAGACCAGGGGATAGCATAGAAGTTCAGACCAGGGGATGGGATAGGGGTTCAGACCAGGGGATAGCATAGAAGTTAAGACCAGGGGATGATATAAGGGATCAGACCAGGGAATTGGGTAGGGGTTCAAACCAGGGTATGAGAGAGGGATTTAGACCAGGGGATTGAAGCAGGATTCAGACCAGGGAGATGGGATATTGCCGGTTCACGGGATGAAATAGGAGTTCGTACTAGGGGATAGGAGTTCAGACCAGGGGATGGGATATGGGTTTAGACCTTGGGATGGGATAGGGGTTCAGACCAGGGGATAGCATAGAAGTTCAGACCAGGGGATGGGATAGGGGGTTCAGACCAGGGGATGAGATAGTGGTTCAGACCAGGGGATGAGATAGGGGTTCAGACCAGGGGATGAGAAAGGGGTTCAGACCAGGGATGGGATAGGGGTTCAGACCAGGGGATGAGACAGCGGTTCAGATCAGGGGATGACATATATATATATATATATAGAGGTTCAGACCTTGGGCTAAGATATGGGAATTCAGACCAGGTCATGGAGTTCAGACCAGAGGATGAGATAGAAGTTCAAACCAGGGGATGAGATGGCAGTTCAGACCAGGTGATGCAATACCTGAGTTCAGACCAGGGGATGAGATAGGGGTTCAGACCAGGGGATTGGAGAAGGGTTTAAGCATGCAGCGGATGGTAGAGTTGTTCAGTTCAGGAAATTGAAGAGGGGTACCGGTTCAGACCTGCAGGGGGTGGGAGAGGGATTCAGATCAAGGGATGGAAGAGAGGTTCAGACAAGGGGATGGGATAGCGATTCAGATCAGAGGATAGAAGGCAGTGTACAATATGTACATGTATGTGAGTTTGATGTAATTTCTTTCAGCAAACCACGCGGGTCTCCCTAAAATACGCCATAGGAGAAAATACGCCATAGGTACGCCATAGGATATTTTCGGCGCCATAGATAAATGTACGTAATATATCTCCAAAATACATCATTTTATTCCTTTATATGTGCATATTACACCATCTGGTGAAGTTTCATTGAAAAAAAAAGTGTACTTTGTACCAAAAAACGATCTTATATCGGAGGCTCTCAGACACTAAAATACGCCATAGGAATGTAGTCAAGCAAGCGTTAAATATCACTGTTCTATGCAACAAATAACTAATAAATTACAGTTATATATGTCATTTGAAAGTTATGGTTAAGTTTTTGTGTTAAAAAAATGTGCACTTTGTAAGAATATCGGTAAAATTACCGTGACGTGAAAGTCCGAATCAAGGGGCGTAACTCTAATTATACGCCATACAGATGTAATTTGTAAACTCACTCTCTATACTATTGGCAATCCTATGGCGTATTAAAGACTATATATTTTCGATATTGATATTTATTTTGTTCATTAATACACTCAAGCATTATATTTATTTCTTAAAATATACCTAAAATGCACAACAAAAGCTTTCTATTTGATATCATTCTCTATGTTATATTAAGACTATGTATTTTTTATATTAATATATTTTTTTATTCATTTATTTACAAAAACGTTATTTTTGTTACTTAATATATATGATATAAATACACGTATGCATACATAAAAAACACAACAAAAACTTATATTTTATACAATTTTATTAACATGTTTTTCATAAAAAAGTATTCACAAGCAGTAATTAACATGAACATAGAAAGTTAAACATTATGTATAATTTTGCAAATAATTAAAATTCATCAAATTCACTATATTGAAAATTCCATTGATATTTTATATCATGCAGGTACATATTTTAGATAATAGAAATTATATTATTTAGCATTCACAAATATATATCCTGAAATAAAAATAGTATTTTCATGAATATAATAAAAATACATAGTGTAAATTTGTAAATTGTAAATGAATGGAAAAATTTCATTGAAACTTCCTGATCATGTCATAAGCTGATATATATCACACTATCAAATTTTACGTCTGATAATAGTATTCTTCATGTATGTTAATTGCTTTTTAAGTCAGATATCAATATAAGGTATTTATTTATAATGGATGAACAGTGTTCCTGTATAATATTGTAATGTGGGCATACCTGGTTTGCATGAATATTGATGTACACAACTGGTACATATTGTAGTACTGATAATGTATGAATATTGGTATGCTAAGGCGTTGTTGTGGTATATACTATAGTATAATATAATATAGAAAAATGGTTAAGAAATCCAATCAATCATCAGTTAAAATTGGTTGTAATCAGATTGTTAACGTAATGAAATTTAGATATTTTTTTTTGCCTTACAACAAATACCAATAATCAAATCTGTATTGGTGGATAATCTCCTGCTGTCTGACTGAAAAACCACAACGTCAACATGTACTTGAGGGGAATTATCCTGGGGACTATGGCCACCAACTTGTGCACTTCTATGACTCTAGACTGTACACAGCTTTATGCCCTCAGACAGCCATTTCTTAGACATTTGTAGATTTCTTTTAATTTGCAGCATCCAAAAAATATTAAGTAAATATTGTTTGTGTGAATTGATGTAGTAATGCCTTTGAAATTGAATACACATAATTATGTGAAAATGAATTTGATAAATATATATATATGTTGAAATAGAGTATAGATATGTAATAAATGTGATGAAGAAATAATTCAAATTTAAATATAAATTTAATATAAATTGTTTGTTTATTGAACTCTTCACAAAGAACAAAAAAAGTTTTTATATGTGAATAAAGATATAAATATCAATGATATTATGAGATGAATGTTTTGTGTTTATGAAATCTGTCATGATGCTTCACAATGTATTATGTATAGAAATTTTTATTGCAATTATATGAATTAAAAAAAATCTGAATAAAATCTGAAGTATGCTAAAATGATCAGTTAACGTGGATTTTTTTATTTTTTGCATGTACCATTTTGTTTATACACTGTATTTATTAGTATGAAATGTATTGTTTGTGCACAGGGGTTTGTACTAATGTTTATGATAAAAATATAGCCGTGATCAGCATATATATATATGCTGGTCACAGCTGTATTTTTTATTTGTATCATAAACATTCATTACAAACCCGTATGGTTTGTGTAAAAAAAAAACCAAATAAAATAAATTAATATCAAATATAAATAAATATATTATATATTGATTTACCAATCCATGGGAGAAAATACAACATAGGTAAAGATATTTATTGGCATTTTTTTTTTATAAATGTGGTAATTTAATTAAATGTGTATAATTATGAATAAAATCATTATTAGTAAAATTATACATAAATAATAACTTTTTTTAAAAAATTCCCATATCTTTTTTTTATTTTTTTTCCCTTATCAATTTAACTTTTAATAGTTTTTATTCCATTTTTAGAATATCAATGAAATTTTCCCTTTCAGGGTTGATATTTGTATGGCGTATTGTTCATGTCAATTTCTGCTTGTGAATATTACTTTATGAATAAAATAGTAACATAGGTATTAATAAAATGGTATCAATAAATAATTTTTGTTGTGCTTTTTATGTATGTTTATTTGTTAGTATTAAATATAATGCTTGAGTGAATTTAATGAACAAAATAAATATCAATATAAAAAATATATAGTCTTCATTATTTATTGGTCACTTATATTTAACAGGAGAAAATACGCCATAGGATTGCAAATAAATAGTATATAGAGAGACTGAGTTTACATCTGTATGGCGTATAATTAGAGTTACGCCCCTTGATTCGGACTTTCACATCACGGTAATTTTACCGATTTTCTTACAAAGTACATATCATTTTAACATTAAAACTTAACCATAACTTTCAAATGACATGTATAACTGTTATAAATTAGTTATTTGTTGCATAAAACAGTGATATTTAACGCTTGCTTGACTACATTCCTATGGCGTATTTTAGTGTCTGAGAGCCTCCGAAATAAGATCGTTTTTTGGTACAAAGTACACATTTTTTTTCAATGAAACTTCACCAGATGGTGTAATATGCACCAATCAAGGAATAAAATGATGTATTTTGAAGAAATATTACGTACATTTATCTATGGCGCCGAAAATATCCTATGGCGTACCTATGGCGTATTTTCTCCTATGGCGTATTTTAGTGTGACCGAACCACGCCATCCCTTTACACTATAGTATATATTGGATTGTCAATTATAATTAAGATACAGTCTACACAAGTTAAACGATAATTATATGAACCAATCCTTTTCAGTCTGTCATGAAATGCACATGCATGCATACATCGTCTAATTATACGTACGTATATATACGTACGTACACTCGGTGATAAGTTACTCATCTAACGTCAACAAATATATCCACGTGGGTTTGTACTCTCTTATAATTATATTTTATCTGAAACAAAACCATCAATTTATCTGTAGTAAATATTTAAAAAAAATACTTAACGTAATAAATAATAATTCAGTTATGTAAGTAATACACTTCAAATGTTATATATTATTTAATATGAAATACAACATATGATTTTTTCATTAAAGTCCGTATAAAATAACTATCTATTTTGTAATATGTATAAACTACAATTTCACTTCCTATTTCCGGTCACTTGTCAACTTTACTTTTGTAAAAGGAGTAGGACGTTATACACACAGACATGGTAAGGTCTCCCGTGGGATTCGTAAGAAAATCAGGATTATAAGAAACGTGTTTATTCGCTTTGATAATCACGCACAGATCATGATACAAAATAATACGTTTCCGGCTCATATTTACAGAAAGTATCAGGTTTTTAGACAGCGGCCGGTTGTTAGGGGGAGGGGCACGTGCACCAAGGCTGCTTTCAAAACCTGCTTCACCATCATGATATTGCCATCCGTCACTCCATTAGACTGGACTACGTGACTACATTGCATTGACTACCAATATATTCAAGCCCATTGTCATCTCAAAATATTTTACTCGCAATGCGTGGTACATCACTATAGAATGACATGCATATTTGTATTACGTATACTGTACCTCAGATTCAACATTCACCATTTTTTTGGCACAAATAACCAAATAGTTTGAGATTGTGATTGAATTAATAATAGGCAGTACAAGTTGCTACATAAATTTACAGTAGGTTATTTATTATAGCCTTACATAGTCAACAAGGTATGACGAATTATCGAAAACCAATTAAGAGGAATATTAAAGCACATATTTGTAATAGCAGAAAGAGAAAATGTAGTGGCCTGACCGGGATTCGAACCCGGGATCTTCTGAACTCTAGGCGAACACTACCACTGAGCTACTTGGTCACTGAAAATCGATTTGGTCAAGTTCAACTGTACATTCCTCCTTTATTTTTTCAAAGACCTAAGTTCGGATATCTCCATGCTACTAGCATACTCCCAATGCTTTAGACAAGCTTTGGCAAGTTCACCAATTTTGTAACAGGAGAAAGTGTAGCGGCCAGACCGGGATTCAAACCAGAGACCTTCTGAACTCTAGATGAACACTCGATCTACCTAGCTGTGAGCTTCCTGGCCACCGACAATTGATCAAGTCCAGTTCCACTGTACAATTAGTTAACAGCCCAAACTGTAAACCTACGCCTGAGTGTGCCTTCAGTTTTGCAATGATGTAGTCCAGGAGTGTAGAGAGTGTAGGTGAATGTAACCCCTGGATATCAAGGACGTAGGAAACCCAGTGGATGAATTACACGAGATTCCTTGGAGTTTGCATTGGCAACCCTGCAAATAATATGTACCACTTATATGGAGTGAATTGTTATTTTTGTATTTCATAATTTGTATACTACATGATATATAAATATCTGAGGAAATCTGGAAATTACAGATGTAAAGACCAAGCTTAAGGCTACATGTATCTCAGAAAATGATCATTTATGAGGATTTTGTTGGTAAAGCCATCAAGTCGACTTCTAATTTAACATTACAGGAATTGGAACATAGCCTGGCTGCTGTAAGTTTTGTGAGTTGTGTGACAATATGGATGAATAATATATACATTGTATATCTTGACAACATTATTGTCTGTCTAAATATACCTATAATTACTGAGTAATTTTTCTGATTTGCATTTGCATACCTAGGTCTTATTTGTTTTGTAAGATATTAAGTACAAGTATATAGAAAATTAAGTAATGAATTACATTTTCCTTAGAAAAGACTTGTTTATCTGTTAACCACTGTATTATGTAGCTATCTATACTGAACTTTGTGTAGTTATTATTATGGTAGCCTCTATACACCATTCATACCTGTCAACTCTCCCTCATTAAGATGGAGACTTCCTCATTTTGACCATAATTTACCAATCTCCGTCGACATCTCCCTCATTTAAGTCCAAACCCACAATAACTCAAAATCTACATCTTGTGGTCAGATGACATCCTAATTACTGCAAGATATGTGTAATGGCCATAATAGGTGTATCTGGATCAAAGGAATATTTTGTGAAGTTATTTTGATACATAATAAAGGAAAGACAAATTGAGCAACACAATTTCAGTCGCATTTCATGCACTTTCTCTCTCATTGGAAATATGGAAAGAGGGAGATCTCCCTCATTGGATTGTTCATAGGTTGACATTATTAATGGTCCATTAAACTGTCTAAAGTGGACCTTTAATATGTGGTATGGAAGCCCTCTCTATAAACCATTAGATTGAATTGCCTATACTGGACCTTATGTAGTATGGAAGCCTGCAGCTGTATACACCATTAAACTGTCTATACAGAACTTTGTATAGTTATTTTAGAAATATCTATACATCATTAAACTGTCTATACTGGACCTTGTGTAGTATGAAAGCCTCTATACAGCATTAAACTGTCTATATTGGGCATTGTGAAGTAATTGGGAGCCTCTATTAAACTGTCTCTTAAGCTTATCTGCCTTGTGTCATCAAAAGTTTTTAATTGTCCTCTACAATGTTGCCCTTCTTCTGTTACTTGCAGATTGGTATGGTATATAATGATAAATTTGGAAACTACAGATCATTTTCTACAAACGTGTGTCTTTCCCTTCTGAAGAAAATGGCAAAATCCTCATGTACTGTTACCAAAAGCTTTCGATAAATAATTCATATATCAATATTATCATTAATTTGTTTTGTTTTGCAGGCTGATACTGTCAATTTTTCCAGTGTACCGGACAGTCTGAAAAAAGTTATCAAAGATTTTCGATTCAGGAAGGAGAAAACAATTGCAGCTAGAATACGTAAGTTAATTGTTCTTCATTAGCATTACATTTTGTGAAATGAAATATCATTTTTGGGCAATTTTTCAGATGAGTCTGGTTTAAGGATTAGGACATTTTAATATCCCCAAGTTATAGTGAGAGATTCCCCTATCTTACCCCTAAGTTAGTGAGGGATTTCCTTATCTCACCTCTAAGTTAGTGAGAAGTTCCCTTATCTCACCCCTAAGTTAATGAGAGATTCCCCTATCTTTAGTCCAAGTTAGTGAGAGATTCCATTATCTCACCCCACGTTAGTGAGAGATTCCCTTATCTCACCCCTAAGTTAATGAGAGATTCCCCTATCTTTAGTCCAAGTTATAGTGAGAGATCCACCTATCTCACCCCAAGTTAGTGAGTGATTCCCCTATCTTACCCCCAAGTTAGTGAGAGATTCCATTATCTCACCCCAAGTTAGTGAGTGATTTCCTTATCTCACCCCCAAGTTAGTGAGTGATTCCCCTATCTTACCCCTAAGTTAGTGAGAGATTCCATTATCTCACCCCAAGTTAGTGAGTGATTCCCCTATCTTACCCCTAAGTTAGTGAGAGATTCCATTATCTCACCCCAAGTTAGTGAGTGATTTCCTTATCTCACCCCCAAGTTAGTGAGTGATTCCCCTATCTTACCCCTAAGTTAGTGAGAGATTCCATTATCTCACCCCAAGTTAGTGAGAGATTCCATTATCTCACCCCAAGTTAGTGAGAGATTCCCCTATCTCGCCCCCAAGTTAGTGAGAGATTCCCCTATCTCACCCCAAGTTAGTGAGAGATTCCCCTATCTAGCCCCAAGATAGTGAGAGATTCTCCTATTTCGCCCCCAAGTTAGCGAGAGATTCTCCTATCTCACCCCAAGTTAGTGAGAGATTCCCCTATCTCGCCCCCAAGTTAGTGAGAGATTTCCCTATCTTGCCCCCAAGTTAGTGAGAGATTCCCCTATCTCGCCCCCAAGTTAGTGATAGATCACCCTATTTTGCCCCCAAGTTAGTGAGAGATTCCCCTATCTTGCCCCCATGTTAGTGAGAGATTCTCCTATCTCACCCCAAGTTAGTGAGAGATTCCCCTATCTTGCCCCCAAGTTAGTGAGAGATTCTCCTATCTTGCCCCCAAGTTAGTGAGAGATTCTCCTATCGCACCCCAAGTTAGTGAGAGATTCTCCTATCTCACCCCCAAGTTATAGTGAGAGATTCTCCTATCTCACCCCCAAGTTAGTGAGAGATTCTCCAATCGCACCCCAAGTTAGTGAGAGATTCTCCTATCTCACCCCCAAGTTAGTGAGAGATTCTCCTATCTCACCCCCAAGTTAGTGAGAGATTTTCCTATCTCACCCCAAGTTAGTGAGAGATTTTCCTATCTCACCCCAAGTTAGTGAGAGATTCCCCTATCTTACCCCCAAGTTAGTGAGAGATTCTCCTATCTCACCCCCAAGTTAGTGAGAGATTCTCCTATCTCACCCCAAGTTAGTGAGAGATTCTCCTATCTCACCCCCAAGTTAGTGAGAGATTCTCCTATCTTGCCCCCAAGTTAGTGAGAGATTCTCCTATCGCACACCAAGTTAGTGAGAGATTCTCCTATCTCACCCCCAAGTTAGTGAGAGATTCTCCTATCTCACCCCCAAGTTAGTGAGAGATTCCCCAGACAAACTGTCCTGTAAAGGAGTATATATATACAGTTGCTATGAGCCCATTCAAGACTAACAGGGACAAATAAAATGTAAAACAAGTATCTTGTATGTGTGGTCTGTGTCATAATGATCATGAATTCATCTTAAATTACATATACATGTAGGGCTGGGCGGTTTTACCGGTATACCGTGGTATAAAGTTGTGATGGTACGTACCGTGGTACATAATTAATCCTGTACGGATTTTTGGGGACTTTCATTTAACTATCAAAAAACTATTTGTTGCATAGATCAATTGGAATTCCAATGTGGTTTAATTAAAATGTCCTCTAAGTTTGCTGATCAACTAGTTCAGACATAGCTCAATTCACTCAAACATTATTAGAGGATCACACAAAGAGAAACTTATTACAGGTCTCTTGTTGATTTACTTCAGAACAGAAACAGCCAGAGACATTTAGCTAGCTTAAACATTCAATCAAGGTTGTATACCGTGGTACGTACCACAGTATTTGCCTAAATACTGTGGTATACCATGGTATGTACCACAATATTGTGGTATACCATGGTATGTACCACAGTACCGTGGTATACCATCATGGTAATTTTGATTTTGTGGTACCCAGCTTTATATACATGTATATACATGTATTATAATATTAAGATGTAAAAACAATTTTGTTGTATCTGCTGTCCAGTGTTCTGTTAATGAATGTATCTAATTATATTTTCTTTGTTAAATGTTTCAGTGAAGATTAATGTTGAAACGGATGAAGTGGAATTAGAAATATCATTAGAGGTAAACAAAGAACTAAACTGATATCTGTGGTTTTTAATGTACTGCATCAGGATCCTGAATTGTTATGTTGATTTTGCATTTATTAGATACATTGTTTTGGTTGATGGTTGTTTACTAGTTCTGTTACTAAATCAATTAAATATTGAAATCAAATTTGTTTGAGAGATTAAATTCATATTGTGTACTGTACCTGGTTTTTCAAGGTTTGTATGAAACAGCTTTTGTGCTTGTAGCAAGAAGGTATTTTGTAGCATATGTTTTGTATTTAATCAATTTGTGGTGTCTAATTAAAAGTTATGCGTACAAAAGACCATAATTGAATGTAGTGAAAAGGAAATAATCAGTGAAACTACCATATTTCTCCTGCAATAATTTTAAGCCCATACTTGGCAATAAGCCACCCCACCCCAAAAGCCCAACCCATCCTTTTCACCTAATAGATGCTTGTGATAGTCACCTCTAAAAGTTAGAAGCTTGGTTGTGGTGTTCAGGGGTACACTGTAAACACATCTAGAAAGGCGGAGAGTGTGGCAGATTTTAATTATACCCCCCCGCAACGAAGTTAGGGGGGGTATACTGGAATCAGCTTGTCTGTCTGTCTGTCCGTCTGTCCGTAGAAAAATGTTGTCCGGACAACTCCTCCTAAACTACTGGATCGATTTCAATAAAACTTGGCAGTATTGTTGGGGACCATGTGTAGATGTGCATGCAGGGTTTCGTTTGTCAAAATTTTGGTTGCCATGGTAACCAGGTCACTATACACAGGTTTCCATAATAAAATGTTGTCCGGACAACTCCTCCTAAACTACTTGATCAATTTCAATAAAACTTGGCAGTATTGTTTGGGACCATGTGTAGATGTGCATGCAGAGTTTCGTTTGTCAAAATTTTGGTTGCCATGGTAACCAGGTCACTATACACAGGTTTCCGCAATAACGTGTTGTCCGGACAACTTCCTATAAACCACTGGATCGAGTTTAATGAAACTTGGCAGTATTGTTGGGGACCATGTGTAGATGTGCATGCAGACTTTTGTTTGTCAAAATTTTGGTTGCCATGGTAACCAGGTCACTATACACAGGTTTCCATTATAATGTGTTGTCCGGACAACTCCTCCTAAACTACTGGATCAATTTCAGTGAAACTTGGCAGTATTGTTGGGGACCATGTATAGATTTGCATACAGGGTTTGAAACATACATATGCATCCACATTGTTGATATGAAATCTACACTGTAATGTATGTAAGACCAAAGGTGCCTTCTTTGTTTTTGTTTTTAAGATATGCGGTGATACATAGTAATATAAAATAATACATTATATAATGCATGTTATATACAACTTGTACTACATCATGTTTTTTTTCAAAAACATGTCAGACACCTCTAATAAGAGGTAGCGGGGGTGGTATTAGTCAGCCATCGGCTTACAGTTCTAGTTGTACTTAGTATTACAGTCGTCTTCCAGCTTCGCACTAAGAAACCTGGAGATCAATGGTTCAATCCTCGATGAAAATGCACTGCCTTCTTTCCTGTTACAATTATTTCCGTGTAATATCTTTGAGGTACTTATATAACTGCATGCAAATTTGCAAGCCAAGGGTGTACAATACACTATTCTTTTTGAAAAGAAGAGTAGTGTATTGTATATACTCTTGCAATTGGCTTGCGAAGTTGAACTGTGTCAGTGTGTGATGCAAAAGGCGTTCAGTTATAATACTGTGATGAGAAAGATATATCCTATCTGTGTTTCTAAATATGGTACATGGTTTAGTGAGAACTCATGTGATGGTTTTGATTTGATTTTTCCATGACACAGAGAAATCAAATGATAGTGTATGTTCCATTTAATTCAACCGTCCAGTTTGGCTGGATTAAAAAATAAAATTTGCAACATCACATCACAGAATGTGGAGATGAACCAATAAGACAGAAAGGGAAAGGTGCTTGATTCAGATACTGTAAGATACTTGAATACTGTCCGGATGCAACCTCAATGTTAGAGGTGTAACAATTAATGTATCAAACTATTGATGCATCGCGATAGTGTACCACGTACATATAGTGTACCACCCAATAGTTCTATCGCAATAGTGTACCACGTACATATAGTGTACCACCCAATAGTTCTATCGCAATAGTGTACCACACAATAGTTCTATCGCAATAGTGTACCACCCAATAGTTCTATCGCAAAAGTGTACTACTCAATAGTTCTATCGCAATAGTGTACCACCCAATAGTTCTATCACAATAGTGTACCACCAAATAGTTCTGCGGCAATAGTGTACCACCCAATAGTTCTATCGCAAAAGTGTACTACTCAATAGTTCTATCGCAATAGTGTACCACCCAATAGTTCTATCACAATAGTGTACCACCCAATATCTCTATCGCAATAGTGTACCACCCAATAGTTCTATTGCAATAGTGTACCACCCAATAGTTCTATCGCAATAGTGTACCACCCAATATAGTTCTATCACAATAGTGTACCACCCAATAGTTCTGTCACAAAAGTCTACCACCAAATAGTTCTATCGCAATAGTGTACCACCCAATAGTTCTATCGCAATAGTGTACCACCCAATAGTTCTATTGCAATAGTGTACCACCCAATAGTTCTATCGCAATAGTGTACCACCCAATAGTTCTTTCGCAATAGTGTACAACCCAATAGGTCTGTCACAATAGTGTACCACCCAATAGTTCTATCGCAATAGTGTACCCCCCAATAGTTCTTTCGCAATAGTGTACCACCCAATAGTTCTATCGCAATAGTGTACCGGCCAATAGTTCTATCGCAATTATGTACCACCCAATAGTTCTATCGCAATTATGTACCACCCAATAGTTCTATCGTAATAGTGTACCACCCAATAGTTCTATATATTGCAATAGTGTACCACCCAATAGTTCTATCGCAATAATGTACCACCCAATAGTTCTACCGCAATAGTGTACCACCCAATAGTTCTATCGCAATAATGTACCACCCAATAGTTCTATCGCAATAGTGTACCACCCAATAGTTCTATCGCAATAGTGTACCACCCAATAGTTCTATCGCAATAATGTACCACCCAATAGTTCTATCACAATAGTGTACCACCCAATAGTTTTATCGAAATAGTGTACCACCCAATAGTTCTATCGCAATAATGTACCACCCAATATAGTTCTATCGCAATAGTGTACCACCCAATAGTTCTATCACAATAGTGTACCACCCAATATATTTCTATCACAATAGTGTACCACCCAATAGTTCTGTCACAAAAGTCTACCACCAAATAGTTCTATCGCAATAGTGTACCACCCAATAGTTCTATTGGAATAGTGTACCACCCAATAGTTCTAAAGCAATGGTGTACCACCCAATAGTTCTATCGCAATGGTATACCACCAAACAGTTCAATTGCAAAAGTGTACCACCTAATAGTTCTATCGCAAAAGTGTACCACCCAATAGTTCTATCGCAATAGTGTACCACCAAACAGTTCTATCGCAATAGTGTACCACCCAATAGTTCTATTGCAATAGTGTACCAACCAATAGTTCTATCGCAGTAGTGTACCACCCAATAGTTCTATCGCAATAGTGGAACACCAAATAGTTCTATCGCAATATAGTGGAACACCCAATAGTTCTATCGCAATAGTGTACCAACCAATAGTTCTATATATCGCAATAGTGTACCACCCAATAGTTCTATCGTAATAGTGTACCAACCAATAGTTCTATCGCAATAGTGTACCAACCAATAGTTCTATATATCGCAATAGTGTACCACCCAATAGTTCTATCGCAATAGTGTACCAACCAATAGTTCTATATATCGCAATAGTGTACCAACCAATAGTTCTATATATCGCAATAGTGTACCACCCAAAAGTTCTATCACAATAGTAAAGTAGAAATACAATAGACAATTGCAGTAGAATGTGAATACAGTGCACTCCTCTTTATATCATGTTGCATTTTTCAGACAAAAACATGATATTAACAGGAATGTGACTTTAAGAGAAACATGTTTTTTCCACTATATCTAGTGCATTTTTAATCTCTATAGCTAAAAGTTAGCTATTCAATGTACATAATAATGAAGATGTTTCAATATGTAGATAACATTATTTCAATTAAAAATCATTTTTGGTGTTATTTATTTTATTTTCTATGCAACATTTTGTACAAGTTGTATCTGAAAGCAATGGAAATTACATCCTTTTCTGGATATTTCATGTGATTGGTTAAAAAAAAACATGATATTAAGAGGAATTCACCTCAAAATACATGATATTAACCAAATAAAATTACATAGATTATATAGAGAGAAAAATGGTGCTTGGGAAAAGTGTGATATAAAGAAGAATGTGATATTAACAGGTGATATAAAGTGAAGTCCACTGTATCACAATAGTATCATCAATAGTATTTCATTAAATAATTTGGCACAATTTAAATAATCAACAAGAAGTTTTAATGTCATTGGTTAATATGAAACACTATTAAATATTACAATTATAAGTATGTAAATTTACTCGTTATTTAAACTTAAATTGACTAAAAAGATGAATATTTTGACCTCAATATAGTAAATAAAGGTACTTGTGTTATTTTAATGACTGTCGCAATGTTATCGCAATAGTTTGTTGGTATTGCAATACTTTCTTAATAGCAATTATGACTATCGCAGTAGTAAATTTGTGCCCAATACACACTGCCCCTACTCAATGTAAGACTTGTTATTCTCTTTCAGGACGTTGATCTAGATGAAATAATGGAAAACATCTGTTCGCATCAGCCACGATACATCATAATGAGCTATAAATATGACCATGGTGATGGCCGTGTCTCCTACCCATTCTTCTTTATCTACTATAAACCCAGGGGTAAGTAATGGCGGCGGCGTCTCCTATCAATTAAAGTTAAGATATTGCACTTTGGCAAGTAGTTGGTTGGGATGAAGGGCTAGCCATCAAGTTTGATTCTATGAATTACTTTGACCTGTGGAGTCATGGTGGTCTTGTGGTAGGATGAAGGGCTTGTGATCAAAGGGTTGCGAGTTCGAGTCCCGGTCACAGCACTTGTGTTGTATCCTTGAGCAAGATACTTTACTCTGCTTGTTCCAATCTGCTCAGCTGTAAATGAGTATGTAGTTGAGTAGTACTAGATATTGTAGAATACTAGATATGCAGTGCCGAAATGGTAGCTTTGAGGTCGTGATAAAGTGATATTCGGTACAATGTAAGAACCTCAAATTATTGTTATTACTCACTTTCAAGATCGCAAAGCTCAAATAGATAACAGTATAACCTGTTAAAACTGGCCCCTGTCTAATCCAAAATCCTGTCTCTTTTGGCCTTACTGTAGCATTTCCCTCCTTACTTATATCCTATCTCTTCAAACTGGATACTTGTGTGAAACTGGTCATAAATTTTGGCCCTGATGACCTTGGTTTTAGACAAGGTATACTCTATATGATGAAATTGTTTCATAAATACCAAGGAATATTCTGATAAAATACTAATAAAGGGGCCAAATAAAGGGGGGGGGATTTTAGGAGGATGGGCCTATCAATAGGAGGAGGGTCTATAAATAGGAGGAGGGGCCTATCAATAGGAGGAGGGTCTATCAATAGGAGGAGGGGCCTATCAATAGGAGGAGGGTCGATCAATAGGAGGAGGGTCTATCAGTAGGAGGAGGGTCTATCAATAGGAGGAGGGGCATATCAATAGGAGGAGGGGCCAATCAATAGGGAGCAATGGGCCTATCAATAGGGAGAGAGACCTATCAATAAGGAGAGGGACCTACCACTAGGAGGAGGGGCCTATCAATAGGAGGAAGGGCGTATGAAAAGGGGGAGGGTTCTTTCAATTAAGGCTCATGTGAATGTTTGTTATATGTTTTAGATTTTCATTTTTTCTTTTGTTTTGATTTCAGGATGCAACAGAGAACTAAATGTACGATATGCTGGTACCATGTCCAAATTGCAGCAAGAACTTGGGATGTCAAAGGTATGTTTTATACAAAATCTAGGCAGATGATTGTTTGATACATTTGATACTCAATGGTAGCGTTAAATTGTTATGTATTTTAGCTTTGATTGAAACTGCCCTCAATCTGAGTAAAATACATATCTTCACTATATACCAAGCTATGATAGCGTCAGATCTGCACTATACACTACGCTACGGTAGCATGTAGTGTATAATGAAGGTCTACATTTTAATCAGATCCAAATTGCACCTGCCCTGTTTTTATTCCAGTAAATGAACTTGATTCATTTTTAGGTCTTGGGAGTCAAATGCTTGTGAAATCTTCAGACCACTATTTCTGAATAACCAAAGGCTAAGGGTACCAATATTAGACCAGTAGAATGCTGGAATGAAAGGCTATTTTAAAGCTATTCAAATCAGTTACTTTGACCCACATTCAAGTTTACAGGGGTCAAATTTCCAATAACCCGAAGGCTCAGGGTCCTGATATTAGGCTTTTGACATGCTGGGATGAAAGGCCTGATTGTTTGTTCAAACAAATGACCTTGACCCGCTTTCAAGCTCACTTAGGTCAAAGGTGTCAAAACATTTAAGCAACTTTGAATTCTTTTTGATTGTCAAAAAGCCCAATGTACTGATATTAGGCTTGTAGCATACTGGGATAAAGGCCTACCAGGTTTAGGAAAAATAAATTAACTTGAGGCATTTTCATATCAATATCTACTTTGAAGCCATCACTTAAGTGATGTTTACACAACAGCATGGACAGGCTGATACAAAAATTTTAATTATAGAGAAAATTTGATGAGTACTAAATATAATAATTATTAGAAATGTTTTAAAAGTTAAAAGCTAAATTAAAGGTGTGATATAATTACGTAGAAGTAGCCCTTAGCTTCAGTTTAAAACTGGCGAAGGACTAGCTCTGCAGAAACAATGTGTATGTCTGACGGTAGAGAATTCCAGATCGGTATACAGGGATCACTTTGGGAAGAGATTTGGGGATATTCACCCATATTTTTCCTTAAAATCTCATTGAAAATTCAAAATAATATAGAAAAATCTCATAGAAATTTTGCTGATTTCCTTAAATCCTTCCAATTCTGCCATAAGTTTTAAGAGTCAGAATTATCCATGGGTATAGTATTAGTGTTTGGGAAGAAGCCAAGGTCACATGGGTCAAATGTGTTATGAGTTTTTTGGTTCTTCTTTAGGATAACCAATAGGTTATAGCTGATTGTATTTTTGTGGTAGCATGTACATGTTCATGCGTCAGAAGTTGGCTTTCATAAGTTTACAGAAGTTTACGTACAGTAAGTGAAAATTTTAAAGTCTGAATCAGGCCCTATGAGTATCTTGTTTCAAAATTTATAAGCTAAAATGTTTTTTTTGTTTTTTTTTTCCAGTATCTAGAAATTGAAGATCTTGAAGAGGAAGGATTGACAGAGGAATTGTTAGATGCCAAAATGAAAACATTCAAGTAGTGATGGAGTTACCTGCCCTTGAAGAACACAATCTAACTCAAACAGGACACACTACGTTATGTATTGTGTATAAATACTGAAATTAATCAGCCTGCCTTTTCATAGTGACATTGGTTGATCTCTGGGTTTCATAATTGTGGAGAGTCTGACTTGAAAAATAAGATTGACAATTTTGTATTTATTAAAATGAAGAACTTAGTAATTAATTCATCTGCTTCATTAAAATGTTTTTGTTACAGTTATAAAACCCATCCCACCAAAGATATCTGATTAATTTTGTTATAGATTCTAGCTTGAACTTTTATGAATCTTGACAGCACGCTTCAGTGTAAGATGTGCTAATGTGTATAGCTACCACTGAGAAACTAACAGCAAATGTTGCGGTGTAGCGTAAAAACAACACTAAATCTTTTAAAACCAAATGATTCAAACAGGTAACAGAGTATCATTTGTTTGACTACACCAGATGTTGCATCAGATAAATTTCACTTTATCGCATAACTTGCCCGTTCTTACATGACGTCATAAACTTATGACATCACATAATTGTCTCATTAGCAAAAAATCACACGGTCAAATTAGGTTTTTGAATGAGGAAATGAATTTTAAAATGTTGGCGTATTTTTGTGAAAATTGAGTTACGTGGTAAATATATGGGATCTTACACTGGTGTCAGTGTAATATAGAATTTATTAAACTTGTTATTAAATAATTCAACATTACACTTATACCTGAAAGTTCATGGCATTTAAAATATTGAACTGGTTTAATTCCATACTACATTAACACGAGTGTAAGATTCTCTATATATAATACATGTAGCTTTCATTTATTTATCATTATTTGGTTCAGACAACAGAAAGTGTAGAATAAAGGAAATGATTGTGAGTCAGTAACATGCTGTATGTATACAAAAATAAACAAATGCATGATGTTTGTGTATCTGATAGTCTTTAAAAATGTGAATAAGGTGGAATACGAGTGAAACACACACACAGTTAAAGTTATCATCGATGACGATGTTATATGTTGTACATTGTGCACTGGAGGTAGTAACATCCCACCGCCCCATGACACATGGCACCACTGTTAATAAAGTGTTAAGGCCTGTATGTTCAATGTAGCATCATGGGCAAAAGGGGCTATACAATTTTGTACAAATTGAAGTTAATCCCTTTCAACCCCAATATACTTAATGACATTGTACTGTATAGTTGCTAATATTCGCGAGGGTTTTGATTTCTCCATATTCGTGAATGCATCAAAATTTTGCGAAATTTAGCACCTCATGAAAGTTTCAGAATTATTTTGTGATTTGTGAATTTAAACCACTGTGAATAAGTTTCAGTGATCAGTAAATCACAAAATTTTACACACAGGAAATTTAAACAACTGTACAGTATATCTTCATTAACATAATCATCAGCATTGCCAGTCATGGGGAGGAGACTGATCTTTAAAACGTTGATCAATAATACTGGACATTTGGGTATTAAAGGAAGTCTTCAAAATATTGTCAAATTAATAATCTGAACAATTGGGAAGAAAATCTTTTCAGTTTTGGCCATTATACAATACAAGACAATGGGGAAAGGGATCTTTAAAAAATTGTCTAGTATATAAGGCAATGGCAAGAGATTCCTAAAAAAAATAGTGAAGGGTATTTTAAATTTTGTTTCGAGACTGCAACATATTGCAATGTATGAAGATATCTAAGAGTGTGTTTCTTGCACCAACATTCCGGGGCTGTTTCCAAGCTCAATCCTTTGCCTCAGGTGTATACCTAGGGACCACTGTCAGTTTATCTGATTTTGTTTTCTCCTGTTTAATGTCCAACATCACGTCATTATAGTGATCACGTTCGGTGACCTGTGACATCTAACTAAAGTTTTAACCACATTTCTTCTAAAACTGTGAATATGTGACAAGGGTGTGCATTAATAAGGTTTGCAGCCTTACATATTAAGTTTGAGCTCTACAGGAGACATTGACGTTGAAAGATTGTTATCGCTATTGCTTGAGAAATACAGAAGGGATATTTCTTAAATTGCATATGTATGTTCCCCTTGGTGTTTTGTAGTGCGCTTTTGATTTTGGGACTGATTAGAAAGAACATAATGGCCAACAGATGGCCATCTTAGATTTTGACTTTGAAAATTTCTTATTTAAATAATTTCATATGTAGGTTCCGTTGGTCCTTATATTTTAGTTGTTCTATTTGTTTTGGGGAATGATCTGAAAGAAAAACATTGCTCATGATCACAAGCTACAATCTTTCAATTAATATTGCCTTATATAGATCCAACAGATTTCTAAAAAGAAAAATTGTAATTCAGAAAACTCAATTATATGTATACATGTAATCCTTTAGGAATTAAAGACCATTGCCAATTGCAACTCGACCATGTTTTCACTGAATATTGGCCCCCGGGCTTATCAACAGTACAGTACAGTACAGATGCAAATGGTTGAGAGTCAGTGTGTTAAATTGTGCTGTGTGACCTACAGTGTATAGCAATATATATTCAGACACGTAAAGTTTTTGCTGTATATTTCATGCATTTTGACTTTAACTTTTCATTGAATTTTTATGACAACGTTTTTCAATGGACTTTCTTGAAAATTTCATACACTAATTAAGAATTGTTAGCTTTTTCATCTGATATTTTTAATATATTTCTCCAGTTTTTCCGAAATAGAAGAAAATATACACAGTAACAAAAGCATAATGCCGTTTCGTTCTTTATTCTTACAATGTACTTTATGATACCATTGCTGAAATATACATGCGATATCTCTTAAAATTGGCTACAAAAAATATACAAATTTTATCGTAGGAATGAGCAAGTAATTCACTACGCATTTGTGAAATTTCAATAAATTCCAGTGAAAAGCAAACTCATGAAAAATCATTGAAAAGTCAAAATGCATGAAATATATAGTGAAAATACATAATAATATACTACGGGTCCGAAAATATATTGCACTACACTGTATATGTCTAATGTATCTTTTGATTGGACCAATAAAACACAGGGACCTGAGAATTGTTACAGCTATATTTGGACCCAAATGAAGATGTTTAATTAGAATAAGATATTAAATGTTTTAGATGTTTGGTTAATTTCAATCCCTTTAACCTTAATTAAGCCTTTGAAATTAGTCTGAAAGCCCCAATTAAAGCTGAAACGAATTCAAAAGTCCCACTGTGAAATAAAGTTCATTAATTTTATTATATTGTACAAGATTAAGTACTAGGTAGCGATATTTTACTGTTTAAGCTCATTACATGCGGAAAATGTATAAAACCAATGTATAATTCGCATATATACATTGCATATGTTATAATATTATCTACCGCCTATATCTTACAATGCATACATGTAAATATCTATATACATTTCAATACCTTATAAAAAGGGTATGAAAATTTAAAAGTTTTCTATTATGTGATTTTTACTTTACACACGCCTATGCATATGTACTCACAGCAGTCCAATATGATATGGCTTCTTGTTTGTTAGCAATGCTTTGAATTTAATTTACAGGTGTCATAAAAAATTTTCATTTCTATGCACCAAGCTGTGCTCATGTACATGTACAAGAAAAAAAAACAAATATTATTTGTATCTGAAATTGATGACAATAATAATGTCGCACATCTTGATAAATTGTAATTTTTTTCTTTATAAAAACAACAATCCAGATCCTACTTTTTGTTATCTTATTAAGCACCACCTCTGTGACACCCCCCCCCCCCCCCCCCCCCCCATATCCAAGCATCACCATGTGATGAATGAGAGGGATTCTCTGTACTGAAAGCCCGAAGGCTGGACAGTTACATTGCACTTGTCACTCGACAAGGTGCATGTAACTGACCTCAAAAGGTCAAAACACACTGTGCGTGGCTCAGACCCCTACACCCGAGGTCAGACTATAAAAGACACGACCACGTGACGTGTACCTGTGCCGGAGGGCTGAAAGGAAGAGAATTAGATGTTGTATTTCCTTTATTTGTAAAATTGAAGTTAGATTTGGATTTTTATGCTTATTAGTATTTTTTACCAATAAGTTAATTATATCAATGTGCCTTCTTCGGTTTATTGTCTCTACCCAGCTCTCACTATGAGGGCCTGTCATTACTTAAATTTCATTGAGGTTCAGAAAACCTTTAAATTCTCTCTTAATTTGTTTTTATTTTGCCCAAGATTAATTTATTTTGAGTTTAAATGTCGGGTCGCATCCTCAGTATTGGTACATTAATTATCAATATTTTTTAAAATGAGAATTGTCAGATGTTATGTATAATTCTACAAAGGAATGCCATTTATATAAAATGTAGTGATATACATTAAGATTGATAAATAATGGACTTAAATAAGGCTAATTAAATAAAAAGTTTATTTTTTCCCAGACTTAATTATCTCCCTTGGGCAATCCTTTCTCAATTACAATGTACACTGAAAATCTTTAATTTTAAGTTACAGCATAAATGAAACAAAGTATGTCCTACACATATTATTTACATTGTAAATTTGGTTACGTTTTCTTTTTATTCCGTTTCTTATTTTTTATAGCACATGAAAGGATTTTTTCAAATGTTGCTGTGAAAAAAAAATGTTAAAAAAATTATTCAATATGTGTGCATGTTTTTGTTGATTTTGTCACACTTCAATTTTGTTGTAAAACTTTTAGAGGATTACATCTAGTCAAACACATTTTAACAAAGCCTTTTTATCTTCCTGATAAAAAAAAAAAAAGAAAAACATCAATCCAGACTTGCTCATAGAATATACTATATAGATATATATGTATTCATGAAATTACATTTTGGACCCAGTACATTGTATGAGCCTAGATTTTTATTTCGCATACACAGGGGCCTGCAAGTTAATATTATATAATACCTGCTTGTTGCTAATTTGTTGATGAGGGATTGTGATTTCTGTTGAGATATTGTAAATACAGGGACTTGTGAGTCTAGATGGCATTTGATATCCACAGGGGCCTGTAAATGGGACACAGTGAACATGAGATACAGTGTAAAGCTTATACATGTATATGCATTGTTAAACATGCAAGTTTCATTCATAAAAACATGAATTTTATACAAATGCATGTATATATTATTCATTCATTTAAATAAATGTATTTATTACAGTCTAATACTGTTTTTTAAACCATGTACTGGTACATGTATAAGCATATCTGAATAAATTTGGTTTGAAACCAAATATTGCATTTGTTTTATCAATGTTCTTCTTCACAATAATTTACAAACACGATATTACCATTTGGTACACTACATACCTCAGTACTCAGGTAACAGTTACCTCCCTTGCATGCGGATTTGTTTTCGACATAAAAACGTCAGAAGTGTACAGTACATCCTTAAATATCCTTCTGCTTGTGTTATATAACTTCATTCTATTCTATTAACATTACCAACTTGAAGGAAATGTTCTGACATATAATATTACCTCACTATTAAATTTGATCTGGTAAGGTTAGTGAGGGTTTATAATTACAACAGGAAAAAGTTCCTGGGCTATCTCTAAAAGGAAAAAACAAAACAAAAAAACATGCAATCTGATTAGAATAAAGATCCCTGTTCTCACTTAACGCAGCAGAGAGAAGTTTACAGAACAGCGCAGAGAACAAGATATTATTTTAATCAGATTGATAAAAAAACATGCAGATGTAAGGTGTTATTTTATTGAGGGCTTATGGGTATGAGTTTCATCACAGCACTGAGCACTGAGTTGCATCTTTGTTAAAGTTACTTAATTCCAATTGTCCCAGTCTACTCAGTTAGCAAACACATTCTGAATAAGCAAAAGACTTCCCCTATATATCTTACACTACCTGGTCAGTGGCGTAGCTAGATGTTAGGGATCTGCATGCCTGGGGGTCCAAGGGCGAAGTCCTTATTGGGGTCTGGCGAAAAATTATCACGTTTATTTTTTGCATGCTAATGAGGGGGGCATTGTCATCGAAAACATGATCTAAATTCCCAAAAGTGTAAAATTATTTTTAACAGCCTAGTTTAGGTCCAAATCTAGCTTTAATAAATTCTCAGGCCCCTGTGTAAGAACCAGGTCAAAATCAGATTTTTTTTCAGACTATTTTTTATTCTGCTTGCCCCCCCCCCCTACGGTACCCGTTTTGTTAACAGTATTCTTCTGCAAACAATCTACTGTATGATGAATGAAATAAAATTATATAAAATTATAGTAACTTGTAGGCAGATTAGAATATTCATAAGATCTCATTAACGTTTATAAATGCCCAACCGTCGTCCAGTGGATAAGCTTGAGCTCTCAGACCACAGAAGTTTGACACACACTAAGGCGGTACTTTGTAAATATAATTTGAGATAGTATACATAAAGTCTATGATGTCATTGCTTGAAAAGATTTTGTTAAAAGTATATCATAGTCTGGGGAATTGATAAATTGACTCATACAACTAGCATTGTATGTATTACATATAAGAACCACAGGGACCTGAGAATTTGTTACAGCTAGTTTTGGACCTAAAATAGTGATGTTTAGAGTAATTTTGAGTAAAAAATGCCCTCCCAAACAATTGATCTTAACCCCCCTCCCAAAATGTGTAAAATTACTCTAAACACCCTATTTTAGGTCCAAAACTAGCTGTAACAAATTCTCAGGTCCCTGTGATAAGAACAACCTGCTAATGGCAGAAACCCCTTACCGGCAGTGGCATAGCTTCCATGCATGCTATGGCCTCTGAGGCGGCATTTTTATCGACATTATTATATTCGACGGCGTATAAATTAGATGTTATATGGCACGGACAAGAAATTATTTAGACGAACAAGAACGAAACTATGACGCGTACGGTCAAGTGCAAAAATATATGCCCGGTCATTCAATGGCAGTGCCATAATAACAGGAATCGATCGTGCTGATAGAGGCAAGGGAACTATTCATACATGCATAGACCGAACTTTTACTCCCATGGGAGTAAAATTTGGGAGTGTTAGATTATATACACAGGATAGGGGGCAAAGCCTTGCTGCTGCTGCTGCTGCTGCTGCTGCTGATAAAACCCAGACTCGTTATGTAAGACTTTCCTCTGGCCTTAGCTGCTGTGGTCAGCCTGTTATCTACACACACACTGGTTGCTGAACTTTTTAAATAAAATTACCACTAATATAAGGCCAAACTGATTTAATATGTAATGCATATGTAGCATAATAACTCTAACCTGTTATACCAGTGATAATATGTGATCATAATATTATGTTGAAGTCGTATCAGAAAAAACTGAGAAATGGACATATATGCGTGTGTGCCGTCAAACCTATCATAAAAGACACCTCTATACAAACAACACTTATTTCTGAAGACCATATATATATAAATCAGACCCGCTCAGTGCAATTTACCATATAATTGATCTATGTATAAAGGACACCAGTCTATATCAAAGGCCCAATATACGTAACTTTCGGCAAAAATTGAAGCGAAAATAAAGCCTAAGAACTTATTATACTTATAGATTTAGTTTGTTTGTTGTTGAAGTGGGCCTCACCTGAATTATTTTCAATTCTTTGGATTTTTTTGTCAAGAGTTTCTTGTTAGTTACCGCTCAGGTTTACTTCGTTTTAGGCTTGTTTTTGCATGGTTATCAACTAGATTTATTTTCAGAATTTTTCAGAATCACAAAAATTTCTCTGAAGTTACGTATATTGGGCCTTTAAATAGACACTTCTATTCTGTTAAAACGCTACTGATAAATACATTCATCAGGGAAAACAAAATGTATTTCAGGAAGAAGTAAAGAAATAAACACAGTCTACCTAAGCACATAATATACCTTGGCCTAACCCCATCCCAAACAGCTTCCTTCAGCTACGTTTCCTTTGATATTTGAGATCTCTTGACCAATCCTATTGACACATTTCCCGCTAAAAATTTTCCAAGCCAGTGTAAGGTACTGGTAATATGACTGACAGTGAATGAAAATATCTTGGTTGTCTTTTGTTGACAAGAAGAAGAAAAATGGTAGAATGGATATTTACAGCACATGTTTGAGTTTTAATAAGGGCAACACAGAATGACCATGTACTTGTGATTACAAAATACAGATACAAGAGAAAATACGGATGATGAGGAAATTGTACCAGTTCTGATCATGACGACACCAAGACATTCCGAGACAGTGTCAAGCGCTCACAATGAAAATTTAACAGCATATTCTGATGGACAAATAAGTGATCCTGAGTGTGCACATTGCCTCTGTGACAAATGTGTTATTGCTGAAATAAACAGACTTGTGGTGGCCTGAAATGAATGCTTTTCCAAACAGAAGGAATGGACAATTATGTAATAAATTAAATTCTACAAAATAATTTGGACAATGTTTAGCAATAATGTTGCTTATCAACAGATCTTTTTGAAAAAACAGAGGGCACTTGGAGTTGATCCAGCAAGAAAACATTACACCTTGCATAAAAGAGATATACAGTCATGCCAGATTGTGTATTGAATGCAGTTAGAAAGTTGTTCCCCAAAACGTCTACCGAGAACTATGTTGGATATTCATGGAGCAGTGATTAAATCAATACTTTATTGCCAAGGATTATTATGAAATAAACTTCAGGAAAATAAACAGAAATGGAGACAATCTATACAAGTAAGTGAGCATGAGTTTTTTATCAACAAGCTTAAGGCTGACCTGTGACCTTTCAGGCCCCGAGATCATGAAACAATCTTAGACTTAAGTTTGTGCTTAGCCAATCAGATATGAAGTTACTTTTTGTACCGTTATTTGTGATTGGCTAAGTCCAAACTTAAGACAACTTTAGACTTAAGATTGTTTCATGATCCCGGGACCAGATGTAACAAAGTGGGACTTAGGTTTACTGCTGAGGTGAGCCTGTGACCTCAAGTAACCTTACAACCGAGACAGCAGTCAGCGTCAGTTGGAAGCTGTTCTTCCCCACACTATTCTAATTTGGAATAGCCCTATATTACCAAATTCAAATATTAGGGAAAAAAATTTGTAAAATCTTGACGATTAAGAAAAATCATTTCTTTAGAGTAAGCTAGGGCTATCAATTAAGCACACCTTTATTTTCATACCTGTCATTTTTTGATGAAAATAAGTGGTTATAAAGGCTAAAATTTCAAACATAGTAGAGCAAATGAAACACTTCTGCTGCAGTTTAAAAGTGTACATGATCTACCATATTTTAGTTAGGGCCACTTTTCATAGATGAGCTCGGTCTTTTGGGAGTAAAGTTGCCTTGAACTTAAAGACCGGGCTCACCTATAAATAGTGGACCTTACTAAAACATGGCAGATCATGTACACCTTTAAACTGCAGCAGAAGTGTTTCACTTGCTCTACTATTTTTGAAATTTTAGTCTAAATGACCACCTATTTTTATCAAAAAATGACAGGTATGAAGATAAAAGTGTGCTTGATTTATAAACCTTACTCTGAAGAAATGATTTTTCTTAATTGTCAAGATATTGCATATTTTTATTCCAAATATTTGAATTTGGCAATTTTGGGCTATTCCAAATTCAAATAGTGTGGAGAGGAACAGCTCCCAACTGACACTGACTGCTGGTTGTAAGGTTACTTGAGGTCACAGGCTCAGGTCATTGGTCAACCTTTCAATGTTGATAAACAACTAATCATGCTCACTTACTTGTATACATTGTCTTCAATTCTCTTTATTTTCCTGATTTTTGTTTTATAGTTATCCATTATAATGTTGATTAATCACTGCCCCATGAATGTCCAACATAATCCTCAGTAGAAGTTTTGGGGAACCACGTTCTAACTGCATTTAATACACAATTTGGCATTATATCTCTTTTATGCCAGGTATAATGTTTTCTTGCTGAATCAACTCCAAGTGCTCTTTGTTTTCTCAAAAAGTATCGTTGATCTGCCCATGCACCTTTATTACTCAAAATGGCCCAAAATCTTTTGAAGAGTTTATTACATAATTGTCTATTCCTCCTGTTTGGAAAAGCATTCATTTCAGGCCACCACAATTGTCTGTCTGTTTCGTCAATAACACATCTGTCACAGAAGCAATGTGGACACTCAGTATCACTTAATGGTCTGTCAGAATTTACTGTTAAATTTTCATTGTTGGAACTTGATGCTGTCTCAGAATGACCTGGTGTCATCAGAACTTGTACAGATTCCTCAGCATCTGTATTTTCTCTTGTATCTGTATTTTGTATCACAGGTACATGGTCATTCTGTGTTGCCCTCATTAAATCCCAGCCATGTGCTGTAAATATTCCTTCTACTATTTCTTCTTCCTCTTTTGTCAACAACAGACAAACAAGATGTCTCTGCTCACTGTCCGCCATATTACTAGTACCTTCAACTGACTTGGAAAAATTTAGCGGGAGATGTGTCAATAGGATTGGTCAAGAGATCTCAAATATCAAAGGAAATAGTAGCCAAAGGAAGCTGTTTGGGATGGGGTTAGGCCAAGGCATTTTATTGTGTGCTTCTACTGTGTACTCTGTATATATCTTTACTTCTTTCTGAAATGCAGTTTGTTTTCCCTGTTGAATATATTTATGAGCAGGGTTTTATCCATTGGTAACATTGCATATTATTACATCATATTATGTAACTGTGTAAACTCAATACCAGATGTGCCAGGGAAATATAAGGCAGCAAGATAATCCAATAAATCATGATCAACTAAACCACAAGATATTCAGCCTTTCAATGAATAAATGGGGATAGTGTTCTATATCTTGACCATTCTGTTCATTTTGTAACAAGCAATACGCACAATGGCTGACAGAAACAATGAGCAGAGAAAAGTGAAAAAGGCAAATTATAATAGAACATATAGGGAATCTGGAAGACCAAAGAGGTTTACATTAGAGCTTACTGGAGATGATGAAGTGAGAGAAAGTGTGAAAACAAAACTTTCAAAGGTGAAAAATATGTTAACAGGGACTATGGATAATGCCTCAAACACAGAGGCAATCAACAGAGTGCTTGATTTCTATTTGGAACAACACCAGCAAAGAATAGTTGATGATGACGAAGAGATGAGAGAACGTCATAATTCTACAACTTATGGTTACATTCAAGTAGACAGAAGATGTTGACCAACCAGTTTTTCTTACGGCAATTTCATCTGTTAAAATTCTAGCAAAGATTGTCACTGAACACTCAGTTCTGTGCCAAAGCTGTCACATTGAAGCTGATGAGAAATACAAGAAAGGACATGCTTCTGTATTGAGACTCTACTGTGTCAAATGCGATGTTGATTTACAAAATTGTCCGTCTTCACCATATTTACCAAATGAAAAGTTTTTGGTAAACCATCGGATGGCACATGGCTATATGTGTTCCGCGATTATCCCCAATCAATTCAAAAGGCTGACTGACGCAACAGACATTGGAACATTGACCGAGGCTTTCCATCGTGACCATGTTGCACAAGATTTTAACTTAGCAGTTGCTTATGAATACAATGATTCTTGTAAGGAAGCGGTGTCTACTGAAATGGCGACGGCTGTTATCAACCATGAAGGCCAAATGGAGGATTTTGAAGGCATCAGAATTGTCACCGATGCTCGACACGGCTGGAGAAAAAACTCCCGACAGACTGATGTTGTTTGCATTGGTTATGAAACACACAAAGTTTTTTTGGATGAAATCATCACAAAAGATGATGATTTGTATGCTCAGCGACATGAGAAACTTGGAACAGAAAAGATTTATCAACATTTCGAAGACCACGAACTAGGACCAGTTATAATATCGGCTCACGCACATGACAGAAACTTGTCTATCAATAAATACATTCGGGATAATCATGCCACCAAAAATCAAAATGACACTTGGCATGCTGGCAAACAGATAGAAAAGCTATTGAAAGGAGTGGCATTTGGCCCACAGTACAAACATGGAATAACTTGGCACTCACAACTCTCAGACAAAGTATCTTCAATAAGAACACATGTGCATTATTGTATCAGAGAATGTGAGGGAAACTCACAAAAACAAAGTCTGGACAATATTGTCCAGCATTATCAAAATGTACATACAGGTTGCTCAGAGAAATCCAACTGTAGGACATATCCTATTCACCAACCATCAAAAATGATAATCAAGGATCCAAAGGCCGAGTTTCTTCTGCGCAGCGCAATCCAGAAAAGTGCTATTTACCAGAACCCAGAAGATTACATCTTGGCCATGGACACATTTTATGTTGAATCTTTTAATAATGTTTTGAACCTTTTCCACGACAAACGAATTGCATTCGGGAATGAGGAATACATCAGGAGAAGTCGTATGGCTGTCCTCCACTGGAATGAAAATGTAGATCGACCCTACAGCAGTATCTGGAATCCACCTGAGGCCCAGCTTGCACCTAACATTAGTCCAAGACACCACAAAGGCAAAAAAGTGTACAAGAAAAGAACATTTATGTACACATGGAATATATGGAATACTCACATGAATTTTTTATTTGGAAACTAACCTCAATGAACAGCCAACGTCCTTAGTTCAAACAACAACAGTCTCTAAAAACAATGGTGTGATTTCGCTGTCTCGAGGACATACTTAAATATTGACGGAATGACTCTTTGTTTTACCTTTGGATTACACCTGTTTGTAGTGCATTACAGCTTTATAACATTTATTGAAATATGAGCAGATTTGGCAGGAGTTTTCAATGTGTGATATATGTACGCATTTTATATATTTTATATTATAATACTAATAAAACTTAGTTCATACCCTTGAAAATATCTAAACATTGTGTAGAAAAATAATAGGATTTTATTTCGAAGACATCTCATTGTTTTTCTTTTTATTTCAATATACAGTTATGGACACCAGGACAGAATAAAAGTGTCCTTTATAGAGATCAGTTATATGGTGAATTGCACCAATAGTGGGTCTGATGAGTGTCCTATAATTATATATGTCCTTTATAAGTAAGCGTCCTCTATATAAAGATGTCCTTTGTAATAGGTTTGACTGCATATACTATACATACATATATTAATTTCTCATATTTTCCCCATATGACTTCAATATGTTATAATGATATATGTTAATGGTATTACAGTTTAGAGTTTTTATGCTACACATGCGATACATATTAAATCTGTTTGGCCTTAGTGGTAATTCTATTTACAAAGTCAGGCGGCCAGTGTGTGTGTAGACAACAGGCTGACCACAGCAGCTATGGCCGGAGGCTAGTCTTACATAACGGGTCTGGGTTTTATCAGCAGCAGCAAGGCTTTGCCCCCTATCCTGTGTATATAATCTAACACTCCCAAATTTTACTCCCATGGGAGTAAAAGTTCGGTCTTTAAGATGCGGTCAATTACAGTGGTATGCAATAAGTATTCGGATAAACGCTTTTTTGCTATGTACATTTGTATTTCATGCACTATAACACATTTCCAATGAATTTCATGACATCGATCGTTCTCCGGTGAATTTTCTTGAAATTATATACACTAATAAACATATTTGTGAACTCTTTCATCTGACGTTTTTATCAGACTTTCCTGAAATAGACGAATATATACAGTTACGTGCTAAAAGTTCAAGGTTTCCTCTTATAATATTTATTTTATTTTCCGTTGTGTATTTATGGAGCTAAGTTCGAATTACAAAGAATATATAGCAAATTAAAAAATAAAGACTTTTGGCATGTCACTATATGTTAACAAAGTGCGGCGTCGTTTTGTTCTAATCTAAGTCCGTGGTTAAACTTAAGGCAGATCATAGGTAGTACCAATATTCAAACGAAGAAGAGTTCTACCATTGGAGTTGCTTGTCCGTTAAAATTACCAGGAACGTTAATTATAATAATTTAAAAGCGCAAAGTGTTAATAGTTTATTTTATTATATACTTACTATAAAATTCAGATAAATTGTATACTCATAGGCGGATCCAGAGGGGGGGGGGGGGGGGGGGGGGGGGGGGGGGGGGGGGGGGGGCAGCCGGCGCCCCCCACCCCCCCCACCCCCCCCCCCCTTAAATTTTTCCAAGAATTAATACTAAGAATTTCATCATCAGATAGGATTGTGAACCATATACTTGGTAGAAATATTTTTTTTCTAATCGGGGCTACGCCCCAAATCAGACTTACGCAGTTTCTAATTCCTATATATTACAGTGTAGTTGAATGTGATATAAAATGTACGTCAAACAATTAACTACCCCCTCCCCCACCTCTTCCATGTTTCTTTCTCCTCAAAATTTGGCTGATATCGATCACACGATGATATACGAGGGGTGTTCGAAACCTTTTGCAAATGACAAAGTTTCTCAGAAACGCTTATCAAAATTCGAATGCATTTTTCTAGTTGCCTTAAAAAATATTCACCTTTAATTTGAAGACACCGTTAGAATCCAATTTTTGAAACAATGTTCATACTATTCTTTGGGTACACTAATCAGAAACGGGTAAACTGCAGATTCCAGCTCACTTCTTGAACTACATCGATATGATGGACGTCCTACGGCGTAACGACCCTAAGTCATTTTATCATAACTTTACAAAACGTAAGTCCGGTGGTACTGGCGACGTTAAACTTGACGACTTTTTCGAATATTTTAAAGACTTAGCTAATAATTCAGCCGACACAACGGTACATGTTGATGATGTATATATTGATAATAACGAATGTTTATATCCGGAGCTTGATGATGATTTTAGTATTAATGAGTTACTGGTGGCTATCAAAAGTCTCCCTGAAGGGAAATCTGCTGGTATTGACTTAGTGCTTAATGAGTATTTCATTGAATATAGTGAATTATTTGCACCTGTGTTATTAAAACTATTTAACACTATTCTTCATGTAGGCTATTTCCCCAAAGATTGGGCACAGGGTGTTATAGTACCTTTGCATAAAAAGGGCGATAAAAACAATGTAAACAACTATAGGGGTATTACTATTATTAGTCATTTAGCAACACTTTTTACTTCTCTTTTAAATAAGCGATTGTTGTCATGGAGTGAAAGCGAAAATGTTATTTCGGACGCCCATTTTGGATTTCGGCCCGGGTATGGTACTAGAGACGCTATTTTTGTTTTAAACACGTTGATCTCTAAGACATTACAACAAAACAAAAGGTTGTATTGTGTATTCGTAGATTACCGTAAAGCTTTTGATAGTATATCTCATAAAAAGTTATGGTGTAAATTATGGAAAGTTGGAGTCAGAGGTCGATTGTTAAATATCATTAGATCTATATATGACAATGTTAAATCATGTGTTAAGTTAGACGGAAAGTTGTCGGCAATGTACGACCTTCAGGTCGGATTATTACAAGGGGAATCTTTATCCCCAATGTTGTTTTCTTTGTTCATTAATAACTTAGAGTCTGAGTTAATTAATTCGAATTGTCAAAGTTATCAACTGCAGTTAATTAATCTTTCATACTAATGTATGCAGATGATACTGTCCTGTTCTCATAAGACATAAATGACCTTCAAAACATGCTAGATTTTTTGCATTCGTATTCTGTACGATGGAATTTAGATGTTAACTTGGAAAAAAACAAAAATTACTGTGTTTAGGAAAAGTAAATGTATTAATTCTAATGAACATTGGACATATAATGGTATGCCTGTTGAGTTGGTAGATCAGTTTTGTTACCTTTGTTTGGTTTTTAACTACAACGGTAAATTTACTACTGCTTTGAACAAATTTGCTGTTCAAGGTAGAGAAGCTTATTTCTTGTTGAACAGCAAAATGAAAAGATACATGTTAAATTGTGAAACTAAATTGTCTTTATTTGACACATACATTTCATGTTTGTTAAATTATGCATGCGAAGTTTGGGGATTTAGTCCAGCCCCTCAGTTAGAGAAGGTGCATTTATTGTTCTTGAAAAATGTCCTTGGTGTTAAAAAGACTGTGAATACTTCTATGGTCTACTCTGAACTGGGTCGCTTTCCTTTACTAATTAATCGTAAGATTGCTGTCATCAAATATTGGCTTAAACTATTGAATACTGATAATTGTATTTTAAAATCATGTTATCACGAACTTGTGGAGCTTAACATAAGAAGACCTAGTTGTAAAATGAATTGCATGTATCATGTTAAGCATAAGCTAAGTAGTCTAGGATTTTATGATGTTTGGTTGACTAAGCATATTCCGAATGAAAACCATTTTTTAACATTAGACACCCAACGGTTACATGATATTTTCATCCAAGAGATAAGAAACAGTTTTGAAAAAATCTTCTAAGTGTTTGCTTTATAAATATATTGTGGATAGGTTTGAACTGCAATTATATCTTATAAAGTCTCTGACATTTAAATTCAAAAATATCCTTTCTAAATTCAGGATCCAAGTACACAACTTAAAGGCCCAATATACGTAACTTCAGGGAAATTTTAGTGATCCTGAAAAATTCTGAAAAAAAATCCAGTTGATAACCATGCAAAAATAAGCCTAAAACGAAGTAAACCTGAGCGGTAGCTAACAGGAAACTCTTGACAAAAAAATCCAAAGTATTGAAAGATATTCAGGTGGGGCCCACTTCAACAACAAACCGAACGTAGAAGACGGTTCGAAATGGACGCGTGTTTACAAATACCGAGTTTCAACTGCTGTGTACCGGTAACCGCGAAGGAATTCATCTTGGATATTCCTGATATCAGTTAATCTTAACTAAATCTATAAATATAATAAGTTACTAGGCTTGATTTTCACTTCAAGTTTTGACGAAAGTTACGTATATTGGGCCTTTAATGGTCGAAACAGGAAGATACCATGGTATCCCTAGAGCCCAAAGGCTGTGTTTATTCTGTGATAGAGGAGAAGTCGAGGATGAAACTCATTTTATATTATTTTGTCCATCTTATTCAGAATTAAGAACATTATATATTAAACCGTATTTTTACCGGCGCCCCTCTGTATACAAGTTAATTGAATTATTTACTAGTAAAAATGTAAAAAGGGCCTGTTTCCAAAATGGCCCCTTCTCTGATTCAAATTTCCTGTTGGCGGTGCATTGCCCATGCCGTTGTGGTCACAAATCTATAAAGTATAAAGATTTAGGTCACTTGTTTTTTTTTTATGGCTCCTCAAAGTTGTACCTTTCAGAAGTTGTCTAAGTGTTGATAAAATGTGCATGCTATGTAAAATATTAATAAAAATCTAATCAAATGATAGTCACCGTAAAGAATACGTTCATGGCATGATTGTGACAAAAAATCATGTTTCCATCGCGCCATTTGGCTGTTTTATGGAAGAAACAATCTCAAAAATAATGCCATTTTCGATGATAACATTTTAGACACAAAAACTGTGTTTTTTAGAGAATACACCCTTTTATGGGCGTTGGATGCAAACCAATTTTTATCCTATCAAACAGTACGTAATATGCTATTGATGAGAGGAAAAATCATCAAAATGTAAGTGGTGGAACATTTTCAAATCTTGGGTTGAATTAGCCTATGGTTGAATTGCCGATTTTCGACTTTCTTTAGATAATTAACAAAAACACGAGAGTATTTGCTCGGTATGTTGAGAATATGTACACAGATATGAAAAAAAGTGAGAGAAACACTTTTTCATGAAATAAATCCAAGATGGCTACTTTACAAGTACCCGTGGTTGAAGACATTGGCTGACAAATAGACAGAACAAGAAACAAAACGTGTTCCTTATGATTTTGGTTGGTTTTTGCATTTACGGGAGTGTTCATAGCTACGGGCGATTGTATAATACTTATATTTATAAGTTTGGTTAGTCACATGGTAACGGGGATCTTTCATATCGAGCTCCAAACATACTTTCGACATACGCACTATGTTGCCGCATGGAAAACTATTTCAAGTTTTGTCGGAATTTCTTTACCTGTGGTTGTAATGATCGAGGTTTTCCAGCGCCCTGTAATACCCAAGGTAGTACAAGATACTGGAGATGTGCGCACACATTCCCATCGTTCTCTCTCCAACTGGGCACTGGCAGTAGTAGTCTTTTATTGGGGCCTCATCATCGGGTGAAACGGTGAACCGTATCCAAACGTTATATTTCGTTTGGCTTTTGTATCGAGAATGTATTTGACATCGGAGAAGGTCTTGGGGGTGCTGGTAAAGCCACACCTCATCGTCTCCATAATCACTTAAATGTTCGGCGATGTAACCAGGACCAAGAGATATCTGATACGTTCCACACGTAATGGTTCTCAGGTAATCGAGATCGAGACGGGGAAACAGTACGGAATATGCATCCATCTTGACAAACTCGGACCTTGCCCGTCTAGATATATCCGGATCGGCCTTGACTCTCTGAGCGTAACCATTCGGTGTTGTCAAACGGTCCTTCATACGTTCAGCCATAAGCCTATCTTTGGCATCTCTCTCTGGAGATCTCTGGTAGATCGGTCCTCTAATACCATTCAGACAGGCTGTGACGGTTCGCGGCAAAGCCTCGATGACATTGATAAAGCTGTTAGACACCAATTGCGTTCGGAAGAACGTCCAGTGTTTCAGACGACCATGATAGGATTCCACAATCCACCTCGATTTGGTGATAGTTCTGTCAAGCTTTTCTTGGACGTCAGAATGTTGACTTTGACCGTGTTTCAGGTATGACGGCATGCTAGCATTGAGGCCAGAGGCTTCGAGAACTGGTAGGACATCTTTAAAACCTCGGTCAACGACAACATTGTCATCTGGTTGTAGCCAAGTAACTAGCTTGTCCATGACTATTTTCTGTAATTGCAGCATCATTTTCGCTGCCAGTAAATGGTCCTACTGTGTCCAGAATGTAGCCATCTGGCAAGGCGATGCTCATGAATTTGAGATAGTTTCTCTTCTTCTGGCTACAGTAGGACATTCTCTGGAGCTTGTGGTTGGAGCTTTTCTGGATATAAATATAGGTGCCATCTAATATGGCAGTGGCTTTATCTCCAAAAAATGCTTCTGAAAAGACAGTATTGTGCCCGAGCAACTGTTCTCTTGTCAAGTGATCCGGACCTAGAAATTGTGGGACTATCGATGTGTCTAATGCCTGTACTATGGAGTGGAAAGTTTTGGACTCACTTGACTTGGAAATTCCAAAAAGAGAAGAACACGGACTCCAGGAAATTTCGGTTTTCAGTTTTACCCAGAACAGTTGTAGAGCATCGTGTGTAGTCTTGGTATATATACCAGATGAAAGATATGGGGAACAGTGCGAGTGGATTTCGAGGAACTGAACTTCGGACCAACCTGTCCAGGCCATGCATGCCGAGTCATCAAGAGAAGAAAAGCTTATTGCAAACGCAGACTGGTTCTGTGAAAGGAGGTGCGACACTTCTAGGAGGTCATTAATGATTTCGGACGATTTTAATGGTTACTGAGATCCCAAGGAACCTCTACCATCAAGGACAACCTCTGTAGACGGATCTAAGTCGTTACCAATAAGGTGAATGGAGCAGACGCATGATGAGGTGGGACACCGCAGATTGTGTGAATAGATCAGGTGATGTCTTGCACGTTTTGGTAAGACTGATGCTTTTGTTCCATTTATTGCAAAGGTAACAAGACAGAGACAGCATTTTTTTTGTGTGAAGATGATCCATTCAAAAGATCATGAAGGGTCAGCAACGGCAGGATATGGGACGGGGAGTCGTCTTCTTCCTCTATTTCCTGGTTCTGCTCGGGTTCAGGTTCAGGCTGATTTTTGTTCCGAAGATACTTCATGTAGCACTTCTGGCAAATGAGTGCTTGTTCCTTTGCTGACATCAATCCTTGTTGCACCAGCGTATCTAGGAGCCATTTATATTGTGGACTATTTACATTGCGTGCACTTTTGTTCTAATTGCCACTACGTTTTTTGAAGTATAGTTAACAGCCTTCTCCAACACATTTACCCTCCATTTTGAAACAATAACGATTGGTTTATGAAGCGTCGATAAAGTAACAAAATAGCAAGCCACCGATGATTGCTGTAAACAGCTAATACTTAGTAGTTTGGTACAATTATGCGAAAATGTGTGATAAATAACGAACAACTAATTACACAAAATAACAAGACAATATAATAAATCACATTCAATACCTCCAAGAAGCGCAGAATTGATTGATTACTTAGAACAAAATAAAGTATTTCATTTGGATAATCTATCTATTCGATGTGGCGTGGTCGGCCACAACGCTTTGGAGATGGGACAATAAAACAAGGAAAGTGAGACAAGAATAGCTAGCGTCGAGTCAATGATTCCGTAAACGTATAGACAAAGACAAGAAGATACCGAAAAATGTACAAGGCCACACGATCAGAAAATTCAGAAGAGGACAACTTGACATAGATCAGTATTCATGTATCAGGGTGTCCTCATTGTAAATCTTTATATCGATACTGTTTATTTAGTCGTTAGATATCATAAAACTGTCATGAAAATATCCGCTCTGATATTCAATATAAAATTTTGTATATAATAAGCTATATAATAGGGTTTCAGACAAGGTTGTTACTCATTTCCCCTTTTCTTTCAATTTACAACCACATTCAGGCGGCGATATGAGAACGTTCCACCACATGGAATTAACTGATTTTTGGTACACATAGGAAACAAGTAAAGCTCTATCCGATTTTCTGATGGAAATTTGCATCCAAAACTAGAAAACGGGAGAAAATTGCAATTTTATGGCATTTTTCTTCATAATCGTGTCTCTGCAAGTGCATTTTCATCCGAGAATTTTTTTTTTTATGTTTTATGAATAAACACGATGTTTTGCAAATATTTATCAAAAGAAATTTATACTATGTTGCGAATTACAATTTCGAGATAACCTTCTTTTATTTACGACCTTGTGTCTTTAATGCTCAAAATGACAACTTTATAAACATACATTTTCACTGAAATTATGAAATCTGGGTGTCGGAAAGGTGTAAAATTATTCTTCGGAAAAGAAAAAAGCTGTAGTTGAGCAAGATAAGAAATTATACGGGGGCAGGCTCCTATGGAGAATTAACATTACTGGAAACAGGCCCTTTGAAAAATTTAAGCAAATACCTTATTCATGCTTCTTCGAAAAGAAAGTCACTACTGAATGTTTGATTTTTTTTTCTTTTGTTTACACAACCACTGTTTCGGTTGCGTTCTCCGCCAACTTGTGCACATGCTTGTATTATATATAAATGTATCATGTATTCCTATGTGCTGTTTGGCATTTGGAAATAAATTGAATTGGAAATTGATATCTCCTATCAGATATGTGGGGTTTTTTTAGCTTCGGAAAGAGGAAAACAATCAAACGGGGCAAGGGCTGGGCTAATTGGAGGGTGTGGTATAAGCCATTGACCTTTTCCTACTTAGAAAAACAGTAGTTGCCGATTTGTGGGCTTGGGCATTGCCATGTACTTCATTCTTATTGAAGCTTCCAGATACACTACTGTTTCGACCAGCAATTTGCATGATTTGTCCACTATTTCTAAAGAATATTGCGTATAACACCTTCCTTGCCGTTCGTTCGTTTATCAATATTGGGTATTTTGGCATGTTTAAACGCCCAAATCCTATTGTCAACTTTCCGCTGAGGCTCATAAAAATGAGACTATCAAATGCCCCGGCCTTTCCTGATAGTTTAGGTTCTTTTTCAGCAGTCTCTTAGCCATTTGTACCCGTGTACGTTTCTTCTCGTCTCGTCAGTGAGTAGATGTGGGATACAACGAGCACTTATTTTCCTAACCTTGAGATTTTTTTCTGAAAGAAATGAACAGATGCTAAACCCAAGATTGTCATTTGTGATAGTTGTCTGACCTTATAACGCGAGTCTTTCTCAATGATTTACTTGATTTTATTGACGTTCAATTTGTTGGAAACCGCAGACCCAAGTCTTTTCGAGTAAAGGGCATCTTTAACCGATTCATGACCAGAATGAAATTTTGAAAAACAACTGTAAGGGAACCTGTTAGTGGATTTTAATGAAATATACACAAAATACAGGGTAGTCCGAAGAGTTCTGACACTCTGACCCGCTAATTATTTTGACGACAGGCGGGCGCCTGTCGTCAAAATATTTAGCGGGTCAGAGAGCCAGAACCCTTCGGACTAAATACAGGGATGAGCAGTGAACTTGTTCGTACCACAGGGACCTGTGAATTTGTTACAGCTAGTTTTGAACCTAACCTTAGGTGTTTAGAGTAATGTTACACATTTTGGGGGTTTAGATCAATTTTCGATAAAAATGCCCCCTCAATGGTCATTAAGGCTAAAGGCTGGAACGCTTTCCAGCTCGAAAAATCGACCCCATCTACATTTCTTGCATCAAAAATCACATTTCTAGAAGAAGTACGAAAAATTGCTTGGTACCTTTTGAAAGATGGATAATTTTTATTTTAAAAACCTCTAAATGCACGCCAAATGTACCCTCCATCCGTGGAGTACCTCCATCCTCAGAAATAATCTTGATTTCCCCCCAAAAAACCCACGCAAAATGTCCGTGCCATTTTCTGCATAGCAATGAGTTTTGACGTCATTGCACGCGTTAGCCTTTCGCTGTCAATGGATGGCGGTCTTCCTTTTAACAAAGGCATCCAATGAAATTTTGCATGTTTTTTGAGGAAATCGAGATTATTTTTTACAGAAGAACAATACATTTGACGTGCATTTAGGAGGTTTTTAAAGCTTTCCACCATTTAGCCTTTATGACCATTGAGGGGGGGGGGGGGGGCATTTTTATCGAAAATTGATCTAAACCCCCAAAAAGTGTAAAATTACTCTAAACACCGTAGTTTATGTTCAAAATTAGTTGTAACAAAGTCTCAGGTCTCTATGGTTCGTACTGGTTTAATGCGCGTAAATCACGTGATAGTCTAGTATACGGTGCGTACAAAACACTCTTCGTGTGAACAACAAAGATGCATCTTATAATGTTGTTGTGAACTCAATATGGATGGGACGCCGAACACCCCCCACACAAAAGTGTGTTCGGCCAATCATAACATTGCTTGTAATATTCCCGGGGAGAGGAATTTATATAAGCTTTCAGCTTGTTTTCCAATCTCCAATATACAAAAATGTAGTTTATTATTTTGAATAACTATGTCAAAATTTTAGAATATAAAATACTGTTTATACTAAAAGTTCATGTCAGAAAAAAATGTACGCCCCCTCTAACCCAAAATCCTGGATCCGCCTATGCGCTTCTGGAATTCCTGTGACGTCATATGACGTTCATGACGTTACAACAATCGAAAATGGATAGAAAGAGAGATATTGACGTTGAAATTGGCGAGAAAGTTATGGAGTCTATCCTATCAAGAATACTAGAATTTGATGAACTAATAGATCAAAAGGGACATAAACGAAGACGCCGATGTAGAGGAACAGGTAAATAATTTCGAATCTATTGCTAATGGTATGAATTATTATCTAAATCGACGTCCAGACGATGACAAAACAAGGAACAAAAAAGAGACATCATCAAAAACAGATCATCATGAACCATGACAAAGTTCAAAATATATATAATAAATAGAATATGACATGGTCATTTCCATATCAGGCCTTGTATCAACCCTAGCATATATATATATCGACCCTTGGGCATTCGGCCCTCGGGCCGATATTGGGATCTCGGGTTGATACAAGGCCTGATATATGGAAATGGCCATGTAATATTCTTTATATATTATATATCGCTATCTAAAATGATTTTCTTGTAACGTACAGATGCATATAAGTACACCGGAAATCTTTATTTGACGAGGCGTATATATACGTGTACGGTCAGAGACGTATATACGGTGGAGCGCGGTCATGTGCATATTATATATATTGTCTCCAATACGTATACGTAACCCCTTCTGGGACCCCTCAGGTGAAAAACGGAAGTGCCCTAACCTAAATACGCCACACCGGAATCAGAAGCGAGAGATAGCTACCGAACACTCCTGAAAATGGCTCACCGAATATGTTATTTGATATTTTGAAAAGACAAACAATAAAAGTCTTCGGACAAAGGTAAGGATGTAAGGTAACATTGTAAAATCTATATAACGATATATCGAGGACAGGTGTGAATTTTACAGGTGAGTCAACCATCACCTATATGTCCGATTGTTTACCTGTTTACTTCCTGTAAATACCTTCTTAATTACTGAAAGAGTTTAGTGAGATGTACGACGATTAATTTGGGTTAAATATATATGAGGTCACAGTTGCATACATGTACGTACTGCGATATAAATTTCGCCGACCTGCCCCTCGCGTTCTTATATAATCTCTAGGTCCCTGCAGTCACTGAGTCTATGTTGCGAAATACGAAGTGTCATGTTGCTGGAATTTGCACGTTTTAAAAAAATGTCACATGCAAAAAAGGTTAACATTTATAGCTTGGCTCCTATGCAGTTCTCAAGATTATTGAAAATGAAATTTCAACTTGTATAACTTTAATTTACTATACATGTACATGTATGTGGTGTTATAATTTTTCTCTTTACACTAGCTTATAGGGGTTAATTCTTCGATAACTTGTATAAACAGATGTAAAGCGTGTTTTTAACCCTTCATACATCTCTTGATAACTCGACCCGACTGTTTCATGTTTCCTGAATAGAAATTTACATATACCATATATATATATCCATTAGTAGGCCTATATATTTACATAAAATTTAAAGTGTATTACATCCTTGTCTCAATGCATGCTATATGTAGCCTACAAATGTATATTGCATTGGTTTTCAGGTGTGCTAGATATTTATATAGCTGTCATTTATATAGATGGACGTTAATTATATATACAATGTATGTAGAGATCAATCTGTCTGAATTGATATTTTTTTTTATAATTTCTTTTATATCAAATAATGACCTTTACAAAGCATGATATCGATAGATCGCTGAAATTAATGTAAGTTTTGGGTTCTTTTAATTTGTTTTCCATCAAATAATTTGCAGATAATTCTAACACAATTCACAACGCCAATTAAAAGCACTGTGAGACATATAGATAATAGCAATAATCTAATTCTGTGGCCAATTTAGCAATATAACTATACAATTTTGCATATATATGTATAAATTCGTTTCCTCTTTTGAAAACGAATCAATAAACAAATGGCCAGTTTGGGTCATTCATTGTAGGAAAAAAAAACAACAATATTTAGGACTTGAGCAGGGCTGAAGATTTATAGGTGCAAGTTAATTACCTCCCCTGATCCTAATATGGTGTACAACCTTTCCCTTAGCTGTGTTTGTATGACAATAAAACAATTGTTTCTATGACAATAAGCTAATCAACAAGATACGAATCCCACATTTTATTTAGTAATGATATATGACATCATACCATATCATATTAATCATAACATTCTGGTAAAGGTCATGGTAAAATGGTCAAAAGTTAAGTCACTCAGTGACTTGACTGGGAGGGCAGGTTAGTCACTCAATTGTTTTCCATATTTTTCCAATCAATTTAAGTGGGAAAAATGTTTATCTTTAGAAAACCATGTTCAGCTTTTCAGGCCCATAACCATTTCTAAACTTAAAGGCCCAATATACGTAACTTTCGGCAAAACTTGATGCGAAAATCAAGCCTAATAACTTATTATTTTTATAGATTTAGTTAAGATTAACTGATATCAGCAAAATCCAAGATGACTTCTTACGCGGTAACCGGTACGGCAGCAGTTGAAACTCGGTATTTGTAAACACGCGACCATTTTGACAGTCTTCTACCTGCGGTTTGTTATTGAAGTGGGCCCCACCTGAATTATTTTCAATTCTTTGGATTTTTCTGTCAGGAGTTTCTTGTTAGTTACCGCTGATGTTAACTTCATTTTAGGCTTATTTTTGCGTGGTTATCAACTGGATTTTTTTGCAGAATTTTTCAGAATCACGAAAATTTCCTTGAAGTTACGTATATTGGGCCTTTAAGGATGATTAAGGAAAGAAATTTCATTAATTAAAATTGTAAGGATATAAATTGAATGTTAATTGTTGATGAAACTGGGGCCAGGATTCCAAAGACTGTAATCCCTCCTTTGATTTCTATCTTCATCATTCTATTAAACTTGTGATGAATCATCACAAAGTTTTATCTTTATCCGCCTTAATTTTTTCCCGTGAAAACTTTGCAACATCTTTTGAGTATAAAATCAAAGGGGAACTAGCTGTTATACATGGTTTGCTTAGTCTCAGTTTGGAAAGTTTAAAGTTTACAGATATGGAAATTAGATTAAAAATCATTATCATTGAAGGTTTTTGACTCTTTTTGAGGATAAAAGAAGTTTCTTGGTGTACGTATTATCCAATAAACTGATAAATCTTGATAATGTATTATTTGCTGTTCCATTGCAGTGTCCCTGAGGACAGATTAGACAAACTAAGATGTTGTGGTGTTGGCAGCTCAGTGCTGTCCTGTTGGTGACATCAATTTCATTATGTAGAGGTTGGTTTGAATTTATTTTTGTTGAGACTACCAGGAGGTAATTAATTAACATAATGATGATATGTAATAAAAAATCAACTCAATCTGTTTATGCTTTTGAAAATCCCTTTGTCATATTTTAAGTTGTCTACCTTTGTCAGAATCTGATTAATCTCCCTTTATCGGTGAGTTATATATATAATTATGATCCTTGCTCTTAGTTAGGATGGAGAGTGTTATAATTTGAGTTATATCCCTTTGTCATGTTTTAAATTATCTACCTTTGTCAGATTCTTAGTTATCTCCCTTTATCTTGTGAGTTATATATAGGGTACATTCGCGCTACAGGTTGAACGATGATGATGATGATGATGATGATGATGATGATGATGATGAAAAGTTGTATCGAAATTGATGAATGATTATTTAATGAAAAAGAGAAGCATGTTATGATGATGCTGATGATGACGATGACGATGATGATGTTGATGATGATGATGGGGTGGTGATGATGATGATGACAATGATGATGATGATGATGATGATGATGATGATGATGATGATGAAAAGTTGTATCGAAATTGATGAATGATTATTTATTGGAAAAGAGAAGCATGTTATGATGATGATGATGATGATGATGATGGTGGTGGTGATGATGATGATGATGATGATGATGAAAAGTTGTATCGAAATTGATGAATGATTATTTATTGAAAAAAAAGAAGCATGTTATGATGATGTTGATAATGATGATGGGGTGGTGATGATGATGATGACAATGATGATGGTGATGATGATGATGATGGTACCATGATGACGATGATGATGATGATGATGATGATGATGATGATGATGAAAAGTTGTATCGAAATTGATGAATGATTATTTATTGGAAAAGAGAAGCATATGATGATGATGATGATGATGACAAATGATGATGATTGTTATGATGATGATGATGGTGCCATGAAGACGATGATGATGATGTTGATGATGATGAAAAGTTGTATCGAAATTGATGAATGATTATTTATTGGAAAGAGAAGCATATGATGATGATGATGATGATGATGATGATGATGATGACAAACGATGATGATGATGCATTAGGGATAGGAATAAATGTTGTGTGAATGATGATGAAGATGTTGGTGAAAATGAGTATTGTGTTTGGAGAAACAGATGAGTTATATATGGTGTTTATGGTGATGATTATTGACCAAAAAGTAAAAACTATTTCTGGGGTCATGATATCATGACAATAATGGCAATAACAACGATGATATGCATATTGATAAGAGAATTTATTGTTATCTATATCAATAAAACAAAAACAAGAGGCCCAGAGGGCCTGTATCGCTCACCTGGATATATTGGTATCTACATATTCAATGTAAAAAAAAATCCAAAAAGATCCCATTGACAGGGACATAAACAAAAACTAATCCTTGAAACATATCTGTATAAATTCAAGTTCGGTTAATGGGTGGGTATCTCATGATCAACTGTTTTCAACTGAGAAACAAGGTCCCTTATTATGCTAAGACCAGACCTGACATCAATGCTTATGTCTTGATTGTATTCATCTGTTTATGCCCAGCTACTGTATAGTTGTACATTGTATATATAGTTTGGGGTTGGGGATCTCAATCATTTAAAAGTTTTGACTCAGGAGTAAGTCTGCAAGGGACAGTGGACCCTGGGATCAAATCTTAAATACTGTTTGTGATCATCTCTTAACGCCCAGCAATTGTATATATAGTTTTGACCATTCAAAAGTACTCAGGAGTTGATTCTGCAAGGGGGTTGCTCAGGATTGTGCCAAGCAATGTTTTATTTTGTTAAAAGGGCTGGGATCACAACCAAATCCAAGTTACACAAGTATCAATTTAAAAATCCTTACTACTATTTCCCCTTTACGGTCCCACCCCTCAGGCCTCAAGGGCGCCAGATTCGCCATTTATGCAATAACTGTTTGTTGTCCCCAAAGGATGTTTCTGACCACATGGGGTGAAAATCCATTGAATACTTTATGAAAAATAGTAATATCAGGGGCTATCCCTATATTTCCCTTTTTGGTCCTGCCCCAACAAACTAAGGAGGGTCAAAGTCGCCATTTATACAAAATCTGTTCCCCTCCTCCAAAGGATATTTCTGACCGAGTTAGGTTCAAATCCATTCAGTACTTTATAAGTAGTAGGCATTTAAAAGGCTTTTCCTTTATTTCCCCTATTGGGCCCCGGCTCCATGGGTGACAGACCAACCATTTATACAAAATTGAAATCCCTTCATCCAAGGATGTTACTGGCAAAATTTGGTCAAATTATGTTGTGTGGTTCAGGACTATTAGGGATTTATAGAAAAAGTTGACAGACTGACAACGGACAATGCACCATGGCATAAGCTCACCGGTCCTTTGGGCCAGGTGAGCTAAAAAGTTCATATCCAACCTTTCTTAGAAACCTATCATCTTCCAAGAGCATTGTAATACCATTCCCTTCTATACTATAGTCATGAAATACCTATCAACCCCCATAAAATACTCAAACCCCCTATACTGTAGTCATCAAATACCTATCTACCCCATTAAATACTCCTCCCCCCTATACTGTAGTCATAAAATACCTATCTACCCCCATAAAATACTCATCCCCACTATACTGTAGTATAAAATATCTATCTACAGCCAAAAAATACTCATCCCCCTTATACTGTAGTCATAAAAAATACCTATCTACCCCAATTTAATACTCATCCCCCTTATACTGTAGTCATAAAATACCTATCTACCACCATAAAATACTCATCTGCCCTATACTGTAGTCATAAAATACCTATCCATCCCCATAAAATACTCATCCCCCCTATACTGTAGTCATAAAATACCTATCTATCCCCATAAAATACTCATCCCCCCTATACTGTAGTCATAAAATATCTATCTAGCACCATAAAATACTCATCCCCCTATACCATAGTCATACAATATCTATCTACCACCATAAAATATTCATCCCCCCCTATACTGTAGTCATAAAATATCTATCTACCCCCATTAAATACTCATCCCCCCTATACCGTAGTCATAAAATACCTATCTACCCCAATAAAATACTCATCCCCCTTATACTGTAATCATAAAAAATACCTATCTACCCCCATTTAATACTCATCCCCCTTATACTGTAGTCATAAAATACTTATCTACCACCATAAAATACTCATCCCCCCTATACTGTAGTCATAAAATACCTATCAACCCCCATAAAATACTCAAACCCCCTATACTGTAGTCATCAAATACCTATCTATCCCCATTAAATACTCCTCCCCCCTATACTGTAGTCATAAAATACCTATCTTCCCCCATAAAATACTCATCCCCACTATACTGTAGTATAAAATATCTATCTACAGCCAAAAAATACTCATCCCCCTTATACTGTAGTCATAAAAAATACCTATCTACCCCAATTTAATACTCATCCCCCTTATACTGTAGTCATAAAATACCTATCCATCCCCATAAAATACTCATCCCCCCTATACTGTAGTCATAAAATACCTATCTATCCCCATAAAATACTCATCCCCCCTATACCTGTAGTCATAAAATATCTATCTAGCACCATAAAATACTCATCCCCCTATACCATAGTCATACAATATCTATCTACCACCATAAAATATTCATCCCCCCCTATACTGTAGTCATAAAATATCTATCTACCCCCATTAAATACTCATCCCCCCTATACCGTAGTCATAAAATACCTATCTACCCCAATAAAATACTCATTCCCCTATACTGTAGTATAAAATATCTATCAACCCCCATAAAATACTCAAACCCCCTATACTGTAGTCATCAAATACCTATCTATCCCCATTAAATACTCCTCCCCCCTATACTGTAGTCATAAAATACCTATCCATCCCCATAAAATACTCCTCCCCCCTATACTGTAGTCATAAAATACCTATCCATCCCCATAAAATACTCATCCCCCCTATACTGTAGTCATAAAATACCTATCCATCCCCATTAAATACTCCTCCCCCCTATACTGTAGTCATAAAATACCTATCTACCCCCATAAAATACTCATCCCCACTATACTGTAGTATAAAATATCTATCTACAGCCAAAAAATACTCATCCCCCTTATACTGTAGTCATAAAAAATACCTATCTACCCCAATTTAATACTCATCCCCCTTATACTGTAGTCATAAAATACCTATCTACCACCATAAAATACTCATCTGCCCTATACTGTAGTCATAAAATACCTATCCATCCCCATAAAATACTCATCCCCCCTATACTGTAGTCATAAAATACCTATCTATCCCCATAAAATACTCATCCCCCCTATACTGTAGTCATAAAATATCTATCTAGCACCATAAAATACTCATCCCCCTATACCATAGTCATACAATATCTATCTACCACCATAAAATATTCATCCCCCCCTATACTGTAGTCATAAAATATCTATCTACCCCCATTAAATACTCATCCCCCCTATACCGTAGTCATAAAATACCTATCTACCCCAATAAAATACTCATTCCCCTATACTGTAGTATAAAATATCTATCTACCCCCATTAAATACTCATCCCCCCTATACTGTAGTCATAAAATACCTATCTACCCCAATAAAATACTCATCCCCCTTATACTGTAATCATAAAAAATACCTATCTACCCCCATTTAATACTCATCCCCCTTATACTGTAGTCATAAAATACTTATCTACCACCATAAAATACTCATCCCCCCTATACTGTAGTCATAAAATACCTATCAACCCCCATAAAATACTCAAACCCCCTATACTGTAGTCATCAAATACCTATCTATCCCCATTAAATACTCCTCCCCCCTATACTGTAGTCATAAAATACCTATCTTCCCCCATAAAATACTCATCCCCACTATACTGTAGTATAAAATATCTATCTACAGCCAAAAAATACTCATCCCCCTTATACTGTAGTCATAAAAAATACCTATCTACCCCAATTTAATACTCATCCCCCTTATACTGTAGTCATAAAATACCTATCCATCCCCATAAAATACTCATCCCCCCTATACTGTAGTCATAAAATACCTATCTATCCCCATAAAATACTCATCCCCCCTATACCTGTAGTCATAAAATATCTATCTAGCACCATAAAATACTCATCCCCCTATACCATAGTCATACAATATCTATCTACCACCATAAAATATTCATCCCCCCCTATACTGTAGTCATAAAATATCTATCTACCCCCATTAAATACTCATCCCCCCTATACCGTAGTCATAAAATACCTATCTACCCCAATAAAATACTCATTCCCCTATACTGTAGTATAAAATATCTATCTACCCCCATTAAATACTCATCCCCCCTATACTGTAGTCATAAAATACCTATCTACCCCAATAAAATACTCATCCCCCTTATACTGTAGTCATAAAAAATACCTATCTACCCCCATTTAATACTCATCCCCCTTATACTGTAGTCATAAAATACTTATCTACCACCATAAAATACTCATCCCCCCTATACCCTAGTCATAAAATACCTATCTACCACCATAAAATACTCATTCCCCCTATACTGTAGTCATAAAATACCTATCTACCACCATAAAATACTCATCCCCCTCTTACTGTAGTCATAAAATATCTATCTACCACCATAAAATATTCATCCCCCCCTATACTGTAGTATAAAATATCTATCTACCACCATAAAATACTCATCCCCCCTATACCTTAGTCATAAAATACCTATCTACCACCATAAAATACTCATCCCCCTCATACTGTAGTCATCAAATACCTATCTACCACCATAAAATATTCATCCCCCTATACTGTAGTCATAAAATATCTATCTACCCCCATAAAATACTCATCCCCCTATACCATAGTCATAAAATATCTATCTACCACCATAAAATACTCATCCCCCTATACCATAGTCATAAAATATCTATCTACCACCATAAAATATTCATCCCCCCCTATACTGTAGTATAAAATATCTATCTACCACCATAAAATACTCATCCCCCCTATACCTTAGTCATAAAATACCTATCTACCACCATAAAATACTCATCCCCCTCATACTGTAGTCATAAAATACCTATATACCACCATAAAATACTCATCCCCACCTATACTGTAGTATAAAATACCTATCCACTCCCTTAAAATACTCACCCCCCCCCCTATACTGTAGTCGTAAAATAGCTATCCATCCCCATAAAATACTCATCCCCCCTATACTGTAGTCAAAAAATAGCTATCCATCCCCATAAAATACTCATCCCCCCTATACTGTAGTCATAAAATATCTATCTACCACCATAAGATATTCATCCCCCCCTATACTGTAGTATAAAACATCTATCTACCACCATAAGATACTCATCCCCCCCTATACTGTAGTATAAAGTATCTATCTACCCCCATTAAATACTCATCCCCCCTATACTGTAGTCATTAAATATCTATCTACTCCCATTTAATACTCATCCCCCTTATACTGTAGTCATAAAAAATACCTATCTACCCCCATTTAATACTCATCCCCCTTATACTGCACATGTAGTCATAAAATACCTTTCTACCACCATAAAATACTCATCCCCCCTATACCGTAGTCATAAAATACCTATCTACCACCATAAAATACTCATCCCCCCTTTACCTTAGTCATAAAATACCTATCTACCACCATAAAATACTCATCCCCCTCATACTGTAGTCATAAAATACCTATCTACCACCATAAAATACTCATCCCCCATATATAGTCATAAAATACCTATATACCACCATAAAATACTCATCCCCACCAATACTGTAGTATAAAATACCTATCCACTCCCATAAAATACTCACCCCCCCCCCCCCCTCCTATACCGTAGTCATAAAATATCTATCTACCCCAATAAAATACTCATTCCCCTATACTGTAGTCGTAAAATAGCTATCCATCCCCATAAAATACTCATCCCCCCTATACTGTAGTCATAAAATACCTATCCATCCCCATAAAATACTCATCCCCCCTATACTGTAGTCATAAAATATCTATCTAATATCTATCTAACCCCATAAAATACTCATCCCCCTATACCATGGTCATAAAATATCTATCTACCACCATACATAATGTAAAATACTCATCCCCCTATACCATAGTCATAAAATATCTATCTACCACCATAAGATATTCATCCCCCCAATACTGTAGTATAAAATATCTATCTACCCCCATTAAATACTCATCCCCCCTATACTGTAGTCATTAAATATCTATCTACTCCCATTTAATACTCATCCCCCTTATACTGTAGTCATAAAAAATACCTATCTACCCCCATTTAATACTCATCCCCCTTATACTGTAGTCATAATATACCTATCTACCACCATAAAATACTCATCCCCCCTATACCTTAGTCATAAAATACCTATCCACTCCCATAAAATACTCACCCCCCCCTATACCGTAGTCATAAAATATCTATCTACCCCAATAAAATACTCATTCCCCTATACTGTAGTCGTAAAATAGCTATCCATCCCCATAAAATACTCATCCCCCCTATACTGTAGTCATAAAATAGCTATCCATCCCAATAAAATACTCATCCCCCAATACTGTAGTCATAAAATATCTATCTACCCCCATAAAATACTCATCCCCCCTATACTGTAGTCATAAAATACCTATCCATCCCCATAAAATACTCATCCCCCCTATACTGTAGTCATAAAATACCTATCTACCCCCATAAAATACTCATCCCCCCTATACTGTAGTCATAAAATATTTATCTAACCCCATAAAATACTCATCCCCCTATACCATGGTCATAAAATATCTATCTACCCCCATAAAATATTCATCCCCCCTATACTGTAGTCATAAAATATCTATCTACCCCCATAAAATACTCATCCCCCCCTATACTGTAGTATAAAATATCTACCTACCACCATAAAATATTCATCCCCCCCTATACTGTAGTATAAAATATCTATCTACCACCATAAAATATTCATCCCCCCCTATACTGTAGTATAAAATATCTATCTACCACCATAAATTATTCATCCCCCCCCCCTCCTATACTGTAGTATAAAATATCTATCTACCCCCATAAAATATTCATCCCCCTCCCCTATACTGTAGTATAAAATATCTATCTACCCCCATAAAATACTCATCCCCCTATACTGTAGTCATCAAATACCTATCTACCACCATAAAATATTCATCCCCCCTATACTGTAGTCATAGAATATCTATCTACCCCCATAAAATACTCATCCCCCTATACCATAGTCATAAAATATCTATCTACCACCATAAAATACTCATCCTCCTATACCATAGTCATATAATATCTATCTACCACCATAAAATATTCATCCCCCCCTATACTGTAGTATAAAATATCTATCTACCCCCATTAAATACTCATCCCCCTTATACTGTAGTCATAAAAAATACCTATCTACCACCATAAAATACTCATCCCCACTATACCGTAGTCATAAAATACCTATATACCCCAATAAAATACTCATCCCCCCTATACTGTAGTCATAAAATATCTATCTACCACCATAAAATACTCATCCCCCCTATATTGTAGTCATAAAATATCTATCTACCCCCATAAAATAATCATCCCCCTATACTGTAGTCATCAAATACCTATCTACCACCATAAAATATTCATCCCCCTATACTGTAGTCATAAAATATCTATCTACCCCCATAAAATACTCATCCCCCTATACCATAGTCATAAAATATCTATCTACCACCATAAAATACTCATCCCCCTATACCATAGTCATAAAATATCTATCTACCACCATAAAATATTCATCCCCCCCTATACTGTAGTATAAAATATCTATCTACCCCCATTAAATACGCATCCCCCTTATACTGTAGTTATAAAAAATACCTATCTACCTCCATTTAATACTCATCCCCATTATACTGTAGTCATAAAATACCTATCTACCACCATAAAATACTGATCCCCCTATACTGTAGTCATAAAATACCTATCTACCACCATAAAATACTCATCCCCACTATACCGTAGTCATAAAATACCTATCTACCCCAATAAAATACTCATCCCCCCTATACCGTAGTCATAAAATATCTATCTACCACCATAAAATACTCATCCCCCCTATATTGTAGTCATAAAATATTTATCTACCACCATAAAATAATCATCCCCCATATATAGTCATAAAATACATATATATTTATCCCCATAAAATACTCGAACAATCTATATTGTAGTCATTAAATACATATCTACCCCCATAAAATACTCAATTAATCTATACTGTAGTCATAAAATATCTATCTACCCCTATAAAGTAGTTTTGGAACAACTGCGAATCATAAGATATTCCAACATTATATATTTAAAAAAAAAATATGCATTCTAAACATCAATTACAACATAATATTGATATTTAGTAAAACAAACATATTCAGTATTCCCTTTGAAAATAAAAATTACTCACCAGTACTCGTTTAGGCCATTTTCTTTTGTTTGGGTCACTCTGTAAAAATGTCACTATCTCATCATAGAAGTCAGTGTCCATCTTGCACCGTTGCAGGATAAAACCATGTATGGTAATGTCCAAGTGACCAAGTTATATGCATACCTGACCATCCACATAACTTCTAATTACAAAAACAACATCTCTTTAATGTCTCAATCAAAGTCAACCTTATCCCATTCAACAGGTGTTCAAGTATAGTCATGATCAATTGAATCAATAAATGTCAACCATAGTTCTGGCATGGGAAGTCTGGTGTGGTACACAAGCTTTAATTATATAATTATACCTCATTAAGCATAGTGAAATACTTAGAGAATTGTTTTTAAAGAATATAATTGTATATTTTGGAAAAAAGGAATATATAATACAAAAGTTGAAGAAAACACCTTGCATCAGTATGATTATATGTTAGCAAATATTTTCTTAAGTATATTATAATATATAGCTAGCTATAACTAGCCTCAGAATTTTTGTAACAACTCAACTGGTACATTCTCCTTTACTATATATAACATATATCGCAATAAAGAACATTCTAAGGCAGTTGAATAATTGACTTATATCCCACCTTTAGTTTTCACTTTAATTTTTGGACTACAATTTTATATTTTACTTATTTTTGTGTTTAAATCAAGTGTTATCAAGAAAGCGCAAAGTTATTATAAATGCAAGTTTAAGTATCAGCTGTTGTGAATAATAAAACTATATATGTAATTGGTTTTATAAATTCAGTGTATCTATTTGTTTTAATTATCATTCATTATTTGAGACTGTATATTTCCCTGGGTAAATCTTAAGCTTCACACGTACACCTGTATGCTGGTCACCTGTCACCCATCTCTCACCTGTATCAATTAATATTGCAATAAGCCCCAGGGGCCATCCTACTCATCCCCATACAGGTGACACCCTAGTGTGTATTACCTGGCCAGACATATAGGAACCATGTATTACAGGTAACATGATGTTATGATGCTAAAATTTTGTATTTAAGTAAAATGATTTTGTTAAATTCAGGGGGGGATGAATATTTTATGGGGGGGATGAATATTTTATGCATAAAATATTCATCCGGATGACTATTTTATGCATAAAATATTCATCCGGATGAGCATTTCATGGGGATGAAAATTTTATAGGACACCGGCACAGGAGGCACAGAAATAAACCATGATAAACGAACGCACTTGGACCGAACCATAGGCAGATCTGAAAATCCACAGTTTAGGAGGAGAAATCAATGACATATTAATAATAAAATGCCGTTATTTCACACGTCCACTTAATTATGTAACATTTTTTACATCTTCATCTGGAATGACATTGTTAAAGAAATAAACAACACAAACTAGCAATAGTCAGCAATTTAGTTTCAGCCAGGTTCGTCTGGACCCCTCAAACCACACGTGCCAGATTTTCCAGAGGTCAGCCTCGGTCCAAATCTGTGCCCGGTGTTTTGGCTGCAGGTTCAACTGGTTCAGCTGGTTCAACCCGTAGCGTGAATGTACCCATAGTATATCATGATCCTAAGTGTTTGTCAGTATAGAGATTATTATATTTTGAGTTATCTCCCTTTTTCTGATTCTGAGTTATCTTCCTTTATCTTGTGAGTTGTATATATTATATTATGATCCTTGCTGTTTGTCAGGATGGAGAGTATTATATGTTAAGTTTTCTACCTTTGCCAGATTCCGAGTTATCTCCCTTTATCTTGTGATTTATATATATTATGATCCTTGCTGTTTGTCAGGATGGAGAGTATTATATGTTAAGTTTTCTACCTTTGCCAGTTTCCGAGTTATCTCCCTTTATCTTGTGATTTATATATATTATGATCCTTGCTCTTTGTTAGGATGGAGAGTATTATATTTTAAGTTTTCTACCTTTGTCAGATTTGGAGTTATCTCCCTTTATCTTGTGATTTATATATATTATATTATGATCCTTGCTCTTTGTTAGGATGGAGAGTGTTATATTTTAAGTTCTCTACCTTTGTCAGATTTGGAGTTATCTCCCTTTATCTTGTGAGTTATATATATTATATTATGGTCCTTGCTCTTTGTTAGGATGGAGAGTGTTATATTTTAAGTTCTCTACCTTTTTCTGATTCGGAGTTATCTCCCTTTATCTTATAAGTTATACATATTATATAGATTGATCTCCCTTTATCTTCTGAGTTATATATATTATATTATGATCCTTGCTCTTTGTTAGGATGGAGAGTGGTCCTAAAGGTTGGGTCTGGTGAGGATGTGTCGCCGTTAACAAGTTTGTTCGACCTCTGGACGTCCTCACACTACCTGAACGATGACGCTGCTGGCATCGCCCAAGTTCACGACTCATATTTTTCCTCGGGGATGCCTACATACAAATCCAGGATCGTGAACGACTGGGAAAAGTCAAAAATACAAAATGTAATTTATTAGTAGTGCATGTAATCGAAAATTTCAACAGAGCACTGAATTGTCTATTCTTTATTCCTATTTGTCTTAATTGCATATAATATTTAGAAACAATATAAGATATGCTTATTATAATCATATTGATATAAATTTATATGCATGTCTGTAATGTCCTGCTATAGGTATAGGATGGGAAAATACTGTCTTTCTGACAGGCTATCTGTTCTAGGCATGTGGTATAGGACTCAGGAACCGCTAAGTATATATAGTTAAGCAACGGCGAGCGTGGTCAGTAGTTAGATAGGTGAATGCTTGCATGTTACATGTAGGGTTTTCCCTGGGACCCTCAAATTTAATAAAGTTAGGAGACCTGGGACTTCGATCCCATCACAAATAAAATTTTGTAAAACTTCATCAATTTTGGGAGTCTTTTGACAATTTTAGGAGTCAAAATGCAGTTTTTGTGGGTCAGGGAAAACCCTGTACATGCTATTTGATCTCTTTAACCTTGAAAGTAGGTCAGGGTCAATAGTTTGAAGAAACTGTGTACAACTAAGATTACCCCAGGTAATACTGTATTTATTGGTGTTGGAATGAAATAACAGGTTGGACAATGTGTTATTTGGCTTCAGGTGAAGGTTGGTATGTATGACAGGGATGGAAAGGAGATTGTTAACATCGTGTTCAATAACACCTGGTCAGACAGCATGACCTCTTGGTTTTCTGCCGATAATATTGTCCAGCAAGGTCAGCGCTACTCCGACCTTTCACCTCAGCGTATCGCTAATTGTAGTGCTGATGGGTAAGTATTTAAGATTTAGTTTCTCCCCATTAAATAGAGTTTTCCTCAACTCCAGTCAGTGAAAGATATTTCTGTCTTAACCTTGGGTTAAGACATGGAAGAGAAAAATAATCATTTACCACAGAAAAATAACTGTATACTCATGATCATGGCTAAGTACCAGAATGGATTGCCAAAAAATGGAAGGGGCTTACAAAGGGATATCTTTGATTTCCAGGGGTTTCATTCACCTTAACGCTCTCTACACCCCTGGAAAATGTAATAGTTAAACTGAAGGCATGCTCAGGTAAAAGCAAAATTGACCAATCGCTAGGCTGATGCCTGTCTTTTCAAGATTACAAAGGAGCCACAATGTATTGGCTTCAAAGTCTGTCAATTTTTACCGTTATGTGACCACAAGATTCTTTTGATGTACCGCAAAGGGTCAAATCAGTCTACTTGCCTCATCAACAAGGTGGCACACACAAAACCTTCAGATTTGCCATGACATATTCCAAGGGTGTAGAGAGTGTAGGTGATCGTAATCCCTGGATATCGAGGATGATACATAAATAGAATGTAAAGGGGTGTATACAAGTACTAACAGAAAATACAGTAATGTTTCCGGTTCAGTCGTATTTGAACATTGTAATCCTGCTACAGCAATTAGGTCTCCCATGTTATTGTTATTGGTATAATTTATCCCTACGTTACTTAATGATTTCTCTGTTTAAACTTTAGCGAACCAGATAAGGGTCATCGCTTCCTGATCTCGTCGCACTCATCCCCGGGATGTGACGCCATAAGCGGGTGGATGGTAGTCGTAGATAAGGGACGTACAGGACAGTGCCACTGGGACTACGGACATGAAACACCGTTCTTCCTGTACTCTCCTAACAGGACCAGTACAACTATGTTGGGTAAGTATTTGACAAGACTTGATTACTGGTCTAGCTGTTGGAATGTATGCAGCAGTTTTCTGATTGAACCAGTTGCTTTTTCAACAAGCTATCGGGTCAGTAGATATTTTGTGAACCTATCTGAAATTTTGTCGCCATGCAGATTTAAAAATATAAATTTCACAAAGCTTTAAGATTTCACAAAATGTTTTGAGAGCACCCTACCCCACCCCACCCCCCAACCCCAGCCCCACCACAATCTCAATCTTTTTCTGGACCAGTGTAAACTTGCATATATAGTCCAGTGAAGTTTTACTTTAACTGAACTTTTTAAACCTTTTCATTCAAATTCGAATTCAACCCTTGTTGAATAGGTAGTTAAACCTGTGAAGTTCCTGTTTATGATTATATATCAGTGCCTCATCTTCCCATAGGTGAAGTTTTTGCTTATGTATCTGACTTGGAGTAAAGTATCAAACTATGGTTGAGGTATAAATAATTGAGTAATATCTGGAAATTTTTAGTCACAGTTTAAAGGTTCCTGTTTTTGCCCCCTTGATTGGTGCAGACTTTTGTGACTGTGAATATTCCAACACAATGTACCATATATGATTTGTGATAATTCATTTCACAAAATGGGAGGAAATATGGAATTTAATTGCTAATTTGTGTAAATTGTCTAGATTCAAGATAACTTAACCAATATCTTGAAATTTAGCATCATAAGTCACTATAGAAAGAAACATTGTGTTGTGTTGTTTTTTTTGTCCAGGAAAAATGCAATGTTTCTATCCTACCAAAGTGAACTGTTGCTTCATGTACAAATGGCCAATGGACTTTCTAGATTTCAACAATTATAATTTCTGTTGCAGAAATGGTCAACGCCAATGTGTTTGTTATTTTTGTGGGTAAGTATTTTATCATATTTAAATTATTTTTCTGTTAAATTAAGTACTTATTTCCAGTGAAAGAAAATTCGAGAAATACACAATGGATGGAAATGTTTGTGTGTCATTTTTATTGAAAGATTCATCTATCTTGAAGATTTTCTCTTTCCAAGGACAAATTAACTAACTTGTTCATTGTACATTAGACTGAAAATACCCACAAAAAGAACTACAGAAAACTCCAACTCAAAAACCTCATTCCAGGATAAAACTGATGGCTTACATTTGAATTACTCAGGTGACCTCCAGGGTCATAAAGTGCAAAACTTCTCTTCTGAGAGTTGTGGTTGGATCTAACCAAATCAATTTGAAGGTCTACGTCGTTATTTTGGCTCACTTTTAGATTGGGACACTTACCCGGGGTATTTAAACTGTATGTGAAAATTTAAGCCCACAAATCAGCTGTTTGGCTGTCAGTAGACTGACAGCAGCCAAAATTGTAAATGATTATTTTTTCAGATGACTGTGTCGACAACCCGTGCCAGTTTGGTGGGAAATGTCACAACAATATGGGCATGTTCAGCTGTGAGTGTGTCGACCAATACTACGGCTATAAATGTGAAAGTAAGTTTATACTGACCAATATTACAGCTATAAATGGGAAAGTAAGTTTAAACTGACCAATATTACAGTCAACGTCTTTTGTTTCCCTGGTCCTATTTCTCGGGAAACAACAGAAAATATTTCCCTTGCTTATATTTCCCTGGTCCTTTTTCTGGGAAAATAACACTATGTTTCTCTGGCTTATTTCCTTGGCCCCATTTCTGGGAAAACAACACATAATGTTTCCCTGGCTTATTTCCCTGGTCCCATTTCTAGAGAAACAACAAATTGCACTTACCTTCCTTCTTTCTCTGATCTTATTTCTGGAGAAACAACACATTGTATTTCCCTCGCTAATTTCCCTTGGCCTTATTCTGGAGAAACAACACATTGTATTTCCCTCGCTAATTTCCCTTGGCCTTATTCTGGAGAAACAACAGATTGTATTTCCTGTCTGCTTATTTCCCTGGTCCTATTTCTTGGGGAAACAACACATCATATTTCCTGTCTGCTTATTTCCCTGGTCCTATTTCTTGGGGAAACAACACAATGTAATTCCTGTCTGCTTATTTTCCTGGTCCTATTTCTAGGGGATACAACACATTGTATTTCCCTTGCTCATTTCCCTTGGCCTTATTCTGGAAGAAAAAAACATTATATTTCCTTGCTCATTTCCCCTGGCCTTATTTTGGGGAAACAACACATTTTTTCCCCCCTTGCTTATTTCCCTGGTCCTGTAGCTACTTCTAGGGGAAAATAAATTGTGTTCTCCTTGCTTATTTCCCTTTCTTTGTAAACACTGAGTAGAACAACTGTTGAGCAAGATGTACTAAAGACCCGTGTTTTATGAGACTAAAGCTGAGGAAATAATGGCACAGATCCAGGACCTGATCATCTTGAACAAGGGTGTATTTCTGTTTTGGTCTTGGGTGTAAACATTTTTCTGTCCTTGTGAAACAAATAATCTTGTACTCTAGCTACCGCAAGGGCACTAGTGCAAGGTAATGGCTTTGAAAATCAATATAATAGTGATATATATTACACTTACAAGTAAGTAGGAAAAATGGCCAATCTTTCAAGTTTTCTTTTTCTTTAAGAGTTATTGTGACGCGCGTCAGCGTGTTATGTTGAAATATCTGTAAAGATATCAGTTTACACACCAAAACAACAAAAAAGACAAATTATTTCTTATATTTACATTTTGACACTTTAAAATCGATTTATGCAACTTAAAAAAGTAATAGTCACCATTTATTTAACGTTATATGCACTGACAGAACAGCTGACAACTGAAGGAATACCAAAAACAACTGATTCCAATTTGGCGTGAAAGGCTGTCAACCTCAAGAAGTAAACAGAATATAGTCCACAATAACATATTTTTGTTTGTTACCGTTAGAAATTGAAGATATTTTATTTTTCATTATTATATCAGAGACTGCCATCCACTATGCAACATCACAAGAAAATACCTAAAATATTTAAAGAGTGATAATTTGCCAACAACAACAAGGCATTTGTGAAGAGAACTATCAAACAGGTCATCTAAGCCTTCAAGACAACTTATAAGACAAAAACAGATTGCTTTCAATTGCTTATTAAAGTTTTAAAAAATCAAGTTCATCCAAAGTTTGAATTAAAGGTAACAAATTAACAATGCGCATTCCACTAATAGCGGAAGCGTGATAGTGGTCTGGCTTGTATTCCTACGTGCTGGACTAACGTTTACCGAGGTGTAAACGTCAAAATTGTTAGTGGTGGTACCATATAGGGAATACACAATACACACTGGAAATGTATAAATATACTGACATCAACAACTGTTCAAATATTCTATTTATTAACTTAAATAATACTTTCTGAATAGCTTTATTTACTTGGTTGTACATGTCTACCCTTTACAGCTGTGTGTCCCTGTCAGTACGGGTCTTGTGTGAAGGAAACCGCTGGAACTGGATCGGATCCTCGGAACTTTAAAATCGGAGGGGATATCCTGTACTGTAATTGTTCTGCAGGGTACACTGGGGCCAACTGTGACCAGGGTAAGTATTCTAATTACTGAGGAGTAAACTGGGGCCAACTGTGACCAGGGTAAGTATTCTAATTACTGAGGAGTAAACTGGGGCCAACTGTGACTAGGGTAAGTATTCTAATTACTGAGGAGTAAACTGGGGCCAATTATAGGTAACTGTTCTTAGAGGTAATCTTAAGGGTCAATTAAATGATCAGGTAAGATGCTCTACTTCAGAGGGGTAAACTGGGGTCGATTGTTTATTTAATATATCGATGTCATGTGTGTGTAAATTTATGAAAATCAATTAATTAAATACATTGATCTGCACTTATGAGCTACTGTAAAAGTTGAAATTTTCGCTTACGTTGCTGGCAGTACATCTCTGCGAATATATCCACACGTGAACATATTCATGCAGCAATACTTAAACTCAAGCTACAGCTGTATAACAGTACTATAGGTACACAATGCAAAACAGCATGACTGCAATGCGAAACATTTCCACATGGCGTACAGTTTGGAGGCAGACTAAGCGAAAAATTCCATGCACAGAAATATTGGCTTTTACAGTATTTATTGTCCCAGGTCCAGTATGGAAAAAATTCAATATTCCCAAAGATAATCCTTACCTATTAGTAAAAGTATAAATATTCAATTTCAAACAGATATTGACGACTGTCTGGGAGATCCTTGTTCAAATGGAGGTGTGTGTATAGACGGGGTTCAGTCTTACAACTGTGAATGCCCTGTTGGTTACCATGGCATCCATTGTGAAGGTAGGTAATTGATCTGCATGTTTATATGCCATCAGCACTAAAACTAGACCATATACATGTACCTAACAAGCAAATATTTACACGTCTACTGGTAACCCACTATAATGAACATTACCAGCAGAAATGCTTTTTGTTTGAGTATAAAACAAACATTCTCCTGACGTGATTTAATACTTACGACGTCATAGCTTAATTCAGATATTGTAAACAATTAAAGGTGACGTAACACACACATGTGCTGCACCTTTAAAATTTAGAAATAGATACAGTATGCCGAAAAAATTAATTAAACTGCATCATACAGCTGTTTTGTCCTCCTAGGACTCTTCAGTGATGCTAGGGGCCAAAAGGTGGGAATTTATAATTTCTAAACTATTGTAGAAGCAGAAGGGTCAGGTGCATAAAACCCCTTTAATTTATAGATTTAGAAGTAAAATAAAACTAGTTCTGTATAATGTCAAATCGTGTAATACGAAAATGTTTATATTATGTACCCTGTCACTACTCAAATGAGATTAACTGTGGCTATATTTAAGCTCATTTTGATATACCTCAGTAGTAACTATTAACTGTCATTGTTTTGTACACAGATACAAGGGACGAACAAATTACACAACAAAGTACCACTGGTGCGATCATTGCTGTAGCCATAGTTGTCCCCCTTGTTGTCATCGTCATCATCCTCGCTGTCGTCTACGGGATATACATAAAGCGTAATCCTGATGGGTATGGCCGTGCCACCATCTACAAACATTCAGGTGACAATGATTTCTGATTGAATTATATATAAGCATTCAAGTGACAATGATTTCTGATTGAATTATTAACAAGCATTCAAGTGACAATGATTTCTGATTGAATTATATACAAACAACAAGGTGACAATGATTTCTGATTGAATTATAATTATACAAGTATTCAGATGACAATGATTTCTGATTGATTCAAGTCAGTAGATGATATATACAAGCATTTAGATGACAAAGATATCTGATTGATTAGTCAGTAATTAATTTGGAGACATATTTGCTCCAGTCATATATACATTGAAAAAATTTGGTAAAGCCCTTTCATAGTTTGACTTTCTCCGAATGGTACGTACTCTATGAATCATTGATTGCATGTCCACAACTGTTCAATTATGTGTGCAGCAAACATTATATTAATTATCATATAATCATGTCATGTTCATTTCCTTTGCATGTAAAATAAAGATGGATTTTTTTATTTTCCAGCTTTGGCCAGAGACTTTGTCCGACGCAGTTTCCGCAGGATGTCTGGTCGCAGGCCGCGTCAGGGTAAAGAGGCCACGTCTAAGGAAACGACCAAAGATAACAAAAAAATCATTTCATCGGATCAAATCACATTTGAATACGATAATTCTGGATTCCGGGATGGAGATGTGGATGATGGATTTGGCGATGGAGATAGCTCAAATCGAGGCTACAGCCGTCAAGATTCGGAACATATTGATCTCACCCCAGAAGATCAGTCCGTTATTTCCGGTGAATCTGTCAGGTCTAAGACACCTCCACATAGTGTAGGATATACTAAGTACTTAGACCCTCGTCAGACTAACAGATCTCACAGCACAAGTCCAAGATTTGATGCAGAACACCCCTACCCGGAAAGTAGCCAGGATTCAAATACCAGTGGCTCCCTCTACCAGGAAATGAACCCAGGTCTGACACCTGACTACGGCCCTGCCTATCAACCAGATATTTCGCCTCGCTATGACAATATGTCGGTCCAACAGAATACACCTGGTGCTGGGCCTGTCAAACCCAAGCATCCTCAAGCAGCCCCTCGCAGTAACAAAGATCGCAATTATCAAAATGATAAGCGTCCTTCCAATGAAAATTTTAATCAAGGTGTTCAAGGAAGGCCCAACGACAGATATCATCCAGATCTTCCATCTCCATCTGGTGATCGAAGTAAACCTGACATTGTACCGCCTTCGCATGGTCACCAAGGCGTTAATCAACGCTCCAACGATCGTTACAATCCTGACACGCAACCAGCGATGAGATACACACCAAAGTCCCGGTCAGAAGATCGGTACAACACGGATAATTCACCACGACCAGATGATAGGTATAACCCTGACATTCAGTCTCGTTCCAACCGTGAAGTGCAGCCACGGTCTGATGATCGCTATAATGTTTCACAATCTGATGATCAACAAAATGCAAGTCACAAACCACGCCCAGCAAAATTAGACTTTAACAGTGACCCAAGGAACAAACATTCAGATGGTCATACTCCCACGAGAGTAAACCACCCATCCCCAGGTTATTCTCAGGGAAATCCCACCTCCCCTGGGAACTCCAGAGGAAATCCCACCTCCCCTGGGTATTCCCAGAGGAACCCCACCTCTCCAGGATATTCCCAGAGGAATCCCACCTCTCGGGGATATTCTCCGGGGAATCCCACAGCTCCTCCAGGCTATGACACCCCGAATTCTCGTCAGCCTCGGACCCCTCAACAAGAATCTCCCCCCAGGGGTGTGGTGATGCTGGATGATGGAGAACCCATTAGGGAGATCAATATCTAGAGTTATTATTAATGAACTTACTACCTTATAGTGTTATATCCATACCTGTCAACTCTCACTATTAGGCTGTTGTTTGTCTCTCGTGCTCAGTAACTCATAATCTTTGTGTGAATATTTTATACTTTGACTGGTTTTCATATTTCTTTCGAAGTTTTATATAATTAATACAATTGTATAATTAATACAATTGTATAATTACATTATGTCAAAGTTTTCAGACAGTAAGATGCTAAGGACTCACAGGCCAGTCTGACCGAGACTGAATTATTATAAGAAGTATCAATAATAACAAACAGCGGCCATGTTGATACAGAGTAACTTGTCTAAACCGGATGTCATTGGGACCAAAGTTTTTGGCCGGTTTACACAGGTGTCTGGTATGTAGAGGTTTGATATGAGTTCAAAGGGAAAGTCTTGGACCGAACTCTAAGGCTGGAACAGACGAGATTCGGACTAGACAGGTGCCGGTTTAGACAAGTTATACTGTATATACATCTCCTGGCAGAAACGATATACAATTTTAAAGATTTCTGTAAACATTTACCGTAAAAACTCATGTAATCTACGCACCGGTGTAATTTACGCACCCTAAAAATCAAGGTCTGTATTTATATTGTAGCTCATCCAAATTTTAGCGCATTACCGAATTTAATCAGATAAGCTCAGTAATTATTTTGTTGCACTCAAAATACTTGCTGTATAAAGCAATACAATGTATACAGAAACTATAATGAGCGTAATCATAATTCTACGGAGTGCTCTTAATTTGAAATTGCCGAAAATAAAATTACCGCAAAAATATGTACGTTTACAGTATCAATCAACAATTCTTGTAAATTCTTTTGTTGTAAAACATGAATTATTCAAGGCTAGCTACTGTCCTTTGTTTAATTTTTGAGTTCAGTGTATGGAGCTCTGTTGGCTGTTGTAATGGAGGATAACTTTAATTTAACCTATTTTAAACATTGTTATGCTGCAAAGATGTCAAACTTTTCAATAACCTAATTTCACCTTGTTCTGTTTATGAGTAGTAAGGGTTGACAGGTATGCATTTCGTGGACCAAAGACCTCTTTAGGTCCACCTGGTAGAGCCATATATACTGCCTGCTTAACGAAATTTGAGGAGTACAGGAGTACAACGAATATAAGTACAGGATTCTGTTTGCTGTACCCTATATCAGTGAAATAATCAAAAGGAAAATTATGTTATAGGTGCTTTGTATAATAACGTCCGTCCAGGAAATTATAAGATTGTTTTTTTTTACCTTTATTATTTTTTTAGAAAATTCACCAAGACATTGTCTTTCTTTCAGAAATGATTTTCAAAATTTGATAATTACACGAGAGTTTATAGAGTGGTAAGGGTATCCTCTATGTTTACTGAGAAATATATTTAAATCTGTATTTGTACAAGTGTATGAAAAGTAATTTACCTGTCTATAGAGACCATAGCTGTATCATGACTACCTGTGTATAAGACCAGATGTGTATCTGGATTTAACACCTGTCTATAGACACCAGCAGTGAATCACAACTAATTACCTGTCTATAGAGACTATAGCTGTATCACAACTAATTACCTGTGGTGGTCTTTTTAGACAGGTATTTGTGGTGGTCTTTATAGACAGGTATTTGTGGTGGTCTTTTCAGACAGGTATTTGTGGCGGTCTTTATGGAAGGTTTTTGCTGTTATCATAAAGTGATCCAAACAGCAGGTTCCTCCAGTGGCGGTCTTTATAGACAGGTATATTCTATAGCTAGGGTTTTCTTCCCTTACCACCATAGACAGGTGATGGTTAGGCCTTAATTAAGAAATCTCGGAGGTCCCTTAAAGAGGAATTGTTTTGATTTATTCTTTGGACAGTTGGTTTTGGCAGGTCTTTGCTGAAAATTACATGAAATATATGTATTTTATATATATAACACTATTATTTCGGAGATATATTGAGATAAGTAATTCAAGATGAACTAAGATAATGTACTGTTCAGCTATCCCAAAGTAGGCATTTAAAGAATTTATAACAGGAAACATTATTACATGGGTCTGTTTTGTTCCTAAAAGATTTTTCAGCTTATAATGATTAGAAATATATAGGCAAATTAATCATACTAAGCATTGTGAACAAATAATCTACATGTATGTAGTAGGTATTAGTTTAGTAGGCAACAGATCAAATTTTACACGGTCATTTAACAGGATGAATTGTACTATGTTCTTGCCATGTGTTGTTGATTTCACAGGGACCTTAAAATTTGTTACAACTAGTTTTGACAAGGTGTTTAGAGTAATTTTACATTTTTGGGGTAGATGGGATAGATGTTTCGACCACGGAAGCTTTCCACCCTTTAGCCTTTATGACCATTTTTATTGAAAATTGATCCAATTTACCCCCCCAAGTGTAAAATTACACCCAAAACTAGCTGTTGCAAATTCTCTGGTCCTACTGGTGGATTTCTGTTATCATCAGAAAATATATGTGATATATAATATATTGATTTCATTACGCAGCATATTTTGATATACTTTGTACATTGCAGCAAGTTTTAGTCATTTATTCAAATTAATTTGAAATTAGAAAACTGATTCAATCTGGAAACTAAGTCTGAACATTTCGTTATGTATCGGATATGCTTATTTTTTAATATGACTTATCTCCCTTTATCCAGCTATTCTTAATTGACATGTTTCTAGTGGGCTTTAAATTGATATTGCATCTCATCACTTGATACTTACTTAATGATTGAATGTTGTTCAATGAATTCTACACATACTTGTAATCATTCCTAATGTTTTATTATGTGGTCAATATGCAAGGGAACAGATTCATACAATGATATATTATTTATATATAAATGGTTAATAATACGAAAGCGTTCCATAGTCAAAGTTAGATATCATTTAAGATGGTGTAACGAATGATGGTTTTGATAATAAAGCTTAACTTAATGGAAAATGAGTATATTTCTATATTTAAGATGTTGCCCCTTCTACTGAACTGTTTCTTGAAAACGTATTTTTGATGTAAATGGGACCTGGTTTGTATAAACATGTATAATAAAATTACTAATAATATACAACATTTGATATAGCGCCCAGCCTAGCTAACATAAGCCACTCTAAAGCGCTTTACATTACATAGATATACAATTCTTATACAATCAATGCGATTCTGAGGAGCTGCCATATCAGGTGCTATATGATATATATAACCATTGGAAAATTTAAACCATTGACAAATATATAACCATAACCATTGACAAATATATAACCATAACCATTGACAAATATAACCATAGGAAAAATTTAAACCATGGACAAATATAACCATTGGCAATTTTAACCTTTGACAAACTAACCATCGACAAACCATAACCACTGAAAGCATTTATTCTTGGGCAAACCTTAACGTCGACAAACCAAAAGAATTAGACTTTTAATAACAAGTGTTATGGTGTATATAGCTAGTCTGAGCCTATGTGCTATATTTTTCATAAAAAAAACAGACATTGGGGGGCTTACATAGTTCCTATGAGAATCCACATGAGGTTGTAACTGCTCGTTCTAAAGTTCCTCAGACCAGCAGACTCCTCCCAAAGACCAAATATAACAGTCCATGTCAGATGATCACATACCAATCAAAGTCTAACATTCTGTGCCTTCTAGTCAACAGATGACATTTTACTGGTCAGCAAGAGGGAAGTGGCCTGTTGTTGAATCGTATTAGTTAATGGAATCCCCCCTCCATCAACGGAAACCCACGGTACACTTCTCTGACGTGATGCAAACGTCAGAGAAGTGTACCGTGGGCTTCCGACGATGTCTCCCCCCTGGTATTTCTCTGGATCCGCCACTGGTCTGTTGAGATTAAGACGGCGAACATTGGAGTTTTAAGAGTGCTCTGAATGGCAAGCCAAGTTGTCATTTATTCAGAGAGAAATGTTGATCTAGTATTTTACCAAATTATATAAGATATCTTATAAAGTATATCAGATATATTATAAAGTTTATAAGATATCTTATATAATTATCAAATACCTTATATAAATATAACCATTGGCAATTTTAACCATTGACAAACCTAACCATCGACAAACCATAACCACTGAAAGCATTTAACCTTGGGAAAACCTTAACGTGGACAAATCGTGGGTTTTCTCCGGGTACTCCGGTTTCCTCCCACAATAAGACCCCTCGCGCGCTAACATCCGGGCCAACAAGAGTGATTAATATAAGTTGTATAGCTTGTTTCATAATTGTTGTAAAATAAATAAATTTTTTTTTTTACTGGATCAATGTAGCTTAATGAATAAATGACAACTTGGCTTGTCAAAGCTCTGAGCCTGTTGGCAGTGGGGAAAAGAGCTCCCCTTGTCTGTCCACACAGAGCTATCTTCCCTATCTGTAGGCTTTCGAGGCCTGCCAGACGCGTCAAAATGCCCGATGTGGTTCAGACGCTGCATTCACCGAGAAATAACAGAACGACTTGACATTAAAACGTGCAGTTACTTGCATACATGTCTTACGATCTTGAACCATGTAAGAAGCTTGTCATATTTCAGCAAATGTCAACTTCCGACGTGCCAATTTAGCTCGTCTGTTCAAGGACCAAAGATCGTCCACACTGGCTAACGGCAGTTTGGTGTTGTGTTATTCTATGAGGGCCATAGAGGACCTATTGCAGTCACTGCTTTGGTGTGAGAGTCAGCATTGGCGTCAACTTTTTCTGCGCTAAGGTTGTTTTTTCAGTTTATTGTGAACAAACTTATGCATATAGGGTCATGAAACCCCAAATAAAGTTTGATCAGGGACAGAATTAAACAATGCAGGATGATAGAGGTCCCTGTGGCGGATTGTTGTCAGACATTGCTGGCTTACTGGACATTTTAAATCATAGACACAGTGAAGAACAGACGGGAAAAATGGCTTGCCTTAGCGTTAATCTGTTTTAAATACAGTATGGGCTTGTGTATCGATCGCTACTTTAGGTTGCAAAACCAAACTCGTGTTTTGTAAGAGTAGGTGGTACACCAGTTTAATCTGAGTTTATGCGTAGTTGTTCGTGACATACAGCATCAAACAAATAAGGAGATACTGCATCCTCGTACGACACGTATTATAATTAGTTTACCACCAAAAAAAAATGATCAAATTTGATTCAAACCATCTTTAAAATTATGGTCAAGTGTAATGCTTGTACTAGAAGAATTAGGAAATTATAAAGAGCTGGTATGCAGTAATCATAAGTGGCACGTTATCATAAGGGAAGACTAATTATAATATATATGTCAAAGAAGAATATATTACATACTTTCCTGAAAATAGTGATCCTGCTTCACCTATACTATCAATGATAAGTTGATTCGATGTTAAATAGACTGTCATGTATATTACTAATACAGCATCATGCTCACAGCGAAACCTACCTTACAATGTTTCTGGTTTTGTTAGTTGGTGGAAATAATTGTCATCATCATGAACTCATTGTTACACATTATGTTCCTTTGTGGTACATGTATATCTGTGTTAATGGTTTTCGGTGTGTGTCTAATGTTACTGTAAACAAACTAATGTTCGCGGCGACTTAATTTCGCGTTTTCATATGGAACGACTATTTAGCGGCGATTTAATTTCGCGATAAATACGATCTTAAATCCTTTGCACAGTACAGTACAATACTTCTACATTTGGCATACCCCTGATTGAAATTATTTCGCGGCGGATTAATTTTCGCAAATTTTAATCAACCGTGAAATACGCGAAAATTAATCCCACGCGAAAAAAAACGTTGGTTTACACAGTACTTCTTTGTTTCTACATAAGGCATTTTAAACAATGTCTCCCAACTAAGGAATATACAAAAGACACACACGAGAATAGCATCTTTATATTTTAGAATAAGAGAAAGGTGAGCCAAATGATGAATTAAACAGCACCATACAGCGGTTTCGTCCTTCCAGGTCTTGTCAGTGACGCTAAACAAGGGCTTAAAAGGAGAAGCCTAGCAGGTGACTGAGGAAACAAAACTGGCCGAAAGAAATCTGACTCAAATATGGAGGTGCACTAAATACTGCTCACAGGTAGTTTTCGGTGACCTCCTGGTTGCTTTTTCCAGCCCCTACTGAGACTAGAAGGTGACTTCAGACAAATTTGTGATTCAGTTATGTGACCTGCGGAAGTTATCCTCAAGTCATCTTTTGAAGTCGGTGACATCACTAAAGTTTTGTTAAATTAAGATGGCAATCTGATTGAAATCATATCTTGATCTACGCGCCGTTTGGTAAACTTCTCTCTGCTGCGTTAGATCTGAGAAAATCCCATAGGTGATCATGTCCCGATGACCTTTTCATTTTTTTGACAGTGCAATTTTGAGGTGACAAAGCATGCATAATCGCATTTGTCCGTTTAGTCATTTCATCACCAAAAAGTTCATGTAGAATAATGTGACGAGATGACAGGGTCATTGGAAAATTATTTTAATGTTAAGTAAAGACGCCTGCGACAAAGGTCATTTGAACGTGACCTCTTATATGGGATGTTGTCAGATCCTTGTAAAACGGAGTGAGAACAAGGATCTGTATTTTAATCAGATTGATTAAGATGTTTGGTCTTGTTGAATATTCTAACCGTTCCGCAATTAATAGTCTTATTCTCAATGTTGTTTCAGAGAATTAAGTTTTTTATTATTTTTTCATTGTTCCTTTTCTGCTATGGTAACATCCAAGTTGAAAACCGACTTCTGTGTTCTTTTATTGATTTCTTTGATGAAGAAAAGAAAAAGATTAAACTTATCGACTCGCTTGAGATGCTTTTTTATATAGTCGAAGTTAAATCGTATGAGTCTACCAGCTGTACGTTAAACCTTTAAACTTACCTTAGACAGCTTCTCCACCATTCCTCTATTACACATGGTTAATTCAAATGATTCTAACCTAACAGAAGCAGATATGGTGCTCTATTTAAGACGTGATATTTGTATAGATTATTGAACAAGATACAGATTACGGCTAAAATAAAATTTAAGCCTTTCGCCTCCATAAATCGCTAACGAAGTCAGATTTTCCTGCGAAATGATCGATTAAAGAGTTCTAATCGGTTTGGTTCAGTGCACTCATCATGAAGGATAATCAATGTTATTTATTTAAATCGATAAAATACCGATATCTGCATACCAGATCAGTATTATGTTTGAGATCTTAAATTCATTTCAAACACCTGGTAATGATTTTCTAACCATTTTTTTTTGTTTAATACACCAGGTAATATCAAATATGTTAAATACACACACTAAGATAATATAGATAGAAATATAACCATTGAGATAAATAATAAGTGAATTCGGTTTGGTTTATTTTTGTTTTACGTCTTACATTAATTGTAACATATTGTAACAGCGAATGTCACTTAAGATGACGTAACACACACATGTGCTGCATCTTTTAAAAATAATAGATACAGCATGCCGAGAAAATGAATTAAATTGCACCATACAGCTGTTTCGTCCTCCTAGGACTCTTCAGTGATGCTTTGGGGCCAAAAGGCGGGAATCCATATTGTCTAAACTAATGTAGAAGCAGAAGGTTCAAGTGCGTAAAAACCCTTTAATTTATGAATTTAGAAGTAAAATTCTGTATAATTTCAAATTATGTACTACGAAAATGTGTATGTTATGTACCGTGCCACTACTCAAATGAGATAAACTGTGGCTATGGAGGCTCCAGCAAACCTCGGGGACTATCAAATCCACCAGCAGAGTCTACCACCGCCACAGGACGTGCCAGGGTTTGGAGGTGGAGGAAAGTCGGAGTAGCCGGAGAAAAACCACCGACCTACGGTCAGTACCTGGCAACTGCCCCACGTAGGATTCGAACTCGCAACCCAAAGGTGGAGAGCTAAGGGTGGAATGTCGGAACACATTGACCACTCGGCCACCGCGGCCCTGATAAGTGAAATACACCAAATAAATCTTATTCCTAAAACCAAATAAGATAATATAGATGAAACACATTCAATAAGATAATATAGATGAAATACGCTCTATAAGATAAATTAAGATGAACTACATTGTATAAGGGCAGCAGTAATGTAGTTGAATGAAAATGAATGTTATATAGTCTAAAGCACAAGGACCTGATACTTTGTTACAGCTAGTTTTGGACCTAAAAGGGTGTTTAGAGTAATTTTACACTTTCGGGGTGTTTAGATCAATTTTCAATAAAATACCCCTTCAATTGTCATAAAGGCTCATTGAAACGGCATTTTTATCGAAAATTTATCGACATTTGTTATTGTAAAACTGTCTGGCTATATGTTGGCGCAATCTGTTCCCCATCTTTGTATAAAGGGGTTCGAAATATTTGGTTTCATCTTATATAACAGATACCTTTGTACAAGTTTGTACAAACAAGTAAAGATGATTTTTATGTCGTCATTTATATATTTCAAATAAAAGACATTGTTTTCACTTTCAATCTTTGGTTTCTGTTATGTTTTAATCTTTATACAGACAGAGCACTTCCTCACATATTTTGATGCATGGCTAAAAACTATTTATGGAAAAATGTACCAAACTGATGCCGGAAACTTGTACGGTCTGCCCAGTCTACAATCTGGTTTGTTTGGTACGTTTTGAACAATACGACTATAATCTAAGATGTTCCTAGAATGGCCTTTAGAAATTTAAATAATGGGTTAACTGGGTAATCAGCATAAACTCCAAAAGAACCAATGTAATACGTCATCAGCTTTGCCTAGAATAACGCCGGTTTCGAATTTAATTTTCACCTATTCAATAAGCGATGCTATACATAACCATACTCGTGACAGAATTTAATTAAGGACGTTTTGTGAGCGTGAATTTTGAAGATGAGATCTTATACAGCATGGTACTCGGCTCATTAAATTAAACACTGCACGCGTTATATTGACGATGTCTCTGTAATTAACGACGATGTTGACCACGCTCGATTGTAGATACCATTTTGAAATTGCAATAAAGGACACAACATACTCATCAACATAAGCCGATAATTTATTTGTAATATGACCAACATCAGGAGCTTACTACTAAGTTACATACATTAGTAAAAGTGACGATTTCGATTTCTAGGCGTTAATTTTACCTTTCGATAGTAACATCCAACCTATGACGTGAAAGTGTCGCTGTTTTGTTATTTTAGGAATGGTCGAAATATCGATATTTTCGTGATAGATGTCGGTTGCTGACTAACGAACTTATAATACAAGGATTCGAGAAATACAGTTTTATATCCTTATGAAGGTGGACGTCTTAAATATGCTCATTATTAATAATGTATGCTATCTTAATATGCTAAGCAAAAATACCTTATTTCTCACTTTGATGACTTTGTTACTTGGATGTGACCTAGACTTATATGACGGGTGTGGTCGATAAAGCAGAAGACGCTTACTCTTCTAGAACATCTGGTCTTATTATTTTGTACCTTTTCAAGGGTCTCCGTGTAAAAGATCATTTGTTCATACTTTCCCTGGATTAAACGATTTTGAGTTCGGATAAAGGGTTTTTGACGCTTCGGTATTCTTTGATTTGTTCTACAATACATCTCAATGATCACGTAACACACACATATGCTGCACCTCTTAAATTTAGTAATAGATACAGTATGCCGAAAAAATGAATTAAACTGCATCATACAGCTGTTTCGTCCTCCTAAGACTCTTCAGTGATGCTAGGGGCCAAAAGGTAGGAATCCAAAATTTCTTAACTTATGTAGAAGCAGAAGGGTCAGGTGCGTAAAATGTACATTCTACTCAACCATTTGGGATGGGTTTTCGTTTTATTATTTTGGATTCTATCTATGGACTTTCAAGTGACCAGGCAATTTGGCTTTATCTATCACGAGTCAATCCCAGTTAACAACAAGTATATATATCTGTACCTTATTGATTGTGTTCGTTATAGGTTTGTTAGCATCGAATTAATCAAATGTTATAGGTCACTTTCGCTAAACTTTTATGTTTGTACAAAAAGTGTACATCATTAGTTCAATATAAGGCGATCGTTCGTCCGGATGAAAAAGAAATCATTCAGTGGTAGTGCTAATCAGTTAAAAGTAATTCCAAGTGGACTAAAAAATCAACGGACGTTATCCTTAATGATGCGTGTGACGTAGGGATGTTTAAGGAACATAAATAAAACATTTACCAACTATCAACGGATAAATAGTATAAAACACTGAAAGTCTCTTATATTCAATGCATGATATAAAAAAAAATAATAATTCGAAGTTCTTATATACCGCTTTATCACGACCTTGAAGGCCGTCTCAAAGCGCGGTTCTAAAAATATTATCCATGGCTATAGGGCCTTAGCAACCAGCCAATATCGTTCTCAACTCCCTGGGGAGCATTCAACCGGTGCTGCCATTTCGGCGTTCACTGCAAGCATTCTACAATTTATTCAATCACATACTTATATTCATCCAATCACATACTCATTTGCAGCTGAGGAACAAGCAGAGTAAAGTATCTTGCTCAATGAAACAACACAAGTGCCGTGACCGGGGCTCGAACTCGCAACCTTTCGATCACGAGCCCGGCATCCTACCAATAGACCACCGTGCCTCCAGAACCTAATGCTATGTCTGTATAAATCTTATGCACAAATCATTAAGTCACTGATGAATGATGTAAGTCATAATTTTTGTTTCCTTAAATATTAAAAAAAATGTAACTCAGCCTCTATAATGGGTTGTTCATCGAATCATGTCAATGCATAGCTATAATGACTGGTATGCAATGTACAGTAAAACTCGAATACAACGCACTCGGTTAGGACGAATTTTCACGAATAACGAAATAAAAATCAATCCCCAACTGCACCACGATATAATATTAGTAATATAACCACTTGTACAACGAATTTTTTGCTTGTTAAAATGCATCATTAATTCAATATAAGGAAATCGTCCTGTAGATCAATATTTTCTAGCAATATGATGCGGGTCAATTGAAATGTCAACAATGTTATATCATATTCGATTAACTGAAAGTCCTCAAAGTGAGAATCAAGTCATCATTCTCATTCACAAGTAAACACACTAAATGAGCATACTCAAAAACGTCCATCTTCATATCACACAAGGATAAAAACTATTTCTCAATGAGTCTGAATGTCCAACATATGGTACACTATTGTTTTTATCTGATCAGGGTCAGATGAATATAGGTTGTATTGCACTCAAACATATCGATATTCAATAGACGAACTCGTCAGTACGTGTGTTTCATGTCAACAAGCCAGGTCGTTAGGGAAATCACCGAGTCACCTGTCAAGTTATAGTGCGATCACCGGCTATAACTAACACGTGTAAGCTATAATGCATACAGCTTTGCGCCAATTAGGCTCTATCCCTTACACTACATAAGTCGACTTAATACCTATAATTGAATAAAACACGCCATTTCTTAATTTAGAAAAAAATTAGATTGATTAAAAGTCCCCTGGTTCTCATGATGTAGCAAATTTATCGCTCCAAATAGTATGCACTGCGTGTGGGAGTATACGAAGAAGGGAGTGGATCTTTATAGATGTACCCGAATAATTTGGTTGGTTGGTTGATTGTTTTTACGTCTTATTAACAGCCAGGGTCATTTAAGGACGGCATGCCGGTGTTTGCAATGTAGATGTGTGTGTTGAGAGCGGGTGTATTTGGGAGGTGACGGTATGTTCGTGAAAGCCTTCTTGCGATAGTCCGGATCTTTTGCCGATTTAAAGTGCTACCACACTGAAGTATAGTGCCGAAGGCCCCATGCAGCATACCCCACCCGGTCACATGATACTGACATCAGAAGAACCAGTCGTTTAACTCCCATAATGCTGAACGTCAAGCAGGGAGTTATAACTACCATTGTTGAAGACTTGTATGTCTCGGTCGTGGGACAGAACCCATAGCCTACCTCACAGGGGCGAACGCTCAACTAAAGGCCAAAGTGAGGTTGTGTCAAGGGAGATATTAGGAAAGAGAAAGTTGTTTAGAAAAAATGGAAAAGATAAGCTCCCAATTTTAGTTGCCTTCTACGATCATGCAATGGGGGCAGCAGGTACTTCTTGCGCCCTACTTGCAGGGCAGTACCCGAATAAGGACTCTCCCACAATTTTCTGATTGTGGATTGATCTATCAAACAACTAATTCATATTCAGCAGCTCCTTACACACTATTCTTTTGATAAGATAGGAAGACCAATTAACAATAATTAGATATAGTGAAAAGTTGTTTATTTGGATTAAAACATATAATTTTATACACAGTGGTTTCTAAACGATTGTCTTTTTCTTTTGATAAGACGGATGTATTAACAAATAATTACAAACAAAAAGAATGTCAGAGCGTCAATAAAACAATAATCCGAACTCAAAATCGATTAAACTAGAGGCAAAATATGGACAACGGAAAGATTTACATGGAAATCCTAGTAAAAGTATAGTACAATATATTAAGACCAGGTGTTCCAGAAGAGTAAGCGTCTTCTGCTTCATCGACGACACCCGCCATGTAGATCATGGTAGTGTAATATACAAAGGTATAAAAGTTGTGGAAAATTAAGACCAGCTATCAAAAGCTTCTAGAACGTTATCACATAAAGATATGTATTTACATTTGCGCTGCAACCCACTATATGAACATTACCAGCGAAAATGCCTTTTATAAAACTATGAAAGCAATGGTTCTCGAGACGTAGCACGTGATTTCATTATGACGTCACAGATCAAGCTTGTTCAACGAGAGTCTTGTCGCGCCGCTTCGAATAACATGGAGAATCCCCTTGCGTCAAACGCTCAAATGACTAATTATCATTATTGGCGCCAATTTTATTCAAACTGGGCTGTTCCGCCCATGTCGTTTAAATGACGACACATATACAAACGCAGGTAATAAACTATTAATTGGAAAAAATATCAATAAAGTTAAGCGATTGTTCTATAGTAGAAATGTAAATATATGGATTGAAAGTCATTTTTTTTAACTTTCATAGTGCTATGAAAGGTCAGCCGTTACATCCATATTCAGCATAAAGCCCTAGCGGGCTTCATTCAATATGGATGTAACGGCTGACCTTTCATAGCACTATGAAAGTTAAAAAAATGACTTTCAATCCTTATTTAAATTGCATAATTGTTGTGTCCGGTCCGGGACAAACAACATTCTTTTTAAACATTGCATACATGGCGTTGCAATACAATGTAGCAGGTTTTGATTTCAAATAGACAGGCTCTTGACGTCGTAATGGACGTTATTGATCATTTAATATCGTTATTGTGAGAAAAAAACGTAAACTGCTTACCAACTTCTCATTACTGTCAGAGAGAAATATGCCAGCCCAGCAACATAAAATTTGCAACTTTATATGCCAGTCAAAGAACTAGTTCTGGGATAAACAAAAACGCCAGAAGAAATTCAATATTTTTTTTTTTCATTTTGAGATAGTCAATAAAAAAAAAATTGTCTGCCAACACCTTCTAATAATGACATATTATTGTTACAGGTCCGACATTTCAGTACAAACAATCTGCAAGGTATAATGAAGTGTGATAATACATACAATATCACAGGCTCACAATAAAACGTAAACACAAAATGCCGGATAGACAACGCTGAATGACAAAATATATCACTGAAATAGCACGAAAGACATATATTTCCCTTTATCGTTTTATAGATGTTGACATATTTCAAGTCCTGTATTGGCACCAACGCATATATGCATCCACTCAAAATTATCAGCTAGGGCACTAGGCATGTGTAATTACTGCATAGTTTAAATTACTTTTGTGCTACTTCCCAAATAACACAGCAAAACGTCTTAATACTTTTAACGTAGACTCTTACTACTTACTGCTGTAAGTTAAAACATGACGGTTTCTTTTATCCGATTTTGAAGCTGCTCTTTCTTGATATCAAATTCCCAATTGACTACGTTATTTGTCGTTAAATATTTGCAATATTGTTGATAACTAATGTCTTGTACCTAATATCATTATTGCACTGACATATGTTGATTGTCGACAAAAAATGTACAAACCCTGGTTGCTTCCCTCCCATTCTTTGTAGTTTTTTCGTAAGATTTGGTGGGATACCGCATGTTGATAAAGACAAAGAGGAACATTAATGTTTATTATCATAATCATTACTGTATCTCATTATCAATACCCCGGTTCTCACTTTCAATACCTGACATCACTTAATGCAATAGTGTTTTAACCTTGACCTCATCCCTACTTTTAAGAATAAATCTATTTAAGCGAAACATAAAATTTGAAAGAACTTGTAAAATTCTTTTTGCTCTATTGCTTTTTTCAGTACCTTGACTATCTCGAGATGTATGTCATGTATTTTCCAAGTTCAAAATTTGTATAATATTCCTGAATAAATTAATTATTTTACTCATTGTATGCTAGACAGGGCCCTTACAATTCAACATACCTTTCATTATCAAAAGTTTGTTCACATAGACTGCAAACTCATCATCATCGAATCTTCTTATTACTACCCTGTTTCTCTTTTTGAATACTTGACATTGCAGAAAACAATAATCCTATGTAAGCGAACGATAATATTTGAAAGAACTTGTACAATGCTTTTACTGTATTACTTTTTCAGTACCTTGATTATCTCGAGATATAGATTATATATTTGGAAGTTCAAAATTTGTGGAATATTCTTGAATAAATAAGTAAACTTCACCCATTGTATGTTAGACAAGACCTTTACAATTCATCCTACCACCCAATATCAAAAGTTTGTTGACATATACTGCGAATACAGCGACATACATTGTAAGCGTTATAAAAAAAATAGATATCACATATTTCATCTGGATGTTTTTCACTGATCACGTTGAATTCGATGATAGGACAATAGACCAACTATTGTCGTTTTCATCAATATTACCCGTCCAAGACAGCCGTAATTATCTCTTTGTATAACGACATTCGCAGTTTAACGAGGAAACAGAAACTTCAACTGCTACCATTCTATTTGAAACAGAGTTTTGAGCTCTATAAACTATCTACAATGTATTTCTCAAGGTCGGACAAACAATAGGAAACGATTTCGCTGAATAATTATTTTAAAATTGAAAGATACTCTACGGGTAGAATAGAAATTTAATTATTTCTTGAATACTTTATACAAACGTATCTGATGCTCTAACAATTGGAAATTCAAAGCATCATCCAGGTTTTTCCCCCCAAGTAAAACCAACAAGATTGATCATGGTAGAATAGTAAGCATTATTATTAGTTTATTTTCTATGAAATGCAAGTTTATCATATTACAAAATAAAGTTGTATTCCTTTATCACAGAGGTTTCACGCATGGGAATACATACAACTTTCAAAAAATAAGCATAAATCTCAAAGATATTATAAGAGTAAGGCCAACTTCAGTTAACAATACTTACAGTTCATAATTTGAATAAATTTGATTATAAAACACAAACTATGTTTCGTTAAAAGATTCAACATCAACATAACGAGATATATGTTACAACACGGAGAGGTCGAAATTTGTGTTAGAACGGAGAAACATCTAGTTATATGTTACGACAAGGAGAGGTCGGGGTTTATCTTAGAACATAGAAACATCGAGTTATATGTTACAACACGGAGAGTTCGAGAGTTATCATAGAATACGAAAACATCGAGTTATTTGTTACAAGTTGAGATCGAGATTTTTCTTAGAACATGGAAACATCGAGTTGTATGTTACTAGAAGGAATGAAGGAAAGATCCAGATATATACTTTTAGAACATGGAAATAACACAAGGTTCAGGTATGTTTCAATATTGATACTTACGGAGGTATATGTAATTTGAAAATGAAATCGAAAAGACACTGACCTGCCTCGTCTATATCGGGTACCTTGGATACCGAACAACATGTACACAAGGACTCAGTATCTTTTTTCATTTGCTCTGCTAATTACTCAACCGAGCTTTTATCAAGAAAGTAAAATTCAGTCAGGGCTTTCGACCAAGCTAGGCTACTTACTACTAAGCTTTACGATAAAACGTACTTTTCCCCTCCTCTTGCTCCTCCTCCTTCGTCTTACGAGATCACAATATTATAATCAGGCGGTTCCATTTCCAGGCCAAGACATACTTAAGCCCTTCAAAATGGTACCTGTTACCCATATCTAACTATATCTGCTGCTTACCTCGATATTTACCTAAGCTATGGCCACCATTGATAGCTAATTACTTCCGAGTTGTACAATAAACGTGCTGATTTGGATTTTCCGAACGTGAACTTTCTCTTTCTTGATTTGCCACATTCCTGCTTCTCCATCCTATGGTGTTCTAAGCCGCAGTTGGTTCATTATTCTAGGGCTTGCACAAATATCGAGATTTCTGTCATATATGTTAGCTATGGCTTCGTAAGACGCAGTTTGAGTATATGCTTATTACCAGGTAGTGTTCTTACTTGTGATTATTATTGATGACACGGTTCTCACTTTGAGGTATACTTGTGTGACGTAGATTTACACGGCGGGTGTCATCGATGAAGTAGAAAACTCGTTCTCTTCCGGAGCACTTGGTCTTATTCTCTTATACATTTACAAGGGTCTCCACGTAAATCTTCCTTTTATCATATTTTGCCCTTGGCTAAAACGATTATGAGTACGTATTGTTGTTTTGTTGACGTTTCGATATTCTCTGATTTTTTATGAAGAATATGAACAAGTTCTATGGGCACTTCTTTGATGTTAGTGGGTAAGATGTTGTATTCTCGCATATGAAGGTTGACGTTTTTTTAATATACTGGTAAAAATAAATACCGAGAATACCGAGGATTAACAAAATAATAATCCGAACTCAAAATCGATTAAACCAAGGGCAAAATATGAACAAAGGAAAGATTAAGATGGAGACCTTTGTAAAAGTACAAGAGAATAAGACCAGGTGTTCCGGAAGATGCTTACTTGTGATTGCGAATAATGCCGTAGTTTTCACATTAGGACGTGCCATTTCCTTGGATGTGATCTAGATTCACAGTGCGGATGTCGTCAATGAAGCAGAAGATTACAACCCTTCTGGAACACTTAATTAACTTATTATCTTGTACTTTTTCAAGGATTTCCTTGTACATCGTTCCTTTATTTATAACTTGTTCCTAGTTTAATCGATTTTGAGTTCGGATTAAGGATTTGGTGTCACTTCTATATTCTCTGATCTTTTAATAGGGTCAATATATATTTTTTCAAAACATGTAAGAGTCCGAGATATTTATTATAGCATGGAATAGTCGATATTCGATTATTCATTATTATTGAAATATATGAACATGTATCAAATTTGATCAATCACAATTCAGGAAATAGTGGTAAATTTTCAAATAATCCAATGTAAAAACAGTTTTTTTGGTACAGATTGCAGTTTTATTTTTTCTAATGCAGCATATAATAGTTGAGATTCGAATATTTATTATTATTGAAATAGAACAACATTTATAAAATTTGACCAATCAGGAAGTTGTGGCAAATTTCAAATGTCCCCAATATAAAAACAGTTATTTTGGTACAGATTGCAGTTTTTTTTAATGCATCTTCGATTTAAAACTGAACTAAACCTAATAAAAAAGAGGTATGATAAATGACAAAGAAAACGTCGTGTATTTCGATTCAATTGCAAGAAAAAACATCTGCATGTTCTTGGTAATTTAATTGTGCTTACCGAGAAGAATCAAACAATATTGCAACATAGTTTGGGTCACCAAATGAGAACAATGACAGATATGCCAAGTATTGTAAAGTATGTAAGTATATGTCAAGTATTTAAAAGCAGGCCCTGGTTTCACCATCGTTCCTTAACTTAAGGAAACTCCTTAACTTCAATATCTCTATCCCAGCATTACAGAATTTAAGGGGAAAATCCTTAGTTAAGGAACATCCCTTAAATTCTGTAATGCTTTCCCTAAGGGGATTTTTAAGTTAAGGAGTTTCCTTAAGTTAAGGAACGTTGATGAAACCAGGGTCAGGTATGTTAATTTCTTGTGTCTGAATATAAATATTTCCTGTAAAACAACTCACACAAACGCATTTGCTGTTGGAATCCTGCCAAAAGGAAGATTTTTCATTATAATTTTACCACTGCAGTTTAGCTGTAAATATCACATCCTTGTTTACGCTATGCGTATGCAAACTATACTTACAATGTATGTGTTTTTGTCAGATTTTCATTGTATTTCTTTATGCTTTGTTATGATTAAGGAACTAATTGATGAAATTTCGCCTGCTGTCCAACGACATTTCCTATTATATATAGTTGTTGGTTATATAATTAGCAGCAATATGAATAGACAGTCTATTGATGAATAACAGTATACACAGGTACCGAGGATTTCTAGTGCTATTAGTGATGTTATTTATGTGAGTTATTATACAATTTTATGTGTTATTACGATGACCAGGTTTTATCGCCTATTCTCTCCTTATTAACAACTTCATCGATATCATCATCGCCAAAGCAATAGTATACCTGTATCTATCCCTACCCCGTGTGTGTCGCTCTCACATTTTTACCTGGCGACGGGAAGGCCAGGTTGTCAGACGGCACGGCGTGTGTGTACGTGTGTATACTTACCTGGGTGACGAGGATGATATACCTACTGTTGGTACTGATGCTGACAATAGATACAACAACATCACAAAATACAGGTAAGAAAGATTGCGTTCACCTCTAGGCCGAACACTTAATATCACAGATGGTTCCAATATCAAAATAGCTGTTAAAATTCTTAACAGGACGACCTAATATATAACAACATATATTTTTACTAGATAACGCATGGTGTACCTTGATATGGCGATCAAGGAAGATCACGGGGTCTTGATTTCTCATTCAAAATATCGTTAAATGGTACATTGGTATTTTGCGAAGCTTTTGCTGAAAATTAATAGTGAACTTTAAAATTGTATGCCTTTCAAAAAATAAGTTTTGTGATAAATTGTAATTTATTGCAAGATTCTGTTCCAAATCATTGATATGTTATAAATGACTGTTCATTAACTTAAATTAATTAATATTACTTTGTTTCGCATACGTTGCCAAACTCACGTGTTTTTCAGGCTTTAGTAAAATAAGCACGAGCTAAATATATTTAATGTTGTTTTAAAGAAAAATAGAACTGTAAATATTTCTAAGTTTTATTTTTATTTCAAATCTGACTGCCAAGGAATTGTAAAACTTACTTTTTCAGAATAAAATCTTTGTATATATGTAAATATGTCCTCATGATCTAATTCTGGTTCTTAATCGCAGTCTTCATCAAATAGTTATTTGTTACCAGGTGACATTATACTGAATGATATTAAATAATTCATAGAAAGAAAAAACAGCTGTATGATGCAGTTTAGATTTTTTTTTTCGGCATACTGTATATATTTCCAAATTTGAAATGTGCAACATAATTATGTATGTGTTACGGCATCTTTCATGATAGGGGGGTGGCAGACTCTGCTGTTGAATTATGTTAATCCCCGATGTTTGCTGGAGCCTCCATAGCCACATTTATTTCATTTGAGTAGTGGCACAGTACATAATATTCACATTTTAGTAGTATTCGATTTGAAATTATACAGAATTAGTTTAATATTACTTCGTAATTCATAAAATAAAGGGGCTTTACGCACCTGACCCTTCCGCTTCTTCATTAGTTTATAGAGATTTTGGATTAACACCTTTTGGCCCCAAGCAACACTGAAACAGCTGTATGATGCAATGTAATTCATGTTTCGGCATACGGTATCTATTACTAAATTTAAAAGTTGCAGAATATATATGATTTACGTCATATATAAGGAAGTTAAATGACTTCACACAATGTCTCTACGGTTTCTATTCTATTGACGTTTACAATGCCCGTATGTAAACACATAAAGTGTGTATGGATTATTGCAATATATTTCATTTTAATATGAATTATAAAAAAATAATTTATTCAGTTGTGATGAATATTTATTTACAAGGCAATGTATATATTTTATGTCCTAGCTATACATTAATTTGATATCAAAGAACCCATATTTTGCGTTTTAGCTTAATCATACAGATTAAAAATGAAAGCAATCTTTAGGAAAGCGTTGAGATTTAGTAGCAAGACATTGATAAAACTGTATTTAAACGTCTTTTAAAACCAATGGGAGGAATGCAACTAAATCTTCCTGATTTAAAGGATTTTACATCATGGGAAAGTCGTTATCAAATATTTATTAAGTATATATTGAGAATATTCATATAGATTAGGAATTTTGATAGCAAACACACGGTTTTATGTATATGCATGCATATATATGAACTACGATATGTGACAACCAGCACTAAAACACCAATACATAACGAACGTCCAAAATGAAATTCGATACAAGGAAAAAGATTTTTTGCTAAAACGATCAGAGTGCTTTTAAGCTTTTAATCTTTTCCTATGTAAATTGACCTCAGTGTTGTTTTAAACGAAAACTGACCAGAATAGGTGATATGTGTGACGTTGACATGTTGAACGTGACGCCTCCCGTGGCTAGGGTGGACTATATGGTTACGCCCATGTACATTGTATATCAACAGCAATGTAAGCACCCATGTACTGCAACACACCTTTTAAATATTTTCCCGAACCTATTTCACACAGATACGCATATATACAGAAACACTAATGACGAGGGAAGACACTTTTTTTTATTCCAGGCTTCAAACTTCGATCTACGGCACCAAATCTCGTAGCCAAAACTGTCGAACTCCCTAAAAACACATTTCGATGTTGCATTGATAAACAGTCCGATATGTACTCTGTCTTGTAGATAATGTGAACATCTGGGTCGCAATAAACACAGCACCGTATAAAATATACAAATATGAAATATGTAACACACAATACAATAACGACGGGAAATTCACATTTTAACCTTCGGCTCAACAACTCTCAGTGCATACTCGTACGATACACTACGTTTAATTTTTAAATAAATACCACAGTAACACAAATGACGATGGAAGACAATGTATCGGGCCACCAAAACACGATCTACGGTCCCAAACAATAGTACTACAGTGGCAATGTTTATTGTTTTAAATATGCGTCGTTAAATAAGAATTCTTTAAATCTACAAAAAAATATCTGCGGCGGTTCATAATTCAGAGGGTGATTTTTTTCGCAATTTTTCAAACGTTTCTACTTGCCTTTCAATGTCTTCATTACAAACATAGAGACGGCATACATCTAGACAATAATGAATCATTAAGGTTAAACAATAAAACAATACTAATACATCTAGGGACAATAAACAATATAACAATACTAATACATCTAGGGACAATAAACAATGTAACAATACTAATACATCTAGGGACAATAGATAATAGAACAATACTAATACATCTAGGGACAATAGATAATAGAACAATACTAACATATCTAGGGACAATAAATAATAGAACAATACTAATACATCTAGGGACAATAAACAATAGAACAATGCTTATACATCTTCGGACAATAACAAATATAACAATACTAATACATCTAGGGACAATAAACAATATAACAATGCTTATACATCTACGGACAATACACAATGTAACAATACTAATACATCTAGGGACAATAAATAATAGAACAATACTAATACATCTACTGACAATAAATAATAGAACAATGCTTATACATCTACGGACAATAACAAATATAACAATACTAATACATCTAGGGACAATAAACAATAGAACAATGCTTATACATCTACTGACAATAAATAATAGAACAATGCTTATACATCTACGGACAATAACAAATATAACAATACTAATACATCTAGAGACAATAACCAGTAGAAAAATACTAATACATCTAGAGACAATAAACAATATAACAATACTAATACATTTAGAGACAATAAACAATATAACAATATTAATTAATCTAGAGACAATAAACAGTAGAAAAATACTAATACATCTAGAGACAATAAACGATATAACAATACTTATACATCTAGAGACAATAAACAATGGAATAATACTAATACATCTAGGGACAATTAACAATAGAAAAATACTAATACATCTAGAGACAATAAGCAATATAACATTACTAATACATCCACGGACAATAAACAATACAACAGTACTAATACATCTAGGGACAATAAACAATATACATCTAGGGAAAATAAACAACATAACAATATAAATACATCTAGGGACAATAAACAACATAACAATACTAATACATCTAGGGACAATGAACAATATACATCTAGGGACAATAAACAACATAACAACACTATTGTCTAGGGACAATAAACAATAAAAAACAAGTATACATCTAGGGAAATAAACAACATAACATCACGTATACATCTAGGGACAATGAACAATATACATCTAGGGAAAATAAACAACATAACAATATAAATACATCTAGGGAAAATAAACAATAAAAAACACGTAAACATCTAGGGACAATAAACAATATACATCTAGGGACAATAAACAACATAACAACACGTATACATCTAGGGACAATAAACAATGTAACAATACTAATACATCTAGGGACAATAAACAATGTAACAATACTAATACATCGAGGGACAATAAACAATAAAAAACACGTAAACATCTAGGGAAAATAAACAACATAACAATATAAATACATCTAGGGACAATAAACAATAAAAAACACATATACATCTAGGGACAATAAACAATATAACAACACGTATACATCTAGGGACAATAAACAATATACATCTAGGGACAATAAACAATATACATCTAGGGACAATAAACAATATACATCTAGGGAAAATAAACAATATACATCTAGGGAAAATAAACAACATAACAATATAAATACATCTAGGGACAAAAAGCAATATACATCTAGGGAAAATAAACAACATGACAATACTAATACATCTAGGGACAATAAACAACATAACAATACTAATACATCTAGGGACAATAAACAATATGCATCTAGGGAAAATAAACAACATAACAATATAAATACATCTAGGGAAAATAAACAACATAACAATATAAATACATCTAAGGACAATAAACAACATAACAATATGAATACATCTAGGGACAATAAACAATATAACAATATTAATACATCTAGGGACAATACACAATAAAACAATATTAATACATCTAGGGACAATAAACATTGTAACAATACTAATACATCTAGGGACAATAGATAATAGAACAATACTAATACATCTAGGGACAATAGATAATAGAACAATACTAACATATCTAGGGACAATAAACAACATAACAATATGAATACATCTAGGGACAATAAACATTGTAACAATAGTAATACATCTAGGGAAAATAAACAATATAACAATACTTATACATCTGGGGACAATGAACAATATAACAATACTTATACATCTAGGGACAACTAGGCATCCCGTCCTAAATAAAAAATATTCAAAGACCTAAAGCTGAATATTTCGCCTACAAATACACACAATATGTCGTAGTGCACTTTACCACATCTTTATTGATAAGCCAGTTTGTTGTTTGTTTGAAAAAGAGTGTCTCGGTCTCCCAAGAGTGTCAGCCTTCTATGACTTAAAAACGTTTTACTCCTAAACTGTACGTTAAATGTGACGATTTCGATTTTCCAATTGTGAATTTTCCCTTTCTTGATAGTATCATCACTACTTCTCCAACCTTTAGTGTCTACATGTCGCAGTTAATTCACAAGGGCTTGGTCTAAATACCGATATTTTCGTGATAAATGTCGGTGATGACATAGATAATGGGCAAGTTTCATAGTCGCCCTATTTTTTCTCATTGAGAAATATTCTGTATCCTTGGAAGATATGAAGAAGGGTTTTGTAATATGCTCACTTGTATGCATACTTGTTGTGATTGAGAATGATCTTGCATTTCTCAATTGGAGGATGTTACGTTTTTTTTGTATGTGACCTAGATTTACATGGCGGTTGTCGTCGTTAAAGTATAATGCGCTTGTTTTTCCTGAACACATGGTCTTATTCTCAGGTTCTTTTCAATGGTATCCGTGTAATTTTGTAATACATTGTTTTTCATAATTTGCCCCCTAGTTTAATCGATTTTGAGCTCGGATGATAGCTTTGTTGAGACCTTGGAATTATATAGGAAAATAGCAACAAATGGTCTACCCGTCGCCCGTGTAATGTGATCGGACGGGGAGCTGTGTTGGGGGCTTCAGTATGGTATTTTAGTGAGATAACACTCTAATATCGGCATCAGACCAGTGTTACAACCAGATTTGATACACACACTTTTACCATAACTCAAGCACGCTTACACACTCGCATGCACAAAATAGTCACATTGGCTGTTAATAAAATTTTGTAGTAAATATTTTCCCTGAGAGATGACACAACTGAAAACAAACTATGACGTAACGAACTTGGGAGATAATGATACTTAGAAGAAGATTAAATAGATATAAAAAAACTAACAAAAAACTTAATAAGTAAATGACATAAAGTACAAAACAGGGCGAATCCCGATTTGTTAAAACATTTCTGAGGAAAATTGAAATTATAATATAAAAAAAATCAGTCATCAAGTCCTTTTATAGTTGAAACGTGATTCCGGTAATTAAATTAATTATTAGAAATGCTCGCTGGACTTTCAAATATGGGAAACCTCTACGCAAGAATCGGTTCATATTGAAAATTTCAAAACTTCTCTCAAAATGACCGACATCCTTCCCTGAAAGCATAATGTAATTTTCTATAAAATGATAGTAAAATGGATTTGTGCTCATTTTGAGTCCGTTGCACAGCATCATCTGTGATCTCGGACCAGAAACACACACAAACATATCCCTTACCGTTGAAACAAGCGATTAGCCATTTCGGACTACACCCAGTAATACTACACTCAGTAATTAATGGCATGAAATATCTGAGTGGTTCTTTATAGTCTCCACCTGGTGTCTACCTGGAGTCCATTTACCAGATGCGTATTCTGCTATTTAAGAAGCCTTAGACCTGATCATGATTTTCATTACTTCTGAATTGATTGTACATGTATTTTGAAGGAAAGTATTTCAAGACCTATTATGAAAGAAAATAGCCACAATTTCCCTATATAGTCATAACTCGTCGCTGAATGATTTCCATAATCTAACTACATATGTTTTTTTTGGTTGCGAAGACCGAAGGAATACAACACTCTAATCCACTAAATATTGAGAAGGTGTGAGGCTGTGAGATTAAGTAGTCCTCTCTCTGTGTAAATATACGAAATTTTAGCGACCCGTCATTTTCGGTTCACGTGACGTTAGACGCAATGGTAGCGGCCTAACGTATTTCATGCTAGGCAAATTGGAGTTCGAGGCCCGGACAAAATTTGTCTTTCTTCGTCATTTGTGTTTCTGTTTTAGTTACACATGTATTGCATAAACATCTAGTTTTTACACAAAGTATCTTACTCTTATTTATTCTGGTTCACGTGACTTTTGACGGTGGCCATGCATTTTGAAACAGATGTCCGAACTAATCGCAAGGTTGTTAATGAAAACATAATTGTAAGAAAAAAAAAAAAAAAAAAAATTGATGGTGTATCCAATTTCCGAACTCGCCTGATATCTGTTATTCAACAAACACATACACAAGACTAAATGATTCAGAAGCTTAGAGATTTTGGTTTATTAGAAGAAGTCGTTTAAAGGTTAAAATAGATTTAACCTCACTGTGACCTTGAATATGGGTCAAGGTCGTGTCCAAAATAATTGACTCTGATACTTGAGTCCTTCCCTAAATCATTCACCCTGGAAGACACACTGAAGTCCTTGAATTTGAAAGATAAGAAGCTCTCGATAAGCTGGGAAAGTATGTTGTGAGTAAGAGTTTATATATAACCTTGATTAAAAATAAAATAGTTTATATGAAACTCATTTAAGCATTGACGACAACTTATTTTCAAATGATTTCAATTTAAAACATGTTTATGTACAATTTGACTGATCTAACAACGGGTTATTGTTTACAAATCAATACGAAACGTCAAATGCCGCATAGTGGCGTCACATTTTTCGCGCCATTTTCGGATTTTTTTCATAGAGGTATGAAAAAAAAATCTCCACCAATCAGAAAGCTGCTTTCTCCATAAAATGAATGGAAAATTAATTATAAACTTATATACAAAACTAGTTTATAAATTCGTAAATTAAAGGGGTTTTACACACCTGACCCTTCTGCTTCTATATTAGTTTAGAAACTTAGGATTCCTACCTTTTGGCCCCTAGCAGCTGTATGATGCAGTTAAATTCATTTTTTTCGGCATATTGTATTTTTTTCTAAATTTCAAAGTTGCAGCATATGTGTGTGTTACGTCATCTCTATGGGTAAAGGTGTCAAACACACAGTTATTAATTAAAGCACTCTTAATCCCTCTGACGTCATGAGTGACATGAGCTCGTTATTTATTAATGTGATAATCCCAGTAATTGGAAAATCGGGTTTATAAACGCGGTTAATATAAGCTATATGATCGCGGAGTTTCATCTCCACGATGATCTGCATTTTGAGTGTGATTGCATTGATCAACTGATTTTAGCTTTGTCAGTGAAGACAGTTGTGGTATGATGTTTATCACGCGGGTAAACAGTTGTTAGTAACAAGTCATCACATTTGAGCTACTGTGGAAATCCTGCCAATAGCTCATTGTCAAGGGAAACGTGATTATTACCAACTGTATCAATGTACCTTTATTCGCGATCGGGTCGACATCTGTTTATAAAATCCTGCTCGTTTTAGTCAACACGAACTCTTACATATTTAAGAATGATCTATTTTGCGTCCGTGCTGTTATAAGAGCACAGTTTAAAGGTAAACAAAAGGAAATAAATAGGACTGTTTATCAATTACAAGGAAACAACAACTGTTATAATAAATGTTTTTCTTTATTTAGTCATGCTATATGATTAATGATTAATGTATTGCTTTTGTTCATATTTAGTTACAAAATAAGGTATTACTTTGAAATATTACGGAAGTTAAAAATTGGGTTACTGTGACCTACTTTTCGGCCGTGTACTTTTTATCAATAATTATGATGTTCTACCGTTTTCCAATTGCACAACGCATCAACATTATGAAGAAAAATCCAAAAATATCAGGTAGTTTAAAAACAAATCTGTAATCCGAGCTCAGAGTCGATTGAACTAGAGTCAAAATAGGAACAAAGGGAATATTTACATGGCGACCTTCGTAAAAATACAAGTGACTAAGACCAGGTGTTCCAGAAGTGTAAGCGTCTTCTGCTTCATCGACGATACAACTTGAACCCATCCTTTTGACCCCCCACCCCTTTTCCTCGTTATGTTTACCCTCCTTGATATGACTACTACTTTTATTGTCGAATTTATTTAACTCATTTGCAATTGTTTAGAACATAAGAAAAGGTCGATTCCTTCTTGAAAAAGTGATTGAACGAGAGTGTACAGTATTGAATACGGTCAGTTGTTCAAAGCTCTTTTTCGTTGGAAGGTGAATCTTTTGCCAATAATTATGTTGAAAATATTCATCCTGCAAAATTACAAAATGAAAAAAGGGTCAATATTTCTTAAAGGCCCTAAATACGTAACTTTCGGCAAAACTGGAAGCGAAAATCAAGCCTAACAACTTATTATATTTATAGATTTAGCTAAGATTAACTGATATCAGCAATATTTAAGATGAATTCTTCCTCGGTTACCGGTACAGCAGCAGTTGAAACTCGCTAACACGAAAATTTCCCCGAAGTTACGTATATTGGGCCTTTAAAGGGATCAAATGAAAAATTGATACTGTCTTGATAGTCTGTACAGTTTTTCATTTGCAATTATTTTTTGTGCTATTTAAAAGTTTGTATTGCATGTTATTCAAAGAGTTGTGTTTCTTTACTACAGATCATGTGAAACAGGCCCTGGAATATGTATTTCGTGTAGAGAACAGCCAATGTACCGGCGGCACCGAGGAGGTCCTGAATCTGTTCTTCAACAATACGGTGTGGAGCGTGTATACAGAGCCCGCTATTAGGACAGCTAACTTCCTCACCGAAGTCATCCTCCAGAAAGGCGACCTCCTCTCCCTCACGGATGAAATTCTCTTCACCCTCGTCCGGAACAACATCCATGGCGGTGACGTCATATTTGGGTCAGCAATTGCCGTGGAAACAGGCGTGACGCAATACGACTCGTTTTGTCCATATGCCTACAAGAAAAACGGAACAGTGTTTGCACATGATATTGCTATCAATTATAACTACAAATCTGACAGCACGGAGTGGTACCACATTCTCAAGGTCACAAACTGGGATAATGTCACAAGGACAATCGACAAGGTCAGATACAGGTACGTTATCAAAATCACGTGATCATTTGACATTGTCAGATGCAAATAAGTCATTAAGGTCGTAAGGTAATCGAATAAGGCTGCATGCACGCGGTTTTTAATGTTGACAGTATTAGTAATAAAACAACCTAGTGCAACAAATATCTTGCAATTTCTTTGTTTACATGTTTACTGTATTTTATTTATATTTCAAGACAAAATTTTCTTTTTACATCAAACTTAAATATGGCATAAAAAGTTAATAGATTCCATGATTAGATGGCAACCTCTGTTCATTATCTTACTAACAATATCATTATTCTGAACATATCATGTATGCAGTTATTTTATCTAGGTTGAGTTTTTTTCTTATTTGTTTTGATATGGTGTTTTATAAAGGGATCGGACGGCGTTTTGTTTTTTCATTTTCATGCCGGTATGCATGAAAAGCTGTTACATCCATATTGCATGGAGCCCGCTTATTTACATTTTGACTTTTGAAAATTCTTCAATTTAATTTAATATATATTTTTTTAAAATAATTAATCAAGCAACTGCGTTTGGTTTTCCTTCGTCATTTAAATTACATTGGCGGAACAGCCCTAACTTGAGTAATATTGGCGCCAATAAAAAATCGTATTCATTTTAGCGTTTGACATAGGAGCGTTCTCCATTGTCACCGGAAGCAGTTTGACTCACAGTGAACAAGATTAAAATATTACGTCAAAAGTAATCCACGTGAATGGATGTACTCATATTGTAACCATGCTGTATTGATAGTCTAGTGTTTGTTGTTTTCAGTTTGTGTATTCATATAGAGAAGAAACAATCAGAATGTAAATGTACCTAGCAAGCATCCATTAATTCAGGTATTCTATTAGGAATATCATGGCAAGGTCACGAACTTAACAATACATTAAAAAACTAAATCATGTAATAATGTCTCGGACAAAATATGCTTCATTCAACAAAGTAAAACTTGCCAAAATGTCAACCAAAGCAGGTAAGATATAAGGTTATTAGAATCAATGCAATGCTATCCTTTGCAATGTAAGATGTTAATCAAAGTTCTATGATCCGCATGAATGCTGATTAAGCGAAATAGTTTTACTTTGATATTAATCAAAGCATACCTAACGAACGTTGATATTTAACCTGACATTTCAATCTGTACCTCATACATCATTATACATAGTGATCATTTACGTACCTCTGACGTATCATAATCTTAATTATATGTTTATCTGCTTGTTACAGTGACCTAGTGGCTCGCTTTTCCAAAGAAGTCACGCATGCAAATATAGATGTAGATACCAAAAACCTTTATTCATGTTTCCGTACGTCCATCAGAACCAGGTTGAACTAAGTCAAATTATCATTTAACGATAGTTCTTTTGCGAATGTTGCCGATATTTAATTTCAATATCATTTACTGATCGAGTTATGGAATGAACTCAGAGTTGTTTGATGGCTTTATTGATTTGGTAATTAAAACAAAATAAAGACAAGTAGGAGTAACTTGCTAATCAGTGATTGGCCAGACGTAAATATTGAAGTTCACTTGCACTTAGTTCCCCGTAAACGAACCTAAGGACAGGAGCACCTACATAAAGCTCGTAATTGCGACAACATTACTACGTCATAAAATGAATGATGACTTTGGTCTCATCTTGAGGAGTTGATGTTTACTTGGAAGTGACCAAGATTTACATGACGATGTCATCGATGGAGCAGAGGACGCTTACTCTTCCGGAACATCTGGCCTTATTCTTTTGTACTTTTGTAGGGGTCGCCGTGTAAATTTCAACCTTTTGTCCATATCTTGCCTCTACTATAATCGATTTTGAGTTAGGATTATGATTTTGTTGACGCTTCGTTATTCTCTAATTGTATTATTATTCATGACTTTGTAAACTGCCCAAAGGAGTTGTGATCGTGACAATAACAATGGTATTACACCGATGAATACAATAGGGAAGCTAGGGAAGATGATCAGTATTTTATGAAATCATTAAAACATGTATATGTCATTAACATCGGTAATATTTTCTAAATCACATGCCGTATAAAGCAAACCCCATTTCGCTTCAGATACAAAAGTATTCCATCGTTTATTCCCTAGAATATTCCAAAACACATTGCTTACAAACTTTCAGCGACAAACTCTATATTAGCAAATAAAAAAAAAAACATGAAAATAATTTTGTCAGCATATTCTTTTTTCTATTTTAAATTTCATATCTACCCACCATGTTATAAATGCCGAGCTTGATATGTTGCAAATGATGAGTTTTCAATTATCATCCATTATGTAAAGCTACTGGAGATTTGTCGTGAATGATTCAAAGTAAAGAAAGTCAGAACGTTGATGTTGACTATGATAGAGAGTAGATATAACGAGATTGCACTGAATCGGTTTGGATTTCAAGAAAGAACTAGCAATTTGAGAATCAAACACAGATCTTTGGTATTCGACACCAGTTGACCAAAGATGACGTAATATACACCCTTGCTTCACATTTTAGATTTAGTAGTAGATACAGTAAAAAGAAAAGAAATTAAACTGCATAATACAGCTATTTCGGCCTAGGTACGTCAGCTGTTTCGTCCTTCTAGGTACGTATAGGGGCAAAAAAGTGGAAATTGAAATTTCTACACTAATAAAAAGCAGAAGGGTTTGTTTTGGAAAAGCACTTGAATTTATGAATTTAGAAAAATAATTAAATTTGTACTGTATATTTCGAAATATGTATAATTTGAACCGTGCCACTACTGAAATGAGATAACTGTGACCAGCAAACCTCGGGGATTAAAAAATTTCACCAACAGAGTCTACCACCTCCTATAATTAAAGATTACGTAACAAATACACATGCTGCATATTTCAAATTACATGTAAGTTACAGATACAGTATGCCGAAAAAAATGAATTAATCTTCATCATACAACTGTTTCGTCCTTCTAACCACAATTACACGGAAGTTATATAGATAATTTTCGTGACGCCATTTGACGTGATTTGGTAGCGTTATATAGAGAAATGGCGTCACACGGAAATTAGCAGTGTAGATAATTCTGTATAGCTCCATAGATACACCACGGGAAATTAAATAAATATTATGAGAGGAAACCTTGGATATTTCTGTAAAAAATGACAAAACATTGTCAAAATCAATCCATAATCAAAGTCAGAAAAATTCATTAAAAAAGTTGGAAATACAATGAATACATAGCAAAATAAAAAAAATTGAAAGACTTTTGGCACGTAACTGTATGATATCGCTATCCTCTTAACACTATTGCCTTAATATCAGTCAACAAAACAAAAACCTAAATCAAACTCGATTAAATTATGAATAAAGATTTCACGGACACTTTGAACCAGTAAAAACAAAAAAAGGACATGCGTTCTTTAAGGGTAAACGTTTTGTTTTGCTGCATCAACGACATCCGTCATAGGCAAAATGCAGGTAGTGTCGAATCCCAACATGGATACCTCGTGTTGAGACAAGAAATACACAAGACACACTAATTAACACACTGGGCCTTAATACCCCTCAAAGAAGTGGCATGATTCCCCATGAGAGCATGATGGCGACTATAAACTTGTGTACAGTCTCCAAGCAGCCTTTAAAATTGAAGAATTACGTTATTAGCGTGGTAAATCAGACAGTTGACTACTTCGCACCTAAAGGCACCGTGTCTGATATGAAAGTGTACTCATGTCATAAAGACATTACAAAGAGTGACAGGGAAATTAAACCCAGGCCGTGACAGGTTTTGAAGTATTTGAAGAGTCACGTTCTTTTTGCTTCTTCAAATGCTTAAATGACAATCATAACTTACTTATAATCAATTTAGAAATCTTTCATTTTTTTTCTTTCATGGTTAGTTCAGTGACTCCTTTATGATTGTAGGCCATCATTTTTACAAGTAAGGATCTAAATAACCTTTCTGTCTTTGTTCAACCCGTGTACAATTGATTGTTTAACCGGAAGTCTCAAAGTCTTAAATATTGATACAACTATGACCAAACTTTCAAACCAACGCACATTGCAAGTAAATTTATATTTTTTGGTCGCGATATATTTTGTATCCTTGTGTGATATGAAGATAGATTTTTTTAAGTATGCTCAAAATTGTGCCTGTTTGTGATTGTGAATGATGACCCGGTTGATCACTTTGACGTTTACTTGTATGTGACCAATATTTACATGACGGATGTCGTCGATGCAGCAGAATACGCTTACTCTTCCTGAACACCTGGTCTTATTCTCCTGTACTTTAACAAAGGTCTCCATTTAAATATTTCTTTTGTTCATATTTTGCCCTAGTTTAATCGATTCCGATTTGGGATTATGGTTTTGTTGACGCTTCGTTATTCTCTTGTTTTTAGGAGGGTGGCTATCACCGATAAGTTTTATTTTTTGCATATCAACACCTATGGGTTAAGTTTCCTAAGTGGTAATGACTTGACATGAAATTAAGGTCAGGTCAGAGCGCTTAACGCGTTTTATGGGAGTCAAAGTAGGGGTCAAATTCATAATAGGCACCATTTGGATACAATTACCAGATATATTTTTTTTATCTTTCTTCATAATTTTGATGCATTGTGCAATTCCTAAACAGTAAAACATAAAAAAATCCATGGTCGAAAAGTAGGACATAGTGACCTATTTTTTTTTAATTTGCTCAATATTTCAAAAACATTAATTCAGATAAAACTGCATACCCAAATTGGTACCCCTCCTACCTTTTTTATCATATTTCATCAATGGAGATCCAAGATTCGCGACGGACGTTCGTTTTTTCTTATTCAGACCAATATCGGATAGCATTTTCACTACTACTTACGAGACTAAATATACAAATTATAAATATTACGACATCATTAGAATCATATTTATGAGATTTATGTTTTCATTTTCTACGTATATCATGTTTCGTTTGGCCCCTAGCGGATATTGACTATTTGGAAATATGGATATTGCTATGGCAACGTGATTGCATAACATCATCAATAGATATAATACATATTCTGGCGTGTGCTTGCTTTTAATTGGTATCTAATATAATCGCATTTGCAGGGAAATTTATATTGTAAACATAAAACCTAACGGGATGTACTTCAGGGTTGGTTTCCATTCGGCTAGCATGCATAGGAAATGTGAATATCGACTAGCGTAAATTAGCGTTAAAGCGTCATATTTGATTTTCCTTTACCGACTGTGCAGCATTCATTTAAGCAATGAATGTTTTAGAAAATGCTGTTACAGTCCTGTAACAACACACATTGCTATTGTCCGACAGGGTTTTATGTATGTTTGTCAACAATAACAACAATGTGTGTTAAAGGACTGTAACAATATTTGTTAAAAATGTTCGTTACTTATATTTACATTTTGATAGAATTAGTGCTTTATTTTGACTACTGCGAACCGATTTTGTACAACAAATCGGCGTAGGTTTAGACAACGCTGAAATTTAAATGAGGTCACAATAGAGATTGGTGACGCCACAATGGCAAATGTTGTTATAGTCTGAGGCACTGGGTGTTATATGCGTATGGCAGCAACTGCCTCTTAGCATTGTGTCGATGGGAAAATGTAGAGCAAATGTAAATATATTGTATATGAAAGATCACACACATATGCTGCACCTTTTAAATTTAGTAATATATACACTATGCCAAAAAATGAATTAAACTGCATCATACAGCTGTTTCGTCCTTCGAGGGCTCGTCAGTGATACTAGGGGTTAAAACGTTGGAATCGAAATTCTCTAAAATAAATGTAGAAGCAGTAGGGTCAGGTGCATAAAACCACTTTAATAAATGAATGTAGAAAAAAGAATTTAGGTATATCGTTGTTATAGCGAGATTGTATATAATGAACATGTACAGCTTACTACTGAGCTATACGATAAACGTGATGATTTCAATTTTCCGATCGTGAACTTTCCATTTCTTGAAATTAACATCCCTGCTTCTCCAACCTACATGTTGTCTACATGTCACAGTCGATTCGATATTCTAGGGCTTGCTCTAAGTTTCGAGATCGATGTCGACTGCTGACAAACAAACTAACAACACAAGGATTCGGGAGAGGCAGGTTGTGGTTGACAATGATACTCGGTTCTCATTTTGAGAACTTGATGTTTACTTCGATGTGACAAAGATTTACATGGCGGGTGTCGTCGATGAAGCAGAAGACGCTTACTATTCCGGAACACCTGTTCTTATTATTTTGTACTTTTACAAGGGTGTCCATGTAAATCTTTCCTTTGTTCATATTTTGCACCTGGTTTAATCGATTTTGAGTTTGGAATATGATTTTGTTAACGCTTCGGTATTCTCTTATTTATTTTCTTAACTTAGTTTGACTATATTTGACACATTTTTGTGGCTATTATATTTTCCAATATTCATCGAAGCCATGCTGATCTTTCATCGATGGGAAGTTGTGTTATTGGTTAACACTAAAATGTATGTGTCCCTCCTAGAAAACAATTAATACTTATTAATACTACAACCCTTAAACCATAGACCCAAAGATTACTTAAAACTTGCCATGTATTCCATTTGAGCAATTTCGACTTCAATGCAATAGAGCAGTATTGACAGCATGGCTACCTGGCGGACGTAAATTCCTATTCATTAAACGTGTACATTTCAAATTTAACTTCGCTTATCATAGTAAAAACAATCAAACTTATTTCAAATCCCTTGTTACATGTATGACCCACGAAATGGAAACAACATCACAGCTGCAGCAACGATAATTACCGTTGTAGCATCAACAATCAGGAATAAAAATTGCATATTTGCCCACAAATGGTAGCTAGTTTGATGATTTTCGTAATCGCGTACTTCAATGCTTTTTCGATGTTTCGATGAAGCAGAAGACGCTTACCCTTCCGTCTCACCAGGTATCCATGTAAACCTTTCTTTTGTTCATATTTTCCTCTAGTTTAATCGATTCTGAGCTCAGATTATAGTTAAGTTGACACTTCGGTATTCTCTGATTTAATTATCCTTATTGCGTATAATTACGAGAAAATCCACAAAAACTATTATGGGACGTGTCAGTTATGTGATATAACATCTATTATATTCGCCTTTTATTTTCTATGTCGTAGATCTGGGAACAATCTGTTACCATCGAATGACGTCACCAAGGTCCTGGCCAAACTGGCGGACGGACACTGGACCAAGCCGTACTTCGACTGTGGAGGTGGCGACATCTGGATGGTCACCTATTCATCACCAATATTTCACTACAATGCAACAACCGACTCATTGTCCTTCAAGTACGTCACGTTTAATTACCTATTAGATAATTTGGTTTGCTCTGTTTTGTAGCGTCATGTTAACAGCTATGATCATTTAAGGACTTGCCATGGTATAGTGTTGGAAGAATAAAAACACCGGCAAAAAGCAAGTAATAACTCGTGACTGCCCTGCGTATGCCTCTAACATGTGACCCAGAGGTCGAGGGCTAATGTAAGCAGAATGTCAGACAGCTTAATCACTTGCCATCGCGACCCGGATGTCGAGGGCTCGTGGTAGCAGAATGTCAGACACCTTAATCATCTTGCCACCGCGACCAAGAGGTAGAGAGTCAGTGATTGTTGTTTTTGTCAAATACTTTAACCACTGGCCACCGCGACACAGCGGTTAACGGCTAGTGGTAGCTGAATGTCAGATACATGTACCTTAATGACTGGCCAACGCGACCCAGAGGTCGAGGGTTAGTGGTAGTAGAAGGTCAGATACGGATATCACTGGGAAACGCCACCTAGAGGTCGAGGGCTAGTTGTTGGTTGTCAGATACCTTAACCACAGGTCACTGCGACCCAGATGTGGAGGGCTAGTGGTACATGTAGTAGAATGTCACACACTTTACGGTTGGCCAACGCTACCCAAAGGTGAAGGGCTACTGGTAGCAGAATGTCAGACACCTTAACCACTGGCAACCGCGACCCAGAGGTGGAGGGCTAGTGGTAGCAGAATGTCTGACACCTTAACCACCAGCAACCGCGAACCAGAGGTGGAGGGCTAGTGAATGTCAGATACATTAATCATCTAGTTATCTTGGTTACCTATTTAATGACATTCAACATCAGTTTTTAAGACTAATTAAATACTGCGGTAGTTTGAGATGCGATTTTTTAGTATAGCTTAAATGATAATTACCATAAAAGAAAAAACCCATTGTGTATGACAAAACTTATTTTTATTTCATATCATAGTCTACATACAGCAATTTTAGTAATCAAGAGATGTAGATCTCGTTAAATAATCAAATAGAAAAGCAGCATTCCAGAAAATCAATTTTTGCATTATTTTATAAATAGTTACACTTTCTCTTTATGAAAACATTGAACCCTATAAATAGCCATTTCAGTTGATAGGTTCTTGTAATGCTATATTTTGTTTCTACTTAAAACGTTATTTCTTGTGTAGGTTGTGCATGTAAAAGTGCATTTCGACGCTTATGAATAAAACTAATTTCATCAGATGAGCACACTGTAAACATGCGGCTGAATTATTTCTACTCATTACACATACATTAAATTTGCATGCGTCTATAAACTCTTAATGTAGCTGGTCGATTTTATTTGGTCAAACACAAAATTTACGTAACAAATAGCGATTTCATATCCGGTATTGATGATATTCCTGTTGCAAGCATCCTGGTATTGATCTCCGGCTTAGAGTACACGATAGGTAATGACGCCGAACTAGGTACTGGATTTGGGATGGAGTTGAGTACTTTTCTGCGGACATTACTTTGTTTCACGACTGATGAATCTGTTTTCAAATTTCGATATATTGTCACAACATCGCAATCACAATTCTGCCAGCTAGGCTAGGCCCGTTTCCCTTGGGTCAAATATGACATTGTTTTTCGACACTGATTTTCAGTAATTCGATCAAATACAAAGTATTGGATAGTCAATTGTATTCCCGTGTGTAACGAAATATGATGTTTTGACAAGGAGGAGGTAGACAGCAATGTTATGATGTCTTTAAGTTTGTGACTTAAAATTGGGGCCGCTTTGACAAAGTGGTTAAGGTGTCTGACACTACCACTACCACTAGCTTTCCACCTCTAGGTCTGATTGGCTAAGTGATGAAGGTGTCTGGCATTCTATTACCACTAGCCCGCCACCCCTGGGTAGCGCTGGCCAAGTGGATAAGGTGTCTGACATTCTATTACCACTAGCCCTCCACCTCTTGGTAGCGCTGACCAAGTGGATAAGGTGTCTGGCATTCTATTACCACTAGCCCGCAACCCCTGGGTAGCGCTTGCCAAGTGGATAAGGTATCTGACATTATATTACCACTAGCCCGCCACCCCTGGGTAGCGCTGGCCAAGTGGATAAGGTGTCTGACATTCTATTACCACTAGCCCGCCACCTCTGGGTAGCGCTGGCCAGGTGGATAAGGTGTCTGACATTCTATTACCACTAGCCCACCACCGCTGGGTAGCGCTGACCAAGTGGATAAGGTGTCTGACATTTTATTACCACTAGCCCGCCACCCCTGGGTAGCGCTTGCCAAGTGGATAAGGTGTCTGATATTCTATTACCACTAGCCCGCCACCTTTGAGTAACACTGGCTAAGTGGATAAGGTGTCTGACATTTTATTACCACTAGCCCGCCACCCCTGGGTAGCGCTGGCCAAGTGGATAGGGTGTCTGACATTCTATTACCACTAGCCCGCCACCCCTGGGTAGCGCTGGCCAAGTGGATAAGGTGTCTGATATTCTATTACCACTAGCCCGCCACCTTTGAGTAACACTGGCTAAGTGGATAAGGTGTCTGACATTCTATTACCACTAGCCCGCCACCTTTGAGTAACACTGGCCTAGTAGATGATGTGTCTGGCATTCTATTACCACTAGCCCGCCACCCCTGGGTAGCGCTGTCCAAGAGGATAAGGTGTTTGACATTCTATTACCACTAGCCTGCCACCTGTGGGTAGCGCTTGCCAAGTGGATAAGGTATCTGACATTCTATTACCACTAGCCCGCCACCTCTGGGTAGCGCTGGCCAAGTGGATAAGGTATCTGACATTATATTACCACTAGCCCGCCACCTCTGGGTAGCGCTGGCCAAGTGGATAATGTATCTGACATTATATTACCACTAGCCCGCCACCTCTGGGTAGCGCTGGCCAAGTGGATAAGATGTCTGACATTATATTACCACTAGCCCGCCACCCCTGGGTAGCGCTGGCCAAGTGGATAAGGTGTCTGACATTCTATTACCACTAGCCCGCCACCCCTGGGTAGCGCTGGCCAAGTGGATAAGGTGTCTGACATTCTATTACCACTAGCCCGCCACCCCTGGGTAGCGCTGGCCAAGTGGATAAGGTGTCTGACATTCTATTACTACTAGCCCGCCACCCCTGGGTAGCGCTGGCCAAGTGGATAAGGTGTCTGACATTCTATTACTACTAGCCCGCCACCTCCCGTGTTTCGTCAATTTCGTTTAAATGACGACACATATGAAAACGCAGGTTATAAACTTTTAATTGAAAAAATATAAATGAAGTTAGGCAATTGTTCTATAGTAAAAAGTAAATATATGGATTGAAAGTAATTGCTTTAACCTAGCGGGCTTTAATCATAAGGATGTAACGGCTGACCTTTAACTGCACCACGAAAGTTAGAAAATGACTTTCAATCCTTATATAATTATATAGTACATTAGTATATTTAGACTGGCATAGTATCAAGTCTGATGGTTTAGTGATACCATGATTCCACAGCAGAATAGCAAATGATTTCGAAATAGGCGTATCGTCAAGCTTAACTTGCAAACATCAAAGGAAAATGTCGGAAAGGAAATAATCAAGAATTGTAAGATAACTTCAGCGAAGTGGTTCCAAGTAAAAATGGTATCAGAGTAGCATGGCAATCAGTAGATAGTTTGAGGTGATTAACAATGAATATTGCATGTATTAAAAGTAAACCTTCAATCATTTAATAACAGCATATAGACCATAAATACATGCAGCAACACATTTATTATAATACTGAAAACAGAGGAACATTTCACGCAATCTGTTCATAAACCTATAAAAATCAGAACCATAACAACACGTTTGTTTAAAACATTTCGATATAATCATTTCCGAATAAATTTTGAATTGATTATCTTTTAAAAACCAAGGCTATTTAATAATTGGTTTTGTGAACAGCGGAAGTGCAAACAAGGACGAATGGTTTTGTTAAATGATGATAGTGCAGGAAGACTAACAACACTTTCCATAGGACCGTTATCTCAACCCAAGAACTCAATTAATACAAACCCATTATCGCCGAAATTAAACAACAAAATGTATTGAACACCAGCGATAACATATCTGTTATGCGCGTATCAGTAATATTTGCTTCAGGAACTACTTGTGAGAGTTTTTTTTGTTTGTTTTTTTTTGTTTTGTTTTATTTTTTTGGAGGGGGGATCATCTTGCTCAATTTAAAAGTGATTGAGTAGATGTGGCCTTCATAAAATCTTTTTCAGAGGCATGGCTACGATTGACATCAAATTGACAAGCATCGACATCAGCAAGTTTGATTAGATACGACCTTCCTATAATCTATTTCAGGGGTGTGGCTACGATTGACATCGAGTGTACAAACATCGACATCGGTCAATTTAATTGGATATGGCTTTCCTATAATATATTTCAGGGGCGTGGCTACGATTGACATCGAGTTGACAAACATCGACATCAACCAATGCGATTCGGACGAAAGCAAAGCTGGAGCCCTGGACGTCTTTAGGGGGACTCACAGCTGTATGTCGACCACACAGGTGAGTCATTAGAAGTTGTGATTGAAAGATAATTAATACAGTCAAAGATCAACAAATATATGTGTCATTTAATGAGATACATGTTACCTAAAACGATATTCTTATTTATTGTCTACTGAACAGTGTACTTTTTATTGGCCAATCAAGATTTCAAATGTTACATTATAATGTAAACAGGAAATATCCGTTTAGCGAAGGAATGATATCATTATTATGCAGCGAATTTCAAAGACAAGTTTTTTCGTTGTCTCCTAGATACCTCTTTACACAAGTTGAAAGCGTATGCCTAGTTTTGTCGTCTGTGCCATTTACCTGGTTTTATGTCCCATGCACAGAGAAAGTCATTTTCATTGATCAAGTCACCTAATTGGATACCTTTCATATACGGAGGTCTATGTCAATGGTATATTTAAATGTCACATGCATATGTCGATGTTCTCTGTACAGGTAGATGTTACCTGTATAGGTACATGCTATCTGTATGGGTAGATGTTACCTGTATGGGTAGATGCTACCCATATGGGTAGATGTTACCTGTATCGGTAGATGTTACCTGTATGGGTAGACTTTACCTGTATGGGTAGATGTTACCTGTATGTGTAGATGTTACCTGTAAGGGTAGACGTTACCTGTATGGGTAGAGTTACCTGTATGAGTAGATGCTACCTGTGTGTGTAAATGTTACCTGTATAGGTAGATGTTACCTGTATAGGTAGATGTTACCTGTACAGGTAGATGTTACCTGTATGGGTGGATGTTCCCTGTATCGTTAGATGTTACCTATATTGGTAGATGTTACCTGTATCGATATATGCTACCTGTACAGGTAGATTTTACATATATAGGTAGATGTTATCTGCATGTGTAGATTTTACCTGTATCGGTAGATGTTACCTGTATCGGTAGATGTTACCTGTACAGGTAGATGTTACCTGTGTCGGTAGATGTTACATGTACAGGTAACATGTACAGGTATATCTACCTGTATAGGTAATATCTACATATACAGATAACATCTACCGACACAGGTAATATCTACCCACGCATGTAATATGATGTTATATAGGTTGATGTACAGGTAACATCTACCTGTACAGGTGACATCTGCATATACAGGAAACATCTACACATACAGATAGCATCTACCTGTACAGGTAGATGTTTCCTGCATATGCAGATGTCACCTGTTTAGGAAATGTCACCTGTATATGTAGATGTCACCTGTATATGTAGATGTTATAAGTAATGTCACTTATACAGGCAAATACAATCTCCCCAAGTCGATAAACATCCACAAGTAAGCGTTAGTTACTGAACAGATATCATGCTAAGCTAATGTACAGATAGAGACGTAGTTCAGTCACCCCAAACCAGAACAACAATTACTAGACATATTCTTTGAAATTGTATCGATTTTCTGTTCGTTAGAAGTAAATTTAACACGAAATAATTACTGCTTCATTTTATTCCGTTTTCTAACATTACTTATTACTTTTTGAGCACAAAATATGCTTGCTGAGTATCCTTACCACCTGGGACTGGTTCCTCTGTGACTGAAGGGTCTGTCATTATCCGAATCAATAGGCCTACTATGTGACTTGAAAAAAACTTGAAATATTTTTTAATTATCCACGAACAATGACTACCTAATATATATCATTAAATATTCTATTTTCAAAAGGCATGCTCAACACTGACTTACTGATGATCTGTCATACATTCTACCGTGTAATAAAGGTTGAAGATAAAGTGCTGTTTATCAAGTTGAAGAATGACACGGCTTCAGAAATGTGATTGCTACGTTATAATTACTTTACACAATGGTATATAATGTAACTTTGATTGCGATCCTTCAGTAAAAGTGTTTTTCTTCTGCCCCCACAACTCCAACAACCCAGGTAGAGTAAAAAATGGTATGGGATGGGTGTTGTGGTATCTGTGCTGTAGCATTCAAGTGAGGTGGCGCAATATAAAAGATGCCTTTGGAAGCACGGTCCAACTACTAACATATTAGAATACATTTCCAGCACACGCACACATACATACACACACAGGGAGATATTAGTCATGTGGTTCAGGTATAGAACTAGCAGTTAGCACCTGATAATGCAGCTCCTGCAAACACTTAAGAATTGTATATGTTAGAATTTAATGTGTTTATTGTATTGATTATATCTATGAACTGTTAAGGGCTTAAAATGTACCTACGTTAACTAGATAGGGCGCTATATCAAATGTTGTATATTTGTATATTTTAGTGATCTGGCAGCTTAAACAATCAGCTAATATAACTTGAAACCTCCGTTTTGTTAATATTAAAAGTCTTTCTTTTTTTTCATTATTTTTTGAAAATTAATCAGATGCACAGTTTGGAATGTTTTCTTCATTATTTGTCTTCGTCGTTCGTTACACATCAGACGTTGCCGTCAATCGATTGTCCGTTAATGATAATTTTTCTATTTAATTTAGAATCATTGGAGACTATCTCAAATATAAAATGTTCTTTATATACAAGTATTGTTACATGTACCTTACATTCCAGCTCGAAAAGGCATGATAGCCATTTCGGACTCTGATCTCCGAAAATATTTCGAAATTTTCTAGATCTGCTGTTTTAAATCTTAACCTTTTATTGCTTCTAATTAAAAATACAAAAAAAAAAAAAACAAATCTGTTCCTTGTTCGCCTTTTGGTGACATCTTCAACTTCATCACAAGTATGGTTATTTTTGTTGACTCGATAGGTCATGAATGTTCCATGTTTTTAACTTACCACTTTCGCCTTCAGCGACAATAACATAAACCTAAAATTAAATGTACAAATATACCTCATTCGGTTCAGTTAGAAATACAGAGAATACACTTGTACACATTAACAGATTAAAAAGGTGGAGTAGAAATGAGTGGCGATGTAACAGTAATTAGGAATGATATTGACCTCGGGTTTATGCGACTTCTGCTTCATCAACATTACCAACTATGTAAATTTAAGTCACATCCAAGTAAATGTCACGTCCTCAAAGTGAGAACAAAGTAATCATTCTAAATTACAAGTATTTTTACGTTTTGAAAGTTGATCCAAATATACAAGATTACCTCAACTCATTGGAATCTGATTGGCTGACACATATATGCCATTGACTTAGAATTACATGTAAAGGTTTTTTATTGACTAAAAAATCTTGATATAAACATTCAGTATGTAGATTTCACTATAATTATATTTCTTTAACACATACAGATAACATCTACCTGTACAGGTAGATGTTTCCTGCATATGCAGATGTCACCTGTTTAGGAAATGTCACCTGTATATGTAGATGTTACCTGTAGGAAATGTCACCTGTATGGTACATGCTGTCTCCATAAGTAATGTCACTTATACAGGCAAATACAATCTCCCCAAGTCGATAAACATCCACAAGTAAGCGTTAGTTACTGAACAGATATCATGCTAAGCTAATGTACAGATAGAGGCGTAGTTGAGTCACCTCCAACCAGAACAACAATTACTAGACATATTCTTATTGTATCGGTTTTCTGTTCGTTAGAAGTAAATTTAACACGAAATAATTACTGCTTCATTGTATTCCATTTTCTAACATTACTTATTACTTTTTGAGCACAAAATATGCTTGCTGAGTATCCTTACCACCTGGGACTGGTTCCTCCGTGACTGAAGGGTCTGTCATTATCCGAATCAATAGGCCTACTATGTGACTTTTTGTCTTCATTACCACATAACTTTTAATATTTTTTAATTATCCACGAACATCAACTACCTAATATATATCATTAAATATTCTATTTTCAAAAGGCATGCTCAACACTGACTCACTGATGATCTGTTATACATTCTACCGTGTAAAAAGGGTTGAAGATAAAGTGCTGCTTATCAAGTTGAAGAATGACACGGCTTCAGAAATGTGATTGCTACGTTACAATTACTTTACACAATGGTATATAATGTTAATTTGACTGCGATCCTTCAGGAATAGTGTTTTTTCTCTCCTGCCCACACAACTCCAACAACCCAGGTGGTGTTTAAAATGATATTGGACGGGTGTTGCGGTATCTGTGCTGTAGCATTCAAGTGAGGTGGCGCAATATAAAAGATACCTTTGGAAGCACGGTCCCATTACCAACATATCAGAATACATTTCAAGCACATACGCATACATACACACTTGGAGATATTAGCCATGTGGTACAAGGTATAGAACTAGCAGTTAGCACCTGATAAGGCAGCTCCAGCAAACACTTACGAATTGTATATGTTAGAATTTAATGTGTTAATTGTATTGATTATATCTATGCACTTAAAATGTACATACGTTAACTAGATAGGACGCTATATCAAATGTTGTATATTTGTATATTTTAGTGATCTGACAGCTTAAACAATAAGCTAATATAACTTGAAACCTCCGTTTTGTTAATATTACATGTAAAAGTCTTTTTTTTTTAATTTTTTTTTTGAAAGTTAATCAGATGCACAGCTTGGAATGTTTTCTTTAATATTTGTCGTCGTCGTTCGTTACACACCAGACGTTGCCGTCAATCGATTGACCATTAATGATAATGATAATGATATAGATAATGATTTTCTATTTAATTTAGAATCATTGGAGACTATCTCAAATATAAAATGTTCTATATATACAAGTATTGTTACATGCACCTTACATTCCAGCTCGAAAAGGCATGATAGCCATTTCGGACTCTGATCTCCGAAAATATTTCGAAATTTTCTAGATCTGCTGTTTTAAATCTCAACCTTTTATTGCATCTAATTAAAACTACAAAAAAAAAAAAAAAGACAAATCTGTTCCTTGTTCGCCTTTTGATGACATCTTCAACTTCATCACAAGTATGGTTATTTTTGTTGACTCGATAGGTCATGAATGTTCCATATTTTTAACTTACCAATTTCGCCTTCAGCGACAATAACATAAACCTAAAACTAAATGTACAAATATACCTCATTCGGTTCAGTGAGAAAAAACAGAGAATACACTTGTACACATTAACAGATTTGTTGGGTGGAGTAGAAATGAGTGGCGATGTGACAGTAATTAGGAATGTTATTAACCTCGGGTTTATGCGACTTCTGCTTCATCAACATTACCAACTATGTAAATTTAAGTCACATCCAAGTAAATGTCACGTCCTCAAAGTGAGAACAAAGTAATCATTCTAAATTACAAGTATTTTTACGTTTTGAAAGTTGATCCAAATATACAAGATTACCTCAACTCATTGGAATCTGATTGGCTGACACATATATGTCATTGACTTATGATAAAGGGTTTTTTATTGACTAAAAACTTGAAACATTCAGCATGTGGATTTCATCATAGTTATGTTGCTATTCAAGAAATGCATCCTTGGATTTGGTACTAATTTTCTTGAAATTGGTTGATAACATTTTTGACTTCTCAAGAATGCCTTCGACATTGTTCGTAAAAGATTGTGCAAATCCAAAGCAATCAAGACATTCATTTGAAAAATGAAAACGAAGTTATTAAAAAGTGCTGCTGCTTTTTGTGTCAATTAACAAAAATAACTTTTCTTGTTTCCATATGAGGTATTGGCTCAATGGTTATTTTTTTATGCTGATGCCAAAAATCTTGTAGGATTATATTGATATATCTCATATTAGCTGCAATGTTTGCTACTTCTTATCAAGAACAACGCAATGATTTTAATTTTCGAAATTTGGCCAAACGTACCAAAAACACAAAAACTCATGTAAGCGTAAACCAGCTTTCTTGGTGTTTCTTACAACAATTTATCCAAAATATTCTGAAAACTTATGTTATACATGATCACAAATACAGTGATTGAATAAAAAAATTACTGTAATCATATTTCGGTTTCTTTTTTTGTAGTGTGTATTTGAGGCCGGTCTGGGGTTCAAAAGAGGAGCGTACAAATGTGTTTGTCAGCCGGGATACTACTTCCCGGAAGTTGACGCCGACATCAAGTACTTCAGCGGTATCGAAATAGAACGATTGTATTCAGAAAACAACACTGTTGCTATGGAGGGTATGCGATGTAAAACATGCGCAGCGGGATGTGACACATGCGTAGACGCATCACCATGTCTTTACCAAAGTCAGCTTGCTCTCCGACTTCCGGTGCTCATCTTAACCATCATCACCGTGATCCTCATCGTCGTCGTCGCCTGCATCACATACAACTTCCGGTTTGAAATGGTATGACTTTTTTTAAACTTGCAATACGACAACTGTTTCTCAATGTAACACAGAAAAACCTATTTAGTCGTACTCACTGCAATTTGACCAGTTGGAATTGAATTCGTTATGACTTATTAACGTGGAGAATTGACCTAAATATGGTGATTATGACCACATTTCAACTTATCTCGGGATAATATTATGAAGTTTAGCACTCGGCAAAGCCTAATGATGAAATTAAAAAATCTTACCCTTGAATAAAGGATTCCCAGTCAACATTTTATAGGCTAAAACTTTCACTGTTTTTTTGCCCTCATCGAAAACATTTTTTGTCTGAAAATATATGTACGTATTTATGAAACACAAAGAAAAATTATTATGACACCTTGCATTGTATATTGTTTCGGAAACATCAAAAAATACCAAAGCGTAATAAAAACAAGATCATAATCAGAATCAGAACTTAAAGTCGATTAAAACAGGGGCAAACTATGAACACAGAAAACAATTTACATGGAGACCATTAAAAAAACAAGAGTATAAGATCAGGTGTTCTGGAGGAGTCAGCCTCCACAGAAGCGAAATGTGTTTTTTCTGTATTCAGTATATATATGTCTTGCGTATTCCGTGATCATCAAGCATACTATATATAGCATACATTGCATATATACGACCACTTTATCAATGTTCCACTCTCATGTGGTTAGGAGTTAATCATAAATTAAAAGGCGTGAAGCATGAATATAGGTCAGTTTGACCATTTGTATCGATCGGGACTATACACACACATGTTTGCACCATTCATGAATACGTGTGTCGGCTGTAGTAGAAGTGAAATAGTTCTTTCTTTTAATTATCATATATAATGACTTATATTTCATTGTCATTCTATTCCAAAATTCGTTAACAGGCCATAAAAACCGGAAGTCCTATATTCCTCTTGATCATGTGTACCGGAAGTATCCTGATGTGCACGAAGGTAAGAGACAAATGTCATTATCCATGTACGGAGAATACTATGAATGGACGTCATTTAATCAATAAACTGTGTTCATTGTTCCACTGGTCAGAACAGAGATTTAACCTTTACACTAGGGCCCGTATTCACTTAGACTCAAATATTGTACTCAGGCACCGGCATATGTGGCCAGGAGAATAACCATAATAATTAACTTATATATAAAAAAACATAGTGAAATATTAATAATAAAAAAATATTAAAAAAAAAATAATTTTCAAATTTTCTTTTCGTGTTATTAATTTTGTTAAACCCTAATGAAAATAATGGCCAAATTTCAGCATAATACATGAACTTCAAGCGGTTACATTTTATTTTTTTGTGAAATTCAACATGCTTGACGTATCAAGCTGAAATTTGGCTATTATTTTCAATGTTTTAAAAAATAAATTATATATATATAAAAAATTGAAATTTTTATTTTCATTTATTCATTTTTTTTAATTTTTTTTTTTATATTTAACTATGTTATCTTTACTATATAACTATATTAATTATTATGGTTATTCTCCTGGCCACATGTGCCTGTGTATTCAAGCTCAATTTCTTATTTGGGTTATAAAGTGACACACATCGTCAACACATATTTTAAAATACAGCCGAATGTCATTTTCGTCGTGTACATTCGACTGTATCAAATTAAAAACTTCATTGTTACAAGAAAATAGCTTATAACAAAATATGCATGCTCGCGCTTGAGCAAGGTTTCGTTAAAAGGCTCTGGTTGTTCAGATAGGTCTATGTGTTTTGAATTTTTTGTATACTTATGTTTAGAAAAGGTTGCATATTCATTTTTTCTGCATCTGATTTATTGAAATAGTGTACCATTGAGTGGATGAGTTATTTTCAACAAATGAAATAAACCACAATTGGAGAGATACCTGATTTTAAGAATAGCCATTTCCTTGAAATATAAAAAAAACGTCTCTGTCAAAGAACGGAAGGATATACGTACATAAACATCCCCCTTGTATGATACTGATGAGATAACTTGTTGCTTCACACAAAATAAAAATTCTTTATGGCGAAAATTATTTCAAAACCCAGTGGAGTATACAGATATGTAGTAAAATAGCCATTAACCTCGACGCAAGAATGTCAACGGAACACATTATTATAGATTAATTCAATCCTCCATGGAAAAGCTTCTAGGAAGGAATCACATGCATTGTGTATATATACTACATGAATATCCCGCTAGCTAAGGTTACAGAGCTGTTGTAGTTCCTTTTTCATGTTGAAATATACATTTTATTTACGATGAACTTTTTAGTCAAGGAAGTCTAGATTTAGCTATATCATTTTTGAGTTTGAATAAACCTGCAACATGTTGTGAATATTAGTGATTCATAGAAATTGCCCCAAGATGCGAACCTTTTTTATTTTACAAATATCAGAAACGTCATTTCTTATAAAAAGCGCCATCTAGCGTTCGAGTTGGGAACAAAAACTATTGCCTACATATATTTATGTCGTCTGCTGTTTCCTCAGGTCAAAACTGAATTAGTTCAATTTATTTTCTTTTATTAACAAAAGGAAATTGTAGTCTCATTATTATTTTGCATTTCAGGAATAATACTGATCCGTAGTGCTGTATAGATAATCGCAAATTATTAAAACTCATCATGTTGATGTAGTCATTCCAGGTGGCATCAAAATGATTGTTCCTTGTAGATACTGAACGCCTTTATAACAGACTTCTCAAACGTAAAACAAAAATAAATAAATGAAAATTGCATCATTTAAGTTTTCATGTTTTTCCTAAAGCTTTGATTTCATTCGGAGAATAGTCGCTTGTATGTTAAAAATGGTAATAAACAGAAGCAATTATATTTTTAGAAACGGTGCAAAACAAGTAAAATCGATAAATATCTTTAATATTTTTGGACAGATGTTTATAACGTTCCCGGACGCCACGGAAATTCTGTGTATCCTGGAACAATGGTTGTTCCACACCGGATTTGTCCTTATGTATAGCGCATTGCTACTGAAGACGTGGAGGTAAGCATACCTGTGACACACTGGCATACACCTGTGGTACACACCTGTGACACACCTGTGATACACTCCTGTGACACACCTGTGGTACACACCTGTGATACACTGTCATACACCTGTGGTACACACCTGTGACACACCTGTGATACACACCTGTGACACACCTGTGATACACATCTGTGACACACATGTAGTACACACCTGTGATAAACTGTCATACACATGTGGTACACACCTGTGACACCTGTGGTACACGCCTGTGACACACTGTCATACACCTGTGGTACACACCTGTGGCGCACACATGTGATACACCTGTGATACACACATGAGAAACACCTGTGATACACACCTGTGACACACCTGTGATACAACGGCATATAAAACAGGTTACATCGGATAGCGGAATCGAGTCAAAGACAAAGGATTGAATAAAATATTGTTGGAGCTAAGACCCTTGCTTTCATTATATCATAAATTGATAATTCCAAACCTTAAATTCCATTTCAACATTCTAGCTTAGATATGGCGAAGAACACGATAACGTACTAGTCATACAGGTGTGATACGAATAAAACCAATACACACATAGTTAACTATATATAATAATAACATGTATACATTTACCTGACATGTCCTTCAACGACCCTACAATGTACGTAGCTGTTAATAGAACGTTGACCACAAACAAACAATAACAAGCAATCACTTTAAATGCTAACGGCCAATGTGCTTTCTCTTGTATCATCCAGTGACATTCTGTGAACTACTCTGTACTATTCTTTGTCTTTCATTACCCTGGGCAGATAGCAGTGCCAGTTTAATATCGAGAATATAATCAAGTTTAGATTTTACCTAGATAGACTATCTAGACCGAAGGTTATAGTATTAGGTTTTCCACAACCGCGATATCTAAGGGTTACTCTCTCTACACCCTCGGAATGAATATGTCATGGTAAAAGTGAAGGTTCCGTGTGCGCCACCTTGTTGATGAGACAGGAAGACTTTTATGTACATCAATAGAATCTCGTGGTCGCATAACAGTAAAAATGACATGCTTTGATGTCGGTTGCGGCTTATTTATAATCTTCAAAGGGCAAGCAAGCAGCCTAGCGATTGATGCCTTTAGTTTCGCCATGACATATCCCAGGGGTGTAGAGAGCGTAGGTGAGTGTAATATTTGTATATCGGGGATGTGGGTTTTCCGTCATTAGAGGAAAACGATCTGCTAAGTATATATGTTGGCATAATTTCTATAAACAAAATATCTGCTGTTCAACCTGTTTAAACTTTCATGCTCTTAAAGACCCAATATACTGTACGTAGCTTCAGGAAAGTTTAAGGGATTCTGAAAAATTCTGAAAAAAAGTTGATAACTATGCAAAAATAAGCTTAAAACGAAGTAAACCTGAGCGGTAACTAACAAGAAACGCTTGACAGTAAAATCCAAAGAATTGAAGATATTTCAGGTGTGGCCCACTTCAACAACAAGCCTAAGTTAAAAGTTCAAAATGGACGCGTGTTTACAAATACTGAGTTTCAACTACTGCTGTACCGGTAACCGCGTAAGAATTCATCTTGAATATTGCTTATATCAGTTAATCTTAACTAAATCTATAAATATAATAAATTATTAGGCTTGATTTTGCTTCAAGTCTTGCCGAAAGTTACGTATATTGGGCCTTTAAACATGCTTAAAATTACCCCCTTCAACATTCGGCAAAATGTCGTCGACGCACGGCATTTTACTGGTATTCTGATATGTTGACTTTGATGTTATCGTGTAGTTATAAATTGTTCCAGAAAACAAAACTATTTGGCAGTAATGCTGACAAACATTTATTTTGTTATACTGTCAAATGAAAATGTTCAAGTTTCATTTTCAAGAACTTTGTCAACCATTTTGTGACCGTGTATCAATTGGGTAGCGTACCAATTGTGGTAGCGTGACGTTAGGGACAAAATATGAACAAATGAAAGCTTTACACGGAGACCCTTGGACAAGTATAAGAAAACAAGACCAGGTATTCTAGAAGAGCAAGCGTGTTCTGCTTTATCGACAACACCCACTATACAAAGCTTGGTCACATTCAAGTAAACGTCACGTCCTCAAAGTGAGAATCAAGTCGTTTTTGTGTTTCTGACATACTGATATTGGATTTGGTAAAGACATTTTAACTGCAGGTAGCATGATTGATGAACCAGCATTTTTCTTTTACTTCCTTATTGGTTTATGCGTTAGAGAGTGTGATGGGATGTTATTGCCTGGTATTTTTTCAATTATATATTTATATTTTTTTTTTCAATTTATATAATTAGTTAACTTCCTCAGGTGTTTTAAACGTTATGAATTTCCTTGTATGTAGTGATCACTGAAAATGCACCATCAGAACTATGGGAAATGTTTCCTGCTGGGTAATGTTCTATTTCAGGTACATGTAAATGTTGTACTCTTATGTTACAAACATTGGCTAACTACCTCGATTTATTAGACCGGTTCACCAGCTGAAAATACGGTCGTACTAGGAAGTTATTTTAATCTTTGTTCTATCACACGCGACGGTTGTTTTGCAAAATTGTTGTCATGCTTATACATTGACGAAAAAACTTGTTTTAATTTTGCTTCAAAACAAATTGCGTCAGTGATATTTCTGTAGATCGATCCAAAGATGTCTGGCTCATCAGTCTGGCGTTCAAGTGAATGGGCTCTAGAAAAATAATAAACAATATAATCTGTCGTAAGCGGCTTCTTTTTAATCAGGAGTTCATATATAAATCTATGAAAACAATTATGGTGTAGAGTTAAAAAATGGAACTTCAATCAGTGACGAAAACGAGCTTAGAGTGAACATAGGTCGATTTTCTCGTTCAGGCTAGTTCTTTAATCCCTTGTCACAGATATATAGCAGTGGGAGGGGCTGTATTAGAGAAAGGTGAACAAAAAATCTGAAAATCAATTCATAGTGACATAGGTCCGTGCCTTGTCCCTGTGGAAAATACCGAAACCGTTCTCATGCTCAGGCATTGATTCTGTGCTCAAGCAAGCTTTCTTGAAACTCACCTGAATAATGTCGAAAATTCAAAAGTCATTGTAAATTTTTAAAACAGCTTTCTACTTCATATCTCTTTTTACCAAAACTTTGACAAAATTAGATTGTTTAAATAATTTTTAGCCATAACAAGAAATAAGACTTGAGCACAGAATCCGTCCTTGAGCGCGAGAACGGTTTCATGAATACGGACCCAGGTGTTCCGGTAGAGTAAGCGTGCTTCATCGAAATAATTTGACAATTTTCAAGATGTTGTTGTTTGTCTTTGTACAGAATATCGGTGATATTTCGGGTAGGACAGCTGAAGCGAGTATACCTACCGGATAAAATTCTTCTCCAGAGAATGATCCCTCTAATGGCAGTCACTGCGGCGTACTTGACCGCCTGGACGGCGTCGGAATGGCCACGAGTGACCACAAGAATGACAGACAGCAAACTCAAATTCCAAGTTTGTGTGGCAGGATGGTGGTCCTACGGAATGCAGGGAGGTAAGCTCATCACATTATTTTAATTTTCCACAGAAAAGTCCGTTTCGAGCAGTGATCTGTTTCCATCGGAACTCTGCTTTACATTTATAATAGGTTAAAAATCTGTTACAACTTAGATTCCATTGTAATGACACGTCAATGAACCAGAACAATCGCGTACCATAAACCAGAGTAACATGTCCATGAACCAGAACAATCACATGTATATAAACCAGAGTCACAAGTCCATGAACCGGAAATCCATATGTCAAAAAACCAAGAGAATAATTTGTTGTTGAACCAGTAAATCACAACTCCATGAACTAGAAAACCCCATGTCCGTGAACTAGAAAATCATTTGTCCATGAACCGAAAAATCAGATGTCTATAAACCAGAGTCACATATCTATCAACTTGAAAATCACTCTTCGATCAACTAGATGATTACACGCCCATAAACCAGAAAATCATATATCTATGAACCAGAAAATTGATTGCCCGTAAACCAGAATTTACATTTCCATTATTCACAAAATAATAAATATCTGTGTTTTACTTTCTTGGTTTTCTCAGTGTCTTCCGTCCCGCTTTTTGTTAAAATACCAAAAAACAATAAAACAAAAATAATGCTAAATAAATTTTACAAAAATAAACTGACCGAGAAACCTTATGTCGAGAAAATCGATTGCTTTTCTTATGTGCAGAACGTAGGTCGCTTTATACGAAAATAAACTGACCGAGAAACCCTTTGTCCAGAAAATCGGTCGCTTTACTTATGTGCAGAAAGTAGGTCGCTTTATACGAAAATAAACTGACCGAGAAACCCTGTGTCCAGAAAATCGGTCGCTATATATAAACGAAATTGTGAATGATGCTTGATTAATTAAGTTCTGGATATTTATAGCTGATGATGTTAATGTAATTTACACGTATGTTCATATGTGTTATATTAAACACATTTACACTGCGTATCACTATGGACACATGCGTCTTTTATTATCGACGTGAAGGCCTTGTTGTCAGTGCTGACACGTACTTCCTCAAAAAGAGCGAAACATCCGAAATATATCGAATGCTTAGTAGCTTTATCAATATGATGACGAGAGATAACGTTGCTGTCAAATATATATATAAAAAAATAAGAGAATACCGAAGCATCAACAAAGCATTCTCCGAACTTAAAATCGATTAAACTAGAGGCGAAATATAAAAAAGAAACATCTATATGGAGATCCTCGTAAAAGTACATGAGAATAATAACAGGATGTTCCGGAAGAGTAAGCGTCTTCTGCTTCATCGACGACACCCGCCATGTAAATCTTTGTCACATCCACGTAAACGTCATCAAGGTTAGAAACGAATCATCATTGCAAATGCCACAGGTAGGCACACTAATAAGCATACAGTATATCTAAAAACGTCCATCTTCATATCACACAAAGATACAGAATATTTCTCAGTGAGACCAAGATGGCAAACATAAAACTTGTTCATAGTTTACAGTTCTTGTCAAACTGCATCTGACAACAAAAATCCCCTACAAATTTCACGATTTATGATCTGTAAATGCCGTAAATGCCTATACTATTAACCTAAAACGTTTACGCGGTTCTAAGCGGCGATGATGTGACATTCCCTATGATGTGTTGTTTGCATGTGTTCCAAAGAAATATGTCTAGGTATATCAAAATCGCTTTACCGTTATATTTAAATTACAAACAACCAGAAATAGGAGAATGATGAAGTTTTCTGCTTCATCGACAACAATCGTGTTACTCCTGACAGATTTATCACACTTTAGCGAGGTCCTTCCTTTTTTTCGGTCTTGGCATTTTCGTTCCCGTTGTTACTTTTTGTATAACTTTGATTAAGAACTTTACTGTATGTTTTGGTGCGGTTTTGCTTTAACTGTCTGATCTTTATTCTAGCGGAAGCCATCATGCTGCTAGTCGGGGTGTATTTGTGCTTTACAGTACGAAAGGCGCCAGCCCATTTTAATGAGAGTAAACACATCACGTGGTCGACTTATAATGCCATAATCCTCGGAACTTTCCTCATCATCCTCATGTAAGTCTCACTCATAGCACCTGCTTGCATGGCTGGAGTAGAGTTATACTATCAAAGTTAAAAAGATGTTTAAGGAACATTTCGTGGTACTGTAAACAAACTTATTTTCGGGTGCGATTAATTTTCACGTATTTCGCGTGTGATTAAAATTCGCGAAAATTAATAGCCGCAAAATACCAGCCGCAAAATAGTCTCAATTCTGTACTATACATAGGATTTACGATCGTCATTATCGCGAAATTAACTCGCCGCGAAACAGTCGTTTCATATGAAAACGCGAATTTAAGTCGCCGCGAAAATAAGTTGGTTTGCAGTAAGTCGCGGATGTATTGTCGCAATAAAGGTTCAGGATTTACGATTCGTCGATTTTCGAACAGCTTTAAAGCATGGGCTTCTGTTTATTAACACCACAGGTGTAATTAAGCCCTACGAGTTTCTTCTATGAACAAAAGCCAATCGAAAATTGGATACAAAAAGATTAAACACAACTCAATACTATAGTTTTTTTGACTGGTTTACAATTACAATTTGACTTATTTCTAGTAATATACTGACACACACTGGTGTTCTAAATACGAGTATTCACCTTCATATTATTACATTTTAGTAGGTTTAACTACGATCAGATTAATATCAGTGTTTACTTCATTTCAAACTTATAATAACACGTAGTTTGGGTAGAATTAGCATCGTTCTATAGTGTACATTTTCATAGCATTTCAGTTATACTTAAATTACCTTGTCTGTCTGTTCTGTTAGTTTGACAACCAAACAAGCTTCAGGACCAAACCTATTTTTATGTCCCCACCATGAAATGGGGGGGGGGGGGGGGGGGGGGGGGGCATTTAAGAGGGCATTTATGTCTCACGGACATTTCTAGTTTATATTTATTTTTTCCATTTTCTTTAACTCTAAAAATGTACAGGTATGTAAGGATATATTGTATTTGATTTGAAGCCAGATAATGAAATTGTTAACCTTCAAGAACAGTGGGACCCATCGTTGAAATAAAAAAAGGAAATAACAGGATATGTGCGCGAAAAGTGTTTAGAAATCAATAAAATTAAACTGAGAAGTATTCGTATCGAGTTATCGATTCGTGAAAATATATATCTTTCAACGGTGTAAGAAAGATAAGTATTTATAGGTTAAACGTCCTAGTTTATAATGCAATATTGTGCAAAAAAAAGAGAAAAGATTCTAATAACGGGTCTTTTAAAGGAACTATTGCCGTATATTTCATACCCAGCAAATTGAAAATCTTTGTTATAAACGATGAAATAGACTGATAACTAAGCGATCCGTACGCTCATATCGCCAGAGTTTTGGTGTATACGTATCTGTTTACGGGATTGAAACTTTGTGTTACTCGTTTAATTATTGTAAACAAAGCCACGCCGGTGTAACACACCGGTTTCACCACGAAGCTGGCCGATAAGGTCATGCAGTCCGCCACGTGACCATTTCCGCATCCCAATTTTATATTTCACTTTTTATGTGCTTGCTCAGCATCCCTGACGAGACAGCTCTATGGTGCAGTTTAATACATTATTTGGCTCGTCTACGTTCTATATACTGTATCTATTATTAAATTTAAAAGGTGCAGCATATGCGTGTGTTACGTCATCTTTATATTATAAAGGTTTGTCTTTTGTGCAAGCTTTTGAAGATGTCAGGTGCGGATGACATTTGATGTTGTCAGGTTGCTAAGAATATACATTATGATATTTATAGCATATCACGGTGTCGTTTTTTTATATCTAAATGCATTATTTTCCTGTTTCAGACATTTCATAAGCAACACAAATTCTGGTCCGGATTATGTTTACCTCATATATTTCCTACAAGTGCAAGTGTTTGTAACCATCACGTCTGCCCTCATTTTCATACCAAAGGTAAAAAAATCAAAACTCTTCATTATTAAAAGAAAACATAATTTATCATGTAGGTATATATATTTTGGCTGAAGAACAACAGATAATTGATAAAATTAGTTATATGCTATGATTTTATTCAGAAATAGATATTTTGTTTGAAAACGACAATATTTACTATTCAAATATGATTTTGAGAAGCTAAGATAATCTCGGCTGAAATAAGTATATTGTTCTTAACATTTTGGCATTGTTTCATCAATATCATCGTTTAATAAGAAAGGGAAACAATTTAATTTTTAATATGCTTGATTTATTTATATTTTTTGTATAAACATCTCTCTTGATGACATCATTAATCGTGTGTATTTTCTTTTTAGTTTCATGCATTGTACAAAAACACTGAAGTTCGTGAACTAGATACTGAAAGTATGCCAACAGTCTCGCGCACTGTGACAGGGCGGGAAAAAATTAACGTTCTCAAAGTCATCAATGCAAAAGCTCCGAACAAGACGGTGTCCACACAAACGGAGGACAAACTGACTGTATCACCGGAATGGGTCGGCAAGGTATGTACGCCAGGCAGATGGTAGCCAGCATCTTCCCTTTTCTATTTACTTGACTTGTAAGAAGACACTGTCTTTCTTATTCTTTAATCAAACTTATTATAACATCGCCGCGTAACTAACTTTATATGATTTTTTTAATTATTTGAGTTTTAAAGAAACACTTATCGGTTTCAGCGGCAGTGTGTGTTTATTCTGACTATACCAAATCCGGCCCCGGTTTCATCAACGTTCCTTAATTTAAGGAAACTCCTTAACTTAAAAATCTCCATAGGAAAGCATTACAGAATAAAAGGAGAAAATCTTAAATTAAGGAACTTTCCTTAAATTCTGTAATGCTTTCCTATGGAAATTTTTAAGTTAAGGAGTTTGTTTAAGTTAAGAAACGTTGATGAAACCATGGCCAGCTTAATTTCGGTCTGAAGAAGCATATGACAATTTTTTAAATGATGTTGTCACATTAAAAATCAATTAAAATGTACTTTTAAATTCATATATTAAAGGGGTTTAACATACTAAACCCTTCTGCTTTTACATTAGTTTTAGACATTTTGGATTCCCACCTTTTGGCTCCTAGCATCACTGACGAGTCCAGGGTGGACGAAACAGCTGTATGATGCAGTTTAATTCATTTTTTTTCGGCATACTATATATAACGAAATTTAAAAGGTGCAGCATATGTGTGTGTTACGTCAGCTTTCAAAGTTTTAGTGAATTTATTGAGCACCGCAGCTACCTCCCCGAACCCTTGGACCAGTTATTAAGTTTAATATTTTAAGACTAGTGCACATAATATGTCTTTTTTATCGATTTAATTGAACAAAAATACGAAATACATCTATATAGCGTTGCTCAATCAATATCAAACATGCATTTAAACATATGTTTATCTATATACACAGGTATGATAAAAGTGTGACACGTGTTCTAATTAAAATATAGTAAATACATTTTTTATATAGTATGTAATAAAACAGATTATCACTCATCGGCGATGCTACGGAATTGTATGCATTTGTTCATATGGATGAAAGTTCGACGAATTTGTGTCATCCATCAAAACAGCTACGAAAAGACGGCATTTACTATTTGATATAACATGTTATATATTTGAACAATACAGTAGCCATTTGCTTTCATAAGCGAACAATGTTCAAAGAAAATGAATAAAGGGTAAAAACAGTAGTGTCGGGTGTGTAGTAGTTCATGTTTTTGATAAACGCTGTCCCTATTGTACACACATACAAACACAAAAGATGTATTTTGCGTAAACAGATTCTAACTCAAATATCCAACGTAGTTTAATTAAGGATGATGCTTTCATTATATATATATAAATATTTGTATAACTGTAACATAATAGCCCCGAAGGAAACCTCTTTGTCCCTGTTTTATTAGTGATCTTTCTGTTGATTTCCGACAGGTCTTGTTACAGTAGAGTATAAGATTATGAAGCTGTCGGGTTACTCGGCTTTGATGAGGTCAACACATCCAGCCTAATTGAGTTGATGTCTTGACTTCTAAATAGCATATCGAATGATATGTTTAAAAGCTTATTAATCAATATGTCGGACAAATTAAACAGAAGTAACTTGATCAACTGTTGGTTTATTGTATGTATCTTGGCTAACCATGGACACTGCTTTCGACATGTAATTTGCTAAGGTGTTGACTAATTTCGGCAAAACATGCGCAAAAATGCATGTTAAAGGGGGGGGGGTACAATTAGTTCATGTACGATGACGTAACACACACATGTGCTGCACCTTTTAATTTAGTAATATATACAGTATGCCGCAAAAATGAATTCAACTGCACCATACAGCTGTTTCGTCCTCATAGGACTCTTCCGTGATGCTATATGTAAATAACATATGTTGTACAAAACAACAATGTCTACAGCACAGGGACATTTGTTTGACTGGATATATGACTCTATCAAAGCGAGCCCATTAATTCTATTTTGACCCATGAATTACAAATGGCGGCTCATATTCATAAGGTTAACTCATATTGACATACATAGAGGTATTTTAATTATAAAAAATCCTATTGATTACTTAATGCAGTTTAATTCATTTTTTCGGCATACTGTATCTATTACTAAATTTAAGAGGTGCAGCATATGTGTGTGTTACGTGATCTATATTTCTAAGACCTATGAACATAGTGCGAAGATTGTTTTCAAGGCAAACATTAACACTGTTTTGGTGGGGTTTTTATTTAGGAAATCTGCTTGTTTTACCTCAAACGCAGCTGTTTCACTATTTTTCCTAAAAACAATCTTCTTGTTGTGTTCTGAAGTCTTAAAGCCTCCAATAATATCATTTTTGATAATTGAAATACCTATCTATGTAAAACAGAATATGTACGCTTTGAAATAGTCATGTCCAGTCATACATACGTCAATATCGGGTGCTATAGACACTTTTGATAGTACAACGACACTTTGTTTCTGGTTTCATATACATGTGTATTGTGTAACCTATATTCCATGGAACATCTTTCCACAAAGTCACTTTATTCAAGAATTCAATGTACAATGTTTCGATTGTATGTGACAAATAGATTTATTATTAAAACTCACGAACATACTTTTTAAACTAGGGATTGTATATGACAGACGCATGCTTGAATCTTTCAGACTCCTTCCCAATTATCGATTCATCTACCTGGTCGAAATCGGATACATCCTGCCCGCCCTACTCTTCCACTTCAACCAAACGAGGAACAAGCATCACAACGCATGTGATTGGGGCGCCTAACCTTCCTGTTAGACATATCTCACTTCTGCTTTTAAAGTTTCATGTCCCATAAAAGAACATGATTGTTTTCTAAGGAAGTGAATGACACATCTACATAACGCTAATTTATGAAATGGAACAATTTTTGTCACATAGTCCATACAACGAAAATCATTATTCTTAAATGTGTGACTTTCCTCTGGAGTATACAGATTACAGGAATTAAAGGATAATCTGCAATAGCTGCGAGATATTGCGGCGATTCTCTTTTTCAACAAAAAGTAAAACACACAATGTTGTCGTAAAGAGATGAACAAAACAGCTCAGTTATCCTTCTATATTGAAATATTTCACTTTGTAGTATCCTCGATATCCAGGGGTTACGATCACCTACGATCTCTACACACCTGCAATATGCAAAACTGAAGGCACGCTCAGGTAAAACAAAACCTGACCAATCGCTCGGCTGCATGTCTGTCCGTTGAAGAGTACAAAGGGACCGCAACCGATTTCAAAGCCTGTCAATTTGTACCGTTATGTGACCACGAGATTCTTTTGATGTACATCAAAGGGGTCGAACCAGTATTCTTACCACATCAACAAAGTTGGTGTACACGGAGCCTTCAGTTTTGCTATGATATATCCCAGTGGTGTAGAGAGCGTAGGTGATTGTAACCCCTGGTTATCGAGGATGATTTTGTAGAAGCTTGATCCTAGTTAACACGGTGAGTAAAGGCATGCAAATGAAGATAGAGACTTCGAATATCAGGGGGAAAACCTGAATACATGGACATGGTATTGTTTCCATGTTAGAAATCAATGCAACGAGCCTGCCAGTTAAAAATCCTACTCAAAACCTCCTAGTGTATATTCGCTTCAAAAGAACATATTGAATAAATAAGAACTCATGTTAATCATTTTAATCCGTCCAAGTTATTCACATAATATAAAGAAGTTTGACGCAAAGATGTTATACTATGTATAAATATTCTTGTCATGAAGGAAATTGATCTGAAATAGATCGATTGAGAAAAATGTCGGTGCATCATCAGAGCTGTAGAATTAGCGTATTTTGAACATAGTTAGGATAATCTTTTGATACAGGTAGTTATTTGTGTATTTTATGTACGTTATATGTTTCCGCGTGTAATTTGCTAATATTTATTTTGACTACGTACAGTGTGACAGTATGTTACTAGAAAGAAGTCAAATTGTAATTTTAAACCAGTCAAATCAATTATAGTATTGAGTTGTGTTCAATCTTTTGTATCCAATTTTCGATGGGTTTTTGTTCATGGAAGAAACTCGTGGGACTTAATTGCATCAGTGTATACGTAGTTAATAAACAGAAGCCCATACTTTTAAGTTGTTCGAATAACGACGAATCATAAATTTTGAACCTTTATTGCGACAATACTTATTACTGATGAAATATTTTATATATACATGTACCTAGCATCGACTTGATATTTACGATCATTTTTACATTTTATATGCTAATGTTGTTTATTACATTTTTGCCCGTGAAATATAGAAAATTATCAAACTTATAAATCTCATATTTTCACTGCAGTGAAAGTAGCCGATCGGTTGTGATTTCGACGGAATAACTTCCCAGTAGGCAAGTAAAGAAAAAAATAATGAAAGTATTTTCAAGGCCTCTTTCGAAATGTAATAAAAAGAAAATCCAATGGTTTGCCGTTTTTTTTTTTTATATTTTCACTCGTGCTACGCACTCGTGAAAATACAAAAAAAATCTGCCATACTCGTAAAATATGTTTGATATTAAATGGTCAACCATTGAATATCCTCTATGTTTTACCCATATCATGATTGCGTGTATCGTTTGTTGAATTTAACAAATAAAATCTCTGAATTTGTCAGATTTCATCAATGCTTTAATCAGGTAAAGCTACCGAGTACTTCTGTCTCAATACCATGTGATATGAAAGCGAAACGTGTTTTATATAATAGAAATGTTTATACAAATGTACATTGTTTGCATTGTTAACTTTGATGATTTTCGTGTGTTCATTTTAGTAAATAAAATGTTACAAAAAGCATGTTGTTTATTCTAAATATCTAGCTGTGCGAAATCAAATAAAAAGTCTCACATATCGATTATTTATTTTAATTTCATAGGAATCACTTTAAGTGATCAAGCACGTTCTTGTGTTCCCAACTTTTTTAATTTTCACCCTTCTATATGAAATAGTTAAGATTATGCAATAACAACAATTGTATCCCTATAGTTTGGTATTAGAACACTTGTTCCCAGAAAAACAAAACAAAAATCTTATTGTAGTGTATATATATCACTCTGGCGGCTGGTAAATGTGTGCATTTATACCTTACGGATATTTCTTTTTCAATTGTACAAAACCCTTGATTGATTTGAATAGATGAAAATGTAATTGCAAAATATGTATACGAAAGTACGTGACAATTAGGGGAACCTGTACATGAAATTTGAGAATTTACTCTCTCAATCCAAGATGGCCGCCTATCGGCCATGTTGATTTTCGGATCAGCTCAAAATCTAGACAATGCAGAAATAGGGACCAGAGATAACCTGCATAATTATGAAGTTTGAGAAGGATCCATCAAGTACTTCTCGGGGAATAGTGATGGACGACAAGTCAAGGACACGGGGCAATGCTAAAAACTTATTTACAAAGTCACACTATAACTTTCACAAATATGCACATGACTAAAACAGGTTGATGGTTTTGTTTTTGAAAGCGTATCCTTAAAACAAATATATGACGTGAAAAAACTATAAAGATGAAAAGAAAAAAAAATAATTGTTCATATTAAGTCACAGATAAAATCCACGATTTTTTTCCGTCATTTTCCTAAGATGTTTCAAGCCCCGAAAGTACGTGTGTCATTTGTTTTCCAATACAATTTATAAACACCAGCTTGACACTACATATATTCTCACAAATGGTATGTGTATTGTTGAACACTTCAGCAATAAAACGACAAAAATGAATTCGTTCTAGGTCAAACGAAATAGGTTAAAGGTTAGTTATATAGAAGCAACAAACAAACTTTTTTTCATTGTTCATTTTAATATATTTTCTGCAAAAACAAACGCAAGCTGAATGCAACGGACGGATAAGGATATAAAAGCAAACATTTCGAACCAGAGTATAAATATACGATTATAAATAATCACTTTCATCACAAATCAATTGACAATTTTCTAAAGCCACAAAACGTTATGGCAAAGTGTCTTCAGATTTTAACAATGTTAGATAGCACAACCAAGTAACCAACATGTATTAGAAAAATAATATTTGTTGTAGATAATGAACACTATTTCACAACATCACTTACTTTGAGACGGTATTTGTTGAAATCGATTACAAAGAAACCTCTCTATTAAGACAACCTTAGGGACTGCACTAAAGTGGTCTTGATATCAGGGTGGTCCGAATACCGAGGGTGACCAGGCAGACAAAATTTCTCTGAAATCCACTTGTTGATATGCTTTTATGGTCCATTAACTAATGCATAGGCTTTATAATGTTAAACACACATTAAATGTAACTGATTAGCCAATTTGACACCAAAATACAGCTTTCTGATCTGGCATTTGACAGTATAGATAGTGGAATACATACATGTACCAGGTGACTTTGTGTTTGGTCGGTGGTCTGAGCAGTGAGGTGAAACGTGCAAAAGTGGTGTTTGGGACTTTTCAAAACTGGTCTTACAGTGTATTAGCGAGGTGGTTTTAATAGTGAGGTGGTCTTAATAGTGAAGTTTAAATTACAAAGATACATAGAAGATTTTTTTCGGGACTGAACTAAAGTGATCTTAATTCTGAGGTGGACTTTAAGCGAGGTTTCATTGTATGTTAAATTCACGTATATATAACATAGCGTGCGAAAGTCTGGAGTTCATGCCGAAATTTATTTATTACCGTAACATTGCACGAAACAGTTGGAGGATAACTGCATTTTCTGATAGACGGTAAAATGAAATCAGAAAATACCAAAGCGTCAACAAAACTATAGCCAGAACTCAAAAATGTGTGGGAAATTTAAATATGTCCATTTTCCTCTATGATTTGATAGTAGCTTACACCGTTTTCATGATTGAGGTGAATTGTACTTTTCAATGAATTTGTTTAACAGCATGACAAAATAAGAGTGAAGAATGAAAATTCCAGCCGAGGAAGACTTAATAAGTGTCAACAAAAAACTTAACTTCCATCATTCATTTATTTATTCTCGGGTATTAATACTCAAGATAAAGTTTTCGATGAATCTAGGAAGGAAAAGGAGACATTCCTCAATACTTTCGTCTCCTTGCATGAAACATGTTCATGTATACACTTATATAAACAGGCTGGTTTTATTAATAGAGATCTTCATTTCAATATCTAATAAATTAAACGTCAACTGTTACCCTATCACATGTACGAATTAAGGGAAAACATACGCAATGTGACCTGTTTAGTTAGCTTAAGGAGATGTTGAAGTGTTATATGCTATAAAAACAAATTAATCATCAGATTAAGGAATTATAAACTCACATTCACATATAACACATTGAAAGTCTAAAGACACATTGATAACATATGTTTTTTTTTCATTCCAAACACAGCCACAAAAGTTAGTCTATTTGTGCATATCGACAAATCGTTGTAGGGGTATCGGCAATTGCGCCCGGAAGTGGATGTCATGGTCACGAATGACCTTGACCGCTAAGCACTGTAGCGTGCGATACTTAACAGGACACAATGCAATTCCGCGAGCCTTTATCATGACAAAGAGTGAATTGTTGTCAAGATCAACCAAGTCAGCATGAAGTCCGTAGTCTAAAAACAGTTCAATCACTTTCCTTGTGAAAAAATTGAACTTTTCAATCCATTTTAGATGACTGTGTAGTGGGGTGTCCCTTTTCAAATCCTGTACATTGACGTTTGCGCCTGCGTTGATTAGTTCTCTGGTGACGCATAGATCCTCGTGGCGCCCTTCTCGTGGACTCTGCTCCATGAAATGGAACACGACTTTGGGCTTCCGGGTAAGCGTCTTGTGTAAAAGTGACGTGCCGTTGACATCACATAGATCCAACTCGACCAGGCGTCTCATCTGAGAGTTGAAGAATGCTTTCTCGTCAGCGGACTTATTGTTGACCTTTAGGAGATAAATCATATCGAACACATGATTTATCACCTTATCGAAAATATGAGAATTCTGTATAAAATATTGTAAATTCGTTTGTTTGAGAAGATGCGCTTTCTCCAAGAAATCTATCATATCTCGAAAAACTTCTAAGATTTCTTTGAACCTTGGTATTGACACGCCTCGAAGAGTTTGTATCTGAAATTTTGAACAAATTTCAAACAGTTGGGACAATGCGAACTCTTGCATCCTGTGAAGAATTCTATACTTATTGAACAACAAAGAGTATACATATCTTGTCATATCAAACGCTTGAACAAGGTCATCGTTATGCATGAGTGACGTGGACTGTAGAAGAATTCTTTGGATCGTGTCCCAATGGGTCGGCCCAAGCTGGTGTGACGTAATAGCAAGGGCAAGAGCATCCATAGCGTCACAATTCTTAGCCAATGAGATTAGGTCAGAAATGGATTTAGGTACGTCGACATCCTTTCCAAATATCTCCGGAATTTCCCGGAGCGAGGTCTCGCCACCATGCAACTCGGTCCGGATATACATCGCCCGTAACCAGAACTCGTATCCTTCTTTATATTCGCCCTTACCGACAGCCATTGCTCCCATCAAGTCATAAATATCGGCCGACTTTGGAGCGTTTGCGTGGATACTGTCCATTAGAAACTCCACGATATCAGGGGCGTATACCAGAACAGCGTACCGCAGACAATCGTTTCCTTCAAAGTCCTTTATCATAATACCAGCACCATTACGCACCAGTAGTTCAACTGTGTCCATGTTATGTGCTTTTATAGCGTGATGGAGAATTGAATACTGATTTTCTCTGCGGTAGTTGATGTCTGCGCCGTGGGACACTAAGATTTTGCATATTTCTAGGTTATCTACGGAGTCCTTTAGGCAAGTGCTCCCTAGTGTATCTGGAATATTGACGTCACTTCCGTTATTACACAACACTTTCACCAACTCTGTGTTATTCATATAACAGGCTGCATGGACAGCCGTTGAACCAGTTTTGCAAACGGCATTGACATCGGCGCCATTTTCAGCAAGAATTTTAACAACTTCGGGTTTTTCCTCAATTGTTGCAAGCCATAAAGGGGCCACCAGCATGTCCTTTTCCCCACAGTCATACTTCCCCTTCTTGTTGGTGTCGGCACCACATTCGACTACAAAATACTTCACCATTTCCTCTGTTCCCTTTTCACACGCTACGAACAAAGCAGGTTTCCCGTCTATTTCAAAATCTACCACAGCTTTGCGGTCGGCTTTAGGTAAATCTCGTAAGGCATACCTGATAGTTCTTATGTTTTTGGAAGCAATATTTTCCTGTACAAATGCTGCTAACGACTCAGTTGTGTCCGGTTCTTCATGTTCTTCTTCGGTTGGCATCTGGTCTTTGATTCCGTCCAGGAAATCTTGGACTACTTTCCGAAAGTTTACAATATCATCACTGCTGACGTCCTCTGATGGTTTATCAGCACTGCTGACTTCCGCTGATGATTGGCCAGCACTGCTGACTTCCGCTGATGGTTGTTTAGCACTGCTGATTTCCTCTGATGATTGTTCTGCATTGCTGACTTCCGCTGATGGTTGTTTGGCACTGCTGACCCCCTCTGATGGTTGTTTAGCACTGCTGACTTCATCTGATGCCTGTTCAGTAATTTTTGCTTCTTCTGTTGCCTGTTCGGTACAGCCGACTTCCTCTGATGATGACTGTTGAGTAATACCGACTTCCGTCGTTAACAAGTTAGTACTTGCAGTTTCTTCTGTTGATTTTCCCGTTCTATCGACTTCCATGGCCGAGTCTATTGCTCGACTGAATTGAATTCCTGCAATTTGCTCAGGCTGAGGTTGTATAATTCTTGCATCAACTATTCCATCAACAGAACCGGAAGTATTGTTCGGAATGTAGGACACACGTTCCTCTACTGGACCGTCGTCTGGTGCTATACTATTTATAACGAAATCTTCAGAGTCTTGAATGTCAGCTTCGTTGCCTGATTCAGTTCCCCTATGACCTGACCCATTTACTAGATGACGTCCAGATTGTGGTTGTAAACTGTCTACGTCATCACTTCCGTGAGATGAACCAGGTGTTGTTGTGTCTACGTCATTTCCGGTTAGCCTTGCTTGATTACAACCTACTCCAGAAAGGATGTCCGGTTGATTAGTCTCATCAGATGAACGCACGTTTACCTGTCCATTAGCAGTCAGGTACGTGACTTCCTCAATTGTGTCAACTTCGTGATTAACTTGGCCATTTCCGTCCCCGGGAGAACTTCCGTCATCGTGATCCATTATATCCTTTTACGACCTGCAACGTAAAGTCAAACTGTAAGAGGGTAATGAAATAAAACCTTCTCATTACAATACATTCTCTATATACCCATGTGGGTTATTTTTTCATAGACTGAGAAATATAAATTTCATTATAAAATTACCGTACTCAACAACCCTGACAAGAATGTGACAACAACAGATAAAATGCATAAGAAACAACATGCAAAATGTGTATTCAGCGTCTTACAGACTCTTGAGCCTTACCGATACCAGAACCGTTCCATAAAAAAATGAATCTGCATGGCGTTTTACCCTGACCTGGACCCCGTGACAAGAATATTTCAACTACAGCAAAATGTGTGTTTAACTCTGCGTGTAACATCAACACTAATGTCAATAGTCACCGGTATCTGTTCAACGTCCTTAGTCACGCGTATCTGTTCAACGTCCATAGTCACATGTAATCTGTTCAACGTCCATAGTCACATGTATCTGTTCAACGACCATAGTCAATAGTATCTGTTCAACGAACATAGTCACACGTATCTGTTCATTAACTATAGTCACAAGTATCTGTTCAACGTCCATAGTCACACGTATCTGTTCATTTACTATAGTCACAAGTATCTGTTCAACGTCCAAAGTCACATGTATCTGTTCAACGTCAATGTTCACACGTATCTGTTCATTAACTATAGTCACAAGTATCTGTTCAACGTCCAAAGTCACACGTATCTGTTCAACGTCCATAGTCACAAGTATCTGTTCAAAGACCATAGTCAATAGTATCTGTTCAACGACCATAGTCACACGTATCTGTTCAACGTCAATAGTCACACGTATCTGTTCAACGTCCATAGTCACAAGTATCTGTTCAACGTCAATAGTCACAAGTATCTGTTCAACGTCCATAGTCACACGTATCTGTTCAACGTCAAAAGTCACAAGTATCTGTTCAACGTCCATAGCCACAAGTATCTGTTCAACGTCCATAGTCACACGTTTCTGTTCAACGTCAATAGTCACACGTATCTGTTCAGCGTCCATAGTCACACGCATCTGTTCAACGTCCATAGTCACAAGTATCTGTTCAACAACTATAGTCACAAGTATCTGTTCAACGTCCAAAGTCACATGTATCTGTTCAACAACCATAGTCACAAGTATCTGTTCAACGTCCATAGTCACACGTATCTGTTCAACAACTATAGTCACAAGTATCTGTTCAACGCCCAAAGTCACAAGTATTTGTTCAACAACCATAGTCACAAGTATCTGTACAACGTCCATAGTCACAAGTATCTGTTCAACGTCTATAGTCACACGTTTCTGTTCAACGTCAATAGTCACACGTATCTGTTCAGCGTCCATAGTCACACGCATCTGTTCAACGTCCATAGTCACAAGTATCTGTTCAACAACTATAGTCACAAGTATCTGTTCAACGTCCAAAGTCACATGTATCTGTTCAACAACCATAGTCACAAGTATCTGTTCAACGTCAATAGTCACACGTATCTGTTCAACAACTATAGTCACAACTATCTGTTCAACGCCCAAAGTCACAAGTATCTGTTCAACAACCATAGTCACAAGTATCTGTTCAACGTCCATAGTCACGCGTATCTGTTCAACGTCAATAGTCAAAAGTATCTGTTCAACAACTATAGTCACAAGTATCTGTTCAACGCCCAAAGTCACAAGTATTTGTTCAACAACCATAGTCACAAGTATCTGTTCAACGTCCATAGTCACCCGTATCTGTTCAACGTCAATAGTCAAAAGTATCTTTTCAACGTCCTTAGTCAGACGTATCGACGTGTATAGCAAGCTCCGCCCCCGATTATGACCAAATATTTCTGTTTCTAAAACCGATAATCAGAAATATTTTTTTTCTTTGTAACCATTGTGAACATTCTGTACCCCTCTCCCAAAACTGTAACGATCATTATGCTATTATATATATATATGATATATTTTCGGGAATGGCTATGATCTTTATATATTACATGTGCAAGTAACCTGTTTAAAATCTGTTGTAATTATAATATCACAGTAGAATCATACTCTCCTACCAAGGGCGGAGCTGGGGGTATTTTTATGTACATTAGTGGGGTCCAGGGGATTCCCTGCCCTCCCGCGGGGGAAAATAGTTATTTTTGACTACAAGATTTATACATTGTACTATCACACACTTGCAATCTGATTAAAATACAGCTCTTCGATACGCTTGCATTCAAATCAGATTGGTACACTTGCAGCTTGAATGTTAGAAGGGAGGTAACTCAATGTTAGTAGGTTTTGTACTAAGCGGTACGCAACAAGTTTTAAGGGCGATAACTCCAACATACTAGTAAATCAAATATCTACTATTATACGTGAATGAACAAACGAAACCTTTTGATATCAAAACCGTGGAGAGTGAACAAGAAACAGACCCTAAAAACACATAGTATTATTTATAGTTTAATCAAGAATATTATTTATGATAATAAACTGTTTTACCGTGTTTATTGCAATTAAGTACGCACTCTTCTCAGGCTCAAATCACATATAAAAAATATCACCCCGCTCACTACATCAAAATGGGATCTATATATAAATCCCGTTTTGATGTTGTGAACTGGATGTTATTTTTATGGCAAGCCAACTTAACATTTTTCAAGGAGCAATGTCGATTCTGTACTTAATCGAATTATATGGGATATATTATATAATTAAATAAGATTTAGTACATCACGTGACTGAATACTGCCTTCCCATTGGCTACACACATGGGTACTATGAAGCGATAGTGCCCGCTCACCCGGGCACTATCAAATTTGGCGCGATGTTCAACGTGAATCTATTATGACGTCACTATTATGTTACGTCATTATTACGTCGTGTTACTGTTCTGCTAGAAAATGGCTGACTCTGGAAACGACCAAAAGCTGGTATGGTCTGGCACAATAAAACGAGTTTTGGTTTAAACGTGTGTATTTAAATGGAAGAGTGATGTACTAAACCCATTATGGCCCTGTTGAGAGGGCACTATTGCCTCATAGTATTGTCTCGTGATGAGATAGTGCCCTCGCCTTCGACACTATTCCATCCCTCGACGATACTATGAGGCAATAGTGCCCTCTCAACAGGGCCATAATAGATAAATATAGCATATGAGATATCTTATATATATAAGATATCTCATATAGCTTATAAGATATCTTAAATACTATATGAGATAGCTTATATAGTTATGTAAGATATCCTCTATACTATATGAGATATCTTATATAGAAATTAAATGATATATCTTATATAATTGTATAACATATCTTATATCATATTTAAGATATATAATTTAATTTTCTATATAAAATATCTTATTTTATATATAAGATATCATATATAATTGATATCTCGTTCCTATATATATCTTATATAGAATGAGATTTCGTGGCATGAAAAGCCAGAAACTAATTTCTCCCTCGAAAACTTATTCGGAACACATTAGGCCTACTCATCTCGCCTCTGTTATGGCCTTATTTATTTTTTATTTTTCATCAAGTTTATGCTAAACTATTATAACGATGTCCAAATTAATGTTTTCATAGTCAAGAGGGAAAGGGGAATAGAGAGTGTCTCGCTCTGTAAGTTTCATAGTGTACTTGATATGTAAGGTTGGTTGAATATGACATATTTTAAAGATTGTAATATTTGTACGTCTGATAAGTGTCATTTTAATTTTAATTGAATTGAATTGAATCTTGAACCGAGTCAACCGGGCAATATTAAATAAGGTCGGACCTATTAATATTATGCTACTTTCAGGCGAGCCTTGAAAAAGCCTTGCAAGGTTTGCATTATAAGCATTTGCCTACAAATTAAACGTTATATCTAAAAGCAGAAAAATCGAACGTCCCTACGTAAACCGTCGAGAGTTTCCGGACGGAGAGCTTCAATTCGACATTTTGTTAAAGTCTCGTTCCTATAGAAGATATCTTACATAGTACGAGATTTTGATTATATAACATATCTTATATAGCTATATGATATATATTATATATTATATAAGATATCTTATATAGAAAATTAAATGAGATATCTCATATACTATTTGAGATATCTTATACATTTGTATATTAAATAAGATAACTTATACAGAATTTAATTTAATTTCTATATCAGATATTTCATATCGTTTATGAGATATCTTATATAACATATATGATACTTATATGAGATACATTATATGCTATTTAAGATATATCATATTATATAAAAGATTATAAGACTATTTAATTACCAGGGGTGTAAGATAGGGAAATTTTGCCAAATTTGAATTTCCCTTTCTTACACTTTTGGTCATAAAAGAGTCTTTTTCTCTCATATCAACTAACCAAATAAGCTCAAAAACCATGAAAATACGTTTTGACCGGCTACATGTACCATTTTGAAAATTTCAACTTTTCCCTTGAGCTTTTTTTGCGCAGAAAAAGTAATCTCATCTTTCAGGTGTTTATGGTTAATTTTTTAAGGTTTTAATTTCATCACGCCGTCATTTTCTCTTTCAGGCATCAGAGTTTACCGTATTCATGACGTCAAGTCATTGTTTAGCCATTGTGACGTCACGTCGCGTGATATGCTGTGCAAGATAGATTTTTTTATATAGCTTTCTTACATGGGCAAACTCTATCTAACATTGCGAGATTTGAGAGAAATCTGATATACAGGATCGACATTCTCCTTGAATAAATGTTAAGCTGGCTTGCCATGTATTTTTCTATTTTTTTTTTAATTAAATTTTAGTTAGAAAACCCTATCCGGCAGCTATTGAAATACACCAAATGAAGTTCACACTTTTCACTTAAGATTTGTCACTAAACAGGTTTTTTTACATAGACAAAGGATAAGCTCTATAGTGAACAAATATGTAATTTTTCTATTTTGTTACTTATTTCAACTAAAACTATTTTGTTCCTGACAAAAGGGAGATAAGAGGGGAGGGGAGGGGAGGGAGGGAGTATTGGAGGAAAGGAGATGAGGAAAGGAGGGAATGCTGAGGGGAGATGATATGGAGGGTATGGAGGGTAGGCTAAAAGGAAAAGGATGAGAATGGGAAAAGGATGGGGAAAGGGATGGAAGAGAATGGACGGGATTTAGGAGTTGAGGGAATGCATGGAGAGCGGATGGGGAGAAGATTTGGAGGGTAGGAAAGAAGACGAGGATGGGGAAGGGAGGGGAGGGGACGTACGTCCTATTAACAACAAGGTCATTTAAAGACGTGTCAGGTTTTGGAGGGGGGGGGGGGAATTCGGAGTACCGGGATAAAAACCACCGACATACGGTCAGTATGTACCTGGCAACAGCTAGCTGCCCCACGTGGGTTTCGAACTCGCAACCTAGAGGTGGAGTAGTGAAGTATTATTACCCGGAAATCGTACCACGTGCCTGGTATAAATAGAGCTCCTTGGTTCTGACTCTCTGGTCCACTAAATATTTTGACGACAGGCGAGAGCGAGACCCGCCTGTCGTCCAAATATTTAGCGGATCAGAGAGTCAGAACCCTTCGGACTAACTCCAAGGAGCTCTATTTATACCAGGAACGTGGTACGATCTCCAGGTAATAATACTTCACTACAATTTTCTGAGAGTAAAGAACGCCCCAGGATCCATGTGAGTGCAAACACACTGCTGCACCCGTTCGAGCACTGCCATGTGTATATAGGAACGAACTCGAAGGTGATACATGTTAACTGGTACTTGTTGTAAGAATGGTTAACTCACCATTATATCAAGGGAGAAGATGCATACTGTATACACTATGCTTAGGTGTTTCCATTAGGTATGAATGGAGGTTTGATGCTATTTATTTGTGAGAAAGTACTACAGTCTAATGCAACACAATTCACCAAGGAGAAGCATTCTACACGTATAACAGCAGCGACATTCACACATTCATTTACTCTATCAGCCGGGATTGATTTTCCCAAGAGGTTATTTTTTTATATTCTTACTTACAGTTCAAATAATGTAAATCCTATTTGATGAAAACACCAGATGTGATAGAGCGAACAAAAAGCCAATTTTGTACATTGTAGGTCTTGTATTATACAGGGATCTGAGAATTTGGTCAAGTTGGTTAGGGACCAAAGACTCTACAGTTACACAATTTTACACTAGGGGGTGTGGTGTTAAGATCAATTTTTCGATAAAACATCACCCAAATGGTTATATATACTCGTACATATGTATAAAAATAATGACCACTGAGGGGGACATTTAGCAAAAATTAATCTAAACTCCCTTAGAGGGCAACATTGTGTTAAAAGTGTACGCTATCCTCAGGCCCCCGAGGAACGTACACTGTACATGGTAGGAACCACGTACAAATTCTGTAGAAAGTCACGTCTATCGCATTCCTTGTCTCCATAAATCATTTTGGAAAAATATGATTGATGGTTAACAGTTCCTGGACTTAAAATAGATCGTCTGTTGCATATATTCCTGTCTCACTGTAAATGTTCTTACGCAGTTCTATACGTATACAGAAAAAAAAACTCGATTAAAATACAAGTCCTTGTTTCCTGGACGTACGTGTAGTAGTGCAAACCTACTCAGGAATGTTAAAACAGAGGCTAATGACCTTAAATACATACCTTATTATTTCTTCATGGATACGATTCATTGGTCCTCCGATAGTTTGCTAGCTACCCCCCGAGCAACCATGGAAACTCGATAACGTAAGCGCCCGTTGTGTGTATTGCTATATATCTATTTATATATATGCACGCGTGCCGCTACAGCAGGAGGTGATGCGCTATATTTGTATAGACGGCATGCGGCGAGAACATGTGTGAGAGAAGTTTTTATTTTTGTTCTTCACTTGTGTATCGTATACCACACAAACTAGCTACAAACAAGATACGACTGGGTCTGTATAGGTTATATTACAAGACGATACAAGTAGTCGGGCTGCTCCTAGTGACGAGGTATATCAGTTATTAACCTCGATACCAGGGGTTATCATTACTGTTGACCTCTGCACCCTACCAACATGACATATTCCAGTCATTGGCGTAGCTAGGCCTGGGGGTCCAGGGTCGAAGCTCCGGTGGGGGTCTGGGGGAAGAACCCCCCTTGAAGCTGTCGAAAAATTATCAAAACGTTTAATTTTTGCATCCACGGAAGCTACGCCACTGCCAGTCTATTCAGGGTGCAGCTAGGCCAACTAGATCATTGTACAGACATCGTCATCAGCTTCATGACGAAATCCGGAGTATTGGTACAATTATTTCGTGAAGGAACGAGATATCCGGAGTATCGGTACAATTATTTCGTAAAGGAACGAGATAGTCGGAGTATCGGTACAATTATTTCGTAAAGGAACGAGATATCCAGAGTATCGGCACAATTATTTCGTAAAGGAACGAGATATCCGGAGTATCGGTACAATTATTTCGTAAAGGAACGAGATATCCGGATTATCGGTACAATTATTTCGTGAAGGAACGATATATCTGGAGTATGGAAGAAATGAACTTCAAAAAGTAGTATGCAGTGTCTTTGACTCTTAAAATTATAATAAAATTCCAAAAAAAACCCCAACTTTCATTACATTGATTTTGTATCGTCCCGCCATGGGAGCTTTGATCTATTTCAGTCATGCTCAGCCTGCGGATTGTCGCTTAGGTCGTTGTATTCTGACAGTGTCGCTTAGGTCGTTGTATTCTGACAGTGTCGCTTAGGTCGTTGTATTCTGACAGTGTCGCTTAGGTCGTTGTATTCTGACAGTGTCGCTTAGGTCGTTGTATTCTGACAGTGTCGCGTATAGGTCGACGTCGTTATGTCTTCTCGAGTTTTGATATTGCATAGGACGCAATCATCACCAGCTTCATCATGAAGTCAGGAGCGACCAGTCTTTATATATATATATATATCTTTTTTTGTAAATATTCTTTTTTTAACTTTTTGTTTCTTGTTTATTTATGTTTTAAAGGCCCAATATACGTAACTTTAGGGAAATTTTCGTGATTCTGAAAAATTCTGAAAAAAAATCCAGTTGATAACCATGCAAAAATAAGCCTAAAACGAAGTAAACCTGAGCGGTATCTAACAAGAAACTCTGGAGAAAAAAATCTAAAGAATTGAATATAATTCATGTGGGGCCCACTTCAACAACAAACTGAAGGTAGAAATGGACGCGTGTTTACAAATAGCGTTTTTCAACTGCTGCTTTACCGGTAACCGCGAAAGAATTCATCTTGAATATTGCTGATATCAGTTAATCTTAGCTAAATCTAATAAGTTATTAAGCTTGATTTTCTCTTCAAGTTTTGCCGAAAGTTACGTATATTGGGCCTTTAATTGTATTGTTAGCGACGGCTTGTGGAGATTGAGCACTATATGGTGTCGTGCTAGGCGTTTCATATGTATATATGTAACCTATATATGTATATCATTCGTGCATATATATGTTACATGTATTATGACATGACTGTTGATACAACTTTTGATTTCAGGCCATTCGAGTTTGACTGTGCTATCGGTTAAAGCCACCCCAATCTAATTTAAATCATACCTTGATCTCCGTGCCGTTCCGTAAACTTCTCTCTGCTGCGTTAAGATCATAGAAATCCCATAGGGGGTCGTGTCCCGATGACCTTTTGAACTAGCCAATCAAATTACTACTGTCAGAATCTTCACAGTGAAATTTGGAGGTGACAAAGTTGCATAATCGCATTTGTCCGTTTAGTCATTTCGTCACCAAAAAGTTCATGTGGAATAATGTGACGAAATGACTTTCTGTATGATGACAGGTCATTGGAAAATTATTTTGGGTGTTGAGTAAAGAGGCGACAAAGGTCATCTGAACGTGAACTCTTATGGGATGTTGTCAGATCCTTGTAAAACGAAGTGAGAACATGGATCTGTATTTTAATCAGATTGAAGCTACCCCTGTTTACCTGCTGAGAAAGATGTAAATTTGGAGCCATTCAAGTGTGACTTCTGATGAGATTGTCATCGAAGTGTGACGATAGTTGATGACGTGGCTGTTGTTATTGCGTGATGTTGATTTGAAGCCGTTCGTGTATGAACGCGAGACTCGATCAAACTGAATGAAAATATATTTTATGGTTCCGTTGGTATTGATTTCTCGCTCAGACCTTTTTTTATTACATGCGTGATACAAATGTATCAGCCAGGGCCTTACAAATGATGCACAGTGATTTCTCAGAAAACACGATACAAATCTATTTAGTTAGCCATCTTGTCTAGGGGAATATACCTGTCATTGAGACGTCACGTTTGATTAGACAGATACATGTATCATATATTTGTTGTTCATTTTGTATATTGACCTCACAAGGAAAACCAATATGGCTTATAGCGCCTTGCAATGCAATGCTTCATGTGATATGATTGGAAATATGACGTCAAGTTACAGAATCATTCACGAAAACGGACAATATGTATTTATATAAATAATTGGACAGTGCAAAGAAAATCTCATTGTCATGTAATGTGATTCTACACAAGTTCGTTCCATTCCCACTTCCATTACAACTTCCAGCTTCCAGTGAACTAATAATATGCTTGAGTTACCACCGAATTTATTTTTTTCAGTCAATAGTCACTATGAAGATTGTGGATATGAAAGTTACACATAAATTGTGGACACAAAAGTTATACATAGATTGTGGATAATGAAAGTTACACATAGATTGTGGATAATGAAAGTTACACATAGATTGTGGATTCAAAAGTTACACATAGATTGTGGATTCAAAAGTTACACATAGATTGTGGATTCAAAAGTTACACATAGATTGTGGATTCAAAAGTTACACATAGATTGTGGATACAAAAGTTACACATGATATGTATAGATTGTTGATAATAAAAGTTACACATAGATTATGGACATGAAAGTTACACATAGATTGTGGATAATGAAAGCTACACATAGATTGTGGATAATGAAAGTTACACATAGATTGTGGACATCAAAAGTTACACATAGATTGTGGATAATGAAAGTTACATATAGATTATGGACATGAAAGTTACACATAGATTGTGGACATCAAAAGTTACACATAGATTGTGAACACGATAGCTACACATAGATTGTGAACATCAAAAGTTACACATAGATTGTGAACACGATAGTTACACATAGATTGTGGACACGAAAGTTACACATAGATTGTGGATAATGAAAGCTACACATAGATTGTGGATAATGAATGTTACACATAGATTGTGGATAATGAAAGTTACACATAGATTATGGACATGAAAGTTACACACAGATTCTGAACACGATAGTTAGTTACACATAGAGTATGGACATGAAAGTTACACACAGATTCTGAACACGATAGTTACACATAGATTGTGAACACGAAAGTTACACATATATTGTGGACACGAAAGTTACACATATATTGTGAACACGATAGTTACACATAGATTGTGGATAATGAAAGTTACACATAGATTGTGAACACGATAGTTACACATAGATTATGGACAAGAAAGTTACACATAGATTGTGGACACGAAAGTTACACATAGATTGTGGATAATGAAAGTTACACATAGATTGTGAACACGATAGTTACACATAGATTGTGGATAATGAAAGTTACACATAGATTGTGAACACGATAGTTACACATAGATTATGGACAAGAAAGTTACACATAGATTGTGGACACGAAAGTTACACATAGATTGTGGACATCAAAAGTGACACATAGATTGTGGACAGGAAAATTACACATAGATTGTGGACACGATAGTAACACATATATTGTGGACAGGAAAGTTACACATAGATTGTGGACACGATAGTTACACATATATTGTGGACAGGAAAGTTACACATAGATTGCGGATACAAAAGTTACACATAGATTGTGGACATGAAAGTTACGCATAGATTGTGGACATGAAAGTTACGCATAGATTGTGGATACGAAAGTTACACAATGATTGTGGATACAAAAGTTACACATATATTGTGGACATCAAAAGTTACACATAGATTGTTGATACGAAAGTTACACATAGATTGTGGATAAAAAAGTTACACATCGATTGTGGACACGAAAGTTACACATAGATTGCGGACACGAACGTTACATATAGATTTTTGACACGAAAGTTACACATAGATTGTGGACATGAAAGTTACACATAGATTGTGGATAATGAAAGTTACACATAGATTGCGGACACGAACGTTACATATAGATTTTGGACACGAAAGTTACACATAGATTGTGGACATGAAATTTACACATAGATTGTGGACACGAAAGTTATACATAGATTGTGGATAATGAAAGTTACACATAGATTGTGGATTCAAAAGTTACACATAGATTGTGGATTCAAAAGTTACACATAGATTGGGGAAACGAAAGTTACACATATATAGATTGTTGACATGAAAGTTACACATAGATTGTGGGCATGAAAGTTACACATAGATTAGGGAAACGAAAGTTACACATATATATAGATTGGGGAAACGAAAGTTACACATAGATTGAGGACATTAAAGTTACACATGGATCGGGGAAACGAAAAAGAAATTAAAACAAAAATTTAGTATTATTGATTATGATGTTTGTTTCGGTATAATAAAACGTTAATGATTGATTGCCTTCCGTGTCGATATATATGCAGAAATAATGAAGCTTATCATATGAGCGTTAAAAAACAGGCACTACTATTTTTGAATGTAGCTTTAGAAAAATCCAAGAAATTGGCACGATAACGAGTTAGAGGTTCTGTTTATCCTGCATTTTCTCTATACTCCGCCAAAGCATATACACATTTTTGTGTGTGAAATTTTAAGCAAAAAAACGCTTATTCAAGTGGAACACATGGTCTTAATGACCATGTACTTTTCAAGGCCTCTGGTTGTTCACAGTTGGCCCTAGTTTTATCAATTTTAATTTTTTTGACATTTTGGTTTTCTCTTGGGTGTTCTGGGTTTGCAAAATGTTGGCGTCGTCGTATTGTTTCCCGTGACGTCACAGTGAATAGTATTACAATTTTTTTAATTATCTATCGAGAATGTTTATCGTGATGTTTTTTTTATATATACATCGTATAGAACAGTCTAAGGGTACCCTACAAATGCTGTTTTTATACACACTTTATTTCCTCTGAAACATAAATTGATTTGGCAAGGGCACATATAGAACACTTTCGAATCTTGAGAATTAGTCATCAGCCTACGGTTTGAGCAAAGGCCATGTTTTCCTTGTGTTAAATTAACCTTGAAGATAAACTGTTTGTAATTAAATGTTTACGCAGAAATACATGACATTCCATCCTACCGTATGTAGTAATGTGAATTGGTACATAATTGACTGAAAAGTCTGAAAAAGACTTCGCATTTTAAACCTGTTTCACAGATAGCGAACAATACTCCAACGGGGCATGGAATGTACGTTTGATCGATAATATTTGGGTTTTTGCTTATCATTTGTTCATGTATGCAGCAAAATGTTATTTACATACATGTATAGATAATCATATATTAAAACAGGTCTTAATAAATTTATTAAGTGTACTCGGATTTTAGGCGCTCTCAATGGATCGAGCCGAGTCCGTAATCTTAGTAATAATAATAATCATAATTCGAGGTTCATACGGCTTTATCACGACCTTAGCAAGTAGGAATTGTCGTTCTCAATTCCTTGGGGAGCATACAACCGGTGCTACCATTTCGGAGTTCACAGCTAGCATTCTACAAATTCTAGCACTGCCCAACCACGTACAATGTACTCATTTATCTTGTTCCAGGATACAACACAAGTGCCGTGAACGGGACTCGAACTCACAAACGTTCGATCACGAGCCCGGCTACCACTAGACCACCGTGCCTCATGCACTTATACAAACCGTGTATTTATATATATAATCATATCGTTCACTTTCCTATTTGTAAACCGTCTCTGATTTGATAAATATATACTTGGAAGATCGCTAAAGATTATTTCTAGTTATATTAGTATCCATAATTACTTCCCATAAAACTTGTTTATGTTCTGATAAAATGATTTCTGTTTTACTGTATAGGGATGCATAATACATACATGTACAGTAGTTTATAATGGATGATAGTGTTAATAATGTCCTTCTGGTGCGATATAATCATTGTATGGGTGCGACACTGGATATTGGTACTAAGCGAAGCATATATCTTCCATATACATGTATCGTAAAAACATGCCATCTAGATCAGGTACATGTATCGTAAAAACATGCCAATCTAGATCAGGTACCGTGTATCGTAACAACATGCCAATCTAGATCAGGTACCGTGTATCGTAAAAACATGCCATCTAGATCAGGTACCATGTACGGTAACAACATGCCAATCTAGATCAGGTACCGTGTATTGTAAAAACATGCAAATCTAGATCAGGTACCATGTATCGAAAAAAACATGCCATCTAGATCAGGTACAATGTATCGTAAAAACATGCCATCTAGATCAGGTACCATGTATCGTAAAAAACATGCCATCTAGATCAGGTACCATGTATCGTAAAAACATGACATCTAGATCAGGTACCATGTATCGTAAAAACATGCCATCTAGATCAGGTACCATGTATCGTAAAAACATGCCATCTAGATCAGGTACATGTATCGTAAAAACATGCCATCTAGATCAGGTACCATGTGTCGTAAAAACATGCCATCTAGATCAGGTACCATGTATCGTAAAAACATGACATCTAGATCAGGTACCGTGTATCGTAAAAACATGCCATCTAGATCAGGTACCATGTATCGTAAAAACATGCCATCTAGATCAGGTACCATGTATCGTAAAAACATGCCATCTAGATCAGGTACCATGTATCGTAAAAACATGCCATCTAGATCATGTACCATGTATCGTAAAAACATGCCATCTAGATCAGGTACCATGTATCGTATAGACATGCCATCTAGATCAGGTACCATGTATCGTAAAAACATGCTATCTAGATCATGTACCATGTATCGTAAAAACATGCCATCTAGATCAGGTACCATGTATCGTAAAAACATGCCAATCTAGATCAGGTACCATGTATCGTAAAAACATGCCATCTAGATCAGGTACCGTGTATCGTAAAAACATGCCATCTAGATCAGGTACCATGTATCGTAAAAACATGCCATCTAGATCAGGTACCATGTATCGTAAAAACATGCCAATCTAGATCAGGTACCGTGTATCGTAAAAACATGCCATCTAGATCAGGTACCATGTATCGTAAAAACATGCCATCTAGATCAGGTAACGTGTATCGTAAAAACATGCCATCTAGATCAGGTACCATGTATCGTAAAAACATGCCATCTAGATCAGGTACCATGTATCGTAAAAACATGCCATCTAGATCAGGTACCATGTATCGTAAAAACATGCCATCTAGATCAGGTACCATGTATCGTAAAAACATGCCAATCTAGATCAGGTACCATGTATCGTAAAAACATGCCATCTAGATCAGGTACCATGTATCGTAAAACATGCCATCTAGATCAGGTACCATGTATCGTAAAAACATGCCATCTAGATCAGGTACCATGTATCGTAAAAACATGCCATCTAGATCAGGTACCGTGTATCGTAAAAACATGCCATCTAGATCAGGTACCGTGTATCGTATAAACATGCCATCTAGATCAGGTACCATGTATCGTAAAAACATGCCATCTAGATCAGGTACCGTGTATCGTAAAAACATGCCATCTAGATCAGGTACCGTGTATCGTAAAAACATGCCATCTAGATCAGGTACCGTGTATCGTAAAAACATGCCATCTAGATCAGGTACCGTGTATCGTAAAAACATGCCATCTAAATCAGGTACCATGTATCGTAAAAACATGCCATCTAGATCAGGTACCGGCAAAACGTTGGGTCTTATTCGTGGTTCTGTACATCTTAATAATATAAAAACAAAAAAATATTTAATTCTCCTAAAAATTGGGTTTATAATAAAGCAAAAATACACTCCAAAGTGCGTGCCAGTTTAACCCAGGAGGTTGGGATAGTGCATGCAAAGATATATTTCGTGCCGTTGGTATTGTTTTTTCAAAAATATTTTGAAGCCTCGCTAATTATAATTTATAGTTAATGTGACATCGCAGAAAAGCTCCAACTTCAATGCAATTAAACAGCTCTGAAACCGTATATATACACAGATATGTAGCATATATATTGAATGCAACTGAACCCAGAATAAATTTTAAAAAAAAGAAGAAGAAATAATGATCAATCTAATTAGTTACTTTGATTGGTCGACATTTTCTGTACAATGGTGTCGTAAATAAAGCTAAATCCTTCTTAAACAAAACTGAACCCAGAAGTATATTTTTAAAACTCTACTAAATCAATTCGTATGCATATCTAATAAAAAAAATGATTAAACTCTGTCAAGTTGTTAATGTATGATGACATTTTCAAAATTAATTTGTGGAAATACTAATATAAAGGTCTTATGGAAAAATGTTAGGTGCGACAATATTACTTATACATATCAGGGACGTATATGTCTCACATATACGTCCCTGTACATATACATATAGGTAATGTAGGTTGTCACATGTACACCATACATATATACATGATTGATATACATGTACACGTACGTGCTATTTAAGCAATGAATGTTTTAGCAAATGTTGTTACAGTCCTATAACACACATTGCTATTGATGACAAACTAAATAAAGCCCGGTAGGGCTTTATGTAAGTTTGTCAGCAATAGCAATGTGTGTTATAGGACTGTAACAATATTTGCTAAAATGTTCATTACTTATATTTACATTTTTATATAATAATTGTGCTTTATTTAGTTTCTTCGGACCGATTTTGAACAGCAAATCAAGTGAAGACAACAATGAAATCGATGACGTCACAATAGAGAATGATGACGTCACAATGCCAACTGCTGTCATAGTCTGAGGCACTGGGTGTTATAGGCCTATGACAGCAACTGCCTCTTAGCATTGCGTCAATGGAAAATTACAGAGCAAATGTAAATATAGACCTATAAACGGGTGGTACAAGATGCATAGGGGTCGTATAAACAGTGTCTCGCTATATATATTCAGGGACGTAATTGTCACACATATATATACGTTCCTGCTACATTAAATATTGTAGACCATATCTTGGTCACGTATATATACAGTATATTGCTTACTCATTTCACAAACCTTCTAAATATAACCGGACTTGAGTGAGTCTAACATTCAAAGCTAATATTGAAGTCCTTGCTACACGTACTATGACCTATTTATAGATCGCATCGGTTTTGCCTTTCGTTCGCATATTTGACGTTAAACCTCCGCACCCCTTGAAATAGAAATGGAATAAGCCGACTAGTAAACAAAACGGAAGTGGGTCTGCATGGCTGCAGAACGAACTCGTGCCTTTAGTGAAGATCGAATGCAGTGTGCACGGATTTGACGGATTTGAAAACTCATTTCAGGCTAATATAAGCCATGGCAGATCTCGATAATCTGAAACAGAAATATAAATTCCACGACGAGACCTTGAGCTACTTCAAACTACGTGAAGAGGCCGGGTTCGGGTCCTATCCGAATGCGCCGTCCATAGAAGCAGCAAGGGATATTAATTTGCAAGTGACAAAAAGATTTGCCGGAGAGGTCGAATTTGAAGGGTCAGTGAAGGACTTTAATGTACCCTCGCCTTATGTCAAAGGTGCGTATGTCACAAATATAATTAACTTGATTTTAGGAATATAATGCATCCGGCACATTAATATTGCCGGACGGTTCCATTTCACTGACTGGGCAATATCGCCAAGGGGGCGGGGCCGGTTTACATGTAAAACGATCATAGGTTATGACCACGATCGTTGGATGCTGTGTAGCATCTTACTGTACCTACTGTTTGACACTAGCATGAGAGAATTGTATCACATTCCACAAGCATTTACGTAGTGAATTCTGACGTCTGTACAGAAAATGTGTGTAAACCGCCATTGTATTGTGTATAGATTATCGATAATGAGGAATGATACAGACATGTTACATGGTGTGCAAAATGACATGTTTTCCCCGCAATTATTTGACCTATTTTTAAATTAAAAATAATGAACACATATCCATTACATGATGTAAAACTCAAAGTGTCATGATAATTTTCAAACCCATCATATATACATGTACATGTACATGTAAAACTGGCAATTAATGAACATACATGTGTATACATTTTAACAAATACTTAGGATTTGAAATAGAGATGTGTTTATTGTTATATTAGGTGATCAGTTACTAGTTATCTATTGTCTCCTTTTCTTATATTAGATGATAAAAACACTGTATGAAGTTTGAGTTTGATTGGCCCAAGGAAACTCTAGTTATCGCACTGAAACATAATTTCTTAACTGACTCTTTTTTGTCTAGATTGGAAAACAAAAATAACAGGCCTCAAATTTCACCCCACCTACATGTACATCTGTTGAAGCCACCAGTAAAGTAATGTTTACACAACCCTCTGAATACTTCTCCTTCAGAAAAAACCTCTCAAAACCATACAACAGTATAACACATTGATATCACAGTATACCACATTGATACCACAGTATGCCACATTGATATTACAGTATACCACATTGATATCACAGAATACCACATTGATACCACAGTATACCACATTGATATCAAAGTATAACACATCGATATCACAGTATATCACATTGATACCACAGTATGCCACATTGATACCACAGTATACCACATTGATATCACAGTATACCACATTGATATCACAGTATACCACATTGATATCACAGTATACCACATTGACATCACAGTATACCACATTGATACCACAGTATGCCACATTGATACCACATTGATATCACAGTATACCTCATTGATATCACAGTATACCACATTCACATCACAGTATACCACATTGATATCACAGTATACCACATTGATATCACAGTATACCTCATTGATATCACAGTATACCACATTGATACCACAGTATACCATATTGATATTACCATAAACCACATTGATATTACAGTATAGTACAATATACCACATGTATATCATAGTATATACTACATGTGTACCACAATATATCACATTGATATCACCGTATACCACATTGATATTACAGTATAGTACAATATACCACATGTATATCTTAGTATACTACATGTGTACCACAATATATCACATTGATATTACAGTATACCACTTTGAAATCACAGTATACCACATTGAAATCACAGTATACCACATTGATATCACAGTATACCACATTGATATCACAGTATACCACATTTATACCTCAGTATACCACATTGATATCACAGTATACCACATTGATATCACAGTATACCACATTGACATCACAGTATATCACACTGATATCACAGTATGCCACATTGATATCACAGTATACCACATTGATATCACAGTATACCACACTGATATCACAGTATACCACACTGATATCACAGTATACCACATTGATATTACAGTATACCACATTGATATTACAGTATACCAAATTGATATCATAAGTCACCATATTGAAGAGAACAGCCCAATTTCATGAATACTGAATTTCAGAGAAAATATTATCTGTTACTATAAAATATACATTGAAACACTAAGAATAAACTCTTTAACAGTACATCAACATGCTGCTTTTGGTAACACATAATTATGCCCCTCACAACAAAAAGCTAGTGGAGTGAGGGGTAGTATACTTGAATTAGTCTGTTTGTTGTCTGTTGACACATTTTAATTTGTACCCTCATGGTCATGAAAGAGTTTTATAATCTTGGAAACAGTAGGTATATTTTGTATTCACATAAACATGGGGATGTTAAAGGCATTCATAAAAGCCACTGACATTAGTGAAAAAGTTCATGGGGTCAGAGGTCAAAAGTCACAGATATGAGTTAAGTTGCTAAAATACTTCATCAGTTTTTAACTGATGTTGAGGTATCTTGAAGAAAGTTGCAATAAGCCTAAATCACCTACAGATAATTTATAAAAATTGTAATGAAGAGTCATTTAAGGTCACATTGGCCCTAACTTCGAGGTCAAAGGTAATTTCAAGGTAAAAGGGAAAAAAAGATTCCAACTGTCAAATACTGTCAAATTTTAAGTGTGGGCCGATGCAAGGTGATGCCAATGGTCCCTGATCATTGTCTCTAATTTTGCTGAAACTTTGGATGCAAGTATATGATTGCATTGTGAGCTCTATCAAAACATCATTTGCAACTTGTAACCAGGGACCAGGGAACAGTTTTGAAGAATTCTGTGATGGACTCCATTACAATTAGAATTGGGATGTGGGGTGGGGGGTACCGGTATTATATTAGTTAACCTACAGTTGCTTGAGTTTCTGTCAGTAAATAACAAATAAATATGTGTGAAATGAGCCTCCCATTATAGTAATGTAATGGTAAAGGGCTGCGGCTCCATATACATAAACAATTTTTTATATACTGACAGAAATTCAAGCAACTGTGTAACGTTAACCCATAGGCAACAGTTCTAAATATCTAGAACCTAGTGACCTCCCTTTATTTGACTATAAAGCTGTGGCTGTCGTTTCAATAGTAGCGAAGAATAGAACATAACACTGGGGACAACCTGAGACGACAAAGTTCATCTCTTCCATGGTCAATAATCTCCAGCCAGTCAAAGCATATACATCACTTTTATTACAGCACAACTGATTGGATGATATTGATCACATGATGATGATGATGATGATGGAGCAATGATTAAAAAATCATGTCCAGCTCCCTTATGTGTTCCCGTCTTCTCAATTACATTTCCCTTATTTGGATGAAACTGGTCACTTGATCGAGCATGGTGCAATAAAACATCTTGTTGCTGTCACACGCTTGAATCTCCTGGATAAACTTTCCATTGTTCTGAATCTTCCTAGAAGATAGGCAGGAGTCAGGACTACCACATCTGATGAAAGCTGGAGTTTCCGGCAAAAAGCTGATCATAGGTATTAACCTTTGAAACCTCCAATGAGGGAGATCCGTCCCTGACATTCCATATTTCCAATGAGGAAGAAAGTGCACGAAATGCGAATGAAACTGCATTGCTCAATTTGTCTTTCCCAATTTATGTATCAAAATAACTTCAAAAAGAATTCATTTGATCCAGACACATCTGTTATGGTCATTTTAAAACATACCCTTCAGTAACTAGGAGATCATTTGACCACAGGATGTGGATTTTGAGTTTGGATGAGTTTTGACTTGAATGAGGGAGATTTCGAGAGACTCATTGAGTGGTAATTTAAATTTTGGTCAAAATGAGGGAGTCTCCCTCGTAATGAGGGAGAGGGTTAACGGGTATGTGTAATATAACTTCATGTACCTGGTGATCTGTCTAAATTAAAATGTAGGGCTCGAACCCACAACCCTACTGACCTTGTTAAATGGAAAAAACATCGATTGTATGTTCCACCTTGATTAATCATGTTAACTCACTCATCTGACCCTTGAAAAAATGATTAATCTAAAAATTGCGAAACAAAAAACAGTTTTAACTCTTTATGGTATATTGTACTGTTTTAAAGGTTGTGTAATTCTTGGTGTGTTTCAGAGGGTGTTCCGGTGACCGTCTACAAGTCAAAGAACTGCAGCCTGGTGGTAGCTCCATCCATATTTGTGTTTTTCCATGGAGGTGGTAATGTTGTCGGTTCCAGACAAACATGTGAAGTCATCTGCAAAATTTTCTCAAGGTAACGATGAGCTCGCATCAGCATACATATATATACCTGTATAGACAAATTTGTAACCATCAAATTTGAATAATTATTGGGAGAATTTGTGCGAGTCTTTCCAACCTTACGGTATAATAATTATGTATACATGTATTATACATTGTATGGAGTCCCAGTGGTTTTGATAAGTGTAAAAGACTAAATTTGATTTCTTCAATGTCCTCAAAATGAAACCCAAAATGTTGGGTGGTCGGGTGGTGCAGTGCATAGCACATCTGCCTTTCACCAATGTAAGGTGGTCATGCATCTCAGGTTTGATTCCCAAATCAGAGGTGGAAATTAAAGGTATGGGGTCACCTACAGTGTACCTGACCACATGGGTTTGTTCAAGGTACTCCAGTTTCCTCCACAATTATTTAAGAATCCCTGTCGCCCATGCCCAATGCGCTAACTAATGCAGGGCCAACAAGAGTCAGAGTGATTATAAATTGTAAGTTTCAATAACTTGTGGCATAATAATAGTTTTAAAGTAAATCTATATAAATTAAATCCCAAATTCTGCAGCAGAGGGATGCACTTTTGTAAGTTGTCTGGCAAAACTAATCATATCATAGGTAATTGTTTCGCACACTGTTTACTTTCCACATTAATTATTCCGTAATAATATATAATATAATATTGGGCTGCTTAAAGCTAACTAAATTTTAAATACTGTGTATACACCCTCAAGGTTATACAAATGATACTGCATGCATTGTAATAGTGATTTGACACTGCATTAAGATATCGCCTTACAAACAGGAAGTACGTCCCACGCGTCAGACATACATCTCTTAACTTGTGCATTGTGTCACGACCAGCTCCTGAAAAGTCAAACCTTTACTGTACATGTTCTTGTTGTAAGTGCTTCAGATGTGTACAGTGATCACACCATGTATGTGATATAATACTATGTACATGTTTGAGTAATTTAGATGTCAATCGTTTATAACATATCCCTTTTTAAGGGATTATTATCTCAATAACCAAAAGGCCCATGGCAGGGTGCTGATATTATGCATGTAGCATTCTGGGATGAAGGGCTACCAAGTTTGTTCAAATGAAATTACCTTGGCCCACTTTCAAGGTGACATCATGTCCTAATGTTTTAAAATCTTCAAGCAACCTCTTTTCAATAATCGAAATGAGGAACCTTGACCCATTTTCAAGGTCACATTGGCCTAATATAATGTTTTAAAAATTTTCAAGCAAAGTACTTCCTCTCAATAACCGAAAGGCCAGGTTACTTATATAAGGCCTGTAGCATGTGCATGCAGCTGGTAGGAAGGTTATTAACAAGTTTGTTGAAATTAATACCTTGACCTACCAATCTGATTAAAATGCAGATACATGTCCTCACTCCGTTTTACAAGGATCTGACAACATCCCATAAGAGGTCACTTTTAGATGACCTTTGTCGCCTCTTTACTCAACACTAAAATAATTTTCCAATGACCTGTCATCTTGCAGCAAGCCATTTCGTCACATTATAATTATTCCATATGAACTTTTTAGTGACGAAATGACTAAACGGACAAATGTGATTATGCAAGCTTTGTCGCCTTAAAATTTCACTGTAAAGATTCTGAATGTAGTAATTTGATTGGCTAATGCAAAGGTCATCGGGACATGACCCCCTATGGGATTTTCTTAGATCTTAAAGCAGCAGAGAGAAGTTTACGAAACAGCGCGGCGATCAAGATATGATTTTAATCAGTTTGTTTGACCTACCCTATAAAGGGGTCAAATATGTTAAAATCTTCAAACAACTTCGCAATAACTAATAAAAAATCATATAGATAGGTCTTTATATATATATAGTCAGATCAGATCACCATTAAGACCAATGGTCTTAATTGTCTTGTATAAACATACATTGTAGACCCGTCAGTGGTGGTCAAAAGTATGATGTATGTATAGTACATATATGTTGAGGAATATTTGACTTTGATACCTGAGTTACCTGGAGTGTAATTGGTTGACATGAGTTTTCCCACCCTTGTGTTTAATGGAGCAAGACAATTGTGGGAAGAAGCTGAAAGCTGAAATATGTATATATACAGTATATACAGTTAAACATCTGAAACTATTCAGTATACACATTCCAACAGACAAATTCCTCGTCACGATTAAGAAACTCCTAATTCTTTGTTAGATAAAAGAAACTTTTATATTTTCATGCACTGTAGATATATATTTTGGTAATAACATTTTGAAAAAGATTGGCGTTACACTTTGAACTCTGTTTTTATAAGATTAACCTACATACATGTACAGTACAAATTATATTGTATTAAGTTAAAATAAATAGCTATGCATTAATTCATATCCTACTAATATAAAATAAACATTTTATACCGCATTGGACATCAAATATGCGTCTGGCCCTAGAAATGCACGAAGAGGATGGGTGTGCCAATTAACTTTCATCGATTCTTCCTTCTTTTGTCTCTTAACCAAAAACTCTTTTCCTGCGGAACCCCCCCCCCCCCCCCCCCCTCCCCCACTTTTTCACCCCCCACCAGATTTCACATAGAAACTGTTCCCTGAGCTTTTATTAGCCCACCATCATCAGATGGTGGGCTATTCAAATCGCCCTGCGTCCGTGGTCCGTGGTCCGTCCGTCCGTCCGTCCGTTAGTCCGTCCGTAAACAATTCTTGTTATCGCTATTTCTCATAAAGTACCGAAGGAATCTTTCTCAAATTTCATGTGTTGGTTCACCTTGGTCCCTAGTTGTGCATATTCCATTTTGGGACCGATCTGAATTCAAGATGGCCGACAGGCAGCCATCTTGGATTTTGACATTTGAACTTTGTTATCCCTATTTCTGAGAATGTACTGAATGGATCTTTCTCAAATTTCATGTGTTGGTTCACCTTGGTCCCTAGTTGTGCATATTCCATTTTGGGACCGATCTGAATTCAAGATGGCCGACAGGCAGCCATCTTAGATTTTGACATTTGAACTTTGTTATCCCTATTTCTGAGAATGTACTGAATGGATCTTTCTCAAATTTCATGTGTAGGTTCCCCTTGGTGCCTAGTTATGCATATTGCATTTTGGGACCAATCCGAAAACAACATGGCCGACAGGCAGCCATCTTGGATTTTGACAGTTGAACTTTGTTATCGCTATTTCTGAGAATGTACTGAATGGATCTTTCTCAAATTTCATGTGTAGGTTCCCCTTGGTGCCTAGTTATGCAATTTGCATTTTTGGACCAATCCAAAAACAACATGGCCGACAGGCAGCCATCTTGGATTTTGACAATTGAAGTTTGTTATCGCTATTTCTAAGAGAGTACTGAAGGTATCTTTCTCAAATTTCATGTGTTGGTTCACCTTGGTCCCTAGTTGTGTATATTCCATTTTAGGACCGATCTGAATTCAAGATGGCCGACAGGCAGCCATCTTGGATTTTGACATTTGAACTTTGTTATCCCTATTTCGGAGAATGTACTGAATGGATCTTTCTCAAATTTCATGTGTAGGTTCCCCTTGGTGCCTAGTTATGCATATTGCATTTTTGGACCAATCCGAAAACAACATGGCCGACAGGCAGCCATCTTGGATTTTGACAGTTGAACTTTGTTATCGCTATTTCTGAGAATGTACTGAATGGATCTTTCTCAAATTTCATGTGTAGGTTCCCCTTGGTGCCTAGTTATGCATATTGCATTTTGGGACCAATCCAAAAACAACATGGCCGACAGGCAGCCATCTTGGATTTTGACAATTGAAGTTTGTTATCGCTATTTCTAAGAGAGTACTGAAGGTATCTTTCTCAAATTTCATGTGTTGGTTCACCTTGGTCCCTAGTTGTGTATATTCCATTTTGGGACTGATCTGAATTCAAGATGGCCGACAGGCAGCCATCTTGGATTTTGACATTCATGTGTAGGTTCCCCTTGGTGCCTAGTTATGCATATTGCATTTTTGGACCAATCCGAAAACAACATGGCCGACAGGCAGCCATCTTGGATTTTGACAGTTGAACTTTGTTATCGCTATTTCTGAGAATGTACTGAATGGATCTTTCTCAAATTTCATGTGTAGGTTCCCCTTGGTGCCTAGTTATGCATATTGCATTTTGGGACCAATCCAAAAACAACATGGCCGACAGGCAGCCATCTCGGATTTTGACAATTGAAGTTCGTTATGGCTATTTCTCAGAAATTACTGAAGGTGTCTTTCTCAAATTTCATGTGTTGGTTCACCTTGGTCCCTAGTTGTGTATATTCCATTTTGGGACAGATCGGAAAACAACATGGCCGACAGGCAGCCATCTTGGATTTTGACAATTGAAGTTTGTTATCCCTATTTCTGAGAAAATACTGAAGGGAACTTTCACAAATTTCAAAAACCCATGACAAAGACAAAAACAAATACAATTCATGGGTGCTAAGAATAAGGAAACGACAATGTAATTCACAAAAAAAAACAAAAAAATGCATCTGTGTCCCACCAGAGTCTCTGCTCACACTTAATCAACACCTAAGAGACAATCGAAAGAAGAGAAAAGAACCATCTTCCAAAAAACAAACTTAGATCATTTGATGGTGGGCGCGAAGATCCCTCTGGGATCTCTTGTTTATTTAGTGCACCTCTTTTGTGTTGTTTTAAATGCACATTGTTTTATTTCATAAAGTACTGTATAATATTGACATGTATATAGAAGCTTGCAGGCAGATTTTGAAATTTCTTCAAGTCCACTTATTTTGATATTTTATAGATAAATCTTGTAAATTTTAAATTTCTGGACATACAGTCTGCTGCATATAGATCCAGCAGGCATCGCCCCTAGGCCTGTAGGTTTAGTTATCCTGTTCTTGCATGACAGACACTGTGAGATATATATGTATATATATGCAGTATATACACACATTCCAAAACACTATAGTGTTGATATGTTCACACATATCTGTTTTATAAGCCATCATACACACTTCCCTTGTGACTGTTCACACAGATGAATATTGGATTTTCCCCCAGCACTTGATATTGATGAATCTCTGTCAGTGAGAGTATCGGAATCTAAGGCCTGTAATATAATGTTAACGGCTTAAGTCCGGTGGATCTAATAATCCATCAGTGATATGTATATAAAACGGGACGTTACCACGGACTACCATTGTTTGGCGTGAATTAAGACATGTACAGGTTTCAACATGAATTATTAATTAAAAAGGACATTTTGCTGATAGTGTGTAAAAGTTAGGATGGGTGATGGGTGATATAGTGTGTATAATTTAGGATGGTTTCATATAAATAAGCTTAAGAGTGATAGTGTAAATAAGTTTGGGTGATTATATAGTGTGTATATATACATTAGGGTGATAGTGTGAATATATTAGGGTGATAGCGTGTGTACATTTAATTAGGGTGATAGTGTGAATATATTAGGGTGATAGTGTGTGTACATTTAATTAGGGTGATAGTGTATACATTAGAGTGATAGTGTATTATACATTAGGGTGATAGAGTGTATACATTAGGGTGATAGTGTGTATACATTAGGGTGATAGTGTGTATACATTAGGGTGATAGTGTGTATACATTAGGGTGATAGTGTGTATACATAAGGGTGATAGTGCGTATACATTAGGGTGATAGTGCGTATACATTAGGGGGGGATAGTGTGTATACATTAGGGTGATAGTGCGTATACATTAGGGTGATAGTGTGTATACATTAGGGTGATAGTGTGTATACATAAGGGTGATAGTGCGTATACATTAGGGTGATAGTGCGTATACATTAGGGTGATAGTGTGTATACATTAGGGTGATAGTGTGTATACATTAGGGTGATAGTGTGTATACATAAGGGTGATAGTGCGTATACATTAGGGTGATAGTGTGTATACATTAGGGTGATAGTGTGTATATATAAGGGTGATAGTGTGTGAAGTACATTTAATTAGGGTGATAGTACTAGTGTGTTATAATATATTAGGGTGATAGTACTAGTGTGTTATAATATATTATGGTGATAGTGTGTATACATTAGGGTGATAGTGTGTATACATTAGGGTGATAGTGTGTATACATTAGGGTGATAGTGTGTATACATTAGGGTGATAGTGTGTGTATATATCAGGGTATAGTATGTATACATCAGGGTGATAGTGTGTATTCATTAGGGGGATAGTGTGTATATATCAGGGTATAGTATGTATACATCAGGGTGATAGTGTGTATACATTAGGGTGATAGTGTGAAACATTAGGGTGATAGTGTGTATACATTAGGGTGATAGTGTGTATACATTAGGATGATACTGATAGTGTGTGTACATTAGGGTGATAGTGTGTATACATTAGGGTGATAGTGTGTATACATTAGGGTGATAGTGTGTATACATTATAATTAGGTTGATATTTTGTGTAAGTTATGGTGATAGAGTGTATACATTAGGGTTATAGTGTGTGTACATTAGGGTGATAGTGTGTATACATTAGGGTGATAGTGTGTATACATTAGGGTGATTGTGTGTATACATTAGGGTGATAGTGTGTATACATTAGGGTGATATTTTGTGTAAGTTATGGTGATAGAGTGTATACATTAGGGTGATAGTGTGTGTACATTAGGGTGATAGTGTGTATACATTAGGGTGATAGAGTGTATACATTAGGGTGATAGTGTGTGTACATTAGGGTGATAGTGTGTGTACATTAGGGTGATAGTGTGTATACATTAGGGTGATAGTGTGTATACATTAGGGTGATAAGAGTGTATACATTAGGGTGATAGTGTGTATACATTAGGGTGATAGTGTGTGTACATTAGGGTGATAGGGTGTATGCATTAGGGTGATAGAGTGTATACATTAGGGTGATAGTGTGTATACATTAGGGTGATAGAGTGTATACATTAGGGTGATAGTGTGTATACATTAGGGTGATAGTGTGTATACATTAGGGTGATAGTGTGTATACATTAGGGTGATAGTGTGTATACATTAGGGTGATAGTGTGTATACATTAGGGTGATAGTGTGTATATATCAGGGTTATAGTGTGTATTCATTAGGGTGATAGTGTGTATACATTAGGGTGATAGTGTGTATACATTAGGGTGATAGTGTGTATACATTAGGGTGATAGTGTGTATACATTAGGGTGATAGTGTGTATACATTAGGGTGATAGTGTGTATATATTAGGGTGATAGTGTGTATACATTAGGGTGATAGTGTGTATACATTAGGGTGATAGTGTGTATATATTAGGGTGATAGTGTGTATACATTAGGGTGATAGTGTGTATATATTAGGGTGATATTTTGTGTAAGTTAGGGTGATAGTGTGTATACATTAGAGTGATATTGAACATACATGAGGGTGATAGTGTGTATAAATTATTACATTAGGGTGATAGTGTGTATATATTAGGGTGATATTTTGTGTACGTTAGGGTGATATTTTGTGTAAGTTAGGGTGATACTGGGTACAAGTGATTTAATTCCCTCATTTTCTCAAGCCTTTGTCCCAGTCACAGTATCATTACACTAATTTTATCTGCCCTGTTAATGCATTTGAACTATTTCTGTAATAACAATTTGTTCATGGTTCAGGAGTGAACAGGGCTGATAATTATATATGTTAATGTAAAATTTGTATAATATACAGAAAACATTCACAATAACTATTTGTTGTTGACAGAGAGGCTCCATGTGTCGTTGTCAACGTTGAATACCGCCTCGGACCGGAACATCGGTTCCCTGCGAGCCATGAGGATGCCAAGTGTGTGGTTCGCTGGGTGACCATGAACAAATCCTTATTAGGTAAAAGATCGTAGGGCAATATATATGAATAAACTTTTTCGTAATTGGTATAGTGCTTTTTGCTTTAATGTCCCAATATATGTAACTTTCGGCAAAACTTGAAGCAAAAATCAAGCCTAATAACTTATTATATTTATTGATTTAGTTCAGATTAACTGATATCAGCAATATTCAAGATGAATATTTTACGGGGTTACCGGTACAGCAGCGGGTTAAAACTCGGTATTTGTAAACACGCGACTATTTTGAACAGTCTTCTAACTTCGGCTTGTTGTTGAAGTGGGCCACATCCGAATTATTTTCAATTCTTTGGAATTTTCTGTCAAGAGTTACTTGTTAGTTACCGCTCAGGTTTACTTTGATTTAGACTTACTTTGCATGGTTATCAACTGGATTTTTTTTTCAAAATTTTTCAGAATCCCTTAAACTTTCCTGAAGTTACCTATATTGGGCCTTTAAGCTTGGACATGAATGATTGTTTGATAATTGCTTATGAAAAATTCAGTCCTGTGAAACAGATGATGTACTTAACTCAACATCTGCATGAGTGTGAACAAATTACTTACCACAAGGAAATGTCTGGGCCGGGATCTAAGACAAGAACCTCAAATTATTACTATATTTTACCGTTAATAAGCTTAAGCCCCCTCTCATGAATAAGCCCCCTTTTCACTTTGGTAAATTTTCTTGTAACACTGGGGTGGTTTCCTGCAATGTAGTCCCTTCCTAAATAAAGCTACCGGTATGTTAAGTTTTATAAATTTGTGTTGCTGAACATCAAAATATAATTTTAATTATTATCTAACTGGATGCAAAACAAGACATATTTAGATGGCTTAACTTGAAACAAAACATTGTTTAATTTCTAAGCTGGTGACAAGATAAGAACACATGTTTTATCTAGTTGCATTTGCATTTCGCAAACTTTGATATATGAAAAGCGAAACATTATTCTTGTACCTAATCCATTCCATGATAAATTTGTACTGAAGAAGAATTGAAAAATAAATATATTTCAGAGTTTTTCAATTATAACCAATCATAATTTAAGGCATTACACTAATAGCCAATTAGAATTTAAGGCATTACATGTACACTAATAGCCAATCAGAAGTTAAGGCATTACACTAATAGCCAATCAGAAGTTAAGGCCAATATGTTGTAACATATTGTTTTACGTGTGTCAGGCGCTGTAAACGACAGTACAGTCGGAGTGGGAGGAGACAGTGCCGGGGGACAGCTCGCAGCTTCTGTCGCCCACCAGCTACACGATATTATAAACTACCAGGTACGTCATTTTCTCATCGGCATGCTTTCTGTTTCTTAGGGGCAGTCAATGATAGCACGGTAGGGGTCGGAGGTCATAGTGCTGGCGGTACACTGGCGGCTGTGGTGTCGCAACAACTCAGAGAAATGATTGATTATCAGGTATATCAGCCTCCGTAGCTCACCTTATCGGGATGTAAACACATTTATTTCCTGTTCTCTCTATTATTATCTTGTTCTCTCTATGATCCTGTTTCTCTATGATCCTGTTCTCTCTATGATCCTGTTCTCTATATGATCCTGTTCTCCCTATGATCCTGTTCTCTCTATGATCCTGTTCTCTCTATGATCCTGTTCTCCCTATGATCTTGTTCTCTCTATGATCCTGTTCTCTCTATGATCCTGTTCTGTCTATGATCCTGTTCTCTCCATGATCCTGTTCTGTCTATGATCCTGTTTTCTCTATGATCCTGTTCTCTCTATGATCCTATTCTCTCTATGATCCTGTTCTCTCTATGATCCTGTTTTCTCTATGATCCTGTTTTCTCTATGATCCTGTTCTCTCTATGATCCTGTTCTCTCTATGATCCTGTTCTCCCTATGATCTTGTTCTCTCTATGATCCTGTTCTCTCTATGATCCTTTTCTCTCTATGATCCTATTCTCTCTATGATCCTGTTCTCTCTATGATCCTGTTCTCTCTATGATCCTGTTTTCTCTATGATCATGTTTTCTCTATGATCCTGTTCTCCCTATGATCATGTTCTCTCTATGAACCTGTTCTCCCTATGATCCTGTTTTCTCTATGATCCTGTTCTCCCTATGATCATGTTCTCCCTATGATCATGTTCTCTCTATGAACCTGTTCTCCCTATGATCCTGTTCTCTCTATGATCCTGTTCTCTCTATGATCCTGTTCTCCCTATGATCTTGTTCTCTCTATGATCCTGTTCTCTCTATGATCCTTTTCTCTCTATGATCCTGTTCTCTCTATGATCCTGTTCTCTCTATGATCCTGTTCTCTCTATGATCCTGTTCTCTCTATGATCCTGTTCTCTCTATGATCCTGTTCTCTCTATGATCCTGTTTCTCTATGATCCTGTTTCTCTATGATCCTGATTTCCCTATGAACCTGTTTTCTCTATGATCCTGTTCTCCCTATGATCCTGTTCTCTCTATGATCCTGTTCTCCCTATGATCCTGTTCTCTCTATGATCCTGTTCTCTCTATGATCCTGTTTTCTCTATGATCCTGTTCTCTCTATGATCCTGTTCTCTCTATGATCCTGTTCTCTCTATGATCCTGTTCTCTCTATGATCCTGTTCTCTCTATGATCCTGTTTTCTCTATGATCCTGTTCTCTCTATGATCCTGTTCTCTCTATGATCCTGTTCTCTCTATGATCCTGTTCTCTCTATGATCCTATTCTCTCTATGATCCTATTCTTTCTATGATCCTATTCTCTCTTTGATCCTGTTCTCTCTATGATCCTGTTCTCTCTATGATCCTGTTCTCCCTATGATCCTGTTCTCTCTATGATCCTGTTCTCTCTATGATCCTGTTCTCTCTATGATCCTATTCTCTCTATGATCCTATTCTTTCTATGATCCTATTCTCTCTTTGATCCTATTCTCTCTTTGATCCTGTTCTCTCTATGATCCTGTTCTCTCTATGATCCTGTTCTTTCTATGATCCTATTCTGTCTATGACCCTGTTTTGCTCTTACGGTCTCTATAACCAAAATGCCTAGGAATGGATACTGATATTTGGCCAGTAGAAACATGGGATAGAGTGCTACAAAATGGTCACATGGGTCAAATATTTGAAAACCTTAAATAACCTTTTTCTCAATACCTGAAAGATACAAGGTAATGCTATATGGCCAGTTAAACATGTACCTACATTTACATGTAGGGATGTATTCAAATATTTAAGCAACTTGTTTTCAATAGCCGAAATGCCTGGGTTACTGATATTTAGCCAGTAGCACGCTTAGATGATTTGACTTCCAAGTTTGTTCAAATATATGACCTTGATCCACTTAAGGTAACAAGGTTTAAATGTCTTTAAATTCTTTCACACAAATTCTCAGTAACTAGCTATAGAAGACCCAAGGCTCTGATGTTGGGCTGGAAGAATGCTTGGTTGAAGGGCTACAAAGTTGGTTCAAATGAATGATCTTGACCAACTTTTAATGTCACAGTGTTCAAATGTCTGTTTAATTCTTTCAATTCTTACCCCTTCATTCAAGGTCAGAGGTATCAAAGGTGTAAAAAACATTTGAAAAGCTTCTATTGAATTACCAAAAGGCCCTGGAGGGTTAACTGATACATTCTGTACATGTACATTGGATTCCACTAAATATCACCTGTCAATATCACATTCCTCTTTATATCATGTTTTCCAAAACATTATTTTTCCCTCTATAAAATCTATGTAATTTTATTTGGTTTATATCATGTATTTTGAGATGAACCACTTAATATCATTCTTTTTTAGCCAATCACATAAAATATCCAGGAAATGATGTTGTTTCCATTAATTTCAGATACAACTTGTACGAAATAATGCATAAAAAAATAGAATAATTTTTTTTAATGAAAGCTACTGTATAGATTGAAACATCTTCATATGTGTATTGAATAGCTTACTTTTAGTTATTGAGATTGGAAATGCACTAGACATGTTTCTCTTAATATCACAACTTCCTGTAAATGTCATGTGCTTTTTTCTGACAAATGCATTGATATAAAGAGCAATGCACTGTACTAGGCCAGTAGGTATCTGGCATAAAGTACTATAACATTGCCTCAAATAAATAACCTTGACCAATACATACCTGTTGACTCTCGTCTCCCTCATTGGGAAGACTCCCTCATTAGGGAGACTCCCTCTTTTTTACCAAAATTTACCAATCTCCCTCAAAATCTCCCTCATTCAAGTCCAAACTCATGATCACACAATTTCAAAATTTACATCCTTTGGTCATATGATCTCCTAGTTACTGTAGGGTGTGTGTAATGACCATAACAGGTGTGTCTGGGTCAAATGAATACTTTTTGAAGTTGTTTTGATACATAATAAGGGAAAGATAAATTGAGAAATGCAGTTTCAGTCGCATTTCACGCACTTTATCCTTCATTGGAAATGTGGATAGAGGGAGATCTCCCTCATTGGAGGTTTCAGAGGTTAACACATATGCCTATATTCAAGATCAGGGGTTATATAGGGTCCAAACTTGGAAAAATCATTTTAAAATCTACTTCTTGATGCATGTAAATGATCAGTAGCATGTTGAGGATTAAGTTTAATTTTATCTGGAACATTCTTACGCCAAGGAAACCCAATATGCAAATGTTTAAAACTATTTGCAAAATTCTTTTAATAAATGCTTGATATTTTTTTTCATATTTTTTTTATTTTTCAGATTTTAATTTATCCCAATGTTGACTCAAAACACAAGTATCCATCTCAAGAGGAATTTGAAAACTTTCCTGGACTGTCAAAGGAGATGACTCAGTGGTATGTGGGTCAAGGTCAATGGTATTGTAGGTCAAGGTCACAATTCAGATTCATATTTAGTTCATAATTAAAGGTGTCAATGAAAAGTGATTTTATCTTAGTAACTAGGTATATGTATAATTAATAAATTGCCTAGTTTAATTTATGGATTGTTTTGATTTTTTAGGAGAAAATCATGTAACAAAGATATATAATATTTTCAATAATAACATGTATATATTATACATATATAAACTGTGGTAAAGAAATTCAAATGTCCATGTGACGGTATAAATATATATAAAATTCACAAAACATAAAGACAACTTATCACTAGTGGTTTTGCCCAATCTTGGGGCTTTTCAGGCAATTTCAGGCCCAGAATGGGCTAAAGCTCTAGCGATAAGTACATGTACTCTTCGTGTTTTGTGTTTTTTTTATCTATACTGTAGTTTATTGACCAACTTTGAAGGTCACAGGGGTAATATATATGACCATGTGGACCTCTAGTTGTAAAGCCGTGTCTGAGACATATGTTGACGACAATTTGGTTACAGGAAGAGTTATTCATTATCTGTATTTACCATAATTAACGCCCAGGGTGCCTACAAATTGGATAATAAAACTTACATCTGGACAAAAAAATGTTCTTTTATAAAGTCAATTTAAGTACAATGAATTAAGACCAAAATGGGTTGTACTAATGATGTGTGACATTATTGTAATCAATTTCGGACAATTTGTAATTTTGATTTCTTGTAAACATGCGTACAGGAAGGTTTACCGCACCGTTATATAGAATAATTAAGTTGTGTCACGATAAGTAGAGACACTTTAATCATTTCAATACCTCAAATTTAGAAGGGTGTGAGGTGCGTATAGGGGGAGGGGTGGTTATTACGGCGAATATTGAGACAAGGCCGTGAGACCAACATAAACCTGATGCTGCAAGTGAGCTTTAAGTTTTCATTCTGTATAATAAACAATTACGGCCCTTTGTGAAGGGATACATCCAGAATTGTCTCCCTAGAAAGGGTTATTTTTTTCCGAGGGCATAGCCCTCCACTACGTTCGACTACGTAATTATGGGGCTCACAAAGGGTTATTTCCCTGGGGTTATTTCCCTGCAGGGTTATTTCCCTAGGATTATTTCCCCCAAAGGTCATTTCTCAAGGGTTATTTCCCCAATGCTCCAATTTCAGTGAAATGTCTCATTTATACAATGTCATGTAATCACGTTTAATCCAATCAGGTCATTTTAAATGAAAGTGAGGTATAATAATAATTAATAATTAAAAATATTCATTCTATAAAAGTGATATGTTTCACTAGTGTGAAATATGATATTTTTCACTAGGGTGAAATATGATATTTTCTTCACTAGTGAAAAATATCACTTTTTCTGATTTGACCAATCAGAACGCTGCTTACAAACGACATTTGGGAAAATCAAAAGCTGTCACTGTAGATTTTGCTATCAAAATGTAATAAACAGAATATCTAACAGTATCTTCAGTATTACCAAACATATTTCACTGGTTTGGCTAATATTTTGATATTTTTCACTCTTGCTGAACACTCGTGAAAATATCAAAATATTAATTAGCCCCACTCGTGAAATATATTCAGTATTTACTGAAGACACTATTAGATATCCTCCATTTTTATTCTGTATAGATATTTTTAGATGTTTCGGCAAATGCATTATGATAATAATATGCACAAAAAATTAGGGTACTCACAAATAGACGACAATCATCCTTAAATATATATGAATGGTTGTGTATGTATTTCTTCATCTATATAATATTATATGTACATTGGAAGCGCTGAGTATATATATTTCAATTCAGGAGATTTTTCTTCATTTCTAGGTTTTCCAAGAACTATATAGACGATTGTGATAAAGAGTCTTGTCTAGCGTCGCCTATTCTAAATGGAAAGTTCAATTGTCTGCCACCAGCTATGATTATCCTCGCTGAATTTGATGTTCTCAAAGACCAAGGCCTTGGTAAGAATTTTCAATACTTAAAAAAGAATTTTGAATACAGGATTTTTCAAAGTGGACTTTTAAGTCTCCTGAGAAGTCATCGTAGGAAACCCACGGTACACTTCTCTGACGTTTGCATACCATGGGCCAGAATCAATAGAAACTCGTTTTCATACTAAATAGTAGCAAATCATATCGATAGTTTCATCAGACTTCATCCAGCCGGGGTATTCTGTACATGTATATCTTGTAGCACCACCTGTCAACAAAATCTGTTGATTGTGTTATAATTGTGTCGATTGTGATTAAAATATATGGTCCTACTATACGGAGATTGACATCGGCGTCATCCTTTCAGAAATATACTGGTCGTGGTCAAGGTAAAATGATCTAACATAGTGTCACGAGAAACGATCATTCTGATTGGTCGAAATTCACCGAATAAACTTCTATTTGGGGAAACAAAGATTTAGATCTATTCTGGCCCACGGTATACAAAAGTCAGAGAAGTGTATCGTGGGTTTCCAACGATGCTGAGATGTACATCCCAATTGACCTATTCTTATCATCTTTTGTCTACCGTGCATTGTGCTTCTGTAAAAAATTTACATTTTTAACTACCCTTGAACCAATTTGAATGAACCTTCGATCTTAACCAAAAATGCACCTAAATTGTGAATTTTTTTATGTACCTTACCCCTTAAGCAGGGGCCTGATCAGGGAGGGGCTCAAAAAGGGTAAACATGTTAACATTTCAAATATCTAATTTATCAGACACCGATACGCTGGGATCAAATACTCTGTGTCAATGGAAAGGTCTTAACTAAAAGGTGCTTTATCGAAATTGTGAAGTTCATGTCCTCCGGACTTCTGGTCCCCCCTTGTGGAGGGGATGAAGTTAACTATATAGTTTGTATAGAAAAATGATACTTTTGGATGATATTTTGTTCATTTACAGTTGAAGTTAACTATTTATACCCCCCAACAAAGTAAGGGGTGGAGGGGGGAGTATATTGGAATCACTCTGTCTGACTCTCTGTCCAACTGACTGTCCGACCGTCAGTCCAGAATATTGTGTCAAGAAGATCTCAAAAGTGCTGAAGCAATATTTCTCCAATTTGTCATACTACATCCTTACGACTTATGATATAAAGTTGTGCCCTTTCGCTTTTCGTAAAATTTCGACAATTTTTGCCCCTTTTAGCAGTTATTCTTTATAGAATATTTTTTTCAGGAAGATCTAAAGAAGTACCAAAGCAATTAATATTTCTTAAATTTGGCATACTACATCCTAATCATAAAAATTGTGCCCTTTCACTTTTCATAAAAATTTTTGTAGAGTTATGCCCCTTTTTGTACATATTCTGTTTGGTATATCCGTGTCAAATGTATCTAATCAAGTAACATAGCAATATTTCTCAAACTGGGTAAACTACATCCTTATACTTATAAAAGTTTGACAACTTTTTGGTAGATTTAGAGTTATTCCCCTTTTTGTAGATATTCTGTATGGTATACTGTGACACGTAAAAGTGTATTGTGACACGTATATATATATAGATCTAATAAAGTACTGAAGCAATATTTCTAAAACTTTGTATACTACATCCCTATGATATATGGTTGTACCATTTGGCTTTTTAGGTCACCTGAGACAAAGTCTCAAGTGACCTATTCTAATCGCCTTTTGTCCGTCGTCGTGCGTCGTGCGTCCGTAAACTTTTTACATTTTCGACTTCTTCTCCAAAACCGCTGAACCAAATTCAATGGCTGAGGGTAAACCAAAATTGTGAATTATATGGTCCCCACCCCCCAGGGGCATGCGGGGCGGGGCCAAAAAGGGTCAAATTGACTAAAACTTCAAAAATCTTCTCCTCTACTCTCAGATATGGTAGAATCAAATACTCTTCATAGATGGAAGGGTCTTAAGGTGCTTTACCAAAATTGTGAATTTCATGACCCTGGGGTCTCATGTTTGCCCCTGGGAAGGGGGTAAACTTTACTATAGTTTATATAGGGAAATCACATTTTTGACTATTATTTGTTGGATTTGTATTGGAATTCATTCTTACTTGTATCAAATTATCAGCATGGGATGACACTTTGATGGTATGTGCATGTTGGCCCAAGTTGACCCCGAGGGGCTGGAGGGCGGGGCCAAAAAGGGTCAAATTGACAAAAATTTCAAAAATCTTCTCCTCTACTCTCAGATATGGTAGAATCAAATACTCTTCATAGATGGAAGGGTCTTAAGGTGCTTTACCAAAATTGTGAATTTCATGACCCTGGGGTCTCATGTTTGCCCCTGGGAAGGGGGTAAACTTTACTATAGTTTATATAGGGAAATCACATTTTTGACTATTTTTTGTTGGATTTGTATTGGAATTCATTCTAACTTGTATAAAATTATCAGCATTGGATGACACTTTGATGGTATGTGCATGTTGGCCCTAGTTGACCCCCAGGGGCTGGAGGGCGGGGCCAAAAAGGGTCAAATTGACAAAAATTTCAAAAATCTTCTTCTCTACTCTCAGATATGGTAGAATCAAATACTCTTCATAGATGGAAGGGTCTTAAGGTGCTTTACCAAAATTGTGAATTTCATGACCCTGGGGTCTCATGTTTGCCCCTGGGAGGGGGTAAACTTTACTATAGTTTATATAGGGAAATCACATTTTTGACTATTATTTGTTGGATTTGTATTGGAATTCATTCTAACTTGTATAAAATTATCAGCATGGGATGACACTTTGATGGTATGTACATGTTGGCCCTAGTTGACCCCCAGGGGCTGGAGGGCGGGGCCAAAAAGGGTCAAATTGACTAAAACTTCAAAAATCTTCTCCTCTACTCTCAGATATGGTAGAATCAAATACTCTTCATAGATGGAAGGGTCTTAAGGTGCTTTACCAAAATTGTGAATTTCATGACCCTGGGGTCTCATGTTTGCCCCTGGGGAGGGGGTAATCTTTACTATAGTTTATTTAGGGAAATCACATTTTTGACTATTATTTGTTGGATTTGTATTGGAATTCATTCTTACTTGTATAAAATTATCAGCATGGGATGACACTTTGATGGTATGTGCATGTTGGCCCTAGTTGACCCCCAGGGGCTGGAGGGCGGGGCCAAAAAGGGTCAAATTGACAAAAATTTCAAAAATCTTCTTCTCTACTCTCAGATATGGTAGAATCAAATACTCTTCATAGATTGAAGGGTCTTAAGGTGCTTTACCAAAATTGTGAATTTCATAACCCTGGGGTCTCATGTTTGCCCCTGGGAAGGGGGTAAACTTTACTATAGTTTATATAGGGAAATCACATTTTTGACTATTTTTTGTTGGATTTGTATTGGAATTCATTCTAACTTGTATAAAATTATCAGCATGGGATGACACTTTGATGGTATGTGCATGTTGGCCCTAGTTGACCCCGAGGGGCTGGAGGGCGGGGCCAAAAAGGGTCAAATTGACAAAAATTTCAAAAATCTTCTTCTCTACTCTCAGATATGGTAGAATCAAATACTCTTCATAGATGGAAGGGTCTTAAGGTGCTTTACCAAAATTGTGAATTTCATGACCCTGGGGTCTCATGTTTGCCCCTGGGGAGGGGGTAATCTTTACTATAGTTTATTTAGGGAAATCACATTTTTGACTATTATTTGTTGGATTTGTATTGGAATTCATTCTTACTTGTATCAAATTATCAGCATGGGATGACACTTTGATGGTATGTGCATGTTGGCCCTAGTTGACCCCCAGGGGCTGGAGGGCGGGGCCAAAAAGGGTCAAATTGACAAAAATTTCAAAAATCTTCTTCTCTACTCTCAGATATGGTAGAATCAAATACTCTTCATAGATTGAAGGGTCTTAAGGTGCTTTACCAAAATTGTGAATTTCATAACCCTGGGGTCTCATGTTTGCCCCTGGGAAGGGGGTAAACTTTACTATAGTTTATATAGGGAAATCACATTTTTGACTATTTTTTGTTGGATTTGTATTGGAATTCATTCTTACTTGTATAAAATTATCAGCATGGGATGACACTTTGATGGTATGTGCATGTTGGCCCTAGTTGACCCCCAGGGGCTGGAGGGCGGGGCCAAAAAGGGTCAAATTGACAAAAATTTCAAAAATCTTCTTCTCTTCTCCCAGATATGCTGGAATCAAATACTCTTCATAGATGGATTGGTTTTAAGGTTCTTTACCAAAATTGTGAATTTCATGACTCTGGGGTCTTGCATCTCCCGCTGTGGAGGGGGTTAAGTTTACTATAGTATATTGGCAGAAAAAAACATTTTTTTGCATTATTTGTTTAATTGCCATAAGAAATGATGCAAATTTGGTTGAAATTATCAATATGACATGACTTTTGAGTAGTACGCACATGTTGACACTGACTGACCCCCAGGTGCCTGAGGGGTGGGGCCTAAAAGGGTCAAATTGACATAATTTCAAAAATTCATTTTTTCCACTCCCAGATATGCTACAATGTATTGTTATAAATATTCATCTCAACATTCCCATATTTCTCTTTCATATCAAACATCAGGTGACTGTTAAGGCCCCATGGGCCTCTTGTTGTAGTTTTCCAACAGCATTTGTTAGAGTTATGCCCCTTTTTGTAGATATTTTCTATTGAATATTGTGATATGATATAAAGTTGTGAATTTTACTTTTTATCCAATTTTAAAAAGATTTGTTAGAGTTATGCCCCTTACTGCAGAAAGAATATAGAATATAACGCAAAAACAAAATTTATTGGTACTAGAACATCAAAACTCAGGTGACCATTAAAGCCCATTGGCCTCTTGTTTAGATTGATTTTAAAGAAGAGCATTTTTGTCTTGAAAGTCTCTATTTATAGTATTACACTTGTGTCAAGTGTTCATGAGATGAAAATTAATCAAATTGTTTTCTTGTTTAAAGCCTACGCTGAAAAGTTGAAGGAAGCTGGTATCCAGGCCCCGGCATTCACTGTTAAAGGCGTAACACATGGTTTTTTCCATCTCCCAGGTGAGGAAAGGCATGCGTCTTGTGTCAAGAATTATTGCCCAAATTAAAAACTCCAACGTTCTGTGAGTTAACTAATTCACCCCTGAAATTTCATAATAGACTAGTCCAACCTTTGAATTGGAAGAGTTTAAATGTGTTTTCAGGGGTGAATCATGAGTTAAACAAATTTGTAAGAAAATATATTGAATTTTTTTTTTTAATTTTAATTCTACATGTTTATAAATTTTAATTAAAATCTTTTACATCCTCTTGAAACATTTCACCCATTTCTTATAATGTTTCAGTTGATCTGCCCAGTTTCAGGACAATATCGCAATTAGTGCATACAGAGTCCTCTTCAAAGTTTGATATAATATATAACGGTAAAAAGGATTGAGAGTAGTAACTCCTATAGCCTGGTTCCTTTAAGTGTATATAAAAAAGCATTTTGACAACTTTATTAGTCTACAGAAGAAAGAACGCCTTATGAAACCAGGCCTCAGGAGTTGCTCCTCTTCTTTTTACCTTTATATTATTAGTGTCTGTGTAAAATTCTAATCAAGTAATATAAATGTACTGAAAATACTTAAAGGCCCAATATACGTAACTTTCGGCAAAACTTGAAGCGAAAATCAAGCCTAATAACTGATTATATTTATAGATTTTGTTAAGATAAGCTGATATCAGCAATATTCAAGATGAATTCTTATGCGGTTATCGGTACAGCAGCAGTTGAAACTCGGTATTTGTAAACAGGCAACCATTTTGAACTGTCTACTAACTTCGGCTTTTTGTTGAAGTGGGCCCCACCTGAATTATTTTCTATTCTTTAGAGTTTTTTGTCAAGAGTTTCTTGTTAGTTACCGCTCAGGTTTACTTCGTTTTAGACTTTATTTTTGCATGGTTATCAACTGATTTTTTTTCTTCAGGATTTTACAGAACATCACGAAAAAAGTCCAAAAGTTACGTATATTGGGCCTTTAAGAATCAAAGTCACAAGATTTGATTTGCTCCATGTTTTTATGCCCTCCGTGTGTACATTATATGAACGTTTCCGCTATGATGTCACCGCTCTACAGGCTGCAGTTCTCACACACTTCATGAAACTTCACACAATTGTGCACAAACATGATATTTTGTATGAGATTGCATTTAAATGTTTTGCAGTCAAAAAATGAGGTCACAGTTACTATAAATAGAAATTTCACGTATAATTTATATACATGTATATATTTTCAGAGGGACATGATAACGCTCCGATATCTTGAGGAATTTCATGATCAACATGTGTCAGACTAAATCTGTTTAATGTAGTTTGAGTCAATCTGATTAAAATACAGATCCTCACTATTACTATGGTGTGTAGGATCTGACAGCGACCAGTAGAAGGTCATGTGCAGATGACCTTTGTATTCACCGATCACATCGCTGCTTACCAGATTCTGAATGTGAAAGACTATAATTTCGATTTGTTTCTACACTTGTCTTTAAACCAAAGTAAAGTAGCGAGAAACCTGAACGGCCGTAAACAAAAATGGCGGCACCCAGTTCAGCGGTCTCTAGGCCAAGGCGTGGGTTCTTTTTAGACATTATCTGTTTGATTAGTAATTTTTCGTTTGTCTGAAAAGAAATAGCAACTGAAGGAAAAGAAATTATCACAAAATATATTAATCAAATTGTTATATAGCGCCCTGAATGATTTTCTCTTCTTCGCTTCGATCCGCCCCCATTTTTTTTGCGTACCAAACACTATTTACAAGGTGCATTTTGATTGGCTGTTCATTTCCAAGATATGGAAATAATAAAGGTCATCTGCACATGACCTTCTACTGGTCGCTGTCAGATCCAATAGTGAGGATCTGTATTTCAATCAGATTGAGTTTGGGTGTGACAACCCTATATTTGGTGATCGAAGTGAGATTTTTTAAGAATCTAATTTTCCTTCAATTTAGGTCACTTCAAGGAATGCTGCCAGAGAGCCCATGAAAAGGTGTACAAGTTCATAAAGGCCTGCTCATGATCTGACAACCATGTGCATTCATCGCCATGGTTACCGGGAGATGCTGTGACATGGAGCGAAATTGTGTTCACAATTCTCTAGCTTACTTTAACTGTGTTTATATCAATGTTAATGGTGGATTGCTAGTCAACATAAAAAGATTTTAGAAAACAACAGTTTTGTAACATGTAGTCTTAAAGTCCCATTGTTAAATATTTCTAATGCTTTCTAACTAATTTACCTGAGGACAAAGTCGTATCAATATAGGTAATTATATAAAAAAGCTCCCAAGGAGTGATTTCATATATTTCATTTTTTTTTTTTTTAATTTGATTTGAAAAAAACCCTTTTTTTCTCTGGTGGCAATCAATTCAAGTTGAATTTTAAGATACTTTTTTTTTCATTACTCTGTATAGTTAAATGTAAGAATTGAAATAATTAAGATTGTACATTGTGTATACTTTAGATTCGAAATGTGAATGCATCATTATAAAACTTAATACAATTCATTTTCCCTGAAAAACACATTTGAACTCTTCCTGTTCCAAGGTTTGAATAGTCCATTATGAAATCACAGGGGTGAATTATTAAATAAATAAAAAAAAAAACAAGTCTAAATAACAAATAACCTTTAGTTCCATCATCAGTGTTTTCTATCAAATTTAATGAAAAATGAATTGTTGTACAGGGTTGTTTAATGAGGTTGATAATTTTAAAAGTCCATAACATATTTTTTAGAAATATGTTTTGTTTTCAATTTTGGGAAACATTATCAATTCAACTTCTGCATGGAGATTTCCTGTGAGTTCTTCAATGAGTATATGCCCAGGGTACAGTTGGCCTTTTTTGGTAAGATGAACTTTTTGTATTTCATTTCCAGAACAGGTATATACATTTGTTCGGCTTTAAAATGCATCCATATCACTCTTGGATATAAAAAGATATAAGTCACAAATAATAAAAGTTCACCAGGGAATTAATTTGCATATTCATAGTTTTCTTGGATATAAAGAGATATCAGTCACAAATAATAAAAGTTCACCAGGGGATCAATTTGCATATTCATATTTTTCTTGGATATTAAGGGATATAAGTCACAAATAATAAAGGTTCACCAGGGGATTAATTTGCATATTCATATCACTCTTGGATATAAAGATATATTAGTCACAAATAATAAAGGTTCACCAGGGGATTAATTTGTATATTCATATTACTATTGGATATAAAGATATATTAGTCACAAATAATAAAGGTTCACCCGGGACTTAATTTGCATATTCATATCACTCTTGGATATAAAGATGTATAAGTCACAAATAATAAAGGTTCACAAGGGAATCAATTTGCATATTCATATTACTATTGGATATAAAGATATATAAGTCACAAATATTAACGATTCGCAAGGGGGTTATTTGTATGTTCAAATCTTTCTTATTGTGAATTTCATCTGTATTTGTTTTCTTAAATGAAGTTTTATTGAAGTATTTATCAATGAAATTGTTAGGTGTAAGCTTCCCATTAAAGTGCAGTGGGAACATATGGTGATTTATTTCACAGTTACATTAAAAAAATGACTTTCCCTGAATAAGAAAAAAATGTATGTCATATGTGCCAGATTATCCAATGTTTAACATCTTTATCTGTTTAAGTTTTCATTTGCTCAATATTTGTGCCATATTTACTACAACTTTACAACGTCCCTGCATGACTAAAATTCTCACCTAATAAAGAAATATATCTTAAGGTGAATTAAACATAAACCTATTAGAATATATACCCACTATTAATTTTCTGTATACAATGTGTAGTTCTAAAAGGAAAGGGTAGCTACATGTAGGTACAAGGATAGGCTTAAATATTTTGAAGACTATGTAAAATTATAGATATTTTAAAGACTATATAACAATAAAAATATTTTGAAACTATATAAAATTATAGTTATTTGAAAGCTACCCATATTTGAAATTATAGATATTTGGAAACTATTTAAAATTATAGATATTTGGAGACTTTGTAAAATTATAGATATTTGGAGACTTTGTAAAATTATAGATATTTGGAGACTATAGAATAATAGATATTTTAATTTGGAGACTATGTAGAATTATACATACTTTGATGCTGTGTATAATTATTGATATTTGGAGACTATGTAAAATTATAGATATTTGGAGTCTGTGTAAAATTATAGATATTTGGAGTCTGTGTAAAATTATAGATATTTGGAGACTATGTAAAATTATAGATATTTGGAGACTTTGTAAAATTATAGATATTTGGATGCTAGGTTTAGATATCTTAAGTGTTTTAATATATAGATATTCAACGGCTATGTATAGGTATATATAGGTTTTAGACGTCTATATTATAAATAGGTATATATATAAAGCTACATGTAAGTAAAGGTAAAAATAGACATTCGAAGGCAATGTGTATGTATGTATATGTGAAGGCTAGAAGTACAATGTGTAAGTATAGATTTTTAAAGCTACATGTTTGTCATTGTTGAACAATTTGTTTGTGGTGTTTTAAATTGTAAATTCACGTGTCCGCTAATCTTGTTTTTATGATACGTTGCCAATAACAATAATTATTTTTTTCGCCAAATATTGAAGTTTTCATTCTTTGATACATGCTGCTGTATTAATGCTTAACATGAAATATTTTCAGATGTTTTCATACGTTATTAAATTTATAAACACTTTTGCTATTTTGCAGTAAATATAACAGACATTTTACATTGTACTATAGCAAAATACTGTCTTTAATGGGTGCTTATATAAAACTGTAAACCAGGTATTTCTTCCCTTGCCTTATTTTTGACATTTTCACCCCTTACCTGGCAAATGCCAATAATGAATTCAAAAGAATTACAATCTCAAACCAACTGAGTTATCTTCCTTTATACACAATGTACTGTCTCCCCTTACTGATTTGTCCCTTAAATAGTTGTCTCCCTTTAAACACATCTGGACTGTCTCCCTTAATACACTACTATGCTAAAATTCATCCGCAATGGTTGAGTTGTCTCCCTTACCCTACCATACTAATTTTAACCCATCCATAATGGCTGAGTTGTGTCCCTTTATACAAATGTTGGCTGTCTCCCTTGCCTTACTATGCTAATTTTCACATAACGGTTGAGTTGTCTCCCTTTATACACATATCTCCAAGTTCTCTCCCTTGATGTTCTACACTAATGTGTGTTCATTCTTGTCTTTCTTAATGTGTATGTTTACTTGTCTCCCCTTATATACCATTTGAGGGTATTCAAAATACGCTGCACCTTTTTTCTTTCAAAAAGCATTTTCCCTTAATGTTTTCTGTATCAGTTGTCTCCCTTGGTACACCTCTCCACGTTGCCTCAGTAGCTATAACCATACACATTGTTTATCTTGCTTTAGTCTGAGTTGTTGTGTAATTTAAAACACACAGTGTTGTATCAGAAATTAAAAGGAAACATTCTAATTTAAACCTTGAATTTATACCAAACACATTCTTCTGAATGAATGCTCTGTATTTGATTAAGGTGTAGACCCTTAAATTAGTATAATGCCAAATTATTGTTTTCTACATACTGTTATTTACCTGAATGATATTCAGTGGAATGTCTTCCAGACAGAACATGAAAACGCACAGACTAGATAGTCAGCGGAAAACTCAACTATAAGCCTGTAGCTATCATCTTATAGGCTGCACTCATAATATTGGTATTCTATGGGGGTTTGACGGTTTTTGACATACACAGATAATTATTTTGCTTTAAGAAAAAGGAGAAATAGATAAAAGAATGGTGAGAGAGAGAGAGCAGAATGAAAAGGTGAAGGTAGGGGGACATTATATTCGGTTTTCATAACAAAATGTATCTTCACGGATCTATCAATTCAACTTGTATAAGTTCACCCTATGATATTTTCCTCTTCTTATTTAGAACCAATAAGCCCACTGGTCATTTCAGCTCCCATCCATTATAATATACTGGGCTCATTACTATTTAACTAGTCTCATATTCAAGTTATATTTTGAGAGAAAAAAACATTAAAATAAAATAAACAGCTCAAAATCTGCATCAGTTATAATTATATCAGTTTTCATCAGCAAATGATATGCTTGATTATAGCCTTATAGATCATGCTTATACTTCAACTTTGTAATTGTAAAGAAAGAATTAATAAAATTTAATGCTTGAGGTCTTCCTTAAACAGTGCTTTATGCCATTAATCTTGTCATAGTTTATCACGGAAAGTTGAAAATATTCACATATTCCTCTATTAATTTTCAACACCCAGCTTAGCTTGATTTCTATTTTCCAGTTGTACAAAAGATGATTAGCTTATAAATGTTATAATAATTAAAAGCCATTGACATATTTGAAAAATAAACCCAAAGAAATGAAATTGTATGTAAATGTGATCGGATTCTAAACAAATATCACATAAACAAATTTTACAATAATATTCTTCAGTTTGGTTTTAATAAGAGAATAAAGGATTTCTTTTTGTATCAAAACACGAATGTGATGTTTTGAGAGCTTGTACAAAATTTTAATGAAAATTTATATAGAATTATAAAAAAAACCTTGCAAAAATTTATCTTGAAAATAAAAAAAAAATCAAATTTGTTTAACTCATTCATCCCTGAAGACACATTTGAACTCTTCCAATTCAAAGGTTGTAATAGTTCATTTTGAAACTTCAGGGGTGATTGAGTTGAATGGCTCACATTGATTTCAAGATTTGAACAGCTAGCTATACCATTGTTTCACTTCAAAAGTAAGTTGGTAATACATGTACAATGTTTATACGTTATATATAATACTATATTCTTGAGAATTATATTGTAATAGAGAAAATACTTTATTATGTAAGACAGTCTGCCTTGTATATGTGTAGTCTTTTGTCCCTGTAGGGGAGAGGATATTGATCTGCAATATATCACGATATAAATTATCTGTAACCAGCTTTAATTATCGTTTGTTAATTATTTTGCAATATGTATACTATTTTGATGCTTTTTGATTTGATTTGATTTTTTATTTTGCTAATTTTTACTTTTTTTTTTTACCTTATTTTGAATGGGTAATTTTATATAAAGATTGCAATAATCAGTGTATTTATATGATTTGTAGTTATAATTGTGGTTTTTTTTTAGAATAATCACATATGTTGGATTTTTATCACACTATCACCTTTTCTTGTAGATAACCTCATTTTATCAATGATCAGACTGCAAGTTGATATCCCTGAGCCCACCTTCAATCCTGACCCCCACCTGACTCAAACTTACACACCCTGACCCCATCCCGGCCTCACCTTCAACCCTACCTTAGTCTCCACACCCTGATCCACTCCCTACCCTTACCCCACTTTCTACCCCTCCACCTCACCTTCCACACCATGACCCTGACCCCATCTTCCACATCCCGACCTCATCCTGACCTTGACCCCACCTTCCACATCCCGACCCCATCCCGACTTGACTCAACCTTCCACACCCTGACCTCATCCTGACCTTGACCCCACCTTCCACATCCTGACCCCATCACGACTTGACCCCACCTCCTATCTTTTGATCCCACCTTCTACACCCTGACCCATCCTGACCTTGACCCCACCTTTTACACTTCAATCCCACCTTCTACACCCTGATTCCAGCTGGATCCAATCCTGGCCTCGACCCTACCTTACAAACACTGACCTGACCCCCATCCTACCCACTGCCCCCCTCATCCGTGATTAAGTTCCTTTGCATGACAAAAGCTGGTTATTCTTTGATTATGATTTCAAATGAAATAGAAATTGATCTGAAATCAGCGACTGAATTCTTTGACATGTTACAATGATATCTGGTAAGAAAGATTTGAATAATAAGTCTATTCAGAAGTGGGTATTCAAAATATGTAGGTAGGAATCGGTGTGTTACAGTGTACATGATTAAGAATTTTCTTTTGATTATGTCCGGGCCACTAGGAGGCTGATCATCGATAAAATAGTGTCTTAAAGATTTTTTTTGATGCAAGATATCATCTCAGTTTGCTACAGTACTTAAACATTCGCAGAATATTTAGTTATACCTTTTTAAATCTATCATTCATTATTCTTTTCGCAATTATACACCTGTGCAATTTTGGCAAATAAACTGTTAATTTTTTTTTTGTATATTCATTGCTATTATTAAAATCTAATCTAAACTTAGAAAGCGTTTTGTCTTTTTCTTTAAACTTCAGCAACAGATTTGAATCAAGTTGTATCCGACTAATTATCCTAAATTGTAACACGGAGACCAACGCTACATGTGGTTTTTTGTTTGTTTGTTTTTTTTTTGCTTAGAGAAAGATTTCATGGTTGCCAGGTATTGGAGAATAATTATTTGGCTAAAGGAAGGATATCTCCAGAGAAAACAATATTTGGAAGAAAAGTTCCAGGAAGTAAGTATGGCTAAAGGAAGGGAAAATGCGACAGATATCATTGCTAGAGGAAATTTGGTGTAGGTAAGGAGAGTTTGGTGTAGGTAAGGAGAGTGTGGTGTAGGCAAGGAAAGGTTGTTGTAGGCAAGGAGAGATTGGTGTACGTAAGGAAAGGTTGATGTAGGTAAGGAAAGGTGTAGGCAAAGAAAGGTTGCTGTAAGTAAGAAAAGGTTGGTGTAGGCAAAGAAAGGTTGGTAAAGGTAAGGATAGGTTGGTGTAGGAAAAGTTGGTGTAGGTAAGGAGTGTTTGTTGTAGGCAAAGAAAGATTGATGTAGGAAAGGATAGGTTGGTGTAGGCAAAGAAAGGTTGTTATAGGTTAGGTTGGTTTAAAGCAAGGAGAGGATGGAATTGGCAAGGAAAGATTGTTGTAGCCAAATAGCAAATACATTTTGATATAGACAAGGAAAGGTTGATGTAGGCAAGGAAAAGTTGGTGTAGGCAATGGAAGGTTGACATAGGCAAGGAGAGGTTGTGAAGGCATGGGATGCTTGTGTAGACAAGGCTGGGGGGGGGGGGGTAGATCTATTTCCGATAAAAATGACTCCTCAATGGTCATAAAGGCTTTATGGCCATTGAGGAGGCATTTTTGTCACTGTAGGTCCAAAACTTAGCTGTGACAAATTCTCGGGTCCCTGTGATCTGGACTGAATCATCGATTCACTCACCCCTGACATTTCAACTAATCTTCATGCATCAACTAACTCCCATCTACGCTACATGTACTATAGCCATATATATATATAGAAATGGCATTTGTAAATACCACGTGGTTCATATATACTCGTGTACATAATGTTTCGCTCGTTAACTTTCTGTATACAAAACACAAAACACGTTTACGCTGTGCAACAGACGACAGCGTCCACGTCAGTCAATAGGATGATTGTGTGTGGGATGTACACCGGAACGGAGGATAAATCCATATTCAAAACTTTACCAGATGGTGCATCGATGTATGCTGTAACATATGGTTTATACATATGACTATTTTTATTTTTACTGCTTATTCGATTCTGACACATACAAACCATAGATCTATATGTTAGACGTTATTGTGTATCTTCGGAAGTACTTACATAGACTACGACGACAACTTCACATGGATTATAGCATTTTACAGATTCCGATTGAATGTTTTTACAATTTTGTATCTTCATTGATGGATTACTTTTTACCGTGGGTGCTTTAGAAAGGGACGCGTGTGATCGGTAAGTATTTAAACACCATCACAGACCAGGGTATCGAAAATATATATGTAGCAAAGTCTGCCGCTGACTATAATCGGTGACCTTCTGTTTTGGCTAACCAGGTTTAATCCTAGTTTCGAATTCCTACGGCCCTGGTACCCGCGCGACATCGACAATTTTGAAAGATAGGTACATGTAGATGCATGGGTGGTGCATTTATCTGTCAAAACGTGTAAGGTCTAATCCAGAATAAACCAGTATTTCAATTAAAATGAATGGTGGTTTCAAAGTAAATAATAGTTACCATTTTGCTTATTGAAATACGTAAATTACGAGAAAGAAACATTTTCAGACAGAAATACATTTCACGGGAAAGAGTTTCCAATCTGTTCGTTGCATACACTCTTAGATTACAATATCAATATCAAGTTATATCTCCGCAAAGAACATACCTCATTTAAATATTCTTTACCTTTAATTATTATAATGTCATGCAATTTTGTAATCCTAATAGTACATTTAGAAAATGCTGATACGCAATTGGACGTTTTCACAATCTCTGTATAATACCCAACGTGTGTGTATACAAAAGCGACTGTAATAGTATTCGGGGGTGTTCATTTCAATTTAAAGACCGAAAGTGTGCTCACCGTGGCGTATCTTATTTACTCTAGAACTGAATTATACAGAGACATTTTTTCTATAGACATGAAAGGACCACGTGTACCGTAGAAGAATAACAGATAAGCAATTTTGTTTGGTAAAAGATATAACGAGTATTTAAGTAACGTCATGGTACAAGCGTGTACATATGTGTGTCCTTCATATAAAACGAAAAATGGCCGGTACATGTAGATCGAACCTACCAAATCGTGGAGAAATAACCGGTATCACGTCAAGGTATGTGTGTGTTTGTCATTGTACAGGTATAGAAATAAATATTAATTTATATCTTACAGCTGTACCTTGAACACCTTGTGACTTGCTATATACAATGAATTACCTTGCAGCACTGACACACATATATATCATAGAACCCTGAATATGTATGTAGTATATAATTGTGCATAAATATGATCTGCACTGTACAACTAAACTTGTTACAGTTGATGCATCATTGATCATAAGCTATTTCACTTTGATGCCTTTTGAACGAACCTGACTAGATCTTTAATATTCTCATATGTTTAATTGTATCCAAAATACCTTATATGTTTTCTTGCGTTATAGATTAATCAGTTTTTGCTGTTGACATAGGTGGTTCGTCTGGACTGATTGATCGGAGTGATAACCTTGACAGTATCTATAGTGAAACCTTGACCTTATCAGAGGTGATAACATTGGCCTTGACCTTTTTCTGAAGTGAAAACCTTAACCTTGTGCGGGGCATCAGCCTATACTTTGCCTGGAGTGATATAATTGGCCTTGACCTTGTGCTATAACCTTGACCTTGTCTGGTGTGATAACTTTGACCTTGTCTGGAATAATAACCTTGACGTCCCATGCATCGCTATGGAGAAAGACAGGATCGTCAGTACGGAGGCGAGTCCAACTAAATCGTCAACCTTCCTGTCGAAAATCACAATCGTCTCCCGACTATGGGGCATTTTAACAATTGCTGGTAAGTACACGTATCACCCCCCCCCCCCCCCCCCACACACACACACATACACACCTACACGCTAAAAAAGTGTTATCCCCACCTCACTCCTTTGATGAAAAATTGTAAATACACCATATTTATTTAGTTTTCTGGTGCAATACAGTGTACAGCGTCTGTGTTAGATCTCCAATATATTACACCTGTGTAAACAGTGCACCATTCTTTTACATTACGAGACGATGCACATACCCACAGGGACCTGAATATTTTGTACCGTAGCTATGCTTGGGTATATATAAACTAGCAGGAGTTTTAAGATGAACTTTCCTTAACTTAAGAATATTTCTTAACTTAATAATCTCCACGATTTTATGAAAGCATTGTAGAAGTTCAGATACATGTACAACATTAAAAAGCGTACGTATCTAACTGAGACATGATGCGTTCAGAGTAGCATCAGACGATTTAGAGGTTTAAACTCTCTGTACATATCATTACCACATAATTATTATGACTCTATGAATTGAAATGAATTAGCATGTCCCTGTGCTCATTCTATCTACAGAACCGACTGTTTGATAGTGAAATCGACACGATATCAATGTCCTTATTAGCGTTTTGAATTAACATTAAATTTGTTTATTATTTCTTGTAATATATTTATCATTTTATATCGTAGTAATGTGGACAGCCGGTGTTTACACCATACAACACCCAAACGAGAATGACCCGAAACTGTATCTAGGATGGTACCTCATGTAAGTTAATGTGGCTTTACACTTATTGACTTTGTATGAAGTTGATCCAACGATTTATCAACCAATCTGAAAGTATTCCAATGAGTGTACGTGTGCGCTTAGAAGTGGATGACTTTTATCATCCCAAACTATTTTGGGAGTTTTTTAACCTTCATGTTTTGTCTACGTGTATGATTGTATCGGTCGAAGTTTTAGGCAGATGTTTGTTTACTAATGAGAGATTTAGATGTTTTAAATATCAACGGCAATTGTGTTATGTCAAATCATACCATGTTCGACAAACAATGACTCTGTCAATAGAATAAGATATTAAACGTTGCATTATTAATTAATTCCATATTAATGTTCAATATGTTATATATTTATGTCCAATATTCTACATTTACATTATTTGATTTATATATTTGATCAATAACTTGTAAAGATAATACATTTGTAAATAATTTTCGATAATCTATATTAATGTTCAAATGATTGAACATACAATATTATTTACGAATTTCAAACATATCTTTACAAATTATTGAACATAATTATGTTTACAAGTTATTGAACAAATAAATACAATTAATAAATATAAATTTAGAATATTAAACTTAAATATAATACATTGAAAATAAATATTAGATTATTCAATGTTGCAACATTTGACTTGCCAATGATAATAATTAGTCATTTGAGCGTTAATGTTGACAGTTAAGGGCCCCCCAATCGACAGTCTCCTACCCAGATAAGGAGGAATGACAAGCATGGATGAGTACACCATTCAAAACATGCTTCAGCTGCTGTTGCAAATGTTGCAACATTCAATAACTCCATATTTATTTTCAATAATTAAATGTTATATTTATGTTCAATATTCTAAATTTATATTTATTAATTGTATATATTTGTTCAATATTTTGTAAATATATGTTCAATATTTTGTAAATATATGTTCAATAATTTGTAAATTACATTACATTACATTACCGATCATCAATCATGATAGCAATCAATGATGTCTCATATCTACTGTAATATGTATCATATTACAATGTATTGCAGTGACAGACTATTAACACTGTGGAAATATATCCGTATCTGTCATTCAATCTTTATGGCGTGTTTTTTCAGAGCGGCCAGTATAGTGGTTACCCTGCTGGAACTGACGTGGATCATCAACAAAGCCGCATGTTGCAAGTATGTGTATATACGTCATAGACTGATAATTTATTGGGGTTATCTTTATTTCTTTACTTTTTTTCAGATATTTTATTAGGATTATCGAGTATTACAAAGATATTAAGATATTGGACACATGCTATTTAATGGCATGATTGCGTGCTAGATGTCTTCACCTTATTTCAATGCGTTATATATTTATCGATTGCTTTAATTTGGATAGGCATTTTAAAATTGTTTCGTAATGCTTTATTAAATTCAGTCCGTAAAATTGTGTCCGTAGGTTGCCATTATTGTTACATTTAGCAGCTGAAGCATGTTTTGAGTGATGTACATGTATCCATGCTTGTCCATCCCCCTTATTTGGGCAGGAGACTGTCGATTGGGGGCCCCTAACTCCTCCAACCACTGGATATGCTAAACTCATTCTATTTTCAAAGATATGATGATTTCATCTGAAAAAAGAATTCAAAGTCATAAGAACGGTTCCTTTTCACTCAAGGGACGTTTTTTTCTCTCATATCTCGCCATTGTTGATAAAGTTCGCACATGAAAGAAAGCTATGTAAGAATATAAGACTCTTTCATGACCAGGGATGTAAGATAGGGAAATTCCACCCGAGGGGTTTTCAAATTTGGTAAAAGACGAGGCTTTGGTCACCTTTGGTCACGAAAGAGTCTTTTTCTCTCATATCAACTACCCGAATAAGCTCAAAAACCATGAAAATATGTTTTCAAAGGCTACCATTTTGAAAATTTCAACTTTTTCATTGGGCTTATTTGACGAAAACAAATTAGACAGCGAGATTACATGTAAGCATACTCTATATTTGCAAACATTGTTTGCTCATTAAATTTAATCTCACCTTTCTGGCGATTATGGTAAATGTTTTGTGAGAGGTTTCAATTTCATCACGCCGTCGTTTTCTCTGTTCAGCATCGGAATTGACCGTATTCTTGACGTCACGTCATTGTTGAGCCATTGTTACGTCACGTCGCGTGATATGCGATGTAAGATAGATTTTTCTTACATAGCTTTCTTACATGGGCAAACCCTATCGAACATGGCGAGATATGAGAGAAAACTCTATGTTACATAGCATATCAAGCTAAATGACGTCACAATGACAACAATGACGTGCCGTCAGGAATACGGTTAACTCTAATGCCGAAAAGAGAAAAAGACGCCGTGATGAAATTAAAACCCTACATAATTTTGTAACCGTAAACATTTGAAAGCTGAAACTAATTATTCTGTGCAAACCTCGGCAAAGCTTCAGTGTTTTAACAAATTTGAAAACACCACGGGTGGAATTTCCCAACCTTACACCAGACTTGTAATATACTATATATGTAATTGGTTCTATTGTCTACTACACTTTTTATTTGAGCGCGCAGAATAGCCCAAATAAAGAAATGCTAAAACCACTATTTCCTAATGTTAGGGGACATTAAAATGTTTCACAGAGAAAGTAAAACACTATAAATAACTGAGATGTTGGAGAAAATACTAGTTCTAGATTTGTCTCCTCACAGGCGGGAAGGCTGTTGTTGTCACTGTTGGTCAGTCATCATGTGGGTTGACAACTGGAAGAAGGGCGTGCTCTATCTTATACTGGCTGTTCCGGTGTTCATGGAGGGCATGCGGAATATCCTCGGGATTATTAGTGGTAAGTAGCTAGGTAGAGTGAGCCGTCTGCTACATAATATTTCTCCATGCTCGTATACAGTGCAGTACAATATATATTTGGACACGTAGTATTTTTGCTTTATGTTTTATGCATTTTGACAAACTTTCAATGATTTTTATGACATCGTTTTTTATTGGATGTTCTTGAAATTTAATACACAAGTTAAGAATTGTTACAATATTATAATGGCTCTTTCATCTGATGTATTTCAATCCCTTTCCAGCGCTTAGTTTTTCCGAAATAGAAGAGCGTGACGTCGTTTTGTTCTTTATTTTTATTTAATATAATGCCATTGCAGAAATACATATCTTTTAAAATCGGCTACGGAAAATTCTATAAATAATGTCTGAGGAATGAGCACCTAATTTTCTACATATATGTGAAATGTCAATAAAATCCAGTGAAAAATTAAGCAATGAAAAATCATTGAATATTTGTCAAAATGCATGAAATATGAGTCATTATCAGAAAAGTACTAAATCGCTGTCTGTAACTTTGTCGGTTATTTCTGTGAATTCTACATGGAATAAAGTAAATGTTTTGCCAATACACCAACATTTAGAGATCTAGTAGTCACGTTTTAAACGACATAGACATGAATTTGTGCCAAAATCTTTTTTTTTAACAATAATATTAGCCTTTCACCCAAAAATGGGTGTGTCCGATGGTAAATCCTCAATATTCAAGCTCATTTAAAAACATTTTTAATGGAATCCAATTTAATTGATAAATAAGTACTTTTAGGCAAAAAGAGAATATTTAAAGGTTTTTTCAAGAAAATGTTTACCTGTCCCATAAGTTTTTGTCTATCCCATGTAAAAATTAAAATGGACAAACCATGATTTTGTAACCTTCAATGTATCCCCTTTTACTTAAACCATTTATAAAAGTTGTCAGTCAAAGAAAGTTGTTTTTCTGATTTTTTCACTATTAAATCTGGTACTTTTTTGATAATGACTCATATAGTGAAAAAAATACGTGTTCGAATATATATTGCACTACACTGTAAATTTTATCACTAGAAATATAATCCTTTGTTAATGTATGGATATTTGTCAAACTTTGAAATCTACATGTGTATATATATACATGTATGTTAGTTCGATCGATATGACGTAATATACCATTTTATTATGGTGTGCATATCTGATTTCATGCTTTATGGGAAATACGGTATCAAGCTGGTACAGTGTAGGCGATACATAATAATTGAAAATATATTTATTAATCGAAATTAATACTTTTCCGATACAGGGATGGGTTGATACGGGTTTAGTCTGCACGGCAAGGTTTCAATGGAATGCTTCTGTATTAAAGGCTCAATATATGTAACTTTCAGCAAAACTTGAAGCGAAAATAAAGCCTAATAACTTTTTATATTTATAGATTTAGTTAAGATTAACTGATATCAGCAATATTCAAGATGAATTCTTACGCAGTTACCGGTACAGCAGCAGTTGAAACTCGGTATTTGTAAACACGCGCCCCATGCACCTGACATTTTCTGTCAAGATTTTCTTGTCAGTTACAGCCCAGATTTCTTTCGTTTTAGGCTAACTTTTCCATGGTTATCAACTGGATGTTTTTCAATATTTTAGAATCACGAAAACAATATTGTGTTGTGTTTCAGGGTTCCTGTTGGTGGTCTGTCGTCTGCTAACATTATAATGTGTGTGTTTCAGGGTTGCTGTTGGTGATAGGTGGTCTGCTAACCTTGTAATGTGTGTGTTTCAGGGTTGCTGTTGGTGATAGGTGGTCTGCTTACATTGTTACAATGTAATGCATGTGTTTCAGTGTTCCTGTTGGTGATAGGTAGTCTGTCGTCTGCTAACATTGTAATGTATGTGTTTCAGGGTTCCTGTTGGTGATATGTCGTCTGCTAACATTGCAATGTGTTGTGTTTCAGGGTTCGTGTTGGTGATAGGTGGTCTGCTAACATTGTTATGTGTTGTGTTTCAGGGTTCGTGTTGGTGGTCTGTTGTCTGCTAACATTGTTATGTGTTGTGTTTCAGGGTTCGTGTTGGTGATAGGTGGTCTGCTAACATTGTTATGTGTTGTGTTTCAGGGTTCGTGTTGGTGGTCTGTTGTCTGCTAACATTGTTATGTGTTGTGTTTCAGGGTTCGTGTTGGTGATAGGTGATCTGCTAACCTTGTAATGTGTTGTGTTTCAGGGTTCGTGTTGGTGGTCTGTTGTCTGCTAACATTGTTATGTGTTGTGTTTCAGGGTTCGTGTTGGTGGTCTGTTGTCTGCTAACATTGTTATGTGTTGTGTTTCAGGGTTCGTGTTGGTGGTCTGTTGTCTGCTAACATTGTTATGTGTTGTGTTTCAGGGTTCGTGTTGGTGATAGGTGATCTGCTAACCTTGTAATGTGTGTGTTTCAGGGTTCCTGTTGGTGATAGGTGATCTGCTAACCTTGTAATGTGTTGTGTTTCAGGGTTCGTGTTGGTGGTCTGTGGTCTGCTAACATTGTAATGTGTTGTGTCGTGTTTCAGGGTTCCTGTTGGTGATATGTCGTCTGCTAACATTGTAATGTGTTGTGTCGTGTTTCAGGGTTCCTGTTGTTGATAGGTAGTCTGCTAACCTTGTTAATGTGTTGTGTTTCAGGGTTCCTGTTGGTGATAGGTGGTCTGTCGTCTGCTAACATTGTAATGTGTGTGTTTTAGGGTTCCTGTTGGTGATAGGTGGTCTGCTAACATTGTTACAATGTAATGTATGTGTTTCAGTGTTCCTGTTGGTGATAGGTGGTCTGTCGTCTGCTAACATTGTAATGTGTGTGTTTTAGGGTTCCTGTTGGTGATAGGTGGTCTACTAACCTTGTAATGTGTTGTGTTTCAGGGTTCCTGTTGGTGATATGTTGTCTGTTGTCTGCTAACATTGTTTATGTGTTGTGTTTCAGGGTTCCTGTTGGTGATATGTGGTCTGTCGTCTGCTAACCTTGTAATGTGTTGTGTTTCAGGGTTCCTGTTGGTGATATGTGGTCTGTCGTCTGCTAACATTATAATGTGTTGTGTTTCTGGGTTCCTGTTGATGATATGTTGTCTGTTGTCTGCTTACATTGTTTATGTGTTGTGTTTCAGGGTTCCTGTTGGTGATATGTGGTCTGTCGTCTGCTAACCTTGTAATGTGTTGTGTTTCAGGGTTCCTGTTGGTGATATGTCGTCTGCTAACATTGTTTATGAGTTGTGTTTCAGGGTTCCTGTTGGTGATAGGTGGTCTGCTAACAATGTAATGTGTTGTGTTTCAGGGTTCCTGTTGGTGATATGTTGTCTGCTAACAATGTAATGTGTTGTGTTTCAGGGTAGGTGGTCTGTCTTCTGCTTACATTGTTTATGTGTGTGTTTCAGGGTTCCTGTTGGTGATATGTGGTCTGTTGTATATCGTCAAGACATTTAAAGACGGAATAGTGTACACTGTCACAGAAACTCGTTACGTCAAAACATACACTCCCAATGTCAATATCTTAGTGCACGAAATGGCCACACAAACTGATGACGACAAATATTATGAGGAAATAACGCCAAGCAGGAAGCGGTGACGTCACCAAACTCATAGCATGTTATTAATGAGCGCCGCCATGTCATACGCTTTTGGTTGAAGGGAAACACCATTCATTTGTTTTCCCGAGAAGAATTTTGTTTCCCTACCACAAGATATAACCCATTGCAAAATGAACTTTGATTTTTATGGAAACAGGACAGTAGAGCAATAGTAACTTTGACCAGACTAACGTGCCTTTGTTTTGTCGTCTGCGCACATCTTTCGGAAATCAGTGGATGCGCCTTACACTTAATTATTGGAACTATTTCTCCTGGAATGAGACACTCGAAAGCGAGAGGACACAATACTTTATTTCTCCATTTCTAGATTAATTCTATGCAATCAAACACGTTGTTATTAAAATGAAGTATAATAAGAATTCTCGAAAATTGCTTTGCAAGCTAACACTTTCAAACTAAGAAGAGCAGTATCTTGTGCGATAGAACCCAATTGGAAATCATCAGCACTTCTCGTCTTTTTTCTCGTTCACGGAAAGCACAGACATGCAGTTCCCGGTTGCGATAGAGATGCTGAGCAGCTCGCTGTGTGTACAGTAACACAAACGAATGAAGTCCAAGATCGGGCTCACCAGATTGATTTCACACAGACAAGAGTTGAAGAGGACAGTGTTGATGAGCGTTGAACACAAGACATTTATTTGGAATTGAGTTTAACGTAGGCAAAGCATATTTTAGATATGATGTTTATTTCTTTGTTTATTTATTTATGTGTGTGTGTATGCTTTTTAAATGGTGACATTTTCATGTAGTATAAGGTCGTACAATTTCATCAACAAGACATAAGCAGATATCATATGCAGCATTGGAAAGATTGACAGCGGCTCTAATTAATAGCTGAAAAGACATTATATAGCAAGATTATGCCGATAAAATAAGAACTGCATATTTGTGTAAGATAAAAGCGTTTATTAGCGTCTTGCAAAGGATCGACGTGATTTTGACGCTTTTCCTGCTACGTTAAGGGAATATTAGCCTAAGACTGTTTATTACTTTGAACTTATCATTTGAAAACCTCTATTTTACGTTACGTTTCACTAAACAGTGTAAACTCAAACCATACGTCTTTAACGCTAATTTATCGTTATATCCAGATTATAACTGTTCTTATCCTACCTTAGAAAACTATAATCTTTATCTTCTACAGTATAATTAATTAAATAGATGTCTTGTTACATTATTCAGAAAATTGTAAGATATGGCAATGCTATTGACCAGGGTATCGTTTCACAAACAGTGTTTAACTTTCACCGGGTGTATCTGCCGCGGCAGCCATTTTGAATCGCACTTATGAGTCGGTGTAAAAATACATACGGATTTACACTACCCCGAGAGGTATAAGTTACACATGTATTTTTTTTTTGGAGGGGGGGGGGGGGGGGGGGGGGAGGGGACTCCCTATTGTAAGTTACACATATTTTGTGAAACGGACCGTAACTTTTACGTTCGGTTTACATACAAATTCACACCCGGAGGTAAGTTACACCCTGTTTGTGAAGCGGTACCTTGGATGACATATTGAATGGCTGATTATATATAAAGTAAGCTGGATTAAGTTATGTGCTACAGTACAAATGTACTTATGGCTGTTCATGGTGATGAATCTATACGATTGTTTGTACATGAATAAATAAAAAATACGACACATTTTGAATATTTCATGATGCATTCGATTTTTCTTTACAGAAATTGGTCTTTGAAACAGGAAATTCAATTTCTTCAGCAAAATCAGTGTTTATGCCTTATAGCACATCTAACGTTTTTCGTTGTATTCGTTGTAGATGACTTTGCTATTACAGCATTGTCATTAGAGTTGCCTCCCCTTATCCATATCAAGCTGATCAAAGACAAGAAATAAATTTTGCTACATCAAGTTTTATCATTTTGGGGGAAAAAAATCTACGAAAAAAAAAATCTTGAAAAAAAGAAAGCAAGAATGTGTGTTTTTTTTATGGAGTACTGTAGACTCCGCCAATTTCAGAACAATGGCTCTTCTACTTTGTACCTGTCGGCTCCTAAATATTCAGATTTTGGTTAATTTTTAACACCCATAAGTTGGTATTTGTTATTTGGTCGTACCTTGGTTTATATTCCGGAAGTGTTCTTACTTGTTTTCTGTTTGTATTCTACTTTAATTTATATTACCCTGTGTTACATTTCTGTGTAGTAGTGTGTTTTATTTCAGTTAAGGGGCCGCGGTGGCCGAGTGGTTAAAGTGTTCCGACATTCTACCACCAATTCCTCCGCCACTGGGTTGCGAGTTCGAAACCCACGCGGGGAAGTTGCCAGGAACTGACCGTAGATCGGTAGTTTTTCTCCGAGTACTCCGGCTTTCCTCCACCTTCAAAACTTGGCACTTCCTTAAATGACCCTGGCTGTTAATAGGATATAAAACTAAATAAACCAAAACTCATATATTTCAGTTTCCTCGATAATAACATCTGAAATGATATTATAAATTCAAATAATCTTGAAATGAAAGGTTCCTCTAAATATTGAATAAAGAACAAAGTGTAAGTTACGTGTATGCATTTTCAATTCGATGATTGTCTTAAAGCTTTTTCACTGACAATACAAAAATCATTAGCAGACAGTGCTGTATTGTATAGTTTACCGACAAACAACTGCTCCACTTGGCCGATGGTCTACTTCATTGCACGAAGTGCCAACGTGCGGTATCAGTCCAATTTCATGGAGGCCCTAGACAATGTCATCACATGCCATGCACAGCGCCCTGAAAATTTCTTACAGCTAGTTTTGGACCTACACTAGGTATTAAGAGTAAGTTTACACTTGGGGTGTGTGTGTGTGTGTGTGTGTGTGTGGGAGGGGGTACATTAATTTTCGATAACAGTGCCCATCAATGGTCATGGTCATGAAGCCTATCGGGTGGATTTTTTTCGAGGTCGAAAAATCGACCCCACCTACATTTCTTGCATCAAAAATCACATTTCTAGTTGAGGTACGGAAACAAACGCTTGGTTCCGTTGGGAAGATGGATAGTTTTTATTTAAAAACCTCCTAAATGCACGTGAAATTTACATGTATCCCCCTTCTTCAGAAATATTTTAGATTTTCTCGCAAAATTTCCGTTTCTCAAAGTTTTCGTCAGCTATCCGGCCACTTTTGGATAGTAAATGAGTTTTGACGTCACTGCACGCGATGGCATTGATTGATCTGACCCCCGTCCTCCCCCCCCCCCAAAAAAAACCAAAATGTGAACTTGCTCTAAACACCCTGGTTTAGGTAGAAAGCAAGCTGTAACAACTTCTCGGGTCCTTGTGATGAAATCTTCACTGGGTTAAGAATAGCATCCCTGTACATTGCGACGTTTATCGCATTTGTATGCATAAAGACATTAATCCATAGTATCTGCAACATGATAAATGCAGCAATCAGATGGAGATCTCAATCCAGGGTCATCTGATCATCCAGAATCTACACGCAATCGCGATGTCAAATCAGAGTGTAAATGGTACACAGAAATCTCATAATGTGTTCAAATGGGCCATCATATTGTCAAGTTGGTTTATGCATTTGACCGTACCACATAACGATATCATTCGAGTTTTATGACTTTTGTATTGATTAACTCTATGTCGTATTTATCGTCTGGTTAATATTGCTTTCACAATTCCGTACGACTTTAATTAATACCAATTACATGTCAGATAGTTTCTAGATGGCAAAACATCTGTATTGTGCAAATAAATTTGTACCAGGTGTCTTCCACATTCTCTCTGCGTTTGTCCACTACTTGTTATGTACTTCAGATTATTTATCTTTTCTTAAAGCATAAATCAAATTACGCAACCGGCAAAACAGCTGTGGTCTACTATTCACTATCCCCACAGTGGGGTAATTAAATTGGGTTCCGTCCGTCCGTCCGATGGCCTTTTCCCGATCAATATATTAACAGCCCTGTACTTGATTTCTTATGATATTTCATATGCGGGTTGGTCATTGGTAGTAGATGACCCCTTATGCATTTTCAGGTCAAATAAACAGAGGTCAAGGTTTGAAATGCAATACCTGTAAACAACAAGTTTCTGCGCAACAAATGGGTACGCCAAGGTGAAGCAATCAGTCTCTCGCTGTTTCTCATTACATATGATTTAAGGTCAAACTCATATTTATGCCCCCTTGGTAGAAAAGGGAGTATATTGGTCTGCACATGTCAGTTATTGCTTGCTTAAGTAAACAAAGCAAAACTGAAAACGGTGTTTATGGCCTTGAACAGCAGTAAAAAAGCCGAAAAATACATGTCGATATTTAAGGTTTTCATTGTAATTAATATGAAACGATTGCATTACACCTCGTCCCGTAATCACGGCTAATGTGTTCTTATCGACATTTAAGGTTTTATTTGTAATAAACATTGTTAAATATGAAATGATGTTGTATGATTGTATTACCTACACCTCGTCCCGACATCATGGCTAACATGCTCTTAACGACATTTAAGGTTTTATTTGTAATAAATATTGTTAAATATGAAATGATGTTGTATGATTGTATTACCTACACCTCGTCCCGACATCATGGCTAACATGTTCTTAACGACATTTAAGGTTTTGTTTGTAATAAATATGAAATGATGTTGTACGATTGTATTACACCTCGTTCCGTAATCACGGCTAACGTGTTCTTATCGACATTTAAGGTTTTATTTGTAATAAATATGAAATGATGTTGTGTGATTGTATTACACCTCGTTCCGTTATCACGGCTAACCTGTTCTTATCGATATTTAAGGTTTTATTTGTAAGTGATATGAAATGATGTTGTAAGATTGTATTACACCTCGTTCCGTAATCACGGCTAACATGTTCTTTACGATATGTACGTTCACTATTTTTTTTTATATATATATTTAGCGTATATTTCGAGAGATACTTGGGGCTTTTTGGGCTAATTGGGTAGTCCTAAAAGGGCTGTTTGATTCAGGCTCTCATGCTGTGTATCGCCTGCTCCAAGCTCCGCGAGAACTCGACTTCTGCTGAACGGACAAGGTGCGTTCCGTCTCTCTCCTGAATGAAGTTGACCGAAGCCAACGTAGTTCCGTGTCGCCATACCAGGTCTCTGTGGAGTTTGACCAACATTCGGTTCGCCAGTGACGCAGCTTTGTTATACCCTCTGTGGTGTCGTGGGAACAATTCTCCAAACTAGATGACTTGGACGCCTTGTCTTTTCAACTCTTTGCGGATCTCGAGCATGTTCTTCTTTATCTCGGCGATGGGTTGGTGTAGCAAGTCATTTTCACCGGCCTGAATAAAAACTGAATGGTACTTTCCAAAATCTTGATTAAAGATGACATCTCTTAAGGTGGCAAGTCTCATTCCTCCTGTATCTTTACTCTGAGGCCATACCAATTTGATTTATTGTTCTTCGGAAAATGAAATTTCAAAATTGGAGCGAGCGGGCGAAATTTTTTTGTTTTTACAAAAATTTTGAATACCTTAAAATTTCGAGCGAGCGGTAGTTTTCAAAATGCTAAATGTTAGAATACGTGTTTGACTATTAATATAATGTATCACCAAATAGTACACGTATTTAAACTGTTGTAGTTTTTTTTTTATTATTTCCATGCTACAAACTACTTGTATAAAGCTGTGCAATAAAACAGCATTTGAGAGAAAAGCTTTCTTAAATAACCTTCTTAATAGAAGACCCAAGGTCAGCCATTCAAGTTTAGTGAATGAACCAAATTCGCAGGAAACACCTTTTAGCAACCAATTTTTTTGTGGGTATTTAGATGCTTCTTTTCATGCAGAATGCATATTTTATCGAATTGATACAAATTAATGATGCCAAAATATATATATGATGTACCGCTATAAAACAAACCCTGAAGGCTAGATATATGGCACTAGGTGATTTCTTGACAAACTAGTAATAGTTATATTAATGGACACAAGCATTATTTGTGTACTAAATATCCAGATCATAAAAATCATGAACGCACTGGCCAGTGTTAATCCATTCGGGATTTAAATGTCCTGATTATTGGTAACTAGGTAACTACGGCATCTCGATGAGAGTTCGAATGGTAAAACATGTACCTACATAAATGCAAAATATTAATAAAAAACACGTTTTTTAACTATCAACAGTAGACCTATTCTATTAAAATAAGACTGATGAAATGACAATGATGTCTGCCAGATTGGGTCGATCGCTTGAGGAGAATAACGATTTGAAATTCAATAAAAAGTTGTTCCATGTATTATAGTTGTACAATTGTATTAACAACATATCTTCAGATGTCACTTACTTAATTCAGGATTTTAAAAATATTTTCTGTTGACGCTTTTTAGTGAGACTGCTTGAGTTCCGTATTCTGTATATTTGATCAAGATATCTTGGAACGATAAACCAATATATTGCGGTATTTTGCAATACGTAATGGCGACTGGATTATGTAGTAACAAACACGATAAGAAATCCATTTTGACACATTCCCAGTTTTCTTCAAAAGCGAAAAAGCCTTTTCGCGCATTTCCTTCGTGTTTCTGCCAAAAAAACCCTGCTTGAAATACCATTTTTACCTTCGTTTTCAAACATTCAAATGATCCGGAATGGCGTTTTCTCAATTTTGAACCATTGTAAAATATATCTGAATTCGTCATTTTTCATTGATGCTAAAATTGGAGCGGTGATATTTTACTTTTATTTTTATTTTATTTTTCCAATACAGTAGCGGTAAATCCGACGAACAATAAATTAAATTGGTATGGCCTGATGAACATTTTTAGAGGACATAATGAGACAAATTTGATCAGAAGTAATGGAAGCGTCAACTGACCTAAAGTCAATGTCACTTGGGTCATAGGTCAAGGTTATATTTTTTTATTTACAATGATGAAAATGTTTGTTTTAACATTATGAAGCAAACGTTGGTCTGAATTCAACTGTCAAGGTCATTGGGTCAAAATTGAAGTCAGACTTTGTAGCTTTTCACCGATGAACATTTTGTTAGCGCTTATAATGGAGTATTATCCTTTTATGGGAAATTATTGTCTGAATATCTTGTACAAGTTTCAACTTCAGTAGTTTACTCCAATAATGCCTAGTTCACTAAATGTGTATAAACTACTAGTCACTGAGGAGATATTACTATAAGTCATCCTACATATTACAGTTTTAGTTAATGATTGGTTTTCTTTTTAAGAACGATGAAAATATATATTTCTTGAAGATATTTATATATATGTATTTTGCTATTTTCCAGTTTATGACCGAACTGTCGAAGCTCCGACGGCAATTGAAGCTGTCCGGGGCGAGGAGAAGGCTGCCAATTACCGTCACGGACACCACCCCAGTCCCCCGGACCATGGTACAGTAACTGATTTAGAGGCCCCCCCCCCAACCAGAGTGAGTAACGGACACCATCCCAGTCCTCCGGACCATGGTAACTGATTTAGAGGCCCTCCAACCAGAATTAGTCCCGGACACCACCACAGTCCCCCGGACCATGGTAACTGACTTAGAGGCCCCCCAACCAGAGTCAGTCCCGGACACCACCCCAGTCCCCCGGACCATGGTAACTGATTTAGAGGCCCCCGAACCAGAGTCAGTCACGGACAACACCCCTTTCCCCCGGACCATGGTAACTGATTTAGAGGCCCCCCAAAAACCAGAGTGAGTCACGGACAACACCCCAGTCCCCCGGACCATGGTAACTGATTTAGAGGCCCCCAACCAGAGCCAGTCACTGACGCCAACCCAATCCCCCGGACCATGGTAACTGATTAAGAGGCCCCCCAAACCAGAGTCAGTCACGGACAACACCCCAGTCCCCGGACCATGGTAACTGACTTAGAGGCCCCCCAACCAGAGTCAGTCACGGACAACACCCCAGTCCCCCGGACCATGGTAACTGATTTAGAGGCCCCCCAACCAGAGCCAGTTGCAGACAACACTCGACAACCCAAGACCATGGAAAAAGAGGTCCCACAGATGGAGGAAGCCCCCCCAATTGGACAAAACACAAAGGGAGGAGAAAGATCCCAAAATACAGTATGTTTGAGAAATAGTCATAAGACATAGTTTGTAATATATTACATTTTGATTATTTCTTCTCTATATGAACAAACAAAGACAATATGCGGTATGAATACATCCATTCTTATGAATTACTTATGAAGTAATATATATATATTAGTCTTGTTCAATGTGAGTATTGATGCTCCTCTTCGGATAGTACAGAGAACGCTCCCACTCAAATTACTATGGTAAATTATTGGCACAAATGTTTTTTTCAAATTGTGAATGTTCCGCTGTTTTCGTTTACGTCAATTGCATAACGGTTAAATCTATTAGCTGTGAAGCAAGCCATAGCAGGTTTCATGCAATATTGATGTAACATCTTTCATTCATACCGTCATGAACATTGAAAAACGTTGTTCAATCCGTACATGTAGCTCTAATACAGTATACAAGATATTTTTGTTACGGTTTTGCACCATAGATGAAGAGGGTAAATTCTCCTGGTCAGTTAAAGTATTACGATACCTTTAAAATACAGGTGGAAGTTTATAAAGTCAGATCTTTCAAATTTGATAATGGGTATTTTAATCAATGTTCATAATTATTATGGTAACTATAAAATATAGACCATTAAAGTGTGGGTAACTGTTATTTATCTATTTTGTCTTCATGTAAATTTATACTATATTTATATTTCTATCAAAATTAATTTTCTCCAATTTTCTTCGCAGACTGCTTGACTTTGTGGAGGTGGCTTTCCCTGTTGCATCTGGGAAGAAAACTGTCATGTTTTTTGGACAGGTGAGTGATTATAGGCTTATTATTAAGCTTCAGTATAAATTTAATGAAATACAATATGAAATGGTGGTAGCATTTTGGTAATGTGTGCATCCATCTTAAATGATTTGCCATCATTGCATTAGAATTGGGGCTTTAGTAAGAAAGTGTTGTGGGATGTGCTAGAATAAGTGGTATTTCTACAAGTATTTTTTTCAAGTTGAATACATATTTGTTAGTTAAACTACCCATCTCTACAGAAACAACTGGCAATTCATACCAATTAAAACCAATCAATGGATTTAAGCCCGTGCAACTATATAATGTTCATGAATACATGAAATTTACATCCAATTTTTTTGTTTTAGATTGTGGAATTAGAGCCAATCATGGTAAAATTCATAAGAAAGACAGGAAAGAAATACATCTGGCCAGCCGTGGAGGATTTATCTGAAGTCCACGGGGAGGAAATTTCAAGAGAGCTACAATACCCTACAATAGATTCCAGGGGAAGACTGTTTTTTAAAAGAGCTGTGTAAATTATGTTAATTGGGGTTTTTTGTCGTGTATATGTAGTAATGTATCATATTGTCTAATCCTTTAATGATGCAATCAATCAATCAAATATTTTATTTCAGTTATTAAATTTTGTACATGCAAGGAAGGTCAAGGTCAACCGGACCTGGTCAGTCACGTATTTTTTTGGTCTCCACTAATTTACAGAAATTAACTATTTTCTTCTACAAGGAGAATGCTACTTTTTGACAAGTGACATTCTGGAAAGTCAGTCTTGCATATTTTCAGCGATTTTTTGTTGAAAATTTTGTGGAAATGTGTTTTTTGGGAAAAAACTTGTAAGACAATGGACTGACCGAGACGCGTGACAACTGTAAACGAGCGCCCAGTGTGTTTTACCTGCACAGGTGTGTGTCCTATTGTGTTGGACTATACGTATACGTGTACACAACCATGCCGGGAACAAGAACAAGTATCGGAAAGCCTAGCGCGAGATCTAGACCTTTGGATACATTCTTTGAAACGTCAGAAAAAGAAAAGGACTGGATCGATATGTTGTTTGAAATGATTTCGGGGCTAGTGACAAAGTCTGACATGGACAGAATGATGGACAAGAAATTAGAGAGATTGAGAGACGATATCAGGGAGGAGAACAGAGTTCTTGTTGACCAAATGGAGGGGAGAATTTTCGACCTGGAGAAGGAAAATGACATTCTAAAAGAGAGAGTGGAACAGCTGGAAAACCACGTAAAGGAGTCCAAGAGAGTAAACACCAGTTTAGGACACCAGCTGAATGATCTTGAACAGCAGGGAAGAAAGAACTCCATCCGTATTGTAGGTCTGGAGGACAACAACGAACGAGAGACGGTGGAGGATTGTGTGGCGAAGATCGTATCTTTTGTCCAAAATTCCCTAGATGTGGACTTAGCACCCGCTGATATAGACATCGCGCATAGACTCGGACGTTTCACGAAAGACAGACCACGGACGATTATATGCAAACTAACCCACAGGAGGAAGAAGGCAGCAATACTATCCAACAGACGTAAGCTGAGGGGGAAGAAGCAGATTGTGTTTGAGGACTTAACACAGCGTAACCAAGAGATTCTAAAGGAGGTGTACAAACTGAAGAGTGTTAAGCATTCTTATATAGTGTAGACGGGAAACTTTATGTGATCCTAACTAACGATAAGAAACGTAGACTTTGGCACGATTCGGAACTGACAGACGAATTTTTGGCAGATGATAGCAACTTTAGATCGAGTTATTATGCCCAATAGGTTTGACCGGTAGTTGACCTTTAGGTGCGTTAAAGTACCACCAGAGATGGACTTTCTCTGGTTTACCAATCAGACCATGGTAAATATATACACCCTGTTTGTGAAGCGGTACCTTGGATGACATATTGAATGGCTGATTATATATAAAGTAAGCTGGATTAGAGTTATGTGCTACAGTACAAATGTACTTATGACTGTTCATGGTGATGAATCTATACGATTGTTTGTACATGAATAAATAAAAAATACGACACATTTTGAATATTTCATGATGTTTTCGATTTTTCTTTACAGAAATTGGTCTTTGAAACAGGAAATTCAATTTCCTCAGCAAAATCAGTGTTTATGCCTTATAGCACATCTAACGTTTTTCGTTGTATTCGTTGTAGATGACTTTGCTATTACAGCATTGTCATTAGAGTTGCCTCCCCTTATCCATATCAAGATGATCAAACACAAGAAATACATTTTGCTACATCAAGTTTTATCATTTTTGGGGAAAAAATCTACGAAAAAAAAATCTTGAAAAAAAGAAAGCAAGAATGTGTGTTTTTTTTTATGGAGTACTGTAGACTCCGCCAATTTCAGAACAATGGCTCTTCTACTTTGTACCTGTCGGCTCCTAAATATTCAGATTCTGGTTAATTTCTAACACCCATAAGTTGGTATTTGTTATTTGGTCGTACCTTGGTCTATATTCCGGAAGTGTTCTTACTTGTTTTCTGTTTGTATTCTACTTTAATTTATATTACCCTGTGCTATATTTCTGTGTAGTAGTGTGTTTTATTTCAGTTAAGGGGCCGCGGTGGCCGAGTGGTTAAAGTGTTCCGACATTCTACCACCAATTCCTCCACCACTGGGTTGCGAGTTCGAAACCCACGTCGGGAAGTTGCCAGGAACTGACCGTAGATCGGTGGCTTTTCTCCGAGTACTCCGGCTTTCCTCCACCTTCAAAACTTGGCACTTCCTTAAATGACCCTGGCTGTTAATAGGATATAAAACTAAATAAACCAAACCACATATATTTCAGTTTCCTCGATAATCTTTAAATGAAAGGTTCCTCTAAATATTGAATAAAGAACAAACTGTAAGTTACGTGTATGCATTTTCAATTCGTTGATTGTCTTAAAGCTTTTTCACTGACAATACAAAAATCATTAGCAGACAGTGCTGTATTGTATAGTTTACCGACAAACAACTGCTCCACTTGGCCGATGGTCTACTTCATTGCACGACGTGCCAACGTGCGGTATCAGTCCAATTTCATGGAGGCCCTAGACAATGTCATCACATGCCATGCACAGCGCCCTGACAATTTCTTACAGCTAGTTTTGGACCTACACTAGGTGTTAAGAGTAAGTTTACACTTGGGATGTTGGTGTGTGTGTGTGTGGGAGGGATGTACATTCATTTTCGATAACAGTGCCCATCAATGGTCATGGTCATGAAGCCTATTGGGTGGATTTTTTTCGAGGTCGAAAAATCGACCCCACCTACATTTCTTGCATCAAAAATCACAGTTTTATTAGAGGTACGGAAACAAACGCTTGGAACCATTGGGAAGATGGATATTTTTATTTAAAAACCTCCTAAATGCACGTGAAATGTACATGTTTCCCCCTTCTTCAGAAATAATTGGGATTTTCTCGCAAAATTTCCGTTTCTCAAAGTTTTCGTCAGCTATCCGGCCACTTTTGCATAGTAAATGAATTTTGACGTCACTGCACGCGATGGCATTGATTGATTTGACCCCCTCCCCCCCCCCCCCCAAAAAAAAATAACCAAAATGTGAACTTGCTCTAAACACCCTGGTTTAGGTACAAAGCAAGCCGTAACACATTCTCGGGTCCTTGTGATGAAATCTTCACTGGGTTAAGAATAGCATCACTGTACATTGCGGCGTTTATCGCATTTGTATGCATAAAGACATTAATCCATAGTATCTGCAACATGATAAATGCAGCAATCAGATGGAGATCTCAATCCAGGGTCATCTGATCATCCAGAATCTACACGAATTGGAATCGCGATGTCAAATCAGAGTGTAAATGGTACACAGAAATCTCATAATGTGTTCAAATGGGCCATCATATTGTCAAGTTGGTTTATGCATTTGACCGTACCACATAACGATATCATTCAAGTTTTATGACTTTTGTATTGATTAACTCTATGTCGTATTTATCGTCTTGTTGAATATTGCTTTCACAATTCCGTACGACTTTAATTAATACCAATTACATGTCAGATAGTTTCTAGATGGCAAAACATCTGTATTGTGCAAATAAATTTGTACCAGGTGTCTTCCACATTCTCTCTGCGTTTGTCCACTCCTTGTTATTTACTTCAGATTCTTTATCTTTTCTTTCCACTCCTTGTTATGTACATTGTACGATCAGATTATTTATCTTTTCTTAAAGCATAAATCAAATTACGCAACCGGCAAAACAGCTGTGGTCTACTATTCACTATCCCCACAAAATGCGTCAGTGGGGGAATTAAATTTGGTTCCGTCTGTCCGATGCCCTTTTCTCGATCAATATATTAACAGCCCTGTACTTGATTCTTATGATAGTTCATATGCGGGTTTGTCATTGGTAGTAGAAGACCCATTATGCATTTTCAGGTCAAATAAACAAAGGTCAAGGTTTGAAATGCAATACCTGTAAACAACAAGTTTCTGCGCAACAAATGTGTACGCCAAGGTGAAGCAATCAGTCTCTCGCTGTTTCTCATTACATATGATTTAAGGTCAAACTCATATTTATGCCCCTTGGAAGAAAAGGGAGTATATTGGTCTGCACATGTCAGTTATTGCTTGCTTAAGTAAACAAAGCAAAACTGAAAACGGTGTTTATGGCCTTGAACAGCAGTAAAAAAGCCGAAAAATACATGTCGATATTTAAGGTTTTCATTGTAATTAATATGAAACGATTGCATTACACCTCGTCCAGTCATCACGGTTAACATCATCTTAACGACATTTAAGGTTTTATTTGTTATAAATCTTGTTAAATATGAAATTATGTTGTATGATTGTATTACCTACACCTCGTCCCGACATCATGGCTAACATGCTCTTAGCGACATTTAAGGTTTTATTTGTAAGAAATATGAAATGATGTTGTATGATTGTATTACACCTCGTTCCGTAATCACGACTAACGTGTTCTTATCGACATTTAAGGTTAAATTTGTAATTGATATGAAATGATGTTGTAAGATTGTATTACACCTCGTTCCGTAATCACGGCTAACGTGTTCTTTACGACATGTACGTTCACTAATTTTTTTATATATATTTAGCGTATATTTCGAGAGATACTTGGGGCTTTTTGGTCTAATTGGGTAGCCCTAAAAAGGGCTGTTTGTTGGTAGCCCTAAAAAGGGCTGTTTGATTCAGGCTCTCATGCTGTGTATCGCCTGTTCCAAGCTCCGCGAGAACTCGACTTCTGCTGAACGGACGAGGTGCGTTCCGTCTCTCTCCTGGATGGAGTTGACCAAGCCAACGTAGTTCCGTGTCGCCATACCAGGTCTCTGTGGAGTTTGACCAACATTCGGTTCGCCAGTGACGCAGCTTTGTTATACCCTCTGTGGTGTCGCGGGAACAATTCTCCAAACTGGATGACTTGGACGCCTTGTCTTTTCAACTCTTTGCGGATCTCGAGCATGTTCTTCTTTATCTCGGCGATGGGTTGGTGTAGCAAGTCATTTTCACCGGCCTGAATAAAAACTGAAAGGTACTTTCCAAAATCATGATCAAAGATGACATCTCTTAAGGTGGCAAGTCTCATTCCTCCTGTATCTTTTCTCTGAGGCCATACCAATTTGATTTATTGTTCTTCGGAAAATGAAATTTCAAAATTGGAGCGAGCGGGCGAAATTTTTTTGTTTTTACAAAAATTTTGAATACCTTAAAATTTCGAGCGAGCGGTAGTTTTCAAAATGCTAAATGTTAGAATACGTGTTTGACTATTAATATAATGTATCACCAAATAGTACACGTATTTAAACTGTTGTAGTTTTTTTTTATTATTTCCATGCTACAAACTACTTGTATAAAGCTGTGCAATAAAACAGCATTTGAGAGAAAAGCTTTCTTAAATAACCTTCTTAATAGAAGACCCAAGGTCAGCCATTCAAGTTTAGTGAATGAACCAAATTCGCAGGAAACACCTTTTAGCAACCATTTTTTTTGTGGGTATTTAGATGCTTCTTTTCATGCAGAATGCATATTTTATCGAATTGATACAAATTAATGATGCCAAAATATATATATGATGTACCGCTATAAAACAAACCCTGAAGGCTAGATATATGGCACTAGGTGATTTCTTGACAAACTAGTAATAGTTATATTAATGGACACAAGCATTATTTGTGTACTAAATATCCAGATCATAAAAATCATGAACGCACTGGCCAGTGTTAATCCATTCGGGATTTAAATGTCCTGATTATTGGTAACTAGGTAACTACGGCATCTCGATGAGAGTTCGAATGGTAAAACATGTACCTACATAAATGCAAAATATTAATAAAAAACACGTTTTTTAACTATCAACAGTAGACCTATTCTATTAAAATAAGACTGATGAAATGACAATGATGTCTGCCAGATTGGGTCGATCGCTTGAGGAGAATAACGATTTGAAATTCAATAAAAAGTTGTTCCATGTATTATAGTTGTACAATTGTATTAACAACATATCTTCAGATGTCACTTACTTAATTCAGGATTTTAAAAATATTTTCTGTTGACGCTTTTTAGTGAGACTGCTTGAGTTCCGTATTCTGTATATTTGATCAAGATATCTTGGAACGATAAACCAATATATTGCGGTATTTTGCAATACGTAATGGCGACTGGATTATGTAGTAACAAACACGATAAGAAATCCATTTTGACACATTCCCAGTTTTCTTCAAAAGCGAAAAAGCCTTGTCGCGCATTTCCTTCGTGTTTCTGCCAAAAAAACCTGCTTGAAATACCATTTTTACCTTCGTTTTCAAACATTCAAATGATCCGGAATGGCGTTTTCTCAATTTTGAACCATTGTAAAATATATCTGAATTCGTCATTTTTCATTGATGCTAAAATTGGAGCGGTGATATTTTACTTTTATTTTTATTTTATTTTTCCAATACAGGAGCGGTAAATCCGACGAACAATAAATTAAATTGGTATGGCCTGATGAACATTTTTAGAGGACATAATGAGACAAATTTGATCAGAAGTAATGGAAGCGTCAACTGACCTAAAGTCAATGTCACTTGGGTCATAGGTCAAGGTTATATTTTTTTATTTACAATGATGAAAATGTTTGTTTTAACATTATGAAGCAAACGTTGGTCTGAATTCAACTGTCAAGGTCATTGGGTCAAAATTGAAGTCAGACTTTGTAGCTTTTCACCGATGAACATTTTGTTAGCGCTTATAATGGAGTATTATCCTTTTATGGGAAATTATTGTCTGAATATCTTGTACAAGTTTCACTTTCAGTAGTTTACTCCAATAATGCCTAGTTCCCTAAATGTGTATAAACTACTAGTCACTGAGGAGATATTACTATAAGTCATCCTAGATATTACAGTTTTAGTTAATGATTGGTTTTCCTTTTAAGAACGATGAAAATATATATTTCTTGAAGATATTTATATATATGTATTTTGCTATTTTCCAGTTTATGACCGAACAGTCGAAGCTCCGACGGCAATTGAAGCTGTCCGGGGCGAGGAGAAGGCTGCCAATTACCGTTACAGACACCATCCTAGTCCCCCGGACCATGGTAACTGATTTAGATGCCCCCATCCAAAGTCAGTCACGGACACCTCCACAGTTCCCCGGACCATGGTAACTAACTTAGAGGCCCCCCAACCAGAGTAAGTCACGGACACCACCCCAGTCCCCCGGACCATGGTAACTGATTTAGAGGCCCCCGACCAGAGTCAGTCACGAACACCACCCCAGTCCCCCGGACCATGGTAACTGATTTAGAGGCCCCCAACCAGAGTCAGTCCCGGACACCACCCCAGTCCCCCGGACCATGGTAACTGATTTAGAGGCCCCCAACCAGAGTCAGTCACTGACATCACCCCAGTCCCCCGGACCATGGTAACTGATTTAGAGGCCCCCCAACCAGAGTCAGTCACGGACACCACCCCAGTCGCCCGGACCATGGTAACTGATTTAGAGGCCCCCCAACAAGAGTCAGTCACGGACACCACCCCAGTCCCCCGGACCATGTTAACTGATTTAGAGCCCCCCCCCCCCCCCCCCAACCAAAGTCAGTCACGGACACCATCCCAGTCCCCCGGACCATGGTAACTGATTTAGAGGCCCCCCAATCACAGCCAGTCCCGGACACTATCCCAGTCCCCAGGACCATGGTAACTGATTTAGAGGCAACCCAACCAGAGTCAGTCACGGACACCATCCCAGTCCCCCGGACCATGGTAACTGATTTTGAGGCCACCCAACCAGAGTCAGTCATGGACACCATCCCAGTCCCCCGGACCATGGTAACTGATTTTGAGGCCACCCAACCAGAGTCAGTCACGGACACCACCCCAGTCCCCCGGACCATGGTAACTGATTTAGAGGACCCCCAACCAGAGTCAGTCACGGACACCATCCCAGTCCCCCGGACCATGGTAACTGATTTAGAGGCCCCCCAACCAGAGCCAGTCCCGGACACCATCCCAGTCCCCCGGACCATGGTAACTGATTTAGAGGCCCCCCAATCACAGCCAGTCCCGGACACTATCCCAGTCCCCAGGACCATGGTAACTGATTTAGAGGCACCCCAACCAGAGTCAGTCACGGACACCATCCCAGTCCCCCGGACCATGGTAACTGATTTTGAGGCCACCCAACCAGAGTCAGTCATGGACACCATCCCAGTCCCCCGGACCATGGTAACTGATTTTGAGGCCACCCAACCAGAGTCAGTCACGGACACCACCCCAGTCCCCCGGACCATGGTAACTGATTTAGAGGACCCCCAACCAGAGTCAGTCACGGACACCATCCCAGTCCCCCGGACCATGGTAACTGATTTAGAGGCCCCCCAACCAGAGCCAGTCCCGGACACCATCCCAGTCCCCCGGACCATGGTAGCTGATTTAGAGGCCCCCCAACCAGAGGCAGTCACGGACACCATCCTAGTGTCCCGGACCATGGTAACTGATTTAGAGGCCCCCCAACCAAAGTCAGTCAAGGACACCATCCCAGTCCACCGGACCATGGTAACTGACTTAGAGGCCCCCCCAACCAGAGTCAGTCACGGACACCATCCCAGTCCCCCGAACCATGGTAACTGACTTAGAGGCCCCCCAACCAGAGCCAGTCCCGGACACCATCCCAGTCCCCCGGACCATGGTAGCTGATTTAGAGGACCCCAACCAGAGGCAGTCACGGACACCATCCTAGTGTCCCGGACCATGGTAACTGATTTAGAGGCCCCCCAACCAAAGTCAGTCAAGGACACCATCCCAGTCCACCGGACCATGGTAACTGACTTAGAGGCCCCCCAACCAGAGTCAGTCACGGACACCATCCCAGTCCCCCGAACCATGGTAACTGACTTAGAGGCCCCCCAACCAGAGCCAGTTGCAGACAACACTCGACACCCCAAGACCATGGAAAAAGAGGTCCCCCAGATGGAGGAAGCCCCCCCAATTGGACAAAACACAAATGGAGGAGAAAGAGCCCACAATGATGTATGTTTGAGAAAATTAATAGTCATAAGACATATTTTGTAATATATTACATTTTTATTATTTCTTCTCTATATGAACAAACAAAGACAAGATGCAGTTTGAATACATCCATTCTTATGAATTGCCTATGAAGTAATATATATATTAGTCTTGTTCAATGTGAGTATTGATGCTCCTCTTCGGATAATACAGAGAACGCCCCCACTCAAATTACTATGGTAAATTATTGGCACAAATGTTTTTTTCAAATTGTGAATGTTCCGCTATTTTTGTTTAAGGAACGGCTCAATTACAAACGCAGTTGTCTAAGAAATAAGATATTGAATTTAGCAATTGCATAACGGTTATATCCATTAGCTGTGAAGCAAGCCATAGCAGTTTTCATGTAATATTGATGTTACATCTTTCATTCGTACCGTCATGAAAATTGAAAAACGTTGTTCAATCCGTATATGTAGCTCTAATACAGTATACAAGAAATTGTTGTTACGGTTTTGCACCATAGATGATGAGGGTAAATTCACCTCGTCAGTTAATGTATTACGATACCTTTAAAAGTCAGATTTTTCAAATTTGATAATGGGTATTTTAATCAATGTTCATAATTATTATGTTAACTATAAAATATAGACCATTAAAGTGTGGGTAACTGTTATTTATCTATTTTGTCTTAAATGTAAATTTATACTATATTTATATTTCTATCAAAATTTATTTTCTCCCATTTCCTTCGCAGACTGCTTGACTTTGTGGAGGTTGCTTTCCCTGTTGCATCTGGGAAGAAAACTGTCATGTTTTTTGGACAGGTGAGTGATTATAGGATTATTATTAAGCTTCAGTATAAATTTAATGAAATACACTATGAAATGGTGGTAGCATTTTGGTAATGTGTGCATCCATCTTAAATGATTTGCCATCATTGCATTAGAATTGGGGTTTTAGTAAGAAAGTGTTGTGGGTTGTGCGGGAATAAGTGGTATTTCAACAAGTATTTTTTTCAAGTTGAATACATATTTGTTAGTTAAACTACCCATCTCTACAGAAACAACTGGCAATTCATACCAATTAAAACCAATCAATGGATTTAAGCCCATGCAAATATAATGTTCATGATTACATGAAATTTACATCCAATTGTTTGTTTCAGATTGTGCAATTAGAGCCAATCATGGTAAAATTCCTAAGAAAGACAGGAAAGAATTACATCTGGCCAGCCGTGGAGGATTTATCTGAAGTCTACGGGGAGGAAATTTCAACAGTGCTACAATACCGTACAATAGATTCCAGGGGAAGACTGTTTTTTAAAAGAGCTGTATAAATTATGTTAATTGGGGTTTTTTGTCGTGTACATGTAGTAATGTATCATATTGTCTAATCCTTTAATGATGCAATCAATCAATCAAATATTTTATTTCAGTTATTACATTTTGTACACAAAAAATGCCAAACCTTAAATGCTTATGAAACCCTACAAACAGTGTTAACATGTCTACATATTAAGATGTTAAGAATGATTTTTCTTAATTTTATAATGATGATGCTATGGAGATGATGATGTTATGGACAATAAAAATAATCGGGATGGAGATAGGGATGATTGTGCTTTTTATGACGTCATAATGATTGGTAACGTTGATGTCTTGATGAGGATGTGACGATGATGATGTAATGACGGTGACAATGATGATGATGTTGAATATGATTTGATTAATTTTACATTGGTGTCATGTTTATGATAATGATGTGTTTGGTGAAGTGAATAAAGTGTAATTTGATGATGATGATGATGATGATGATGATGATGATGATTTGAATTTGAGGTGTTGATATTGTGAAGATGATAATGGTGTGTTGATGTCATAATGATGAGTATGTTTTGATGATGACGACGACGACGACGACGATGATGATGATGATGATGATGGTTTTAGATGATGATGTTGTGAATGAGAATGTGTGTGAGTATGGAAGGAAGACTACATGTGTTGTGCTAAATGGCAATGTAAATTATGTAAAATCAAAATATATGAATAAAACAAATTACAAAAATATTGTCTCCGTATGTTGTTTGTTAAAATTAAAAACAACGAACTTAAAATATACATTCGTATCGATTTGTGTAAGTTTTTTACTATGAAATAATTTGCATGGATAGGTGATACACACTTTTTTATCAAAAAAATATATATAATTATATATTTATCACTAGTCAACAATTTTTCATATAACAAATCTTCAAATAAATTGTTGTGTAAACATAAATGACATCTGGTTATCAAATAGAATTAAAAATCAAACATTACTAGACTATCTTTTATATTACCTATTTGTTGTCTTGTGTATAAATAATAATTCATTTTGTAAATAAAGTATCCCACAAATGGCTGAATGTTGATATTAAAGCATATATACCAAGTTACTCATGTGACATTAATCAATTTTTGATGCATATAATTTATTACTTTGTACTATTTAAAATACATTATTTTTTTTGATTGATATAATTAAATGTTTTCTGCTTGTGACAAACATCAAGCAAATATAGACGGTTTAACGTTGATGTTTAATTTAGGTAAGTATGTATGTATTATTTATAGGCAAGTTCATATAACTATGAGAAAAAAAAAATCATTCGAAGTAGATACATTTATAAAACACTTACCTTGAGGCTAGGCAGGTCACTGTAGTACTTCATCATCCAAGTATTGTCTTGAATCCGGTATCCGTTTTCCAACATCCATTGAATGTGCTGCGAAATTGTCGGATATGTGACCATTTTTCCTCCACGATGCGTTTGACATCGGACGCAAAAACATGTATGCACGTCGATAATGAAGTGAACTTAATGTGATACGACCATCTTTTTATAAGTCAATCGGAAGTCTTATGACGATACGGTTGGTTTCGTTTGAGTGCGTAAAGTATCACACAGAACCAATCCGCTTGATTTTCTGTATAAACACGACAAAGTAGATATGCCAACTAAACCATACAATGATCTACAAACGCGGGTGGCTTCAAATGAACTACCCCTTTGAAGTCAAATTGTATTTACAATTTTGAAAAGATGATGAATGGCTTGGTTGATGACGTATAATTATATATAATTGTAGTAATCAAAAGATCCAAGCTCATTTTCTTATATCAAAAAAATAAAAACTACCGCTTTTTCACATAAAACATTTTGAACGATCGTTGTTATCCCAAATTATGACATCAACATCAATAATATACTCTGATACGTTCAATATTTTGAACATTATACAGAGGCGTCAGGGAGATTGGTTTGCTAAAAAATTTAAAACTTATTTTTGTTTTTGTTATTTTTTTTTGTTTTGAGATAAAAATAAAGTAACATTTACATTTTGTGAGTGTTGAGAGATGCTTTCAGTGTTTCAAGGTTGACACTGTCCGCAATGTCGGTGGGCAGGCTGTTCCAAATTTTAATGGTTTTGGGGAAGAAAGAGTTGGAGAAGTAGTTTGTAGAACTGTGAGCAATCTGGAATTTGTGGCGACGGGTATGTTGTAGGACTGAAGATCACCATCATACGCAACTAAGAGATTTGTTATTTTGTACAGTAGGATGATAGAAGCAATTTTCCGTCTGCGTTCAAGAGTGGACCAGTTTAGAATTTCAAGCATTTCTGTGACGCTGCTGGTGTAGTTATAGCGACCAAGAGTGAACCTGGCAGCTCTTCTTTGGACCATCTCAATTTTATGTTTGAGGTTTGCTTGCCAAGGATCCAATATTGGGCTACAATATTCAAGGTGCGGACGGACATATGTGTTGTAGGCCAGCTCTTTTGTCTTTATGTTAGATGTTTTTATGTTCCTCCTGATGAATCTGAGTGATGCGTCGGCTTTGTTGCTAATGATATTTATATGTGAATTCCATGTGAAGTTTTCAGATATTGTTAGGCCTAGATATTTCGCAGAGTTGGTTGATTTGAGAGTCTGACCATGGAGAGTATAATCGAAGATGTGAGTTTTTCTTTTCTTGGTTATATGGAGAATTTCGCACTTATCTGAATTGAAGGAAATTAACCAGGTCTGCTCCTAGATTTCTAATTTATGGAGGTCATCCTGGAGGACAAGGGCATCTGTGTCTGAGGAGACGGTATTGTAGACAAAAGTGTCGTCAGCAAAGAGTCTGACTTGACTGGTGATGGAGTATGGCAGGTCGTTTATATAAAGGAGAAATAGGCAGGGCCCGAGCACCGAACCCTGTGGTACGCCTGACAGGACAGGACAGGAAGAGGATTCAGTGTTGCTATTATGATTTGTTTTTATTCATGATGTGTAAACACGCACTGTTTGGGATTGCAAAGGAACCGAATTACAGATTTAATTGAACATATACAATTGTAACCGGTAAATCCACTATTATCTCATTAACTACACTTCCCTATTTCTTGTCATTTTCAATTTTCCAATAATTCAAACTTTTTGTTTACTTGAAAAAAAATTTGATTGATGAAAGAATACACACATCAATAATAAACTTGCATTTACATGTTCAAAACAATAATTTCTATAAATGATCAACAGAATCAATCTTAATTATGATAAATATTTATTTCAAAATCAAACTTCTCTATGTCGGTAAAGGTCAAGTCTCCGATAAAAACTACTAAATAATAACGGGTTGAAGTGTAATAACATGAGCAACACAACATTATTTCATAGAAAAAATATAAATTACAAATAAAACCTTAAATGTAGATAAGAATACGTTAGCCGTGATTAAGGAACGAGATGTAATACAATCATACAACATCATTTTATATTATTTACAAAAAAAACCTTTAATGTCGATAAGAACACGTTAGCCGTGATTACGGGACGAGGTGTAATACAAGCATACAACAACATTATATCATGTACAACAATATTTATTACAATTAAAACCTTAAATGTCGATAAGAACACGTTAGCCGTGATTAAGGAACGAAATGTAATACAATCATACAACATCATTTTATATTATTTACAAATAAAACCTATAATGTCGATAAGAACACGTTAGCCGTGATAACGGAACGAGTTGTAATACAATCATACAACATCATTTTATATTATTTACAAATAAAACCTTTAATGTCGATAAGAACACGTTAGCCGTGATTACGGGACGAGGTGTTATACAAGCATACAACAACATTATATCATGTACAACAATATTTATTACAATTAAAACCTTAAATGTCGATAAGAACACGTTAGCCGTGATTAAGGAACGAAATGTAATACAATCATACAACATCATTTTATATTATTTACAAATAAAACCTATAATGTCGATAAGAACACGTTAGCCGTGATTACGGGACGAGGTGTAATACAAGCATACAACAACATTATATCATGTACAACAATATTTATTACAATTAAAATCTTAAATGTCGATAAGAACACGTTAGCCGTGATGACGGAACGAGGTGTAATACAAGCATACAACAACATTTCATATTAATTACAAATAAAACCTTAAATGTCGATAAGAATACGTAAGCCGTGATTACGGAACAAGAGGTAATACAATAATACAACATCATTTCATATTAATTACAATGACAACTTTAAATGTCGATAAGAACATGTTAGCCGTGATGACTGGACGAGGTGTAGGTAATACAAACACACAACATCATTTCATATTTAACAATATTTTTTACAAATAAAACCTTAAATGTCGATAAGAACACATTAGCCGTGATTACGGGACGAGGTGTAATGCAATCATTTCATATTAATTACAATGAAAACCTTAACTGTCGATAAGAACACGTTAGCCGTGATTACGGAACGAGGTGTAATACAATCGTACAACATCATTTCATATTAATTTCAAATAAAACCTTAAATGTCGTAAAGAACATGTTAGCCGTGATTACAGAACGAGGTGTAATACAATAACACGGCCGATGCATTCATAATTAGAACTATTATGAATACTTGTGTTCAAATAAAGGCCAAGTTCCAGAACAAAATACAGGATCAATAATTAATATCATAAAAAAACAACTCTGCATCAAATAATGATTATTCATTATAAAACATAATAGCTAATCACTATATTATTAATTACATGTCAATAGACTTTCGAAGCATAAAGGGGAGGTGACTCCCGTGTTTGTAATGGTCAGTCTACCGACAGCCAGTAGCCGTGGTTACATAAGGTGGTTTGGCAGCACACAGCGGGTCACTTGGTCTGCCGCTGAGTACAGAAGCATTTCAGTAGCCTTTTAAGAAAAAAAAAACATGTTTTCACTCAAGCAATTTCTGAAGAAAACTTCATGGTTGTCAATAAGGATTTCTCTTTCTGTTGCATTTATTTCAAAATCCGTGACATTAAGAATATTTTGAAAATTAATTGATTTATATAAACGCAATAAAAATAAGAGTTTAGAAAATCTACAATTCATAAACCATTGATTATTTGTTGAATATTTGTTTAAGTGTTTTTGCATGCTTTTCATAACAAAAGTATTTCGGTTATCGAGCAGTAGTAGAACCATTAAAGAAAACTGTATCTACCACAAGGTGGGTCAACTCTCAGTGTATAAAATAATCATAACAACTGTTGAATAACATTCCTGTTTATACCAGACATGGAAAAAACTCTTAACGTATTTTGATTAGCTGACATGGTGAACTTTGACGGGAACAACGTCACTTGCTCATTGTTGACAACGTCTTATTTGGCGGGAAAATATATCCAATATGTTTACTCCCATATCGTCCCTGTTCAATTATATTCAATTTAATGAAATACTGCTGTTTTAGGCTGAAATTATGGTAGAAACAGGTAACACGACTCGTTGTTGTTGAACATGGTATTTATTTCACTCTCGTTAGTTATTTTTCAAAAGTTACAAAAGACACTCGCGAAAGCTAGTGTCTTTTTAACTTTTGAGCATTAACTAACTCGAGTGAAATAAATACCATATCCAACAACCACTCGTTGTGTAACCTCTATTTATATAGCGGATCACAGCTGTAAAGTTTTCAAGTTTCAAGTACAAACAATCTTACAACTTGTGTTAAGGCGATGCTACCAACTCATTAATGTTTAATGCCCCCGTGCCTTTTCCCTATTCTCCATTGTACAATCATACTGCTGCCCAAGGTAAAGGACAATGTACCATGAGATGCCATATTAGCTACATGATGAGAATGAGTGGATAATGGGTTTATTTATACGCGTACACAATTATTGATTACGTGTCAAACATGTCGGGTCGCGGGCAAGCTCCTGTAGACGAACACGCGTGGAAACTTAATACATGGTGATACATTCCAAATGATACAGTGGCAACTACAGACCTTTTGGAACCCCTCGGATGGATACAACGTAACAAATGGGGTATTTCGATGTTTCCCTGGAGATAACGTATTCATCTGGAAGCACGTGAAGTTACAACGAGATCAAGAACTCTCGGAAAGGTTAGATTATACAGCCGCATCAATTTATGTGTACGGCGTGTATCTTCGGTTTCACTCAGTTGAATAGATTGAAAGCTCTTAGCGCGGCTTGAAAGCCACTGAGAATTAAATCTCGGGACGGACGAGAATGCATGGTAAAAAGGGAGTGTACGTGAGATGTTAGTACAGAGCAGCCAGGGTATTAGGGATATATGTCAATATTTTCGTAGACACAATTTCGATTGGTATTCTGAAGTGTACTATTTTCAGAAATAAAAGGGAATATTTCTTACTCTGAAACCTGTTATTCTTTTGGCCCCTAGCATCACTGAATATTCCTAGGAGGACGAAACAGCTGTTTGATGCAGTTTAATTCCTTTTTTCGGCATACTGTATCTATTACTAAATTTAAGTGGTGCAGCATATGTGTGTGTTACGTCATCTTTATTCAGTAATATCTTCCATGCAGACTTTGTGACCTAGTCTTATTGTGGAATTTCAATTTTTCGCGTGGCTCTGTTTGACCTAATTGTGTTGATGGACTATATAGGACTTATACGTATCTAAATCGGCTAAAACCCTGGTGCCTTACAAAGGCGAAAATTGAATTAGTTTGCTTTGCTCTTGGAATCGATATCAGTTGATGAATTTTGATAATAAAGAAGCAAGCCCTAGAATTAAGGAAGATAAAATGTGAAATGATAGTAGGCTTTAACACGTCTTGTTAAATATGATTACATTAATAATGTACAAAATTAACTTACTTCTCGTATACAAATGGTTCTGAGTGAGTGAGGAAGACAAAGTCTTATGGATATACTATGGAGGTAAAGATCGTTTTTTTATCTCCGGAGAACAGGCATGGTAAATCATCTAGACCAACACAACTGGTGCCAGGCATTTATGCGGTCCTTTCGAGCTCCGTCAATCATTTGGAAATTTCAGACTCCACAATTAGATTATACTCAACTCGAGATTCCCAGAGTTATCCCACCGTGTCGCACGGATGGTAATCGATCATGCTCTGGTCTGTTGTTAACAGTTAAATTTTTTTCCAATCGGAATCGAAAAAAAATATGCATCTACAATAGTTTATTCGACATCCAGCGGGTGTAATTTTCCTCACAAATGTGCAAAAACCAACAGTAAATGATTTTATACGTCTATGTGTGCTACAATCATGTTTTAAAGTCAGGGGGCTCAACAGTTCTTGTACTTTTCGATGTATGGATCATTCAATTGTTCAAAAATATGCAATATAGGATCATATTTGGGTAAGATAGCGGTTTTTGTTTTCGGCATTGTATCGACGATATTATCAATTATAGAATCCACCTGAGAAAGCCCAGACTCTTTATGGGTACCAGTTGGCACAGCCGAGATATATAGGACAGACGGAATTGAAAGAGTAAATTAAATTGCCTATAGACATCGAACAGTCTTTTCTTTCTCTTTATGGCATGTAATCAGACTAGGAGTTCCCGAGATGAAAATGTTTTTTCTTGGAATTGGTTTAATGCTTTCGTCAATGTATTTATTTCATCAGATGTTCAAAATCTGTTTTTCTACAAAAATGTTCTTTTCTAACTATCATAATTACACTTTTATTTAACCGAGAATTTTCAAAGTTTAACTTAAATTGAACGGGGGAAAAAGGATTTACAATACATCACAACAAGTAAGTGATTTGGTGAAACCTACGACACGAACCCTGTCACCTTCATCACAACCAGTAAGTGTTTTATGTGACGGTTCTGCACGTACCTTGTCTCCTTCATCACAACCAGTAAGTGTTTTATGTGACGGTTCGGTGACTAGTTCTACACGTACCCTGTCACCTTCATCACAACCAGTAAGTTTTTGTGTGATGTTTGGTGACTAGTTCTACACGTACCCTGTCACCTTCATCACAACCAGTAAGTGGTTTGTGTGACGTTTCGTTGGCTGGTACATTTGTACATGTACCACACGTCCCCTATCACTTTCGTCACAACCAGTAAGTGTTTTTTGTGACGTTTCTTTGAATAGTACGACACGTACCCGGTCTCCTTCATCACAACCAGTAAGTGTTTTGTGTGACGGTTCGGTGACTAGTTCTACACGTACCCTGTCTCCTTCATCACAACCACTAAGTGTTTTGTGTGACGGTTCGGTGACTAGTTCTACACGTACCCTGTCTCCTTCATCACAACCACTAAGTGTTTTGTGTGACGATTCGGTGACTAGTTCTACACGTACCCTGTCTCCTTCATCCCAACAAGTAAGTGTTTTGTGTGGCGTTTCTGTGAATAGTACGACACGTACTTTGTCACCTTCGTCACAACCAGTAAGTGTGTTATGTGACGGTTCGATGACTAGTTCCATACGTACCCTGTCACCTTCATCACAGCCAGTAAGTGTTTTATGTGACGGTTCGGTGAATAGTACGACACGTACTTTTTAACCTTCATTACAACCAGTAAGCGTGTTATGTGACGGTTCGGTGAATAGTACGACACGTACTTTTTAACCTTCATCACAACCAGTAAGTGTTTTATGTGACGGTTCGGTGAATTGTACGACACGTACCCTGTCACCTTCATCACAGCCAGTAAGTGTTTTGTGTGACGGTTCGGTGAATAGTACGATACGTACTTTGTCACCTTCATCACAACCAGAAAGTGTTTTATGTGACGGTTCGGTGAATAGTACGACACGTACTTTGTCACCTTCGTTACAACCAGAAAGTGTTTTATGTGATGTTCGGTGACTAGTTCTACACGTACCCTGTCTCCTCCTTCATCACAACCAGTAAGTATGTTATGTGACGGTTCGGTAATTAGTTCCAGACTTACATTGTACCCTGTCTTCTTCATCACAACGTGACGGTTCGGTGAATAGTACAAATACATTCTTTGTCTCTTGTTTTGTGTTGTATTGTAGGTTGTACAGCATACTTTTTGAATAACACAACACAAACTAAGGTGAAATATTCTGATGAAGCAAATGTAAAGGTCTTCTGTTATACATGTTAACAAAACCGATTCAACAAGTCCAGAAAGAAAATACCTTTGTTTGTTGCTCAATGAATCCGCTGGTGGCGTTGCTCGGATTTGACCAAGACTTACATACTTGCTGTTTTCATCGACAAAGAATATTTCGCTGACCATACACAATACATAATTGAATTAGGCTAAAAAGGGAATAAAACCTGTTGTTCCAGGAGGAGAAGCATCCACGTCACATCCATTTGAATAACACGTCCTCAAATGAAGAACTAATGTATGAATGAACATTTTCGAAAACGTCCATCGCCATATCATGGATACATGATATTTCTCAATAAAATAAAGATTGCGATCTAAAATCTTGCCCTTAGTCTCTCCATCAGTTTGAATTTCTCAAATCCATGCGCCGGATATCTCGGCTAGTACCACTGAAAGGAACAAGAACTGGATTAATTCTACATCATTATTAATCCAACAACAATAAACATTTCAACATTGCCGTAATCTATCTATCAATGATACGGTATAAATTGCATATTAAACATAGTTATTAGAATAATTTCATATAATAAGACCAGCAACACCTCGCCTTATTCTCTTGTACATTGTCAAGGGTATCCTTGTAAATATTTCCGTTGTTCATAGTTTGCCCATAGCTTAATCGATTTTGAGTTCAGGCTATGAATTGTTGACACTTCGGTATCCTACGATTTGTTTTGTAATCACAACTTTTGATGTTGTGTCCATACCCTAAATTATTATTCATCCTGACTAGGTTTGAACTAGAACGCTGCCAGCTCAACAGGGACCCCCTTTAATGCTATACAATCCACAAATATCATAAATTCTCTTGTTTTTAACCCAATAATTAAAACCAAGTGACTTCAATCTGTGTTCAATCCACTTCTCGAAAGAGAAAAGTCACAAATGTTTTCCTTGACCTTTTAGTTCAGCTGCATTGTACCTTGACCCCACACTCTGTGACCTTTTGGTCAGTTTACTCCTTGTTAAATCTGACTAGCTTAATAATAACAAAATGTTCACCAGTGAGAACCTACAGAATCTGACTTTGTTTTTTGGCATCATTAGGTACTTCTGTGAACTTTCCCTCTTGACAAACTCATAAACTCTGATAAAAGTGCCTTATTCTACAAAACGTTCCTGTATAAACTCAATTTAATTTAATTTAATCCACTTCCCAGTCTAGGGATGGGGGTGTGGTATGAAGTTCTCTAGTTTGATGAAACACCGTAAGACGTTCTAAGACGGTTATTGTTTAAATAATGCAAAAAAAAAACAAAACAAAAAAAACAAAAAAAATCCAGTTTGAATCACGCACATTATAAGCTACATACAGATTGAATATGAAATGTATGATTGATGATATTTTGCTTTGTATGATGAATGAGGCAAATACATATGTTATACCATTTATGAATACTTCAAAATTACATATGTCATGTCCGGCCGCAGATATTCCAAAACTGCCTTGGGTAATCATCATTTGGATGCACATGTATTTGTAACAGAAAGGAAGAGATGCTGAACTGATAGCAACGACTAAGATGCTGACAAGAAAGAATTCGTTGACAATCTTGTTAGCGACGAAACACACATTTGTATTAAAAGTGACCCAACCCTATGTGTGACGTCACAGCAGGTGATGTACGCCATTGTTATTGTCACTTCGGTATTTAACTGTTGTTCAAGTAATGGTGGTCCGCGTAGCTTGAACATCCAACCCTAAAATATGATTAATGTTTGATATTGACGGTGATGTGGTACTTATATATGGGTGCGGGCTTATTTATATATTGTTAATCTTTCACATGCAAAACAATTTTGAATAGAAATACTAGAATTCCACGAAAGTGGATGTGTCACCTGCGAGGCAAGCTAGGCGATGAGTAACGGATATTCATTGAATCAATTCCAATCTTAATTTGTATAATTTTGCCTGATATATTCAATTGCAATAAATGAACTTGTAAATTCTGTTGTCAAAGTTTCATGACGCGGACTTTACATGGAATTCCTGACATTTTTTTTCTGTTAAAATAAATGAAGTGTTTCATGCAGAAATCTGTTAGCAATATATAAAATTTAAGGTTGATTTTCCCAAAGGAAACAGGAAACAGATGGATAGCTACAATGACATTGACCTTTAAACATGGAAAAGGAATAAAGTGATGTAAGGGAGCACTGCACTAAGCTACGGTTAGATCAGTAAAAGCATACTCGAGTTACCGCATGGAAACTGATTTTCTATTCAAAGTAAGAGTGACCTTAGGCTTTGACCTTCGAACCAGAAAAGCAATCTCAAACAAACACTTTCAGAAAGGAAGCACTGCATGAAGTTTGAACTTGGGCAGCCAAAGCGACCTCGAGTTATCGCATAGATACTCGTTTTCTATTTATATTTACAGTGACCTTGACCTTTGAAATTCGATCTTGAAAAGCAATCTTAAGCAAGCACTTTTAGTAAGGCAGCAGCGTATGAGTTTGATACACCATATTTAGTCCGACAAATGTTCATATCGTGGGCTATAAACCCTTGAGAGTACAACTACATGGTTGCTTTGTGCAACATACATGATCGACATGAACTGATTGTCCCCTTTACTCTGAAACATGCATTTTTTGCACATGTTTTATCAAATTCAACAAACATCTTGGCAAGTTACATGTCAAAAGCAAGGCCCATGCATGATTAGCCATGATACATACCAACAATTGATCAAGTTAATTATGTTCAATATCCAAGAAATAGTGGTTAGCCGGTAACAAGTTTGTTAAAGAGATCGCTCTATAGGTAGCATCGTATCAAAATGACCCTTAAATCGATTTAGAGTTTGGATAATTGTTTTGTTGATGCATCGTTTTTCTCTTCTTTTTTTATCCTTGTTTATCTTTCACATTACAGAATACAAGTTCTTTCAAAGTACCAATGCACTCAGAAGTATATATTATTGATGACTTATGCCCTTTATATTTACGTTCATCTGAAAATAATTCTTTGAAATTTTAGAACGAAAGTAATTTGCTTGCAGATTTTATAGCATGAAACACGAGTATTGTTTCAATGTTTCAAATATTACGTCATTTATCAAACTTTCGTATGGCGGATCCAGGATTAAACAAGCATGATTTATTCAATACAGTTACCAGCTATACACTTGAGCTCTTGGAACTTAATTTTTACAAAGTATATGGCAAACACCACAACCAAAGAAAATCAATTCGAATTGGGCATTCGCAGAAATGATTCACCAGGACAAGCGGCAAGTAATTGGTTTTTTGTACGTTTTCGCCGTGGTCGGAAGCATGTTTAGTTACAGTGACTGGGAAAGAAAATTAAATTAAATTAATCTGTGGTGTTCTAAAATGCATAGTGTTAGCACATTTTTACTATTTTATAATATTTGCAGTGTCTACACAGAAATAATATACAGTACATTGTACCTGGTAAACACAGCCATATTGTACTGGGATTTTTTTAATTAATGTGTTTCGCCATCCTCCCAACGGGGAAATATACACATTTGATCTTGCTGTGTCCAGATAGGAAAATGTCTGATAAGAAAGTGTAAAGTAGCTTCTTTGTCTTCATTGTTTGAGTCTATTCCGAAAGGGATTCAAAAGTCGTGGATTCCATGTTTTATAACGTTTTAGTATATGCCGTCTTCTCTCACTCGTATCTGCAAAAGAGAAAAGTTAATGATACACAACAGCTCTAGATTTATACTGTTACAAGACTTTTTGGTACACATCGCAAGATACGTAAGCATTGAAGTGTCTTGATATGGTGTGTATGGTTGGTATGCCAAAGCTTTGCAAAGTTCTGTCAATTATATCGGACATAAAGACCATGATATATAGTATATTATATATTGACATATATTATAGTTTTTTGTCTAAGCCACTGACTTATTTACTAATTTTAATTTGATTTAGACTATGATAAATACTTCATAATCGACATCGAAATTCAAAAAAAATAAAACAGCAATCTTGCCGGTGAACCATCGACGTTTCTATGATAAAATAAGAAATTCCACGTCTCCAGGGCCCGTATTTATGAAACCGATCTCATGCTCAAGCATTGATTTTGTGCTCAAACTCAATTTCTTGTTCCGGTTATAATTATTTAATTATTTGTTTTGTCATTTTTTGGGGGTAAAATATTGAAGATCCATGACGTCGAAAATTGTTTGAAATGTTTACAATTGACGATTTGATCGTTGATATGATTAAGGTGAGTTTTAAGAAAGCTGCTTTGAGCACATTATCAATGTTTGAGAATGAGAACGGTTTCATGAATACGGGCCACTGATGGGTTTATATAGTAGCTTTTCCATACTTAAGTCAATACAGCGCCTTAAAGTACCTATCTTTTTTTTTTCAAATCGTATCAATTTAGGGTTTTATACACACACCACCGTTCTATTTCAACAGTAGTTTAAAATAATTTAGATTTCCACTGTTATGATCCCGAATGACACCAATGAGTACTAGAAGGACTGCTGTTGTTCCTAGTGACACACATGGGTACTAGAAGGACCGATGTGGTCCCTATTGACACCCATGGGAACTACAAGGACCGCTGTGGGAGCCATTGTTATTCATTGTGACATGCTATCGTACAATGTAGTAAGATAATCAATCATCTATCCATTTTCTTTAAAAGTATTTATACAATTATGTAATATAGTAGAGAGGGAGCACGACACTATATTTGCAGGTCCCTCGCTTTTATTTAACGAAGTGCAGTGTGGATGCCTGAAGGTATGGGGTTTTATCTCATTGCCTAGTTTGTCTTTGCTGATATATAATAAAGAAATAAAATGTCTTCAATGGTGATGTAAAAGACGACCCAAATACTGTTTATCATTGAAGGGGTAAGTAAATAAGAGTAAGCGATGAACGTAATTATATATTCTCTATAGAGGGATGCTCTAGATTTGACCAATCAGAAGCTCTGCTGACCAGTTGCAAAATCAAAGCTTGCTACACATCTGTGCATGCATGTCCATCAATGCTCATTTGAAGTTCGATTGGAATCCGCTTTGAAAACGTTGTGCCTCTTTTGACCAGTCAGAGGCCACGGTGTCGTATTTGACAAGTCTCGTACAGAGTTCTGTTTTTGGAATCCGCGGACAAGCTTAAGGCGGAATAAAATAAAATTTTCATTAGATTTATGAGAACTATAATAGTATTGCATCTGATCCATACAAATTCATGAATTGTGTTTCCTGTATCGGGTGTGACAGGTATCCCGGACATTCTTGTCACTCTGTTGCCAAAACAATATAACATCCTCAACCATTTATCGACTACATGTAGAAGTCACAAAAGAAACAAAAAAAAAACGTGTGTACATATAACATTATAAGGCCTTGGATATGCTTTCTGTTGTTAAATTAATAAATAAAATCTGAAAACTGCTCTACAAAATAAAAATACCCAAACAATACAAATGGAAAAAAAACTAAAAAAGTAAATAAAAAGCATCAACCAAAGACAATTTGTACAGGGAAAAATTATGTAGTAAAATTTTGCTTCGGTAATGCAGCAATGAGTATACATTACCTCAAACATTTTGTTTTCAAAAGCGTTCTGTTGCGGTATATGATCCTTATGTGTCTGCCAACGTTTCCGAATTAGTAGTATAGATCCGCCCACCAACACGTCCACTATAACTGTCACCATGGCAACGATATCTCCGACCAGGTAGTTTTGGTACGTCCGCGTGTCAATAAGAGACTCTGAAAAAACCCATTGGGATCTTAACCAGTTGTATCTGAAAGAATACAATATCTTGACAACTGTTGTATCGATAATAGGCTATCTGGACCTTTCTGTATTGACACTAGATGGTTAACTTGATCAATGTAACGACACCATTGAGATCTTAACAAGTAGTGTCTGAAACAATATTATATCTTGACCACTGCGGTATTAACGCTAAACCATAGGGACTTTTGTTTTATCGACACAAAAGGATTTACTATAATCTCCTTCGCAGATCATTTAATTCGTTTCAAACCCAATACAGTTCAATACCTTTAAAGAGATTCATACATTAAAATAAAACCTTATTGAAAATATTGAAATGTCATTTTTTTCTAGATTTATCAGAATCAAAACATAAGGTTTATTTATGGAATTAAAGCAATCAGCATATGCATGAGATACATGTGGTTAAAAAGCTAGGAAATATGGCATGTTCTGTGCAATGATTGCCGACACCGGTTTTCTACAAATATACGTTTTGTATGGAGCACATACAGATAAAAGTCATGACCTTGAGTCTTGCGTATTAAATCAATAACAACGGCTTTGTTATCCCTGATACGTGTTACATGCGTGCTTCACACATAACAAATATAATTTACATCGTTCAGAGTACATCACCGCCCTACTAAAACACGATGCACAGCTTTCATACATGAGAAGATAAATGCTGTTTCCCATTTTAATCAATCTTTTTTTCATTATTCGTCTATTACAAGTTTTCATGGCCCGGTAACCAAAGTGATAGACGTGATGAAACCACGTCTCTTCAGGACGATTACAAGGATGCGATGTATGGTTAAATAGTTTTGTCTCTGTATCAATAAGTGGAACCGTGTAAATCTTTACTATCACGGATTTGACAATCGGTAATAACCGAGCGGAAGTCCAAAAGACCGCTTTGTGAAGGTCATACCAACCTTTCAGGAGAAGTTAAACATTTAGAACTGAAGATAAATTGAATTGAACGAGGAAATTTTAACACTACCGTGAGCTCCAATTCATACCTATCTACGAAGGTCACTAAACATGTTAAAATGGTACAATTTCGTAGTGAAATTTCCTTAAAATAAACTTAAGCACTGTTAACAATACCGGTTTCAGTGTGATAAAAAATCCAAAAAGATTACAGAAACATTATTGTTTCTTCCTAATTAGCTCTGTGATCTTTACTGGAATATTTATAACCCTGACAAATGTTTTGGATGATTTGACAGATGGCAACAAAACTATATCGCACTAAAAGAGTAAATGCAATCTATATGGAAAGGGGCCCAAATAATGATAAAAATGAAAAGGGCAATATATTAAATCTATGATCAAAAAATGTCTTTCATTCTATTGAGTGATTATGACTTGGAATAAATCATTTCGGTATCATTGTATGCCTATTGACAAATAACCATTTCTAGAGTAAATTTGCTCTATCCAGACTTTTATCTGTTATGACAAATGCACAAAGTGGACACAATTGCACGTGAATCATGTGCTGTTTCACAGATGCCAAGATCGTATACGTTCATTGTAAATCTTTTGAAAGCAGAAGCTCCATTTTAAAGCAAATATAAAACTGTTCTGTTTCAAATATCATTGTATACCTCGATTTATCAGTTTTCCCCAATGTACCTCTGATCAATTCTCCATTCCGATATAGCTTATAGGGAACATATAAAATTCTCTTTTGTTCGCAGCTGCATCTCGGACCCGCTTTCGGTATCAGTACAATGGTTATATAGAGTAGCCATGACTGACGGCGAGACAGCAGACCAATAACGTTATTTCTAACCAAGCAAACACAGCCAAAACAAGATACACCGAAGACAAGACTATCAGACAAAAAACGTCAACATGGAAGGGAAAAAAATCCCATCTCTTAACAAGATCGCCATTCTAATGACGCCAACATCTCTCCACGAGGTCTTTAGTGTCTTTGGAGTATACTTTGGTCCTTGTATAACGAATAGGTCAAATCACATCACTGACGGAGAGACTTTTGATTCTGACCTCCATGTAATGTGATAAAACCTCTATTGCCTACCGTTGGAGATATATACTTGTAGCTATGTGTCTGTTATCGTTTGTCTATATTGTTATTCAATGTCCAGGGGGGGGGGGGGGGGCATTCATGTAATGGGTAACGATATTTCAAGCGTATAAGATGATTATTGCAGTCTGAATCAATTTCTCAATGCATGGGGAACTTTTGTGTTGGCATCCTAGTGTACTTTCTGATAATTGTTGTTCATTGTTGCTTTCTTTGTGGTTCACAGTAAGCCGATTTGATGAATTATACAGTACTATTTGGTTTCTCTCAACTCATAAATTAAAGGCACCTGATCCTTCTACTGCTGCATTAGTTTAGAAAATTATGATTCCCTACTTTTGGTCCTTAGTATTACTGACAAGTCCTAGAAGAACGAAATAGCTGTATGATACAGTATGATGTATTTGTTCGATAAACTGTCTATATAACTAAATTTAAAGATGTAGCATATGCACTAAATTTACATGGTGAATGTCTTCAAAGAAGCAGAAGACGCTTACTGTTCTAGAAAACCTGTCTTATTCTCCTATTCTTTTTCAGAGGTTTCTATGTAAATCTTTCCTCTGTTTATGGTTGGCACCTAGTGTTGAAGCCTCTAAATTTTAGCGACTTTTGCAGTAAAATCATTCCATTAATCGCTGATTGCGCTTATTACAGTTTACTTTCCAATCGTGAACATTCCATTTCTTGATCGTTACATCACTGCTTCTCCTATCATATGGTGTTAACATATCGCAGTTGATTCGTTAATCTAGGGCTTGCTTTGAATATCGAGCTTTTCGTGATAGATGTCAGCTTCTGACGAACAAACATATGACATAGGGATTCGAGAGATGAAGGATGATCAAGACTTGGGCATCTTGCTCTCATTGAGAAATTTTCTGTATCTTTGTGTGATATAAAGACAGACGTTTTTGAGTCTGCTAATTAGTGTTCCCCCTTGTTGAGATCGACAATGATGTCTCGGTTCTCATTTTTAGGACATTTTTGGATATGTTTTATATGATCAATATTTGCATGGCGCGTGTCATATTTTGCCTCTAGTTTAATCAATTTTGAGTTCGGAATATGGTTTTATTGACGTTTTCGTTTTCGTTTTTCTGTAATGAAATAGACCAAGCACATTTATGTACACCAATAAACGTAGAGAGAGAGGGCCTGTTGTAAAAAAATTCGACACTAAAGTAGTTCGTTTAGACCTGGCATATAGAGTGTAATGATATAGCCATCCTAGGACAATTCTTAAGATGCAATGTTATTTGATAAAGTCAGGAATGGAAGTTACCTGTTGTGGTTAAGAAATGGATTTCTTGGAAATACACCCTATGACGTTTTGTAAAAGAACGTCCAGCCAAGCCGTGTACATGATGGACGGAAGGAGGTCAGTGATGTGAACTTTTGTTCTTGATTGGTTAACAGGAATCTGCGTGACTCCTGTCTCCTTGTCTAACTGTTTCCTGCAGACGACAATACTGGTGACGTCTTCGTCATAGAGAGACAGAGACCAGTTAAGGACCACAGATCGTTCCAGGACCTCGTAAATTTGGAACAGACGACTAGAAGATTCGCTCAGATTCACTGAAACGGTTAAAAAGAGGGAAAAAAATAACCGTATATTATTTAATCAATAATGACCTATTACAGCCTCATCCCGTCATATTAAAAAAAATACTGTATATACTGACTGATAGCAATTAAGTAACATTTGAGGCCTTTTGACCATCTACATGTATCACAAAAAAAATGGCTAGGAAAAAATCCAATGTTATTCTTTTTCAATTTCTAACGTCGACAATAAATGAAAATGAATACATAAAGAATAATTTTATAAAGTATCAATACATTGTATAATTATCTACCTCATTGGAAGCCATTCCAGGAAAACCCTTTACAACATGTGTAATATAAGACTCTTTCATATGCGTGTATGTAGGATAGGGATATTCCACCCGAGGGGTCACAAAATGTGGTGAAACCCCAGGCTTGCCGAGGGTTTTACCACATTTTGTGATCCGGAGGGTGGAATATCTCTATCCTACATACACATATAATGAAAGAGTCTTTTTCTCTCATATCAACTACCCGAATAAGCTCAAAAACCATGAAAATATGTTTAAACAGGCTACCATTTTGAAATTTCAACTTTTCCCTTGAGCTTTTTTGACGAAAACGAATTAAACAGCGAGTTTAAGCATACCCTATATTTGCAAACAAAGTTTGCGCAGAAAAAATAATCTCCTCTTCCTGGTATTTATGGTTAAACTTTTGTGAAAGGTTTTAATTTTATCACGCCGTCGTTTTCTCTTTCCGGTATCAGAGTTTACCGTATTCGTGACGTCACGTTATTGTTGAGCCATTGTGACGTCACGTCGCGTGAAATGCTATGTAAGATAGATTTTTCTTACATAGCTTTCTTACATGGGCAAACTATCCAACATGGCGAGATATGAGAGAAATAGGTTTTGTTATATGGACAGCCACCAAAGGAAATGTCATGTTTCCGTCATACAGGGCTGCTGTGCTGACGTCATACTTCCGGTTTTGTTCATCATGTAGAGAAGGCCGTCTAAAATTATATTAGTATAGGTAATTCTGTAAAATAAACATAACACAAAAAAGTTGAAGCCGATTCTTAGCCTATATGTACAACAATAATCTCCCAATCAATACTCATTTTGTCTATTTGACCACGAAGGAGGGCATATTTATCGAAAGCTAGCTGTAACAGCATAAGGTGGATCTTATTTAAAATCTGTTCCGGCCCACACTGAATATAGGTTCTGTCTATCGTACACGACACCCCGTCAGCCCGGGGTACGGAACACTCCCTCAAACTGTAGAAGTTCATTAAGGACGCCCCAGCCTCAGACAGCAAGAATAAAAGGACCGGGTCAGACTCTTCACAGCGACCGTCCAACTCCAGCGTCACGTTAAGCGTCTTGGTGTGGACGTTGTCTGAATACGAAATATTTTCAAACATACAAATCCTGAATGATTACCAAGCAGTAAATGTTTTAGCAAATGTAGTCATGGTCCTATAACACACATATATATTGATGACAAACCTACTAAAGCCCGGTAGGGCATTCACCCTTTCAATGCTTTGCACAGAGGAATGCAGAGCAAATTTTGAGTAGAACTCTTTACATATAGATGAAACATTTTTTGAATATTTTAACGTAATTATAATACGATAAATTGAAATATGTTTATAACTTATTTTCGATTGATATTTTCAAATTGAATAGCTATATTAGTGAGGCCAATATTAGTCTGTTATCAATAAATATTACCAAAAATATGTACCTGCAACTCAATTAGTTGTTATATTTTACTTAGTTAAATGGAATTATCGTGACATAGATAAACGAAAACAATTACGTATTCAATATAAAATTATTTGGGCACAGCAGTCATTTGTAACATGCTTTTATGTGGTCAAAATCATCATAGATGTGACTAAAACTTTGTCAAGTTTACGAACATGGTTGACATATCCACTGATGACAGCAAAGATAAGGTTGATTGACTAGGCGACAATCGGAACCTAGCAACATTGGCTCCGGACTGGTTGTACAGAGTGGATAACAGATGACGTCACTTCCGGTACAGTTACAGTAACTAAGGCAGTCTCTGTGCCACGTCCTGATTCTTTAGAACAAGTCTGATCCTCAGGTTGGATGATAGAGGTAACCACTGTTTTGTAGATGTTATATCAATAATAACTTTGCATACAACACAATAGTATAACATACACAGCATAGATGGATTCCTGCTATTTCGCACAGTCGCAGTTCAGTCAAACGCACTCTTTATCAATTTGTCCAAACCTATATTATATACTTTTAGCAAAGGAAAACTAGAAAAAGTAGTACTTCAAAAGAGTTAACGATTGACCGAAATCTGATATCTTTAGATAAATTACAATGCTTGTTTTGTTGTTGTTTTAATTTTCACCCATTTTTGCGATTAATAAAACTTGAAGTTCCAGCAAAATGATTTGCATTTGTTTGGAAAACAATAGCATTAATCTAAAACTTTACCATGTGCCATGATTATGTACATGTTAAGTCTTGGAACATTCGATCATTGGTGACTTCAAATGATGTCAAGGGTATACCCCAAAACGTAACTTTTATTTGTTTTTTTTTAATGCAGTTATTGCACTTATTTGTCATTAACGACACTTGTTGTTAGAAATAAAGGAGGAAAAGCAATACAAAGCATAATTTGAAAATGCGAGCAATGAAATGAATATGTGAAACCAACATGCTCTGTATACGTTTAATGACACTTGTTCCATTTCATCTCTTGAATTTCCAAAGAAATAATGTATTTAATATGCCAGAAATGCATCTCCATAGGGATTGGCCCTGACTGACGTATCGGTCTCCGAAGACATCGACTTGTCTTTTGAAGTTTCAATCTCTGATTTCATTACAATGACATTCAACGCTTTTGTTAGAATATTACTCAACAGCATTACCTGATATACTATTCAAGGCAAACAAATATGTTTATTTTATTGAATTGTACCTGGTTTTGTTATAAGACTTTTCTCGTCACAGACAGTGGTCGGACAGCACCCGTTCATCTCCTCACGGCAGATGAGGTTAGGGGCCGTGGGGAGGAGGAGGGAGGTATCGTTACATACAGGACGACACTCCAGCTCCCCGTCCGTCATACAGACGCACACGTCCTCACAGTCGATCTGGAACTCCTGTCCCACCGGAACTTCTTATTGTTGTAATAACAGTACGGTATAACTGAATGGGAGAATACACACATAAGAAACTCAACTAAACAATGCTTTACTTTTCAGTGTTTCATCACATGCAAATGGAAATAGTTAATCGTTGATTAGATAGATACAAAACATAAGAGAATACTAAAGGGTCAATAAAACCATGATCCGAATTCAAACTATGTGCAAAGTAAAGATTAACATCGAAAGCATTAAAAAAAGTACAGGAGAATAAGACTACGTGTTCTGAAAGAGTAAGGATATTCTGCTTCCTATACGACACCCATCATGTAAATCGCCACGACACATTTAAGTAAATATTAAGCCCTCAAAGTGGGAACCGAGTCATCATTCTCAGGATTTTAGGATAGAGTTAGTTAAATTTTATGTTTACTGCAAATGGTATTGTTTTTAGGATAACATGAAATAGCAATACAAGGTGTGTACATTCTACTGTGTCGATTTAAGGCCTGACATGTGATAATCATCACTAATAAGAACTATATATTAGAAAGAACCTTTGTGTTATTATGTAAATTATCTAAGGGGGTTTTTTAACATGGCTATATATTACATGGATCTTTTATACCATCAATAATCTCCTCATTAACTGGGTCAATTTTCCATATTTATATCTAGAATGGCTATACGTTGTGTTATTTTTCTATTGATTCACTTATAATTTACAATAACACCATTAAGTTTCGAGGAGAGTTTATTTTCTTCTTTTATCACATAAATGACCCGTTCAGTCATGTCATACGGTCATGTCATAAAAATGATATTGCACACGTGTAATAACACTATTGTTACGTCATAAACAAATGACGTCTTTATGACGGCCTATGATTGTCTCGGTAGTAAAAATCGTACTATCACAGAAGAAATTTGCCTTTCTTATAGAAATTTATTTGAGAGTTTTTGTGTATTTTCTCATAAATATAAATTATGTGATAAATACAATTTTACACTCGTGACAATGTAATATGGAATTAATTAAACTCGTTAAATAATGTAATAAGTCACTCGCCTAAAGGCTCGTGACATATTTAATTGTCTAGCTCGTTTAATAAATTCCATTTTACATCGACACTCGTGTAAGATCCTCTATTTATGTTCTACTTTAAAACAATCATTCTTTCTTCATCCACTCATGAAAAAATGTTAGCTATGAAATGGTTTGTGCTGTCATTGTTTTAAATGAAACCATCAAAATTACATGGATTTATATGTTTCTTCCTTGTCTATGCTGTATTTCTGCCGTGTCTAATGGTAATTATGTAAAATTATATTCCATAAGAAATTGCTATCCCAATTTTCTGACTTGAAATGTTTATGACCATTGAAATGTGAGATTACCTAGTTGATAGAAAGCAATGCAGCCAGCTAGGCCATTAGTCTACGAATACATGAAACTGATAATGGCGACTCTCTATTACAGGCACAGTACATTGCAACTATTATATTATCCAACTGTATTTAAATATTACCCGCTCTGCGTTACATGGCAAAACCAATTTGATATGCGTTCTGTATAGAAGATATCTGTTTTTGAAAACGGAGTAAAATATTTTATATTAACTTATTTGATACCGAGTAACTTGATATAGGTCGATACCATATATAATGTTCTTGTTTTTCAAATATAATCAAGATGAAGAAAGGAAGACCGAACAACTACACACGAACGTCTCTTATTTATCGAAAACAAGAATCTGTATTGTTTTCCGGTAATATACTAAGTTAATAAATGAAGTACGCTCTACCATACATATATGTCTAGAACTCTATGTTGTTCCTGGAGATATATTGTGTAACGCCCCGTTCTGTCCACAGTGGTACACCACCAATTACCTCCCCTTGTACAAAGCACCTGTCGTGCTGATAACGACTGTCTCTCTCAGGTTTGCGATGACGTCCAACTGTTGCCAGGTCGCGACTCTCATGAAGTACAACGTGTTTGGTTGCAGTCCGTACACAGTGATTAACGACATGTCCCCGTGCAGAAAAAAAGACGATGCCTAGTTGATATTGATGGGTAACCACACAATGACGTGAACTACTCACGATTAATCTTATTACAAACAATATATATATAACATATAACGAACGTTTCAAGGCGTCTAAGCAGGACGTGTGATTCAGGAGCCGGATAAATTTGTTCGGCCTCGTGTGTTGATATGTTTCGCTGTCAGATAGTAATTAGTTTTCCTCCTGGCTAATTGGATCATCAACGTGTATTTTTGTAACACCAGTTCCATATAATTCTCGTTTGCCGCGAGCGTTGGCGATATAGCAATAGTGTACTCACCTCTTTGCGGGTCCATCGTGTCGTGTCATTGGAGTACATGGTAGAGTACAGGATGTTGTACTCAAACCTGTAGCCAGGCGGCTTGAAGTTGTCCCAGGAGAGAAAATGCTCGTTATACTAACATTGGTGATCGTCATACCAAAGTGACCTGGGAGGAAAAATGAAAAAAAATATATTAAAAAACCAATCAATCAAATTAATAATATGATACTTATATTGGCACATTCAAGTTAAATTCATTGTCAAATAACAAAAAAAAACACAATTCTAAATTCTAGTTTCAAGACACTGTGCAGTATTCATGTATATTCACGCAAGAACTTCAAATGGCGCATTCCTAAATTAGCGAAATCTTCAAAACGCAAACGGTGCTTATCTATCAATACTACTTAACACAGGTAGTTTAAAAGAAGCTTTATGTTTTACCTCTAACTGCTATTAAATTAAACCAATAAAACAGGGTACATTGTAACATTATTTTGTAGATGTGAATTGCTCTGCGAAAATTCTCCAAGGGAATCTTGGTCTTCCGATTTACTTGCTGATAATATAATCCTGATAAAATGTTGGTAAACCACTGCCAATTAAACTGTCTATATTTCAAGTCTTGGATAGCAAAGACAATTTGAAATAATCAATATTTATACGGTGTTACCAAGACCCTGCTTAAAATAAGGTCGAGAGAAAAGGCAAAACAGTGAACGCTTCCTGCACGAACGGGTTAAGTGGAGATAAAATAAATGTTAACGGATTGAAATTTCTTGAAATTTTTTGTTGGTTTCAGAAGAAACCAACAAAAATAGTTCCTCTCACATCCTTTATACCGTTACAAAAGTACACAAGTTAATTTGTTCTAACAATTTTCCCATTTTAACTGTGAACAGATAAACCCGAGTGTTATTAGGTGTTACGTCATTGTATACGTATGTGTATTGACTTCGCCTTAATGATCTGAATCTGCTGAACATTTTAAGCTGCTGAATTGTTTTGTTTTTCTTTCTCACATGCTCCTAACTTTAATTTGTTTGATTATCTATTTACTTGTTATACCTGTCGTGTGATTTGGAGAATGATTTAAAATAAAATATGATGGGTTCATATCCTTAAAAGGCCAAACATTATTAAAAAGGGAAATTATCACAAAAAGCGAAAGATTACCCTCAGGTAATCTCCTACAAACTTAAAATCTTAGATTATGTGACAGTGAACAAGATTAAAAGTGGTGTGTTTACTAATTATTCTCAGTTTCAATAAGGTTCAATTACTTTTGCCGCTCTATTCTACGAGATGTCTGGCGCCAAAACCGACCAATAAAAGCATTCAAGGCTGATTGTCAACGAAAGTATTACCATCGACTCGTGTTAAATGGCGTTGCTTCCATTATCTGTTACATGAATCCCTCTGATCACTTTGATATTTTACTGTACCGTTAGCATGCTAGCTATCAAAATAACAGCATTTGAATTTTTGATAATAGGAAAGCTGCATAAGCGATTAACAACTTCCACGATTAATTGGTATTGTTTTGTTGCATCACTGACGAGTCCTAGAAGGACGAACAGCCGTATGATGCAGTGTCATTCACTTCTCTGACACACGGTATCTACATTACTAAATTAAAAAGGTACGGCATATGTGTGTTGCGTCATCTTTCATGATACACGGTTGCAGCCCCTGTCTGTGAATTTATTACCCCCCGAAATTTGCTAAAGCGTCATAACCACATTTATCTTCTTTGAGTAGAGGCATGATAATAGTTATGCGTTCGTACAAGTGTAGTTTACGATATGCAATCATAAGGTACTAATTTTTTTCCTAAATTCGTAAATTAAAGAGGCTTTATGAATCTGACACTTCTGCTTTAACATCAGTTTAGATAAATTTTCATTCCAACGTTTTAGCCACTGCATCACTGAAGAGTCCTAAAAGGACGACAAAACAGTATAATGCATTTTAATCATTTTTTTCAACATACTGTATATATAACTAAATTCAAAAAGGTGCAGCACATGTACATGTATGTGTCTTACGTCAGCTTTGTTAAAGGCATTTCTAGTATAGCGTTATTTTCGATTTCTGTATCATTCCTAATGATACAGCGATTCTTTGATTACTAGCCTTGTCGGAATTGCCATCCGATAACGGAAAATATTTCATTTTAATTGCTTGGTTTTCTGCACAATTCGTCGAACTAATGAATATCTGAACTTTTTCTCATACCATGTGTAAAACCATCCTACATTTATCAGCATTTCAACAAAACACACCGGAAGAATGTCATTGAGTAATTGGCTACAAATTGAGCGTCATACAAACAGAAGAGTAGCACGCGCGTACACATGATCTCTCTTGCATAATTTATTAGACGGATTCATTAAACTTTCATTTTCTGTTTCGATTGAGATTAGGACAAAATGTTTGTACTGCGAGACAATTATGCAAGTTGTTTTATCGTGCACAAAATGGACCAAACATGTTTTAATTTTAAATTGCGTGGAAATCAATTACCACATAATTATTTGGTAGAAATGCTGTCATTGCTAAAACATAAAGTTTCAACAAAATAAAAAAAAGAAAAATTAAAGACGGTAATTTCTTCCATGTCATTGTTTTTTTTTCATCTGAAATATAATGTAAGGAAACAAGAAAGGAAATTAATATCGTAATTTGCGTGCAAATGCTCCAGTATAGTTAATCATACCTGTCTCAGCGTTTTAATTAAACCACGTAGAAAAGAATTTTATATATAATTTTGTAATAATGAAATCGCCATTATCATTTATTAATGATATTTTGCAGCCATACCGATATGGGTTAGCTTCTCTTTCTGGTCGATTTACTACCCATTAGTACAAATGTAAATCCTTGTTTATCCAATATTACAAAATGCAGTTCTAAGCAATGATAATTTATATCAACTAAAATATTCCCGCTTTAGTAATACACATTACATGTAGTATAAAATCTAAAACGCATTCTTAGTCTTCCTATGCAAAATAACACCGATCAGCAGTTTTCATGGATTCAAATTCTTTCTGATTTACTTAAAAAAGTGCTAGATTGAAATGAAAAAAAAAAAAAAAAATATAAATCTTTAATCACATACTTGTTTTCGATTTTCAATGTCTTCAAGTTTTTGTTTTAAATTGATGCTCCCGTTTAATCATTACAAATTAATGCTTTTGAAATTAATGTTTTTCTCGTACTTAAATAACACAACCGGGATGAAATAAAAACTGAATATGCAGAATGTCTGAAATGCAATATAAGAAACATTTTATCTGTCTTTAAGCAGTTCATTTCAAGTGAAAAATATATTGATAAAAACCCATTTTTGTCTAACATCTTTGATACTTATAGCATCAAACGTGCAAACGACCGAATGACTAAATGCTCAAATGACTGGATTTGCACACTCATAAAAATGATGCAAAAACTAGATTTGTACACTTACGAAATTATACTCAAAACAAACAAAATCAGATTTGTGCAACACTAAATAAAATACTATAAAACAGCGCCTTAATTTGTAATGAAATTGTAATATAATAAATAATGTTTTAGGACTCACACAACTAAATAATTTACTTTATGTTATTACTAAGTTTCCGAGCTGATAACTTTAATATTTGAAGTTCAGCACTTGTGACAACTACCTAAATTCACAGATACATACATGACAAAGGCTTCAAGGGGCATTGTATGGGGAGTTTACTGTCATTTTAGTTCGATACAGGCGTCTGCTTCGGACAACCGGAAATTGACATGCCAAACCAGTGAAATGGGACGGGAACACCCTCTGACTTTTGACCCCATATCAATCCGCCATCACATATCAAAATCTACCAAAAGTATGTTTATTTGTAAAGTTAAATATTTGTAGATTTCATTCAATGTATAATAGGTCAACAACTACCTATTTAAATTACTCAGAATCGCTGTACTTAGCCGGGACTACAAACGTATGAAACACTTTGTTATAGGCTGATTTAGTTGTGTGAGTCCTTTGCACTTCTGAAATTATACACAAAATAAATAGATTTGTACCCATCTTAATGTAACAGAATACAACCCTTCGTAGATTTGTGCACGAATCAATCTAATGAACAAACAGCGTTTTCTGTATAGGCAAAATAATCATACACTGCCCCAAAAGATATACACATAACATATATAAATATATTAAGTTAAAGCATTATGAAGATTGAAAACGAAACAATGGTACAATGTATATTTTAAAGAAAAAATGTTACAGACGATTTGTATAATCCGTTCTATTTTTAGATAGCATTGAAACACGACAGCAAACCAACCAGGTTGCAACCTATTTTAAGTTACACACGATGTGCTAGGGACCTTCAATGGTCCCTCCGGTCAAGGTCTTCCTTGACCTCATACTTCAGAGGTACAGTTTTCTCGAACTAAGAATCCCGATTCTATACTTTTTTTCCTACAAAGTTTTCCCCAAAGTACTTTTAACCATCTGCACAATTTCAAATATCCATAGGCATTGCCATTGTATTGTATAGATACCATTGGCAAATAAAACGATTCAATTTGACTTTCCCATAACAAAACAAAACTAGATTTTGCTGTTTTCAGGTGAACCAATCTGATATTTAATAGTCGTGCCTCCATGTTAAAGTTTGGCTTTATAGTTTCTTTCTCAAGGGGCGTTCTTCCCTGTGTTCTGTATTTTGTAGACGGTTTTACATCACTTAATGCTAAACTACACTATCTAGATATGACATTTTGCCCGTAGTTTCAGTGTCTTGGTTTTACACAGTTCAAGTCTTCACAGCCGTCGTGAGCCGTCGTGAGTCGACAAAAGATTTGCAAATCGTTAAACAAACCTAGCTAACCAGTCAAACAATCGTGCCCTGAAGATATTTCGTAAGTTAATCGGTGATTGATTAGACCTAAATATTTAGTGACAATTTACCAGAGGTGTGTGCACTCATGGCTTTGTACGATACAAACAAATATTGAACGCCAACAGATCAAGACACCTTGAATATTTAACAGAGTTTCAACACCAGTTAAAGGTTTTATCAGCAAAACTTAAACAACAAACTTCAAAACATGGAGAACCTTAAAAAGTACTACATGCATCACGTCAGGCCAGGTGTTTGTGAAAGAGGAAACGTCTCGTATCGTGTCATGTAATTGCATGTCAAACAGAAGCTATGTGTTGACAATGGAGAACTAGATTAGTGACAGTGGGACAACACTGCACAACAGTGACATTCATTGGTTTGTGATATTCATTGGTACACCTGCATATTGAATGGTTCGTGCTAGCGCACAATGTTGAATATGGGGGTAAGCTAATGTATATTACCCACAAATAAAGATGAAAAATATGACTACCAATAGCTATATTTACATTTTGTGTAAGCAAGGTACAGTGCTGCAGAAATATATGTATATAGTATTACTTAAAACATGTTTCAACGTCAGGGCAAATCCATACAGAGAACAACCACCAGTTGATAGTGGAGCAGTGCAGTCTCTAACGTTACAATTATGACGTCATATGTTGGATGACGTCCCAATGTTCTAATGTATGTTTTTTAAAAATAACAAACATTAAGCCAAGAAGATTCATTTGTCTATGTACAATTGAAATGAAAATATAACGTTATGCATACGGATTCTAGCCAATTGTAACTTCCCAATACAAACGAGACAGTTCCATATCCCTATATTTAAATGAGTTTCTAAACGGCTGCAACATAAAAGCTTGAAGAGTACCATTGCGTCTTTTAGAAATATTAGAAAAATGGTATTTTTCTGCTTATCAAGTAAACCTGCTTTATCTTGCTCAGCAGGGAAACAATACATTTTAGGCAAGGATTAAGTGATTGGTGGGTTTTTCGGGTGAGGACACAAAATATTCATCATTGAATTCGTTATGATGCAGATTAGGATGATGCTTTTTTAATAAAGTATGTGTCTGATTCTTTCAAACTAAATCAATGCTTGTGCTTCTCAATCTCCCCCAGGTGATTCGGTCGATTCGTGCTCAGTTCAACATTAATGTAATCACGATACATAAAGCAATACTATTAGATTGATTGGGTAAGCTCTGTTAGGCGTTATTTGAACGGACAACATTAAACGTTTTGTAAACAAATGCGGCGTATAATAAAGGATGCCAACCTTCGATCATGCTTGATTTATTTTATTTGTGTTTACAGGAAAAAGTAGTCCATCACTTTGAGATGGCAATACAGTTAAGATTGAATGTATTGCAACACGAATGCTATCCCAGATTTTACAATCATTCACGTCTTTGAAGATCATCAAGGGCCCACATAGGCCAAAAAACAAGGCCAGCAGTAACTACTACATCAATAACCCATGGTAATCTCATTCTGGCACGTAAGAGTAATTTATATAACAAATGTAACATTACCAGTGGATCGTAGGGTAGACAATTGATAAACTGTTAAATAACTTCCCCCAACTGCAAATAAAATTGTATAAAACTTCAAAGAACAGAAAACTTTGACAAAAAGGACGATGAAGTATTTTCTCCAATATAAAGCTACGGGGCTTTCCACGAAAGTTTCGAGAGACCTAATCCAACAAATGAAATCCGAATTTCAAGAGAATGATTGGACTCTTTGGAAGATTATTCCAGACAATAAGCTAAACGTGAACATGCTAAATTGGATCCACTTTCAGAGAGGCTGAAATATATCAGGTCATGTCGGCAGACAATGTATCTAATAACCTGATCCTTGTTTACAAACGCAGCTACATGTATTGCCTGCAAATAGAACTAGGCGTGCTAAATAACCACGTTAACCTACTTACACATTTAGCGGTTTTCGAACGATGAAATACTTTCGAAACCATTCATCAGTATTGACATCTTCCTAGATAGTGGTTTATGAAAAAAGCGATGATCTACCTCGTCTATATTAGATACCTAAACTCCACAAGGATTCTGATAAGCAGCATGTTATGACTGTCTTTTCTAATTGCGCAACCTTAATCTCTTTATCAGAACTTCTAACTACAATTCTTAGTACCATTAAATGCGGGCTTCAGTCTTATTGCGACAATGTACTCCAAGAGTGGCATTAAAGGGATGTGAAAATAGAAGAAAAACCCACAAGATGTTCGCATCAATCTTGAGCACTTCCTTCTCAAAAAAAATTCGTTTATTAAACATTTGGTTTTTCCACATACCAAAGGCCAAACTGAAAAAAACGGTCTTCATTTCTTCGTTATGAGGGCTCTCTTTTTCAAAAAGGTGGACAACGATTTTTTTTCTTATATCGATACACCTATTTGTCGACAGGAGCTTGTATTAAATGCGCGTGCTATAATTATGACTGATCTTCTTCATGAATACAATATAATTCGTGTGATGAAACTGGTTGGTTGGTCGCTTTGCTGTTTGGTTGTTTACGTACATGCTTGGTTGGTTCTACATTAAAATATAACGAAAGAATACTGGTCCTATTTTCCTTACAAAATTCAATGGAGATATTTTTGCGAATCTTAACTGGAAAACGTCAATCATTTATTGTTCTCTTCAAAATGGTTATAAATGTATACATTAAGCAGGTCTGCTTATAAATTGAGACATGCACGTACTATTTACAGTATTATAATCATATATAATGCAATGATAATACCACTATCTAGTTAAAGTATTGTCGATTATTTATATATGTTTTAGGCTCCAGGAAAATTGCCATGGTAGTGTTTAGATGTTCCGCTGAGGGAATCTACCAATATTATTCCAATAACACTTATTCATTTGGCGTCGACAAACTTAATGCCAACATATATATGCTGTAGATAAGATTGCGAATATAGTTAAAGTTAATTTAAATCGATAATTCTTATACAGATAATAAAATTAATTCTAAACCCATCATAATACTGAAATGAGAAAACGCTTTCAAAGAGTAAAAATGTACTCTAACAAAATTTAATCGCTTCCACTATCTTGCATAACTGTCAGGAAATTTCTATCAACGCTTATCACAAATTCTGGTCTGTAAATGTTTGTAAGAAAGGGATCAGTCGGAAAATATGCAAAAAATTATCAAATTGAAATAAATAAACAAAATAACGGGATTCATCGTTCTTCACAGTGAAAATAAAAATCTGAACTGTACTTAGTTTTTTTTCCCTTTTAGAGTTGCACGTTATTAATCCGGAATTGAAATCCTCGCTTATGGTTTGCCAAAAACAAAAACAAAAAATTAACTGCACCACAATGACAACGAACACGGCCATAACTGACTGATCGCAAATATAAAGAGAATTTTCAATAATTAAAATACCGTAGTGTCAACGTACTGGGACAGAAACTGCCTCAGTGTCAGCACATAGATCATAAGTTATTAAGATAGCAGGATGATAATCGTAATAATTACGATAAATTCACCATCAAGCTATATCTTACAATAGAATTTATTGTAGGAATGTTCGTCAGCAGTCAGCCGTCCACGCATTAACACTGCAGGCTGGGAAAGAAGGGATAGTAATGTAAAGAAAGAGAAAGTTCAAATTGCCAAATCAAAATGCGTACCCCCTTCGTGAAGCAAAGTTCATTGTCATTACACTGATAGTGTAATAAAAGTCACTATCTAATAAACAACAAGTGCCATAGAAAACCTAAAGAAAAATCTGAGAATACCGAATCGTCAACAAAACCTTAATCCTAACTCAAAATTGATTAAACTAGGGGCAAAATATGAAAACAATTACATGGCAACTATTGCAAACATACGACAAAAGACAAAGTGTTTCGGAGGAGTAAGATTCTTTTGCTTCATCGACGACACCTGCCATGCAAATCTTGGTCACACCAAAGTAAACATAAAGTTCTCAAAGAGAGAACCTATCTATAGTCATTACATTTGTATTCTCAATCACAATAAGTAAACACATATAAAAAACCGTCTATCTTCATATCATACAAGAAAACAAAATATTCCTAAATGACACCACGATGGTGACCATGAAACTTGCCATAGTCCTCATGAGGTGAAAATTCGAGTAACAAAATACAACAATAGAAACCGAATTATTATTTTAAAAGAAAGACAGTATGACAGACCTCAGCAAAGGAAGTCACCAGAACAAGATATTCTCTATTTTTAGAAAGGCAGATCTTAAGCGCAATATACATATCTTATACCGCAAGGGTCTTATTGTGGTAGGAAACTGGAGTACCACTAATAAGGATTACATCAATCATATCACCATGATCTGTTGTTCAGGGTTTGTAATTCCTATTCTATATATACATGTATTTTCATTTTCATCTCAGAGTACAATGTAAGCATTACAGATCAGATATGCATGCACAATCATTGAGTCATCAATACTCTGAAGATTAACTTTATATATATTAGCCATACATTTAATAGGTGAACAAACAGGAACAATTACAAATCCATTCAAACTAAACAGTAACTTTTTATGTTAGCGCTGGTTTAAAATCCACTGTTTCTATGGTCGATTGATAACCCAATGTCAGAATGTCTAGTGTAGAATGAACTTGAAAATCTTGTTTTCTCTCATATCTCGCCATGTTGGATAGAGTTTGCCCATGTAAGAAAGCTATGTAAGAAAAATCTATCTTACATAGCATTTCACGCGACGTGACGTCACAATGGCTCAACAATGACGTGACGTCACGAATACGGTAAACTCTGAAGCCGGAAAGAGAAAACGACGGCGTGATAAAATTAAAACCTTTCACAAAATTTTAACCATAAACACCAGGAAGAGGAGATTATTTTTTCTGCGCAAACTCTGTTTGCAAATATAGGGTATGTTTAAACTTGCTGTCTAATTTGTTTTCGTCAAAAAAGCTCATGGAAAAAGTTGAAATTTCAAAATGGTAGCCTGTTTAAACAGATTTTCGTGGTTTTTGAGCTTATTCGGGTAGTTGATATGAGAGAAAAAGACTCTTTCATTATGGGTGTATGTAGGATAGGGATATTCCACCCTCGGGATCACAAAATGTGGTAAAACCCTCGGCAAGCCTCGGGTTTCACCACATTTTGTGACCCCTCGGGTGGAATATCCCTATCCTACATACACGCATATGAAAGAGTCTTATAATATTTTATATGTAATCTTTCAAACAAGTCCATTTCTCAAAAGAAACAAAACTAAATGGTTGTAATACTCACAATCGATTAAACTAGGGACAAAATATGAACAAAGGGAATATAAACAAGCAGTCTCTTAAAACATGCAGGGGAATATGACCATGTGTTCCGGAAGAGTAAGCGTCTTTGCTTCATCGACAACATTCACCATGTAAATAAGTTTAATGGTCTAGGTCAAATCCAATGAAATATCACGTCCTTAAATTGGACCAGAATCATCATTCTATATTAAAACAAGTATATACGTTAATGAGCATATTCAAAAACGTCCATACAAAATATCTATAAATGAGACCAGGATAGCCACCATAAAACTTGCTCATAATCTTCATCAATCCACCTTAACCAATTTACACGCGGATTGTGCTAATGAAATAAAAGCCTTACGGAGACAAATGTTGCAATTTCATTATGTTATTGATTACTAAATGGCCATGTAAATGACAAATGAGCATTTGACAAAATATTTTAGCGGGCAATAGACCATGGTTGATAATTGATAGTTGATGAATATAAGAGTTAATTCGTATAATCAAAACAATACAAGATAATGTATAACTTTTGTAAACATTTTCTTTAGGTTGGAAAGTATGATTTATATAAAGTTATTTTACAAAACCGAAAAATGTTTTATGTGACGTTTCGATGACTTGTACGATATGTACCCTGTCACCTTCATCAGAATAATGACCACTAAAGCCTATGTATATAAAAGTTGTCAAATGTACAAGTTGGTAAATGACAAATCGGTCATTTCGTCTACGTTGTTAGGCGTATGTACATAGTAAAGTAATTGTAACGAAATGACTAGATTCATTATAACAAGCTGTTTAACCTGTCATAAATAAAACAATCATATTAGCAATATGATCGTAACATTCCATGGAAATACCAAGTGGAGTCCGATTTGAGAGCTGAACTACCTAACGTGATAAAAGACGTTTGCATTAAATATTGCAATTTCGTACGACAATTTGGCAGCAAACTTTGTATGCAATACGATGTGTAAAGTAATTTTGAAAAAAATAATGAATGTGGGAATTTTGCTGACTTCCCAACGTTGCAATTGTGATCGAAACATGTAACAACATAATGAAACATTGAATATATCCATACTCCTCAATTGCTTAAAAGAATAGAAATAGTTACTTGTACAATCTCAGACAGGCGAGGAACTCGAGCTTTTTGACATAGGCCATATATCATACCCGAGCTCTATTTTCTTTCGAATAGTCTCGTTACGTGCCCTTATATGTCGCTGGAATAAAACCGTATGCGGGCACCAGTATCCAATGCCCCCTTTTTAAAATTTTTTTATCGATGAACGTTTTTTCAGAAGTTAGCATGTGAACCGGCGACAATGTCAGAGCCCTCTTAATGCCGAGAAGACCCCCGTTTGTCAATCATCATCCTATTTTCATTTCACATATCAGAACTGTTTATCTTCGTGGGATTAAACGTCAATGTACGTTGGATATTTACCAGAACATAGTCAAGATCTTTAACAAAATTACATAACAATTCTAGTCATCATTAAACATCACATTTTGTTCGCCATCAACCCACATAAACTCTGCCCTCAAATTGATGTTTTTATAATTGAATTAGATGCAACGTCTTCGGGTTTCCGAAATTCTAAATTCCCATTAGAAGATTTACATATCTTCATATTAAGATATTAAATGACGATCATTACTTTCTCATGCATGTTCGGGTTTACAAAATCGGAAATAAAATATCGATAATATGAATGTCTTCGATAATGGTTTTCAGTTCCATTTTTATTGCATTCGATGGTTTTCCGGGGTAAAGTCACGACGAATATTTGGCAAGCGCTATTATGTTAAAGAACACGGACTGTAAAACTATTTCGCTAACTTATGCTTAATGGTAAACCAATCCACATGGGTTTTGTTGTGCTTATATCTAAGGCAAAACTGGCTATGACTTAAACATGAAGCCATCACTTCTTATACTTAAAAACTGATTCTGTATTGCAAAAAGCTTATGTACAAACTGAATTAAAATCAACTTTGGATGCCAACTGTGTCCCAGTGAGTACACTACGAAGATAATAGTATCATACTGTATACACTTGGCTTGTGAAGTTGGACCAACATATCAATCATTTGTTGAAAGAAATACTGGTATGTGAGTTTACAAGCCATATTTTTATGTGATATGAGTCCTTGTTGCTATTTTAGTGCTTCTCTTTTTCTGCTGGTTTCCTTAAATTCAAGTTGTATTTGGTTTTTTTTTCATTTGCCGTTTTCTTTCCAATGTCATATATTTGTCATAATTATATCGCTGCAACACTAAACAGTAACAACGACCCATGTATCACGACAAAGCAGTCTAAATATCCCTCTAAGTTATATTTATAATAAACAAGGAATGGAAGTCATTGTTTGTAAACTTATATAATGATATGAATGTTCAGTCGTTACATCCATCTGTGTGAAGTCATCTAGGGCTTCATGCCAACTTGGAACAGTCTACTTTGTATAGTATTGGCGCAAATAATAATTATTCATCATTTGACTGTTTGACACAGGAGCGTACTCCGTGTTAATCGAAGCGGAGTGACAATATTCTCATTGAACAATCTTGATCTATGACGTTATAAGTAAAACACATGTTCAATGTTCTTATAATCATTTGCAGTTTTAATAAATGCACAATTGTCATGTTTTTATATTTGCTGTTAGATCCACGTTTATTCCTCAATATAAATAAGTTCTAGATACACGTGTATGCTAACTGTGTAAAATGATAATCTTGGGCAACTAGGTACCATAGGTTCGTGCTATAAAATAAATTTTGTGATAACACGTTACTTTTTATAGACATTAATATCTCTAGGTTGTGCTGCATTGTCATTAAAGTTGCGATTTCCAGGCAGCAGCTAGTTTTAGTGCCATCTTATGAGGCGAACAATATGATCACGTGGAAATCTGCTTGAAATTGAAAATGACATATAATGTTTTAAGATAGCAGTTCTATTTTTTTATTACTATTATTGTATTGCTTGTCTTTGATGATCATTGTATGAGATAGGAAGTGATATTACCATGCTCCTAAATAAGGCGAGGAGTCTTAAAAAACTATTTTTGTAACACTTAATACTGTTTAGATGATTGGCTCTGTCTTTGAAATATAGTATTTCCCATATGACATTGAAAAACATTTTCTAGTGATAGATGTCGACAACAAACAAACAACACAGGGATTCGAGAGAAGCATGTTGATCGAAACTATGGGCAAGTCTTATGGTCGCCATCTTTGTCTCGTTAAGAAATATTCCATATATGAAGATGGACGTTTTTGAATATGGTCATTATAGTGCTTACCTGTTGTGTTTGACAATGTTGACTCGGTCCTAATTTCGAGTACTTGATGTTTACTTTGATTTTGATGGGGCCAATATTTACATGGCAGGTGTCGTCGATGAAGCAAAAGACGCTTACTCCTGGTCCTATTTGCTTTTACTTTTACGAGAGTCACCATGTAAATCTTTCCTTGTTTATATTTTGTCTCTAGTTAAATCGATTTTTAGTTCGAATTATGATTTTTTTAACGCTTCGGTATTCTCTAAATATTTTTTTTTTGTCCTGGAGATGACAACTTTACAATGACATTGTCATTAATAGAGTACGATTAAATCCTCTTAAACCAATTAATCACTCAAAACAAACCAGCTTAAAGGCCCAATATACGTAAATTGAGGATATTTTTCGGGATTCTAAAAAATTCTGAAAAAAAATCATTTGATAACCATGCAAAAATAAGTCTAAAACGAAGTTAACCTAAGCGGTAACTGACAAGAAACTCTTGACAAAAAACAATTCAGATGTGGCCCAATTAAACAACAAGCCGAAGTCATAAGACAGGTCAAAATGGATGCGTGTTTACAAATACCGAGTTTCAACTACTGCTGTATCGGTAACCGCGTAGGAATTCATCTTGCATATTACTGATATCAGTTAATCTTAAACAAATCTTGAAATATAATAAGTTATTAGGCTTGATTTTAGCTTCAGGTTTTGCCGAAAGTTACGTATATTGGGACTTACATATCCATTAAATAAAATAATTCATAACATTCGAACAATGCCCTGTCTAACAGTATGTAGTATCAACAGATGACAATGAACACTTAAAACAATCACAGAGATTTAACACCGTTGTGGGTTCAACACTTACTCAGATCGAATATTTGTTCTGTCACAAGGTCCAGTCTGAGACACCAATTGATGTACTGAGGGAGACAAGGAATCATTTATGTCTGCATTGTGAAGAAAACACCAAAAGGAAACTCGTCCGGCATTAAAACCATTCGCCCACATAAAACAAACCCGCGTTCTTGTTTGGTCGACAGAGCTTCAACTTCTGTCCTTTTGGTTCGTTTTAAAAAAAAGTACTTATCAAACGCCCATGCCTTTGTCTGATAATGACGAGAGCGTTTCAGAATACAAACCATATTTTTCATAAAAAGGTATTCGTTTGATTAATGCGTTTACATGCTTTCGCCTTAACGCGACTGGAACAATGGAATACATCACGAAAGTGTTTTTTTCTCTCTCCGTTTATTTCTGTCTTTCCTAAGAGTGGTTTGGCGGCACATTTTATACACCCTGTTTGGCATCAGAGATGTGTTCCCTGACGATAAATGGGTTTTGTATTATTATAGAGACAGGTTTGATGTCCATAATGTTTGTTTTTTTCCAAAATTTTCTTATAGTGGTCCAAAAAATCAATGGAGTGTCTTTCTTAAGGCGGATCATAAAAAGAAAAATCGTAACAGAACTGCTGAATTTATTTAAAAGGGATAAAGGAGAGAAGAGAAGCGCATCAAATCTAAAAAAAAGACAAAAAATACAACTTAAGCCGTTTGTACCAGCAAATGACCTAAACACCGATGGGGAGGGAGTTCTATGTGGCTCACTACTGATGTACTTATGTGTCAAATTATCGGATATCACAAGAAGTGTTTATGTTTTTTTTTCATCACGAAATGTGATCGGACACGAACATTAAATATATTTCTTTTGTGTTAAAAATGACATTCTGACATTACAAATCAATTTGGCAATAGGTTATTCTCTCTTTTGTCTTAATACTGGAGACATGCACGAACCAACCTATAAGAGCATCAGAAAGTGCTTGATAATTCCAGTCTCTTCCTAAGCCATTCCTTCTAACAGCCGGGCTTACTTTAAACATTGTTCCAGCATGGTTTGACGATACGGGGCTCCAAGTGTTAAAAGCTCAGACAGTCCATACGAGCTAATCGGGTTGTCTCCTTGTCAGAAATATTTGAGTTTACCCTAGGGACAGCCAACCTTTATCCTCGCCACCATCAAAACTACACGTCTCATGGAGAATACCCGTGTTTGATTTATCTTATAGTTTAACATGGTAATAGTCTTTTGAGACATACTGAAGCTTTCCACTGAATGTAGTAGAGATTGTTACCAAATCTAAATACTGCTTAAAGTATTGTACAAAGCATACACACGATAATAACATTTTTATGATTTAGAATATGATACATTCGAGGTAAAACATTCTTCGAATACTTCGAAAGCAATGCTTAAAACAGAATAGCATAAAGCTAGATGCAATAAAATCAAAAAGAAAATGTCTATAAAGATTTACCGGTTACAAATACTACTGAATTTAGACATCACTAAGGGAAACATCAAGGGTAGTATAACTGCAGTCCTATAAAACAGCATTGATATATAGTAAACTGTTTGGTGATAAGAGACATGTTGTTTTTTTAAAAGCGATTACAGCTTAATCGAGATGATCCTGAAAGTAAATCTGACTTCATTATTCCCAGTGCTGTCTTGATGGTTTGTAGTAAATCGGGCAGCCCCTGCAACGCCATTCACTTTTTAGTGTTTCACAGAAGCTTTCCAAACAATAGAAAACTGCAATACAGTTAGCTGGTAAATAATTAATAGATAAACTGTTTCTGAAATATTTCTTAACATAGGCATTGCAAAACGGAATATACACCGCCATCCAAAAGTTCTGATAAATCTTTTCTGCAAACGCTTTGAAATTGAGCAAAACTCAATTTTGAAGTTTGTATTATTATTAATATGTTTATGTTATAATGAACTTTTGTTATTTTTCAACTACATGTATGTATGGTTTTTGATACAATTAAAATACTCAAAATGCAATATTTTGCAATTTAACGTTTATACGTATATATATTTCTTTCTGATATTTTTGACAATGGGTCATTGTATTAATTCCATTTAATTGGGTAAATGAAAGAAAGCAACTTTTATTCATTTTTGAACATTTTCACAACAAGAGCCCTCCCGTGATCCTCACTGCAACTTCCAGGACTTAGTTTTTTTTAAAATAAAACGCCAATTGTCACTGATAAGTGAACTTTTTTTAGGAAATTGCATCAGTTGCGTTCATTTTTTGTTGGCTAATGGCTTAATATGTACACAAAGTTTGTAACAAAACTTTTTGATGGCAGTGTATACTTAATGAGAATTTAAAATTGGAATACAGCATACGATCAAATTCCTGAAATACAACAGAATTACATATATATAGTTTCCATATTCACGGCAACAAATTTTACCCTTGTTTACACAATTCATTACCTATATGGTAACATATTAATCGATAAAAAACCTCTTGGCAGATAGAAACAAAAATACCATGTGAAGTTTCAATGACCTGCTTCGAAGACTTAGACGCAAATTAAGTCTTATAGATATTAAAAATAGCATGAATCAATGTTTTATCAAAACAGAGAAAGCCAGCACATCTGCCTCAGGATAACTTCTCCATGTCCATGTTGATTGTTAACCATGAGCCTTGTATAACATTTACGTACCAGACATTTTAAAAGGAAACACTTTGTAGGAATTTGTACTCTTTATCAAGCATGATGTCATGAAGAAACAAGTATCTGTTGATGTCAGGTACCACTTTAGATCTAGTTGATCACATTTTAACTCAACTGTTTATCACATCGTATATCTTAGAAGCGTGTGTAGAGTACTCTACCATAACCTTACATAACACCTTTCTTAATGAGAAATGTTCAATCGATGCAAACGTGTATACAATGGTCTCCATGCAATGGTGATTTGGGTTTTTTTATGGTCTTTTTTTATAACTTCACAGTGTTTAATGGTATCTGCGATAAGTTTTATTAAACACAAAACCTCTAGATGAATGATATCTAATATACTTCCACTTTATACAGGGTATATAAAAGTAATCGATTTGATTTTCGCTCAACTTCGTTGTCAATGGAGCTGGCCTTATATAACCGTTAGTACAAAGTGAAAGCCTATAAACAACTCGCAGACCTTGCTCCCCTCTCAGTAATTTACGCTTTCAGTATTCATGAAACCGATCGGTTTCATGAATAAGGCATTAGTCTTTGGGAACCAGAAGCTTGATATACCTCTTCATCCCAATATACCTATTTGTATAAATATAAAAACAAAAGCATTTCACATTTTCTTCGATAGTAATTGAGATGCATACATCATTGTCTGGAACACGATGTTGTACTTATATCAGTCATTGGGTATTGTCCTTGAACAGACTGACAAGTACCTGGATATATCGTTATGGTTGTATCTAGTCTACAACCATTTGTGTTCCAATAGTTCTGCTATCATGCATGATTGATCAAATAATCTAGAATTCTGCCTAGATATACTCTTTTTTCCAGTTTTATGTTCTGATGGAGTCGTACTGATGTGGGTCCTAGTGGTGCAGGAGACTTGTATTTGCACCTCAAGAAACAAACCATCATAAACATTATTGATTTTTACACGATACTCTAGATTTGTTTTTCATCTCTGCCATTGCTACTTGCTGCGAGGGTTGAGGCAGACATTTGAGAAATGTTTAAACGCCACAAGCAAGACACATCCAGTCTAGACTATTACAGAGAGCAGCAGTTGAAATCATTGGACTACACTTGTAGGTGTTGTTCTGGTATGAAATTGACACCATCAAAACAGAAGATATATTGGACATTAATCGATTTTCACACAAACCGCAGCTGTAATGGAAGAAGGACCATCCTTGGTTCAATATTTAAGTGATATTTTCAAGAACTTGCATGATTTCGTTAAGAATACAAACTACATGTACCCTTCAAGTGACAGCCCCTTCAAAACAATCGACTTGTCTCAGGGAACGCGTGTAAGTGCAGATGTACAGTGATAATTAACTACTTGTATATAGGAAGTTTCCAAACACTGTTATCGCATAACATTGTTCATATATGGTAAGCATCACTTTATAGAAACGGCAAATACAATTTGAGTCCCTGAGGTTTGCTGGAACCTCCATAGCCATAGTTAATTCCATTTGAGTAGTGGCATGGTACATAATATACACATTTTCGTAGTACACGATTTGAAATTTTTCAAAATTAGTTTAATTTTACGTTTAAATTCATATTTGAAAGGGGTTTCATGCATTTGGCTCTTCTGCTTCAACATTTGTTTTAAAATTTCTCTGAAGAGTCCTAGGAGGACGAAACAGCTGTATGGTACAGTTTAAATTCCTTTTTCGGCATATTGTATCTATTACTAAATTTGTAAGGTGCAGCATATGTGTGTGTTACGTCATCTTTGGTATCTTGGTGTACTGATTGATGATATACTGAGGAGTGCCAGTAAAGACAATACTGGGATAACGCTGCATCATTTCTTCAATACGAATTAATAATATCGCAATGCAATGCCTGACGTTAATTGATACAAAGTAGTTACACCTTTTATTCTAAACGTGAACAAATCATATTTCTAAAATGATGATATTTTCAATAGAATCAATATTTTATGAAGTTTAACCGATTTCAAATTGAAAGGATGAAAAAAAAATGAATACAATTGATTTTGTCTTTACTTAACCACCCGATCAATCCAGTGATTCGTATATATAAGCGTTTCAACAGTGCTTAAGAAAAAATAATTTCATTAAAATGCAGGTAGTTTACAAGTCATTAAAAGGAATGCACATAAGAGTTTCTATATAACACTCAAATTTGAAGCCTTATAGAAAAGAACACATTATAGATATATGTGCTCCATGTTTTTCAATCACGGAGTAGATACACGTTTAACATTGTTAACTATCACGGACTAGATACACGTGCAACATTGTTTACTATCACGGAGTTGATACACGTGCAACACTGTTTACTATCACGGAGTAGATACATGTGCAACATTGCTAACTATCACGGAGTAGATACACGTGCAACATTGTTTACTATCACGGAGTAGATACACGTGCAACATTGTTTACTATCACGGAGTAGTTACACGTGCAACATTGTTTACTATCACGGAGTAGATACACGTGCAACATTGTTTATTATCCGGAGTAGATACACGTGCAACATTGTTTACTATCACGGAGTAGATACACGTGCAACACTGTTTACTATCACGGAGTAGATACACGTGCAACATTGTTTACTATCACGGAGTAGATACACGTGCAACATTGTTTACTATCACGGAGTAGATACACGTGCAACATTGTTTACTATCACGGAGTAGATACATGTGCAACATTGTTTACTATCACGGAGTAGATACACGTGCAACATTGTTTACTATCACGGAGTAGATACATGTGCAACATTGTTTACTATGATGGAGTAGATACATGTGCAACATTGTTTACTCTAATTAAGCGAAAAGATATTTCCACGCAAGCTCCAACTTTTACTGCAGTGCTACCCGAACTGAGAACGGCCCAGGTGTATAAACTCCTACCACTCAGCCGTTCACTTGTATCACAGCGGTGTCAAACTCCTATCAGTGCTATTTTTAGATTGGTATAGCTGTGACCAGTCCCTACGAGCTGTGACCTTTCATCTGTTGGATAATCGGGCTACTTGGTAGTGAAACCACTCAAAATAAAAACAATATGAATATGAGTTGAGAAAATCTTAATATATTTGTACAAAAGAATACAGTCAGATATTTGGATCATTCATCGAAAAATGCTGGGGTTTTTTCCTATACGTAACTTCAGGACATTTTTCTGAAAAAAAAATCAAGTTGATAACCATGCACAAATAAGCCTAAAACGAAGTAAACCTGAGCGGTGACTAACAAGAAACTCTTGACAGAAAAATCCAAAGAATTCAGGTGGGGCCCACTTCAGCAACAAGTCGAAGTTAGAAGACAGTTCAAAATAGACGCGTTTACAAATACCGCATTTCAACTGCTGCAGTACCGGTATTGATCTTGAATATTGCTGATATCAGTTAATCTTATCTAAATTTATTACTATAAAAAGTTATAAGGCTTGGTTTTCGCTTCAAGTTTTGCCGAATGTTACGTATATTGGGCCTTTAAACAGCTTTCAATTACACATTGCCACACAGGCTAAAATAATTCCCCAGCTCCGATTTGGAATGTTACCGAGGGCCGTGACTACGGCCAGCTCCGGAAAAGTCTCTGCAAAAACGGGATTGTTTCGGAGACGGGTGTCTCATTGCTGTAGCTTTTTTATTTACTGGTAGGCCTACAACTGGCCATCGTCGGAAACCCACGGTACACTTCTCTGACGTTTGCATCCGGGATGCAAACGTCAGAGAAGTGTACCGTAGGTTTCCGACGATGACAACTGACATTCTTTTCACTTTAGGGTTCGATAGATTACCACTTACAATTTTGTGACACGCAGATTTCGACACTCGGGTCTGTTTTGATATTTCCCACAACGAAAGACCTTCAGCATAAAGACGGATAATGGTGTTCCTTGAATTACTATCCGAAGGTTTTCCGTGTTGGCAAACACGACCGAAAGTGTTTTCATCCATTAGGCCTACTGCCAATCAGAATCAAGCGGCCGGAGCCTGAGGCACATGTTTTTATCGATAGACGTTTCAGCTGCGTTTTGTCGTTCTCAAAACTGAAAATGTGTTACCTGTAATATAAGCTGTCATTGTGAATTCGCTATATCTAATCTAAAAATAGAACCGATAGGAGTTCGACACCGCTCTGTGATACAAGTGAACGGCTGAGCAGTTGGAGTTTATACACCTGGGCCGTTCTCAGTTCGGGTAGCACTACGGTAATCCTTTTTTCAAAGTCACAATCCAGTTTTCTTTACCCTCCAATTTAAAAAAACAACAAACCCTTTTCCTATCCTCAAATTGGCTCAAACATTAAAAATGTTTTCGTATCTGCATCCTGTAGGAAATTCACATTAAAACATAAAAACCGAAATAAGTATTGTTTTACAAAGCAGAAGGATATCATTGATGTGGTTTAAAGCTGTACAGAAACCTGTCCCATATTTCACTTCTACGGTACACTTCTCTGACGTTTGCATCCGGGATGCAAACGTCAGAGAAGTGTACCGTAGGTTTCCGACGATGACAACTGACATTCTTTTCACTTTAGGGTTCGATAGATTACCACTTACAATTTTGTGACACGCAGATTTCGACACTCGGGTCTGTTTTGATATTTCCCACAACGAAAGACCTTCAGCATGAAGGATAATGGTGTTCCTTGAATTACTATCCAAAGGTTTTCCGTGTTGGCAAACACGACCGAAAGTGTTTTCATCCATTAGGCCTACTGCCAATCAGAATCAAGCGGCCGGAGCCTGAGGCACATGTTTTTATCGATAGACGTTTCAGCTGCGTTTTGTCGTTCTCAAAACTGAAAATGTGTTACCTGTAATATAAGCTGTCATTGTGAATTCGCTATATCTAATCTAAAAATAGAACCGATAGGAGTTCGACACCGCTCTGTGATACAAGTGAACGGCTGAGCAGTTGGAGTTTATACACCTGGGCCGTTCTCAGTTCGGGTAGCACTGCGGTAATCCTTTTTTCAAAGTCACAATCCAGTTTTCTTTACCCTCCAATTTAAAAAAACAACAAACCCTTTTCCTATCCTCAAATTGGCTCAAACATTAAAAATGTTTTCGTGTCTGCATCCTGTAGGAAATTCTCATTAAAACATAAAAACCGAAATAAGTATTGTTTTACAAAGCAGAAGGATATCATTGATGTGGTTTAAAGCTGTACAGAAACCTGTCCCATATTTCAGATTCGAGCACTCGTATCCAAGTAATTCATTACAATCCGCGTGACCTGGGGTACACTTGGTCCCTTCGAGTCCCCCACAACACGGTTTCTCGTGAAGGGGACCCTCTCCTTGGCAAATATCATTCTCGTCACAACTCAGGTCCAACGTTAGGGTAACGGGAACGATGATCGCTACAATCCCAATCACGAACTGTATTGAGATTAGCATCGCGAAAATAACGCATGTTTCGGTGTATACGGTCTGTGCTTCAGTCGATTTCTACATCATTGCAAGATCATTAACCAAAGTCAAAGTGCCATCTGAAACAAAATGGTCATCAAAGGTGACAAAGTCTTGTGAGTTTTTTTTTTCTTTCGTCGTCATTTCCCTTGCATCCTCACAAATTGTTGTTCACATCTTTGTTATATTTCGTTTCAACGCTTAAATGTTAACTTCAAGGACAATGTGAAATTTGAATCAATTAACTGAATCTTATTCTTTTATTAGCTCATTTCCGGGTAATATCTTCATTGAAGATATTATCTCCGTGATATGGCTCATTTCCGGTGAAATTCATGAGATCAAAATTCCATCAGTTCCGAAAGTTCCACAAAGTCGCGTTTAATGGTTTTATAGGATTTAATTATGTATCCCGTTAAACAACTTTTCCCGGAAATTATAGGTTTTTACAGAGATTGTGCGTTGTAATTATTGATCAAAACATACCTTTTTCTCAGTGTTGAAACGTTGTTATTAAAATGCCAATATAGAAATATAATCCATCAAGTCCGTTCTTCAGATGAGATTACAGATTCACGAGAACACTAGAAGTTATTCATGCAGTATGGGATAGCGAGTTACTTCGGGAAAGGAAGCGGAAGGAAAAACAAGTGAACATAATATATCATGACGAACCGCCTGTCGTTACAGTAAATCATCGAGATTTTTTTTTATATTCATTGATTTTTTTTATTTGCGACTGCAAGATATAAGACAATTATAAAAAATATCAATTCAATAACAGTTTTTAATAGGGAAATGCTAACATATACAGTCACCTGATCTAACAGGTTTATAGTATTTGTGCATGCATTAACTGTGTCGATCAATGTTCGGCAAAACTGCCATCCCAGTAATGGTTTATACGTGTATTGAAATGTTAGAAGGAACATGTATGATCCGACAGCATAACGCTACGAAGATGTTTCCTGGTTAGAACTGAACACATATACTGACCAATTATTTATGGCGTTAGTATTATCGGTGTTGATGACGTCGGATGCTTACTTACAAATGTTGTTGATTTGATTTTTTATAAAAGAACAGCTTTCCAGCAAGTAGGATGTGAGTACATATGTTGAGTATTTGTGTAGAGGAGAGGCTGTGGTTTGTTCGTGTAAACCTCTTTGCTATAGACTAATGCTGACTTTATAGTGCTACCACACTGAAGTATACTGCCAAAGGCCCCTAACAGAACACCCCATACGGTCATATTATACTGACAACGGGTGAACCAGTCGTTCCACTCCCATGGTGCTTAACGTCAAGCTGGGAGTAGTAGCTACACTGTATTATGTTTTGAGACTCTGGAACATGGGTCGTGTTAACGAATTATTTCTAAACAAAATCTTTATTTATATACTAATGGAATATGTATCTTCAAAACATTAAGTGATTAAATATTGGTATTATTAGGTCCATACTCTTGCATGATATGAAGATGGACGTTTTGGAATATGCTCATTAGTATGTATGCTTGTTGTGAATGAGAATTATGCCTCAGTTCTCACGTTGAGTCCATAATACTTAGTTTGAATTAACATAAATTTACAAGGTGGGTATCGACGATGAAGCAGAAGACGCTTACTCTCCCGGAACACCTGGTCTTATTCTCTTGTGCTTTTACGAGGGTCTCCATGTAAATATTGTCTTTGTTCATATTTTGCCTCTAGTTTAATCTATTAAGAGCTCGGTTTATTGTTTGTTGGCGCTTTGGTTTGCTATGAATTAGCGATGACGGACTTCTTTTACAACTTACTGAACAACATATTGTTTTTTACGATCGGAAAAATAAAACAATTGAATACTTTGATTTATTGAATAGCAATATGTCTTTATTGTTTCTTCTTATAGCATATACACGTCTTGTTATGTTACTATTTTTTAGAATTTTATTATCTCGCTTTCTTTAACTGTTTGAAGAATCTTAACATCTCATATAATCGAACTCTTTCTCTTGTCTACAAGGATGGAACTGTATGATCCAAGAATGTCTTCACTATGGGAGATGATAAATAATGTTACATAAACTGAATATATAGGGTGACGTTATTGACATATACCTTAATTAACACAAGGCATGCTTTAAAAAACGCAATGCACGAATGTAACGTAAAGCGTTGTTAAAATATAGAACATAGTTTTTAAACGTGTTTCATAAACCCAAGGTCTCTAAGAAAACGCCTTACGAACCATATCAATTAGTCATGTCGGTAGCTTTAGCAAAATTTTACTGTTCTTTTGAATTTTATTGTACGTGTTTTAACCAGATTATAACGTGATTTCAAGGTTATGAAATCCCAGTGGTGTTATTGATTAGCATACATTTAAGTGTGTCTATTGAATACTGAAATGTGTATTTCATGGGGTTGAAACTGCACTAAATACACATTGACAGACAGCTACCAAATACCAATGTTATTGCATGGCAATATATATAAAAAGACAATAAAGCACTCATGTGTTACGTCAACAAAGCAAAACTGAAAACGGTATATGCGACCTTGAACAGCAGTAGCAATGCAGAAAAATACAAAGAAATACGAATAGGAGTGACGAAACAGAAGGAGATAAAGTGAGCGAGCTATTGAACGGATATGGATTTTTGTAGAACGAAATGTGTCAAATTTCTATAAAACCTCTGCTAATACACTATTGGCAGCTCCTAAAAGATATCATCGACTATATTCAATATAATATATCCGTTTTTACTGCACTAGTGTCCTAACTAATAACAACAATTGTTTAAAATTCCTTTCATTGCCTTCCTGATAGCAATTACAATGCAGAAGATGCAGATAAATAAGTGTAGGAGCGATCGAACGGCATGAAATAGTGCGTTGCAGTTCTTAAAGGATATTTTTTACTCTATTCAATAACATTTATCCGTTTTTATTGCGCAAGTGTCCTATCCCATAACAGTAATTGCTTTAAATCCCTTCCATTGCTCAGCCAATAACACTTAACTATACCGATCATGTCACGTGACTGAAAAATATTTCCTTATTTATACATAATCAGCCGTTTCCTTTTTTTTAAAATTGGTTATGATAAAACAAGCATTTCAATCAGAATCTGGACCTTTCTTATTAAATAAATGGATAAGGGCATATTTTTCGTTGATTGTCAATTTAATCTCCAACTGTATCCAACATATAAATTGTCGTAAATATTTCAATTTTCTTTTTCTGTACAGTTAATGGTAAGGCTTTATTGAATATTGTATGAAAGTCCAAATGTAAGCTTTGAAAATTTTCTCTAAACGTATTTCTCAAGAAACTATTTACGCCGAATTTATACATAATAGGGAATTAAATAATTTGGCCCTCAAGCTGACATCGGAGTCTCGGGTTGATACTGGATATGATAGGGAAAAGAACATGGTCCATTCTCAATGTTAAGACGATCAAGTTATATGCTGCCTTGTCTGCAGAAACCACATATTTATCACCTAGGTCGTTGAGTGTGGGGGTCAGGAAATGTCGATGTTTGCTTAGTTTTATTTTATGACGCAAACTGCCGATTCTTTTCTTGACAAATTTTCTAAGATCGTTCAACCACTTCGAAAGTGAATCACATTCAGCATATTCAAGTTCAGCCCATAGTCTGGCACAATCTTCCAAGTTATTTTACAGTATACCGGACAGAGGATTCAAAATCTGTCAACAATAAAATATAAACCATACTAGACTCAGTGATTGGCAACCCAACCACAGCTAACTCAGAAGGACAGACCTAGCTACACGGTCCTACATATATACAGAAGTAGATAGACATGGATATATTTGGGGATATGGAGGTATCGCGTCTGTCAAGGTCAAACGAATAAACTTTATTTTGTTAATTGATTTCAAAGGTATAATTCCGTCTTAATACGGGACATTCTCTATGTTACTGGTACACCTGATAGTACAATGTAAATTTAATAATCAGGATTTATCCATGTTCTATGAGCAATAAATGCCAAACGCACAGACAATTGCTGCAATTTCAGACTACCATAATAGGTGAATTACTCGAGAGTATACTTAACCTGTCTTCTTCAAACCATGATCGACCATTTCGATTGGACATGTAGGTACCTTCTGAATCTTGAAATCAAGGGAACACAATATATGTTTCTTTAAAACAGCCACATTCCGCGATCCACAACTAGCTAACAGAGGCGTGTTTCGGCTTAACTGTGTCATCAGGTGAAGGAAACTCGAAGTCCCAAATTTAAAAGAATACGTGTGACTATAAGGCACATCATTTAGTGCTCAACACACTTTCAGAAACGCTTTCGGGTACATTTTGTAACTTTTTCTCGTTTTGCATTTTTACTTAAATTATTCGAAAAAAACAGTAAGTGTTTGATAGGTTTTAAGGTTTAAGAATAAAGAAGTGGACTGTAATAAAAAGTAATTTCTTAAGACAAAAAATATTAGTAGTCAGATAGTGTTTCTTTTTCTGTTCTTTTGAATTTATTCCTAGATTTTTAAGAATGTTTTGAATATTGTTTATAAGTCGAAATTATATAAACGTAGAATAACGCAGATTTCAGAAGATCTACAATTCATAATGAGAACCATTGTTTATTTGTCTGTTTGTTTGTTTAAGTGGTTTTGCGTGATCTTTGCTACAAAAGTGGTTCAGTTATCTAGCAGAATATGAAGAACCATATTACGGAAAACGGTATATATAGCGGATCACAGCTGTAATTTATTCAAGGCAAAGAATCTTACATTTCGTGCTAAGGCAATACTGTTAATAAATACGTTTTTACTGTCCTTGTGTCTTTTCTACGTTGTACACAGCTGGAAAGTAAAATTGATATAAAAACGTATGACTATTATTGACAAAGAATCTGTTTATCGTAACCATGAGATGTCATTAGCTGTACATGATTGGGACGAGTGGATAATGGGTTTACTTATACGTGTACACAATTATTGATTACGTGTCAAACATGTCGGGTCGCAGGCAAAGCTCCTGGAGACGAAAAGCGTGGAGATTTAATACACGGTGATACATTCCAAATGATACAGTGGCAACTACAGACCTTTTGGAACCCCTCGGATGGATACAACGTGACAAATGGGACATTTAGATGTTACCCTGGAGATAACGTCTTCATTCCGGAAGCACGTGAAGTCAGAACGAGATCACGAACTCTCACAGAGGTTAGATTACAGGAACATCAATTACATTTACAGCGTATATCTTTGGATTCACCCTTGTTTGATTGATTGAAAACTCTTAGTGCGGCTTGAAAGGGACCGCGAATAAAATCTCGGGACGGACGAGAAGACAAGAAAAACATAACAAACGTGGAGAGTTAGATGTGGGTAGAGGTCAGCCAAGGTATAATGAATATATTTCAATATTTTCGTGGATACAATCTTGATTGATATAGGACTTTAGGCTAAATAGAGAATCTATGTCGGTTAAGAACGAGGTGCCTTACCATGACGCAAATTGAATTATTTTGCTTTGCTCTGGTAATCGAAGAGAGTCTAAAAATAAAGAAGAGCAAGCTCTGAAATTAAAGAAGAAAAAAGTTAAAATGGCTGTAGGCCTTAATACGGCTGGTTCTCACCCAAATAATGTACAATTACCTTATTTCCCGTATACATGTGGTTCTGAATGAGTGGGGAAGAACAAGTCCTGTTCTATATGGACAGACTATGGAGGTAAAACTGTATGCGGTTCTTTCGGGCTCAGTCAATCATTTTGCAATTTCAAAGTCTACAATTAGATTATACTCAGCCCGAGATTGTCTGATTTATCCCACCGTGTCGCCCGGCTGGTAATCGATCACGTTCTGCTCTGTTGTTAACAGTCAAATATTAATTCATTCCGATGGAATAAAAAACAAGCTGTGTCTACACAGTTTATTCGACATCCATGTAAAAAAGTAAGCAGTAAACAATTTTATACTTCTTTGTGGGATATAATCATGAATTAAAGCCAAGGGGCGTATAAACACCATCAATATATTTGGTATAATAATAATATTAATAGACTTTATTTAGAGTCGATAACACTTTGAGTCGCAAGACTCTTCCTCCAAGTGGTCAATATTTAAAATGTTCAATATTTACAAAATGTTAAATTAATTCATCATATACAAACATTGATATCACAGTAAGCTATATTAAGATGTGTACAGATAAAAGGTGTTACAATAAGAGTTGGGCTATGATTTGAATGAAATACATGTGACATATGCATACAGTACATTTCGATATCATGCCATATTTTTAAAATATCTACTATTCGATGTATGGAAAATTGGTACTATTCCATGTATGGAAAATTGAATTGTTCAAAAGTATATACTATACTGTACTATACTTTATGTGCTTTGATAAGATAGAGGTTTTTGTTTTCGGCATTGCATTGACAAGGTTATCAATTATATAATCCATCTGAGAAAGCCCAGACTCTTTATGGGTACCAGTTGGCACAACCGAGATATATAGGGCAGACGGAATTGCCAGAGTAAATTAAATTGCCTTCTGACTTCAGTCTTTTCTTTCTCTTTACGGCTTGTAATCAGACTCAGATTTCCCGAGATGAAAATGTGTTTTTCTTGAAATTGGTTTTATGCCCTCTTCAATGTATTTATTTGACCAAATGTATGACATATGCTATTCTACAAAATTTAAGCTGATAAAACGTACCTTTGTAATGTATAAATATTACTTGTAAATACCAAAGTGCAAACTAAAATAAATCGATCCTGTCGCTTTCATTACAACCAGTAATTTGCAAATAAAATCTTTGTTTCTAGCTTAGTTTTGTAATGTCGGTCGTACAACATACGCTAAGATGAACTATTCTGAGGATGATATACATAAAGTAAGAATGCTTGAATATCTACTTGAAAATATTTTTGTTGAATTCGGAGGAAAGCTTTTCCAGTAGACTATTGACGATGGGAACAAGCTGTGGCTCACTCTTAACTGATTTGTTTTTGTTTTCATACGGGGCTGAATAAGTGGAAGAGATTACTAGGACAGGTAACAAAAACCTTGCCAGGTTTTTTTATTTCACTTTAAGATATATTAACTGTATATTGTCTATAAATAGCAAAACGTTTACTGAACTAGTCATGGAATATACATATGTAAATGTATGACCTTCTGAATTTAATTAAAGGACACAATTGACTCTTTAAATCAGTTACTTGCCTCGATTTTTACTTAAACATATTGACCAAATATGGACAGCTCAATCCTATGGTGTCGCCATGCCGTAGAATTCGTTATTCTAGGGCTTGTTGTCAATAGCGATACTTTCGTGATATATGTCGGCTGCTGACAAACAAAATAGCTTACAACACTGGGACTCGAGAGATGCAGGTTGATTAGAACTACATGTTTAGGCAACTTTTATAGTCGCCATCTTGGTTTCATTGAGATTGTTTTCTTACATGATATGAAGGTGGACATTTTAGAATATGCTCATTGGTGTGCTAAAGAATGATGACTTTGACGTTTACTTTGATAGGACCAATATTTACACGATGGGCGTCGTCAATGAATCTTTCTCTTCCGAAAAACCTAATTTCATTCTCCTATACTTTAACAATTGTCTCCATGTCAATCTTTCTTTTGTTCATATGTTACCCATAGTTTAATCAATTTTAATACTAATAATTGTTTTTTCGGTGCTCCGATGTTCTTTGATATATATCTCACGTGAGGTCAAAACGAGATTTGAACGTGATTGAAACCTCACAAGAGCAGATCCTTAAGTCTGATTATATTTTTTGACGCTCCGATATTCTCTGATTTATATATATATATATACTACAGTGTAAAGCATGTCTTGGGAATCGTATCATAGGTGGAATATCCGCAATTTTCCTGAAAAGTTCATGTAATGTTTGCTCCAGTAACATTTTGGTTGTCTTAGTTCTTCCAGCTAGTAAAACCTAGCTAAATGATATAATTGTATGGTAAAACAGTTTCTATTTGGTGTCGCAAGGTAAATTGCTTTGCTGAAGAAACATTCTAAACTATGCAAGGGTGATTTGCAATATAACGGCATGCCATGGAAATGCAACAACCATTACGGTCAATACAGATTGGGTTTTCACCATTAATTTCTATTCTGTTGTAGGAGACAGATTTGCAAGGCTTGCCTTTAAAAGTAAGTTTTTGAATCGAAATGTTCACACAATGTCTAAAAACTTTCATTGATACAGAATGGAATATGGTCACTGAGTTATCTTCAACTAAGTTCTGTTTATATATCAAAAGAAGGTTAATATATCTATGTATCCTCTTCATGAAAGGTGACGTAAGACACGCATTTGCTGCACCTTTTAAATGAAGTAATAGATACAGTATGCCGAGAAAAAAATAATTCAACTATGTCTGGCATAATCCTTAATATTAACGTTGTTTCATTGTTGAAATACCATTTGTATCGCTAGAAAATGCCTTGCTTATTTTTTAAAGTGCTGATACCAAATTTTACATTTTGAAACAATCAATTATGAAATGATAGCAGCTCAAGATTGTGATATATCCTCTTATTGTAGACTAAATGGCGTGCAGTACAAGATTCATACAGTACGCTCTTGTCTGATAAATATTTGATCATTTTAACAAGAAATAGAGGATATTCAATGGTTTGCCGTTTAATATCAAATATATTTCACGAGTATGGCAGATTTTTTTTATATTTTCACGAGTGCGTAGCACGAGTGAAAATATAAAAAAAATCTGCCATACAAGTGAAATATATTTGATATTAAATGGCAAACCATTGAATTTTCTTTTTATTACATTTCGAAAGAGGACTTAAGATACTTTCATGATTTGTTTTCTTTACTTGCCTACTGGAAAGTAACTAGACTAACGGTAAGTTTAGTCCTAATCCGTCGAAATCACAACCGATCGGGTCCAGTACACAGCTGATTGGGATAAGATGATCGGAAAAGTTGAACCATTCTCATCTTCCAATTCATTACATATTAAATCCTGCAGCAGTTTCTTTTCAATATTTACTATTGATGCCATTTCTTCAAGACCATCTTTCCACAATAGACAAGTTCTAGCCGACGACAACAATATACCGAGCCTCCAATGTCGTGTTCGATTCTGATCAAGGGGGACAACTCATACAAAAGTTCCAGTGTAACGTGAAAAAATTACCCAGTTTAAAACTACCCACCGTTGAAATCTACGGCGGGTCACTTTCTCAAGGGGACGAATTACAGAAATATCGAGTGGGGTCATTTTTCTACAGAATGCTGAGTAAGATTTCTACTGTAAAATAACGACCCGGGTAACTTTTGCAACGTAGAATAATGACCCCGGGTAGTTTCTTATTGGCGGGTCACTTTTTCACGTTTCACTGAAAAAGCCTTATATTTTCACTGCAAAATCTTATATTTTCACGGCAAAATCTTATATTTTCACGGCACAATCTTATATTTTCACTGCTCATCACAGCAGTGAAAATATAAGTTTTATCAGTTTGATAATTTTCTATATTTCACAGGCAAAAATGTAATAAACATATTAATAAACATATTTCAGGTATATTTTATATAGCTGCTCTCAATACTAGTATTTCTAACTGAAAACCAATACGTTTTCATTTCCAGACTGCTGTAGGAGGTCAAATATACTCTGGACGTCAGGAGGTCAGAAGGTCAGAAGGTGAGTCCACGCTGACCTGTGTCATAGGGATCAGACTATGTTTTACGATCTAGTAAGACCTCGCAGCCTGCTGTCGTCTGTAGGTATTGCTTGAGACCAGAATTCTTTAGACGTCGGTCGCGTAGTCAAATCTGACTTATGGAATACGGTTTAATTCTGTGTCTTATGATCTCTCGAGACCTTGCTGCCTACCGTCGTCTTGGTCAAGCGTTTATGTAGTCACGTGTATGTATATCATACATAATAGTAGAATACAATTATATGTGTATGAAAACGGTAATACACTGTAAAATGATAATAAAGATAAAGCATATTTTCTTCTGAGAAATCCCCAACCTTTTACACAACTTTCACTTTTAGTTGAAAAGAATTTTTATTAATTTCAATATTTCATTCAGTTATTCTGGCTAATATTTATTGATCAATTAATGGATTTTATAGCCCTTTAACTATTTAAAAGTGAATATTTTGCATCAAACTCGAGTGAGGTGATTTCTTATTCTTATAAACAAAAATAAACTTAGACGAATGTTTATTTTATTGTAATTATTGCAAATAAAGGACTCGTAATTGAAATAATAGACCAGATTGAATGAGAAACATCATTTTCTTAAATTTAGTCGCACTGTAGTTGTCAAAATGGTAAGTTAGCCAATTTTAGAAATCACACTCCTCTGGAATTACATCATATTTCACCATGCTTCGTTTATTTGGTTTTGTTCGGTCTCTAGTTCAGAAAAATGTTTATTAACCGTTTTAATTTTATTTTCTTCTGTTTAAAAATTACTTCTGAATTGTATTGAGGGGGAATTGTGGTAGAATCACACCTTTAACTGTAATGCTTTACATAATTTATTTAATTAATATCAAACTATTTAATTAACAATTGTTATTATGTTAATATTCTAACCGAGAATTTTCATATGTGACATTGAATATAACAGATCAATAATTAGTTTTGTATATAAAAAATTCATACAAAAGAAAATTTCGGAAGATTATTCTAAATTTTGTATATATCAAGTGATTGTAAATACGTTAAAGATGGGAACAGACCAATATCGTTAGCGTGCAATTGTGCGGAAAATTTCCCTGTTAAAGGTTTCCTGTCCCTCTTGAGAATACCTAAGTGCTTCGTTTCTGCTTTATGAAACGGCATCTATATGTCATTAGTATATTGATTCGTCTGTCAAATATATCGTCAAGTGCCGGAAGTCGTGACGGAAGAAGCCTTGGTATATGTCCATTTTCTCGATTACTCTCGGACAGGTCACACTAAAAGTAGACAAGAGGGAACTTCCAAAAGGAGAGAAGACAGCAAATAGCTATATTGTAGTGTTATGTAAAGTACATTAATCATTTATGGATGTCTGTTGGCCGAGCGTTGCTATTTCCGAAACTCTTATAACAAACTGACACGATGGCGCGGATGTCTAGTGTACGTACCGTGCTGCCTGCCATCCTCAACTCAACAACTCGAGCGGCTAAATGACGTTTAAGGTCAGCTATTGGTCCCCAGATGCTCAATAATCCAGTTTCATTTTCATTTATATGTCCTTTACTACAATCATGTGTGGTATATTGGTCTATAAGTACAGAACATAAGTGCCGGACTGGCTACACTTAGGAATACAAATGCGTCATCATTTGCAATGAAGAGTCAGTATGTAGCTATAGTTGTCACGTTGCGTGATATTTATAATTCTAACGGTCAATTTATTGTTTTTTTACAAACATAATATCCATATATGAATGACAATAATAAGTCTTATTCTATCTCTTGAAAATTAAAGTTTCGTTTATGCATAATGTTCCCTAGTTCAATCGAGCTCGGATTATGGTTATGGTGACGTCGAGAGTATTCTTTTAGAATTTTGTTTTCGATTCTGCTGCTGTGGCTCTAATGACAAACGAGTCCTATAGATAAGACACAGCTTTACGCTAGTGTATTTATCAGTAAGATAGAGAGTTGTATTTAAAGTTCTACGACGAGTTGTATTGAACAGATCTACGACGAGTTGTATTTAACAGTCCTTTAGAGAAATGTTTCTAACAGTACGATATATAATTGATTTTAACATTTCTAATTAGATTTGTATTTCAACAGTCCTTTAGAGAAGTATCTTTAACAGTAAGATAGAGAATTGATTTTAACATTTCTAATTATATTTGTATTTAAAAGTCCTTTAGAGAAGTATATTTGACAGCTGAACAGATAATTATATTTAACAGTTATATAGAGAATTATATTTAACAATGCTACAGGGAAGTGTATTTAACAGTTCTACGGGGAGGTGTATTTAACAGTTCTACAGAAAAGTGTATTTAACAGTTCTACAGAGAAGTGCATTTAACAGTTCTACAGAGAAGTGGATTTAACAGTTCTACAGAGAAGTGTATTTAACAGTTCTACAGAGAAGTGTATTTAACAGTTCTACAGAGAAGTGCATTTAACAGTTCTACAGAGAAGTGCATTTAACATTTCTACAGAGAAGTGTATTTAACAGTTCTACAGAGAAGTGTATTTAACAGTTCTACAGAGAAGTGCATTTAACAGTTCTACAGAGAAGTGCAATTAACAGTTCTACAGAGAAGTGGATTTAACAGTTCTACAGAGAAGAGTATTTAACAGTTCTACAGAGAAATGTATTTAACAGTTCTACAGAGAAGTGTATTTAACAATTCTTTAGAGAAGTGATTGATCAGTTCAACTAGGAAGTGTACTTAAAATAGTTATATATAGAGAGAAGTGTATTTAACAGTTATATACAGAAGTGTATTTAACAGTTCTACAGAGAAGTGTATTTAACAATTCTACAAAGAAGTGTATTTAACAACTTTACAGGGAAGTGTATTTAACAGTTCTACAAAGAAGTGTATCTACCAGTCCTACAGAGAAGTCTATTTAACAGTTCTACAGGGAATTGTATTTAACAGTTCTACAGATAAGTATATTTAACAATCCTTTAGAGAAGTGTATTTAACAATCCTTTAGAGAAGTGTATTTAACAATCCTTTAGAGAAGTGTATTCAACAATCTTTTAGAGAAGTGCATTTAACAATCCTGTAGAGAAGTGTATTTAACAATCCTTTAGAGCAGTGTATTGAACAGTTCTACAGAGAAGTGCATTTAACAGTTCTACAGAGAATTATATCTAACAGTTCGGCAAAGAAGTTCATTTATAGCTATATAAGAGTATTTAACAGTTATACAGAAAAGTGTATTGAACAGTTCTATAGAAAAGTGTATTTAACCGTTCTACAGAAAAGTGTTTTAAAGAAAACAGTATTAATCGCATAAAAATCAGAGTTCAACTAAATGTGTCTGCCTTCATTTTTCAAGATACAAAGTGGTAGACTCCTCTGTGTAATTTCCTATTTGTTAAGCTTACTTAAACCAGGGCCTGCATTTATAAAACCATTGCCATATTCAATTATCTTTGTATTCTTATTTACTCGAATAGATCATGCAGAATTACGAAAGTGTATTGCTCGCTTATCAGATATGTTTATTTGTTTCTGACTCGAAATCGAATTAATTGATTAAAAGATAATAACTCGAAATTTCAAGATGGACAAAATTGGTGTGGGAGCAATACGCTTCTGTACTCTTATGCTCTTCTGAACAAAAACTCATGTCAAGATATTTTTTTCAGAGCCCAGGTTTTTGAAGTAAACTATTAGGAATGATTATCTCAAATCCTTTTGATTGAAAGTTAGATATAAATCTTTCGGGAAATCTTTTTGCTAAAGTTTAATAAAAAGATATTTAGAACTACGAGGTATACAACACCGTTTGACATCAGAACATACCGATGAAGCCATGTCGCTCCAGTCTGATGATCCGAACTCGCTACCAGGCCTCCCCAGGCGACCAGAACTTTCATCTCCTACCATCGTGTACCTGGAGAAGACGAGTCTGGTGTACTGGAGATACCATATATCAAATATCACATCAATGAACGAAGACAGTTCATTCTTTAATGCCTCTTTAGGATTTATAAGGGTGGAGTCAATTGTCTGGTGCTGAGCTATTTATGTCACCGTTGGTACATGTAGCATTTCTTTGGTGGATTTCCATAGCGAAGAAAATGTTCATAGAAAAATAGTGTTTTTTTTTGTGAACGCCTTGCGGATACAGTTTATTGATTTTTTTCTTTTTCTTTTGTCTTTTGTGTTTTTTCTTGTGGCTTTTGCTACTTATCGATGCTTTACTGCTAAGAAAGTGGTAAAGTTGGTTATAATAGATCCCTTTAATATATAGATTTGTTGTCTAATATTGGAAATAATATTAATGTTTTCAATACATTGTTTTTGGAACTATCAAACAACGTGTGATTCATAACAGAGTATGAATCTTCACAAGAGATCATGACATCATTGGAATTGTTACGTCACTTTCATAATATTTGGAATAACTGGCGATACGTCATGCTCTGCTTACCGATAAGTTTACTGAAAGTTCAAAATATGTTAATGTTTAGAGCTTTTTAATGAAAGATGGTTAACATTTCTGTTTGTAACTGTAAGGCTGAATTAAAACTTATATTGCAAAAATATGTTCGAGTTTTTGGCGTTTGTTTTCAAGTCATTAGTTACTCTTAGCTGACCTGTGTTGTTTTTATTTTTTAAATCGACCAATTTACCAGTTTTGGGAAAGGTCTTATTTTAGAAGTAGTCCACTCTTAGCTAACTTGTTTTTTTATATTCATACCAGGCTGAATTTGTCGCGGAGCTTATCATGACAGGCAAAAAAAAGGACCCAAAGCGACTATTCTGCTTCAGCTTTATTTTGTATTTAACTATTACAAACATGGGCATCTTAAAACTAAGCTGTACGTTAACGTGACAATTTCTATTTCCTGATCGTGAACCTTACACATCTTAACGGTAACATCCCTACTTCTCCATCTTATAGTGTTTACATATCGCAGTAAATTCGCTTTCTTGGGCTTGCTCGAGATACTACCGCGATTCGCGATATTGGTGTCGGCTGCTGACAAACACACTTACGGCAGGGGTACGGCAAATGAAGGTTAATGAATGTCATAGATACGTTTTGGAGTCGCAGTCTGGTCTAAATAAGATAAATACATATAATAATATATCCTTGAACGATATAAAGGTACACTTTCTGGATATTATAATATGACTAGTTATGATTGATAATAATTCGTTCCTTATTTCAGGACGTGATATTTCTTGATTGTTAGATAGATTTACATTGAAGATTTGTTGATGAAAAAGAAGAGCGCTTTCCTTTTTGGATGTCCTGGTCCTATTATTTTGTCCTATTATCTTGTCCTATTATCTTGTCCTATTATCTTGCAATTTTTCAAACGTTCCCGTGCAAATATTTCCTTTGTTAATATTTTGATTGTAAATAAATCAATTTTAAACTTGGAATGCGTTTTTTTTTGACAATTGTTATTTTTACTTATTTTTGATGCACCTCGTCTTCCAGCCATTAGTAAAGATTGTGAATATTCTGGAGATTTGGGAGTGTTATTTCATTTATCGTCCAAACATACCTTATTTCCTTCATTGAGTAAAAACGTAGCTGTCCTTGAGTTTATCTCTTAGTTTGATTTATCACACACATCCTTTTACTGGCGGAGAAATTTAGAAGTAAAACCGGACAAGATAAACGATTTAAAGCTTTCTCATTCGCGTATACTGTCCTTGATACGAACATGTGCCTTCTTCAATGACAGTTATAGATTCTTCAGGGAAATCATGCTGAACCAATACCATCGAATGATGGATATAAGAAATCCGTGTTTTAAACAACATGACCAACTTGGGATGTGCGTTGTGACTGTCCTGATCCCCAGCAGAAATAAATGGCTAGAATCAGCCGGGTAAAGGCTGCTCACGACATCATTGTGTTGAGATCGAATCGCAAGGTAAAAATAACCAACTATCAAAATGCAATCACGGTAACATATATTGTCATTATATTTCTGATGACATTTTCACGAACGATAAAATATTTAAGTTATGACACCTCGGCATATATTTTCGTGAACAAACTGTCAATAAGAATACCCTTATCAATCATTTATAATGTACGGCAAAAAGGATCTCTTTTTCCTCTGATATGCATTCTTTCTTTGTCCTCTTACGTTCGCTGGCTTCAAAATAATATCGTAAGTGATAGTATAAAATAGGAATCAATGTATCTAAACAGGATTGTATACAAAAATCTATGAATATCAAGCTGTCGACAAAACCATAATCCGCACTCGATATCTACTTATTTTACAGTAAAATATGAATAATGAAGATTTACAAGGGGCCCTTGCAGAGGACAAGAGAACAAGAACAAGGTCTCCCTAAAGAGAAAGCGTCTTCTTCTTCATCGACGACATCCGAAGTGTAAATCAATGTCGCATCTGGGTCTTCAAGATGTCAGGTTATTTCTATCGAAAAAGGAAAAGTTCATGATCTGAAAATTAAAATTGTCACTTGTGGTACATTTTATGTATAAAGCTTAACATTAAGCTGTCCATGTTAGTCATATTTTTAGTTAAGGTCGAAGTAAGAAGCTGATGTAGAAGAGTACTACACTGTGTCCTTAATTTCAAGATCAGAAGGGTAAATACAATCGACAAGGATCGCAACCGTCTAATTGTTTACAGAAGACACTTTGTCGATATATTTAAAAGTGAAATTTAAAGATTCGGTAAGGTATTGGCTACCTGTCCTGATAAGCTCCAAGACAAAATAACCCTTCTATGAAAACAAAAACAAGTCAGTTAGAGAGGGGCAAACTTCTTTCCCATTCTTTCAAACACAACCAATAGGATGTCATTAAATTCAATCATGCGTTTGCAAGACTGTTCACAGTAAGAGTATAAGTTCATATGTTGGTTTCGCCTTAGCAACTACAAAGAAACGTGTGATTTTTTGTATCCATCAATAAATGAGCAAAATAAAAAATATTAATCAATTCTGAAAGAAAAGCACCCGTTGAAAAAATAAATAAGCGTGAATAGAAATCAATTCTGAAAAATGCTTCTAAAAGTAAAAACAAACAAGAACAAGTAGTGTACCCAATGCATGAAATACAGAAGGCTCAGACAACGGTTAAATTCATGCCTCATCTCAAAATATCCTGCCGCTGTAACCAACAGATAGGTGGGACCCTTGTCTACGTATAGCGGATATATCATTTGAGTATGAAGCGTTTGAATGGAATGTTCCTTGAAATTTTCTTGTTGCGAGACAGGATTCCTTAAAATAAAAAATATTAGGGTAGGTTTTGAATCCTTACGATACAATGTATCATTTAAAAAAAATGTTTCGTTTTTTTTTTTTGTAATTTTGGCTTCTGCTTTAAGAGTGTGACTGTACCATCTTTTCAAGTTCAACAGTACACACCATACATTTCTACCACGTTTCTGGTCAAACGTAGTAATTATCAGATTCTCCTGTGATATAAGTGTCTGCTTTCCCGCCATTATGTACAATTCGCTGTCCCCATTATTCTTCGATGGACACTTCGATGTGTGTATTATTTGAAATACAACATGCACCGTTAATAAGGTTATTTTCCTAGCCTAGAATTCCCCGTCCGCTAAGGTTACAAGTCAGACATTTTTTTCGGAAGTAATACTGATTTGTTGGGGTTTTTTATGGGATGAATCTTATTAATTTGTATACAAGTAGTTGTGGCTTGTGACATCGATGCTTAAAATGTATAGAACATCGAGTCATAATTATCCATCGGTGTGGCAGACAAAAAATATCATTTCCACGGAAAAAAATACAAATTATATTATGAAAGATGAAACTAGTCTAGTAGTGTTATTGACTTTCAGGAACATCACTCACATATTTATATGAAAACACGTGCATTTATCTCCAGCCTAATAACAAATATCAAGAGAGAAATATTGATCTTATCTTTTTGTTCTCCCTCCTACCAATTCTTGTTTCAGTGAAGTTTCCCATGACATCCTCTGGAGTCTGGAATCACATGCACATTGTCAGGGTATAACATTTCATCGAAATGACATTTACATAGATAGGTATTCCCATGTGTGATTCCTTTCTTCAATAATTTCATCTCCATGTTACTTCACCTGAACCCAATGAAACAAATGCTTTCATATACAATTCTATTTATAGTAAATTCCAAGACAGATATCCTATGTAAATAGTTTATGTTCCACATCATTTTATAAGCTAAGATAACACACCTAGAAGTATCCCAATTATTTGTAAAATATTCATTTTATCATATTAATGAATATCTGGATTTTGTTATTTATATTACAACATATTCCCGATGATCTGCAATAAAATTGAAATTCTATTATGAAAAATAAACGTTTTTTCTTGTTTGTTTCATCAGTAGTAGAATTTGGGTTAAACTATGTCATAATATACTCCATATATCAACGGAAGTAGGAAGCAAAACAGTCCGCCGAAGGAAACTGCATATACAGCACAACCAGACAAATACATAAAAAATATTGTAAACATACAGAGACCAGACAAATATATCAAATTTGCTGTTCTTACTGATAACATATATGTAGTTTATATGCATGGCAATCTACAAAATCAGTATAACGATCTCGATCAAAAATATCGAGAAAACATGTTATAATCCTTACCCAGTAGTACAGTAAAGACAAAAAAATCAGAGAATTCCAAAGCATCAACAAAACCATAATCCGAACTCAAAATCGAATAAACTAGAGGCAAAGTAGGAACAAATGAGAGATTTACATGGGGACTCTCGTAAAAGCACAAGAGAATACGACCATATGTTCCGGAAGAATAAGCGTCTTCTGCTTCATCGACGACAACCGCCATGTTAATCTTTGTCATATTAAAGTAAACATCAAGTACTCAAAACGAGAACTGAGTATCATTTTCAAAAACAGCATACTCAAAAATGTCTATCTTAATATCACTTAAAGACTTTATATCGTCCGTCCATATGTCATTGTCCACATATCGAATTACTTGATTAATTCAGAAACATATCCTGAGTTGTTCCTAGTCACTAGAATGAAAAGAAAATTTTTAAAAGAAAAAGAATTATGGTCTTTATATGCTAAGAATTCATTTGTATACTTACAATCAGGGTTTGAAAGCCCTTTAAAGTAAAGAAAATTGAGGAATTTGCATCTGTTTTGTTTTTCACACTTGTTAACGATAATGGTATCATTGTTCATAATTAATATTCTACCAAAAACAAAACTACAAATATCGAAACTACTTAATGCCCCAATACAAATGTTTTCAATTTTGACACCCAGCATTAGGCTTTCAGCATACACTAGTTTTCCTGCTTTAATGCTTACGCTTGTTTGGTTAATTTATATTATTATACCTCTTTTATATAACACAGTCAGGGATTGGTCGAGAGCCGTTACGTGTCAGGGAGACTACACTTCATGTCTCCCTCGCGTTCATCATGTCCAATTTCTCATGTCTCCCTCATGCGGAGCCCCTCGTAGGAGTTGTCGTTCGTGGTACGGAACTCTCCGAGGTGTTCCGATGAACAACATGGCAGACAACAGACGTTTTCATTAAGCAGACGCCGATGAAATCAACAATATTCTGCAGGCAAAGAACGCGGAAAACACAAAACAGGCCTCAAAAAGATTATATACAGTGACACTGAAAGATTAATAGAATCACTTTTTTTTAATTGAACTGTTTATTTCTACATATTATTATTTAATAAATGTATTGTTTGTGAATCATTTGAATAAAGTTTTTATTGATGCTGTATTTCGGTATAATAAATAATTTATTGCCCTGGTTGTAGGGAGACATGACGATTAGTTTACCAGCGGCAAGTCATATTTCCCTCGGGCTTCGCCCTCGGGAAAATATGACATGTCTTGGATAAACAAATCGTCATGTCTCCCTACTACCAGGGCAATAAATGTATATTATCAAGTTGTATTATGATCTCTCATTGTATACATAATGAATAATAGCCTTCCGCTAAAACATCAAAATGTATACAATATCACTTGTAAATCACTATTGTTGATCTTTATTTATTGGTTTCCATCATCTGTATATCGGGTATGACAGGTGATTACATGTATAAACATGGCTATAAATATTCCTCCAGGTTCTACACGATATGAACTTTCAAGCAAAAACGACCTTGAGCAGGGAAAATATGTATTATATTTTTCTCCATGTAAATACTTTACCTCTAGTTTAATCGATTTTGAGTTCGGATTATGGTTTTGTTGACGCTTTTGTATTCACTGGTTTTTCTTAAAAAATCTCATAAAGTAACATTACTTCAACATTTTACAAAAAAAAAACAAAACAAAAAAACCGTTTCCAGGGTAGGAAATGACATACAGTGTACATGTTTCAATAATTCATGACAATGACTCATTTTGGATATTTTATAATGATACTAAATCATTTTTATATCAAAACTCAGATCTGTAAACAGTGTTTTAATCTATATAAGCTTCATCTTTTCCATCTCTTGATAAAACAATCTTATGCTAACAATGTTGACATGTCAGAGATGTTTGATCATTTCCGTAACACGTGTTACATGTTGTTTCTAAGAACTGTGGCAACTTTGATAATATACACATTACATACATATTTTCGTAGTACACGGTTTGAAATTATACAGACCTAGTTTATTTTTACATCCAAATTCATAAATTAAAGGGGATTTACGTACCTGACCCTTCTGATTCTACATTAGTTTAGAAATTTTGGATTCCCACTTTTTGGCCCCTAGCATCACTGAAGAGTCCAAGGAGAACAAAACAGAAGAGTCCAAGGATAACGAAACAGCTGTATGATGTAGTTTAATTAATGTTTTCAGCATAATGTATCTATTACTAAATTTAAAAGTTACAGCATATGTGAATGTTACGTCATCTTTTATAAGCATAATTTATGTAAAATATTTGGTAGTTTGAAGATACAGAATACAGAAGTCCCAATAAAATCATAGTTTCATCTCAAAATCTATAAAACTTGTGAGGTAGTACATGAACAAAGATTAGATTTACACGGAGACCATTGAAAAAGTAAAAAAAAAATAAGACCAAGTGAAATTTAGGAAGAATAGGAGTCTTCTGATTCATTGACGAAACCCACGATGTAAATCTAAGTCACATCCAAGTTAATGTAAGGTACTCAAATTGAGAACTATGGCTGCAGTCTTAATTACTGCAAATATAGCTTGTCTTTTACACATGGTAACAAAAGCGACGCAACAAACACAGAGTTGCTGAACTTGTTGGTCTTCAGTTAGAGCGCAGATAGCATTGCTCGGATTTGACACAGAATTACATATGTGCTGTCGCCATCGGAATACAATCTTATATTATGCTTCTTATACTTTCCTTGTAAATTTTTCTTTTTATATTGATTTTGATTAACACATCACATATTCATTAACGCAGTATTTGTTTTCATACCAAATACTCAAAACCTTTGCAAATTTGTCGTCATAGTTGTGACATTCATTGGTATGTAACATACATCGGCGTACAATGTACCTACATTGAATGCATTTTAAGTAAGTACGGTATAGGTAAGCACATGCTTGTTACACACCAATGAATGTCAAAAACAGTATTAGTTAAAATATGTTTCACTGCCAGGGTAAATCTAGACAGAAAAGCTAACAGTTATGTTCATTTTCAACAACAATATTGTAAAAAAATCAGAATCCGGAAAGTTATTATACTGGAGACGAAATATGAACAATAAAATGGTTTAAAGGAAGACTACTGAACAATAATAGATAATTATTTAACCAGTTGTTCGAAAAGGATAAGCATGTTTTGCTTATTCTGCATTGTAAATGTAGGACACTTCCAAGAGAACAACAAGTTCTAAAATTAAGGACAAATGACTTAATGATCAATTATGTTCATGATCGTCTACCTTCCTATCATTTAAGGATACATACTATTTCTCAAAAACAATTAAGATGGCGATCTTAAGTCTTGCCCTCATTATCCATCAATCTGCATCTTTAATTCATGTGCCGTTTGTCTGTTCGTCAGTAGCCAACGTCTATCACAAAAATATCGACTTAAAGCCGTTACAAGCCCTGTAATAGAAAATGTAAATTGATATTAAAATCTGGTTGTTTTCGATGGGGGATCTCTGATATTAGTTTCAGAAGCAGGATGCAAATGAATCAGTTTCACACAGATAGTAATAAGAATTACATAAACAACACTCTCTATAAGTAGCACATACGGTAATTGCATGTAATTGACATGTTCCATTAAGTAACCAATCAGTAATGAATTAAGTCCAGATCCTAGGGACGCTACAATGGTAAAATACGCGGCAATTTTACCTGAAACAGGGAACAAATACACCTCTGTTAAAGTAAAGATACATGGCGACAAAACTGCCACACCAAACCCTGAAAGAACACTGCTGATCCAAATCATGTAGTCTAGAGAAAAAATTCCACTGAGCACTAAACCTACGTGTGCAATGATAAGCAGAAGTGCGTAATACGTCATCAATTTCATCGTACTAAGGGATGACGCCTGTAGCAATAAACCGACAAGTCGACCTACAACAATTGCTATTGCAGCTATCATAACCACATAGGCACTTCTCTGACTGCTCCATCCCATCTGTGTGGCACAGAAAGAGGGAACAAATTCACCGAACGAATCCTCCATTGAAGTGTCCAGTGCAGACATTAGTCCCGTTATCAACAACGTTACAGAAAGAAATGTTCCAGATACATGTTTCTCGGCTGTCGTGTTGTCATGGCTGTATATAACATTGAACTTTCCGGTGATATATCTTATGAATATCACTAACGTGGCAGCAAAATAAGGCCTATAAGCCCAGTAGATATACTATACGGAATATACTGACGCGATGAAGCATCCGAAATTGCTGTTTTGCATTGCCCCCGTTTTTATGACTCCAAGTTGCGTAACACTTGAATTGATGTTCGATAGTTCAGAGTTTTTTTGTTAGAAATGTAGAATGTTTCTCTTCCCAGAAAACAAATAATTAATTTTCATGTTTGTCAAAAAAGGTGAAATTTTAAGAGGGGATAATACACTTCCAAGACCCAACGAAAAATACAAGGCGTGCATCGGTGTCTCAGTACTGGAGTCCCACAAGGCGGACATCTCGGCTAGTACCACTGAAAGAAACAATGGATATATTAACTCTACATCAGTGGTAATCAACAACAAAAACATGTCATCGTTGCCGCAATCTATCAGTAATACGGCACACATAATTAATTAAGATAGTTTTTAGTTGTGGTTTTATGTAATAAGACCAGCAATACCTCGCCTTATTCTCTTGAACATTTTTAACGGCACATGTGTCTATGTTAATTTGTCCTTTGTTCATATCTTGTCCCTTTTTTAATCGATTATGAGTTAAGATTATTAATTGTTAACATTTCAGTATTTTTCTGATTTGTTTACACACAACTTTTGTTGTTGTTTACTTACACTGAAATGATTATTTACCCGATCCAAGATGACAGAGTGATCTTGACAATGGCTTTTGACCTCAGTAGGTATTTCTGTGACTTAAACATCTTGAAAACTTAACTCTGATTTAAGTGCCCTATTCAACCAAATAGTAATTTCATCCCCTGACCAGGGGGAACGTAAAGACAAGGGAGTATGAAATTCACAGCTAAAGACCCTTCTATCAATGAAAATTATTTCATTCCAGCATATCCTGATTTGAAGAAGATTATTGAGTTTTAGTCAATTTCACCCTGTTAAGCCGTTATTCACATTAGTCTCCATCAACGATAATGTCTATTATTTTGATCTCCAAAGAAGAAAATTGTTTATGGTTTTGATTTACACTGAAGAATGTCTTTATCGTTAAATCTTAAAATTCTTACTCTTGGAATAATGCAAAAGTATCCAGTTTCAATCACGCACATCATAATCTATAGATTCAATATAAAACTTATGATTGATGATATTTGCTATAGGTATGATTAATCAATAAATAATACCATTAATGAAGTCCGCCGGTGGAAATCCCTAGGCCATCGTGAGAAATCATCAGTTGGATGTAGTTAAAAAAGAATGGAATGGCTACCGCACTGATAGCGGCGACTGAGATACAGATGACGATGAGAAAGAATAAGTTGACCCTCTTGTAAGCGATGAACCCTATTACTAGGGACCCGGCCATATGTGTTACGTTAACGCAGGTGATGTGAGTAGAGGCTATTGTTAACGTCATTCCGGTATTTAGCTGTAGTCCCAGTAACGGTGGTCCACTCAACTTTAAAAGCCAACCCTAAAATAAAGTTAACGTTTTACATTGACGGTAAGGTGGTAATTGTAAATGCGTGAGTGTCTATATATTATTTATCTTTTACATGCAAATCAATTTGGGATAAAAATCAAAAATTCCAATGCACAATATCCAAAGTATAATATCATCGATGATTGTGTCCGTAAGGTTTGTGTTCATCTGAAAATAATTCTTTAAAATTTCACAGCAAACGGATACTGCTTGCAAATATGATATCGTTAAGTACTACTGATTATTGTTTCAAATATTAATTCATCGAATAAATAAAACCTCCGTTTGGCGTATCCAGGATTAAACTAGCATGATTTATTTCAATTTTATTACCATTTAGACAGTTATACAGCTTATTTTTACAATGTATTTGTCAAACACCACAACAAAGGAAAATAAGTTTGAATTTGGCACTCGCTAATATGATTCAGCAAGTCGACGTACATTTTCGACGTGGTCGGAACTGTTTTAGTTACGTTTACAGTTACTGGAGAAAATCTGCGTTGTTTTTCTGAAGTAAAATGCGTTGGCACATCTTCACTTAATAATATTTTGCAGTGTCTACACAGAAATAATATACCTGGTAAACACAGTCATATTGGACTGGTTGCTTAAATGTGTTACATCCTCCTCCTAGTGGGTGAACATATTATAAAATATCTGTCAGGAAAGTGTATAGTAGCTTCATTGTCTTCATCCCTAAGGTCAACAGCGATAGTGATTCAAATGTCGGCAAATTCATCCTTATAAAATGTTTCAGTATATCCCATCCTCCCTTACTCGTACCTGCAAAAGAGAACGACAAAAAATCGTACATCAGCTTTATGCAGTACAAGAATAAACAACTTGGATTCCCACTTTTATAGTCCCTATTACCGATGAGTCCTAAAAAGGACCGCTGTGGTCTCCAGTGATACCAATGGGTCGCTGTAGGATCCATTGCAGTTCATTGTGACATAATAGCAACCGAATCAATTATGTAACCATTATCTGTAAAAAATATTTATACAATTAGGTACTGTAGTACTGAGAGAGAGAGAGAGAGAGAGAGAGAGAGAGAGCACAACTCTACATTTGTTGCTTTCTTGCTGTTATTGAACGGAGTGCAATTTGTATACCTGCAGGAATAGGATTCTATCTGATTAACTAAATATAACAAGGCTATACAGCGACTGCAATGATGATGTAAAAGATGAACCCAATACTGTTTTATGACCCACGGTATAAGTAAATTAGAGTAGTTGGTGACCAGAAAAAGAAATGCACAATAACTGCATCACACGAGATCACAACTAAATCGAGAAACAAAGTATCAACAACACGGCTTGTCTGGGCACTGAAAGTGTTTTTTGCTCTGCTGCTCTTAGAAGGAGCGGTTCCTAAAGGTAGTTAGTAATGAAGTACCTATTTACTTTTGAGTTTATCGATGCCGAAAGCCAAAGCAAAGTAAACCTACACCGTATGGTCATTCTGTCACCGAATTAAACTCCATATCTTATTATTCTGAAACGTTTCCGTCGAATACAAAGCACGGGACATTAAACATGCACATTTTGACTTTTTAAAGAGTTACAAATTTTAATGGTAACGCAAAGCTTGTTTTTTTTTAATCGAGCTACAGCAAGTCGACATTAGTCGTTACTGTTTCATTCCCAAACAAACCAGATTTGATCAAACGAGTCCGTCGATATGCTCTTTATGGGGAGGGATGCTCTCGTTTTGACAAGTTAGACACTGCGAAGGCCACCTACACTCGTAGTTGCAAAATCAAAGTTTCCTACACATTTGCGCATTTGTCCATCCATGTTCATTTGAGTTGTAGTTTCAGAAAAAAACCATTGAGCCATCTTTTGAAAAGTCAGAGGCCACGGCGTCATATTTGACAAGACTCGTAAAATGTTTTATTTGAATCTTACATGCGGACAAGTTTAAGGCGAAAGTATACATGAGAGTGTTCATTATGGGAAATGAAGTATTTCTGTACCGTGTGCTGTGGGTTTCCTAAATATGTTCTTCTTTGTCACAATCAAGAACTTTAAAAGCATATCAATCTCTTATTAGCTGCGTATTTGATTTCTAGTAAAGTTAAGTTTTGGTTGCAAATCATAGTTAAAACTTTATATCAAATTGTGGACATTTAACACATGCCTCATTACAGTGTACCAATTACATTATAACAACCCGAACTCATAACCAACCAAACTAGGGACAAAACACGAACGAGGAAAGATCTACATGGAGACTCCGTGAACACACGAAAACAAGATCAGGCACCCCGGGAGAGCAAGTGCCTTCTGTCCCACCGACGACAGCGCCATATAAAATAAATAAATCGGAGAAAATGGAAGCGTCAACGAAAACACAATCCAAACTCAAAATCGAATTAACTTTGACAAAATATTAACAAAATAATTATTTACACGGAGACCAGGTATTCCGTCTTCTACTTCATCGACGACACCAGTCATGCGAATCTCGGCCGCATCCAAGTAAACGTTATAACCGTACCAAGATGGAGACCATAAAACTTGCTCTCACCGACACAGCACACTGTAGATACAATCGAAGTTAGAAGATTTTCAGCAGCAGACTGTTGGCACTCCTACAGTAAGCAGCTGTTCACCACTCTTGACTGAACTGTTTTGTTTTCATACGAGGCTGCATTTGTCGAGTAATCTCTCTTTGTTGGTCATCTTGTAAGTATAGAGATACGCAACTGATGTAGAATAGTATGTTGTGTCATTGATTTCAAATTTTGAAGGGTATATGAGTTATTAATTATTTATTAGAGATAGCGCGTTACAGTTCCTGAACGTGAAATAAAAAAATATTTTGCAATGTTTTTGGTTACTTGTCATGATTAGCTCTTCAATCTCAGCTTCGTATGAAACAATAGCAAGCCATCTTGACTGGGGCTTGAGTGGAGCACAGTTTGATCCCATGGGAATGCCAAGAGTCTGCTTGAAAATCTTTCTTCCAAACTCAACGAAGACATTGTCAACCAGGAATTCAATCATTGTCACGTACATTGTACAACCCGCCTTCGCACATCTCTTCTTATGTTGCGTTTTTTACGAAGTATGTTCAATGAATGCTCAAAATTGGAACCATATTTTTGCATCGTCGTACCCTTTGCTCGGAAAAAAAAAGCTGTCGTAATGGGATCGTAGACGTTCTTTTAGTTTGGTATGAGATATGGTCCTGATGATTTTATTTTTCGCTTTCGTTAATCTATGTTAATCTACTCAACTAAGCACTAGAAACATGTATGTGGGACACGATACTTGTACCAATAAAACAAAAATGGCAGCAACAACAAAGAACAAAATATAGAAAATGGTAATTAAGTTTAGTATACATTACCTCAAATATTTTGTTTTCAAAAGCGTTCTGCTGCGGTATATGTTCCTTATGTGTCTGCAAGCGTTTCCGGATTAGTAGTATAGATCCGCCCACCAACACGCCAACTGTAACCGTCACCATGGCAACGATGACTCCGACCAGGTAGTTTTGGTACGTCCGCGTGTCCATACGAGACTCTGAAAAAAAACCGAAGAATTTATTGCCACAATACAATGGTGTAGGGGTAGTGTATGTATAGCACGTAAGTAACGCATTTGGTATGATCCTTTCCTATACATGCCGACAATCCTCTTGAATTTAAGTCAATTAGTAGTTGTATTTACCGCTCCGTTATATGGTGCTGTAAATTGATCATGGGTTATTTTAGTTATTTCCGCGAAACTTAAATATCTCAATCTAGTTTAATCGACACCAAAAGATTTTTGGGCCTAGTTGTAACTACAAAATTTGGGATCTGAACCAGTTGTGTCTGAAAGATTACAATATCTTGACCACTGTTGTATCGACAAGAGGTTGGGATCTTGAACCTTGTATCGACACGAACATACATAGGTAATATCAACCATTCCAAAGTATATTTAACCAATTTCAATTTGTACCTAACATAAAACAGAATCACCATAAACTCTCTCGCTGACCATTACGCTCAGACCAACACAATCCATCACCTTTAAACAAGATTAATTCATCTAAAATAAGGTGATTGTAAATCTTGATATATCTATTTTTGCAGATTTATCAAAATTTAAACATGAGGTACAATTAAGGATTAAAAAAAATAGCAGATGATTGAGGTACATATTGTTAAAAACTAGGAAATACAGCCTGTTCAATGCAATGATTGACGGCACCAGTTTTTTTTGTACAAATATACGTTTGTAGAGATCACATATAGATCTGACCTTGAGTCTTGCGTAGTAAATCAATAACAACGGCTTTGTTATCTCTGATACGAGTTGCATGCATGCTTCACACATAACGAATATAATTTTATTTCCTTCAGAGTACATCACCGCCCTATTAAAACACAATGCACAGCTTTCATACATGAGAAGATAAATGCTCTTTTCCAATTAAATCATTTTTTTCCTCATTATACGCCTATAACAAGTTGTCATGGCCCAGTAACCAAAGTGATAGACGTGATGAAACCATGTCTCTTAAGGGCGATTACAAAAATGAGTTGTATGCGTAAGCAGGCTTGTCTCTGTACAAATAAGGGGACATGGTGTTAGCCATGTAGATGATATTAATCTTTACTATCAGTAATAACTGAACAGACATCCAGCAGACAGCTTCGTGAAGGTCAAACCAACCTTTCAGGAGAAGTTAAACATTTATATCTGAAGATAAATTGAATTGGATGAGGAAATGTTAATACCCTTGTGAGCGCTAATTATACCTATCTACGAAGGTCAAAAGCACTCGCTATGAAATTTACTAAACATAAACTGAAGCACTATTAACATTACAAAGGACATATGACGGTTTCAATGTGATTAGAAAATGTAAAAAATAAAAAAACAAATGATGATACTTAGTATGCTTCTTTCGATTACAATTCTTTACCTTTGTGATCTTAACTGGATCATTTACAAATGTTCGGATGATTTGTCAGATAGCAGCTTCGAACAGGCATGGTGAATTTTAATTAACAGTGTTTAACTTTCCCGTTTAAGTAGTAACATACATGTTTATATAACCCATTTGTTCTTTGCTCAAGAAAATAAAATCATATAGTGTCCGGATGTTTTGACGAATGTGAGTACCATACCAGTCCTTCACAAATCTAATTTTGTTATTGTGAATATTTTAGAAGAAATGCTATTGAACATGCCAAAGATGCCTTATGCTTCTTTATTAAACTAAAACATTCATCAATCTTTTATTTTTAAAATAATATTCAGTTTTTTGAGACCATATATTTTACTGATCATTTGGTCAAAAGAGAAATCATATAAATGTGTATAACGTGATTTGCTTGAAGGAAGTTTTCAAAGTAAAAAATAATAATATTTAAAAAAAAAATTAAACAGAGAACATTTTAACCATAATCCGATCTAAAAATCGATTAAACAAGGAAAAAATGTGAAAAAAACACGGAAGAAAGATTTACACGGAGACTCTAGAAGACGGACAGGAGAAATAGACCAGGTGATCCGGAAGAGTAAGCGTCTTCCTTTTTTGTCGACGACACCCGCAATACAAATTAAAGTCACATCAAAGAAACTCTCAAGCTCTCAAAGTGAGAACTGAGGCATCTTTCTCAATCAAAATTAGGTATACTAATTCAACACTTTCATTCCTATTCGTTTTGCCGTATGACAGGTTTCCATCAATTAAATCAGTTTTCGATTAATGTTGTTTGTTGTTTGCCAATGTACATGAAATGTTACGAACTGAAGATTGACCTGTACTTGTTCCTCCTTTTAAGTTTGATTGTATTTTCGTTTTCTCTGTTAATAGTTATTTTAAACAGGAAGAACTGCAGAATTGTTTTTTTGCTGTCTTGTTGCACATTACGTTGAAACATATCTAATCATTATGTCATTAAAATCCCAAATCATTTTGACAATATGTAAATTCTATCTTAATAAAGGGGCTCACATGTATATTTCGCTTATTCAAAATTCCAAGACAACCGATTTGATACACTTCTTTAAATCTACCCAGAATGAATTTAGACTAATTTGACAACGTTCATGTGAAACTGTAGTAACAATAGAAAATATTTACAGATATTTTGATAATGAAAGCGTATACTATATATCAACATTTACTTTCAACCCTTTACTGAACACAATATGAATTTGCCTATCAAAAAACGACAAACCACCCAAACAACATTAAAGATACGGCGAAATAACCTTTAGTATCAACATAGCCAATCTTACGTACTAGAACCAATTCAGAACTGCAGCGAGAGCCAACGAGGACGGGTAATTCACCAGAAAGAATATGTTCATCCGTGTAATTTCTATTCTCCGTCGGTAAAGATCCCGGACGAGATATTGCAGCCAGACAATCGAAAGTCAGCCCGGCAAGACGCGTAACAAAGTGACTTCAAGTTGAGGAATCACATTCATATAGATAACACATAAGATGTGAATCAGTTCTTTTCTGGCATCATAGAATCTGGTATTGATATAATATTGTATACACTTGTTACGCCTTATCAACAAGACATAGCTGTTCCTACACTAGGCACTGAGACGCCGATTTCTCCTGTGAATAAAATTTTCGTATATAGATGCTAGGTTTCTTCATTTTGGCGTGCCTTCTGTATCCCCTGTTAACCAAATCAGTGATAATGTATTACATATACTAATTAAGTAACCCAACTGTGTCCCAACAATTGGTAAAGATAATTTTAAAATACAGATGACCTTGGTTATGATAAATCTACGCCCTGCTTACTTCCTACTTAACTCATTCTATATGTGATACGGTAGATACACGTACATAAATGTACATGTACGTTGTGTTAACGACTTGGAACATCACCAGGTATGTAAGTGACGCTTATATCGTTTTGGGGTTATGATATTTTGACATAAGTCTGGCTCTTGCAAGGTTGGTCTTAGATTCGTCAGCTTTAGGGTTACAATATTCAATCAATTATTGTGATTTTGATATCGATTTGTTTTGTCATCGTTCTCAATATTGTATAGAGAATACATTGTAATACTAACATTTGACTCGAAATGAAAAATAAAAAATTATAAAAAAAAAAAAACAAAGACAAAGACAATTTAAACCTTAAACAAAGAAACGAACAAGGAGAAAAGGCCAAACGAGAAGTATTTACTGCGTCATTAGCACCATGAATAAAATTAAAACCTAGTAAAGTGTCACTTCCTCGAATTAAAAACCGGGAAAGTGATTGCGAATTAACGAGTTTGGCCAATGAGCGTAGCATAAACTAGAAACTTTCAAATATCACGAGGAAACTGGATGTCATTTACCACTGAGACAATTATTACGTGAACATTGTGCCTATAGTCGCAAATACTGTTTAACAGCAAATTTTCGCCCCTGATATTTTTCACCCTGTTCACACATGGTTATATTTCATTCGGAACTAAACCAAATTGCGCAAAAAGAGTGAATGCAGTCTTTGGAATGGGGCCAAAATAACGATAAAAAATGAGAAGGACAATATTCCATATTTATGAGCAAACATTTATATGCATATGATGTCTTTCGTTGCATTGAGTGTTTACGACTTGAAATACACTGTACATCCTTCCGGTACCATTGTATGCCTATTGTAAAAGAACCAATTTTTATGAGTAAATCTGTTCCATCTAGAGTTTTATCTGGTATGAATAATACACCACATGGACACAATTGTACGTGAATTATGTGCCATTTCATAGATGCCAAGATCTTATAGTTCCTTGTAAATCTTTTGAATGCAGACGCTCCTTTTAAAAGCAAATATAGAACTGATATGTTTCAAATACCGTTATATACCTCGATTTATCTTTTTTCCCCAATGTACCTCTGGCCCGTTCTCCATGCCGATATAACTAACATGGAACATATCAACTTAACTTCGCAGCTGTATCTCGGACCCACATTCTATACCAGTACAATGGTTATATAGAGCAGCCATGACTGCAGGCGAGACAGCAGACCAATAACGTTATTTCTAACCAAGCAAACACAGCCGAAGCAAGATACACCGAAGACAAGACTATCAGACGAAATTCGGTAACATGGAAGGGAAAACAAATCCCATCTCTAAACAATATCGCCATTATAATGAAGCCAACATCTCCATGAGGTCTTTAGTGTCTTTGGTGTATACTTTGGTCCTTGTATAACGAATGGGTCAAATCACATCACTGACGGAGAGACATTTGATTCTGACCTCCGTGTAATGTGATAAAACCGCTATTGTCTACCTTTGGAGATATATACTTGTAGCTATGTGTCGCTTATCGTTTGTCTATGTTGTTATTCAATGGCCAGGGGGAGCCATTCATGTAATGGGTAACGATATTTCAAACGTATAAGATGATTATTGCAGTCTGAATCAATTTCTCAATGCATGGGGAACTTTGTGTTTGCATCCTAGTGTACTTTTGACAATTGTTATTCATTGTTGCTTTCTTTGTTGTTCGAAGTGTAGGATTTAAAAAATGAAAGCATACAGTATCCATTTTTTCTTAATTCATAGCTTAAATGGTGAATTATTCACCTGACCCTTCCGCCTTTACAGTAGCTAAGAACATTTCGATTAAAACTTTTTGACACCTAGCATCACTGACGAGTCCAGGAAGGAAAATCAGCTGTATGATGCAGTGCAATTCATTTTGTCGGCATGTTATTTCTATTACTAAATTTCAAGGGTCAGCACATGTGTGTATATATGTGTGTGTGTGTGTGTGTGATAGCTTCTTCTTTGTAGTATCAAGACAGCTGTACTATTTATCTATTATGGCCCTGTTGAGAGGGCACTATTGTCGAGGGTTGGAATAGTGCCTGAACCGAAGGCGAGGGCGCTATCTCATTACGAGACAATACTATGAAGCAATAGTGCCCTCTCAACAGGGCCATTATGGGTTTAGTACATCACTCTTCCGCTTAAATATACAACGAAATGTTTTTATTGTGATACACCATAGCCAACTTTCGGCCATTTCTAACGTCAGCCATTTAATCAACTCAGGATCCATGTCTATTTTCGCGCCAATAATCGTGCTCTCCAAACAAAATGACGTAACGTAAAAGTGAGGGTGAGCGGGCACTATCGCTTCATATAACCCATGTGTGTAGCCAATGGCAAGTCAGTATTCAGTCACGTGATGTACTTAGATACTTAAGACGTACATACTTCAATAATTGTATTTTATGACTTGAAATCTGACTTGTTTTTCTTTTCATACAAGGCTGCATTTTACGAGGAGCTTATCAGGAACAGGTAGGAGAAACATTGCCAAATTATTTAATTTCACGTCCATGTTTATCGACGATGTGATTCGAAAGATGCAGGGTAATGGAGACTATGAGCAATTTTTATTGTCGCCATATTCGTCTCATTTAGAGAAATTCTGTATCCTTGAATGAGCTCATTGGTATAACGACTTGTTGTGATTGAGAATGATGTTTATTTTCTATCTTTGAGGGCCTGACACTTTCTTATATGTTACCTACATTGTAGATTTACAAGGCGGGTGTCGTCGAAGACGTAGAAGACGCTTTCTCCTCTGGAACACTTGGTCTTATTTTCTCATACGTTTTCAAGTGTCTCTGTAAAAATTTGCCCTTTATTAATTTTTGACCCTAGTTTAATCGATTTTGAGTTCTGATTATGGATTTGTCTACGCTTCTTTATTCTCTGATTTTAGCGATTTGTACACTGAAATCATTTCACTAAATACTGATTAAATGTGTACAGTACTCATCAAAGATTTGTAAACAAATACATTAAGCACTAAACGAATCTTTAACTCCCTTGGGTGTGAGACAGGGGAATCTTGCCCCCGAGGGTTGAGATCTCCTGTCTCACTACTTAGGAGATGAGTTATTATTTTCTCTTACCCTGTTAAACCTCATATATATCTAATATTGACGATACATCAATGCAACAATTTTGATGTGATGTTATGGGGTGTCGACGTGACGTTATTGAATTGTTGTCGTGATGTCATCGTATTGTTGTTATGACGTAATACAATTGTTGAGATCTTGTCCCGACCTAGGGTGAGATACAAATGTAAGAAAAATCTCACACCGGTAAAAGTGTGGATATCCCTGTCTAGAATAATCAACTGGGAGAGATTTGGGTCTGTTGTCACAAATCAAGTACTTAAGTGTTGCGTTTAAACCACCTGTCATACAGAGCGTAATGGATCAGCCATTATGAGGAATTTCACCAGATACAATGATATATGATAACCTTCAGAATGAAAATTACCTGTTGTGGTTAAGAAATGGATCTCCTGGAAATGGACCCAAGTGACGTTATGTACAAGAACGTCCAGCCACGCCATGTACATGGTGGACGGATGGAGGTCAGTGATGTGAACTTTTGTCCTTGATATGTTAACGGGAATCTGCGTGACTTGTGTCTCCTTGTCTAATGGTTTCCAGCAGACGACAATACTGGTGACGTCTTCGTCATAGAGAGACAAAGACCAGTTTAGGACCACAGATCGCTCCAGGACCTCGTAAATTTGGAACAGACGACTAGAAGATTCGCTCAGGTCCACTGAAATAAATCAAAAGGAAAATGAAGGTAGAGTATTCAATAAATAGTGACCTTCCTCATGAAAATACCGATTAACAGCAATCAAATAATGATTTTGATATTTTTGACCATCTTAATATCACAAAAATACTTTATGAAACAATTTAACTTTTTTCACATTTAATGTCGACCATCAATAGGTTTTGGTTGCATTAAAACGAAGAACAATTATCAAAGTTTGAACAAAATATATTTCAAATCTGATTTTTCTGGAGTATCAATATAATTATTTACCACATTGAAAACCATTCCAGGAAAACCCTTTACAACATGTGTAAATGGGTTTTGTAATATGGACAGCCACCAAAGGAAATGTCATGTTTCCGTCATACAGGGCTGCTGACGTCATATTTCCGGTGGTGTTGTATATCATGGCGACAAGGTCGTCTAACGTGATATTATGATGGGTGATTCTGTAAAATATATCGTAACACATGAAAAGTTGAAGCCGATTTAGTCATAGATTTGTTTGAATATTAGCCTATATGTATGAAAGTTATTCCCCCACTCAATGGTTATTTGACCTATATGACCATATAAGGGAGGCGATTTTATAGCAAATTGATCTAAACCCCCCAAAAGTTTAAAAATACTCTAAACACCTAAGTTTAGGTCAAAGATCAGCAGTGACAGACAACCAGGTCCCTTTGGTCAGTACGAATTGTTCGTCAGTGATACGATAATTTATTAGATTTGCTTGTGGTATTTTACTTACCGGACGTGAAGTGATATGGACAACATAAGGAGGATCTTATCTAAACTTTGTTCCTGGCCACATTGTATATAGGTTCTGTCTATCGTACACGACACCCCGTCAGCCCGGGGGACGGAACACTCCCTCAAACTGTAGAAGTACATTGAGGACGCCCCAGCCTCAGACAGCAAGGATAAAAGGACCGGGTCAGATTCTTCACAGCGACCGTCCAACTCAAGCGTCACGTTAAGCGTCACTGTGTGGACGTTGTCTGAATACAAAATATTTCAAACATACAAAAACGAAATGGACAACAAGCAATGAATGTTTTGTTTCTATAATACTTATTGCTATTGGTGACAAACTTACTTGAGCAGGGTAGGACAGTTACCCTCTCGATGATTTGCAAATTTGAAGTAGAACTCTTTACATATCGATTTAAATATTTACATTATTTGAATTGTAAACATAACTATAATATTTAAACAGATGAAATACTGTAATTTTGTAACGATGATGTTAATGATGATGATGATGATGATGATGATGATGATGATGATATTTGTGAAACCAGATTAAGTCTCTTGTCAATAAATATTACAAATTAAACATGAAGCCGCAACTTAAGTTGCTGTTGAACGTTTACTTATTCGATATACAATCTTTTGGGTTCTGCAATCTTTTATGACATTGTATCTACGTTGACACAATGTAACTAAAACTTTCTTAAAGTTTACATACATGGCTCACATATCCACTGATGACAGCAGAGATAAGGTTGGTTGACTAGGCGGCAGTCAGAACCTGACAACACGTGCTCCGGACTGGTCGTACAGAGGGGGTAACAAATGACGTCACTTCCGGTACAATTACAGTAACTAAGACAGTCTCTGTGCCACGTCCTGATTCCCCGATCACTATATTTAGAACACGTCTGGTCCTCAAGTTGGATGATAGAGGTTCCAACTGTTTGTAAATGGTTTATCAACATAAAAACATACATTCATCACAAATATAGTATGACACATAAACAACATTGATTGATTTGTGTGTTGTTTTTTTTTACATTATTTCACAATCAACAATGTCGAAAAACAACACGAATCCATCAATGATTTTACTGCTATAAATTTTAAGGCAAGCTTACATTTGAAATGTAAAAAGTATTAAGGATTGGCAATCATCTAAAAATATATATTTAATCGGGAATTCTTGTGTCTGAATGTAATTGTATTTACATAAGTGTAGAGTCTGGAGTAAAACTTTTTGACAATAAACAGACTGTGTCGTGCTACAAAAACCAAGCATTAATATGTGATGTTACTGCAAACGTGAAAACAAATGCAAAACATAACATCATAATTCTACTACAGTTTAAAAAAACTGACCCAAAAATACTCAATTCTCCTCAGCTTATACTTTCACTAGTGGACTAGTTTAATTTTACTTCTAAATTCATACATTAAAGGGACTTACGCACCTGACCCTTCTGCTTCTACATTAGTTCAGACATTTTGGATTCCCATCTTTTGGCCCCTACATGTAGCATCACTGACGAGTCCTAGGAGGACGGAACAGCTGTATGGTGCAGTTTAATTCATATTTACGGCATGCTGTATCTATTACTAAATTTAAAAGGTGCAGCACATGTGTGTGTTACGTCATCTTTCATAACAGGAAAACTAGATAAAGTGCTTACTTTTTTAAAAATAAAATAAAATATTGACTCCACATTTATCATCAAATTGCATTCAGACACAAGGCTTTCCAATTGGATATAATTTTTGGGATGATTGTGAATACTTTATACTTTCTTCATTTCAAAAGTAAAAGATTGACCAAACCTAAATATCTCCATGCATGCTCTAAGTATAACATTTCTTTGCTTGTCTTTTTTATTCTTTGTTGTTGTTTTTTGTTTAGTTGTTGTTGAAATTTCAGCAAAATGAATTGATTTACGTAGGAAAATAGTAAAACGATTCTAAAAACAAATAAGAGAATACAAAAGCGTTAACAAATTCACAATCCGAACTCAAAATCGATTAAACCAGGGGCAACATATAAACAAAGGCAAGATTTAGATTGAGACCCTTGTAAAAGTTCAAGAAAATAAGATCAGGTGTTCCGGAAGAATAAGCGTCTTCTGTCCATGTAAATTTTCTGAAACTTTACCTCTGTGCCACGATGAATTGAATATTATGTCTTAGAACATTCCATTACATTGTTTTTTGAAAAGATGTCAACGGTATACCCTTAAATGATTTTATTTTTTATCTAATGACGATTATTTCAAGGTTGATGCAGTTACTGTATTGCAGTTATGTGTCATTAACGACACTTGTCAGAAATAAAGTAGGAAAAGGGTGATACCAATAAAACATTTGAAAATAAGAACAATGAAATATGTGAAATGAACGTGCTCTGTTTTTCTTTAATGACACTTGCTCTTTTCATCTTTTGAATTTCCAAGGAAATAATAAATGTAATATACTAGAAATGCATCTCCATAGAGATTGGCCCTGACTGAATTATTGGTCTCCTAAGACATTGACTTTTCTAATGAAGTTTTATTATGTCTGTTACAATGACATTCAGCGCTTTTGTTAGAATATAACTTGACAGCATTACTTAATATCTTTAAAGGAACATATTTTGTTTATTTCATTGAATTGTACCTGGTTTTGTTAGAAGACTTTTCTCGTCACAGACAGTGGTCGGACAGCACCCGTTAATCTCCTCGCGGCAGACGAGGTTAGGGGCCGTGGGGAGGAGGAGGGAGGTATCGTTACAAACAGGACGACACTCCAGCTCCCCGTCCGTCATACAGACACACACGTCCTCACAGTCGATCTGGAACTCCTGTCCCACCCGGAACTTCTTATTGTTGTAATAACAGTACGGTAGAACTGGATGGGAGAATACACACATCAGAAACTCAACTAAACAATGCTTTACTTTTCAGTTGTTCACCACATGCACATGGAAATAGTTAATCGTTGATTAAATAGGGTCAATAAAACCATAATCCCAATTCAAAATCGAATAGTCTAGGGGCAAACTGTGTAAAAGTAAAGATGAGCATCGAAAGCATTAAAATAAAGTACAGGAAAATAAGACTAGGTGTTCTGGAAGAGTAATAATCTTCTGCTTCCTCTACCATGTAAATCACCACGTCACATTCAAGTAAATGTTAAGCCCTCAAAGTGAGAACCGAGTCATCATTCTCAGAATTTTAGGATAGAATTAGTTAAATACTATATTTACTGTAAATGGTTTTGTTTTTAGGAGAACAATGAAATAGCAATACAAGGTGTGTAAATTCTACTGTGTCGATTTAAGGCCTGACATGTGTTCATCATCACTAATAAAAATCAATATAATAGTTAGAACCTTTTTTTCATTATGTATATTATCTAAGGGGCTTTTTTAACATGTCTATATATTATCTTTTATACCATCAATAATCTCTCATTAAGCTGGGTCGAATTTCCATATTTATATCTAGAATAGCTATGGTTGTGTTATCTTTCCATTGATTCACTGATCAATTACAACCCACACCATTTGGTTCCGACGAGAGTTTATTTTCTCGTTTTATGGTCTACTTTAAAACAATCATTATTTCTTCATCTACTCATGGCAAAATGTTCGCTGTGAAATGGTTGTTGCTGTCATTGTTTTAAATAAAACAATCAAAATCTTATGGATTTATATGTTTTTTCCCTGTCTTTTCTGTATCTCTGCCGTGTCGTAAACGTTGTTATTATTTAAAATAATATTCTATTGGAAATAGCTATCCCAATTTCCTAACCTGAAATGTTTATGACCATTGAAAAGTGAGATTACCTAGTTGATAGAAAGCAATGCAGCCAGCTAGGCCATTAGTCTAAGAATACATAAAACTGATAATGGCGACTCTCTATTACAGCCACAGTACATTAAACGTATTATCGTATCCAACTGCATTTCAATTCTACTCACTGTGCGTTACATGGCAAAACCAATTTCATATGTGTCTGTACAGAAGATATTTGCTTTTAAAATTTGAGTAAAATGTTTTATATGAACTTATTTGATACCGAGTAACGTGCTATAGGTTGATATCATTTTTGCCATCGTACATGTGCTTGACTCTCAAATATAATCAAGATGAAAAAGGAAGACCGAACAATTTCACACAAAAGTATCCCACCTATCAACAGCAAGAATCTGTATTGTCTTCAAGTAATATACTATTATAAAATATTGTGCTACACCCCGTTCTGTCCACAGTGATACACAACCAATTCCCTCCTCTCGATTTACGAACAATTATCTAACTGCACTTAAATTGTTATGAGACAAGACGCACCTGCCGTGCTGATAACGACTGTCTCTGTCAGATTAGCGATGACATCCAACTGTTGCCAGGTAGCGACTCTCATGAAGTACAACGTGTTTGGTTGCAGTCCGTACACAGTGACTAACGACATGTCCCCGTGCTGAAAAAAAGACGATGCCTAGTTGATATTGATTGGTAACCACACAATGACGTGAACTAATCACGATCAATCTTATTACAAACAAGCGTACATATAACGAACGTTTCAAGGCGTCTAACTATGACGTCGGACTCAGGAGCCCGATTAATTTTTTTCGGCCTCGTGTTTTGATATGTTTTTCTGTCAGCTAGTAATTAATTTTCCTGCTGGCTAATTGGATCATCCATGTGTATTTTTGTAACACCAGTTCAATCTAATTCCCGTTTGCCGCGAGCGTTGGCGAGATAGCAATAGTGTACTCACCTCTTCGCGGGTCCATCGTGTCGTGTCGTTAGAGTACACGGTAGAGTACAAGATGCTGTACTCAAAACTGTACCCTGGCGGCTTGAAGTCATCCCAGGAAAGAGAAATGCTCGTTATACTAATATTGGTGATCGTCATACCAAAGTGACCTGGGGAGGAAAATATAAAATTTATTCCAAAACTCTTCAATCAAATTAATGCAAATGTACCTATTTCAGCGCAATCAAATTAAATGCATTGTCGATTTTTAACAGAAAACACTTGTAAAATTGTGCTTCAAGAAACAGTTAGGGTTAGGTTAGGGCTTAAGCTTCAAATATGTTTATGTATACATACATGAGCTTCATATGGTTCATTCCTTCGTATAATTAGGCACAATGTGTAAACCACAAACAAAGCTTACATATACTTACTACTGAACACTGTTTGTTTACAAGAATCAACATCTTTATGAGACATTAAATAAACCAATGACATAGGGTACATTAATCAAGTTTGTATATTGCAAAATCGTTTTGTAGATGTACATTTTTCTTTGAAAATACACAACAGGAATCGTGCTGTTACGGTTTACTTGCTGCAAATCTGATAAAATGTTGGTAAAGCACAACCAATAAGACTATCCGCATTTAAACTCTTGGACAGCGAAGATATTTTGAAATAATCACTATTCATATGTTTGCACAAAAACCTGCGAAACAATTAAGTCGAGCGAAAAGGCAAAACAGGTGAACGTTTCCTGCACAAACTAGTTTAGTGGAGACAAAATAAATAAAAACAGAAAGAAATTCCTTCAGTGTTCTGAAACAAACATAAAAAGCTGAAGAGGAAATGTTCCGCTCCAAACGTTGATATCATTACAAAAGTACAAGATTTAATTTGTTCCATTTTAAATGTGAAAAGATAGAACAGACTACAAGTTCGTGTTAAAATGAAGAGTCATTAGGTGTTACGTCATTGTATACGGATGTTAATTGACTTCGCCTTAATGATACAATTTGTTGAACATTTTAAGCTGTTGAATTGTTTTCTTTTTCTTTCTTATATGTCCTTACATAATTTTTTTAATTATATATTCATTTGTTTTACCTATCGTGCGATTGGGAGAATGATGTAACAAACTGATAAGTTAGCATCATAAAAAATAAATGAAAACAGGAAATTATCACTTTAGCGAAATGATATCCTTAGGTAATCACCTACAAACTGAAATGCTTAGATTATGTGACAGTGAACAAGATTAAAAGTGGTGTGTTTAATAATTATCCTCTGTTTCAATAAGGTTCAATTAGTTTTGCCGCTCTGTTCCACCAGATTCTTGGCGCCAAATCCAGCCACTAAAAGCATTCAAGGCTGATTGTCAACGAACGTATTACAATGGACTCGTGTTAAATGTCGGCATTGCCATTATCTTTTACATGTATCGTTCTTATCACTTTGATAGTTTACTCAACCGTTAGCATGCTCGCCATTAAAATAACATCATTTGCATGTTTTATTATAGGAAAGTTGCATAAGCGATTAACAAATTTCACGATTAATTGGTAGTGTTTTGTTACATTACTGACGAGTCCTAGAAGGACGAAACAGTCGTATAATTCAGTGAAATTGATTTTTCTGACATACGGTATCTACATTTCTAAATTTAAAAGGTACAGCACATGTGTGTGTTTTGTGTCATCTTTCAGGATACAAGGTGGTAGCCTCTGTCTGTGGATTTTTTTTAGTCCTAGCGGTTTGCTTGAGCCTCATAACCACAGTTATCTCATTTGAGTAGAGGAATGGTTCAGCATATTTACGCGTTCGTAGTATACGATATGAATTTATACGGCACTAATTTTTTCCCCAAATTCGTACATTAAAAAGGTATTATGCACCCATTCGTTCTGCTTTTATATAAGTTTGGATAAAATTGGTTTCCACTTTTTGGCCCTTAGCATCACTGACGAGTCCTAGAAGGACGACAAAACTGTATATTTACACCTCTCCCTTCTTGACTGCGAATATTTTACCGTATACGCAGTGATAAAAGGCTCGGCGAATTGATATTTGTTCAAATATGGCGTCGTTTACGCTTCAGAAAAATAAGTATTCGCTGTCGGCCATTGTTTGATTCCTACAAAATTTTGACACATAGAACATATATGGAATCAATTTATTTTGATTAAACAATAAATAGTTTCTAGCAAACATTTGATTCCAAATGATGCGCATTCGAAATTATTTGATGGTAACGCAAACATGGCGGCGCCCTGCAGTTGTGACGTCTGACGTCGGACCGCGTCACGACCAGATCACTGTGTCAATGCGTTTACATAACGACCGTTATAAATAAAGAAATCAATTCGATTTGTTAGAAATATTATTTAATACCAAATTTACATATGATGTTATGAAGAAAAATAGTGTTGCTCACAGTGTATTTTTTAATCTACCAATATATTGATGAAATCCAATGGGACTATATTATCATAGCAACCAAGCCATCGTAGTTACCATCTTTGCAACCCGCTTCGAATGCTTTTTTCTTCGTTTAACACTTGAAAATTAATTATGGTGTAAATATAATACAATTATGCAAGATGTTTGATCGTGCACGAAATGGACTAAACATGTTTTAATTTAAATTGCGTGGAAATCCATTTCCACACATATCTATTTGGTACACATGCTGTCATAGCTATAAAAAAGGTTTCAATAAAATGAAAATAAGAAATGTTTAAGAGAGTAATTTTTTTCCAGTCCATAAATGCCTTAAAATGTGTCGTAGATGAAGAAGAACCTAACCCTTCCGTGCCAAGACCAGGTGTTCTGGAAGAGTAGGCGTCGTTCGCTTCATCGACGACAACTGTTAGTTGCAAATCTAATTAAGTTACAAAGTTTCACATGAGCTCCTACAGACAATATGTACAACACAGTAAAGCTATATGGCGACATCGAAACAAATAGGAAAGATACTTGTGTTGTAAGCAATTACGTAATTCAGGGATAAAATACAGAGTGGTTACATTTTATTTGTCAAAATCTGCAGTTAAATTAATTTGTGCATGGGTTGACGGATGTTCATCACCATAGGAATAAATAATCTAGGAAAAATCCTGACTTGAAAGCAAGATGAAGTACGATTCACGTGTTTTATTTTAAAGCGAAGTAATGGTAGCAAGCTTTAATGACACAAACAGCAATGAATATTCAAACTACATATGCTTTAATATAGCTGAGCATTGAAGTTATTGTCAAATGACATATATCATTTACATGCAATCATGACTGACCAAAGAACAAAAACAAAAATATGTTCTCAAAAACCATTTCATTATATTGTTTTGTTTTAATCTGAAATGCAATGTAAGGAAACAAAAAAGGAAATCAATATCGTAAATTGCATGCACATGCTCCAGTAGTTAATCATTCTCGTCTCAGCGTTTTCATTAAACCACAAATATAAGCATTTTTAATGGAATCTTGTAATAGAAAATCGCCGTTATCAATTACTATTGATATATAGCAGCAACACCGATATTATTAAATTTGTCGATTTATTTTCATATAGGAAAATACAATCCAATTAGCACATATATAAATCCCTGCTAATCCAATATTTCAAACTGCATATCTAAGCAGTGATACTTAACATTCCTAATCAAATAAAATAATAATGTTTTAGCTGTATCCATTAGCTAAAGTATAAAAACAAAAACACACACTACGTCATCTTATGCAAAATAACGCCGATCAACAGTTTCCATGAATTTAAATTATTTCTGTTTTACTTTACAAATTTTCTAGATTGCTATAAAAAAGGATACTCATAAAAAACAACTAAACTACTTGGCATTTCGCTTTCAGTTGCTATTAGAAATGGAAACAGTATCCATTTTTTTATGATTCTTCACTAGCAGCTAAATCGTCCACTCATTTGTATTATGGTTATTTTTTTGTTAAAACATCTTTAATCACATTTCCTATGTTCACCGTTTAATCATTACAACTAAATAAAGGTCTTTGAAATTAATGTTTCCTCGTATTTAAAAAACACAATTCGGATGAAATAAAAACTGAATCTGCAGAATGTCATCGATTTTATCTGTCTTTAAACAGTTTGTTCATTTGTAGAAATTAATTGAAAAAAATGCCCATTTATTTTTAACATCCTGGATACTTGTTGCATCACGCTTGTAAATCACCGAATGACTTAGAGCAAAAATGACTCGATTTATACATTAAAAAACTATGCACAAAATGATTTGATTTGTACATTATATAACTAAATTTGTATACTCATGAAATGATGCACAAACATAACTAGATTTGTACACTTATGCAATTATCTTCAACATTACCTAGAATTTTACACTAAGGAAATCATGCACAAAAAACTAGACTTGTACACTTCTGAATTTATACACAAAACAAACAATACCATATTTGTGCAACACTAAATAGAAAACTATAAAACACTGTCTTTATTTGCTATGAAATTTATAACTAATTATTTTCACTCCTGAAATTATACAGAAAATAAATAGATTTGTACACCTCTTTATGTAACACAACACAACACTTTCTAGTTTTGTACAAGAATCAATCTAATGATCAAACAACAGTTTTCTTTATAGGCAGGGTAATCATACACTGCCCCGATATATTATACAAATGACACAATAATACAATGTATTATGAAGATTAGAAACGACACATTGGTATAAGACGTTTTAAAAGAAAAGTGTTACAGACGATTTGTACAACCCTTTCGATTTTTAGATAGCATTGAAACTCGACAGCAAATCGACAAGCTTGTACCTATTTACGTTGCACACAATGTACTAGGGGCCTTCGATGGTTCCTCCAGTCGAGGTCTTCCTTGACCTCAAACTACAGAGGTACAGTTTTCTCGCACTTAAATCACGATTCTTTTCTATTTTTCCTATTAAGTTTTCCCCAAAGTTCTTTTAACCATCTACACAACATTAAGTATCACTAGACATGGATCTCCTATTGTGCATATATTATATGGGCAATCGAAATGATTCAATTTGACTTTACCGTAATAAAACAAAACTAGATTTTTTTGTTTTTAGTTGAATCAATCTGATATTCAATAGTCCTACCTACATGTTAAAATGTGTGGCTTTATCGTTTCTCTGTCAAGAGATGTGCCTCCTGTGTTCTGTATTTTGACACGGTTTTAACCAGGATATACGATTTCACCATTACCGAACTGTTGGTCAAGATTTTGCTATCTATTGATTCTTTATACTTTGATATACATAAATGTTCTTGTCTGTGTCCCTCACTTTGTTAAAACTACACATCACCAGATAATTAATTAACTACACATGTATTTGTATTTGTACATCATATAATGCCAAAGTGCACTATCCAGATTTGACACTTTGCCCTTAGTTTCAATGTCCGGGTATTTTAACACACTCCCGAGGCTACACATCCTTCGTGAGTCGACAGACGATTTTAGGTTGTTAAATACACCTAGACAACCAGTTAAAAACCGTGTCCTAAAGATATTTCGTAAGTTAGTCGGTGATTGATTAGAGCTTAATATATAGTGACAATTTACCAGAGGTGTGTGCACTCATGACTGTACACGATACAAACAAATGTTAAATGCCAACTGGTCATGACACCTTGAACATTTAACAGAGTTTCACCATCAGTTTTATCAACAAAGCTTAATAAAAACAACTCCAAAACATGGAGAACCTTTAAAGGTACTACACGTATTACATTAGGCCAGGTGTTTGTGAAAGAGATATACAATACAGAAAAAACCAAAGCGTCAACAAACCTATTCCGAACTCAAAATCGATTAAACTGGAGACAAAATAGGAACAAAGTAAAGATTCGCATGGAGACTCTCGTAAAAGACCACGAGAATAAGACCAGGTGTTCCGAAAAAATGAGCGTCTTCTGCTTAATCGAGGACACCCGCCATGTAAATCGTGGTGACATCAAGAGGACACTTCTCGTATTGTGTCATGTAATTGCATGTCAAACAGAAGTAATGTGTCGACAAAGGAGAATTAGATTAGAAACAGTTGGACAACACTGCACAACAGTGACTTTCATTGGTGTGTGACATACATTGGCGCACCTCCATCTTGAATGGTTCGTGTTAGCGCACTTTGTTGAATATGGTGGTAAGCTAATGTATACTACACACAAATAAATAAGAAAAAATATGACAAACAATAGTTATGGCTACATGTTTTTTGTAAGCAATGTACATTGCTGCAGAAATATACATATAGTATCAGTTCAAACGTGTTTCAACGTCAGGGCAAATCCATACAGGGAACAACCACCATTTGACAGTGTAGTCTCCAACGCTACACTTATGACGTCATATGCCGGATAACGTCCCGATGTTCCAATTTATGTTATTGGAAAATAACAAACATGGAGCCCAAAAGATGCATCTAGTCATGTGCAGTTAAAATGTAAATGTAACGTTATACGTTCGGATTCTTAGTAAACTAACCTATACAAAAGAGACAGTTCCGTATCCCTATATTTAAATGAGTTTCTGAATGGCTGCAAACATAAAAGCTTGAACAGTAGCCTTTGGTCTTTTATAAATATTAGAAAAGTGGTATTTTTCTGCTTATTAGGTAAGCTTCGCTTTATTTTGCACAACAGGAAAACAATACATTTAGGCAAGAATTAAGTGATGAGTGGTTTTATCGGCTGCCGACAACATTAAACGATTTGTAAACAAATGCGGCGTAGAATATAGGATGCCAACCTTCGATCATGCTTGATTTATCTTATTAGTGTTTACAGGAAAAAGTAGTCAATCACTTTGAGATGACAAAACAGTTAAGATTTAATGTATTGTAACACGAATGTTATCCCACATTTTACAATCGTTTACTTTCGTCGTAGGCAGGAACTCTAGTCTTTGAAGATCATGTAGGGCCCACATAGGCCAATACAATAAAGTCAGCAATTACTATTACATAAATAACCCATGGTAATTCTCCTATCTCATTCTGGCACCTAAGAGTAATTTATATAACAAATATATCCTAACCAGTGGATCGTAATGGAGACAACTTTAAAATGTTAGATAACTTCCACTTGTTGCAAAACTGTACATGAACTTCAATATCAAAATTATTTTACAAAAAGGACAATGAACTATCATCCCTAACACAAGAGCTCGGGGGCTTTTCACGAAAGTATAGAGACTCCCTCCATCAAACTCCATCAAACTATCAATGTATAAACTCTATAGAAGATTATGCCAGACAATGAACGAAACGTGAGGATCCAGATTAGGATTCACTTTAAGAGTCTATCAGGGAATCTCTCCGGCAAATTATAAACAATTTTTCATACAATATGAAATTGAAACACAAGACGATATTTCCTGACCCCGATGTTTGAACAACACTCCACGATCTATGTGATAAATATGAAGTTGTGCCTGCAGACAAGGCATATGATAACGTGTTCCTTGTTTGCAAACGCGATTATATGTATTGCTTGCAAAAAGAACTACATCATATTTTTTGTAGGCGTGCTTGATAACCAAGTTAATCTATTTACACATTTAGTGGCTTTTTGAACGATGAAATACTCTCGAAATCATTAATCGGTAATGCAATCTTACTAGATAGCGATTAATATGAAAAAAGCGATGATCTACCACGTCCATACTGGATACCTTAACTGCACTGAATCCTTGCGCAACAAAGCCTTTATCGGAACTTCTAACTACAATTTTTATTACCATTAAATCCGGGCTTCAGTCTAATTGCGACACTGTCGTCCAGGACTGGTATTAAAGGAATGTGAAAATTGAAGAAAAACTCGAAAGATGTGCTGACGAATCTTGAACACTTACTTCTCCAAAAATTTCGTCTATCAAATATTTGGTTTGTCTACATACCACAGGCCAATCTGAAAAAAAAATGCCTTCATTTTTCATTATGAGGGCTCTCTTTTTCAAGACAGGTGGACAACGATACAAATGCGTTGTCGTGATCTAACTTAGAAAATGTATTGTGAAAAATACAACAAATGCTAAGATGAAATATACTGAGAAATATATAGTACATAGTTGAGGCTATTTAATTTACTTAGATGTGATTAAGATTAGCATTGCAGATGTCATTGGACGCGTTCTCTTTCGGAACACTTTTCGTATAAAGAGGACATCGAAGCGTCGACAAAACCATAATCTAAACTCAATACATCGATTAAACCAGGGGCAAAATATAAAGAAAGGAAAGATTTCCAAAGTGATTCTTGACAAAGGTACATTGTTTTTTAAATAAGGATCCCAAAATAAGAAACAGCATTTATTACCTTTCATACATAGGATATGCTCCTGATTAAGCATGACTGAAATGGACGACCGGGCCAATTAGTATAACTTACATCGATTTCATTTAAGAATCGTGCGTCTTCTAGGTCGAAGACATTGTTTAATGAGGAATGAATGTAGCGGAACCGGACTTAGTCAATCGATTAGATATATCGATTGGTCAGACCATCCGTCTACAATTCAGAGGGTCCTGGGGTCGAACGACGGTCTAGCGGGCATTCTCTGTTCTTGATACATATAAGTTTGTTTTCATGTGAAAATATAAATCCTCTCCTATTTCTAATATCATGAGGTTCTTTGATAGAAAAGTACATTAAACAAAACATTGTCGTATCTATAAATCAAGCTCAAAACTCCATTTTTAGTAAAAATCAACAACATGTTGAAAGTTTACTATGATCAAACATTTGAAAGATGTGATATTTGAAGTGTAAACTTAAAGTGAAAATGAGTTAATTAGACAGACAAAATTTTTCTCCAATACGGCGTCTAGGGTATGGCAATGTGTGTTAGGTTTAATTTGAACATCAGTTCTTTTAATTAATGTTTTAATTATAATATTTTGCCTGTAAACGTCAATGTTTGGGTAACATGTACTTTATGCGATGTTTTTATGTTCTGTATAAGCGTAAAGATAATAAAAGGGGACGCAAACCTGATCCGAAAGAAATTGGGTGATGGTTTTATGGATGTAGATTATATCTACTGTATGACTGAACGCCATATATCTGTTGATTTTAAATACATCGGTTAAGACGTTTCTGAAATAAAGATATGCTGAGTGAATATTTCAGGGTGAATCGTGTATTTTGATATGAAAACAGGATGGACACGTCAACGATAGCAAGTGTGAACTTTTTCATGTGTATACACGGTTTCCAAAATTAAAATGTTATACAATCATGAACATTAAAACTACACAACAAGATGATCAAGCTATTCAAGCTCAATATCACAGTTTTTTCATAGTTACTAAAGATCAACATTATTTAGAATGAACCTTTCAACATTTTTCGCATAACATTTCAACTTTACGTGACTTTAGGAGGACCTTTCAGCAGCACACTGCTAGTTGATAATACCTTTATAATCTATATATGTATGGTTATCAGCGATGTCAATTGGACCATAAATCGCACCAATACGATCGCTATTCATCCTTTAAAGTTTTAAGGAAACAACTAGCCGATCTACAACATTATATTAACTTAACAAATGCATCCCTGATTATGTTTTTTGAATAAATATATCTGTCATCCCCAACATAACGAAAAACGCTTACATGCGTCTATAATCTAAAAACGACACTGCGTTATCGTGCGATTGCGTCATCTCGACAAATCGCAAAAAAAAAAAAAAAATCACCACGGTGTCGGCATTTGTTCGGCTAGGTAACACATGAGTGTTACATCCTTATTATATCCCCTCATAAATAAGGACGCCGTCGCATCAGACTTTCAGTTATTTTTGGACACTTTCGTCATCGTCTATCGTTAGCGTTGGTGGGGTCGTAAGATACGAGTAAACATCTGCGACAGGTGTCTTACTTGCAGACTAGCTTGGTTTTTCTTATGTCAAGGAGAAAGTACTTCTGTGACGTAATTTTGTTTTTAAATTATTTACTTTTTTATTCAGATTGTGTGACTCTCAATCATATATATTAACAGAATGTCTACAGTAGTTTTAGGCTCAGCTACCGGTTAAACATTCCGTCAAGTGAAGAAAATATTATCTACTTCAAATCAGTGTGACTTCAGGTATTTTCTTTCTATTACGTGGTCGCCGGGAAACCAATGATAACATTTTCTAGCCTGTTTATGTTTAACAAAGTTCATGAAACAAAAAGTCATCTGATGAATCATTTCTCACAGTCAACATCGGAAATCAGATGTGTTTTATATTATAATTCGAATACCATTGTGGTATTAACTTCATTTGTAATGAGGCATTAAGGGCGATGTCTCGAGTAAGACAAATATCAGCATCATCACATGTCAATATCTTCTGTTACCTACTTGAATGATACGTAATACCATGTTATATAAGACACGCTTATATACAAATGTCTTGCAGAGCTTCGCCGGTTATTGAATTTACCCGTTTTCCTTTGTAGGTATCCGACGATAACTTAACACAAAATAAAACGTTAATCCTTAAATATTGTTAAACAGGACTAAAAGCAAGCCTAAAAATGTCACATAGTTGACATGGCAATAACTACAGCGGAGATAATCGTAATATATCATAGATACCAGCGGACAGAGAAGTGATTTATAGCCAAATCAAATGATCGAGATTTTGACATCACGTGATTATTTTACCGACTTATCAGTACTGCTATAGTAAAGTTCTAGATTTTGACAAAAGAGTAAAATATGGGCATGGTGAAACGTTTTAAAATATTCTTAATTTTCCTGAGAAGGGTAATGAATTTTAACTATGTAAATAAATAAATCAAAATATACAAGAAGGTAAAACTAAAACAGTTATGTTATGGCAGATATGAAAACAACTTGGCAGAACAATAAATTATTCGAGGGAGAGGAAATCGTTCAATAATTTCCAAACTTCATTGGACGCCTGTCTTAAAAATCCTTCGTTTGACAAGATTTTATTCTGAGGCGGAAATCAAAAGTGTCATTTTTAGTCATAAATACTGTTTCCTGTGAAAGTTTCTGTCTCATGAAAACACTCTACTTCCGTTATGTAACACACTTGTAGACGTAACTCAGCATCTTGGAACAATACAATTTGTTGGGTTTTTGTTTCCTAATGGCAATTTATTCGATTAATGCGCCATCATTCGTAATAAATGATTGCTTGAAAGACAATCCTGTTACGTAAAAGGCGACAATCGTTTTATACGTCAAGGCCTTGAGGAGCGGAATGGTAGCTTTAACTGGTTTTATTACAAAGCAGAGCAAACCACTTCTCTAATTTATTTATTCGACCCAAAAAATCGATTTTTTTCGACATCGATATACGTATTTGTCGACATGAACTTGTCTTAAATGCGCGCGCTAGAGTTATGATTAATCTTCCTTGTAAATATAATGTACATTATAATTCGTGAGATGAAACTAGTTGTTTAGTTGGTTGATTGGGCTGGGTTGGTTTGCTCGTTGGTTGTTTGTTTGCTGGCCTGGTTGGTTCGATATTAAAATAGATGGAAAAGAATAATGGTACACTTTACCCTACAAAATCCTTTGGATATTTCTGCGAATCTTTAACTTCCATCATGTATTGTTCTCTTCAAAATGCCTATAAAAAGTATAGATTAAGCAGGCTGAGGCTGCAAGAAAATTGCCATGGTCGTATTTAGATGTTCGGCTGGCGCAATCAACCAATTATATTGAAACATCACTCATGTATTTGGCGTCGACAAACATAATGCCAACATATATATGCTGTTGATAAGATTGCTGTATATCTATGGTCAATTTAAATCGAAAATTCTTATACATATAATAAAATTAATTCGAAACCCATCATTAACTGAAATGAGAAAATGCTTTCAGGAGGGAAAATGTGCTCTAACAAAATTGTTTTGTTTCCACTATCTTGCACAACTGTCAGGAACTCAACGTTTATCAGAAATTCTTGTTTGCAAATGATCATCCGGAAGACGAAGCATTTAAGCATAATAATGAATAATATGAAAAAGAAGTGAAGTTGAAATTAATTAATGAGTATCTGCAGTCCTCACTTTAAACTGTACTTATTTTTTCGGTTTTTCGTTATAGAGTTGAATTTTGTTTATTCGGAATGGAAAAACTAAAAAAACACACAAGGATATTACTAACTAATCGCGAAATTGCAGAAAATTTTCAAGAATGAAAATACCGTAGCGTCAACCTATTCGGCAACATGAGAACGAATGTTAATTATAATTGGGATAGCAAGATGATCACCATTCTAATTACCAACAGTCATCATCAAGCTATTTCTTATAAAACAATTTGTTGTAGGAATTTCCATCAGCAGTCAGCCTGATCATGCATGTACAATGTAAGTTTCGAAAGAAGGGATAGAAATGTCAAGAAAGAGAAAATTCGAGATAGGAAAATCAGCATTAATAGTGATAACATTAAGCGCATACATGCATTCGATTGAGTATTTGTTTGCAGTTCCTAGGATCCCTGCCTCTCCATTCTATGGTGTTAACATGTCGCAGCTGATTCGTTATTCTAGGGCTTGCTCTGAATATCGCGATTTTCGTGATAAATGTCAACTGCTGACGAACAAACTTACGCCACAGGGATTCGAGAAATGCAGGTTGATGAAGACTATGGGTAAGTTTTATGGTTGCCATCTTGATATCTTCGAAAAATATTCTGTATCTTTGTAAGATGGACGTTTTTGAGTTTGCTTGTTAGTGTGTTAACTTGTTGTGATGACAATGATGACTCGGTTCTCATTTTGAGGATTGATGCTTACTTGGATGTGACCAAGATTTACATGGCAGGTAGCGTCGATGAAGAAGAAGACGCTTACTCTTCCGGAACACCTGGTCTTATTCTCTTGTGCTTTTACGAGAGTCTCCATGCAGATCTTTCCTTTGTGCCTATTTTGCCCCTAGTTTAATCGATTTTGAATTCGAATTATGGTTTGTTGACGCTTTGGTATTCTCTAATTTTTTTTCCATCTCCGGTCTAACAGTGAATTTTTTCGTCTTGTTACATTGGACGCCCAACGAAGCTTACTCACGGGAGACGTAATATGGATGCAGTATCTTGTGTCTTGTGGGTTGAAGATAATTCAGTGAAATAAGGGAAATAAAAGCGTTTGACCTAAGCATCATACATGTACCTTAGTTCCGATTAAGCCATGGTTGATATTTTGTTCATACTAAATATATATCACAATTACCTCATTTTATAATGGCTTGACGGACATGTTGAATCATTGGTCTCCTGGATTTTTCTACCCACACTTAAAGCACATTTTTTCAAGAGTGCTCTTTTATATACTATTTTGTTTTTGTCTTCTTTTTTATTAAATTGCATTTATTTCTATAAGTTTCTTGAAACTCGTCTATGATTTGGTTAAAGTCTAAATGAATAAATGATATTTTTACTCATTGAAGTCTTTCTATAATTATTTACTTCTGTTACATTGTATGTAATGTATACTTTTGTTTCCACGATCAAGCACGAACGTCATATGTACATGTAGATTAGTTTGCAAGAAGTAATCAATGTTGAAATTGTGAATACAATTTAATATTGCAATTAAGATTGTAACACGTTCCGCATATAAAACTATTACACTTATATATTAGTCCTCGAGGTTGGTAGAGCCTCCATAGCCACATAAATCAAATTTGAATAGTGGCACGGTACATAACATACACATTTTCGTAGTACACGATTCGAAATTATACAAACCTGGTTTTATTTTACTTCTAAATTAATAAATCAAAGGGATTTTACGCACCTTACCGTTCTGCATAATAATAATATACAACATTTATATAGCGCTCTATATAATTTGTAAAATTACTCTAAAGCGATTCACAGCATGTTGATAATTATTTGATACTTTCAATGAATAAATACAGAAGCTATTACAATCTAAGCAAACATGTGATAACATAAAAATGCATATAAATACAAACCAGATAAGCAAATGTCAGTATATACATGTCGTCTAAGTTGATATCTTAACATACAGACGTGAAAAGGTACATCTTAAAATGCTTCCTTAATTTGGCCAGATTATTTGTTTATCTACATGAGGTATGGCCCCTAGCATCACTAAAGAGTCCTAAATAAATAGTTACTTACACAATCTCAGACATGCGGTGAACTCGGTTTTGGCATAGGTTATATATCATGCCTGAGCTGTATTTTCTATCCAATTGTCCAGTTACATTTCCGTATATGGAATAAAACCGTATGCGGGCACCAGTATCAAATGCCCCCCTTTTTATTTTATATCGTTGAATGTTTGCTCAGAAGTTAGCATGCGAAGCGGGACAATGTCAAAGCTCTCTTAACGCTGAGATGACCCCCGTTTGTCAATCATCATTCTATTTTCATCTCATATATCAGAACTCCTATTTTCGTGGAATTAAACCTCAATGTTCGTTCACTTGCATATGTTCCAGAACAAAGTCAAAGGCTTTAACAAAATTACATGACATTTCTATTCATCATTAAACATCATATTTGGTTCGCAAGCAACCCGCATACACTCTGCCCTCAAATTGATGCTTTTATAATTGAACTAGATGCAACGTCTTCGGGTTTCGGAAATTCTAAATTCCCATAGGAAAATTTACATATCTTCATATTAAGTTATTAAATGACGACCATTCTTCTCTAACACATCCTCGGCTTTGCAAAATCGGAAATACAATATCTTTAATATCAATGTCCTGGATAATGGTTTTCCGATTCCCTTTTCATTGCATTCGATGGTTTTTTCGGGTTAAAGTCACGATGAATATTTGGCAAGCGCTATTATATAAAAGAACAAGACCGTATTACTATTTTGCTGACTAATAGCTTAAGGACAACCAACTCACATGTGTTGTGTTTTGCTGATATCTAAGCCACAATTTGCTAGGAATTAAACATGAAGCTATCAATATTTATGCTTTTCAAGCTGCTTCTGTGCCGCACAGAGCTTATGAGCAAACTGAATGAAAATCATTCTGCAAGCCAAGTGTGTCCTAGTGAGTACACTACGGATGTAATATTATCATACCGTACACACTTGGCTTGTGAAGTTGGATCACAATTTACATCGTTTGTTGAAAGAAATACTAGTATGCCATTATTCTTATCAATTTTTATGTAACAAATCCATGTTGCTGTTTGGGTGTTTCTCTATTTCATTTGATTCAAGTTTGATATTTTCATTTGCATTTTGCCATCAAATGTCATATATTTGTCATATATAGTTACAACACAACATATTTATATAGCCAGCGACCAATGCATCTTAGAAAAGTAGTTTTCCTCTAAATGCTATGTATGTCAAACAAGGACTTGAATCGTTGTTTTTAAACTGTTATAGTGCTATGAAAGTTCAGTCGTAACATCCATATCCTCTAGGTCTTTATGCGTAAAATATATTTAACCGTTGTTACAGGTATTCGAAGCTAAGCGGCAAGACTCGCATTGAATCAGCTCGACATATGATGTCATATTTAAACCACGTGTTACGTCTCGAGAATTTTTTTTTCATTCTCTTATGAAAGGCATGTCTGCTGGTAATGTTCGTATGATTGATTGCAGCGCAAATGTAGATATATGTACATGCTTTGACACTAGCTGTTAGATACGCGTTTATTCCTCAAAAAAGAAGACATTTTAACAAAAACCTGTATGCTTTCTGGACAAAAATATAATCTGGGGCAACTGGGTTCCACGGGTGCTGGCTATAAAATATCCTCTGTGATAAAACATTACTATTTATAGGCATTAATATCTCTAGATAGTGCTTCACACGTAATTTACGTTGGAATTTCCTAGCAGTAGCTGGTTTTAGTGCCATCTTAGGAGGCGAACAATATGATCACGTTAAAAAAGTTTTGAGATCGAAAATGACATGTAACGTATTAATATTGTACATGTAGCTGTGCTATTAACATATTGTTGATGGTATTAGAGATGCTCGTTGTGTGAGATGGAGACTGATATAACACTGTTACTCGCCTTGATTCAATATTGGTGATTATGGTTTTGTTTCAATATTTTTTTATCATCTGTTGATACGACTTATTATAACTAAAGACTATGCAATTAAGCTGATTTGAGTATGATACTTAGCTGCTCTTAGAGGATTGAATCGGATCCCATTAATGAAAACACTATTGTAAAATTGTCATCCTGTCGACATATCAATTTTTATGTAACAAATCCATGTTGCTGTTTGGGTGTTTCTCTATTTCATTTGATTCAAGTTTGATATTTTCATTTGCATTTTGCCATCAAATGTCATATATTTGTCATATATAGTTACAACACAACATATTTATATAGCCAGCGACCAATGCATCTTAGAAAAGTAGTTTTCCTCTAAATGCTATGTATGTCAAACAAGGACTTGAATCGTTGTTTTTAAACTGTTATAGTGCTATGAAAGTTCAGTCGTAACATCCATATCCTCTAGGTCTTTATGCGTAAAATATATTTAACCGTTGTTACAGGTATTCGAAGCTAAGCGGCAAGACTCGCATTGAATCAGCTCGACATATGATGTCATATTTAAACCACGTGTTACGTCTCGAGAATTTTTTTTTCATTCTCTTATGAAAGGCATGTCTGCTGGTAATGTTCGTATGATTGATTGCAGCGCAAATGTAGATATATGTACATGCTTTGACACTAGCTGTTAGATACGCGTTTATTCCTCAAAAAAGAAGACATTTTAACAAAAACCTGTATGCTTTCTGGACAAAAATATAATCTGGGGCAACTGGGTTCCACGGGTGCTGGCTATAAAATATCCTCTGTGATAAAACATTACTATTTATAGGCATTAATATCTCTAGATAGTGCTTCACACGTAATTTACGTTGGAATTTCCTAGCAGTAGCTGGTTTTAGTGCCATCTTAGGAGGCGAACAATATGATCACGTTAAAAAAGTTTTGAGATCGAAAATGACATGTAACGTATTAATATTGTACATGTAGCTGTGCTATTAACATATTGTTGATGGTATTAGAGATGCTCGTTGTGTGAGATGGAGACTGATATAACACTGTTACTCGCCTTGATTCAATATTGGTGATTATGGTTTTGTTTCAATATTTTTTTATCATCTGTTGATACGACTTATTATAACTAAAGACTATGCAATTAAGCTGATTTGAGTATGATACTTAGCTGCTCTTAGAGGATTGAATCGGATCCCATTAATGAAAACACTATTGTAAAATTGTCATCCTGTCGACATATCAATTTTTATGTAACAAATCCATGTTGCTGTTTGGGTGTTTCTCTATTTCATTTGATTCAAGTTTGATATTTTCATTTGCATTTTGCCATCAAATGTCATATATTTGTCATATATAGTTACAACACAACATATTTATATAGCCAGCGACCAATGCATCTTAGAAAAGTAGTTTTCCTCTAAATGCTATGTATGTCAAACAAGGACTTGAATCGTTGTTTTTAAACTGTTATAGTGCTATGAAAGTTCAGTCGTAACATCCATATCCTCTAGGTCTTTATGCGTAAAATATATTTAACCGTTGTTACAGGTATTCGAAGCTAAGCGGCAAGACTCGCATTGAATCAGCTCGACATATGATGTCATATTTAAACCACGTGTTACGTCTCGAGAATTTTTTTTTCATTCTCTTATGAAAGGCATGTCTGCTGGTAATGTTCGTATGATTGATTGCAGCGCAAATGTAGATATATGTACATGCTTTGACACTAGCTGTTAGATACGCGTTTATTCCTCAAAAAAGAAGACATTTTAACAAAAACCTGTATGCTTTCTGGACAAAAATATAATCTGGGGCAACTGGGTTCCACGGGTGCTGGCTATAAAATATCCTCTGTGATAAAACATTACTATTTATAGGCATTAATATCTCTAGATAGTGCTTCACACGTAATTTACGTTGGAATTTCCTAGCAGTAGCTGGTTTTAGTGCCATCTTAGGAGGCGAACAATATGATCACGTTAAAAAAGTTTTGAGATCGAAAATGACATGTAACGTATTAATATTGTACATGTAGCTGTGCTATTAACATATTGTTGATGGTATTAGAGATGCTCGTTGTGTGAGATGGAGACTGATATAACACTGTTACTCGCCTTGATTCAATATTGGTGATTATGGTTTTGTTTCAATATTTTTTTATCATCTGTTGATACGACTTATTATAACTAAAGACTATGCAATTAAGCTGATTTGAGTATGATACTTAGCTGCTCTTAGAGGATTGAATCGGATCCCATTAATGAAAACACTATTGTAAAATTGTCATCCTGTCGACATATCAATTTTTATGTAACAAATCCATGTTGCTGTTTGGGTGTTTCTCTATTTCATTTGATTCAAGTTTGATATTTTCATTTGCATTTTGCCATCAAATGTCATATATTTGTCATATATAGTTACAACACAACATATTTATATAGCCAGCGACCAATGCATCTTAGAAAAGTAGTTTTCCTCTAAATGCTATGTATGTCAAACAAGGACTTGAATCGTTGTTTTTAAACTGTTATAGTGCTATGAAAGTTCAGTCGTAACATCCATATCCTCTAGGTCTTTATGCGTAAAATATATTTAACCGTTGTTACAGGTATTCGAAGCTAAGCGGCAAGACTCGCATTGAATCAGCTCGACATATGATGTCATATTTAAACCACGTGTTACGTCTCGAGAATTTTTTTTTCATTCTCTTATGAAAGGCATGTCTGCTGGTAATGTTCGTATGATTGATTGCAGCGCAAATGTAGATATATGTACATGCTTTGACACTAGCTGTTAGATACGCGTTTATTCCTCAAAAAAGAAGACATTTTAACAAAAACCTGTATGCTTTCTGGACAAAAATATAATCTGGGGCAACTGGGTTCCACGGGTGCTGGCTATAAAATATCCTCTGTGATAAAACATTACTATTTATAGGCATTAATATCTCTAGATAGTGCTTCACACGTAATTTACGTTGGAATTTCCTAGCAGTAGCTGGTTTTAGTGCCATCTTAGGAGGCGAACAATATGATCACGTTAAAAAAGTTTTGAGATCGAAAATGACATGTAACGTATTAATATTGTACATGTAGCTGTGCTATTAACATATTGTTGATGGTATTAGAGATGCTCGTTGTGTGAGATGGAGACTGATATAACACTGTTACTCGCCTTGATTCAATATTGGTGATTATGGTTTTGTTTCAATATTTTTTTATCATCTGTTGATACGACTTATTATAACTAAAGACTATGCAATTAAGCTGATTTGAGTATGATACTTAGCTGCTCTTAGAGGATTGAATCGGATCCCATTAATGAAAACACTATTGTAAAATTGTCATCCTGTCGACATATTCTATATGTAAGCATTTGCAAAATAACTTTAGAAGCTGACTGTTGCTATAATATGACTAAAACAGCAAGCACGGTCTCTCGATGAAAATCCGTTGATATTGGAGACAAAAAAAGTTCTGATCAACCTGTAACTCTTGGGTCATTGTGTTGTTAGTTTGTTTGTCAGTAGTCGACATCGATCACGAAAACCACGATATATAGAACAAACCCTAGAATATTGGATACACTGCGACATATAAACGCCATAGGTTGGAGAAGCAGGGATGTTACTATCAAGAAATTGAAAGTTCACGATCAGAAAATTGAAGTCGTCACGTTTATCGTATAGCTAAGTATTAAGCTGTTTACGTTGGTCGTAGTTTAAGTAGCGGTCGAGGTATGCAGCTGATGTAAAAGAGCTTTTATTTCATGTTTAGAAGGGTTTATACGATCGACGTGGTCAGAAAACGTCTTGTTGTTTGTAAACAACGCACTGTCGAAAAATCTATAAGTTAAATTAAAACAATTGGATTTTCCGCAAAGTCAGCCTTGTGTGAAAACCAAAACAAGTCAGCTAAAAGTGGGGCACAGTTTGTTCCCATGGGAACATACACAATAATAAAAAAAAATACAAAGATGAAACACCTTTGAACACATCGACGTTCAACACCTACTCAAATCGAATATTGGTTTTGTCACAACCTATCGTCCAATACACCAATATATTCTACGGGGGACAAGGAATCAGATATTTCTGCATTGATAAGAAAACACCAAAGAGGAAAATGATGGCATCATTGTTACTCAGACTCGTCCGGCATTTAAACCATTCGCCAACATAAAACAAACTCCACGTTCTCTTTTGGTCATCAGAGCTTTAACGTCCGTTTTTATTTTGTGTTTTTGTTGTTCTGTCGAACTTCTCAGAAAAAATGTACTCATCAAATGTCAATGCGTTTATCATTTAATGACGTCAGAGTTGTAAAAGCAACGTATTTTAAAAGAACATTCGTTTGATTAATACGTTTACATTTTTTCGCCTTAAGCGACAATAACAATGAAAAGCATCACGAAATTGTATGTTTGCCTCCATTTCTGTATTTCTTACGAGTGGTTTGGTGGATATCAAACAATGCAGTGCAAATCTCCTGAAACATTAGCCACTATATCATTTGAAACCAGGCATTATCTTTGAGCCAACGATTTCCACATTTTATACAATTTGTTTGGCATCAGAGTTGTGTTCACTGGCGGGAAATGGGTTTTGTATTGGTTATAGAGACAGGTTTGTTGTCCATAATGATTGCTTCTTTCCAAATTACACTTCCAGTGGTCCAAAATATCAATGGAGCGTCCGTCTCATTAGGAACACCACTAATATAAGGCGGGTCTTTTTAAAACATATGATGCATTTCTTTTGCGTTGAAAATGACATTCAACTTAACTTGATACAACTTAAGCCGTTTGTACCAACCACTGATTCCTAAACTCCGATAGGGAGGGGTTTCTACATGTATGTTCCTTACTGTTGATGTGTTTAGGTATCCAATTATCCGATATTACAAAAAAGTGTTCACCGGTTTTTTTTCACCACGAACTGCGATCGGACACGGACATATGATATATTTCTTTTGCGTTGAAAATGACATTCTGACATTAAAAATCAATTTGGCAATATGTTATTCCTTCTTTTGTCTGAATACTGGAGACATGCACGAACCAACCTATAAGAACATCAGCAAGTGCTTGATAATTCCAGTCTCATCAAAAGCCATTCCTTCTAACAGCCGGGCTTACTTTAAACATGGTTCCAGCATGGTTTGACAATACGGGATTCCAAGTGTTAAAAGCTCAGACAGTACATACGAGCTAATCGGGTTGTCTCCTTGTCAGACATATTTGAGTTTACCCTAGGGACAGCCAAACTTTATCCTCGCCACCATCAAAACTACACGTCTCATGGATGATACCCGTGTTTGATTTATCTTATAGTTTAATATAGTATTAGTTATTTGAGACATACCGAAGCTTTCCACTGAATGTAGTTAAGATTGCTACCAAATCGAAATACTGTTAAAAGTGTTGTACAAAAGATACACATGAGAAAAAACACCTTTATCATTTAGAATATGATACAGTCGAGCTAAGCAATACTTCGAATTCTTTCAAACGATTCTTAAAACAGAATAACATAAATCACAGCTTCAATAAAAAATGTCCATAAAGATTTCCTGGTTACAAAAACTGCTGCATTAAGACACCACTAAAGGGAATCCTCAAGGTAGTATAACTGCAGTCTCTTAAACACAGCATTGATATATAGTAAACTGTTTGGTGATAGGTGACATGTTGGTCTTTTAAGAGCGATTACAGCTTCTTGGATATGATCATAAAGTAAATCTGACTTTGTTATTACCAGAATTGTCTTGATGGTTTGTAGTAAATTTGACAGCCTCTGCAACGCCATTTGCCTTCAGTGTTTCACAAAAGCTATCCAAACAACAGAAAACTGAGCTGGTAACGAATTATTCACTAAACTTTTTCTGAAATATTTCTTAACATACGCATTACAAAACGTTTTATATCTTAAATGATAAAATATGAAATTGGAATATAGCCGACGATCCAAATTTCAAATTCATTAAATATCACAAAATTACATTGATATGATAGTCCATATTTACAGTAACAAGTTCATTTCTAAATACAAATTGTACAGCCCGTTAACCCTAATATTATATTAAAACAATAACAACTACCCCAAATATATTGATCATATTCCTGAAATATTAGAAAAACTTAAGTTATCGTTTATATAGCCAAGAATCTCGAAAGCAAACCAGAGATTTCCAATAATAGTTATACTTTATAGAAATAACGTGAACAGCCTTCATAATCCACGAACATATACGATCATATTCAAGGTTAACACACTGGTTAATACTTATTCGTAATACACAATCAAACAATCAATCCAATTAGAAAACAAGGATTTAATGCAGTTTATTTTTGTATCAGTAACAGGTACTAGTATATGTGTTACAGTAAAAAATAAAACCGGGGTCAAGTCAACAAAAAACAAATTTTAAACTTTAACTATTTATTCAAACGTAAATAACAAATACTACATTCAAGCAACTTCCAATCCCTGTTATTATGATAATAGCAACTCCTCATTGATGGGAAATAGTAATGTGCGATGTAATATATCTCTCGAAATGTCCAATTTAAGTTTTATAGATGGTTAACATAACATGAAACACAATCATGCAAACACAGATCAAACATACCTACCTTAGAATAGCTTCTCCATATCAAGCGTTGACAGTGTACCTAGTAAAACACCTACATACGAGACGTTTTACCGAGGTAACATTTAGTAGGCATTTGTACTCTTCGGGTCACATATAAATCAACTATATATCAACTCGTATACCTTAGAAGAGTGTGTAGGGAACCATAACCTTATATACATTTGTACAACCCTACGTCTTCAGAAATGTTCAATCAATGCAAAGGTATAACAAAAATGGTCTCCATAAAATAGTCGGATTTTTATTTATTTTTGTTTATAACCACACAGTGCATATGGTATTTGCAGAATATTTCCAAATGTCCAGGTTGATGATATCTACTTTACTTCTACTTTATAAAGTGTATATAAAAGTGATTGATTTTGTTTTGCTTTTTCCTGGCTTCACTGTCAATGGAGTTGGCCCTCTATAAATATTAGTACGAAGGATAAAAACAACTTACGGAAGTTATAACTTCGGTAAATTATAATATCAGTATTTATGAAACCGATCTCATGTTTAAATCGTTCACCCTAGGCCTGAAATCCCTATAATGGACTATTCCAACCCCTAGATTGAAAGTGTTCAAAGTAGTATTGAGGAGTGAATTAGTTACGCAGGTAATGTGTGCTCACACCAATGTTCTTCTTAATCACTTAAATTATGTGAAACTGTCAAAACATATACATTAAAAAACACCATTTGGCTGAAAGTTCTGTCAAATTATTGATACAATAAGGTTTCGTTATTAATCTATAAACGAAGAAAGGAACTAAGCAAGAACACATAATGTATGCGTGAGCATCAGCACGGTTACATGACAGGGATCGAGGTGAAGAAACAGACATTTTCCGTTATTTCCTCAAGACACATTACCATATCAAATCTGTGAAGAAAGCTGAAGGCCGAACTTTAAAGTAAATGTGTGACTTTTGACATATTTTTGGGTATTTAAGCTACCTTATATTTTTAATTGCGATTTGATAAAATAAACTCCTTAAAATCCCTCCATTCCATCGAAAAATGGAATTTTATAAGTTTTACTGATAACCGATGGAACAAAACATGAGTATGAAAACGGTTTTATAAACAAGGCCCTAGTCTTTGGCAGTAAGAAAATTGCTAAATCTGTCAAGCCCTTTCTTGGGCCGTTTATTACTAGTTAATGAACGTTTATGAGTTATACTTAGACCGATTTTTCAAATGTCAGTGATTATTAGCGAATACTCAAATACAAAATATTTCTCAATAACAATTGTGATCATACGTCAAAGTTTGGAACTCAATGTTGCAATTCTATGAGTCATTGGGTATTGTCCTTGAACGGACAGGCATGTGTTCGTGTATATTAACATGATGGTGGTATCTCGTCTGCAGCCATTTGTGTGCCAATAGTTCTGGTGGTGCTGCCATGTAAGACTGATGAGATGATCTAAAATTATGACTGGATGAACTTTGTGTCTTGGTTCGTACTCTGACAGAGTTGTACGTACGAGGGTTTTAAAAGGTGCAGTTGCACCTCAAGGAACAAACCATCATAAAAATTATGGATTTTTACACAATACTCCAGCAGAAGGATTTTTTTCATCTCTGTAAATGCTACTTGCTTCAAGGTTCAAGTAGACGTTGCTATGAGGTTAGAACGCCACAGGCAAAACACATCCAGTCTAGACTATTACAGAGAGCAGCAGCTGAAATCACTGGACTACACTTATACGTGTTGCTCTGGTAGGAGATCCACACGATCAAAGTAGACAATATATTGGACACTAATCGATTCTCATACAATCCTCAACTGTAATGGTAGAAGGAGCATCCTAGGTTCAACTTTTAAGCGATATTGCCCAACACAACGCAATTTCGTTAAGAATAAAAACTACCCTACAAATGATAGCTACTTAAATACAGCCGATTTTCCCCGAGTTATAGGAAACTCGTTGAAGTACATTTGTACTATGATAATTATCTATATATGATGTGTCCCAACACTATTCTAGCATAACATTGTTTATGTATGATAAGTGTATAGTGTTCCGAAAAAAACAAGTACAATCCATTGGTATCTTTGTGTACTGATTGATGAAGTACTGAGGAGTGCCTGTGTTGTCTATACTCGTATAACGCTGAGACATTTCTTCAATGCAACATAAATATCGCATGCAATGTAATGCCTAAGGTTAATTGATACAAAGTAAATACACCTTTTATTTTTAATCTGATTAAATCAAACTTCTGAAAAGATCAAAATTATTTAAGTTTAGCCGATGTCAAAACAAAGGATTGAAAAGCATGAATGAAATAAATGTTTAACTTTGTAAACTGAATTTGTTTATTTTTCTTAAATATGATACATGTATCCGATCAATCTTTGTGATTCGAATATATAAACATTTTAACGGTGTTTAAGGATAAAAAAGTATCTTAAAATATAGATTATTAATGAATCATTAGAGGGAATGGACATTAGAGTTTCTATGTAACATTATAATTTGTAGCCTTATGTTTACTAGCACAGAGAAGATACATGTACTTCCGTTGTTGCCTATCACGGGGTATATACCCGTGCTCCATTGTTAACTATTACGGAGGAAATATATGTACTCCATTGCTTATTATAACGGGATAGATACATGCACTTCATTGTTTACTATCACGGAGTAGATACATGTGCTATATTGCTTACTATCACGGAGTAGATACATGTGCTATATTGCTTAATACCATAGAGTAAATACATGAACTTCATTGTTTACTATCACGGAGAAGATACATGTGCTACATTGTTTACTATCATTGAGTGGATACATGTATTACATTGTTTACTATCACGGAGAAGATTCATGTTATCTATTGTTTAAAAAAAACCAGCAAACATTTTTTATCCTCATATTTGCAGTAAATATATTTTCCTATAAATAATCGGTGGTATTTTCTGTGGGAAAAACAACAAAACGAAACAACTATCGTTTTGCAAAGCAGAATTATACCCTTGATGTAGTGTAAAATAAGCTTAATCTTACCTGTACAAAACCCTGTCCCATATTCCGAACTTGAGCACTCATATCCAAGTAATTTATTACAATCCGCGTGTCCGGGGATACACTTAGTCCCTTCGAGCCCCCCACAACACGGCCTCTCGTTAAGGGGACCCTCTCCTTGGCAAATATCATTCTCATCACAACTTAGATCCAGCGTTTGGGTAACGGGGAAGCTGATCGCTACAATCCAAAGCACGAGCTGTATTGAGAATAGCATCGCGACAATAGCGCATGCTTCGGTGTGTACGGCCTGTGCTTCAGTCGATTTCTACCTCATTATCAAATCATTACTCAATGCCAAAGTACTATCTTAAACGAAATGGTCATTAAATGTGACGAAGTCTTGGGAGTACTTCTTTCTTTCGTGGTCATTTTCATATCATTCTCAGTGAGTGTTGTTCACACCTTCGTCACAGATCGCTTTCAACATTAAAATGTAGCATTCAAGCACAATCGTAAAATCCATGAAATAAATCCTGTTTTATTATTAGCTCATTTTCAGATTATGTCTTGAATGTTCGTTTAAGATATTACCTCCATCCGTGATATGGCTCATTTCCGGTGTAATTCATAGGATTAAAATTCCATCATTTCCACGAAATCGCTTGTAATCGTTTTATAGGATTTAATTATATATCCCGTCAAACAACTCTTCCCGGATATTATATTTTTTTCAGAGATTGTGCGTTGTAATTATTGATCAAACTATATTTTTTCTCAGTGTTGAAACGTTAATATAAAAATGCCAATTTAGAAATTAAATCCATCAAGTCCGTTCTTCAGATGTGATTATAGATTCACGACAACACGATAAAGATAAGATAATGATTACGGTTTCGATCCACGCTACATCACTAGACCACCAGCTTACTAGGCTTTGGTAGGATATCCTTATTTTGGTACCATCCACATCGATACGCACCAACATTTAAACTAGAGTGTGATAGTATGACACGGCCATCGAATGACTAAATATCCAAATGTCAATACGGTACTGTGTACATAGAATATGACGGGAAGCGCTAAACAAACTGACACGCGCTCAAGTATAAACACTGACCGCTTCAGTGACAGTGTTAGCTTAAGGCATGTGTGGGGGAGGATGGCGGGAGAGACTGCATTGGAATGAGAAAAAAGGGGAAGTGTGAGGGAACAGAGGCGTCGTGCATGCATTATGGGATAGCGGGATACTTAGAAAGAAAGGGGAAACGTATATAAATATAAATAGTTATAACAAGGAAATTGTGATTAGAGGTCGACAGGTCGATATCTAATATCGACACAAACATATCAAATTAGGTTTGAAATCAAACTGGACAGATGTTCATAAGAGACACAAATTATTTAATGGGGATTTTGCTGCAATAAAAACCTCTATCATACCAATTGTGATGTGTGTATTTATGACAATTTGAGGTTTACTAGGATATGACCCAAGTTCTACATGGCGGGTGTCATCGATGAAGCAGAACACGCTTACTCTTCTAGGTCACCTGGTATTATTCTCTTGTACCTTAACAAGTGTATTCATGTAATTGGTTCATTTTTTACATCCCTCCCCCCCCCCCAACTTTAATCGATTTTGAGTTCGGATTTTTATTTTGTTGACTTTTGAGTATTCTCCGATATATTCATGTATTAGCGGTGAGGGAGTTGTTTGCCTTCCGTTACCAATTTTCTGTTTAATGCTGCTGACTTAGTGATTGCATCCGAATTTATAGCAGCGCCCCAATCAAATAGATCCACATCCTCACAAATATGTGTGCTAAACGACCATACTTGAAGAAACGCTGTTTATATCTATCAAACATATTTAGTTTTAATGATCAAAGAGCAATCTGCGTTAAAGTCACCATTAAACGTTCTTTCGTTTAAAAGCACGTTCTGGGTTATTATTCTTTAACTAGTTATACCTTAAAAGGCAATTGTTGGCGACAAAACAACCCCCTTTAAAAGTGAATTACCTTCTTTTTAGTTTTTAACCACTAAGGTTAATGCTTTATCTGAGAATTGAGAACGTTCGGAAATATTTAATTCTATTGACCGACCTTGGAAAATAATAAACGGTATGGTGAATGCAGTAACAAAAATGAAAAAAATATATATCTGAAATTGCAAATGTATCACAAAAATCAAAGAATACCGAAGCTTCAACAAAATCATAATCTAGATTTTAAATCGATTAAACGAAGGGCAAAATACTGTAAAAACAAAGAAAAGATTCATAAGGAGATTTTTTTAAAAATTGCCAGATACTAAGACCGGGTGCTACGGAAGAGTAAATATCTCCTGCTCCATCGACGACACCCGCCATGAAAATATTGAGTGACATCAAAGTAAACATCAAGCCCTCAAACTGAGGATCAAGCCATAATTCTTAATCACAACAAGTAAGCAGAATAATGAGCATACTAAAAAATAAAAACCTTTGTATTATTTAAAGATACAATATAGTTCTCGATGAGACCAAGATGGCGTCTAAAACAAGCTTATAGTCCTCATCATAAAGTATTAGCTGTCGAGGATTGCTTCACGAGTATCACACTCCCACTATTTGTAAATTGCTCCTATAACTAGCTGATGGATTAAAACATTAAAGCTGACTTCGTGGTAAAATGCCACTAACATCATTTTGTCTTACCAATCTTGGTGCATATGCATATCCTAGCTATCTTGGGCCATACTTTGTTAAAACGCTAAGAGGAAATATGCTGAAGAAGATATAGTAAGGCTGATTGAATTCCTGGTCGACAACATTTTTTTGAGTTCGGAGGATAGATTTTCAAGCAGACTGTTGGCATTCCCATGGGAACAAACTGTGCCCCACTCTTAGCTGACTTGTTTTTGTTTTTATACGAGGCTGAATTTGTGGAAGAGCTAATCAGGACTGGTAACAAAAAAAATTCACTTTCAGATAAATCGACGATGTGTTGTCTATAAACAACAAGAAGTTTGCTGACCACGTCGATCTTATATACCCTTCTGAACTTGAAATTAAGGACACACCAGACTCTTCTATATCAGCTGCTTACCTCGATCTCTACTTAAACTACGACAAACATGGACAGATTACTGCTAAGCTATACGATAAACGTGATGATTGCAATTTTCTGATCGTGAACTTCCATTTCTTGATAGTAACATCCCTGCTTCTCCAACCTATGGTATTTACATGGCGCAGTTGATTCGATAGTCTAGGGCTTGCTCTTAATATCTGGATTTTCTTGACCAATGTCGTCTGCTGACAAACAAACTAACAACACAAGGATTCGAGGGTTGCAGGTTGATCAGAACTATGGGCAAGTTTTGTGGTCGCCATCTTTGTCGCATTGAGAAATATTCTGTATCTTTAAGTGATATGAATATGGACGTTTTTGAGTATGCTCAGTAGTGTGTTAACTTGTTGTGATTGACAATGATACTCGGTTCTCATTTTGAGATCTTGATGTTTACATGGATATGACAGGGATTTGCATTGCGGGTGTCGTCGATGAAGCAGACGACGCTTACTCTTCCGGAACCCCTGGTCTTATTCTATTGTAGTTTTACAAGATTATCCATGTAAATCTTTCCTTTGTTCATATTTTGCCCCTCATTTAATCGATTTCGAGTTTAGACTATAATTTTTTAACGCTTCTGTATTCTTTTATTTATATTCTAAAAATTGTTCTATGACACTATCTTGTATGGTCTTTTGTTATACTCTGTAATGGTATATGTCATTTGTTGAGTGTCACCTTATAGCTTATTTGTATGGCTTCCGACGTCGTTGACATTAGTTGTCCCTATTAACATTGCACAAATATTAAAACATCCGTTAGAGGACACAACCATAAGTTGACATAAGTCGTTTGATCGGCTTACAATTCCTTACAAACACTATTTTATTACGGCATATTAATGAATTGGGGGCAATGTCCTTGTTTAACAATTGGAAAAAAATGAATATTTGGGTTGATTAAATATCAATATCTCAAGCAACGTTTCTATTTATAGAATTTAAATGTCTTATTATTTAAAGAACTCCGTCATCTTGCGTGTTTTAACTGTTTCAAGAATCTTGACATCTCCTATTACCTAACGCTTTCTCGTGTTCCGAAATGTGGAACTATCTATAATCCGAATGTCTCCAAAAATATAGCAGATCATAATAAATGAATGCCACGCGAACGTTTGTAACAACATTTCATACAACTTCGAAACATGTTTCACAGAAACCAAGGTCTCCAGGCAAAAGCCTATCGTACCGTATCAACGAGTCAAGCTTTTGCAATTTTCTAAAATTGAATTGCAAAAATATTTTACCAGATTGTAACCAGACATCAAGGTTATCACTTCCCGGTGGTGCTTTTGGGTGGCATATATTTCAGTATGTCTGTAAAATACTGAAAATTGTTACGCACAGCAAATTTTGACAGACAGCTTCCAATCATGCAATTTAAAAAGACAATAAAGCACTAATATGTGATACTTGAAGAAAGCAAAACAGCACGCGTCCTTGAACAGCAGAATGCCTTAACAATGCAGAAAAATACAAGGAATATGCATAGAGCGACGAAACAGCAGGTTCTAAGTGAGCAAGTTCTAAAACGGATAGGAATTTATGTAAACCGAAATGTTTCAAATTTCCATAAAGCGCTGTTTACACTTACCATTGTTGCAGCTCTTAAAATTATTGACTATATTTAATGAAACTTATCCGTTACTATCGCATAGATGTCCTAACTAATAGCGACAACTGCTTAAATTCGCTTTCATTACCCTGCTTATAACACTTAAAGATATCGATCACGTCACGTGACTCAATTATCTCCGCTTAATCGGCCATTTTCTGTTTTTAGATTGGTTAGAATTTAACAAGTATTTTCATTTCAAACCGTATCCAATATGTTATATTGTCGTTAATACCTCATTTTTTTTCTCTGTACAGTCAATTGTAAAGTTTTATTGAATATTGTATGAAAGTAAATTTTTTTTCTTAAAAAGTCATTTGCTCCTAAAACTTTTTGTTGTGAAGTCATACAAAATTGGAAATTAAATAATTCGAACCCTCGAGCTGGCGTTGGGGTCTCGGGTTGATACTGGATATGATATGGAAAATAACATGCTTTATTCTCTAAGTTAAGACGATCAAGTTACTTGATGCCTTGTCTGCAGAAACGACCACGTATCTGTCATGTAGGTCATTGAGTGTTGTTTGAATATCGGAGTCAGGAAAACACGACTTGTGCTCAGTTTTTATTTTGTGTCGCAAACTGTCGATCCTTTTCTGGATAAATGACCCAATAGCTTTCATCCACGTTGAAAGTGATTCAAATTCAGCATATTCACGTTTAACCCATAGTCTTGAATAATCTTTCAAGTTAGTTTACAGTATACCGTCCGAAGAATTCAAATTCTGTCAACAACAACAACTAAAACATACTAGACTTAGTGATTTGCATCGGAACCACAGCTAGCTCAGAAGGACAGACCTAGCTACACGGTCCTACATATATACTGAAGTAGATAGACATGGATACATTTGGGGATATGGAGGTATCCCGTCTGTCAAGGTCAAAAGAATAAACTGTATTTTGTTAATTGATTTCAAAGATATAACTTCGTCTTAATACTGGACTTTCTCTATGTAACTGTTACACCTGATAGTACAATGTAAATTTAATAATCAGGATTTATCCAAGTTCTATGAGCAATAAATGCCACAAGCACAGACAATTGCTGCAATTTCAAGCTACCATAATTGGTGAACTACTCGAGGGTATACTTAACCTGTCGTGTTCAAACCATAATCGACCATTTCAATTGTAGGTACCATCTAAATCTTGAAACAAGGACACAATAGATGTTTCTTCTACAATAGCTGCATTCCTCGATCTTCGTCTAGCTAGCAGAGACGCTTCTCATCTAAACTGTGTCATTAGGTGAAGGCAAATCGAAATACCAAATTAAAAAGCATTCATGTGATTATAAAACACACCATGTAGTGTTCCCCACACTATCAGTAACGCTGTAGGTTACATTTTGTTACTTTGCTCGTTGTCCACTTTTACTTAAAACATTTGCAAAAAGTGTGAGTGTTTGTAAGTTTCAAGGTTTTAAGAATAACTGAAATGAAAACAAAATGTTTTCACTTAAGTAATTTCTTAAGACAAATTAAAAGTAGTCAGTTAATGTTTCTTTTTCTTTTGTCCTGTATTTCATTCCAAGATTTGTGATATAAAGATTTTTGAAAATTGTTTATGTGTCCGGCTTATTGAATTAAATGCACGTGGTAGAAAGCAGATTTCAGAAAATCTTCAATTCATAATGATAACCACTGTTAATTTGTTGGTCTGTTTGTTTAAGTGGTTTTGCGTGCTCTTTGCTACAAACGTAGCTCGGTTATCTAGCAAAGGAAATAGAACCTTTACATGAAACGTTTATATATCGGAGAACAGCACTGCCGTTAAGCATTCAAGTACAAACAATCTAACAACCCGTGTTAAGACGATGCTATCAACTGATTAATGTTTAATGTCCCCGTGCGTTTTCTCCGTTGCACAATTGTTATACCTTCTGTAGAAGGTAAACTTGATATACAAATGCATAATTATTATTGACAAAGTATCTGTATATCGTAACCATGATATGTCATTAGGTATATGATGGGAACGAGTGGATAATGGGTTTACTTATAGTTGTACACAATTATTGATAACGTGTCAAACATGTTAGGTCACGGCCAAGCTCCTGTAGACGAAAACGCGTGGAAATTTAATACATGGTGATACATTCCGAATGATACAGTGGCAACTACAGACCTTTTGGAACCCCTCGGATGGATACAACGTGACAAATGGGGTATGTAAATGTTACCCTGGAGATAACGTCTTCATTCCGAAAGCACGTGAAGTCAGAACGAGATCACGAACTCTCAGAAAGGTTAGACTACAACAGCATCAATTACGTTTACGGCGCGAATCTTCGGATTCACTCTGTTTAATTGATCGAAAGCTCTTAGCGCGGCTTGAAAGGGACTGCAAATGAAATCTCGAGACGGACGAGAAGACACGATAAAAGTAAAAGTAGAATGCTAGTCGTGGGTAGAGAGCAGGCAGGGTATCATGAATATTGGTCAATATTTTCGTGGACACAATCTTAATTTTGGTTTTCCGAAGTTTACCATAACTAGAAATAAAAGGGAAGTATTCTTATATTGAAACCTTTTGTAATCTAGTGTATACATATACATAAGGGCGATTTCAATGACGACCATGTGCGCATGTCTTAACTTTATTATGTAACTGGGTATTTCAATTTACAGTGTGGCTGTGCCTGACCTACTTTGTTGATGGACTATAGAACTGATAAAGTATCTATGTCGGCTAAAAACGAGGTGCCTTACTAAGACGCAAATTGAAGCATTTTCCTTTGCTCTGGGAATCAATCAGTTGATGACGTCTGATAATAAAGAAACAAGCTCTAGAATTAAATAAGAAAAGGGTGAAATGGATGTAGGCCTGTGTCCGCCTGGTCCTACCTAAATAATGTATAATGACCTTATTTATCATTTCAATCTGCTTCTGAGAGAGGTAGGAAGAAAATTATGTCCTGTGATATATGGACAGACTATGGAGGTAAAACTCGTCCTTGATCCCCGGAGAGCGGGCATGGTAAATTATCTAGACCAACACAACCAGTGCCAGGCATTTATGCGGTCCTTTCGAGCTCCGTCAATCGTTTGGCAATTTCAAAGTCTACAATTAGGTTATACTCAGCCCGAGATCGCCTGATTTATCCCACCATGTCGCCAAGCAGGTAATCGATCACGTTATGCTCTGTCTGGTGTTAACAGTCAAAAATTAATTCTTTCCGCTGGAATATAAAAAATATATGGCATTGTATTGACGAGATTATCAATTATAGAATCCATCTGAGAAAGCCCAGACTCTTTATGGGTACCAGTTGGCACAGTCGAGATATATAGGACAGACGGAATTGTCAGAGTAAATTAAATTTTCTTTAGACATCAAACAGTCTTTTCTTTCTCTTTACGGCTTGTAATCAGACTCGGATTTCCCGAGGTGAAAATGCATTTTTTCTTGAAGTTGGTGTTATGCCTTCGTCAATATATTTGTTTCTTCAAAAGTACATTATATGCTTGTCTACAAAATTTAAACTGATAAAATGTACTTTTCTAACGTATAACAGTGCAAACGGATTTAAATAAGTAAGTATTTTCTGTGACGTTTCTACGACTAGAACGACACGTACATGTACATCTACTCTGTCACTTTAATCAAAACCAGTAAGTGTTATGTGTGACGTTTATACGACTAGTAGGACATGTCCGTTGTCACATTCATCAAAACCAGTAAGTGTTTTGTGTGGCGTTTCTATGACTAGTACGGCACGTACCCTGTCACTTTCATCACAACCTGTAAGCATTTTGTGTGCCACTTTGGTGAATAAAATACGACACGTGTGACGTTTTCGGATATGCTCATTTGTGTGCTTATTGCGATTAAGAAGTATGACTCTGTTCTCACTTTGAGGACTTGAAGTTTGTATGGATTTGACCAAGTTTAACACGGCAGGTGTAGTCGATGAAGTAGTGGACGCGTATTATTCGAAACACCTGGTCTTTTTATTATGTTTTAACAAGGGTCTCCGTGTAACTATTTCCCTTTGTTTATATTTAACCCTTAGTTCGATTTTGAATAGGGAATTATCTAATATTTTTACAACATCATAGTTCAAAAAATGTCCATTTACTTAAAAAGTTCACGTGATGTTTGCTTCAGTGACATCCTAGTCTTACATGTCTATTGCTTCCGGCAAATAAAACCTAGCTAAATGATATACGTGTATAGGAAACAGTTTCTGTTTGGAGCTGCAAGGTAATTTGCTTTATAAAAGAAACGTGCTAAATTATGCAAGAGGGATTTGCAATATATCAGCATGAGATGGCGATACAACACCTATTACGGCCAGTACAGATTGGTTTCCAACATTCATTTCTATTTTGTTGTAGGAAACAAATTAAGGAAAATCCCCATTGGTACGTTTGGAAGGCGCGCCCATGAAAGTAAGTTGGTTCTGTGATCTACATTTCAGACATGTTTGTTGTGATGTGTAATTGAAATGATGCCACGATTTATTTAACTTTCCATTAATATAAAATTTAATATGGTTACTGATTTATCTTACATGTAAGTTATGTTCGGTTTGTATATCAATAGAAGGTTAATATGTCAATGTTTCAACCTCATAAAACTATTCCTGGAGTGTACCGTAACATTAACGTTGCTTTAAAATTGAAAAACCATTTCTGTCGCTGGACAATTGCTTTCTTACACCTAATCTTGCTAAAACCACATTTTATATTTTGAAATAATCTATCTTGAAATGAGAGCAATTCGAGGTTGTAATATATCCTCTTTGTGTTAGGTGAAAGGCGCGCAGTACATATACACGTATAGTACGCTCTAAGTAATGTTTTAACATTTTGACAAGAAAAATATTTATAAAAATGTGTCAGTAATTTTTTAAAAACTTTTTCAAGGACTACTGTAGGAGACCAGACATACCCTGGATGTCAGGAGGTCAGGAGGTGAGTCCACGCTGACCTATGTCATAGGGGTCTGTTTATATTTTACGATCTAGTAACACCTCGCAGCCTGCTGTCGTTTTGGTCAAGCATTAGGTGTTGTTGGAGACCGGATATTCTTTCGACGTTAGAAGCGTAGTCCAATCTCACGTATGGAATAAAATAAAATAAGAGAATACCGAAGCGTCAACATAATCATAATCCAAACTCAAAATCGAATAAACCAGGGGCAAAATTTGAACAAAGGAAAGATTTACATGGAGACCCCTGCAAAAGTACAAGAGAATAAGACCAGGTGTTCCGGAAGAGTAAGCGTCTTCTGCTTCATCGACGACACCCGCCATGTAAATCTTTGTCACATCCAAGCAAACATCAAGTTCTCAAAATGAGAACCGAGTATCATTGTCAATCACAACAAGTAAACACACGAATGAGCATACTCAAAAACGTCCATCTTCATGGTGCAATCGGTGCAATCTGTGTTTTATGATCTCGCGAGACCTTGCAGCTTACCGTCGTCTTGATAATGTATTAGCTAGAACAGAACAAAGCTGTATAAGATTTTTATTTGATATTTGACAGGAAATATCAGTCAGTAGGTTTTAGGTATATCAAATATTTTCTTTTGACAAATCTCAACCCTTTTGCACAACTATCACTTTTAATTGATGGATTAACGAATGTTTATCCAGCTCATGAACTGATTTGACAATAAACATTTTGCATCCAACTCAAATGAGGTTTAGTTCCTACTCTTAGCAAAACTTAGCTTCGGCAAATGTCTATTTTATTGTTATTATTACAAATAAAGGATTGTTCAATTGAAATGAAAGACAAAAATGGATAAGAAACATAACTTTCTTAAATCTGGTTGCATTGTCAAAGTGATAAGTAATCACACTCTTCTGAATTACATTATATTTCGCCACGATCGTCATCAATTTTTTATGAACCTTAGCACTCGTAAATTAGCATTATTGAGAAAAAACAGAATGCCGAAGCGTCAACAAAACCACAAAGTTGGGGGGAAAATAAAGCAATCTAAAAGCGCCAATCTTCTCCATACTTCGTTCCCTAGTCCGGGTACATGTTTGTTAACCGTTTTTATTTTATTTTCTTTCGTTTAATTGATAACTTTTATATTGTGTTGAGGGGAAATTGTGGTAGTAATACACCATTAAATGTAAATTGAATGATTTCTGCAGAAATAAGTTAGTCTAATAAACACCCAACTATCTAAATAATAATTGCTATAATGCTAATATTTTGAACAAGAATTTCAGTTCTTTTTTTATATAATTTTACCAAAAAAAAAATGATCGTAAATTAGATAGATATGAGAATAGACTTATATCGTTAGCATGAAATATAATTATACCGAAAATTCCCCAGTCAGAGATTTCTTGTCCCTTTTAAAAACAAGTAAGTGTTTTGTTTCTGCTATATGAAACGGTATAATATGTCATTAATATATTGATTCGTCTGTCAAATGTTTCGCCAAGTGCCGGAAGTCGTGAAGAAAATTGCCCTTTTGTATGTCAATTTTCTTGATAACTTCCAAGAGTAGAGTAGACAGCAAGTAGCTATATTGTAGTGTTATGTAAAGTACATTAATCATTTATGGATGTCTGGTGACCGAGTGTTGCTATTTCCTAAACCCTTTTAACAAACTGACACGATGGCGCGGATGTCTAGTGTACGTACCGTGCTGCCTACCATCCTCAACTCATCAACTCGAGCGGCTAAATGACGTATATGGTCAGCTATTGGTCTCCTGATGCTCAATAATCCAGTTTCATTTTCATTTGAACAATCACGTGCCGTACAATGGTCTATTAGTACAGAAAATAAGTGCCGGAATGGCTACACTTGAGAACACCAATGCTTGAAGAGTCATTATGTAGCTATATCTATATGTCATGACGTGACAGATATTATTTTAACAGTCAACTTATTGTTTTATTGCAAAAATGATAACCGAATATGAATGGCAATGCTAATATAATTATCATTGAAGTGCATTTACGTTATTTGAAATATTCTAGTTAAGCTAGAATGTGCATAGATTGTAAGGGTTTGTTTTTGCCTACATTTCAGACCTTGATTTTCTATCTCTTTTTATATTCTAAACTGATAATTTTTGAAGATTTACCGGTTAATAAAATAAATATGATTTCCATCCTGATTTTGTTTCTATTTTTTTATTTTTGTTTGTGTGTTTTGTCTTGAGTTTTGTCTAGAGATGTTAGGAAATTGTATGATGCGCTATTTATATATATACTTCACTCGTTATTGATTTGAGATTATTAATAAGTACTCTTGTGTATACATTTCTGTACCTAGGGAATTCAAAGCAGGACTGTTTCAACAGTAGCAAGACCGACTTCGATGCAGGTTGATGAAGACGAGAAGGAAGGCTTATGGTCGCCATCTTTGTCTCACTGAGAAATATTCTGTATCCTTGTATAAAATAAAGGTGGACGTTTTCAAGGTGCTCATTTGCTTATTTGTTGTGATTGAGAATTATGACTCGGTTCTCACTTTAAGGACTTTACATTTGCTTGGATGTGACCAAGATTTACAAGACGTTTGACGTTGATGAAGTGGACCTGGTCTTATTCTACCTCTTGTATTTGTGCAAGGGTCACCGTATGAGTCTTTCCTTCGTTCGAGCTCGGATCATGGTTTTGTTGATGCGTCAGGATACTGCATTATTATATGTTTGTTCTCGATTCTGCTATATTAAACAGTTCTCAAGAGAAGTATATTTATCAAGGATATTAATTCCTAAACTTGTTTTCTTACTATTTTTGTAAGTTTTGAGATACGATCATTAATATCGGGTTAGAAACAAAATAATTGATGTGACAGCAATATGCTTCCGTACTATAATGCTCTTCCGTAATGTTTCCAGACTCAATTTTCTAAACTGTTTGAGATGATGATCACATAACCTTGTTTGAAGCTTAGATATAAATTTTGCGGGAAATAATTTTTAAAAAGTATAAAACTTCGAGTTACAAAACACCGTTTGACATCAGACCATACAGAAGAAGCCATATTGCTCCAGTCTGATGACCCGTACTCGCCAACAGGTCTCCCCAGGCGACCAGAACTTTCATCTCCTACCACAGTGAACCATGAGAAGACGAGTCTGGTGTACTGGAGATACCATATATCAAACTATCAAACATCACATCAATGGACGAAGACAGTACATCTTTTACTGTCTCTTTAGGATTTATAAGGGTGCAGTGAATTGTCTGGTGCTGAGCTATTTATGTTACAGTTGGTACATGTAGTCTTTCCTATGTGGATGTTTCAGTGGTGAAAATAGAAAAATAAAATAGAAAAGGTGTTTTTGTGAAAGCCTCACTGAAGCAGCTTATCGATGTTTTTTTCTTTCATTGTGTTTTTTCATTTGTTTTGTACTGCTCATAAATATTTCACTTCTAAGTGTCAACGAGACATTGCATAACAATATCAGGGAATTACAAACCAGGTCAACTGGTTCGGACCTTTTGACCTAGAGGTTACGCCTTGGCTCAATAACCTAGAGGCTCGTCTCACTAGTTTCATTTCTCCTCTATTTTGTAAAATATTGTTTATTTTACAGGTCGGGATGTTTGTATGTACAAAATGTACTAATTATCAAAATGATAATTTCTTAAATATTACCGTCCCTGTTACCCGATTAGATGTTACGTCGTGATGGATCTGTTTGATATGCAACGCACAGCTTGTTTAAAAACTATCGAAACATGTGAGATTGATAAGAGCATAAATCTGGACTGGTGAATAACTTGGAGACCCTTGTAAAAGTACAAAAGAATAAAACCATGTGTTCCTATAATGAGTAAGCGTCTTTTGTTTCATTGACGACACCCGCCATGTAAATCATGTTTCCATCCAAGTAAACAAGTCCCCAAAAAGAGTCTCGAGTCACCGTTCTTAATCACAACAAGTAAGCACACTAGATAATAGCATTCTAAAAAACGTCCGTCTTCATATCACGCAAAGATACAAAATATTTCTCAATTTGACAAAGTTGGCGACCAAAAACTTGCTTATAGTTCCGATCAATCTGCATAAACATTTTAAATATGCTCATTATTACGACTTGTTATGGTTGAAATGATGCTGTCTTACATAATTTCAGGACGTAACATGACCGAAGTTGTCGATGGGGCAAAAGATTGCTTACCTTTTTGGATTCCCTGGTCTTATTCTCTAATCCATAAGTAAAGTTGTAGATATTAAGGGGATTCGGGAGTTTAAGATGAGTTTAAAATACACTTATCATCCAAACAAACCATGTTTTGTTAAAAGATTAGGAGATGTGTCTGGCATTGAGTTTACCTTTGATTTGATTTTCCCCTACATCAAGTCACTAGTGGAGAAATTCAGAAGAAAAACAAGACAAGAACAAAGAGTTAAAGCTTCCTTAAAGGCGTTTACTTTTCTTGATACGAACATGTGCCTCCTTCAATTAGTGTAATTGATTCCCCTGAGAAATCATATTGAACCAACGCCATCTAATGATGGATATACGAAATCAGTGTTTTAACATCACGACCAATGTGGGATGTGTGCCTCGATAATCAGCCAAAATGGCGAAAGGCAACCGCGTACAGGCTGTTGATGACGTTATTGTTTGAGATCAAGGGGCATTTTGTTATGCTCCTTCTACGATACAATCTGATGTTGTCGTTATTGAGTTGACATCGGGACGCAAGGTCAACATCATCAACCATCAAAAATCAACTATCATGGTCACATAAATTGTCGTTATATTCTGGTATCCATTTTGTAACCCTTCTTGCACGGACGATAGAATCTTCATTTAGTAACCAGACGTTATTCACACACTCGGTGAGACTAAGAGATTTGGTTCCAAGGAAAGGCAGAATAGAGAACAGCAAGTAAGGCCAATAAAATCAGTACTTGCTTACATTGTTACACCTCAGCATATATTTCCTAGAACACATTGTACTGTTAGAAAGAACATCCTTTATCAGACAACCACAGGCCAAAATCATCTTCTTATCTTCTATAGCACTGCTAACATTTTGAGTAACAAATCTTAATTCTCTGGCTTCAAATTAATATCTTGAGTGATAGTATAAAATTCGAATCAGCGTATTTGGTCGAAATGCAGAGCTGTTACTATAAGGAAAGGGAACAATTTAGCGTAGTAACTTGCCCATGTTGCTGATGTAGATGTAGAAGAGTATGTTGTGCTCTTGAATTCACGTTCAGAAAGATTTATACGATCGGCGAGGTCAGCAATTTTTTTTTTTTTTTACAGAAAACGCACTTTCGATATACATGAAAAAAAAAGATTTTGCAAGTATAAGATATCTGTTCTGATAAACTCCTTGACAAAATAAGCCTCGAATGAAAGATGAACCTAACAAAACAAACTAAGAAAGGGACACAGTTTGTCTCCATCCCTCCAAACACAATGGACACATCGTCAACAAGGATTTCAATCATTCGTACGACATCTTCCCCGGTATATTTCATCTTACCATGTTGGTGGTTTTCACAAAGTATGTTTAAAGATTGCTTACAACCAAATACTTGTACATGTATGTTTATCAGTTCAGTTGTTAGTTTCCCCTTAGCAACTGCACAATCAAAAATGATTACTACTCATCGATAAATAGGTGAGAATAGTTTTGGGAAATCAGTTCCAAAAAAAAAAAAATTATACTTGGCAACACTCTTGATAATGAATAACAACAAACTGAAAAATTATTTGATTATGAAGCTATTGTCATTGTAATTTTCTTGTTGCGGAACAGGATTCCTTAAGATTAAATGTAGCAGTGTGCAAACCAAACAATTTGATCGCGATGATATTTACATAGAAAGGTACAGTGTTTTCGTCCCCTGGGTGATTCCTTCATCCCATAACATCAACTTCATATGTCCTCGCCAATTGTGAGAACACAATGAAACAAATAATTCCAAATACGTTGTAATGTATAGCAAGTTTAAATGGAATTAACTTTGTTATTTTTCTTGTTGCGGGACAAAATTCCTTAAGATAGAATGTATCAGTGTTTCATTAGCTTTCGGTTTGGAATCCTTACGATACAATGAATTTGACTTCTGCTTTAAGAGTGTGGCTGTGCCGTGTAATCAGTTCAACAATACAAATCATACATGTTTACCACAGTTCTGGTCAAACGTAGTAATTATCAGATTCTCCTGTGATTTAAGCGTATGCGTTCCCGCCATTATCTGCAATTCGCTTTCCCCATTATCCTTCCATGGACGTGTGTTTGTTATTTAACATACAACATGCACCGTTAATTAGGTTATTGCCCTACCATTCCCTTTCCACTAAGGTTAGAAGTCAGACACTTTTTTCGGAAGTTATTCAGATTTGTTGATGTTATTTTATTGAGTAAATATAATTAATATATATTGGAGTTGTGGCTTGTAGCGTCAATGCTCAAAATGTATAGAAATCGAGACATAAGTATAAATCAGTGTGTCAGACGAAAATGTCTACGGCATAAAAATACAAATGATATTACATGAGATGAAACTAGGCTAGCAGTGTTCACTCACCGTTTTTCATACAAACACAGGCGTTTATCGTCAGTCTAATGAAAACATCAGAAAGGAAAATATTGATCTTTATTTTGTTTTCTCTCCCTCGTACCTATTTTTGTTTCAGTTATGTCTCCCATGGCAATCCCTGGAGTCTGGAAACATATGCACCGTGTTCAGGTTATATAATTTGATCACTATGACATTTACATAGATAGGCACAGTGCTATATCCCCCTGGGTGATCCCTTTATTCCATAACATCGTCTTCATATTTCTTCACCTATTGTGAGAACACAATGAAACAAATGATTCAATATACATTTCTATTTATAGTCATTTTCCTGATACCAATCCGATATTAACAAAAGGTATATGTTCCAATTCATTTTAAGCAAATACACCTAGTATCCAAATAATTTTATAAAATTTAAATCTATGATCTGATTGTATATCCGAATATTGGAGGTTCTATTACAATATATCCACGGTGATTGAACAACATTTTGGATATTTAACAATGGCAAATACTTTTTTCTTTCTTTTTTTAAACAGCGATGGAATCTGCTATCAGCTTGTACAAAGCTAACTGGAATAAGTATGCGCCATTTGTTCTCTGACATGATGGATGCTTTTTATGAGAAATGTGACTGTAACCTTGGTTAAGTAACGTCATAGTATTAGATGGCTAGACTCTATATATCAACGGTAGTAGGCCCCAAAACATCCCATCAAAGGAAACTGCATATACACCACAACCAGACAAACACATAAAAACATTGCATACATACAAAGACCAGACACATATATATCAAATTAATTGTTTTTAATAATAATATATATGCAATTTATATGCAATAAGGTGAAGAAGGAAAATAACAAAGATAAACAAAATCAGAATAAAGATAAAAATGTTATAATCCTTACGATCTAGTACAGTAAAATCTTAATATCGTTCGTCCATCCGTCGCTGTCCACACATTGTCCGTCGGTTACTTACTTAATAATGATTAAATAAATAATTAAAACAAAAAGTTCCTGAGCTGCTTTGTATCCTAGACTTTAGGATGAAAAGGGGGATACACAAATTACTGATGATGGACATACCCTTATACAAAAAGAAAAATCGTTATTATGTACTAGACATTCAATTTTATGTTAACATGAAGAAAATTAATGAATTTGTTTCTACATTTATATTCTCAAAAAACAAACAAAGGAAAACTGCAAAACGTTTCAATTATGACACCCGCTTTAGACTTTCAGTATGAACTGGGTTTTTTCGGCTTTAATGACTACGCTTGCTTGGTTTATTTGCATTAGCCAATTGTATTATGAAACTCTCATAGTATGTATAATGAATAATTATAGCCATTCGCCAAAACAGTAAAATATATACAATATCACTTCACGTGTAAATAAAGTTCTTTCCTGGTTTTCATCATTTGTATATATAGTAGGCATGGCAAGTCAATATAAATATAAACAGGTCTATAGATTATCCCTTCAGATTCCAGACAGCAAAATGACCTTGAGTAGGGAAAATATGTGTCACAATTTTCGTAAAATATCATAACTTCAACAAAACTTCACAAAAAAAAAATTAACCTTTTCAAGGTAAGAAATGACATGCAGTGATGTAAAATTCAGTATGATAAGCGATCAATATAGATATTTTACAATGACACCATGCCATTATAATTTATATAAATAGCCATTTTTTTATCAACAATGTTTACATGTCAGAGTGGATTTATCAATTGCTGTAACACATGTTTATTACTCAGAGACGGGCTATTTATAGAGATTGTGATAAGTGGAAACAATACCGAAGCTTCAATAAAGCCATTATTCAATGATATAATCGATTAAACTAGGAGTAGAACATAAACAAAGACAAGTTTTACGCGGAGACTATAAACAAATGAAGTTCAGGAATTAAAGAAAAGACAGTCTTCTGCTCCATCGACGACCCCCGCCATGTAAATCTGGAACTGCATTCTCAATGAAGATTACATAAATCTGCCTGTAGAATTTCCCTATCCTCGTTATTTCTAATCTTACGGCATACCTTGGTATCATCGGCGAATAGAGGGCATGACGACAACGTGTTCTCTGGCATGTCATTACTATAAAGACAAATAATATTGGTCCCAATATACTACCCTGGGGAATTCCGCTGAGTATATTCTGTAATCTTGACGCATATCCGTTTACAGTACTTTTTGATGTTTATCCCTAAGGAAGAGTGAAAGACATAAAAGTTTTGTCGGTTCTGTTATACATGGTAACAAGACACAACAAGCACAGACAGAAAACATTTCCTGTTATTGTTATTCTTCACTGTACGCGCTGGTGGCGTTGTTCGGAATTTACATGTTAACACACTTGCTGTCGTCATCGATAAAAATAGATTCTGCTTTCCCTTTCAGAATTCATAATTGTATTATACTCCTTAATCTTCAAGATTTTTCGTGTAAATCTTTCTATTTAGTTTATTGTGATTTCGATTAACACATCATATATTCATTAACTCGGTTTCATACCAAATACTCAAACCATTTAATACTTTGTTGGATGTAACACACATTAGCGTACATGCAAATCAAATGTTGTGACTAGCGCATCATGTTTCATTGTAAGAGAGTTGGTAGGCTTTTCAACAAAAATGTTTTAAACAATCAGAATCCGGAAATTGATTTCACTGGAGACGAAATATGAACTTTACATGATTTACAGGGAGAACCTTGAAATAGTAAAAGGAGATAAAACCAGTTGTTCCAGAAGGATAAGCATACTTTGTCTTATCGATGACATCCTTATTGTAAATCTAAGTCACTTTCAAGTGAATAACACGTCCTTCAATAAAAAAACAAAGGTATCAATGATCAATGATGTTCAAGAACGTCCACCACCTCATCATTAAAGGATACATCATATTTCCCACAACAAATGACGATGGCTATGTTAAATCTTGCACTTAGTATCAATCAATCTTCATATTTCAAATTCATGTGTCGTTTGTCTATTCGATCACGAAAATCTTGATATTAAGAGCAAATCCTAGGATAGACTAACTAAGTTGGTATTATAATCTGGTTGTATTCGATGAATGATCTTTGTTATTAGTTTCAGTAGCAGGTTTGAAACGAATCAGTTTCACACAGATAGAAATAAGAATTACATATACAACACTCTCTATAAGTAGCACATACGGTAATTGCATGTAATTGACATGTTCCATTAAGTAACCAATCAGTAATGAATTGAGTCCAGATCCTAGGGACGCTACAATGGTAAAATACGCGGCAATTTTACCCGAAACAGGAAAAAAATACACCTCTGTTAAAGTAAAGATACATGGCGACAAAACCGCCACACCAAACCCTGAAAGAACACTGCTGATCCAAATCATGTAGTCTAGAGAAAAGATTCCACTGAGCACTAAACCTGCGTGTGCAACGATTAATACGTCATCAGTTTGATCGTACTAAGGGATGACGCCTGTAGCAATAAACCGACAAGTCGACCTACAACAATTGCTATTGCAGCTATCATAACCACAAAGGCACTTCTCTGACTGCTCCAGCCCATCTGTGTGACACAGAAAGAGGGAACAAAATCTCCAAACGAATCCTCTATTGAAGTGTCCAGTGCAGACATTAGTCCCGTTATAAACAACGTTACATAAAAACATGTTCCAGTTACTTGTTTTTTGTCGGCTGGCGTGTTGTCACGACTGTATATAACATTGAACTTCCCGGTTATATATCTTATGAATATCACTAACGTTGGCAGCAAAATGATGCCTGCAAGCCCAGCAGATATGCTATACGGAATATACAGACGCGACGAAGTATCCGCGGATTGCTGTTCGACATTGCGACCTGTTGTTATGACCTGTTGCGTAACACTGGAATTGAAGTCCGACAATACAGAGGCTCCTGTTGGAAATGATGAATTTTCCTTTTCCAAGAAGACATTATTATTTTCCATGTTTTTCAAAAATGGCGTCATACAAATAGGAGATAATACACTCCCAAGACCTAGCGAAAAATACAAGGCGTGCATTGGTGCCTCAGTACTGGAGCCCCACATGGCGGACATCTCGGCTAGTACCACTGAAAGGAACAAGAAATAGATTAACTGAACATCATTATCAATTTAACTAACAACAACGCCTCGACATTGAGGTAATTTACCAACGATACGGTAAACGTAGTATCTGGAACATAATCTTGAGCTGTAGTTTTATATAATAATATAAAATGATTATATTAATTGAAATAGAAGGATGAAATACTGTCGAATCATTCTCCTGTATTATAATCTTTCCAAGTACCGGTTAATGAGCAAGACGCTGACCTACCTTGTCTTTATAGATACCGAAATTGCACAAGGATCCTTATAAGCAACGTTTTATCGCTGACTTTGCTAATTGCTCGACCAAGCCATTATCAAAACGTCTAACTACCATTCTTAGTACCATAAAATCAGGGCTTCAATCTTATTGTGACTCTGTATACTCCAGAATTGGAATTTTATAGTTGTGAGCTATCTTTGAGCATACTTTATGAAAAACACGGCAAAAGCTAAGAGGAAAATATACTGAAGAAGATATAGTAAGGATGATTGAAATCCTGGTCGACAATATTTTTGTTGATTCCGGAGGAAAGATATTCCAGCAGACTGTTGGCATTGCCATGGGAACAAACTGTGCCCCACTCTTAGCTGACTTGTTTTTGCTTTCATACAATCTGAATTTGTGGAAGAGCTAATCAGGACTGGTAACAAAAACCTTGCCAAATCTTTGAATTTCACTTTCAGATATATTGACGATGTGTTGTCTATAAATAACAAGAAGTTTGCTGACCACGTCGATCGTATATACCCTTCTGAACTTGAAATAAAGGACACAACAGACTCTTCTACGTCAGCTGCTTACCTCGATATCTACTTAAAGTACGACCAACATGGACAGCTTACTACTAAGCTATACGATAAGCGTGATGATTTCAATTTCCGATCGTGACTTTCCATTTCTTGATAGGAACCTTCTCCAACCTATGGTGTTTACATGTCGCAGTTGATTCGATATTCTAGGGCTTGCTCTAAATATCGGGATTTTCGTGATCGATGTCGACTGCTGACAAACACACTAACAACACAAGGATTCGAGAGATGCAGGTTGATTAGAGCTATGGGCAAGTTTTATGGTCGCCATCTTTGTTTCATTGAGATGTCATTTGTTTATGACGTCACAATAGTGTTATTACACGTGTGTAATACCAATTTTATGACATGGCGGAATGACATGACTGAACGGGTGACTTATGTGTTGAAGCCAATTACATTCCCTCCCCAGGGGAGACGTAAAGTCGAGGGCATTAAATTCACAATTTTGATAAAACACCCCGAAACCCTTCTACCAGTAAAGACTATTTAATTCCAGCATATCCTGATCTGAAGAAGAATATTGTTGAATTTTAGTCGAGTTGGCCCTTGAAGTCGGTTCCCACATAAGTCGACTCCAACGATACAATGTAATTGCAGTGGGTTAAAGCATGTGTTGTATTTTGATCCCCAATCTGAAGGGTGAAACTGTAACATGTATTTTTAGAAGTTGATTTATGCATGACTTCGTTTAATAAGTTATGGTGTTGATTTACACTGAAACATTTTATCCAGTTATCCAGTTTCCATCACATACATTATAAACTGCGGATTTAATATAAAAATGAAATCCACTTCTTGCTGATGTTTTGTTATTTTCATAATTAATGAAGCAAATAAATAAATAATTCCACTTATGAATTCTTAAAACTTACATGTGTCAAGTCCTCCCGTGGAAATCCCTAGGCCACTGTGAGAAATCATCATTTGGATGTAGTTGTGACAGAAAGGAATGGCTACCGTACTGATAGCGGCGACTGAAAGACATATGGCGATGAGAAAGAATGCGTTGACCCTCTCATAAGCGATGAACCCTATTACTAGGGACCCGGCCATATGTGTTACGTAAAAGCAGGTGATGTACGTGGAGGCCATTGTAAACGTCACTCCGGTATTTAGTTGTAGTTCCAGTAACGGTGGTCCACTCAACTTGAAAAGCCAACCCTGAAATATAATTGTTTTAAATAGACGGTAAGTTGGTATTTATGAACACGTGTATGTTTATAAAAAGTTGATCTTAAACGTGCAAAGCAAACACCGATAGTGTAAAGGTAATACAAATACTTGAATTAAAATGCAATGAAACTAGGCAAAGAAAAGATTTCCGGGGAGAACTTGAATATGCAGATTAGATGATACATTGTACTTGAGAAATAGTTTACCGGACGTTTTTTTAGTCATTGTGTTGTCAGGTTTTCCTTCAATCCTAAACTAAACGTACCAACTGTATTGAACTGTCTATTTCAATTTCACACAAAAAAAATCAGAGAATACCAAAGCGTCAACAAAACCTTAACTCGAAATCTAAATCGATTAAACTACAGGGAAAATATGAACAAAGGAAAGATTATCATGGAAACACTCTTAAAAGTAAAAGTGAATAATACCAGGTGTTCCAGAAGGGTAAGCATGTTCTGCTTAATCAACGACATCCGTGATGTAAATCTAGGTCAAATTCAAGTAAATGTCATGTCATCAAATTGAGAAAAGGGGCATAATTTCCAATCACAACATACTCGTAGGCATAGTAATGACCATACATGTATTCCAAAACGGCTATCTTAATATCAAACAAGGAGGTAGAATATTTCTAAAGGATGAAGAAGCAGGTATGTTACTATCAAGATATATAAAATTCACGACCGGAAAATCGAAATTGTCACGTTTATCATACAGCTTAGTAGGAAACTGCCTGTGTTAGTCATAGTTTAAGTATAAACAATCATGCATTTGCATAATTATGGCTTTGCATATAATATAAATATAAAATAACAATACACTGATGAAGAATGGGAAAATAGGGAATGAAAGCGATTGACTCTGTAACGGTTAAATGTGTTGAAACAAACCAAATTAAATAAAAAAACTTAATTAAACACTTACCAGCACGAAAAAAATAAAACAACATATGACAGAGTATATGTTCTTCTTTGTTAGGTATCCCCGTATTCTGCTGCATTGGGTTAATTGAAATGTTATATAATGTTCTGGCACATTGGCTCCCGTCACAAAAACCGCCATCATCTGCAAACCAATTAGAAAACTCAGAATAAATTTACGACTCGTCAACAAAACTGGGCAATATATGAATAAAAGAAAGATTTTTACATAAATACTTCAGGAAAGTTCCAGGAAAATACGACCAGGGTTTCCGGAAGAGTCAGCGTCTTCTGCTTCATCGACGACCCACGTCAAGCAAATCTACATGTACAATGTAAGTCACATTCAGGTAAATGTCCGGTCCTCAAAGTGAAAAATAAGGCATCATTCTCGATCACAGAAGCAGGCATACTAATGCAAATCTTCAAAAACATCCACATTCATATCATAAAACGATTCAGAATATCTTTAAATGAGACCAAGATAGCGACCATAAAACGTGTCCCAATCAACCTGCATCTATTGAACCCCCGAGTAAGTTTGTTTGTAAGCAGCCGACATACATATGTACATGTATATCACGACGAGCTCGGTATCGTGAGGAGGCCCTAGAATAACGAATCAACTGCCATATGCAAACACCATAGGTTGCAGAAGTAGGGATGTTGCTATCAAGAAAGTTAACGATAGAAAAAAATCGAAATCGTCACGTGAATCATATATCTTAGTTGTAAGCTACCCGTGTTGATTAAAAATTAAGTAAAGATCGATGCAAACAGCTGGTGTATGTTGTGTCCTTGTTATCCAGTTTAGAATGACTAGGACAGAAAGATATATTCGATCAATATACAAAATTACGTCCATCATAATCATCATCATTATTTTCGTCACTACATTTAGTATTGCGATTTATTGAATAAAACGAAACAATATCAATTTTCACATTTATCAACGTGATATAATATAACCTTAGTTATTTTACAAAAATGTTGGAGCAATTAGATTAAACTTAAATCACTCACTTTCGTTGTTCCTAGATATTTGTGAGAGCGTATGTAGCCTGGTGTGGAAGGGAGGCCGGAAACACGTGGTCGGGCAGGCGATCCAGAACTACTGTGTACCTCTGGTCAAGGAAATACCTTTCTCTTTGTGAAGGCGTGCGTTCTTCAATTGCATACCGACAACCGACACAACATGTTTTTGTTGATCATTTTACATATTTTCCTGACGATATATCTAAACAGTCTTCTGTTGAAAACAACATAGATACAAAATGTAAACACTTCGTTCCCAGAAGAACCGCTTAAAGAATGAAAGCAGCTAGGTCTAAGTTGGTCGGTCATGTGAATTATGTGTTCTATGTATATACATAATTACTGGATGTCATGTCGTGTTTGTATGAGAGATTCACCGAAACCCTAGCGTGACACTTTAAAAACGCATTAACTAAAAAGTAATAAAGTTAAACTGTAGTATTTAGCATATAACATAAACAACTTCCTATCCCGCGGAGCGATAACATTTACCTACATGTATCAGTCTATTTCTGTGATATCCTTCATGCATGGCTGGTTTCCTTACTGATTACATGAAGGTGATGGTGACAACAATGTTTGTGATACTGTGCACCTACTTATTAAGGCGCTTAACCATTATTACCGCTGGTGTTTTTCTCAATCTGTTGTAAATACAAATATGTGGTGGCGTGTGTTTCTTTTAGAAATACTGTTTTCGCTGACGACAAAAACCCGACGATACTGCAATTTAATATGTGATTGATATGTAACACTTTTGATAATTGGTCCAATTTGATCACACGTCATTGTTTTTTTCCGTTAAATTATTTCAGGACGTCATCGAGAAGGAAGTTTTATTTTTCGCCAGGTCCATGGAATGTTGTTTTTACCCCTCAATGTGGTTCAGGCACAAACACATCAAAACATGAACACATTCAAAATGTATGTGGGTAATCCGATGTCGGTATATATATATGTATTTGTTAAAAATAAATCAAAGAATACCAAAGCGTCAACAAAACCATAATCCGGACTCAAAATCGAATAAACTAGGGGCAAAATAGGAACAAAGGAAAGATTTACATGGAGACTCTCGTAAAAGCACAAGAGAATGAGACCAGGTGTTCCACAAGAATAAGCGTCTTCTGCTTCATGGACGACACCCGCCATGTAAATCTTGGTCACATCCTATCAATCAACTACCATCAAAATGCACAATTACAAGAAAGTACAATTTCTTTGATTTAAATTTTGGAATTCATTTTCTGTTTTTTTTTTTTTTCATTTGAATGACTAATCAGTAGAAATGATATAATAAAGCAAATGCAGACTTCAGTTGCGGACCATCCATGAATATTGCCCAAGGCGGGTCCGTAAAACCATTGGTTGGACTCAACAAGTATGTATTTGCATAAAATTAAGATTAAAAATAGAACCTACCTGATTTCTTTTATTTGTAATGTAAATTAAAGTTAAAATCAGGACAACAAAAAATAGCTTGTCAACTGTACTTCTTCATTAAAACCTATTAATCAATGTGATAGGTAAACCTCATGTACGTTCATATGTAGGACTTCAGACAAATATCTCTATATATGGTATTAACATGTCACGTGACCTAATTAAAAATGTAGTATAATGTGTGAATATACACCTGTTGCATTTTTTACATTATACTCTAACAACTCATGTGAACACATGTGGCCGTGAAAATCAGATATAAGCCCTAGCCTCTTTGAATGTTCATTCCTTTTATAGCACAAATCTTGAAAACAAAGCGATTTACCTGTACATGGATTATACAGCGTCAAACATTTAAAGCTCTAAAGATGTTCACCCAGTGTTGTACCCCGGCCATCTATGGCTTCTCCGACCAAGGCCTTCCCTGGCCTCCGTCTCCAGAGGCTTACATTCCTGAACATCCGCTGTATAATTCCAACTCTCACTACTATTAAGTTTTTAATCTGAGACACGCGTAAAGCCTGTTTATTGCAAATGCCCCACTTAACTTTATTTACTCTAAAAAGTCACTCTCTACCGAGGGCATAGCTCAATGTATGCCTCCTAGTTGTGTTGTTCCGTTATATTACGCAGACACTCTAATAAATTGTATGCGTTCACCCTTCAATATACAGTATAACTTGTCTAAACTGGATGTAATTGGGACCAAATGTTTTGGCCGTTTTACACAGGTGTCCAGTTTGTTGAGGTTTGATATGAGTTCAAGAGAAATATTGAGACCACATTAATTGTAAAGCCGGAATAGGCAGGGATTCTGATTTGACAGGGGCATGTTTAGACAAATTATACTGTATAATGTTCTAGCGTGGAAGAGGAGTATTTATATTGTTTTCAACATATTTTTATTAGTACATGTATACATTTTTTGTATTTCGCCAGGGAAAAAACAGATAAAAGGAAATGATGAACAAAAACGTTGATTGGTTGGTCATGTGACGCTTAAATAACCGACACTTTCACAAAGACAACGTTAATTCGAGGAGAAAAGTTCTAGGTACCTCTCCGACCAGGTGTATTCCGGTTTCTGTCCTAACTTCCGGTCAAACATAAATGCTTGTGCTGTAAGAAAAGCTTACTTGATCTTAATTTCAGTAAAATAATACAAGTTTATATATTATATCACGTTTACAACCGTGAAAATATGCGGTTTTTTTCGTAATACTGTTTCAGAGTATTCATCACACTGAACGAGTTTAGATGTTTTTCATACAGATATTATTTATACTACGAGAAGTGATTAATGTAAGTTGAAATTACTCACTGTATTATATCATTAGTTTATTATTTTAAACTATTTCAGATTTATAAATCGTATGTACAGTTGTGAAAATATCTTTATCTTTCTTTTGTAAAACGCAATTTATGGGAATACTAAATGTTTATAAACATAATTTATACTGCATACAGTTTTATTGCGCTGATGTGTTTTGCAGATAATGGGGGTGTCTGCATGGGAGTCAATGAGAGAGCAATGCAGTAGATTACGAAGATACTGTACCTTACAAATCGTTTTGAGTATGCTCATTAGTGTGTTTACTTGTTGTGATTGACAATTATACTCGGTTCTCATTTTGAGAACTTGATGTTTACTTCGATGTGACAAAGATTTACATGGCGGGTGTCGTCGATGATGCAGAAGACGCTTCTTCTGCCGGAAAACATGGTCTTATTCTCTGGTACCTTTACAAGGGTCTCCATGTGAATCTTTCCTTTGTTAATAGTTTGCCCCTGGTTTACTCGTTTTTTAGTTTGGATTATTATTTTGTGAATGCTTCGGTATTCTCTCATTTATTTTTACAAAACATTAAGCTCCTTCAGTTGGTTGATATCCATTGCTTGGTTCCATAGAAGTCTATGCAATCAATATCCCTACCTTTTGACCCCGCCACACATCCCCCTTGGAGGTCAACCCAACAATTTGTACTTTGGTCTCCGTCACCTTGTTGTGTTTCAACTAAATTATAGTAAACGGTTTCGAATTAGAAGTCGTTTACAGCAGTTGTTGATGTATAGGCGATGGACGCCACACTATATCATAAGCACGCTTTGTATTCCGCATTTCATTCTTATAAACTCCACGCGAAAAAACAACATTGAGAAGAAAAAAACAATCAATACAAAAGAGTAACTATAGATATGTGTTAATTTATAGAGCATGACATTATAATTACCATAACAAATAAAGCGACGTTACGATCACCCTGATGATCTTTGTAAAGTATGAAAAATAGCTTACTGACACGTAAAAAGCTAGCACCCCAAGATCGGGGGTTGTGTAGTTAATAAGTAATCTGAGGAGACCTATAGCTTTAGTATGCAAGTACCCAAGCCTAACCGGGCCATTCTATTCTAACTGGGTCAAATATAAATGCTTTCATCTTTCAAAGGGTTATTCAGGTATTGCACATGTGTATATATACATACGTTATTCTTCTACAGCGGAGTATTTATCGTATTTATCTGGTGAATTCATCAGAAGGTAAGGTAAACTGTTAAACAAAGGTATGTTGCACTGATTGAATGGTAAGGAGGCGCTTAGATAACTGACCCCTTCTCAAAGACAAAGTTAATTCCTTGATTAGACGAGACCACTCTTGCCAAGTGTATTTCGATTTCCTTCCATTCTAAGCCATCATACGCAGAGACCTCCGGGTAAACAAAAGTGATTGATAAGCTGAAATTTCTAACAGTATTCTATCCTTAATATACTACTCTGAAATAATGCAGATTTATAAATCGTATTTACAAATGTGAAAATATCTTTATTTATTTTTCAGTATACTCAATCCAATCCATGGGAATACTAAATGTTTATCGTAGTAAAAGCTTTATGATGAAAATTTACAAATATAGTTTATACTGCAAAAAAGAGCTGCTGCTGCTGATGATGATGATGATGATGTACGTGCGTTTGTATTTTGAAGATAATGGCGGTTTCTATGACGGGAGCAGATGAGACAGAACATAATATAACATTCCATTCAGTACATTGCATTAGGATACGGCGATATCTGACAAAGAAATACTTTTATTATGTCATATGTTGTTTGATTTTCTTCTTGCTGGTAAGTGGTTAATTAAGTTTTATTTAATTTTTGGATTGTTTCAACATAATACAACAGTTACAGACTGTTTTATTCCCTTGTTCCCATTCTTAATATATTGTTATTTTACATTATTGTAACTTGTAAATGCATTGACATATTTAGGTCATTGTTTGATTACATTAAAATGAAAATGAGCAGTTCATTATAATTATCCCAGTTATGTCTATTCAGGGTTATAGTAAAACATTAAATAATCCTCTAACTAAACGTTTAACTTATTGGTGCATTCAAGTTTTTGTCATATCTGTAATTTTTTATATTTTTTTTTTGCATAATTCCCCCAGTTTCATCCACTTTGAATTCAATTAATGTTTCCATTGTTGTTTGAATTACCTGTTTACTATCGGTTTGATTTGTTTATCACAAATTAATTTCCATGTAATATAAATAGACAAGCGTCTACCGCTTAATCGTAAATCCAAAACATTGATTGTATTCCAGGGTTGGTTATTTAACCTGATTGGACCAACACTACTGGAACTACAGTATAATACCGGGGTTACTTTTACGATGGCCTCCACTTATATCACTTGCTTCGACTTAACACATATGGCCGGGTCCCTAGTAATAGGGTTCGTCGCTTACAAGAGGGTCAACACATTCTTAATCATCGTCATCTGTCTCTCAGTCGCCGCTATCAGTACGGTAGCCATTCCGTTCTGTCACAACTACATCCAAATGATGCTTTCTCAAAGTGGCCTAGGGATTTCCACGGGTGGACTTGACACATGTAAGTTTTAAGATTTCGTTATTGATATTATTTACATAAATATTCTTCTTAACTGAAGTCATGTTTAAATCAACAACATGTGTCTGGGATCTGCTTTACTGCTCTATACTTAGGGGGGAATTAATATGCTATTGATGGGTGCCTTCGGCATTGTATTTCTTTGTATTATTGTAAGAAAGCTCTATAAAGTCGACATGAGATTTGCACTATCACAAGGAAGCACACACACAAGAATACATGTACCTTGTCTCCGCCATACGTACCCATGTACATAGAGGTGAAAAGTTTTTAGGCAACTTGATGCGATGTAGTTCGTCGTCATGTGGTTAACAATTTATATTTTCAACTTCTCAGAAACCCCTCCACCAATTTGATAACTTTAGCAGATAAAATATGCCGTCCCTACGTCAGCCTCTTATGACCCAAATTAGGTCAAATTAGTTAAAATTCAACATTGTTTCTGCTCAGACGCAGATGTGCTGGAGTCAACATAAGTTTGAAGATCATAAGATGCGTAATCGAATTTTGAATTTCATATTTATTTGGAAATATTTCAAACTTGGAATATACCCTGGAAATGTCAGTTTGATATCTGAAAAACTATGGTCCTGGCCGAACCCTAGGGCTGTGGGCAGGACTCAAAAGAGTCAAATTGACCGAATTTCAACAATATTCTTTCTCAAATCAAGAAACGCTGGAATGAAATTTAGTTCATTGAAAGAAAGTCTTGAGGTGTTTTATCAACTTGTATTTTTACAAGAACTTTGGGTAAAAAAAGGCACTTTAATCAGAGTAATATGAAGTTTGTCAAGAGGTTAAGATAACAGAGGTACCTGCTGAAATCAAACACCAAAGTCAGGGTCATTTGTTATGGCATTGTGTAGCAAAGATGGTCGATTACCAGGTCATTTTTTAAAAATTAAGTTTTGTATTGATAAAAAATTGTTATGGCATTATGAAGCACAAAATGCCTGGGAAGTTCTCTTGTGATTTTTATTATCAGTATTTCATTATAACCAAGATTTTGTCTTATCCTCTTGTACATCTTCAAAGGCCTCTATATAAATTTTTTTGTCATATGTTGCTCCTGGATTAATTGATTCTGATTATGATTTTGTTGACGCTCTATGGTCCACGCGACAATATGATGCTATCTATACCGTATCGTAGATAGATTACTGCAATGTCCAGATGATTTTGTTAAGCTGGATTAATAATGATGTAGAATTAATCCATTTCTTGTTCGTTTCATTGGTACTAGCCGAGATGTCCGCCTTGTGGGGCTCCAGTACTGAGACACCAATGCATGCCTTGTATTTTTCGTTTGGTCTTGGGAGTGTATTATCTCCTATTTGTATGACACCATTTTTGAAAAGCATGGAAAATAATGATGTTTTCTCGGAAAAGGAAAATTCGTCATTTCCAAAAGGAGCCTTTGTATTGTCGGACTTCAATTCCAGTGTTACGCAACGAGTCATAACAACAGGTCGCAATGTCGAACAGCAATCCTCGGATACTTCGTCGCGTCTGTATATTCCGTATAGCATTTCTGCTGGACTTGCAGGCATCATTTTGCTGCCAACGTTAGTGATATTCATAAGATATATCACCGGGAAGTTCAATGTTATATACAGCCGTGACAACACGACAGCCGACAAGAAACAAGAATCTGGCAAATCTCTTTATGTAACGTTATTGATAACGGGACTAATGTCTGCATTAGACACTTCAATGGAAGAATCATTTGGAGATTTTGTTCCCTCTTTCTGTGTCACACAGATGGGCTGGAGCAGTCAGAGAAGTGCCTACATTGTTCTTGTAGCTGCAATAGCAATTGTTGTAGGTCGACTTGTCGGTTTATTGCTACAGGCGTCATCCCTTAGTACGATGAAATTGATGACGTATTACGCAATTCTTCTCATCGTTGCACACGTAGGTTTAGTGCTCAGTGGAATCTTTTCTCTAGACTACATGATTTGGATCAGCAGTGTTCTTTCAGGGTTTGGTGTGGCGGTTTTATCGCCATGTATCTTTACATTAACAGAAGTGTATTGTTTTCCTGTTTCAGGTAAAATTGCCGCGTATTTTACCATTGTAGCGTCCCTAGGATCTGGACTCAATTCATTACTGATTGGTTACTTAATGGAACATGTCAATTTCATGCAATTACCGTATGTGCTACTTATAGAGAGTGTTGTTTATGTAATTCTTAATTCTATCTGTGTGAAACTGATTCATTTGAAACCTGCTACTGAAACTAATATCAGAGATGCTCCATCGAATACAACCAGATTATAATATCAATTTACATTTTCTATTACAGGGCTTGTAACGGCTTTAAGTCGATTTTTTATGATAGACATTGGCTACTGACGAACAGATAAACGACACATGGATTTGAACGATGCAGATTGATGGATAATAAGGGCAAAAGAAATAGTATATCCTTAAATGATAAAAAGATAGACGATTATGAATATTATTGATCATTTAGTCATTTGTCCCTAATTTTAGAACTTGTTGTTCTCTGCGAAGTGACTTACATTTACAATGCAGAATAAGCAAAACATGCTTATCCTTTTTGAACAACTGGTTCAATAGTTAAACATTACTGGTTCAGTATTCTCCCTTTAAATCCTTTTGTTGTTCATATTTAGTCTCCAGTATAATACATTTCCGGATTCTGATTTGTTTTACAACATTGTTGTTGAAATGAACAAAGCTCTACTGTTAACTTTTCTGTCTAGATTTACCCTGGCAGTGAAACATATTTTGACTAATACTATATCTATTTTTCAACATCAAATGCATGTTTCTGATAAGCAAACAATGTAAATATATTTTTTAATATTGTCTTGCTTTAGACATTCATTGGTGTGTAACAAGCATGTGCTTACCAATACTGTACTTACTTGAAATGCATTCAATGCTGATACGCTGATGTTTGTTACATACCAATGTTTTCTTTGTCCATGTACTGCCTCACTAGTTCAATAGATTTTAAGATAAAACTATGATTTTTATGACACTCCTGTATTCTGTATTTTCGAGCTACAAAAGAAATATATTTTCAAAGGTTATGTTTATTAAAAATGACGTACATATTTAACATACACATATGCTGCACCTTCTAAATTTAGAAATAGATACATTATGCCAAAAACATTTATTGAACTGCATCATACAGCTGTCCACCTAGGACTCCTCAGTGATGCTAGAGGCCAAAAAGTGGGAATCCAAAATTATTGAACCAATGTAGAAGCAAAAGGGTCAGGTGGGTAAAACCCCTTTAATTTATAAATTTAGATGTACAATTAAACTAGTTCTGTATACTTTCAAATCGTGTACTACGAAAATATGTATGTAATGTGTATGCTATTAAAGTTACCACAGTTCTTAGAAACAACATGTAACATGTGTTACGAAATTGATTAAACAGTCCCTGCCATGTCAACATTGTTGGCATAAGATTGGTCATTTCAAGAGGTGGAAATGCTGAAGCTAATATAAATTAAAATACTGTTTACAGATCTAAGTGCTAATATCAAAATGATTTAGTATCATTATAAAATATCTAAAGAGATTGATTATCATACAATATTGAAACGTGTACATTGTATGTCATTTCCTATCCTGGAAAAGATTTTTCTTGTGAAACGCTGATGAAGTAATGATACTTTATGAGAAAATAAAAAAAACCCAAAATCGATTAAACTAGAGGCAAAAAGGAACAAGGGAAACATTTACATCGAGTAAAATATGACACATATTTTCGCTGCTCAAGGTCATTTTGCTTGAAAGTCCATATCGTGTAGAACCTGGAGGAATATCTATAGCCCTGTTTATACATGTACTCGCCTGTCATACCCGTTATATATATGATGGAAAGCAGTAAATAACGATAAACAAACGTGATTTACACTTGAAGTGATAATACATACATTTTGCTGTATTAGAGTTTAATAATACAATTCCATACTGCAAATAAATCCAACAAGTGTAGTAATTCAAGCAGGAAAATTAGTGTATACTGAAACCCTAAGGCTGGGTGTTAAAATTAAAAACATTTATATTTAGGAGATAGTACGTTGTTTTGGGTGGCTGTACTGGCGATTAAAACATGACATTTGGTTTGAACTCGAGACCAATAGGTCGAGAGTTTAAACCAAAATTCATGTTCCAGTATAGACACAAAAAATAACGTACTATCCCTATTCTAACACTCATTGACAAATTTGCTACGCTAATATGTTTAGATACACTGTATTTCCTTGCTACAAGTACGTAGTAAAGTACTCTGTGACCTGGCCGGTGACGTGTCTTTCTATAGCCAACTGACAAATCAAAAGGAAGCTTTAAAAAAATCGGTTATTTTGCCACACCCATACATGTACTGGCGAGCGCTTAGTCTAGATGATGACGAGGTGGAATATTTGGATTAAGATTCTTTGTGAACGTATGCATAAACGGCATTAGCCTACTTTGATTAACATTGACAACATGTCTACAATTCTACGCCAGTATTCGCATGCATAGCAATATGTTTGTATCGACAAAATCGTGTGTTGTAAAAAGTTTTGTGCAAATTCACACGACACAGTCACAGTGAAATGTTTGTTTTGATTCCGAATCAAGATACCTGCACATGAATTGAATTAACGTTTCATGAATAAATGGAGAAAAGAACATGAAATGATTATGTTTTATTCTTAATTTATTCAACAAATACATGTACATTCAATCGATTTTTTCTGTTCTGTTACTTCCTTGACGTACGCCCATCATACAGTGGAATGTTCATCGATAGACTATCTTTGGAATAAGATTCATCAGTTTGGTAGGAATGATATATACTGAGTTTGTTTTGTACACAAACAGGAAATGAAAACTTAATTTGCGAGCTTTTGAAAACGTCTGTTTCCTTTGTCAAGCAAAGAGTACAATAGCCGAGTATTGGTGTTCTAACAATAAGGGGCGGAATGGGTAAACATCTTACCCGTTCCTCTGTCTACCTGTAGTATTAGAGTACATTTTGACGAAATGTCGCGCTACGTTTTTTACAGCTGACTTCTCTAACTCGCCCTCTTTTGGCTAGTGAGCTGATTTCAGCGGTTAGAACACCGACACTCGGCTATTGTACTCTTTGCTTGACAAAGGAAACAGACGTTTTCGAAAGCTCGCAAATTAAGTTTTCAATTCCTGTTTGTGTACAACTCAGTATATATAGATAGACGATCTTCTCCACAACGCCAATACGTTTTGGGTAGAAACGGGGCGTGGCTTGAGCTTGATTGGCGGAGCTTGATACGATTGATAATGATTCTATCGCACATACGTACATGGTCCATATCCAATCAAAACGCGCATGACAAACACATCGTGTTTGAATGGGGCATTCAGTAGTTTCGTTATTTATTGTGTTGTTTTTGGTAGAATATTAATTATGAACAATGATACAATTCTCATTAATAAGTGAGAAAAAACAGATGCAAATTCCTCAATTTTCTTACTTTAAAGGTTTTTCAATCTCTGATTGAAAAAAAATGAATTTCTAGTACATAACGACCATATTTCTTTTTCAAGGTAGGTCCATCGTTAGTAATTTGTGCATCCCCCTTTTTAATCTAGTGACTAGGAACAACTCAGGATATGTCTCTGAATTCATCAAGTAATTTGATATGTGGACAATGACAGATAAACGGACGATATTAAGTGATATTAAGGTGGACGTTTTTGAGGATGCTCATTAGCGTGTTTACTTGTTGTGATTGACAATGGTACTCGGTTCTCATTTTAAGAATTTGATGTTTACCTGGATGTGACAAAAACTTACATGGCGGGTGTCGTCGATGAAACAGAAGACGCTTACTCTTACGGAACACCTGGTCTTATTCTAATGTGCTTTTACGAGAGTCTCCGTGTAAATCTTTTCTTTGTTCCTATTTTGCCTATACTTTAATCGATTTTTATTTCGGATTATGGTTTTGTTGACGCTTTGGTATTCTCTATTTGTTTCTCTTTACTGTACTAATGGGTAAGGATAATAACATGTTTTCTCGATATTTTTTATTGAGATCGTTATACTAATTTTGTAGATTTCCTTCACCGTATTACATATAAACTACATAAATGTTATCATTAAGAACAACAAATTTGATATATTTGCTTGATCTCTGTATGTACATGTATACAATATTTTTTTATGTAATTGTCTGGTTGTGATGTATATGCAGTTTCCTTAGGCGGATTGTTTTGTTTCTTACTTCCGTGGATATATGGAGTATATTATGACATAGCTTAGCCCAAATTCTATCACTGATGAAACAAATGAGAAAAAAAACGTTTATTTTTCATAATGGAATTTCCATTTTATTGCAAATCATCGGGAATATGTTGTAATATAAATCAAAATATCCAGATATTCATTAATATGATAAAATGAATAGTTTACAAATAATTAGGATACTTCTAGATGTGTTATCTTAGCTTATAAAATGATGTGGAACATAAACTGTTTACATAGGATATCTGTCTTGGAACTTACTATAAATAGAAATGTATATGAAAGCATTTGTTTCATTGGGTTCAGGTGAAGTAATATGGGGATGATGTTATTGAAGAAAGGAATCATACATGGGAATACCTATCTATGTAAATGTCATCTCGATGAAATGTTATACCCTGAACATTGTGCATGTGATTCCAGACTCCAGAGGTTGTCATGGGAAACTTAACTGAAACAAGAATTGGTAGGAGGGAGAACAAAGAGATGAGATCAATATTTCCCTCTTGATATTTTTTATTAGACTGGAGATATATGCACGTGTTTTCATATAAATATGTGAGTGATGTTCCTGAAAGGCAATAACACTACTAGACTAGTTTCATCTTCCATAATATAATATATTTTTCTTTCGTGGAAATGATATTTTCGTCTGCCACACCGATGGATAATCATGACTAGATGTTCTTTACATTTTTAGCATCGATGTCACAAGCCAAAACTACTTGTATACAAATTAATAAGATTCATCCCATAAAAAAACACCAACAAATCAGTATTACTTCCGAAAAAAATGTCTGAATTGCAACCTTATCGGACGGGGAATTCTAGGCTAGAGAAATAACCTAATTAACGGTGCATGTTGTATTTCAAATAATATACACATGTCCATGGGAGAATAATGGGGAAAGCATATTGTACATAATGGCGGGAAATTAAAGCAGACGCTTATATCACAGGAGAATCTGACAATTACTACGTTTGACCAGAAACGTGGTAAAATGTATGGTGTGTACTGATGAACTGGAAAACATGGTACAGTCACACTCTTAAAGCAGAAGCCATAATTAAAAAAAAACGATTTTTTTAAAAAGGACACATTGTATCGTAAGGATTCCAAACCTAATGCTAAAAAAACACTGATACATTTCATTTGAAGGAATCCTGTCCCGCAACATCAAAATTTCAAGGAACATTCCATTCAAACGCTTCATACTCAATTGATTTATCCGATATACCTAGACAAGGGTCCCACCTATCTGTTGGTTACAGCGCCAGGATATTTTGAGAAGAGGTCTGAATTTACCCGTTGTCTGTGCCTTCTGTATTTCATGCATTGGTTACACTGCTTGTTTATGTTTGTTTTTACCTTTCGAAGCATTTTTCAGAATTTATTTCTATTCACGCTTATTCATTTTTTCAACGGATTCTTTTCTTTCAGAATTGATCAATAAATAATTTTCTCGTTCATTTCTTGATGGATAGAAAATCACAAGTTTCTACCGTAGTTGCTAAGGCAAAACCAACATAAGTATGAACTTATACTCTTACTGTGAGCAGTCTTGGACTAAATTTTGGGAAAAACACAAGAAAAGCTCAGATGAAATATGCTGAGGACGATATCAAACGCATGATTGAATTTCTTGACAACCTATTGGTTGTGTTTGAAAGAATTGGAAAGAAGTTTGCCCCTCTCTAGCTGACTTGTTTTTGTTTTCATAGAAGGCTTATTTTGTCTTGGAGCTTATCAGGACAGGTAGCCAATACCTTACCGAATCTTTAAATTTCACTTGTAAATATATCGACAAATTGTCTTCTGTAAATAATTAGACGTTTGCGATCCTTGTCCGTTGTTTTTACCCTTCTGAACTTGAAATTAAGGACACAGCGTACTCTTCTACATCAGCTTCTTACTTCGACCTTTACTAAAAATATGACTAACATGGACATCTTAATATTTAGCTATATACCTATACATATGTGACAATTTTAATTGCCAGATCGTGTACTTTGCCTTTTTTTGATAGAAATAACCTGACATTTTGAAGCTATGATCGCAGGTATTTCGTTATTCAGAGCCATCCTTAATTGTCTAGATGTTCGTACACTGTAATAGATGTCGGCTGCTGACGAACAAACTTACGGCACAGTGATTCGAGAGATGCAGGTTGATCAAGACCCATATGCGACCTTGATTTACACGTCGGATGTCGTCGATGAAGAAGAAGACGCTTTCTCTGTAGGGAGACCTTGTTCTTGATCTCTTGTCCACTGCAAGGCCCCCTTGTAAATGTTCATTATTCATATTTTATTTGAAAATAAATAGATTTTGAATAAGGATTATGGTTTTGTTGACAGTTTGATGTTCTCAAATTTGTGTATACGATCCTGTTTAAATACATTGATTCCTATTTTATACTATCACTTAAGATATTAATTTGAAGCCAGAAAAAGAAAGAATGCATATCAGGAGATACAGAGATCCTTTTTGCCGTACATTATAAATGATTGATAAGGATATTCTTATTAACAGTTTGTTCAAGAAAATATATGCCGAGGTGCCATACATTAAATATTCTATTGTTCGTGAAAATGTCATCAGAAATATAATGACAATTTATGTGACCGTGATTGCATTTTGATAATTGGTTATTTTAACCTTGCGATTCGATCTCAACACAATGACGTCATGAGCAGCCTTTACGCGGCTGATTCTCGCCATTTCTGCTGGGGATCAGGACAGTCACAACGCACATCCCAAGTTGGTCATGTTGTTTAAAACACTGATTTCTTATATCCATCATTCGATGGTATTGGTTCCACATGATTTCCCTGAAGAATCCATGACTATTATTGAAGAAGGCACATGTTCGTATCAAGGAAAGTAAACGCGAATGAGAAAGCCTTAAATCTTTCATCTAGTCCGGTTTTACTTCTACGTTTCTCCACTGATGAAAGGATGTATGTGATAAATCAAAGTAAGAGATAAACTCAAGGACAGCTACATTTTTACTCCAAATAGGAAATAAGGTATGTTTGGACGATAAATGAAATAACACTACCAAATCTCCAGAATATTTACAATTTGTACCAATGGCTGGAAAATGAGGTGCATCAAAAATAAGTAAAAATAACAATTGTCAAAAAATCTCATTCCAAGTTTAAATTGATTTATTTACAATCAAAATATCAACAAAGGAAAGATTTGCATAGGAAAGTTTGAAAAATTGCAAGATAATAGGACAAGATAATAGGACCAGGACATCTAAAAAGGTAAGCGTTCTTTTACTTCACTAACATAATCCGCACTGTTAATCTATCTTACAATCAAGAAAATATCACGTCCTGAAATAAGGAACGAATTATTTTCAATCATAGCTAGTCTTATTATAATATCCAGAAAGTGTACCTTTATATCGTTCAAGGATATATTATTATATGTATTTATCTCATTAAGACCAGACTGCGACTCCAAAACTTATCTAAAACATTCATCAACCTTCATTTGACGTACCCCTGCTGTTAGTTTGTTTGTCAGCAGCCGACACCAATACCGCGAATCGCGATAGTATCTAGAGCAAGCCAAAGAAAAAAAAATTACTGCGATATGGAAAACACAATAAGATGGAGAAGTAAGGATGTTACCATTAAGAAGTGGAAGGTTAACGATCAGAAAATCGAAATCGTCACGTGGTAAGATGACCATATTTGTAATAGTTAAATACAAAATAAAGCTGAAGCAGAATAGTTCCTTTAGGTCCTTGAGTTCAGGTTCAGAAGGGCAAATACGATTGACGAGGTCAGCAAACCTCTTTTTGTTTTTGAAACATCACATTGTCAATATACAATGTATAGAAGTGAAATTAAAATATTTGTTGAGGTTTTTGTTGCCTGTCATGATAAGCTCCGCGACAAATTCAGCCTCGTATGAAAATTAAAAAAAAACAAGTTAGCTAAGAGTGGAGAACTTTTAAAATAAGGCAACCTTCTCCGAAACTGGTAAATTGGTCGATTTGAGAAAAAAAACACACCACACAGGTCAGCTAAGAGTTACTAATGACTTGAAAACAAATGTCAAAAACTCGAACATAATTCTGCATTTTAAGTTTTAATTCAGCATTACAATTAAAAACAGAATATTGAATTATCTTTCATTAAAAAGCTCTAAACATTATCACATTTTGAACTTTCAGTAAACTGATCGGTAAGCAGAGCAGGACGTATCGTCAGTTATTCCAAATATTATGAAAGTGACGTAACAATTTAAATGATGTCATGATTACTAGTGAAGATTCATATTCTGTCATAATTATCACACAAGTTGTTTGATAGTTCCATAAGCAATGCATTGAAAACATTAATATCATTTTCAATTTTAGACAACAAACCTATAAACTAAAGTGAACTGTTATAACCAATTTTACCACTTTATTTGCAGTGAAGCATCGATAAGCAGCAAAAGCCAATAGGAAAAAACACAAAAAGACAAAAGAAAAAAGAAAACAAATCAATAAACTGTATCAACGAGGCGTTCACAAAAAAACCCTATTTTTTATGAACATTTTCACCGCTACAGAAATCCACCAAAGAAATGCTACTTGTACCAACGGTAACATAAATAGCTCAGCACCAGACAATTGACTACATCCTTATAAATCTTAAAGAGGGAGTTAAATAATGAACTGTCTTCGTTCATTGATGTGATTTTTGATATATGGTATCTCCAGTACACCAGACTTGTCTTCTCCAGGTACACGTTGGTAGGAGATGAAAGTTCTGGTCGCCTGGGGAGGTCTGTTGGCGAGTTGGGATCATCAGACTGGAGCGACATGGCTTTCTTGGTATGGTCTGATGTCAAACGGTGTTGTATACCTCGTAGTTGTAAACTTCATTTTATTAAACTTTAGCAAAAATATGCCCCAAAGATTTATATCTAACTTTCAAATAAAAGGATTTGAGTTAATCATTTCTAATAGTTTACTTCAAAAATCTGGGCTTTGAAAAAAAATATCATGACTTGAGTTTTTGTTCAGAAAAGCATAAGAGTAAAGAAGCGTATTGCTGTCACACCAGTTTTTGTCCATCTTGAAATTTCGAGCTATTATCTTGTAATCAATTAATTCGAAATTTGGAGTTAGAAACAAATCTGATAGGGCAGCAATACACTTCTGTAAATCTACATGATCTTTTCGAGTAAATAAGAATACAAGGATGACTGAACACACACAATTATAATTGAATATGGCAATGGTTTTATAAATGCGGGCCCTGGTTTAGGCAGCCTTAACGAATAGGAAATTACACAGAAGAGTCTACCACTTTGTATCTTGAAAAATGAAAGCAGACACTTTAAGTTGGACTTTAATTTTCTTGCCATTAATACTGTTTTCTATAATACACTTTTCTGTAGAACGGTTAAATACAGTTTGGTGTAGATCAGATCTGTTAAATTCCCTTCTCTGTAAAACTGTTAAATACACTTCTATAACTGTAAATGAACTTCTTTGTCGAACTATTAGATATTATTCTCTGTAGAATTGTTAAATACCCTTCTCTTTACAACTGTTAAATATATTTCTCTGTGCAAATGTTAAATACACTTCTCTGTACAACTGTTAAATACACTTTTCTGTACAACTGTTAAATATACATAATATATCTGTATAACTGTTAAATACTCTTTTCTGTACAACTGTTAAATATACATATCTGTACAAATGTTAAATACACTTCTCTGTACAACTGTTAAATATACATAATATATCTGTATAACTGTTAAATACTCTTTTCTGTACAACTGTTAAATATACATATCTGTACAACTGTTTAATATACATCTCTGTACAATTGTTAAATATACATCTCTGTACAACTGTTAATATACATAATGTATCTGTATAACTGTTAAATACTCTTCTATATAAGTGTTAAATACACTTCTCTATATAACTGTTAAATATACATCTCTGTACAACTGCTAAATTTACTTATCTGTAGAACTGTTAAATACCCTTCTCTTTACAACTATGAAATATACTTCTCTGACAAATTGTTAAATACACTTTTCTGTACAACTGTTAAATATACATCTCTGTGCAACTGTTAAATATACATCTCTGTACAACTGTTTAATATACATCTCTTAACAACTGTTAAATATACATCTCAGTACAGCTGTTAAATATAATTCTCTAAGGGACTGTTAAATACACTTCTCTAAAGGACTGTTAAATACACTTCTCTAAAGGACTGTTAAAGGGCCTGTTTCCAGTAATGTTAATTCTCCATAGGAGCCTGCCCCCGTATAATTTCTTATCTAGCTCAACTACAGTTTTTTTCTTTTCCGAAAAGGTTAACTCAAAATTGTAACTAGCAACATAGCATAAATTTCTTTTGATAAATATTTGCAAAACATTATCGGATGAAAATGCACTTGCAGAGACACAATTAGGGAAAAAAATGCCATAAAATTGCAATTTTCTCCCGTTATATAGTTTTGGATGCAAATTTCCATCACAAAACCGGTTAGAGCTTAACTTGTTTCATATGTGTACCAAAAATCAGCTAATTTCATGTGGTGGAACGTTCTCATATCGCCGCCTGAATGTGGTTGTAAATTGAAAGAAAAGGGGAAATGACTAACAACCTTGTCTGAAACCCTATTATATAGCTTATTATATACAAAATTTTATATTGAATATCAGAGCGAATATTTTCATGACAGTTTTATGATATCTAATGACTAAATAAACAGTATCGATCTAAAGATTTACACTGAGGACACCCTGATACATGAATACTGTTCTATCTCAAGTTGTCCTCTCCTGAATTTTCTGATCGTGTGGCCTTATACATTTATCCGTATCTTCTTGTCTTTGTCTATACGTTTACGGAATAATTGACTCTACGCTAGCTATTCTTGTCTCACTTTCCTTGTTTTATGGTCCCATCTCCAAGGCGTTATGGCTCTGTCAGGGTTGGGACCCTGACTTGTTTCATTTTCTTTGTGTCTGCCGACCACGCCACATCTTTTAGATAGATTATCCATATGAAATACTTTATTTTGTTCTAAGTAATCAATCAATTCGTTATTCATCACACATTTTCGCATAATTGTACCACAGTACTAAGTATTAGCTGTTTACGGCAATCATCGGTGGCTTGCTATTTTGTTACTTTATCGACGCTTCATAAACCAATCGTTATTGTTTTAAGATGGAGGGTAAATGTGTTGGAGAAGGCTGTCAACTATACTTCAAGAAACGTAGTGGCAATAAGAACAGAAGTGCACGCAATGCAAATAGTCCACAATATAAATGGCTCCTAGATACGCTGGTGCAACAAGGATTGATGTCAGCAAAGGAACAAGCACTCATTTGCCAGAAGTGCTACATGAAGTATCTTCGGAACAAAAATCAGCCGTAACCTGAACCCGAGCAGAACCAGGAAATAGAGGAAGAAGACGACTCCCCGTCCCATATCCTGCCGTTGCTGACCCTTCATGATCTTTTGAATGGATCATCTTCATACAAAAAATGCTGTCTCTGTCTTGTTACCTTTGCAATAAATGGAACAAAATCGTCAGTCTTACCAAAACGTGCAAGACATCACCTGATCTATTCACACAATCTGCGGTGTCCCACCTCGTCCCGCGTCTGCTCCATTCACCTTATTGGTAACGACTTAGATCCGTCTACAGAGGTTGTCCTTGATTGTAGAGGTTCCTTGGAATCTCAGTTACCATCAAAATCGTCCGAAATCTTTAATGACCTCCTGGAAATGTCGCACGTCCTTTAACAGAACCAGTCTGCGTTTGCAATAAGCTTTTCTTCTCTTGATGACTGGGCATGCATGGCCTGGACAGGTTGTTACAAAGATCAGTTCCTCGAAATCCACTCGAACTGTTCCCCTTATCTTTCATCTGGTATATATACCAAGACTACACACGATGCTCTACTACTGTTCTTGGTAAAACTGAAAACCAACATTTCCTGGAGTCAGTGTTCTTCTCTTTTTGGAATTTCCAAGTCAAGTGTGTCCAAAACTTTCCACTCCATAGTACAGGCATTAGACACATCGATAGTCCCACAATTTCTAGGTCCGGATAATTTGACAAGAGAACAGTTGCTCGGGCACAATACTGTCTTTTCAGAAGCATTTTTTGGAGATAAAGCCACTGCCATATTAGATGGCACCTATATTTATATCCAGAAAAGCTCCAACCACAAGCTCCAGAGAATGTCCTACGGTAGCCAGAAGAAGAGAAACTATCTCAAATTCATGAGCATCGCCTTACCAGATGGCTGCATTCTGGACACAGTAGGACCATTCACTGGCAGCGAAAATGATGCTACAATTACAAAAAAAGTCATGGACAAGCTAGTTACTTGGCTACAACCAGATGACAATGTTGTCGTTGACCGAGGTTTTAGAGATGTCCTACTAGTTCTCGAAGCCTCTGGCCTCAATGCTAGCATGCCGTCATACCTGAAATACGGTCAAAATCAACATTCTGACGTCCAAGCAAATCCTGACAGAACTATCACCAAATCGAGGTGGATTGTGGAATCCTATCGTGGTCGTCTGAAACACTGGACGTTCTTCCGAACGCAATTGGTGTCTAACAGCTTTATCAATGTCATCGAGGCTTTACTTCGAACCGTCACAGCCTGTCTGAATGGTATTAGAGGACCGATCTACCAGAGATCTCCAGAGAGAGATGTCAAAGATAGGCTAATGGCTGAACGTATGAAGGACCGTTTGACAACACCGAATGGTTTAGCTTAGAGAGTCAAGGCAGATCCGGATCTATCTAGACAGGCAAGGTCCGAGTTTGTCAAGATGGATGCATCTTCCGTACTGTTTCCCCGTCTCGATCTCGATTGAGAACCATTACGTGGAACGTATCAGATATCTCTGACTCCTGGTTACATCGCCAAACATTCAAGTGATGACGGAGACTATGAGGTGTGGCTTTACCAGCACTCCCCAGACCTTCTCTGATGTCAAATACATTCTCGATACAAAAGCCAAACGAAATATAACGTTTGGATACGGTTCACCGTTTCACCCGATGATGAGGCCCCAATAAAAGACTACTACTGCCAGTGCCCAGTTGGAGAGAGAACGATGGGAATGTGTGCGCACATCTCTAGTATCATGTACTACCTTGGGTATTACAGGGCGCTGGAAAACCCTCGACTATTACAACCACAGGTAAGAAATTCCGACAAAACTTGAAATAGTTTTCCATGCGGCAACATAGTGCATATGTCGAAAGTATGTTTGGGGCTCGATATGAAAGATCCCTGTTACCATGTGACTAACCAAACTTATAAATATAGGTATTATACAATTACCCGTAGCTATGAACACTCCCGTAAATGCAAAAACCAACCAAAATCATAAGGAACACGTTTTGTTTGTTGTTCTGTCTATTTGTCAGCCAATGTCTTCAACCACGGGGACTTGTGAAGTAGCCATCTTGGATTTTTTTCATGAAAAAGTGTTTCTCTCCCTTTTTTGCATATCTGTGGACATATTCTCAACATACCGAGCAAATACTCTCGTGTTTTTGTTAATTATCTAAAGAAAGTCGAAAATCGGCAATTCAACCATAGGCTAATTCAACCCAAGTATGAAAATGTTCCACCACTTACATTTTGATGATTTATCCTCTCATCAATAGCATATTACGTACTCTTTGATAGGATAAAAATTGGTTTGCATCCAACGCCCATAAAAGGGTGTATTCTCTACACAGTTTTTGTGTCTAAAATATTATCATCGAAAATGGCATTTTTGAGATTGTTTCTTCCATAAAACAGCCAAATGGCGCGATGGAAACATGATTTTTTGTCACAATCATGCCATGAATGTATTCTTTACGGTGACTATCATTTGATTAGATTTTCGTTAATATTTTACACAACATGCACATTTTATCAACACTTAGACAGCTTCTGAAAGGTACAACTTTGAGGAGCCATAAAAAACAAACCAAGTGACCTAAATCTTTATACTTTATAGATTTGTGACCACAACGGCAAGGGCAATGCACCACTAACAGAAAATTTGAATCAGAGAAGGGGCCATTTTGGAAACAGGCCCTTTACAGTTCTCTAAGGGACTATTAAATACACTTCTCTATGTTACTGTTAAATACCCTAGAGTAAAGCTGTGTTTTATCTTTAGGACTCATTTGTTATTAGAGGCACAGCAGCAGAATCAAAAAGAAAAAAAAAATCAAAAAATCCAAGAATTCTTCAAACGTCACCAAAACCATAATCCGAGCTCGAAATTCGATTAAACTAGGGACAAACTATGCATAAACGAAAGTTTAATATGCAGACTCTTATAAATATTGGTCGCATCCAAGTAAACGTCCCGCCCTTAAAGTTAGAACTGAGTCAGCATTCTCAATCACAACAAATAAGCAAACGAGCATATTAAAAACCGTCCACCTTCATATCACACATGGATATAGGAACATTCTCTGTGAAACAAAGATAGCGACCATAAATTTAAAGCTCTTAGTCTTCATCAAGCTGTATTGAAGTCGGTCAACTATATAAGTTGTACTTCTGATGCACCAGAGCTGCTTTAGCTTTAAAACCTTAGTTAAAGGAGTATATGTACAAGAGTACTTAATCTCAAATTTATGCTGAGTGAAGATTGCATCATACCGTTTCCTTATATTTTAAACAAACATTCAAGACAAAAAAAAGAGGGTCGAAATCATCTTATGATGATAAACGATAAATCCAACAACATGAAAAGGATAGAACATCATTGTCTAAAAGACAAATGCAAATAAAATCCTGCTCATTCATAAACATTCTAACGAAAACCAAATCATTTCAAATTTAGTAAATGTACTTTTATCAGACTTAAATTATTATTGCCATTCATATATGAATATTATTTTTGCAATAAAATAATAAATTGACCGTTAGAATGATAACTGTCACGCATCGTGACAACTATTTATCTATTATGGCCCGGTTGAGAGGGCACTATTGCCTCATAGTATTGTCGAGGGATGGAATAGTGCCTGAGCCGAAGGCGTGGGCACTATTCCCTCACGAGGCAATACTATGAGGCGATAGTGCCCTCTCAACAGGGCCATAATGGGTTTAGTACATCACCCTTCCGCCTAAATATACACCAAAGCTTGTTTTATTGTGATAAATCATGGCCAGCTTTCGGCCGATTCAAAGTCAGCCATTTTCAAGCAACTCATGATCCATGTCTATTTTCGCGCCAAAAATCGTGCTCTCTAAACATAGTGACGTAACTTAATAGTGACGTCATAATGGATTCACATTGAATATCGCGCCAAAGTTGATAGTGCCCGGGTGTGCGGGCACTATCGCTGCATAGTACCCATGTGTGTAGCCAATGGGAAGCAGTATTCAGTCACATGATGTACTAAAGCTACATAATGACTCTTCATTGCAAGTGATGACGCATTTGTGTTTTTAAGTGTAGCCAGTCCGGCACTTATGTTCTATACTTATAAACCAATATACCACACATGATTGTAGTAAAGGACATATAAATGAAAATGAAATTGGATAATTAATCATCCGGGGACCAAAAGCTGACCGTAAACGTCATTTAGCCGCTCGAGATGTTGAGTTGAGGATGGTAGGCAGCAATGTACATACACTATATATCATCCGCGCCATCGTGCCTTCTTGTTAAAAGGGTTTCGGAAATAGCAACACTCGGCCAACAGACATCCATAAGTGATTAATGTACTTTTCATAACACTACAATATAGCTATTTGCTGTCTTCTCTCCTCTTGGAAGTTCCCTTTTGTCTTCTTATAGTGTGACCTGTCCGAGAGTTATCAAGAAAATGGACATACACCAGGCCTACTTCCTTCACGACTTCCGGCACTTGGCGATACATTTGACAGACGAATCAATGTATTAATGACATATAGATACCGTTTTATAAAGCAGAAACGAGGCACTTAGGTGTTATAAGAGGGACAGGAAACGTTTGACGGGGAAATTTTCCGCACAATTGCACGCTTACGATATTGGTCTGTTCCAATCTTTATCATATTGACAATCACTTGATATATCAAGTGTTCACAATAATTATATGGCATTTTTTGTGTATGAAATTTGTATATACAAAACTAATTTTGATATGTTATATTCGTTTAGAATATTAACATAATACCGATTGTTATTCAAATACTTTGATGCTGATTAAATAAATTATCTATAAAGCACTGAATTTACAGTTAATTGTGTGATGCTACCACAATTCCCCCTTAACACAATTAAAAATTAATCTATTAAACATAAGAAAATAAACATAAAACGGTTGATCAGCATTTTCCTGAACTAGTGACCGAAGCATTTAGAAGATTGGCGCTCTTAGATTTGTTTTGCTATTTTCATAAGTTTGTGAATAATACTTCAATTTACGAGTGGTCAGGCTTATGAGAAAAACTTCGAAATTGATGATAACTTAACAAAATCAATCAAATGAAACATTGTGAAATATAATGTAATTCCAAAAGAGTTTGATTTCTGAAATTGGCTAACTTATCACTTTGAAAACTACAGTGCGATTAAATAAGATATGATGTTTCTCACTCAAATTACAATCCTTTATTTGTAATAATTACAATAAAAGAAACATTCGTCTAAGCTTATTTTTGTTTTTAAGAATAAGATAACATCTAACTCGAGTTAGACGCAAAATATTCACTTTTAATTAGTTAATGAGCTGTAAAATCCATTAATTGATCAATGAAATATTGGCCAGAATTACTAAATGAAATAATAATAAAAAACTGCAAATTACTGGTTGTGATGAAAGTGACGGGATCCATTTAATTTAGTTTGCACTTTGGTATTTACAAGTTAAATTTAAAATGTAATATTCATACATTACAAAAGTACGTTTTATCAGCTTAAATTTTGTAGATTAACATATGTCATACATTTGGTGAAGTTAATGCATTGAAGAGGGGATAAAACCAATTCCAAGAAAAACACATTTTCATCTCGGGAAATCCGAGTCTAACTACAAGCCATAAAGAGAAAGAAAAGACTGTCCGATGTCGATAGGCAATTTAATTTACTTTGGCCATTCCGTCTGTCCTATATATCTCGGCTGTACCAACTGGTACACATAAAGGGTCTGGGCTTTCTCAGATGGATTCTATAATTGATAATCTCGTCAATACAATGCCAAAAACAGAAACCACTATCTTATCAAAACACATATAGTATAGTACAGTATAGTACATACTTTTGAACAATTCAATTTCCCATACATCGAAAAGTACCAAACGTATTGAGGGTGTTTATAAACCCCTTGGCTTTAATACATGATTTGTAGCACACAAAGAAGTATATAATTATTTACTGCTTGCTTTTTTACATGGATGTCGAATAAACTGTGAATTTGTAGACACATATTTTTTCTATTTCAGCGGAAGGAATTAATATTTGACTTTTGATATAGATGCTTTATCATTCCCGCTCTACGGGGATCAAAGACGAGTTTTACCTCCATAGTCTGTCCATATATCACAAGACGTGTCTCCTCCTCACCCACTCAGAACCACATGTATACGAGAAATAAGGTGATTGTACATTATTTGGGTAAGAACCAGTCGTATTAAGGCCTACAGCCATTTTACCTTTTTTCTTTTTTTAATTTTAGAGCTTGCTCTTCTTTATTATCAGACTCCATCATCTCATTAATTCCCAGAGCAAAGCAAAATAATTCAATTTGCGTTTTGGTAAAGCACCTGGTTCTTAGCCGACATTGACTCTGTATTAGTCCTAAAGTCCTATACCAATTACGATTGTATCCACGAAAATATTGACATATATTCATTATACCTTAGCTGCCCTCTACCCACATCTAACTCTCCGCGTTTGTTATTTTTTTCTTGTCTTCTCGTCCGTCCCGAAATTTCATTCGCAGTCCCTTTCTAGCCGTTCTAAGAGTTTTCAATTAATCAAACAAGGGTGAATCCAACGATACACGCTGTAAACGTAATTGATGTTTCTGTAATCTAACCTCTGTGAGAGTTCGTGATCTCGTTCTGACTTCACGTGCTTTCGGGATGAAGACGTTATCTCCAGGGTAACATCTAAATGTCCCATTTGTCACGTTGTATCCATCCGAGGGGTTCCAAAAGGTCTGTAGTTGCCACTGTATCATTTGGAATGTATCACTTTGTATTAAATCTCAACGTATTTCGTCTACAGGAGCTTTCCCGCGACCCGACATTTTTGACACGTAATCAATAATTGTGTACACGTATAAGTAAACCCATTATCCACTCGTCACCATCATGTAGCTAATGGCATCTCATGGTTACGATAAACAGATACTTTGTCAAAAACAATCATACGTTTTTATATCAATTTTAACTTCCACATTTGTACAACAGGGAAAAGACGTAAGGACTTTAAATATGTATTAATTAACAGTATTGCCTTCGCACGAGTTGTAAGATTGTTTGCAAATGAATACTTTACAGCTGTGATCCGCTATATAAACCGTTTTCCGTAATATGGTTCCACATCTTCTGCTAGATAACTGAACTTCTTTTGTAGCAAAGAGCACGCAAAACCACTTAAACAAACAAACAAACAATGGTTCTCATTATGAATTGTAGATTTTCTGAAATCTGCTTTATTATACGATTATATCATTTCGACTTATAAACAGTATTCAAAACATTCTTAAAAATCTTGGAATGAATTCAAAAGAACAGAAAAAGAAACAATATCTGACTACTAATACTTTTTGTCTTAAGAAATCACTTTTCATTCTAGTCCACTTTATCATTCTTAACCTTGAAACCTATCAAACACTTACTATTTTTTCGAAGTAAAAATGCACAACGAGTAAATGTTACAAAATGTACCCTACAGCGTTTCTGATAGTGTGTTGAACACTAAATGATGTGCCCTATATTCACTCGTATCCTTTTAAATTTTGGACTTCGATTTTCCTTCATCTGATGTCACCGTTAAGCCAAAAAACTCCTCTGCTAGCTAGGTGTGGATCGCGGAATGTGGCTTTTGTAAAAGAAACATATATTGTGTGCCCTTGATTTCAAGATTCAGATGGTACCTACATGTCCAATCGAAATGGTCGATCATGGTTTGAAGAAAACAGGTTAAGTATACTCTCGAGTAATTCACCAATTATGGTAGTCTGAAATTGCAGCAATTGTCTGTGCGTTTGGCATTTATTGCTTATAGAACATGGATAAATCCTGATTATTAAATTTACATTGTACTTTCAGGTGTACCAGTAACATAGACAATGTCCCGTATTAAGACGAAATTGTATCTTTGAAATCAATTAACAAAATACAGTTTATTATTTTGACCTTGACAGACGCGAGACCTCCATATCCCCAAATGTATCCATGTCTATCTACTTCAGTATATATGTAGACCCGTGTAGCTAGGTCTGTCCTTCTGAGATAGCTTTGGCTCCGATGCCAATCACTAAGTCTAGTATGTTTTATATTTTGTTGTTGACAGAATTTGAATTCTCTGTACGGTATACTGTAAACTAACTTGGAAGATTGGGCCAGACTATGGGCTAAACGTGAATATGGTGAATTTGATTCACTTTCAAAGTGGGTGAAAGATATGAGGTAATCTGTCAAGAAAAGAATCAGCAGTTTGCGCCATAAAATGAAACTTAGCTAACGTCGACATTCCTTGACATCAACATTCAACGAACTAGGTAATAAATATGCGGTTTCTTCAGACAAGGCAGCATATAACTTGATCGTCTTGCCATAGGGAATGATGTATGTTCTTTTCCATATCATATCCAGTATCAACCCAACACTCCGATGTCAGCTTCAGGGACAAGTATTTGATTCCCTATTATGTATAGATTCAGCGTGAATAGTTCCTTGAGCAAATACCTTTAGAGAACATTTTCAAAGCAAACATTTGGATTTTCATACAATATTCAATAAAGCCTTGCCATTAACTGTACAGAAAAAGAAAATTGAAATACTTACGACAATATATATGTTGGATATGGTTTGAGATTAAATTGACAATCAACGAAAAATATGTCCTTATCCATTTATTTAATATGGAAGGTCCAGATTCTGATTGAAATGCTTGTTTTATCATAACCAATCTAAAAAAAAGAAAACGTCTGATTGTATATAAATAAGGAAATATTTTTCAGTCACGTGACATCATCGGTATAGTTAAGTGTTATTGGCTGAGCAATGGAAGGGATTTAAAGCAATTACTGTTATGGGATAGGACACTTGTGCAATAAAAACGGATAAATTTGATTGAATATAGTAAATAATATCCTTTAATAATTTCACCGTTCTATCTCATGCCGTTCCATCGCTCCTACACTTATTTATCTGCATCTTATGTATTGTAATTGCTATCAGGAAGGCAATGAAAGGAATTTTAAGCAATGGTTGTTATTAGTTCGGACATTTGTGCAATGAAAACGGATATATTTTATTGAATATAGTCAATAACATCCTTTAAGAGCTACCAATAGTGTATTAGCAGTGCTTTTATAAAAATTTTATACAATCCGTTCTACATAAATCCATTTCCGTTCAATAGCTCGCTCACTTTATCTCACTTATCTGTTTCGTCGCTCCTATTCGTATTTCTTTTCCTGAATAATTGCTACTGATGTTCAAGGTTGCATATACCGTTTTCAGTTTTGCTTTGTTTACGTAAGACATGATTGCTTTATTGTCTTTTTATATTGCCATGCAATAACATGATTGGTAGCTGTCTGTCAATGTGTATTACGTGCAGTTTCAACCCATGGAATGCACATTTCAGTATTAAATAGACACAATAAAATGTATGCTTTTCTATAACACCACTGGGATTTGATAACCTTGAAGTCGCATTACAATCTGGTTAAAACACGTGCAATAAAAGAACTGTAAAATTTTGCAATTGCTATCGACATGACTAATTGATATGGTTCGTAAGGCGTTTTCTTAGAGACCTTGGATTTGAGAAACACGTTTAAAAACTATGTGATATATTTTAACAACGCTTTACGTTACAATCGTACATTGTGCTTTTTAAAGCATGCCTTGTGTTAATAAAGGTAAATGCCAATAACGTCACCCTACATCTCCCATACTGAGGACATTTAATCTATGTAAAAACAGCTACATTCTTGGATTATATAGTTCCACCATTGTAGACAAGAGGAAGAGTTAGATTATAAGAGATGTTAAGATTCTTCAAACAGTTAAAGAATGAGAGATAATGGAGTTCTAAAAATAATAACATAAGAAATACGTGGTTATGCTATAAAAAGAAACAGTATTAGAGATATTGATATTAAAAAACCCAAGTATTCAATAGTTTTTATTTTTCCTTTTGTTCGGTAAGTTGTAAAAGAAATCCCTCATCTTTATACATGAAAACTAAAGCGTCAACAAACAACAATCTGAGCTCAAAAACATAAACTAGAGGCAAAATATGAACAGCTGCGGTTTGTGTGAGAATCGATTAGTGTCCAATATATTGTCTAATTTGATCGTGTGCATTTTCTACCAGAGCAACACGTACAAGTGTAGTCCAGTGATTTCAACTGCTGCTCTCTGCAATAGTCTAGACTGGATGTGTTTTGCCTGTGTCGTTCTAACATTACTCAAATGTTTGCTTCAACCCTCGAAGCAAGTAGCATTTACGGAGACGAAAAAACAATCTTCTGGAGTATCGTGTCAAAATCAATCATTTTTATGATGTTTTTTCCTTGAGGTGCAAATACAAGTTTCATGCACCCCTAGGACCCACATCCGTACAGCTCTGTCAGAACACGAATCTTGAAAAAGAGTTCATCGGGGCAGATTTCTAAATTATCTTATCAATCATGCATCACAGCATCATGATTTTCATTTACTTTCAGGATCATCTCGATTAAGCTGTAATCGCTTTTAAAAGAACAACATGTCTCTTATCACCAAAAAGTTTACTATATATCAATACTTTTTTTAGGACTGCAGTTATACTGCCCTTGAGTTTTCCCTTTAGCGATGTCTAAATGCAGCTGTATTTGTAACCGGGAAATCTTTATAGACATTTTCTTTTTGATTGTATTGCATCTGGCTTTATGTTATTCTGTTTTAAGCATTGTTTTCGAAAAAATCGAAGAATGTTTTACCTCAACTGTATCATATTCTAAATTATAAAAATGTTATTCTCGTGTGTATCCTTTGTACAATACTTTTAGCAGTATTTCGATTTAGTAGCAATCTTATCTACATTCAGTGGAGACTACAGCCCTGTTAAACTTTAAGATAAATCAAACACGTGTATTCCCTAAAAAGCGTGTAGTTCTGATGGTGGCGAGGATAAAGGTTGAATGTCCCTAGGTTAAACTCAAATATTTCTGACAAGGAGACAACCCGATTAGCTCGTATGTACTGTCTGAGCTTTTAACACTTGGAGCCCCGTATCGTCGAACCATGCAGGGACAATGTTCAAAGTTAGCCTGGCTGTTAGAAGGAATGGCTTTGGAAGACACTGGAATTATCAAGCACTTTCTGATGCTACCATATGCTTGTTCGTGCATGTCTCCAGTATTAAGACAAGAAAATGAATAACACATTGCCAAATTGATTCTAAATGTCAGAATGTCATTTTCAACAAAAAATAAATATATAAAATGTTCGTGTCCGATCACATTTCGTGATGAAAGAAAAAACGATAAACACTTCATGTGAAATCGGATAATTTGACACATAAGTACATCAATAGTGAGCAACATAGAACCATCCACCCTGTCGGAGTTTAGGTCATTGGCTGGTGCAAACGGCTTAAGTTGCATTTTTTGTCATTTTCTTTAGATCTGATGCACTTCTCTTCTCTCTTTTGTCCTTTTCAAATCAATTGAACAATTTTGGTACGATCTTTTTTTTTATGACCCGCCTTAAAAAGGACAGTCCATTGATTTTTTGAACCACTGGAAGAGAATTTTGAAAAAGGCAATCATTATGGACAACAAACCTGTCTCTATAACCAACACAAAATCCATTTCCCGTTAGTGAACACCACTCTGATGCCAAACAAATTGTATAAAATGTGGAAATCGTTGGCACAAGATAACATCGAATTTCAAATGATGCGTTGGTTGCTTTGTCAAGAAATATGCTTCTGTATTGTTTGGTAGCCACCAAACCACTCAAAGGAGAGACAGAAATGAACGGAGAGAAAAAACATATTCGTGATGTTTTCCATTGTTCCAGTCGCTTTAAGGCGAAAGCATGTAAACGTATTAATCAAACGAAACTTTTTTTATGAAAAATATGGTTTGTATTCTTTAGCGCTCTCGTCATTATTAGACAAAGGCATGGACGTTTGATAAGTACTTTTTTTAAAAGAACCAAAAGGACATAAGTAAAAGCTCTGTCGACCAAACGAGAACGCGGGTTTGTTTTATGTGGGCGAATTGTTTAAATGCCGGACGAGTTTCCTTTTGGTGTTTTCTTATCAATGCAGACATAGATGATTCCTTGTCTCCCTCAGTACATAAATTAATGTCTCAGACGGGAACTTGAGACAGAACAAATATTCGATCCGGGTAGGTAAAAAAAAATAATAAAAAAAAAATCAAAGAATACCAAAGCGTCAACAGAACTATAATCCGAACTCAAAATCGATTAAACTAGGGGCAAAATAGGAACAAAGGAAAGATTAAATGGATACTCTCATTAAAGAACAGTAAGCGTCTTCTGCTATTCGACGACACCCGCCATGTAAATCTTGGTCACAATCAAGTAATCATCATCAAAATGAGAACCGAGTCATCATTGCCATTGTACAACAGGTAAACACACTAACAACCAAACTCAAAAACGTCCATCTTCATATCACACAAAGATACAGAATATTTCTCGATGATATCAAGATGGCGACCATAAAACTTGCCCATAGTCTTCATCAGCCTGCATTTCTCGAATCCCTGTGCCGTAAGTTTGTTCGTCAGCAGTCGACATCTATCACGAAAATCAATCGCGATATTCAGAACAAGGCCTAGAATAACGAATCAACTGCGACATGTAAACACCATATAATGGAGAAGCTGGAATGTTACTATCAAGAAAGGGAAAGTTCACGATCGGAAAATCGAATCGTCATGTTTATCATACAGCTTAGTAGTAAGTTGCCCGTGTTGGTCATAGTTTAAGTAAATATCGAGGTAAGAAGCTGATGAAGGAGAGTCTGTTGTGTCTTTAATCTCAAGTTCAGGAGGGTATATACACGATCTACTAGGTCAGCAAACTTCTTGTTGTTTATAAACAACACATCGTCGATATATCTGAAAGTGAAATTGAAAGATTTGGCAAGGTTTTTGTTACCCGTCCTGATAAGCCCCTCGACAAAATCAGCCTCGTATTAAAACAAAAACAAGTCAGCCAAAAGTGGTGCACAGTTAGTGCCCATTGGAATGCCAACAGTCTGTTGGAAAATCTTTCCTCTGAACTCAACAAAGAAATTGTCAATCAGGAATTCAATCATTCGAACTATATCTTCCTCAGTATATTTCAACCTAGCTTTTGTTGTATTTTTCACAAAGTATGCTACAAGATAGCTCACAACCATGTATTTGTATCGTCGTTCACCTTTCTTGGAAAAGAAAGCTCTCATAATGAGAGACCGAAGATGTTCTTTCAGTTTGGCATGTGGTATGGTAGTGTACAGGGTGGAAAAATTAAATGTTTTGATCAACAGATGAGAATGAACACTTAAAACAATCACAAAGATTTAACACCGTTGTGTGTGAAGCCACAACGGTGTTAAATCTTTGTGATAGCTTTAAGTGTTCATTGTCATCTGTTGATACTACATAATGTTAGACGGAGCATTATTCGATGTTATAAACTATTCTATTTAATAGATATGTAAGTAAGCTGGTTTGTTATGAGTTATTAACTGGTCTACGAGGATTTAATCGTATTCTATAAATGAAAACGCTATTGTAAAATTGTCCTCTCCGGGACTAAAAAAAAGATTTAGAGAATACCGAAGCGTTAACAAAATCAAAATTCGAACTAAAAATCAATGAAACTAGGGACAAAATATGAACAAAGGAAAGATATACATGGAGACTCTCGGAAAAGTACAAGCAAATAAGACCAGGAGTAAGCGTCTTTTACTTCATCGAAGACACCTGCCATGTAACTCTTGGCCACATCAAAGTAAACATCAAGTCCTCGAAATGAGAACCGAGTCAACATTGTCAATCACAACAGGTAAGCACTATAATGACCATATTCAAAAACGTCCACCTTCATATCACACAAAGATACAGACTATTTCTCAACGAGACAAAGATGGCGACTAGAAAACTTGCCCATAGTTCAGATCAACCTGCTTCTTTCGAATCCCTGTGTTGTTAGTTTTTTGTCGACATCGATCACTAGAAAAATCTTTTTCAATGTCATATGGGAAATACTATATTTCAAAGACAAAGCATATCATCTAAACAGTAAAGTGTTATTTAGGAGCCTTATTTAGAAGCACGGAAATACCACTTCTAATCTCATACAATTATCATCAAAGACTAGCAATAATATGTTAATAACACAACTATCTTAAAACGTTGCATGTCATTTTCAATCTTAAACAGATTTTCACGTAATCAAATTATTCGCATTATAAAATGCCACTAAAAGCAGCTCTGTTAGGAACTCGCAACTTAAATGACAACGTAGCACTACCTAGAGATGTAAATGTCTATAAAACAATAACGTGTTATCACAGAATTTATTTTATAGCACGCTCCTATGGTACCAAGTTGCCCAAGATTATTATTTTGCCCAAATAGCATACACGTATATCTCGTATATCTTAACTTATTTATATTTAGGAATAAACGTTAATCTAACAGCAAATGTAAAAACTTGAGCATTTATTTAGATTTGCGCTGCAACGATTATATGACCATTGAATACGTGGTTTACTTTTACCGTTATAGATCAAGATTGTTCAATGAGAGTCTTGTCACTCAGCTTCGACATGGAGAACGCCCTTGCAGAAATAATTTTCATTGGCGTCAATACTATACAAAGAAGAATGTTCCGCCAATTCTGTTAAAATAACGATGCAAATACAAACGCTGAAAAATTGAGCAACTGTTCTGCAGTACAAATATAATCATATAGATTGAAAGTAATTTATAATCTTTCATAGTGCTATGAAGGTCCAGTGGCAACTTCTAAAGTTAGCATAAAACCCCAGATGACTATATAAGTTTACAAACAATGACTTTCATTCCTTATTTTTTTATAAATATCATTAGAGGAATATTTTAACTGCTTTTCCGCGATACATGGGTCGTTCTAAGTGTCTCGTGTTGCAGCGATATAATTATGACAAATATATGATATTTGCGAGAAAACGGCAAATGAAAAAAAAACTTGAATTAAAAGACACCAACAGAACAAGGGAACACAAAAATAGCAACAAAGACTTATATCACATAAAAATGGGACACGAACATTCACAAAACGGCATTTATTTCAACAAAGGGTTGATATGTTGGTCCAACTTCACAAGCCAAGTGTATACAGTATGCTACTATTATCTTCGAAGTGTACTCACTCGGACACACTTGGCATCCAAAGTTGATTTAAATTCAGTTTGCACATAAGTACATTTTGTACGTGTTGGTTTTCCATTTAGTATAAGTCAGCAAACTATTTTTGCAGTCTTTGTTCTTTAACATAATAGCGCTTGCCAAATATTCGTCGTGACTATACCCCGGAACACCATCGAATGCAATTAAAATGGAACGGAAAACAATTATTGAAGACATTTATATTATCGATATTTTATTTCCGATTTCGTAAACCCGAACATGGATGAGATAGTAATAGTTGTCATTTAATAGCTTGATATGAAGATATGTAAATCTTCTGATGGGAATTTAGAATTTCCGAAAACGTTGCGTTTAATTCAATTATTAAAACATCAATTTGAGCGCAGAGTTTATGTGGGTTGATGGCGAACCAAATATGATGTTTGGTGATGAATAGAATATTATCAAATATCTTGACTAAGTTCTGGAAAATATCCAACGTACATTGAGGTTTAATCCCACAAAGATAAACAGTTCTGATATATGAGATGAAATATGATGATGATTGACAAACGGGGTCTTCTCGGCATTAAGAGGGCTCTGGCATTGTCGCCGCTTCACATGCTAACTTCTGAACAAACGTTCAACGATATAAAATAAAAAAGGAGCATTGGATACTGGTGCCCGCATACGATTTCATTCCAGCGACATATAAGGGAACATAACGAGACTTTTCGAAAGAAAATAGAGCTCAGGCATGATATAAAGTCTATGCCAAAAAGCTCGAGTTCATCGCATGTCTGAGATTGTGCAAGTAACTATTTATATTCTTTTAAGCAATTGACGAGTATGTATATATCCATTTTAACAATAACCAAGTGTTCTTTACCCAACTATGCTTGTGTTTTGCTGTATATAAATGTGACCGTTTGTATACCGAACATGTTTTAATCATTATTGCAACGTTGAGTGTTCATTACAATTCCCACATTAATTAATTCTTTTAAAAATTAATTTCCACATCGTATTGCATTCAATATTTGCTGCCAAATTGCCGTACGGAATTGCAATATTTAATGCAAACGTCTAATATCACGTTAGGTGGTTCAGCTCTCAAAAGCTTATGTTAAATCATGGAAAATCAACAATGAGCGACAAAACAGAAGTAAGTGAAAGATTGCAGAAACCCTTAAATTAGTGGTGATATTGTTTATTCAATTGATTTAGGCGGGTTGGTGAAGATTATGAGTAAGTTTCATGGTGGCTGTTTCATTTATAGATATTCTGTATGGACGTTTTTTAAGAGACTGCTTGTTAATATTCCCTTTGTTCATATTTTGCCCCTAGTTTTATCGATTTAGTGTATTACAACTTCATGTTAAACAACAATATTTTGATTCTTTTGATAAATAGTTTGAAAGATTACATAATAATATAAAAGACAACAAGAATTAAAGTTCGTTCTACACTGGACATTTTGACACGGGATTATCAATCGACCATTGGAACAAAGGATTTTAAACCAACGCCAAAATATAAACTTACTGTTAAGTTGGAAAGGACTAGTAATTGCTCTTGTTTGTTCACCTTTTACAATTAGGGTTGCGTTAATAAATCTTCAGAATATTGAGAAATCAATGATTGTCCATGCATGATCTGTAGAACACTTACTCATAGATGATAATGAAAATACAAGTATGAATAGAATAGGATTTTAAAAAACTGAACAAAATGTCATAGATATATGATTGATGTAATCATTTTTATTGGTACTGCAGTTTCCTTCCACAATAAGAACCATCGCGGTATAAGATATGTTTATTGAGCTTAAGATCTGCCTTTCTATAGATAGAAAATATCTTATTCTGGTGATTTCCTTTGCTGAGGTCTGTCATACTGTCTTTCTCTTAAAAAATATATCGGTTTCTATGCTTGTATTTTGTTACTTGCATTTGCATCGAACTTTCACCTCAATCATGAGGACTATGAAAATGTTTCATGGTCACCATCGTGGTCTCATTGAGAAATATTTTGTATCCTTGTATGATATGAAGGTGGACGTTTTGTAATATGCTCATTAGTGTGCTTACTTATTGTGATTGAGAATAATGACTATAAATAGGTTCTCACTTTGAGGACTTTATGTTTACTTTGATGTGACCAAGATTTACATGGCAGGTGTCGTCGATGAAACAGAAGAATCCTACTCTGCCAAACCACTTTGTCTTTTATCGTATGTTTGCAATAGTTGCCATGTAATTGTTTTCATATTTTGCCCCTAGTTTAATAAATTTTGAGTTATGATTAAGGTTTTGTTGACGATTCGGTATTCTCAGATTTTCCTTTAGGTTTTCTATGGCACTTGTTGTTTATCAGATAGTGACTTTTATTTACACTATCAGTGTAATGACAATGAACTTTGCTTTGCGAGGGGAGTACGCATTTTGATTTGGCTATTTGAACTTCCTTTTTCTTTACACTACTATCCCTTCTTTCCCAGCCTGCAGTGATAATGTTGATGGACATTCCTACAACTAATCCTTTTGTAAGACATAGCTTGATGGTGACTTATCGTAATTATAACGATTATCATCTTGCTATCTTATTAACTTCTGATCTATGTGCTGACACTGAGGCAGTTTCTGTCCCAGTACGTTGACGTTATGGTATTTTTATTCTTGAAAATTCTCTGTATATACCAGTTAGTTATGGCCTTGTTTGTTGTCATTGTGGTGCGTTTTATTTTATAGGCAAATCATAAGCGGGGATTTCCATTCCGAATAAATAACGTGCAACTCTAAAACGGAAAAAATAAGTACAGTTCAGATTTTTATTTTCACTGTGAAAAACAATGAAACCAATTATTGTGTTCATTAATGAATCACGTTAATTATTCTGCTCGTCCTCCGCATAATCATTTACAGATTAGAATTTGTGATAAGCGTTGATAGAAATGTCCTGACAGTTGTGCAAGATAGTGAAAGCAAAGCAATTTTGTTAGAGTATAGTTTTACTCTTTGAGGGCGTTTTCTCATTTCACTAAATGATGGGTTGGGAATTAATTATATATGTATAAGAATTGTCGATTTAAATTGACTTTAACTATATCCGCAATCTTATCTATAGCATATGTATGTTGCCATTAAGTTTGTCGACGCCTAATGCATGAATGTTATTTGAATGCCATTTGAAGGTTACGTCAGCCGAACATCTGAATACGACTATGGCAATTTTCCTGGAGCCTAAAACATATAAATAATCGACAAATCTTTAATTAGGTAGCGGTATTATACATTATTTATGATTATTATATTGTAGATATTACGTGCATGTCTCAATTTATAAGCAGACCTATTTAATGTAAAACACCTATGGCCATTTTATGAGAACAATGAATGATGGACTTTTTACAGTTTAAGATTCGCAGAAATGTCTCCATAGAATTTTGTAAGGAGAATTCTTGTCGTTATATTATAATGTAGAATCAACCAGGCAAGCACGCAAACAATCAAACAACCAAGCATCCAAACAACAAAGCGAACAACCAACCAGTTTCATCACACGAATTATATTGTATTCATGAAGAAGATCAGTCATAATTCTAGCACGCGCATTTAAGACAAGCTCCTGCCGACAAATATGTATATCGATATAAAAAAATCTCTTTTTTGGTGTTGGATAAATAAATTAGAGACGTAGTTTGCACTGCCCTGTAATACAACCAATTAAAGCTACCACTCCGCTCTTCAAGGCCTTGACGTATAAAACAATTGTCGCCTTTTACATAAAAGGATTGTCTTTCTAGCAATTGTTCATTACGAATGATGGGGCATTAATTTAATAAATTACCATTCTGGAACAAACAAAAAACAAATTGTATTGTTCCAAAATGCTGAGTTACGTCTCAAAGTGTGAAATATTACAGAGGTAGAGTGTTTTCAAGAGACAGATACTTTTAAAGAACCAGTATTTTATGACTAAAAATGACATTTTTGATTTTCGTTTCGGAATAAAATTATGTCAAAAGAAATAGACAGGGATCTAATGAAGTTTAGAAATTATTGAACGATTTCCGCTCCCTGGAATAATGTATTGCTCTGCCTAGTAGCTTTCATATCTGCCCTACCATAGTTGTTTACCTTACTGTATATTTCTATTTATTTATTTATTAAAATTGTTAAAATTCATTTTTTTCACGAAAATTCAAAATATGGAGGCAGTTTTTTTCCCTTTAGCCTTTGGTATGTGGAAAAACCAAATGTTTGATAGTTCGATAGACGAAACATTTTGAGAAGGAAGTGCTCAAGATTGATTAGAACGAGTTTTTCTTCTATTTTTCACATCCCTTTAATGCCACGTTTGGGGCACAGTGTCGCAATAAGACTGAATCCCGCATTTAATGGTACTAAGACTTGTAGTTAGAAGCTCTGCTTAAGACTTGGTTGCACAATTAGAAAATACAGTCATAACATGCTGCTTATAAGGATCCTCGTGCAGTTAGGGTATTCAATATAGACGAAGTAGATCATCGCTGTTTTCATTAGCCACTATCTTGAAAGATGTCAATACTGATGAATGGTTTCGAGAGTATTTCATCTTTCGAAAAACCGCTAATGTACATATGTAGGTTGACTTGGTCATCAAGCACACCTAGCGTAGTTCGTTTTGCATGCAATGCATGTAATTGCGTTTAAAAACAAGGATAAAGTTATTAGATACCTTGTCTGCCGACATAACCTCATATTTATCATATAGATAATTTGGCGTTGATTGAACATCGGGGTCAAGATATATCGTCTTTTGTTAAGTTTTCTAATTGTATCGAAAACATTTTACTCTTTGCCGAATAGGTAACCTGATAGACTTTTCCCTCTCTGATAGTGGATCAAATTCAGCATGTTCACGTTTCGCTTATTGTCTGGTATAATCTTCCAAAGAGATTAATCATACCCTTCAAATTCGGATATCATTTGTTGGATTATGTCTCTCGAAACTTTCGTGAAAAGCCCCTGTAGCTTTATGTTGGGAAGATACTTCATCGTCCTTTTTGTCAAAGTTAAATATGTTCTTTGAAGTTTGAGTACAATTTTTTTGCAGCTAGTGGAAGTTATATAACATTATATTAGTTGTCTCCCCACCGATCTATTACATGTAGTAACGATGCATTTGTTTTATAAATTACTCTTACGCGCCAGAATGAGATAGGAGAATTACCATGGGTTATTGATGAAGAAGTAATTGCTGACTTTGTTATATTGGCCTATGTGGGCCCTACATGATCTTCAAAGTCTAGAGTTCTTTCCTACGATGAAAGGAAACGATTGTAAAATGTGGGATAACATTCGTATTACAATACATTAAATCTTATCTGTATTGTCATCTCAAAGTGATAGACTACTTTTTCCTGTAAACACTAATAAATTTAATCAAGCATGATCGATGGTTGGCATCTTATATTATGCGTCGCATTTGTTTACAAAACGTTTAATGTTATCCGTTCAAATAACGCCTAACAGAGCTAACCCCAATCAATCTAATAGTATTGCTTTATATCACGTGATCACATGAATGTTGAACTAAGCACGGATCGACCGAATCACCTGGGGGAGATTGAGGAGCACATGGTGTTGATTTAGTTTGAAAGAATCAGAAACAGACTTTATTAAAAAAAAAAACATCATCCTAATCTGCATCATAACGAATTCAATGATAAATATCTTTTGTCGGCAGCCGAAAAACCCGCCGTTTAGAAACTCTTTTTCAGATAGGGATATGGAACTGTCTCGTTTGTACTGGGTAGTTACACTTGGCAAGAATCCGTATTCATAACGTTATTTTTACATTTCAACTGCACAGAGACTAGATGAATCTTATGGGCTCCAGCTTCCAATAACATACATTAGAACATTGTGTCGTCATCCGGCATATGACGTCATAATTGAAGCGTTAGAGACTGCACTGCTCCACTGTCAACTAGTAGTTGTTCTCTGTATGGATTTACCCTGACGTTGAAACATGTTTGACGTTGAAACATGTTTTCAGTAATACTATATGTATATTTCTGCAGCACTGTACCTTGCTTACAAAAAATGTAAATAAAACTATTTGTTGCTATAGTTTTCACCTTTATTAGCGTGCAGTATACATTAGCTTGCCTTCATATTCAACATGGTGCGCTAGCATGAACCATTCAATATGGAGGTGCGCCAATGTATATCACACACCAATGAATGTCACTGTTGTGCAGTGTTTTCCCACTGTCACTAATCTTTGTCGGCACATAGCTTCTGTCTGACATGCAATTACATGACACGATACAAGACGTTTCCCCTTCACAAACACCTGGCCTAACGCAATGCATGTATTACTTTTTAAGGCTCTGAATGTTTTGAAGTTTGTTTTTCAAGCTTTGCTGATAAAACCTTTAACTGGTGGTTAAACTATGTTAAATACTTCAAGGTGTCATGACTTGTTGGCGTCTGATCTTTATTTGTATCGTACAAAGCCATCAGTGCACCTCTCGTAAATTATCACTATACGTTAAGCTCCAATCAATCACCGATTAAATTACGAAATATCTTCCGGGCACGGTTGTTTGTCTGGTTGGCTAGGTTTGCTTTACAACTTGAAAATCTTTTTGTCGACTCACGAGGGCTGTGAGGACTTGAAACTGTGTTAAATCAAGAAACTGAAACTACGGGCAAAATGTCATATCTAGATAGTGCACTTTGGCTTTAGTTGATGTACACATACAAATAGTTTGTTATTTGGTGGTGGGTAGTTTTACAAAGTGGGTGTAAACGATAAGAACATTAATTTATCTCAAAATATAACGTATCAATAGGAAGAATATCTTGACAGTTACATAATGATAAAATAGTATATTCTGGTTAAAACCGTCTACAACATACAGAGCACAAGGAGGCACGCCCCTTGACAGAGAAACTATAAAGCCGCATATTTTAAAAGGGAGGTAGGACTATTGAATATAATATTGGTTCACATGAAAACAACAAAATCTAGTTTTGTGTTATTATGGGAAAGTCAAATTGAATCGTTTTACTTGCCAATGGTATCTGTACAATAAAATGGCAATGCCTATGGATATTTAATATTGTGCAGATGGTTAAAAGTACTTTGGGGAAAACTTTGTAGGAAAATAAGTAGAGATTCGGGATTCTAAGTGCGAGAAAACTGAACCTCTGAAGTATGAGGTCAAGAAAGATCTCGACCGGAGGAACCATGGAAGGCTAGCACATCGTGTGTAACTAAAAATAGGTTGCAAGCATGTCGGTTTGCCGTCGTGTTTCAATGCTATCTAAAAATAAAACGGGTTATACAAATCGTCAGTAACATTTTTCTTTTAAATATGCATTGTACATGTACCATTGTTTCGTTTCCAATCTTCATAATACTTTAACTTAATACATTTATGTATGTCATGTGTATATCTTTTGGGGCAGTGTATGAATATTTTGCCTATACAGAAAACGCTGTTTGATCATTAGATTGATTCGTGCATAAATCTACGAAGTGTTGTTTTCTGTTACATTAAGATAGGAACAAATCTATTTATTTTGTGTATAATTTCAGAAGTGCAAAGGACTCACATAACTAAATCAGCCTATCACAAAGTGTTTCATACGTTTGTAGTCCCGGCTAAGTACAGCGATTCTGAGTTATTTAAATAGATACACTGTAATTGTTAACCTATTCTGCATTGAATGAAATCTACATATATTTAACTTTACAAAAAAATCATACTTTTTGTAGATTTTGATATGTGATGGCAGATTGATATGGGGTCAAAAGTCAGAGGGTGTTCCCGTCCCATTTCACTGGTTTGACATATCAATTTCCGGTTGTCCGAAGCAGACGCCTGTATCGAGCTAAAATGCCAGTAAACTCCCCATAAAATGCCCTTTGAAGCCTTTGTCAGGTATGTATCTGTGAATCTAGGTAGTTGTCAAAAGTGTTGAACTTCAAATATTAAAGTTATCAGCTCGAAAACTTAGAAATAACATACAGTAAATTATTTAGTTGTGTGAGTCCTAAAACATTATTTATTATATTATAATTTCATTACAAATAAAGGCAGTGTTTTATAATATTTTATTTAGTGTTGCACAAATCTGATTTTGTTTGTTTTGAGTATAATTTCATAAGTGTACAAGTCCAGTTTTTTGCATCATTTTATGAGGGTACAAATCCAATTATTTGTGCTCTTAGTCATTCGGTGGTTTGCACGTTTGATGCTATAAGTATCAAGGAAGTCAGACATAAATGTTTTTTTTTCAATGTATTTTTCACATGAAATGAACTGCTTAAAGACAGATAAAATGTTTCTTATATTGCATTTCAGACATTCTGCATATTCAGTTTTTATTTCATCCGGGTTGTGTTATTTAATTACGAGAAAAACATGAATTTCAAAAGCATGAATTTGTAATGATTAAACGGGAGCATAAATTTAAAAAAAAAATGTGTAAACTTGAAGACAAATCGAAAACAAGTATGTGTTTAAAAGATTTTTCTTTTTTCTTTTTTGTTTCATTTCAATCTAGCCAGTTTTAAAGTAAATCCACGAAAACTGCTTATCGGTGTTATTTTGCATAGGAAGACTAAGAATGCGTTTTAGATTTTATACTTTAGCTACATGTAATGTGTATAGCTAAAACGGGAATATTTTAGTTGATATAAATTATCATTGCTTAGAACTGTATTTTGTAATATTGGATAAACAAGAATTTACATTTGTACTAATGGGTTGTATTTTCCTATATTAAAATAAATCGACCAGGAAGACAAGCTAAACCATATCGGTGTGGCTGCAAGACATCATTAGTAAATGATAATGGCGATTTCATTATTACAAAATTCCATTTAAAAATCTTTTCTATGTGGTTAAATTAAAACGCTGAGACAAGTATGAGAACTACTGGAGCATGTGCAAATTACGATATTAATTTCCTTTCTTGTTTCCTTAAATTGCATTTCAGATTAAAAAAACAATGAAATGAAATGGTTTTTGACAATATGTTTTTATTTTTGTTCTTTGGTCAGACATGGTTTAAGGTAAATGTAAAGTACAGGACGTGATATGATATCAATAAAATGTGTAGTATGGATATTTATTGCTGATTGTGTCATTAAAGCTTGCTGCAATTACTTCACTTTAAAATAAAACACATGAATTGCATTTCATCTTGCTTTCAAGTCAGGATTTTTCTAGATTATTTAATCCTATGGTGATCAACATCCGTTAATACATGCAAAAATTAAATTAACTGCAGATTTTGAAAAATAAAATGTACCCACTCAGTATTTTATCCTGAATTACCTTATTACTTACAACATAACTGCCTTTTCTATTTGTTTTGATGTCGCCAAATATTTTTGCTGTGTGCTATATTTTGTCTGTAGAAGCTCATGTGAAACTTTGCAACTTAGATTGACATGGCGGTTGTCGTCGATGAAGCGAAAGACGCTTACTCTTCCATAACACCTGGTCTTGGCACGGAAGAGCAAGCTTATTTTTCTTCGTCTACCACACAGTGTAAAACATTTATTGACATACAAGAAACTACCGTATTTAATCTTTTTTATTTTCATTTCGTTGAAACCTTTTCTTTTAGCTATGACAGCATTTCTACCTAACAATTATGTGGTAATGGATTCCCACGCAATTTAAAATTAAAACATGTCTAGTCAATTTCGTACACGTTAAAACAACTTGCATATTTGTCTCGCAGTACAAACATTTTGTCCTAATCTCCATCGAAACAGAAAATGAAAGTTTAATGAATCCGTCTATTAAATTATGCAAGAGAGATCACATGAACGCGCGTGCTACTCTTCTGTTTATACGACGCTCAATTTATAGCCAATTACTCAATGACATTCTTCCGGTGTGTTTTGTTGTAAAGCTGATACATGTAGGATAGTTTTACGCGTGGTTTGAGAAAAGGTTTAGATATTCATAAAAACGACGAATGGTGCAGAAAACCAAGCAATTAAAATGACATATTTGCGTTATCGGATTGCAGTTCCGACAAGGCTAGTAATCAAAGAATCGCTGTATCATTAGGAATGATACAAAACTCGAAAATAACGCAATACTAGAAATGCTTTTAACAAAGCTCACGTAAGACACATACATGTACATGTGCTGAACCTATTTGAATTTAGTAATTGATACAGAATGCTGAAAAAAATTATTAAAATGCATTATGCAGTTTTTTCGTCCTTCTAGGACTCTTCAGTGATGCTAGGGGCCAAAACGTTGTAATCCAAATGTATCTAAACTGATGTAAAAGCAGAAGGGTCAGGTTCATAAAGCCTCTTTAATTCACGAATTTAGAAAAAAATTAGTACGTTATAATTGCATATCGTATACTACACTTGTACGAACGCGTAAATATTATGAACCATGCCTTTACTCAAACGAGATAACTGTGGTTATGACGCTTCAGCAAATTTCGGGGACTAAAAAATCCACAGACAGGGGCTGCAACCGCGTATCCTGAAAGATGACGCAATACACACACGTGCCGTACTTTTTTAATTTAGTAATGTAGATACCGTGTGTCAGAGAAATGAATTACACTGCATCATACGGTTGTTCGTCCTTCTAGGACTAGTCAGTGATGCAACAAAACAATACCAATTAATCGTGGAATTTGTTAATCGCTGATGCAGCTTTCCTATTATCAAAAATTCAAATGTTGTTATTTGAATAGCTAGCATGTTAACGGTACAGTAAATATCAAAATGATCAGAGGGATTCATGTAACATATAATGGAAGTAACGTCATTTAACACGAGTTGATTGTAATACGTTCGTTGACAATCAGCCTTGAATGATTTTATTGGTCGGTTTTGGCGCCAGAAATCTCGTAGAATAGAGCGGCAAAACTAATTGAACCTTATTGAAACTGAGAATAATTAGTAAACACACTACTTTTAATCTTGTTCCCTGTCACATAATCTAAGCTTTTAAGTTTGTAGGAGATTACCTGAGGATAATCTTTCGCATTTTGTGATAATTTCCCTTTTTAATAATGTTTGGCCTTTTAAGGATGTGAACCCATCATATTTTATTTTAAATCATTCTCCAAATCGCACGAAAGGTATAACAAGTAAATAGATAATCAAACAAATTCAAGTTAGGAGCATGTGAGAAAGAAAAACAAAACAATTCAGCAGCTTAAAATGTTCAGCAGATTCAGATCATTAAGGCGAAGTCAATTAACATACGTATACAATGACGTAACACCTAATAACACTCGGGTTTATCTGTTCACAGTTAAAATGGGAAAATTGTTAGAACAAATTAACTTGTGTACTTTTTTAACGGTATAAAGGATGTTAGAGCAACATTTCCTCTTCCGCTATTATTGTTGGTTTCAGAACACTGTAGAAATTTCAATCCGTTAACATTTATTTTATCTCAACTTAACCCATTTGTGCAGGAAGCGTTCACTGTTTTGCCTTTTCTTTCGGCCTTATTTTAAGCAGGTTCTTGTAAACACCGTATAAATATTGATTATTTCAAATTGTCTTTGCTATCCAAGACTTGAAATATCGACAGTTTAATTGGCTGTGGTATACCAACATTTTATCAGGATTATATTATCAGCAAGTAAATCGGAAGACCAAGATTCCCTGGGAGAATTTTCGCAGAACAATTCACATATACAAAACAATGTTTTAATGTACCCTGTTTTATTTGTTTAATTGAATAGCAGTTAGAGGTAAAACATAAAGCTTCTTTTAAACAAACTGTGTTAAGTAGTAGTGATAGATAAGCACCGTTTGCGTTTTGAAGATTTCGCTAATTTAGGAATGCGCCATTTGAAGTTCTTGCGTGCATATACATGAATACTGCACAGTGTCTTGAAACTAGAATTTAGAACAGTGTTTTTTTGTTATTTGACAATGAATTTAACTTGAATGTGCCAATATAAGTATCATATTATTAATTTGATTGATTGGTTTTTTAATATATTTTTTTTCATTTTTCCTCCCAGGTCACTTTTGTATGACGATCACCAATGTTAGTATAACGAGCATTTCTCTCTCCTGGGACGACTTCAAGCCGCCTGGCTTCAGGTTTGAGTACAACATCCTGTACTCTACTGTGTACTCTAACGACACGACACGATGGACCCGCGAAGAGGTGAGTACACTATTGCTATCTCGCCAACGCTCGCGGCAAACGAGAATTAGATTGAACTGGTGTTACAAATATACACGCGAATGATCTAATTAGCTAGGAGGAAAATTAATTACTAGCTGACAGCGAAACATATCAAAACACGAGGCCGAACAAATTTATCGGGCTCCTGAATCACACGTCCTCATTAGACGCCTTGAAACGTTCGTTACATGTTATATATTTATTGTTTATAATAAGATTTATCGTGTGTAGTTCACGTCATTGTGTGGTTACCCATCAATATCAACTAGGCATCGTCTTTTTTTTAGCACGGGGACATGTCGTCAGTCACTTTGTAGGGACTGCAGCCAACCACGTTGTACTTCATGAGAGTCGCGACCTGGCAACAGTTGGACGTCATCGCTAACCTGACAGAGACGGTCTTTATCAGCACGGCAGGTACGTCTTGTCTCATACAAATGCAAGTGCAATTAAAAAAATCGTTCTTTGTACTAGGGGAGGTAATTGGTGGTGTGCCACTGTGGACAGGACGGGGCGTAACACAATATATATATCTAGGAACCGCGTAGAGTTCTAGACATATATGTATGGTAGAGCCTACTTCATTTTATTTAATAGTATATTACCCGAAGACAATACAGATTCTTGTTGTTGATAAGTGTGATACTTTTCTGTGTAATTGTTCGGTCTTTATTTATTATTTTGTATATTACCGGAAAACAATACAGATTCCTGTTTTTGATAAACAAGAGACGTCCGTGTGTAGTCGGTCGGTTGGTCTTTCTTTCTTCATCTTGATTATATTTGAAAGTCAAGAACATTACATATGGTATGGACCTATAGCAAGTTACTCGGTATCAAATAAGTTCATATCAAATATTTTACACCAATATCAAAACAGCTTCTATATAAAACGCACATCAAATTGTTTTTGTTATGTAACGCAGAGCGGGTAAAATTGAAATATCGTTCGATACGATTATAATTAATGCATTGTGCCTGTTATAGAGAGTTTTATGTATTCGTAGACTAATGGCCTAGCTGGCTGCATTGCTTTCTATGAACTAGGTAATCTCACATTTCAATGGTCATAAACATTTCAAGTCAGGAAATTGGGATAGCAATTTCTTATAGAATATTATTTTACATATTAACCACGTTTACGACACGGCGGAGATACAGAATAGACAGGGAAGAAACATATAAATCCATGTAATTTTGATGGTTTCATTTAAAACAATGACAGCAACAACCATTTCACAGCTAACATTTTGTCATGAGCAGATGAAGAAATAATGATGATGTCACGCACGCATATATGTTTACGTTTGTATATATCAGTATTATGTGTGTAATTATATCTCGTGGTGTGTATGTGAGTACGCAAGCGTGTGGAAGACTGAGCGTTCATGCGAGAACCAAGGTGGATTTTGTTTTTGTCCCCTTATCGGGTAGTTTTATACCCTTTTCCATCAGTGGTTGATCCATGTAGGAAGCCCAGACAGCAGACTGGGGTAAGTATTCTTTCTATCATCCGTAATTTATTGTTGAATGGTTATTTTAATGCCATATTTATTGTGTCCCGGTTACCGGTCAAGCTTTCTATCTATCGATGCGGTCCAGTCATGCGTAACTATTTGTTGTTATCGTAGACAGGTGTTAATATGCATGCAATGTGATATTACTAAAAAGATGCATTGTAAATCTATAATTTGACTATCTATGAGTAAGTTCATTGTTATAATAATGTCAATTTCAAGTATTAACCGTAGTTTTGTTCGAGTGGAATTTGTATGGAAGCCCTGAGTGGTCATTATGTTTGTATGTGATAGCGTGAGTGCGCACAGGTAAAAATTTTACGGAAGCCCGTAGCTAGCGTATGGTGCATGGTTGTGTTATAATGTAAATATTGGAAAACAGTTATTTATGCAGATTTTGGACACGCATCTTAGATTATAATATGTTAATAACAGTTTAGGATTGATTAGTGTTAATATCAGTAATTATTTAGGAATAATTTGTAAATGTAACGATTAATGCAATCTTAGACATCAATGTAGTGTATGGAAGAATGAGTGTTAATCCAATATTTTTGTACGCTTATAGCTTCACATGATGGGCACATGATTAGCGACTTCGGCAAGCCAGCAAGGAACTAGAACTGTAAGCCGATGGCTGACTAATACCCCCCCGCTACCTCTTATTAGAGGTGTCTGACATGTTTTTGAAAAAAACATGATGTAGTACAAGTTGTATATAACATGCATTATATAATGTATTATTTTATATTACTATGTATCACCGCATATCTAAAAAACAAAAACAAAGAAGGCACCTTTGGTCTTACATACATTACAGTGTAGATTTCATATCAACAATGTGGATGCATATGTATGTTTCAACTTGTGAAACTCACTGAATGAATAAAGAAAGGTGATATACATATTAATAAGAAAAATTATGATGCTGATTGTTTCAATACAATGCATCTTACGTTTATATTAATAGTGGTGTAAATTAGCCCATGGGAAAGCCAGTGATATGAGAAAATGGTCCGAGTAGTGCTTTGGAAGAATATCGGCCAGGACACCCCTCATAGGAAAGTTGATGTAGATTTGGTCCAGCAGTCCTCCTCTACGATGTGTTGGTAGACTTATACATGGCTGAAATCCATAGTAGCGAAGCAACTTGGTAAGTTTATTTGAAGCAGGAGTTTGCTTTGAAAGATCAATGTTGAAATCTCCTGTTACAAAAGTGGGAATACCTAAAGGCAGGACTGAGATAATCTGTTCCAGCTGAGGTAAAAACTGTCCGGCAGTGACCTGAGGATTATGGTATAAAACCAGTAAACAGAAACGCACAGACAAGTCTGCTCGTTGAGAGAGGACAATAATCTGATGCTCAGTTGGTATTGCGTGTGTATGACGCTGCTGCACAACAATTAGACCTTCGTGGATATGTGTGAGGAGGCCACCACTCTGTCGTCGCAGACGTAGAGGACCATCATTGCGGATGCTACTGTAGCCTTTGTGATCTTCTATGGCATCGTTAGACTTGAGCCATGTTTCTACAAGACATGTGAGCTGTGACTGTGAAACAACATCATCTTTGAGTAATGACGTGTGATGAGCTCTGAGAGAGTTGATATTAAGAAACTGAATCTTAATATGAGTGTCAAAGGTGATCCCAAGTTGAATTGAGTTTTTCGTAAGTGAAATGAAAGGTGATGACTGCTTCATTCTTTTTATCTCTTCAAGGGCTCTAGTATTAACTTTGACTTTGTTGGGTGTAACATCTCCCAAGACATACAGGCCAGATAGATTCTTAGTCCGACTAATTGCTGTGTAGAACTGGCCAGCATGAAAAGTTCCTTTGCATGAAACAACCAGTGTGTCTTCTGTTTTACCCTGCTCTTTGTGAATGGTGACTGCCCAAGCTAGAGATAAAGGAAACTGCACTCTTTTTGCAGTAATCTTGGAGTATCTTCCAAGTCGCACCTGAGATTCCACAGTTGAGATTGGCGTGGATGTTTGATCTTCCAAGATACCACTGGACTGACTTCTGGTGTTTTTCCCCACTCTATAGTCGTCAAATTTAACCAACACATATTTAGGTTTAAAGTTTTCAACCGATTCATTGTTACTATCTGGCTGTGGGTGGAAGCTTGTAACAACTCCAGTTGCTGAGTTAACCAACCCATCTTGCACATTCAAATTTTTAGTGAGCATAACTCTTGCACCAACTGCAAGTGTAACAGTTGTTGAAAGTCCACCAGACATTTCCTTCATAGTAGAAGTGTCAACTTTTCCTGTTTGGTCATCCTTTTTTGAGTCCACACATTTGAATGTGTATTTTCTGTTGGACAGGGACTGAAGTTGGTCATGATTATGATCATCAACATCTTTGTTCAAGGCATATATATGAGGTGATTTTTTCGGATACTCTTTAGAATTCTCATCTACCTTTCTACTTCTTATGGTATCAAGGTCATCATCTGTCTGCAAGCCAACTCTTAATCGGTTCAGTAGCGAAGCAAAACACATGTCATTTTTCTGCCGTTGAACTTCTACCAACTCAACGATTTGGAAATGATTCTGCCAGAGGGATCCATACAATGCTGCTAATTCATCAGATGGCGAAGAAAACACAGCTTTCTGACCGACAGGGGGTAACTGTAGAAGATCGCCAACTGCTATAACTGATACTCCACCAAAAGGGTCATCATTTCCCATGACATCACATAATCTTCGATGAATAGTAAGAAGCATATCTGCGCCCACCATGGACACTTCATCGATGATGACTATTTTAACACTACCGATCATCTGTTTTAACGAGGCAAGCTTCTCACCAGACAGTGGTATGTAGTCATCTGTCTTTCGAACATGAACTGGCAGTAAAAATGCAGCATGGAGGGTGTATCCACTGATGTTGTAGGCTGCTGCGCCTGTAGGGGCACAGACAAGGATATGAAGGTCCTCACTTTGATTATCCCTGGCAAACATACGATCTACTGTCTGCACAATGGCTCTTACCAGGTGTGACTTTCCAACACCTGCTCCTCCGGTTAAAAATATATGAAAAGGTGAAGGACGTGGTTGCTTATGAGAGAGAATCATCTGTGCACACCAGTAAACAATGAACTCATGGACTTGATATTGCAGTTTGTTGAGGCTATTAACAAGAGTGTACCATTCAATGACTGTCATTTTTTCATGACTAAACTCATATTCATGGTGTACAATACCAATGTCTCTATTCACAGCTGTATGATGGTCTGGGTCAAAAGCATTCATCACACTGTCAACTGGTTGGATTCCTTCTATTTCATCCTCAGTATTCTTTTGTTGATTTTCTGGAGCCAACACATTCCAACTCTCTTCTGGTGGTCCAAATTCGATCATATTCTCCATAATATCTGCAACTTCATCTGCATGGTGTTCAAAGTTTTTCTGGTGATTCTGTATAGTATCCAGATTGGTGATGTAGGTTTCTTGATATGATGAATCTACTTCAGAGAACATTTTCTCATCCCTCCAAGGACAGTATAAGAGGAGTTTAGCATGATAGTATTCCTCAGCTTGCTTCCTTTGTGACCACTGGTGAGATCGAATAATTGCTGGGGTTCTCCTTTTAATCATCTTTCCCAAACCGTTTTGGAGTTGGATAGTATTTGAAGGGCAATTACCAGGTTCTCCATCAGTACTATTTGCATTCTTATAAAATGAAGCAAACTCTGCAAGACAAATATCTTCTAGGGATTGTGGTCTAGCAGCGTAACGGTCAAGAAGGCCAGTCTGAAATGAATAAGAAATGAAGTTAGATAATGAATATAGTGGAGGTGGACATCTTTCAAAGTTCATCGACTCCCTTTATACATGTTATAAATTATGTATAAACCAAACCATCATACTGTTTTTCTTTTAGGTTCTGTTGCATATATTAAAAATATGATTTAATACTAGATTATGTATACTTACGATGAAGACATCAGGATCATCATCTTCCAGAGATTCAATGACTTTGACAGGCTTGAAGAGACGAGTTCTGTTCTCGGGAAGGTCGGTAGGAATGAAAACTATTTGTCTGGATCCTTGAGTTAAAGGTAGTGACAACAGTCTGTAAACTGCTTCCTGAGCGCTGACTTCTCTGTGGGTCAAGAACTTTTTGGCAACATTTTTCATTGATGACTTTGGTCCAAGATGTTCTGCTGATGAGCTGACAGCTTTCAAAACATCCCCCAATGTTTTTTCAGGTTTTGAAACATATGAAGCTACATACATTATGCATGCATATGTGTTGGTAATAAACTGAACGTCTAGATTTGCTTCCCAGGATTTCATGCATGTTTCATTGTAGTTATTTATGTTAACTTCACTTGGAGATCTTTTGAGTAGTATTGCTGGCTGTCCATTTCGCGTTTTTATCCACTTCAAAGCCTTCATATAAGTTTGTTCACTGACATCGCTTTTCAGTAAAAGTTGATCAAAAGTTATTTCTTCCTTTGGATCTAATGCAGACAGTTGTTCTTGCACAGCTTGTAGTGTGTCGTAGTAAAATGTCTGAACATCTTCCGCAGGTTGTTCATCAGGAGGTTTCACGGCTAAAGTATGCCTGATTGGTGGTCTTGGGAAAAGAAATCGACATTTTTGGCCATGTTTTCTGCAGGCAACAGAATGTGTGTGCTTTTGAACCAATGACAAAAGGTTATGAAGATTTTCATCATTTTCTGGTAGCTGGCATGTGATGTGGTTATCTATGAAGTCAGTAACTTCCAACTCTGTATTGTCATCAAAATTTGGTGCATTCCTGACCCATGCCAACATGTGAACATGCGGTGAACCACGATGTTGAAATTCAATCCGATACTTGTAATCAGTTATGTCCCCTAGAGGATTCAGGGATTTGTTGAGTAGGATGTACTTCATAAAAAGCTCAACTCTGTTATTGAAGTGCCTTGCTGCTGTAACAGGGTTGGATCGGAGATAATCACATCTTTGATCCCATGAAAGGTGTTCTATTTCCTCATCAGACAACTGTTTCCCTTGTTGCTGTGCAATGATTCTAATAGTGTCATACCATTTCATGTCTGCCGCAGATAAGGTAATAAACCAAGTACAAGGGCCCAATTGTCGAATCATTCCTAGAAGGTCATACAGCATCTTGTTAAAGAAAGCAGGAGATCCTCGAACCTTTTGTAGGAAATGGATGCCAAGATCACTCCTAGCGAAATCTGCCATTTTTTCCTTTAGTTGTCCAGCAGTAATATCCCCCTGTTTCCCCTTCCGAAGGGCAATAGATAAACAGTCACGAATTTCCTTTGCTTCGCATCTGTACTGAGCATAAAATATATATTCAATATTTTTTGCAAATCTTCTATCACTGTTTAGTAATCGAGCTTGAAAATATTTCTTCATAGATAACTTTCTTGTACGCTGCATGCTATATCCAAACCTACCAGAAGGAAAGAGCTGAGGGAAACTTAGCTCTTCTGAATGTTCATCCATTTCAATACTTTTAGGTCGTTTTCCTTCTCCTGGTGCAAAATTCAAGATGAAGTTAGTATCAGAACTAATGTCTTTTGGTTGAAGACAAGAATTAAATGGCAAACCACTCAATCTACTTCTTTCATCTTCCTCATTTTCCATCTCATCCTCTTCATTTTGAGTATCTGCACTAACTGGACTTGTAGGAGAATCTGTGGTTTCAATAGGTGGTGGTGTTGTTAATGAATCCCAAAAATCAGGATCTTCTTTCCTACAGTTATCGCACCAGTTGTCATTCACTATTACATCTGCATAGAGTGGATTACTCAGAGTATTTCGTAGAAGGTTGAGAGCCTCCATAATTTTTTGTGGTCTTACGTTTTGATAATATGCATGTCCTCTATACTGAAGTTTTCTTTTTAGTTTCACTGGTATCATTGATGTTGATGATGAAACTCGAGGGAGCACTGACACTGATTGTTCTGGATCAACAGGAATATTCACCACACACCCATGAACACTTCTTTGTTTTCCTCGTGGCAGGGCAAGTATTTTCATAAATGGAATACGTCTTGCTATGAAAGCTACTTCCAACGCATTGAGATCTTGAAGTTGGTGTGGAACCTCATCCAATTGAAGTTGATTTCCAACTGAGAGAAGTGGAAGCTCAGATTTCTTCAAAGAGGTTTTGCAACTGGTACAAATATATTCTTTATGGTCATAGGATAATTGCTTGGTCCTGCATATTTCAATCAATGTTTCATCACTGTCAGTATACTGGTCCTCAGAAAACAGAGACACTGTAGATTTATATAATAGTCTGTTGCATGACGTACAGATAAAAGATGGGCCGTGATTAATTTCAGACTTGAATTGTAATATCGCTTCCTCATAATTACCAGGAAGGGACCTCCTTTTCCGAGATGCTTGTCTGTCCCTAGTTCTCTCCTTATCCCTCACTTCACTATTAGCACGCCGACTTTTCCTTGCTTGTCTGTCCACAGTTCTCTCCTTATCCCTCACTTCACTATTAGTCCGTTTTTCCTTGCGTCCAGATGTATTTGAAATCCTTTCACTATCCCTCACTTCACTATTAGCACGCCGACTTTTCCTTGCTTGTCTGTCCATAGTTCTCTCCTTATCCCTCACTTCACTATTAGTCCGTTTTTCCTTGCGTCCAGATGTATTTGAAATCCTTTCCCTATCCCTCACTTCACTATTAGCACGCCGACTTTTCCTTGCTTGTCTGTCCAACTCTTTTTCATTCTCTCTCATTGCACTGTCTTCAAGACGTTTTAATCTTTTCCTTTTGTTGTCTTTTTTCCTTTCCTCTGACACAAATTGGCTACATGATCTTTTTCTTTTTGCATAAAGTCTCTTTTGTTCTTTTATCCTCTCATGTTTTTCTCTTTGTTCACCTTGATATGTGAAGTAGTTCTGAAGTGATGACTTCTGATGTGGTGAATCAGTTTGTTCATTTCTTGAATGTACCTGAAATTTATTAAGACATTTCAGAAATTTGTTCTATTTCTTGCTATTATTATTGTTTTATATTTGACATACAGAGTAAATTATTATTGAATTTAATTTGAACAAGTTAATGTTAAGATGATATTGTGTATAACAGGTAAACAGTATTAAAGCCATACAAGACAATACAAGACAATACATACCTCTGGTAGTTCAAGTGTTGTATTGCTTGTTTGTTGCAAAGCATTTTCATTTTGAAGATGTAATCTGAAACATAGTATACCAAAATAAGTTAAAAGTATATAGAAATCACTCACTATTTCTTTTGATTACAAAGTAATTTTCCATTACAATTAAGGCTGGGTTCATGTAAGAGTTCTGTTACTGCTCAGAAAATTTGACCAATACAATTTTTTAACAAAATTCTATAACACTATTATAAATTAAAGCTACCTTTCCCTCTGCTTTCGCAGTTTATCCTGTTTTTGGTTTCTTCTTGTTCCAGATTTGGCTTTTCTAGGCATCTTGGTGGCAACTTATGACCTGAAAAAAAACTTTATTTGAAAAACAAATAATACAATGATACAGTAAAATTCTAAAACAGAGAGCTGTTCCAATATCAGGTGCATGTATCTGTGCTGTCCCGGCCAAGTCTCAAAAATAAACACACAAACCTTTTGTGATAATGAAACAGCTCTCATTTATACCATACATTGAAATGATAGTGACAACAAAAATTTGACATTGGCATGAAATAGACATAGTGAAATTCCTCTTGAAAAAGGTGGAATTCCTCCAGCAAAGAAACTTCAGAGTAAATAATTAATGCTGCATCAGTCTGTTATCTACAAACCTGACAAAATAAATGAAATTTTATGAATTAAGCAAACATGGGTAAGAAGGTTGTACATTTTGTTTTATAAATCTAAAGTCAAAAAATAGTGAAAGTCCTCCAAATAAGACAATCCAAATATAACATCAGACTGTGTTCAGCAGAACTGATTTCCACAAAATCAATGGAATCTAATCTTGATCTTTAGTAGGTGGCACTGGGTCATCAGGCTGTGTGTCTTGGTCTGGTGAGGGCAAAACATTTGGTTTATCCTCAGCTGAATCAGTTTCTTTTGGTGTAGAGGTCATCATGGAGTCGTCCATAATCTGACTCAAAGACAAGTTACTTTCTTCTAGTTCCGCCTTGAGTTTCTTAACCTCCTCTCTACTCTTTGCTAGATCCATTTCCAGGCTATGAATTCGTTTCTTTGAGGATGCCAGATCAATTCGGAGAGATTTTGAATTCCCCTCTGCATCTGCACACATCTTCTTAGCTTCATTCACAATGTTGGAAGCAGTTTTCTCGAGTCCAGTGTAAATCTGGTGCATGGTATTTAGCTTGTCAGGAGTTGCCCCACCAACAGCAGATAACGTAACCAGGCCTGTCAGCTCCAGTCCAGCTCTTTTCACTTCAAAGACCTCCTTCGTGATGTTCTCCATTTTACTCTGTGAACGATAGATGTTAGTTTGTGAATGATACAGGGTGTGTGGGTAGTTCTGTCAAACAATTATGTGTCCTCTTAACCATGATATATTATTTGTCCAATGTAATGTGCAATATATATGAAGAATATCACTAATGTAATAACAATAGAAATGGAAAGAGGACACATATTTGTAGACAGTGAAAAGTGACTTTCGCTAGAGACTGTGGTTAAGCACACGGCTTATTGTGAGGTAAAGCAAATGCTTTATGTGAAAGAAAGCGGTGAATCAGAAGATGACTTATATAGGAGAAATGATAGAAATGAAAGTACCAATCATGCAGGTTGTGAAAATATGCTTTACATTCACAGAATCAGAGAGTCAAGCTTTAGAAAACTAATCTACTAGCACAATAGTATATACGGTGCTACACCAATGACTCTACCCGACGCCCACCACGAGGAGGTAGTCACATTCCCATGCTGATTTTATGCAGTTTAAAACTTTAATAAGTTTTTGTTTGTCTTAATTCCAGTTTTTGTTTTTATGTATTGTACAGAAAAGTAAGAAAGTGTTATGAATGACAAAAAAGATGACTGTAATTTATAGAAATTTTTCAATTCATAAAGATTAGCAATAAAATCAGCATAGGGGGCATCATATACAGCAACACATGCTATATGAGCTATTACTACATACATACAAGTTATTACAACATGGTGCTATCTGCATGATTCAATAAGGGAAAATGATAGGTTATGTTATTGACTACTTACCTCTGATACGCAAATCGGGATCTTAAAAAACATACTGTTACCAATGATCAGGTTATGTGATTGACTACTTACCTCCGATCAACAAATCAGAATCTTCAAAAAATACGGCTACCACCAGCTCAACAGTCAGCAGAATTTTAAAAGCCGAACGGACAAATTTTAACCTGTGTATAGTAATCCTCAACATTACTTACTGCGAAGTTTCATTGAAAATGACCCAGTAGTTTAGAAGAAGTTGTCCAGACATCATGTTATTACGGAAACCTGTGTATAGTCACCTCATTACCATGGCAACCAAAATTTTGACAAACGAAACCCTGTATGCAAATCTATACATGGTCCCCAACAATACTGCCAAGTTTCACTGAAATTGATCCAGTAGTTTAGGAGGAGTTGTCCGGACAACACATTATAATGGAAACCTGTGTATAGTGACCTGGTTACCATGGCAACCAAAATTTTGACAAACAAAACTCTGCATGCACATCTACACATGGTCCCCAACAATACTGCCAAGTTTCATTAAACTTGATCCAGTGGTTTATAGGAAGTTGTCCGGACAACACGTTATTACGGAAACCTGTGTATAGTGACCTGGTTACCATGGCAACCAAAATTTTGACAAACGAAACTCTGCATGCACATCTACACATGGTCCCCAACAATACTGCCAAGTTTTATTGAAATCGATCCAGTAGTTTAGGAGGAGTTGTCCGGACAACATTTTATTATGGAAACCTGTGTATAGTGACCTGGTTACCATGGCAACCAAAATTTTGACAAACGAAACCCTGCATGCACATCTACACATGGTCCCCAACAATACTGCCAAGTTTTATTGAAATTGATCCAGTAGTTTAGGAGGAGTTGTCCGGACAACATTTTTCTACGGACAGACGGACAGACGGACAGACAGACAAGCTGATTCCAGTATACCCCCCCTAACTTCGTTGCGGGGGGGTATAAAGACATGGCGACAAATCTTGAGTAAGGCAGCACCAGGACCGACCATACAACTAAGATTGTCTTCAGGGTCAAGGTCAGCTGTGGAAAGATGTCCAGTCTACAGGCCGGCAAGAAGAGTTAGTCATCGGATATCACTTTGCCTCAGATTGGAGGAACAACTGGACTGGAGTACAAGACACAGACGAGTATCGGTTCGATGTGCTTTGCTCAGAAACAGTCTTTGTGGAGAGAATTTGGGTAATTCTCAGGTTTGTGGAACTTTATCGGGTGACAGGTACAGAGATACTGTGCAAGCTTTATTTGTCATCATTGGACACTGATGCGTTGTGGGGCCCAGTCGTGAAGAGACTTTAGTTACTGGCCAAAGATTATAATTTGAATGGTAGTGAGAGTGACAGTGAGTGTGGATGCTAGTAGGTATATATTTAGTTTTGCTTATGTAAATAAATTTGTATATATGTATTTTGTCTTTGCTCTGGTTATTCCTGTGTCTATTTCCTGAATGTTTGACCGAAGCTCGTCCTGCGTTACAGATGATTGTTTTAAAGTAGACCATACAAGGAGAAAAAGAAACTCTCGTCGGAACCAAATGGTGTGAGTTGTAATTTATCAGTGAATCAATGGAAAGAAAACACAACATATAGCAATTCTAGATATAAATATGGAAATTTGACCCAGTTTAATGAGAATTTATTGATAGTATAAAAGATACATGTAAGATATAGCCATGTTTAAAACCCCCTTAGATAATTTACATAATAAAAAATGGTTCTTACTATTATATTGTTCTTTATTGGTGATGGTGAACACATGTAAGGCCTTAACTCGACACAGCAGAATGTACACACCTTCTATTGCTATTTCGTGTTATCCTAAAAACATTACTATTTGCAGTAAACATAGTATTTAACTAATTATATCCTTAAATCCTGAGAATGATGACTCGGTTCTCACTTTGAGGGCTTAACATTTACTTGAATGTGATGTGGTGATTTACATGGTGGGTGTCGTAGAGGAAGCAGAAGATTCTTACTCTGCGGAACACATGGTCTTATTCTCTTTTTTAATGGTTTCAATGTTAATCTTTACTTTGTACATATTTTGCACCTTGACTAATCGATTTTGAATTCGGAAGATGCTTTTATTGACCCCTTGGTATTCTCTTATGTTTTGTATCTATTTAATCAACGATTAACTATTTTCATTTTTATGAGATGAAACACTGAAAAGTAAAGCGGTGTTGCATTGTTTAGTTGAATTTCTAATGTGTGTATTCTCCCATTAAGTGCTACCGTACTGTTATTACAACAATAAGAAGTTCCGGGTGGGACAGGAGTTCCAGATCGACTGTGAGGACGTGTGTGTCTGTATGACGGACGGGGAGCTGGAGTGTCGACCTGTATGTAACGATACCTCCCTCCTCCTCCCCACGGCCCCTAACCTCGTTTGCCGTGAGGAGATGAACGGGTGTTGTCCGACCACTGCCTGTGACGAGAAAAGTCTTCTAACAAAACCTGGTACAGCTAAATGAAATTGACAATTTTTTTTACCTTAAATAATATATCAAGTAGTGCTGTCAAGTAATATTCTAACACAATTGAATGTCATTGTAATGAAATCAGAGATTAAAACTTCAATAGAAAAGTCAATGTCTTAGGAGACCGATACGTTAGTCAGTACAAATCTCTATGGAGATGCATTTCTGACATATTAAATACATTATGTCTTTGGAAATTCAACAAGTGTCATTAAACGAATACAGAGCCTGTTGATTTTTTAGACTGCCTTAGTTACTGCAACTGTACCGAAAGTGACGTCATCTGTTACCCACTCTGTACGACAAGCCCGGGGCAAATGTTGCTAGGTTACGACTATCGTCGAGTCAATCAACCTTATCTTTGCTGTCATCAGTGGATATGACAGCCATGCACGTAAAACTTGACAAGGTCTTAGTCAGAACTTGGATGATTACGTCAACATGAAATGATGTAACAAATGACTGCTGTGCCCAAATAATTGTATATCGAATACGTAATTGTTTTCGTTAATCTATGTTACGATAATTCCATTTAACTAAGTAAAATATAACACATATTTCAATAACTAATTCAGTTGCAGGTACATATTTTTGGTAATATTTATTAATAACAGTCCTATATTGACCTCACGTATATAGCTATTTAATTTGAAAATGTAAATCGAAAATAAGGTATAAATATAGTTTAATTTATAGTGCGTTAAAATTTAAAATTTGTTTCATCTATATGTAAAGAGTTCTACTCGAACTTTGCTTTGCATTTCTCTGTGCAAAGAATTGAAAGGGTAAATGCCCTACCGGGCTTTAGTAAGTTTGTCATCAATATATATGTGTATTATAGGACCATAACTACATTTGCTAAAACATTCACAGCTTGATAATCATTCAGGATATGTTTGTTTGAAAATATTTCGTATTCAGATAACGTCCACACAGCGACGCTTAACGTGACGCTTGAGTTGGACGGTCATTGTGAAGAGTCTGACCCGGTCCTTTTATCATTGCTGTCTGAGGCTGGGGCGTCCTTAATGTACTTCTACAGTTTGAGGGAGTGTTCCGTCCCCCGGGCTGACGGGGTGTCGTGTATGATAGACAGAACCTATATACAATGTGGCCTGGAACAGCGTTTAGATAAGATCCTCCTAATGCTGTCTGTATCACTCCACGTCCAGTAACACTCTGAACTGACCACATGGACCTGATAATTTGTTACAGTTAGTTTTTGTACCTAAGCTAAGATGGTAAAACTAATTTTACATTTTCGGGGGTTAGATCAATTTCCGAAAAAAATGCCCCTCCCCCCTTCCTTGTCATATGGCCTAAGGCAAAATGAGTATTGATTGAAGGATCATTGTCGTACAAATAGGTTAAAAATCGGCTTCAACTTTTTTGTGTTGTTTTCTTTTTTACAGAATTACCCATCATAATATCACGTTAGACGACCTTGTCGCCATGATGTACAACACCGACGGAAGTATGACGTCAGCAGCCCTGTATGACGGAAACATGACATTTCCTTTGGTGGCTGTCCATATTACAAAACCCATTTACACATATTGTAAAGGGTTTTCATGGAATGTTTTCCACTGTGGTAAATAATCTTACAATGTATTGATACTTTATATAATTATTCTTTATGTATTTATTATTTTTTTTATTATTATTTTTTATATTTTTGTGCAATTTCATATATTGTCGACGTAAAAAATGAAAAAGAATTACATTAATTTTTGTTATAGCTAATTTTCGTGATACATGTAGATGGTCAAAATGGCCACAAATATTACTTAATTACTATCAATCAGTATGTACAGTATTGTTTAATTTGATAGGACGAGGCTCAATAGATCATTATTAATTAAATAATATAAGGTTATTCTTCCCCCCCCCCTTTTTAACCGTTTCAGTGAATCTGAGCGAATCTTCTAGTCGTCTGTTCCAAATTTACGAGGTCCTGGAGCGTTTTGTGGTCCTTAACTGGTCTCTGTCTCTCTATGACGAAGACGTCACCGGTATTGTCGTTTGCTGGAAACAGTTAGACAAGGAGACACAAGTCACGCAGATTCCTGTAAACAAATCAAAGCAAAAGTTCACATTACTGACCTCCACCCGTCCATCATGTACACGGCGTGGCTGGACGTTCTTGTACAAAACGTCACTTGGGTCCATTTCCAGGAGATCCATTTCTTAACCTCAACAGGTAACTTTCATTCTTGATTTTATCTAATATCATTTTATCTTGAGAGATGTCCTAGGATTGCTGTTACATTATACTCTGTATGACTGGTCTAAACGCATCACTTTAGTACCGGATTTTTTACAACAGTGAACATGAATGTGTTGGGTCTTTCATTACAAACATTTGATGATATATTGTAACCGTACTCATTTGGCGCACTAAAAAATTAGCGCATAACCGATTTTGGCGCACTCACAATACTTACTCTAGAAATCAATATATAGAGACAAAAGTCAGAATACCAAAACGTCAACAAAACCATAATCCGAACTCAAAATTTATAAAACTACAGACAACATATTAAGAAATGAAAGATAAACAAGCAGACCCCCGTAAAAGTACAAGCGAATAAGACCACGTGTTCCGGAAGAGGAAGCGTCACTTCCAAGTAAGCATTGCCAATCACAACAAGGGCAAACACGTTCATCTTCAAATCACACAAAGATACAGAATACTTCTCAATGAGACCAATAAAGCGACTTTAAAACATATCAACAGTCTTTATCAACAAGCACCTCTCGAATCCCTGCACCGTAACTTTGTTCGTCAGCTCAATATTCGAGAAAACCCTAGAATAACGAATCAGCTGCGATATGTAAACACCATAGGATAGGAGAAGCAGCGATGTAACTATCAAGAAAGGGAAAGTTCAAGAACGGAAAGTAAACTGTAATAAGCGCAATCAGCGATTAATGGAATGTTTTACTGCAAAAGTCGCTAAAAAAATGTAAAAGCGTCAACACTCGGTGTAAACAATAAACAAAGGAAATCTTTACACAGAAACTCCTGAAAAAGTATAAGAGAATAAGACAAATTTTCTAGAACAGTAAGCGTCGACATTCACTATGTAAATTTAGTGCATGTGCTACATCTTTAAATTCAGTTATATGGACAGTTTATTGAAAAAATAAATCACACTGCATCATACAGCTATTTCGTCCTTCTAGGACTCTTCAGTAATACAAGAGACCAAACATAGGGAATCAAAATTTTCTAAACTAGTGCAGCAGAAGAAGGATCAGGTGCCTTTAATTTATGAGAAAACAATTAGTACTGTTTAATTCATCAAATCGGCGTACTGTGGACAACAAACAAAGCAATAACAATTATCAGAAAGTACACTAGGATACAAACACCAAACTTCTCCATGCATTGAGAAATTGATTCAGGCTGCCATTATCATCTGATACGCTTGAAATATCGTTACCCATTACATGAATGGCTCCTCTGGCCATTAAATAACAACATAGACAAACAATAAGCGACACATAGCTACAAGTATGTATCTCCAATGGTAGACAATAGAGGTTTTATCACATTACACCGAGGTTAGAATCAAAAGTCTCTCCGTCAGTGATGTGATTTGACCAATTCGTTATACAAGGACCAAAGTATACTCCAAAGACACTAAAGACCTCGTGGAGAGATGTTGGTCTCATTAGAATGGCGATCCTGTTAAGAGATGGGATTTTTTCCTTTCAATGTTGACGTATTTTGTTTGATAGTCTTGTCTTTAGTGTATCTTGTTTGGGCTGCGGTCGCTTGGTTAGAAATAGCGTTATTGCTCTGCTGATGCGATGCGCCTGCAGTCATGGCTGTTTTATATAACCATACTATTAGTATGGAATACGGTTCCCAGATATAGTTGCGAAAAAAAAGATATATTGATAAGTTCCATGCTCGTTATATCAGCATGGAGAACGGGTCAGAGGTACATTGGGGAAAACAGATAAATCGAGGTATACCATGATATTTGAAATAAAACAGTCAAAGGGAGCTTCTGCATTCAAAATATTTGCAATGAACGTATAAGATCTTAGCATCAGTGAAACAGCACATACTTCACCTGCAATTGGGTCCACTTTGTATATTTTTCATAACTGATAAAAGTCTGAAGAGAACAAATGTGTTCGTTTTCAATAGGCATGCAATGATACCGAAAAGATTTATTCCAAGTCATAAACACTTAAAGGAATGAAGGGGATCGTGTGAATATACATTATTGCTTATAAATTTGATAGATTGTCTTTTGTATTTTATCTATATTTGGGCCCCTTTCCATAATCTGCATTTTCCCATTTAATGCGATACAATGGGTATATATTGCGAACTTAACGCTGCGCGAATGTGTTTTGAAATGAATAAGGGCGAAAACAGCCAGATGCGAAAATTTGGCGGTAAACAGCAACTATTGCCAAAATGTGGCGTCAAAATTGTCTGAGTGGTACATAATTAAGTTCGTCGTGCTATTTGAAGGCTGTTAGTCTGTCATATTTTAACTAATACTAAACTTATTTTTTAATACCAAATGTATGTTGATTAACAAAAACTGTAAAGATAATCATTAGTACATTGTATTGTCATGCTTTTGATATTCATTGGCGTGAAACATACATGAGCCAAGCTACCCACACAATTATAATGGAACATGATGCGCTAGTCACAAAATTTGATATGTATGTACGTTAATGTGTGTTACATCCAACAAATTAATAAATGATTTGAGTAATTTGTATGAAACCAAATGCTGGGTTAATGAATATATGATGTGTTAATCGAAATCACAATAAATAAAAAAGAAAGATTTACACGAAAAATCTTAAAGAAAAAGGAGTATAATACAGTTATGAATTCTGAAAGGGAAAGCGGAATCTATTGTTATCGATGACGACAGCAAGTGTGTAAACATATAAGTTCCGAGCAACGTTACCAACGCAACAAGTAAATGCGTTTTCTTTCTGTGCTTGTTGTGTCTTGTTACCATGTATAACAGAACCGACACAACTTTGATGTCTATCACTTTTCCTTAGGGGTAGACATCAAAAAGTAGGGATAGACAGATATGCGTCACAGAATATAATCAGCGGAATTCCCCAGGGTAGTGTATTGGGACCAATATTATTTGTTCTTTATATTAATGACATGCCAGAGACCACGTTGTCGTCATGTTCTCTATTCGCCGATGATACCAAGGTATATCATAAGATTAGAAATAACGAGGATAGGGACATTCTACAGGCAGATTTATATAATCTTCATTGAGAATGCAGCTCCTGATTAACATGGAGGTGTCGTCGATGAAGCAGAAGACTGCCTTTTCTTTAATTCCTGAACTTCATTTGTTTATAGTCTCCGCGTAAAACGTTTCTTTGTTTATGTTCTACCACTAGTTTAATCGATTATATCATTGAATAATGGCTTTATTGAAGCTTCGGTATTGTTGCCACTTGTCACAATGTCTATAAATAGCCCTTTCGGAGTAATTAAGATGTGTTACAGAAATTGATAAATCCACTCTGACATGTAAACATTGTTGATAAAAAATGGCTAGGTATATATAACTAATAATGACATGGTGTCATTGTAAGATATCTGTATTGGTCGATTATCATATAAAATTGTACATCACTGCATGTCATTCCTTACCTTGAAAAGACTAGGGGTTTTTCGATATTTTTTAAAGAAATGATATTTTATGAAAAAATGTGACACATATTTTCTCTACTCAAGGTCATTTTGTAATAGCGTCTGGAACCTGGAGGATAATCTATAGACCTGTTTATATTGGCTTGCCATGCCTACTATATATACAGATGATAAAAAACAGGAAATAACAATAATCAAACTTTATTTACACGTGAAGTGATATATGAGAGCAAATAATACAATTTGATTATAAAAATAAACTAAACAAGCGTAGTCACTAAAGCAGAAAAAAACAGTTTATACTGAACGCCTAGAGCGGGTGTCATAATTGAAACGTTTTTCTTTGTTTTGTTTTTTTCGAGAATATTAATCATGAATAATGAGAAAATTGAGAAAAAAGTAGAAACAAATTCCTAATTTTTCTTCATGTAAACATAAAATAGAATTCCTAGTACATAACGACGATATTTCTTTTTGTATAAAGGTTAGTCCATCATCAGTAATTTGTGTATCCCCCTTATCATCCTAAAGTCTAGGATACAAAGCAGCTCAGGAACGTTTTGTTTTCCTAATTTATTAATAAAATCAATGTAAACACAGTGACTGGCGGACGATGTGTGGACAGCGACGGTACACGGACGATGTTAAGATTTTACTGTACTAATGTGTAAGGATTAGAACTTTTTCTCGAGATTTCTTCTCGAGATCTTTATACTGTTTTTTGTCATTTTCCTTCTTCACCTAATTGCATACAAATTGCATATATATTATTATCAAACACATGTTTTGGTTATTTGTTTGTATTTAATGTTATTACATGTACTATAGTACATGTAATAACATTAAATACAAACAAATAACCAAAATAATGTGCTAATCAATATTGTCGCGATTATGCCCGAAGCGACCGATATAATTCAATGTCCACAGATTTATTCAGCTGGAATATTAATTCTGGGTTTTCATCAATCTGCCCTTCCGTAGTCCTGGTGCATCCACACTTGGTATTGAATCAATGACTTTGGTCATCTGTGAATCGGCACATGATTGGTTTTCTTTCATCTAATATCTTTAATTCCTTAGAACATATTCTGAAAAATAATAAAGCTTATTCAAAATACGAAATTGTATAGCTATGAACCTTGTTCTTGTACGAAATATTGGGTCTAATTATCAGGTACCTCAGTTATTTTGACAGTGTAGGGGGTTGGCAATAATGTTGTAACAGTCAATTTTCGTAAAACATTGCAATAAATTTAAATAAGGCACATTTAAACAATATTCAATTACAAATCTTGAAATACGAGGCCAATTTAAATGGGATGACTAACTTCGGCTGAGGTTACCCTGGGCCGAAGTGACTTTGGACGAGTTTTACCGTGGGCCGATGTGACTCTAATTCAAAACAGTCAGTTAGATAACAGATAGGTATTATTGCTTACCCTCATAATCCGACGACAGAGGGACGTTCTGCACGAATATACGATCCAGTGTGAATTAACAGCTGAGATGTTAGTAAGGCCTGTTAAATGTTGCTTGGCATACTTGCCGACCGTTATCCACACTAAGATGTTTCTGATAAACACGGCGACAATCCCGTATCAGAAAGGCCCAGTCATTTGAACACACAATCCACATTTCGTAGCGTATTTCACAGTGTTTGTTTCCTTTCTGTGTGACATTAACATCTTGTAAGAGTATGAATCCTTAGCAGAATTTAGATTCAACACGAAGAAACAGACAACGCACATGGTTTGAAATTAAACAGGAAGCTGGTGTTATTTTTACCGTAAGCGATAGAGAGCTCTCAAGGGGGACAACTCAAGTTTTTAAACTCAGAATATGGCGGGGATTTGAAATAAAATATTTAACAAAACAGGAAATCCCGGAAAAACCTGAAGAATTGACAGGTATGCCTAGGTGTATCCATCATGTTCCAATAATAATAATAATCATTATTATTTAAGAAAAGCATATCACATTAGATTACATAATTATAGTATCATATAAGATTATAAGATAACACATTTTTCAAACATTTTCTCAGGGACGTATATAAGTACCTGATTTTCTTTATAAATAATAATATACAGTACATGTACCTCATATAAATGTTGTTGAGATATAGCATAGTTGGTACGTACTTCTCTTTGAAATAAATAATTTTGGCTTCAACTATGTTTACCCATTATGCGTATCATTTTGAAGGAGTTACATCTCTTACAAATGCATGTATTTTTATTTAACCCGTAAATTATGAAAAAAAATAATTTGTTATTTAAAAACATAGCTTGCATAATGCACGGATAGTAAAACTATGTTAAATTGCTTATTGCAGCTATATAGATCTGCTTTAAATTCGGGAATAATCAACATCAGTAACTTAAGTAATCACATTGTTCAAAGTAAGTAATCATATTTCAAAAATTATTCAAAACAACTATTTAAGTAAGCATACTACTTAAAACTAGTAAAGCACAACTGCATATTACTTAAAACAAGTAAATTTGGATTACTAAGTAATATACGCTGTAAAACAAGTAATGACCAATCGTAACTTAGTAATACTAAGCAATGTGTAAGTAAAATATCTGCTTAATTTAAGTAGAAATCAACTACTAAGTAATACTTTTTTTAGAGTGTTGGTCTCATCACAAACACGTCATCAACAGCCTGTACGCGGTTGCATTTCGCCACCTTGGCTGATTATCGAGACAGAAGCAGCACACCCCAAGTTGGTCGTGTTGTTAAACCACTGATTTCCTATACCCATCATTAGATGCCATTGGTTCAATGTGATCTCTCCGGAGAATCCATTTCTATAATTGAAGGAGGGACATGTTCGTATCAAGGAAAGTAAACGCCTATAGGAAAGCTTTAAATCTTTGTTCTTGTCCGTTTTTTTTCTTCTAAATGTCTTCACTGGTGAATTGATGAACGGGGGAAAATCAAATCAAGAGATACACTCAAGGCCAGACACATTTTTTAATCGTTTAAAGAAAAATGCTATGTTTGGATGATACGTGCATTTTAAACTCATCTAAAACTCCCGAATCTCCTTAATAATTACAATATGTACTTATGGATGGAATGTACATCACAAATAACTAAAAAGATTTACACGGAAGTTTTTACAACGTACAAGAGAATAAAACAAAGGAATCCAAAAACGTAAGCATTCTTTTGCCCCATCGACAAATTCGGTCATGTCTAGCCACAACCAAGTAAATGTTACGTTCTGAAATTATGTACGGCAGCATTATTTCAATCATAACCAGTCGTAATAATGAGAATATTCAAAATGTTTATGCTGATTGATCGGAACTATGAGCAAGTTTTATGGTCGCCAACATTGTCCAATTGAAAAATATTTTGTATCTTTGCGTGATATGAAGATGGACGTTTTTGAGCATGCTTTTCTTTAGTGTGCTTACTTGTTGTGAACGAGAATGATGACCCGATACTCTTTTTGAGGACTTGATTTCTCTGATGAAACCAAGATTTACATGGCAGGTGTCGTCAATGAAACAGAAGACGCTTACTATTTAGGAACATATGGTCTTATTCTTTTGTACTTTTACAAGGGTCTCCAAGTTAATCACCAGTCAAGATTTATGCTCCTATAAATCTCACATGTTTCGATAGATTTAAAACAAACTATGCGTTGCATTTTTTTTCAATATTGGACAAAAGATGTATACATGAAAGTGACCTATTACAACCAACTTAAACTCTGTCTTATGTTACGAAACATGACGGCATATCGAACCTGATGTAGGCATACATATCAAACAGATCCGTCACTACGTAACATTTAATCGGGTACAAATGGCTGTAATTATATTTAAGAAAATATTATTGTGATAAATAGTACATGTTTGTACATACAAACATCTCGACCTGTAAAATTAACAATATTTTACAACACAAAGGAGAAATGAAACTAGTGAGACGAGCCGGGCGCGAAACTGAGACCTCTAGGTTATGGAGCCGAGGTGTTACCACCAGGCCAAAAGGTCCGAACCAGTTGACCTGGTTTGTAATTCCCTGTTATTGTTATGCAATGTCTCGTTGACACTTAGAAGTGAAAAAATCGTGAGCAGTACAAAAACAAAGGACAAAACAAAATGAAAGATAAAACATCGATAAGCTGCATCAGTGCGGCTTTCACTAAAACACTTTTTCTATTTCATTTTTCTATTTTATGAACATTTTCACCACTGAAACATCCACACAAGGAAGACTACATGTACCAACTGTAACATAAATAGCTCAGCACCAGACAATTCACTGTGCCCTTATAAATCCTAAAGAGACAGTAAAGATGTATTGTCTTCGTCCCTTAATGTGATGTTTGATATATGGTATCTCCAGTACACCAGACACGTATTCTCGTGGTTCACTGTGGTAGGAGATGAAAGTTCTGGTCGCCTGGGGAGGCCTGTTGGCAAGTTCAGATGAGTAGACTGGCGCGACATGGCTTCTTATGAATAACCTAATGTCAAACGCTGTGTACCTCACAGTTGTAAAGTTTTGTTTCCTAAACATTAGCAAAATGATTTCCCGCAAGAATGTTATCTTACAATAATGTAGCTTCAAACAAGTCTCGACAAATAACGGAAGAGCATTATAGTACGGAAGCGTATTGCTGTCACATCAGTTTTTTTTTCTAACTCGAAATTAATTATCGTATCTCAAAATTTACTTGGTACTCGACGTTTCGAGTTAGAAAAAACTGATGTGGCAGTAATACGCTTTCTTAATTCTACATGATCTATTCGAGTAAAAAGCAAGTTAGTAAGAAAACAAAATGAATTAATATGGCAATGGTGTAATTGATTCGGGCCCTGATTAAGGCAAATTTAAGAAATAAGACATCACACAGAACGTCTACCACTTTGTATTATGAAAAATGAAGGCAGACACACTACATGTAGTTGCACTTTCGTTTACTTTCGATAAATACAAATACACCCCACTGCATAATTGTTAAATATACTTCTCTTTAGAACTGTTTAATATAGCAGAACCGAAAAAACATATAAACAAACAGTGTCCTGAAGCATCAACAAAACAATGATCCGAGCTCGAATGAAGGAAAAATTTATACGGAGACCCTGGCACAAACACATGAGATAAAATATGACCAGGTCGATTTCATCCACGTCAAACGTCTTGTAAATCTTGGTCTCATCAAAGCAAACGTCGCGTACTTAAAGTGAGAACCGAGTCATCATTTTCAATCACAACAAATATTTCTAAGTGAGACAATGATGGTAACCATAAGCCTTGCTTATTGTCTTCATCAACCTATAATCTTACTGCTGTTGAAACAGTGCTGCTTCAAAACCCTTAGCTATATGATTACATATATATAAGAGTACTTAATCTCAAATAAATAATTAGTTAAGGACATATATATATAATGCATGATACAGTTTCCTAACACATCTAGAAACAAAACCAAGACAAAAACTAAAACGAACAAATTCAGAATGGAAATCATCTTTTAGTTATTAACCGGTAAATTTACAAAAATGATCAATTTGGAAAATAAAAGAGATAGAAAATCAATGTTTAAAATGTAGGCAAAAACAAACCCTTATAATGTATGCACATTCTAGCGTAACTAAATCATTTCAAATTACGTAAATGCACTTCTACGATACTTAAATTAGCATTGCCATTCATATATGGCTATTATTTTTGCAATAAAACAATAAATTGACTGTTAGAATTACATCTATCACGTCATGACATATATATATAGCTACATAATGACACTTCAAGCATTTGTGTTTTCAAGTGTAGCCATTCCGGCACTTATTATCTGTACTAATAGACCATTGTACCGCACGTGATTGTTCAAATGAAAAAGAAACTGGATTATTGAGCATCAGGAGACCAATAGTTGACCATTAACGTCTTTTAGCCGCTCGAGTTGTTGAGTTGAGGATGGTAGGTACGGTACGTACACTAGACATCCGCGACATCATGTCAGTTTGTTAAAAGGGTTCAGGAAAAAGCAACACTCCCACACATCCATAAATGATTAATGTACTTTACATAACACTACAATATAGCTATTTGCTGTCTTCTCTCCTCTTGGAAGTTCCCTCTTGTCTACTTTTAGTGTGAATTGTCCGAGAGTTATCAGGAAAATGGACAAACACCAGGGCTGCTTCCTTTACGACTTCCGGCACTTGGCGAAACATTGGACAGACGTATCAATATATTAATGACATATTATACCGTTTCATAAAGCAGAAACGAAAAACTAGGTTTTAAAAGAGACAGGAAATATCTGACTGGAGAATTTACGGTATAATTATATTGCATGCTAAAGATATTGGTCTGTTCTCATATCTATCTAATTTACAATCATTTTTTTTTTTTGTAAAATTATATAAAAAAGAAATTATTTATGTTTATATTCAAAGTCAAAAATCAAAATTCTTGTTCAGATTATTAGCGTATTAACAATTGATATTTAGATAGTTTGATGTTAATTAGACTAGTTTATTTCTGCAGAAATCATTCCTTTTAGATTTAATAGTGTTTAACTACCAAAATTTCCCCCAACACAAACTAAAAGTGATCAATTAAACGAAAGAAAATAAAATCAAAACGGTTAATAAACATTGTCCTGATGTATTGAGAAGATTGGCGCTCTGAGACTGCTTAATCTGTTTTCCTAGTTTTGTGGTTTTGTTGAACCTTCGGTTTTCTCTGAATTTTTTCTGAATAATGCTAATTTACGAGTGATTAGGTTTATAAAAAAATAGAAATTGATGACGATCGTCGCGAAATATAATGTAATTCTGAAAAGTGTGATTACTTATCACTTTGACAATGAAACCAGCTTGAAGAAAATTATGTTTCTCATCCATTTTTGTCTATCATTTCAATCGAACAATCCTTTATTTGTAATAATAACATATGATAGACATTTGTCGAAGCTTACTTTTGCTTTTAGGAGTAGAAACTAAACCTCATTCGAGTTGGATGCAAAATGTTAATTTTCAAATCAGTTCATGAGCTGAAATAAAATAAGAGAATACCGAATCGTCAACATAATCATAATCCAAACTCAAAATCGATGAAACCAGGGGCAAAATTTGAACAAAGGAAAGATTTACATGGAGACCCTTGCAAAAGTGAAAAAGAATAAGACCAGGTGTTCCGGAATAGTAAGCGTCTTCTGCTTCATCGACGACACCCGCCATGTAAACCTTTGTCACATCCAAGTAAACATAAAGTTCTCAAAATGAGAACCGAGTATCATTGTCAATCACAACAGGTTAACACACTAATGAGCATACTCAAAAACGTTCATCTTCATATCACTTAAAGATACAGAATATTTCTCAATGAGACAACAGTAAACATTAAAACATTAAAAACAGTAATTAATCAGTCATTATAAGCCCAAATAATTATAACTAAATACAATTATAAAAAAAAAACTTTTATACACATATTTTTTTTTTTCCAAATTTAAAGTGATAGTTGTGCAAAAGGGTTGAGATTTGTCAAAAGAAATATTTGATATACCTATATACCTGCTGACTGATATTTCCTGTCAAATATCAAATCACAATCTTATACAGCTTGGTTCTGTTCTAGCTAATACAAATGTACCTAACCAAGACGACGGTAAGCTGCAAGATCTCGCGAGATCATAAAACACAGATTGAACCGTATTCCATATGTGAGATTAGACTACGCTTCTAACGTCTAAAGAATATCCGGTATCTAGCAACACCTGATGCTTGTCCAAAACGACAGCAAGTTTTGAGGTCTTACTAGATCGTAAAACATAGCTTTACACCTATGACAGAGGCTAGTGTGGACTAAGCTTCTGTCATCTTGCTTGACCAAGACGACAGCAGGCTGCGAGGTCTTTTAGATCGTAATACATAAACAGAATCTATGAAACAGGTCGGCGCGGACTCACCTCCTGACCTTATGACGTCCAAAGTATGTCTGGTCTCCTACATTAGTCCTGGAAATCAATAAGTGCTTATTCTAGTTAGAAATATTAATATTAAAACAGTAAAAAAAATAACCGAGGCATATTTATAAATCTGTTTCTTTTTAAAATGTCCAATCATTGCGTAGGGCTTATTATACATGTACAATGTACATGCGCATAACAGCTTAGACGAAATGACCGATTTGTCATTTACCAACTCGTACAAATTTTACAACTTGTGTATGCATACGCTTTGTTGGTCATTAGTCTGATGAATATGAGAGGGTACATATCGCACTAGTATTTTGATTGTGTAAAATAATCTTTACAAAAAACGTATTATATATGTATATGTACTGCACGCCATTCAACTAACAAAAAGAAAATATATATTTTTTTTCAAGATAGATTGTTTCAAAATGGAAACTGTGGTTTTAGCACGATTAAGTGTGTGCAAGGTATTGTACAGCGGCAAAAATCGTATTTGCACAATAAGGAACGTTAATGTTACGGTATATACACTAGGAATAGTTTCATGAGGTTGATGCAGTGACATATTAACCTTTTATTGATATATAAACAGAACATAGCTTACATGTAAGATAAATCAGTAACTATATTCAAATCTATGTTAAGGACAATTTATATAAGTCCTGGCAACATTTCGATTAAAAATCACAACAAACATGTCTGAAATGTAGCTCATAAAACAAACTTCCATTCATGGGCACGCCTTCCAAACGTACCAATTGGGATTATCCTTAATTTGCTTCCTACAACAGAATAGAAATGAATGTTGAAAACCAATCTGCACTGGCAGTAATAGGTGTTGTATGTGATGCCGATATATTGCAGATCACTCTTGCATAATTTAGCACGTTTATTTTATAAAGCAATTTACCTTGCAGCTCCACGCAGAAAATGCTTCATATACAAGTAAATCATTTAGCTAGGTTTTATTGGCCGGAAGCAATAAACATTTAAGACCAGAATGTCACTGAAGCAATCATCACGTGAACTTTTAAATAAAATGGACAATTTTTGAAATACGATGTTGTAAACATATTAAAGAATTCCCTATTCAAAATCGAACTAAGGGTTAAATATAAACAAAGGAAGTAGTTACACGGAGACCCTTGTTAAAATACAAGACAAAAAGACAAGGTGTTCCGAATAATACGCGTCCACTACTTCATCGAATACACCTGTCGTGTTAAACTTGGTCAAATCCATGCAAACTTCAAGTCCTCAAAGTGAGAACAGAGTCATTCTTCTTAACCACAATAAACACCAAAGCTGCACATGTTGATCATTGACGAGTAAAAATCGAGGTAAGTAGCTTATTTAGAAGAGTGAATTGTGACCTTTATTTCAGGTTCAGAAGTTCATACACATGTATATTCAATCGACTCGTTCAGTTAAAGTTTTTAGTAACCGGTCATGATAATGTCTTTCACAAATTCTGCCTCATATAAAAGCAAGTTAACTGCATAAGAGTGAAGCACAGCTTCTTCCTGTCAAAATGCCAACAGTATGCTGGAAAATCTTTTCTCCGAACTCAACAAAAATATTTTCAAATAGGAATTCAATCATTCTTACAATAATTGTCTTTCTGAGAATATTTCATCTTAGTTTGTGTTGTGTTTTTTAAAACGCACGTTGGAAGGCCTATAATACCAAACAAAACAGGATACAAGGCCTTTATTTGTACTATTCACCGAAATGTCACATAAAACACTTACTTGTTGTGATAAAGGAGACAGGGTATGTGTGAAACTAGTCATGTGCCGTACTAGTCATAGAAACGTCACACAAATACTTACTGGTTTTGATGAAAGTGAAAGAGTACGTGTCGTACTGGTCATAGAAACGTCAAACAAAACACTTACTAGTTGTGATGAAAGTGACTGAGTACATGTACGTGTCGTACTAGTCATAGAAACGTCACACAAAATACTAACTTATTTAAATCCGTTTGCACTTTGGTATTTCAAGATTAAATTTGATAAGTTATCATTATACGTTAGAATAGTACGTTTTATCAGTTTAAATTTTGTAAACAAACATTTAATGTACTTCTGAAGAAACAAAAGGCATAAATCCTATTCCAAGAAAAAATGCATTTTCATCTCGGGAAATCTGAGTCTGATTACAAGCCGTAAAGAGGAAGAAAAGACTGTTTGATGTCTAAAGAAAATTTAATTTACTCTGGCAATTCCGTCTGTCCTATATATCTCGTCTGTGCCTACTGGTATCGATAAAGAGTCTGGGCTTTCTCAAATGGATTCTATAATTGATAATCTCGTCAATACAACGCCGAAAACAAAAACCGATATCTTATCAAAATATGATCCTATAGTGCATACTTATGAACAATTTAATTATCCATACATCGAAAAGTACAAAAGATGTTGACGTTGTTTATAAGCCCATTGGCTTCAATAAATGATTGTACAACACATAGAAGTATAAAATTGTTTACTGTCTTGTGATTGTTACATTTGTGAGGCAAATTACAACCGCCGGATGTCGAATAAACTGTGAATTTGTAGACACATATTTTTTTCTCTTCCAGCGGAAGGAATAAATATTTGACTGTTAACAACAGAACAGAGCTTGATCGATTACCTGCTTGCCGACACGGCGAGATAACTCTGGCAATCTCGAGTTTAATCTAATTGTAGACTCGGAAAATGCCAAATGATTGACGGAGCTCGAAAGGACACATAAATGCCTGGCACCAGTTGTGTTGGTCTAGATGATTTACCATGCCCGCTCTCCGGGGATCAAAGCAGAGTTTTACCTCCATAGTCTGTCCATATATCGCAAGAAATGGTTTTCTTCCTACCTCCCTCAGAAGCAGATGTAATAATAAATAAGGTCATTATACATTATTTAGGTAGGGCCAGGCGTATGCAGGCCTACATCCATTTACCCTTTTCTTCTTTAATTCTAGAGCTTGTTTCTTTATTATCAGACGTCATCAACTGATTGATTCCCAAAAGCAAAGCAAACTAATTCAATTTGCGTCTAAGTAAGGCTCCTCGTTTTAGCCGACATAGATACTTTATTAGTTCTATAGTCCATCAACAAAGTAGGTCAGACACAGTGTTACAGAAGGTATAATAATTGTACAACAGAGAAACGAACGGGGACATTAAACACTAATCAGTTGATAGCATCGCCTTAACACGAGTTGTTAGATTGTTTGTACTAGAATACTTTACAGCAGTTCTTTTCTCCGCTAAATAAACCTTTTCCGGAAAGGTTCCAACTCCTCTGTTCGATAACCGAACTACATTTGTAGCAAAGAGCACGCAAAACCACTTAAACAAACAAACAAACAAACAATAAACAGTCGTTCTCGTTAGGAATTATAGATCTTCTGAAAAATGCTTTCTAATGCATTTATTTATTTCAATGAGCCAGACTTAAACACATTTTTAAAGCATTCTTTATATCAAAATTCTTCAATAAATACAAGACAAAAGAAAAAGAAACATTAACTGACAACTTTTAATTTGTCTTGAGAAATTACTTGAGTGAAAACATTTTGTTTTCATTTCATTTATTCTTAAAACCTTGAAACGTACAAACACCCTTTTTTATAATGTTTTTAGTAAAAAATGAACAACGAGCAAAGTAACAAAATGTACCCTTCAAAGTGTAGGGAACACTACATGATGTGTTTATATTTACATGAATGACACGTCTCTGCTACCTAGAGGAAGATCGAGGAATGCGGCTGGTGTAGAAGAAACATCTATTGTGTCCTTGATTTCAAGATTTAGATGGTACCTACGATAATGGTTTGAAGAAGACTGATGAAATATACCCTCGAGTAATTCACCAATCGTAGTAGTTTCAAAATGTAGCAATTGTCTGTACGTTTGGCATTTATTGCTCATAGAACATGGATAAATCCTGATTATTAAATTTACAATTTACTATCAGGTGTACCAGTAACATACAGAATGTCCCGTATTAAGACGAAATTATATCCTTGAAATCAATTAACAAAATAAAGTTGATTCTTTGGACCTTGACAGACACGAGACCTCCATATCACCAAATGTATCCATGTCTATCTACTTCAGCATGTATGTAGATCCGTGTAGCTAGGTCTGTCCTTCTGAGATAGCTGTGGTTCCGATGCCAATCACTAAGTCTAGTATGTTTAAGTTTTAGTTGTTGACAGAATTTGAATTCTAGGGACGGTATACTGTAAACTAACTTGAAAGATTATTCAAGACAATGGGCTAAACGTGAATATGTTCAATTTGAATCACTTTCAAAGTGGATGAAAGCTATTGGGTCAACTATCCAGAAAAGAATCGACATTTTGCGACTCAAAAAAAAAACTGAGCACAAGTTTTCCTGACTCCGATGTTCAAACAACAATCAATGACTTCTATGACAAGTAAGTGGTCGTTTCTGCAGACAAGGTATCAAGTAACTTGATCGTCTTAACATAGAGAATAAAGCATGTTATTTTCCATAGCATATCCAGTATCAACCCGAGACCCCAATGCCAGCTCGAGGGTCGAATTATTTTATTCCAAATTTTGTATATCATCACCGCAAAAACATTGTGGAGCAAATGACATTTTTAAGAAAAAAGAAATTTTGCATTTTGACTTTCATACAATATTCAATACAACTTTACAATTTACTGTACAGAGAAAAAAAATGAAGTATTAACGATTATATAACATATTGGATACGGTTTGAAATGAAAATACTTGTTAAATTCTAACCAATCTAAAAACAGAAAATGGCCGATTAAGCGGAGATAATTGAGTCACGTGACGTGATCGATTTCTTTAAGTGTTATAAGCAGGGTAATGAAAGCGAATTTAAGCAGTTGTCGCTATTAGTTAGGACATCTATGCGATAGTACGGGATAAGTTACATTAAATATAGTCAATAATTTTAAGAGCTGCAGCAATGGTAAGTGTAAATAGCGCTTTATGGAAATTTGAAACATTTCGGTTTACGTAAATGCCTATCCGTTTTAGAACCTGCTCACTTTATTACCTGCTGTTTCGTCGCTCTATACATATTCCTTGTATTTTTCTGCATTGTTAAGGCATTCTTCTGTTCACGGACGCGTGCTGTTTTGCTTTCTTCAAGTAACACATATTAGTGCTTTATTGTCTTTTTAAATTGCATGATTGGAAGCTTTCTGTCAATATTTGTTGTGCGTAACAAATTTCAGTATTTCACAGACATACTGAAATGTATGCCACCCAAAAGCACCACTGGGAAGTGATAACCTTGATGTCTGGTTACAATCTGGTAGAATATTTTTGCAATCCAATTTTAGAAAAATGCAAAAGCTTGACTAGTTGATACGTACGATAGGCTTTTGCCTGGAGCCCTTGGTTTCTGTGAAACATGTTTCGAAGTTGTATGACATGTTGTTACAAACGTTCGCGTGACATTCATTTATTATGATCTGCCATATTTTTGGAGACATTCGGATTATAGATAGTTCCACATTTCGGAACAAGAGAAAGCGTAAGGTTATAGGAGATGTCAAGATTCTTGAAGCAGTTAAAGAACGCAAGATGACGGAGTTCTTTAAATAATTAGACGTTTAAATTCTATAAATAAAAACATTGCTTGATATTGATATTTAATAAACCCAAATATTCGATTTTTTTCAATTGTTAAACAAGGAAACATCCTCCTCTTCAGTAATTTGCCAAAATAAAATATTTTTATAAAGAATTGTAAGCCGATCAAACGACTAAGGTCAACTTATGGTTGTGTCTTCTAACGAATGTTTTAACATATGTGCAATGATCATAGGGACAACTAATGTCAACGACGTCGGAAGCCATACAATGTAGCTATAAGGTGACACTCAACACATGAAATATACCATTACAGAGTATAAAGAAGTGTCATTGAACAACTGAACGACATGACAACGGACAATACAAAATAGTGTCATAGAACTATTTTAAGGTATGAGGATGAACCATATGAAAGGGTGCCACTGAAGAACTGAAAAATGTTATTATGAACCATACAAAAAGTGTCACTGGACAACTTACAGATACGATACAATGTAATGGACCATAAATATATGTGTAACTGAACAACTTACAGATATTATCGCGGATGAAACTTAACTTGAAATGATATTTTGTTAGGAGTGTGATACTCGTGATGCTACATTGTATCTTCGACAGTGAATATTTTATAAAGAGGACTATAAGCTTGTTTTTAGACGCCATCTTGGTCTCATCGAGAAATATTTTGTATCTTTAAATAATACGAAGGTTGACGGTTTTTACTTTTAAAATGCTCATTAGTCTGCTTAATTGTTGTGATTAAGAATGATGGCATGGTCTTCACTTTGTGGACTTGATGTTTACTTGGATGTTGCACAATATTTACATAGAAGTGTCGTAGATGGAGCAGAAAATGTTTACTTTCTGTAGCACCCGGTCTTAATATCTGGCACTTTTAAAAAATTCTCCTTATGAATCTTTTCTGATCATTTTTTTCAATTTTAATACTGCAATCACCGTACCGTTTATTATCTTCCAAGGTCGATAATAAAATTAAGTATTTCTGAACGTCCTCGATTCTCAGATAGAGCTTTAACCTTAGGTAGTTCAAAACTAAAAAGGAGGTAATTCTCTTTAAAAGGAGGTAGTTTTGTCGCCAACAGTTGCTTTTAAAGGTATAACTAGTTAAAAAATAATTAACCCAGAACGTGATTTTAAACGAAAAAAAAATTAATGTTGACTTTAACGCAGATTGCTCTTTGACAATTAAAACTAAATATGTTTGATACATATAAACAGCGTTTCTTCAAGTATGGTCGTTTACCACGCATATTTGTGAGGATGTGTATCTTATTTGATTGGGGCGCTGCTATAAATTCGGATGCAATCACTCCGTCAGCAGCATTTAACAGAAAATTGGTAACGGGAGGCAAACAAGTCCCTCACCGCTAATACATGAAAAACGCGAAGAATACTCAAAAGTCAACAAAATACAAATCCGAACTCAAAATCGATTACAGTTAGGGAAAAATATGAAAAAATGACCCAATTACATGAATACCCTTGTTAAAGTATAACAGAATAAGACCCGGTGACCTGGAAAAGTAAGCGTGTTCTTCTTCATCGATGACACCCGTCATGTAGACTTGGCTCATATCCTAGTAAACCTCAAATCGTCATAAACACAAACATCACAATTGGTATGATAGAGGTTTTTATTGCAGCAAAATCCCCATTAAATAGTTTGTGTCTCTTAAAAACATCTGTCCAGTTTGATTTCAAACCTAATTTGATCTGTTTGTGTCGATATTAGATATTGACCTGTCGACCTCTAATCCCAAATTCCTTGTTATAACTATTTATATTTATATACGTTTCCCCTTTCTTTCTAAGTATCCCGCTATCCCATAATGCATGCACGACGCCTCAGTTCCCTCACACTTCCCCTTTTCTCTCATTCCAATGCAGTCTCACCCGCCATCCTCCTCCACACATGACTTAAGCTAACACTGTCACTGAAGCGGTCAGTGTTTACACTTGAGCGCGTGTCAATTTGTTCAGCGCTTCACGTCATATTCTATGTACACAGTACCGTATTGACCTTTGGATATTTAGTCATTCGATGGCCGTGGCATACTACCACACTCTAGTTTAAATATTGGTGCGTATCGATGTGGGTAGTACCACAATAAGGATATCCTACCAAAGCCTAGTAAGCTGGTGGTCTAGTGATGTAGCGTGGATCGAAACCGTAATCATTATCTTATCTTTATCGTGTTGTCGTGAATCTATAATCACATCTGAAGAACGGACTTGATGGATTGTATTTCTATATTGGCATTTTCATAACAACGTTTCAACACTGAGAAAAAAGTATATTTTTATCAATAATTACACACAATCTCTGAAAAAACCTATAATTTCCGGGAAGAGTTGTTTGACGGGATATATAATTAAATCCTATAAAACGATTACAAGCGATTTCGTGGGACTTTCGGAAATGATGGAATTTTAATCCTATGAATTACACCGGAAATGAGCCATATCACGGACGGAGGTAATATCTTAAACGAACATTCGAGACATAATCTGGATATGAGCTAATGATAAAACAGGATTTATTGAATGGATTTTACGATTGTGCTTGAATGTTACATTTTAATGTTGACAGCGATCTGTGACGAAGGTGTGAACAACACTCACTGAGAATGAAATGAAAATGACCACGAAAGAAAGATGTATCCCCAAGACTTCGTCACCTTTAATGACCATTTCGTTTCAGATAGCACTATGGCATTGAGTAATGATTTGGCAATGAGGTAGAAATCGACTGAAGCACAGGCCGTACACACCGAAGCATGCGCTATTGTCGCGATGTTATTCTCAATACAGCTCGTGCTTTGGAATGTAGCGATCAGCTTTCCCGTTACCCAAACGCTGGATCTAAGTTGTGACGAGAATGATATTTGCCAAGGAGAGGGTCCCCTTTACGAGAGGCCGTGTTGCGGGGGGCTCGAAGGGACTAAGTGTATTCCCGGACACGCGGATTGTAATAAATTACTTGGATATGAGTGTTCAAGTTCGGAATATGGGACAGGGTTTTGTACAGGTAAGATTAAGCTTATTTTACACTACATCAAGGATATAATTCTGCTTTGCAAAACGATAGTTGTTTCGTTTTGTTGTATTTCCCACAGAAAATACCACCGATTAAGGATAGGAAAACATATCAATTGCAAATATGAGGATGAAAAAGGTTGCTGTTTTTTTAAACAATAGAGAACATGAATCTTTTCCGTGATAGTAAACAATGAAGTTCATGTATCCACTCCGTGATAGTAAACAATGTAGCATATGTATCTACTCCGTGATAGTAAAAAATGAAGTTCATGTACCTTTTCCGTAATAGTAAACAATGTAGAACGTGTATCTACTGTGTGATAGTAAACAAAGGCACACGTGTATCCACTCCGTAATAGTAAGCAATGAAGTGCATGTATCTATCCCGTTATAGTAAGCAATGGAGTACATATATTTCCTCCGTAATAGAAACAATGAAGCACGGGTATATACCCCGTGATAGCAAACAACGGAAGTACATGTATCTTCCCCAAGCTACTAAACATAAGGCTACAAATTATAATGGTACATAGAAACTCTAATGTCTATTCCCTCTAATGATTCATTAATAATCTATATTTTCAGACAATTGTTATTGTCAAACACCGTTAAAATGTTTATATATCCGAATCACAAGATTATCGAATGCATATATCACATTTAAGAAAAAAATAAACAAATTTAGCTTTCCAAAATTAAAGATTTCTTTCATTCATGCTTTTCAATCCTTCGTTTTGATATCGGTTTAACTATAGAAAAAAATCTTCTATGAAGTATGATCTAATCAGGTTTAAAATAAAAGGTTATTTACTTTGTATCAATTCACCTTAGGCATTACATTGCATGCGATATTTATGTTGCATTGAAGAAATGATTCAGCGTTAGATGAGTATAGACAATACAGGCACTCCTCAGTATTTCATCAATCAATACACTTAGATACTAATAAACTATACAGCTGTTTCGTTCTCCTAGGACTCTTTAGTGATGCTAGATACTAATGAATTGTACTTTTTTCGGAACACTATACACTTATCATGCATAAACAAAGTTATGCGAAAACAGTGTTGGGAAACAGCATATATAGATAATTATCATAGTACAAGTGTACTTCAACGAGTTTCCTATATCTCTGGGAAAATCGGCTGTATTTAAGTAGCTATCATTTGTAGGGTAGTTTTTATTCTTAACGAAATTGCGTTATGTTGGGCAATATCGCTTAAAAGTTGTACCTAGGATGCTCCTTCTACCATTACAGTTGAGGATTGTATGATAATCGATTAGTGTCCAATATACATATATTATCTACTTTGATCGTGTGAATTTCCCACCAGAGCAACACGTACACGTGTAGTCAAGTGATTTCAGCTGCTGCTCTCTGTAATAGTCTAGACTGGATGTGTTTTGCCTGAGGCGTTCTAACCATACTGAAACGTCTGCTTGAACCATGAAGCAAGTAGCATTTACAGAGATGAAAATATCCGTCTGCTCGAGTATTATGTAACAATCCATACTTTTTATGATTGTTTCTTCCTGGAGGTGCAACTTCACCTCGTAAAGCCTCGTACGTATAACTCTGTCAGAATACGAACCAGGACACAAAGTGCATCCAGTCAGAATTCTAGATCATCTTCTCAATCCTACATGGCAGCACCACCAGAACTATTGGAACACAAATGGCTGCAGACCAGATACCACCATCGTGTTAATATACACGTACACTTGCCTGTCTGTTCAAGGACAATACCCAAAGACTCATAGAATTGCAACATTGAGTTCCAAACGTTGACGTAGGTATCACAATTTTTATTGAGAAATGTGAAATATTTTGTATCTGAGTATTCGCTAATAATCACTGACATTTGAAAGCTCGGTCTAAATATAACTCAAAAACGTTCATTAACTAGTAATAAACGGCCCAAGAAAGGGCTTGAGATATTTAGCAATTTTCTGACTGCCAAAAACTAGGGCCTTCTTTATGAAACCGTTCCCATACTCATGTTTCGTTCCATCGGTTATCAGTAATACTTATAAAATTTCATCTTTCGATGACATGGGGCGGTTTTAAGGAGTTTATTTTATCAAATCAAATCGCCATTAAAAATATGAAGTAGCTTAAATATCCAAAAATATGTCAAAAGTCACATATTCATTTTAAAGTTTGGCCTACAGCTCTCTTTACAGATTTGATATGGTTATGTGTCTTGAAGAAATAACGGAAAATATCTTTTTCTGCACCTCGGTCCTTGTCATGTAACCGTGCTGATGCTCACGCATACATTCTGTGTTCTTGCTTAATTCCTTCCTCCGTTTATAGATTAATAACGAAACCTTATTGTATCAATAATTTGACAGAACTTTCAGCCAAATGTCGTTTTTCAATGTATATGTTTTGACAGTTTCACATAATCTAAGTGATTAAGAAGAACATTGGTATGAGCACACATTACCTACTTAACTAATTCACTCCTCAATACTTCTTTGAACACTTCCAATCTAGGGGTTGGAATAGTCCATTATGGGATTTCAGGGTGAACGACTTAAACATGAGATCGGTTTCATAAATACTGATATTATAAATTACGGAAGTTATAACTATTACCAAACAGTTTACTATATATTAATGCTGTTTTTAAGAGACTGTAGTAATACCACCCTTGAGGTTTCCCTTTAATGATGTCTAAATGCAGCAGTATGTGTCACCAGGGAATCTTTATGAACATTAGTTTTATTGAAGCTGTGCTTTATGTTAATCTGTTTTTAAGACTCGTTTTGAAATAATTCGAAGCATTGCTTAGCTCGACTGTCTCATATTCTAAATGATAAAGGTGTTTTTTCTCATGTGTATCTTGTGTAAAATACTTTAAGCGGTATTTATATTTGGTAGCAATCTTAACTTCATTCAGTGGAATGCTTTGGTATGTCTCAAAAGACTTTTACCATGTTAAACTATAAGATAAATCAAACACGGCTATTCTCCAAGAGACGTGTATTTTTGATGGTGGCGAGGATAAAGGTTGACTGTCCCTAGGGTAAACTCAAATATTTCTGACAAGGAGACAACCCGATTAGCTCGTATGTACTGTCTGAGCTTTTAACACTTGGAGCCCCGTATCGTCAAACCATGCTGGAACAATGTTTAAAGTAAGCCCGGCTGTTAGAAGGAATGGCTTTTGAAGAGACTGGAATTATCAAGCACTTTCTGATGCTCGTATAGGTTGGTTCGTGCATGTCTCCAGTATTAAGACAAAAGAGGGAATAACATATTGCCAAATTGATTTTTAATGTCAGAATGCCATTTTCAACGCAAACGAAATATAACACATGTCCGTGTCCGATCCCAGTTTGTGGTGAACAAAAACCGGTGAACACTTTTGTGTGAAATCTGATAATTGGATACCTAAACACATCAACAGTAAGTAACACAGAAACCCCTCCCTGTCGAAGTTTAGGAATCAGTGGTTGGTACAAAGGGCTTAAGTTTTATATTATGGTGATTTTCTATGCTATATTTCAAAGTTTGCTCTTCAATGCTTTTCAAAGCATAGAAAGCAGATTTGATGAATTTCTTTTTCATTGTTTGTCCTTTTGAAATCAATTTAATAATTCTGGTAGTGACTCTTTTTTAAGATCCGCCTTACGTTTAGTTGGGTGCTTAATGAGAAGGCTGCTGCATTGATATTTTTGACCACTGAAAGTGTAATTTGGAAAGAAGCTATCATTATGAACAACAAACCTGTCTCTATAATAATACAAAATCCATTTCCCGTCAGGGAACACATCTCCGATGCCAAAATAAAATGTATAAAATGTGGAAAATGTTGGCCCAAAGATAACGTCAGGTTTCAAATGATGTATTGGCTATTGTTTCAGGAGATTTGTACCGTATTGTATGATATCTACCAAACCACTGGTGAGAAATACAGGAATGGATGCAAAAATACACTTTCGTGATGCTTTCGATTGTTGTAGTCGCTTTAAGGAGAAAACATGTAAACGTATTAATCAAACGATTTTTTTTAAAACATTGCTTTTCTACAACTCTGACGTCATTGACCGACAAACGCATAGACATTTGATGAGTACCTTTTTTTCTGAGAAGTTTGACAGAACAACAAAAACACAAAATAAAGACGGACGTTAAAGCTCTGATGACCAGAAAAGAACGTGGAGTTTGTTTTATGTTAGCCAATGGTTTAAATGCCGGACGAGTCTAAGTAACAGTGATGCCATCATTTTCCTCTTTGGAGTTTTTTTATCAATGCAGACATATCTGATTCATTGTCCCCCGTTGTATATATATTGGTGTATCGGACGTTAGGTTGTGACAAAACCAATATTAGATTTGAGTAGGTGTTGAACGTCGATGGGTTAAAGGATGTTTCATCTTTGTAATTTTTATTATTGTGTATGTTCCATGGGAACAAACTGTGCCCCACTCTAAGCTGACTTGATTTTCTTTTCACACAAGGCTGACTTTGCGGAAAAGCTAATTGTTTTAATTTCACTTAAAGATGTTTTTGACAGTGTGTTGTTTATAAACAACAAGACGTTTGCTGACCACGTCGATCGTATATACCCTTCTGAACATGAGTTAAAAACATAGAGCTGCATACATTGTACCTCGATCGCAACTTAAACTACGACCACCGTGAACAGCTTAATACTTAGCTATACGATAAACGTGACGACTTCAATTTTCTGATGGTGAACTTTCAATTGCATCTCCAACATATGGTGTTTACATGTCGCAGTGTATTCAATATTGTAGGACTTGTTATATATATCGTGGTTTTCGAGATCGATGTCGACTACTGACAATCACACTAACAACACAATGATCCAAGAGTTACAGGTTGATCAGAACTTTTTTTTGTCTCCAATATCAACGGATTTTCATCGAGAGACAGTGGTTGCTGTTTTAGTCATATTATAGCAACAGTCAGCTTCTAAAGTTATTTTGCAAATGCTTACATATAGAATATGTCGACAGGATGACAATTTTACAATGGTGTTTTCATTAATGGGATACGATTTAATCCTCTTAAAGCAGCTAAGTATCATACTCAAATCAGCTTAATTGCATCGTGAATCAACCATGTTTATAACACCGAACATGGCCCCATCTTAAGTTATAATAAGTCATATCAACAGATGATAAAAAAATATTGAAACAAAACCATAATCAGACCTCAAAGTCGATGAAACAAGAAGCAAAATATGAACTAAGTAAAGATTTACATGGAGACCCTCGTACAAGAACATTCGAACAGGTGTTCCAGTAGAGCAAGAGTCATCTGCTTCATCGACGACACCCGCCATGGGAATCCTGGCCACATCCAAGTAAACATCAACCCTCAAAATGAGAACCGAAATATCTTTGTTAATCTAAACAAGTAAAAACACTTATAAGCAAACTCAAAAAGGTCCATCTTCATTTCAAAAATAAATAATAATATTTCTCTAATAATGAAGACGGCGACAATGGTTTCCCATAGTCTTCATCAACCTGCATCCCTCGAATCCCTGTGTCGTAAGTTTATTCGTTAGCAGCTGACATTTATCACGAAATTATCGCTATTCAGAGCAAACCCCAGAATAACGAATCAACTGCGACATGAAAACCACATAGGATGGAGAAGCAGGTACTTTACTATCAACAAAGGAAAAGTTCACGATCGAAAAATCGAAATTGTCGCGTTAATCATACAGTTAACTGCCCGTGTTTTTTTTATAATTTAAGTAGATATCGAAGTAAGAAGCTGATGTACATGTAAGAGAGTCTGTTGTGTCTGTTATCTTAAGTTCAGCAGGGTATATACGATCGACTAGGTTTTAATTATGTCAACCTCGTCGTTCTAGATAGAAACAAAAAACGAAACTAACCATTGCAATGCTGCTTGTTGGTTAAGAATAAAAAATAAACCCTTTTATTCTTTTAAAGAGTGGGGGGGGGGGGGGGGGGTGCGTTCACGTTCACGTTCTTAGTGCTTCTTATTTTGGTACGCTCATCTATGACGAAATGAATTGATTTGCGCAGTAACATATTGCAGCACCATTATAAGAAAAACTCGAACAAAAACGAACGTTCATGCATGATTCATTTTCTCCAATACATGCATTTCGTCAATGATCGATAATTCTATGAAAAGTGTTAACTACTTTAATTTACGCAAGCTCGGGGATGAATACATCTTGTCGCAATATTTATCTCTATGTTATATTAATTTAAGAAAATCTTCTTTAAGAAGATATGAGGACATAGCAACAACACAAACCCTCTAAACAGTATTTAGTGTTTATATAATATTGAATCAAGACGAGTAACAGTGTTATATCAGTCTCCATCTCAAACAACGAGCATCTTTATCCAGCAATGTTAATAGCACAGCTACAATATTAAAACGTTACATGTCATTTTCGATCTCAAAACTTTTTTACGTGATCATATTGTTCGCCTCCTAAGATTGCACTAAAACCAGCTACTTCTAGGAAATTTCAACGTAAATTACGTGTGGAGTATTATCTAGAGATATTAATGCCTATAAATAATAACGTTTTATCACAGAGGATATTTTACAGCACGCACCCGTGGAACCCTGTTGCCCCAGATTATAATAATGTCAAGATAGCACACAGGGTTTTGTTAAACTGTCTTATTTTTAGGAATAAAAGCGTATCTCACAGCTAATGTCAAAGTATGTACATATATCTACATTTGCGCTGTAATAAATCATACGAACATTACCAGCAGACATGCCTTTCATAAGAGGATGAACAAAAAAGTTCTCGAGACGTAACACGTGGTTTACTTATGACATCATATGTCGAGCTTATTCAATGAGAGTCTTGTCGCTTCGCTTCGAATACATGTAACAACGGTTAAATCCATTTTCAGCATAAAGACCTAGAGGATATGGATGTAACGGCTGAACTTTCATAGCACTATAAAAATTAAAAAAAAACGATTGAAGTCTTTGTTTGATATACAAAAAAAAAATATACTTACATGTAGCATTTAAATGAATTCTAATATTTTAAGATGCATTGGTCGTTTTCTATATAAATATGTTGTGTTGTAACGGTATGTGACAAGTATATGACATTTGAAGGCAAAATGCAAATGAAAATATCAAACCTGAATCAAATGAAATAGAGAAACACCAAAACAGCAACATGGATTTGTACATAAAACAGTGATAAGAATAATGACATACCAGTATTTCTCTCAACAAATGATATACTTTGTGATCCAAGTGTGATAATATAACATCCGTAGTGTACTCACTAGGACACACTTGGCTTGCAGAATGATTTTGATTCAGTTTGCTCATAAGCTATGTGCGGCACAGAAGCAGTTTGAAAAGTATGAATATTGATAGCTTCATGTTTAAGTCCTAGCAAATTGTGGCTTAGATATCAGCTAAACACAACCCATGTGAGTTAGTGTACCTTATGTTATGTTATACGGTCTTTGTTCTTTCACATAATAGCGCTTGCCAAATATTCATCGTGACTTTAACCCGCAAAACCATCGAATGCAATAAAAAGTGAAATGGAAAACCATTATCCAGGACATTCATATTATAGATATTGTGTTTCCGATTTCGCAAAGCCGAGGATGTGTTAAAGAGGAATGGTCGTCATTTAATAGCTAAATATGAAGATATGTAAATCTTCCGATTGGAATTTAGAATTTCCGAAACCTGAAGACGTTGAATCTAGTTCAATTATAAAAACATCAATTTGAGGGCAGAGTGTATGCGGGTTGCTGGCGAACCAAATAAGATGTTTGATGATGAATAGAAATGTCATGTAATTGTGTTTAAGCTTTTGACTTTGTTCTGGAACATATCCAATTGAACGAACATTGAGGTTTAATTCCACGAAGATAGGAGTTCTGATATATGAGATGAAAATAGAATGGTGATTGACAAACGGGGGTCATCTCAGCGTTAAGAGAGCTTTGACATTGTCGCCGCTTCACATGCTTACTTCTGAGCAGACGTTCAACGATATAAAATAAAAAGGGGCCTTGGATACTGGTACGGTTTTATTCCAAAGACATCCCATATACGGAAATATAAGGAGACAACTGGAAAGAAGATAGAGCTCAGTCTTGATATATAGCCTGTGCCAAAACGCCCGAGTTCATCGCATGTCTGAGATTGTACAAGTGACTACATTGTACAGTTGTATTTATATTCTTTAAGCAATAAACAAGTACATTTTGTCCATATATGCTTGTGTTTATATTGCTGCACTTTTTAAATTTAGAAATAAATACAGTATGCCGAAAAAAATGAGTTAAACTGCATCATACAGCTGTTTCGTCCTCTTAGGACTCTTTAGTGATTCTAGGGGCCAAAAGGTGGGAATCCAAAATGTCTAAACTAATGTGGAACATTTGAAGATGTACCTTTTCACGTCTGCATTTTAGGGTATCAACGTAGACGTCATGTATATACTGACATTTGCGTGTACTACGAAAATGTGTATATCACATGTATGTACTCTGTACCGTGCCACTACAAAAATCAGATAAATGTGGCTATGGAGGCTCCAGCAAACTTCGATGACTAATATATAAGTATCATAGTTTTATATGCGGAACTTTTTACAATCTTAATTGCAATGTTGAATTGTATTCATAACTTTAACATTGATTACTTCTTGCAAAATTAATCTACATGTACATGTAACGTCCGTGCTAGATCTTCGAAACAATAGTATACATAACATACAATGTAACAGAAGTTAATAATTATAGAAAGACTTCAACGAGTAAAAATATCATTTATTCATTTGGACTTCAACCACATCATAAACGAATTTCAAAAAACTTATAGAAATAAATGCATTACAATCACAAAAAGACAGATTTCAAACACAAAATGTGGTATAAAACGGAGCACTTCAAAAAATGTGCTTTAAGTGTCGGTAGAAAAGACCAGGGGATCAATGATTCAACATGTCCGCCAAGGTAATTGTGATATATATTTAGTATGAACATAAAATGTCATGAAAATAATCTTACACTTGGCAACCATGGCTTAATCGGAACTAAGGTATGATGCTTAGGTCAAACAGTTCTGAATGCAGGGAAAAGGCTGTTAGTTGTTTGTATAACTTCATGTTAAAATCTGGGACAGGAGTAACAGGAGAAGAAAAATACACGGCCACGCCGGGGTTCGAGCCCGGGACCTTCCAAGTTCTGGACGGATTCTCCACCAATTGCGATATCTGGTCGCTGACGATCTACCCGTCTAGATCCACTACTAAATCCCTTATTAAACAAAGTATCTTCGACACCGAAGACAGAAGCTACTACATCCATATTCCATCTCCCTTGAGTAAATTTCGTTGGGCGTCAAATGTAACAAGACGAAAACATGCACTGTTAGACCGGAGCTGGAACTTTCTCATTATGGACATTACTATCCCTTCTTTCGAAACTTACATTTTGCATGCATGATCAGGCTGACTGCTGACGGAATTCCTACAACAAATTGTTTTATAAGAAATAGCTTGATGGTGACTGTTGGTAATTAGAATGGTGATCATCTTACAATCCTAATAAACATTTGATCTCATGTGTTGCCACTGAAATTGTTTCTGTCCAAATACGTTGACGCTAGGGAATTTCCTTTCTGGAAAATTCTCTGTAATTTTGCGCTTAGTTAGTAACATCCTTGTGTGTTGACATTATGGTTTAGATTTTATTTTGGGGATTTTTTTTTATTATTATTATTGTAGTTAATCATTAGCGGGAATTTCCATCCCGAATAAAAAATGTACAACTCTATAATGAAAAACCGAAAAAAATAAGTACAGTTCCAAGTGAGGAATGAAGATACCCATTATTTTATTTCAACTTGACTTTTTCCATAATTTCCAATTTATCTCGATCAATATTATGCTTAAATGCTTCGTCTTCCGGATGATCATTTGCAAACCAGAATTTCTGATAAACGTTGAGTTCCTGACAGTTGTGCAAGATAGTGGAAGCAAAACAATTTTGTTAGAGTATATTTTCCCTCCTGAAAGCGTTTTCTCATTTCAGTTAATGATGGGTTTCGAATTAATTTTATTATATGTAAAAGAATTTTCGATTTAAATTGACTATACAGCAATCTTATCAACAGCATATATATGATGGCATTACGTTTGTCGACGCCAAATGCATGAGTGTTGTTTCAATATAATTGGTAGATTGTGTCAGCCGAACATCTAAATCCGACCATGGCAATTTTCCTGGAGCCTCAGACCTGCTAAATGTATACATTTTTGTAACCATTTTGAAAAGAACAATACATGAAGGAAGTTGATGATAAGCAGAAATGTCTCCATAGGATTGTGTAGGGAAAATTGTACCATTATTCTTTTCCATTTATTTTAATGTCGAACCAACCTGGCCAGCCAACAACCAGCCAACCAACCCAACTTACCCAATCAACCAACTAAACAACTAGCGTCATCACACGAATTGTTACAGACCCGTACACGTTCGCTGTTCCATCTTAGACGCAAACGGTACGGAAGTGCTTCGGAAATGCTACTCAAATGATACGGAAATTCTACGCAAACGGTACGGAAATGCTACAGAAATGCTACACGAACGGTACGGAAGTGCTACTCAAATGGTACGGAAATGGTACGGAAATGCTACACAAACGGTACGGAAATGCTACGGGTGACGCTTGCAAACGGTCGATCACATTTACGGATTTTTATAAAAACGGATCCACATAATCACAAATACAAACGAAACGAAATACCCATAATGCATTTGGAAACGTGTGCTGAAAGCGAATGTGGAGATCCAGCGTATACACATGCGTACGATTGTTTTTTAATGTTTGCTTTGCCATTAAGATTTTTCCGTCATAGAGACCTGACGTACGCTGACAGGTAGCCATGGGCATCAGTCGGAACACCTCGGGTATTCTCTTCCGAGCTTGCCGGAGAGGCCCGATGTTGTCCGACTGGCTGGGGCATATGACCTTGATATTTTTATTTTATCTTATTTAATGTTAAATTTGGTCAGATTCATACATATTGATAAAAGCATTGTTTTTTGTTTTGTAAATTTTTGAGACAGATTATTTACAAAATTCTGAGTTTATGCAGCTTATAAAAACATGAACTATTCGTTTCGTCAGATTTATTCCGTAAAATTTCCAACCGAACGTTTCGCGAACGCTTTGTAAATGACGCTAGTGCTACGGAAATGGTACGGTAGTGCGACGCAAATGCTACGGTAATGCTACGGTAGTGCGACGCAAATGCTACGGTAATGCTACGGAAATGCTACGCAAACGGTACGGAAATGCTACGGTAATGGTACGGAAGTGCTACGGAAATGCTACGCAAACGGTACGCTTAAAGTGGAACAGCGAACGTGTACGGGTCTGTATGTACATTGTATTTACAAGGAAGATCAATCATAACTCTAGCACGCGCATTTAAGACATGTTCATGTCGACAAAAACGTATATTTGGGCCTTCCTGCGGCCTGGCAGTGATTAGGCGAATAATTTGCAGGAAGATAATTTAAGGTAAGTTACATATTGTGTTCAAAACATCTGATTTTGGGTGGGCTTATAGAAAATTATGGGGTCAAAGTTGGAGGAGTGTAAAATGAAAATTTTGATTTTGAAGTTCTCAGGGACTAAAACATATAGAGAAACTTCTAGTTTGTGTAGTTTCAGTAAAATAAGTAGCAGACTTGGAGATTTAAGTTGAAGAAAAACATGTAAAAAAACTCATAAAGTAGAGAAGTGTTTTGCTCTGCTTTGTAATAAAACCAATTATAGCTACCACTCTGCTCCTCAAGGCCTTGATGTATAAAAAATTGTCGCCTTTTACGTAACAGGATTGTCTTTCAAGCAATTATCAATTACGAATGATGGGCATTAATCGAATAAGTTGCCATTCTGAAACAAAGAACCAAACAAATTGCTTTGTTCCCAGATGCTGGGTTACGTCTACAAGTGTGATACATTACGGAGGTAGAGTGTTTTCATGCGACAGATAATTTCACAAGAAACAGTATTTATGACTAAAAATGACATTTTTGATTTCCGCATCAGAATAAAGTCTTGTCAAACGAAGGATGTTTAAGACAGACGTCCAATGAGGTTTGGAAATTATTGAACGATTTCCTCTCCCTCGAATAATTGATTGTTCTGCCTAGTCGTTTTCATATCTGCCATGACATAACTGTTTTAGTTTTACCTCTTTGTATATTTTGATTTATTTCTTTATTTACACTGTTAGAATTCATTACCCTTCTCACGAAAATTCAGAATATATTAAAAACGTTTAACCATGCCCATACTTTACTTTTTTGTCAAAATCTCGATCTTTACTATAGCAGTACTGATAAATCGGTAAAAACATTCACGTGATGTCAAAATCTCGATCATTTAATGTGTCTATAAATCACTTCTCTGTCCGCTGGTGTTTATGATAAGGTACGATTATATCCATTGTAGTTATCGCCATGCCAACTATGTGACATTTTGAGGCTTGCTGTTAGTACTGTTTAATGATATTTAAGGATTAATTTTCTATTTTGTTTAGGTTATTGGGAGATAACTACAATGGGACACGGGTTAATTCAACAACTGGCGAAGCCGGTTATGTAAAATTTACCCGTTTTCCTTTGTAGTTATCCGACGATAACCTTAACAAAATAGAACGTTTATCTTTATATCTACAGTATCTTACTGTAAAATGTTCGTAACTATTTTGTTCATTATAGTCCCATCTTCGGACACAGATTTCATTTCAAAACTAATAAACGTGAGAATGGTTCAATAAATGTAACGGCATGCAATTTGCATAAATCGTTGTTAGCTACGCCCACGTTTATTGTTGGTGACGTCACACAATCGTGTTTCAAACTGAAGGATTTGCATAGCTCCACCCACATGTATTGTTGTCGACGTCATAGAAATTTTGCACGTATTCGAGTACAGTTATCAAGGTGATCATGATGGTCTGCCGTTTGTATTATAATACATAGGCAGATATTAGATATAACGAATTTTAAAAAGTCCACTGTTTTTAATCGAAAATTTGAAAATTGATGCCCCTTTTTCACCCAGAATTTCAACCTTTGATAAGTCATGTGTAAAACGTAGGATTAAATATCGTCCTCAATTGGATAAATGTTATATATTGATATTGGTATTATGATAAAAAAATATCCGAATAATTTATTGTTTTAATGCTTTTTGAGCAATAATCGGCCGATCGAAAAAGGGAAACTATATGTTTATAAGCATGTCTTATTTACTATGGTATTACGTATCATTCATATAGATAACAGAAGGTATTAAAATGCATGACGCCGACATTTTGTTTTAATGGAGACATCGCCCTTAATACCTCATTGCAAATGAAGTTAATACCCCAATGTTATTTGAATTATAATTTAAAACATATGTGAATTCCGATGTTGAATGTGAATAATGATTCAATGATTCATCAGATGTTTATTTTTTTTTGTTTTATGAACATTGTTAAAAATAAACAAGCCATAAAATGTCATCATTTGTTTCCCAGCGACCAAGTAATATAAAGAAAATACTTGAAGTCACACTGATTTGAAGTAGATAATATTTTTCTTCACTTGACATAATGTTTAACCGGAAGCTTAGCCTAAAACATACTGTAGACATTCTGTTAATAAATATGATTGAGAGTCACACAATCAGAATTAAAAAGAAAATAATTTTAAAAAAATAATAATAAAATTACGTCACAGAAGTACTTTCTCCTTGACATAAGAAAAAACAAGCTAGTCTGCAAGCACGGCACGTATCGCGGATGTTTACTCTTATCTTGCGGTCCCACCAATACTAACGATAGACGATGAAGATTAGGTCCAAAAATGCGGCGGTGTCCTTATTTGTGAGGGGATATAAAAAGGATGTAATACTCATGTGTTACCATGCCGAACAAATGCCGACACCGGTTTTTTTTTTTTTTTTGCGATTTGTCGAGATGACGCGATCGCACGATAACGCAGTGTCGTTTTGAGATTATAGATGCATGTAACTGTTTTTCTTTATATTGGGGATGACAGTAATATCTATTCAAATAACAAAATCAGAGAGGCATATGTTAAGTGGAGAATGAGAGATTGTTTAGCTTGTTATACAGTCATTTCATGGATTTAATTCAACGAGTTACATCATTATTCTTAAAACAGGTGGGTAACAGTTTCTAAAAGACAGCATTTGAAAAGAGAATAAAAATAAGAAGAAAGAGTTGCCAGGGTGGTAGTGCAACTACAGATAGACTGTAAGCTACCAAAACTTTAATATAATAATTAGCAGTGGTCCTAACGGTAAAATAACCTTCCTAAATGCATGTTTGCATTATCCTGTTAAGCTAATCTAATGTTGTAGATCGGCAAGTTATTTCCTTAAATTTACACGGGTGAATAGCGATCGTATTGTTACGATTTGTGATCCAATGGACATTGCTGATAACCATTCAGATATACATGAAGACTATAAAGATATTATCATTTAGCAGCGGGCTGTCATAGAAGGTTCTTCCTAAAGTCACGTTGAAAGGTTCGCCTATAGTCACGTTGAAAGGTTCGCTCAAAATAATGTTGAAAGGTTCGCCCAAAGTAACGTTGACCTGTTCACTTTAAGTTACCTTAAATTCGCTAACCAAAGTTATGTATAAATAATCACCCAAAGTAACGTTGAAATGTTCATCATTAAAGTCGAAGTGTTGATCTTTAGTAACTATGAATTACTGTGATAGTGAACTTGAATAGCTTGATCATCTTGTAGTGTAGTTTTAATGTTTATAATTTAATAACATTTTAGTTTTGAAAACCGTGTATACACATAGAAAAGTTCACACTTGTTATCATTGACATGTCCATCCTGTTTTCATATCAAAATACACGATTCACCCTGAAATATTCACTCAATATACCTATATTTCAGACACTTTGAAATAAAGAGATATATGACATTCAGTGATACAATAGACATAATCTACATCCGTAAAACCATCACCCAATTTCTTTCGGAACAGGTTTGCGTCCCCTTTTATCATCTTTACCCTCATACAGAACATAAAAACATCACATAAAGTACATGTTACCCAAACATTGACGTTTACAGGCAGAATATTATAATTAAAACATTAATTAAAAGAACTGATGTTTAATTAAAACTAACACATATTGCCAATACTGTGTTTACAACAGTGCATGTATGACGAGGGTTGATTAGGTTGCCGCTAAGTAATACCAAGACGCCGTATTGGAGAAAATTCTTGTCAGCCAAATTAACTCATTTTCAATATAAGTTTACACGTCAAATATCACACCTTTCAAATGTTTGATCATAGTAAACTTTCAACATGTTGTTGATTTAAACTGACAATGGGGTTTTGATCTTGATTTATAGATGTAACAAAGTTGTTTTAAATGTACTTTTCTATCAAAGAACCGCATGCTATAAGAAGTAGGAAAGGATTTATATTTTCACAAAATAACAAACTTATATGTAATTGTGTAACAGGAACAGAGAATGCCTGCTGGACCGTCGTTCGACCCCAGGACCCTCTGAATTGTAGACGGATGCTCTGACCAATCGATATATCTAATCGATTGACCAAGTCCGGTTCCGTTACATTCCTTCCTCATTAAACAATGTCTTCGACCCAGAGGACGCACGATTCTTAAATGAAATCGATGTAAGTTATACTAACACATTTGGCCCAGTCATGCTTAATCAGGTGCATTTATCTTAGTATCCTATGTATGAAATCTAATAAATGCTATTTCTTATTTTGGGATCCTTATTTGAAATAAAAATGTACTTTTGTCTAGAGTCTCTTTGGAAATCTTTTCATTATTTATATTTTGCCTCTGGTTTAATCGAGATATTGAGTTTGGATTATGGTTTTGTCGACGCTTCGAAGTCCTCTTTATACGACATAGCGTTCCGAAAGAGAAAGCATCCAATGCTATCTCAAATGCTAATCTAAATCACATCCAAGTAAATTAAATAGCCTCAGCTATGTATCACCGTGATTTTCTGCGTACATGTATTACCCGCGGGTAATACGGTTATTTGGATAAGAAAGTGCCTAATGCGGGCTATCTAACGGTTCGGACTATCTGTGGAATAATTTATAATTTTTTTTAAAAAACGGGATATACGTTGTTCAATGTTTCCAATTTTATCAACATCTAGATTTACGCTATTTGTAATTGAAATATTAACAAAATATATAGCTTTAATTATACACCTGAACATATATATTTAAAATAAACACAATATTTCCATCATATGTCTCTGATGTCCAACATTCAAAACAATAAATCATTAGTTCACATACGAGGTAAACAAGTACTCACTAGGTATACATTCGACGTATATGTCTTCAAAAATGTCTTAATTTACTTCCCGCGGGCTATACCCAGGTGCGAGTAATACACAGGAAATTACGGTATATATTTCTCAGTATATTTCATCTTAGCATTTGTTGTATTTTTCACAATGCATTTTCTAAGTTAGATTACGACAATACATTTGTATCGTTGTCCACTTTCCTTGAAAAAGAGAGCACTCATAATGCAGAAATAAAAGCATCATTTTCGGTTTGGCCAGTGGTATGTAGACAAACCAAATATTTGATAGACGATTTTTTTTTAGGTCGAAGTGTTCAAGACTCGTCAGCACATCTTTCGAGTTTTTCTTTGATATTCACATCCCTTTAATACCACTCCTGTCGCAATAAGACTGAAGCCCGCATTTAATGGTACTAAGAATTGTAGTTAGAAGTTCTGATACAGACTTAATTGCGCAATTAGAAAAGACAGTCATAACATGCTGCTTATAAGGATCCTTGTGCAGTTAAGGTATCCAATCTGGACGAGTTAGATCATCGCTTTTTTCAATAACTGCTGTCTGGGAAGGTTGCAATACTGACGAATGGTTTCGAGAGTATTTCATCGTTCGAAAAACCGCTAACAAGCACGTCTCGTTCTTTTTGCAAACAATACATGTAATCGAGTTTGCAAACAAGTAGCACGTTATCATCCTTGTCTGCAGGCACAACTTCATATGTATCATGAAGATCGTTGAGAGTTGCATCTTCTCTTAAAATGAATCATATTCTGCATGGTCACGTTTCGTTCATTGTCGGGCATAATCTTCTATAGAGTTTAAACATTTGCGTACTCTTGAAATTCACATTCCATGCGATGGATGGAGTCCCGATACTTAGGACCTTTCGTGAAAAGCCCCCGAGGTTTGTGTTAGGGATGATAGTTCATTGTCCTTTTTGCAAAATAATTTTGATCTTTGAAGTTTATGTACAATTTTGCAGCAAGGGGAAGTTATCTAACATTTTATAAGTTGTCTCCATTACAATCCACTGGTAACGATACATTTGTTATATAAATTACTCTTATGCGCCAGAATGAGATAGGATAATTACCATTGGTAATTGATATCGTAGTAATTGCTGACTTTGTTTTATTGGCCTATGTGGGTCCTACATGATCTTCAAAGACTATAGTTCTTAAGTACGACGAGAGGAAACGATTGTAAAATGTGGGATATCATTCGTGTTACAATACATTAAACCTTAACTATATTATCATCTCAAAGTGATGGACTACTTTTTCCTGTAAACACTAATAAAATAAATCAAGCATGATCGAAGGTTGGCATCCTTCATTATACGCCGCATTTGTCTACAACACGTTTAATGTTGTCCGTTCAAATAACGCCTAACAGAGCTTACCCAAATCAATCTAATAGTATTGCTTTATATCACGTGATCACATGAACTAATCACTGATCGACTGAATCAACTGGGGGAGATTGAGGAGCATATAGCGTTGATTGAGTTTGAAAGAATCAGAAACAGTCTTAATAAAGATAACATTATCCTGATTCGCATCGTAACAAATTCCATGATAAAAATTCTGTTTCGGCAGCCGATATTACCACTAATCACTTAATCCTTGCCTAAATGTATTGTTTTCCTGCTGTGCAAAATAAAGCGAAGCTTACCTAATAAACAGCAAAATACCACTTTTCTAATATTTCTAAAAGTTTTTATGTTGCAGCCATTCAGAAACTCATTTAAATATAGGGATACGGAACTGTCTCTTTTGTATAGGGTAGTTGCATTTACTAAGAATCCGTACGTATAACGTTACATTTACATTTTAACTGCCCATGGACTAGATGCATCTTCTGGGCTCTATATTTAATATTTTCCAATAACATAAATTGGAACATTGGGACGTCACCCGGCATTTGACGTCATAAGTGTAGCGTTGGAGACTGCACTGCTCCACTGTCACCTGGTTGATGTTCTCTGTATGGATTTGCCTGACGTTGAGACACGTTTAAACTAATACTATATGTATATTTCTGCAGCAATGTCCATTGCTTACAAAACAACATGTAAACATAACTATTGGTTGTCATATTTTTTCTTATTTACTTGTGTGTAGTATACATTAGCTTACCACCATATTCAACAAAGTGCGCTAGCACGAACCATTCAATATGGAGGTGCGCCAATGTATGTCACACCCAAATGAATGTCACTGTTGTACAGTGTTGTCCCACTGTCACTAATCTAATTCTCCTAATTCTCTTTTGTCGACACATTACTTCTGTTTGACATGCAATTGCATGAGACAATACGAGAAGTGTGTTATCTTAATGTGACCAAGATTTACATGGCGGGTCTCCTCGATAAACCAGAAGACGCTCATTTTTCTGGAACACCTGGTCTTATTCTCGTGGTCTTTAACGAGAGTCTCCATGCGAATCTTTACTTTGTTCCTATTTTGTCTCCAGTTTAATCGGTTTTGAGTTCGGATTAGGTTTTTTGACGCTTTGGTATTCTCTGTATTTTATATCTCTTTCACAAACACCTGTCCTAACGTAATACGTGTAGTACCTTTAAAGGTTCTCTATGTTTTGGAGGTTTTTTTTATTAAGCTTTGCTGATAAAACTGATGGTGAAACTCTGTTAAGGTGTCATGACCAGTTTAACATTTGTTTGTATCGTATACAGTCATCAGAGCACACTTCTGGTAAATTGTCACTATATATTAAGCTCTAATCACTCACCGACTAAATATCTTCAGGGCACGATTGTTAAACTGGTTAGCTAGGTGTGTTTAACATCTTATAATCGTCTGTCGACTCACGAGGGCTGTGAAGACTCGGGAGTGTGTTACAATACCAAGACATTGAAGCTAGGGGAAATGTCAAATCAAGTTTGTGCACTTTTAAATTAGGTGATATACACATACAAAAAGTTAATTATTTTGTGGTGTGTAGTTGAAACAAAGTGGGGGACACAAATAAGAACATTTATGTATCTGAAATTATAACGTATTAAATAGGGATAAATATCTTGACCAACAGTTCAAAATGGCAAAATTACATAATCTGAGAAATTATAAAGCCACTTAAATAATCACAAATATAAGACAATTGAATATCAGATTGGTATACCAGAAAACACCAAAAGTGAGTTTTGAATCGTTCACTTGCCCATATTATATCTGCACAATAAATTTATAGGTCCATGCCTATAGATACTAAATGTTGTGTTGATGGTTAATAGAACTTTGGAGAAAACTTTATAGGAAAAGAGTTAAGAGCCAGGATTCGAAGTGTGGTAAACAACATCTGAAGAGTGGGGCCAAGAAAGACTTCGACCGGAGGGACCATTGAAGGCCCCTAGTACATTGTGTGCAACTTAAAATAGGTTGCAAGCTTGTCGATTTGCTGTCGTGTTCCAATGCTATCTAAAATAAGAACGGGTTGTACAAATCGTCTGTAACATTTTTCTTTTAAATACGTCTTATACCAAAGTGTCGTTTTCCAAATCTTCATAATGCAGTGTATTGTTATGTCATTTGCATAATATATTGGGGCAGTGTATGATTATCTTGCCTATTAGAAACTGTTGTTTGATCATTATATTTATTCCTGTACAAATCTAGAAAGTGTTGTGTTCTGTTACATTAAGAGGTGTACAAATCTATTTATTTTGTGTATAATTTTAGGAGTGTAAATAATTAGTTATAAATTTCATTACAAATAAAGACAGTGTCCTATAGTTTTCTATTTGGTGTTGCACAAATCTGGTTTTGTTTCTTCTGTGTATAATATCAAAAGTGTACAAATCTATTTTTTGTGCATGATTTCCTTATTGTACAATTCTAGATATGTTTGTGCATCTTTTCATGAGTGTACAAATTTAGTTATAGATGTGCATAGTTTTATGAGAGAAGAAGTCTAGTTTGTGCATAATTTCATGAGTGTACAAACCTAGTGATTCGGTGGTTTACAAGCGCGACGCTACAAGTATCGAGGATGTTAGAAATAAATGGGCATTTTTGTTTTCAATTCATTTCAACAAATGAACAGAACTGTGTAATTACAGATAAAATCGATGACATTCTGCAGATTCAGTTTTTATTTCATCCGGATTCTGTTATTTAGATACGAGGAGAACATTAATTTCAAAGACATTTATTTATTTGTAATGATTAAACGGTGAAAAAAGGAAATGTGATTAAAGATGTTTATAACAAAACACATAACCACAATACAAATTACTGCACGTTTTAGCTGCTAATGAAGAAAATATAAAGATGTTGTTTCAATTTTTGATAGAAACTGAAAGCGAAATGCCAAGTAGTTTAGTTGTTTTTTATGATTATTCTTTTTTATATCAATCTAGAAAATTTGTAAAGTAAAACAGAAATAATTTAAATCCATGGAAACTGCTAATGGATTTAGCCAAAACATTATTATTTTATTTGATAAGGAAGGTTAAGTATCACTGCTTAGAAATGCAGTTTGTAATATTGTATCAACACGGATTTATATGTGTATTAATTGGATTGTATTTTCCTATATGAAAATAAATCGACAAATTTAATAATATCGGTGTTGCTGCTATATATCAATAGTAATTGATAACGGCGATTTTCTATTATAGATTTCAATTTACAATTCTTCTATGTGTGGTTTAATGAAAACGCTGAGACGAGTATGATTAACTACTGGATTCTGTGCATGCAAATTACAATATTAATTTCCTTTCTTGTTTCCTTAATTTGCATTTTATATCAAAACAAAACAATATAATGAAATGGTTTTTGAGGATATGTTTTTGTTCTTTGTCATAATTTAATGTAAAATTATATTAGCCATTTGACAATAACTGCGATGCTCAGTTATATCAAAGCATTAAAGGACGTGATATGATATTAAGAAAATGTGTAGTTTGGATATGTATTGCTGCTTGCGTCATAAAAGCTTACTAACATTACTTCGCTTTAAAAAAAACATATGAATCGTATTTCATTTTGCTTTCAAGCCTGGATTGTTCATGATTATTTAATCTTATCGTGATCCAAATCCGTCAACTCATGCAGACATTAATTTAACTGCAGATTTTGAAAAATAAAATGTAACCACTCTGTATTTCATCCCTGAATTACGTAATTGCTTACAGGACAAGTACCTTTCCTATTTTTTTTGATGTCGCCACATAGTTTTGCTGTATGGTATATATTGTCTGTAGGAGCTCATGTAAAACTTTGTAACTTAATTAGATTTACATGGCCGTTGTCGTCGATGAAGCGAAAGACGCTTACTCTTCCATAACACCTGGTCTTGGCACGGAAGAGTAAGTTTGTTTTCTTCGTCTACCACACATTGTTAAGTATTTATTGACAAGCAAGAAATTACCGTTTTTCATCTTTTTTAGTTTTTATTTTATTGAAACCTGTTTTAGGTATGACAGCATTTCTACCAAATAATTATGTGGTAATGGATTTCCACGCACTTAAAACATGTTAAGTCCATTTCGTGCACGATAAAACATCTTGCATAATTGTCTGGCAGTAAACATTTTGTCCTAATCTCCATCGAAACAGAAAATGAAAGTTTAATGAATCCGTCTAATAAATCATGCAACACAGATCACGTGTACGCGCGTGCTACTCTTCTGTTTATACGACGCTCAATTTGTAGTCAATTATTCAATGACATTCTTCCGGTGTGTTTTGTTGAATGGCTGATAAATGTAGGATTGTTTTACACGTAGTTTGAGAAAAGGTTTAGGCAAACATGAATTCGATGAATTATGTAGAAAACCAAGCAATTAAAATGAAATATCTGCGTCATCGGATGTCAGTTCCAATAAGAACATGCATCAAAGAACTGTTGTATCATTAGGAGTGATACAAAAGTCGAAAATAACGCTATACTGGAAACGCGTTTAACAAAGATGACGTAACACACATACATGTACATGTGCTGCATCTTTTAAATTTAGTAATGTATACAGTATGCTGAGAAGATGCATTATACAGTTGTGTCGTCCTACTAGGACTCGTCAATGATGCTAAGGGCCAAACAGTTGGAATCCGAGTTTATCTGAACTTATATAGAAGCAGAAGGGCCAGGTGCATTAAACTTTTTAATTGAAGAACTTTGGAAAAAAATAGTACCGTATCAATTCATATCGTATACTACGAATGCGTATATATGTTTAACCATTCTTCTACTCAAATGAGATAACTGTTGTTATGAGGCTCCAGCAACCGCTAGGACTAAAAACAATCCGCAGGCAGAGGCTATCGCCTTGTATCATAAAAGATGACACAACACACTCACATGTGCCGTACCTTTTAAATTTAGTAATGTATATACCGTATGTCAGAAAAATCAATTACACTGCATTATACGACTATTTCGTCCTTCTAGGACTCGTCAGTGATGCAACAAAACACTACCAATTAATCGTGGAATTTGTTAATCGCTCATGCAGCTTTCCTGTTATAAGAAATTCAAATGCGGTTATTTTAATGGCGAGCATGCTAACGGTACAGTAAACTATCAAAGTGATAAGAACGATACATGTAACAGATTATGGCAATACCGACATTTAACACGAGTCGATTGTAATACGTTCGTTGACAATCAGCCTTGAATGCTTTTAGTGGCTGGATTTGGCGCCAATAATCTGGTGGAACAGAGCGGCTGAACCTTATTGAAACAGAGGATACTTATTAAACACACCAATTTTAATCTTGCTCACTGTCACATGATCTAAGCATTTAAGTTTGTTGGCGATTACCTGAGGATAACATTTCGCTAAAGTGATAATTTCCTGTTTTCAGTTATTTTTTTATGATGCTAACTCATCAGTTTGTTACATCATTCTCCCAATCGTACGATAGGTAAAACAAATAAATACATAATTACAAATGTTAAAGTTAGGAACATATGAGAAAGAAAAATAAAACAATTAAGCAGCTTAAAATGTTCAACAAATGTGTATCGTTAAGGCGAAGTTAATTAACATCCGTATACAACGACGTAACACCTATTGACATTTCATTTTAACAAGAACCTATAGTCGGTTTTATCTTTTCACGGTTAAAATGGAACAAATTAACTCTTGTACTTTTGTAATGATGTCAATGATTGGAGCCGAACATTTCCTCTTCCGCTATTTTCGGTTGTAAGAAGACATTTCATTCTGTTAACATTTATTTTGTCTCCGCTTAAACAGTTTATGCAGGAAACGTTCACTGTTTTGCCTTTTCGCTCGACTTAATTGTTTCGAAGGTTTTTGATCGAAACATATGAATATTGATTATTTCAAAATATCTTCGCTGTCCAAGAGTTTAAATTAATTCTGATAGTCTTATTAGTTGTGCTTTGCCAACATTTTATCAGAATGCAGCAAGTAAACCGTTAGAGCACGATTCCTGGGTGTATTTGCAAAACGATTTTACAATATACAAAATTGATTTATGTACCCTGTTTTATTGGTTTATTAAATGTCTCATAAAAATATTGATTCTTGTAAACAAACAGTGTTCAGTAGTAAGTATATGTAAGTTCTGTTTGCGCTTTACATATTGTGCCTAATTACATGGAGGATTGCACCATTTGAAGCTCATGTATGTAAGCCCTAACCTAACCCTAACTCTACTGCACTGTTTCTTGAAGCGCAATTTCAAAAGTTTGTTTTTCTGTTAAAAAACGACAATATTTTTCATTTGATTGCACTGAAATAGGTACATTTGCCTTAATTTGATTGACGAGCTTTGGAATAAATTTTATATTTTCCTCTCCAGGTCACTTTGGTATGACGATCACCAATGTTAGTATAACGAGCATTTCTCTCGCCTGGGATGACTTCAAGCCGCCTGGCTACAGGTTTGAGTATAGCATCCTGTACTCTACCGTGTACTCCAACGACACGACACGATGGACCCGCGAAGAGGTGAGTACTTTATTGCTATCTCGCCAACGCTCGCGGCAAACGAGAATTAGATTAAACTGGTGTTACAAAAATACACATTAGCTAGGAGGAAAATTAATTACTAGCTGACAGTGGAACATATCAAAACACGGGGCCGAATAAATTAATCGGGCTCCTGAGTCCGACGTCATAGTTAGATGCCTTGAAACGTTCGTTATATGTACGCTTGTTTGTAATAAGATTTATCGTGATTAGTTCACGTCATTGTGCGGTTACTCATCAATATCAACTAGGCATCGTCTTTTTTCAGCACGGGGACATGTCGTTAGTCACTGTGTACGGACTGCAGCCAAACACGTTGTACTTCATTAGAGTCGCTACCTGGCAACAGTTGGACGTCATCGCAAACCTGACAGAGACAGTCGTTATCAGCACGGCAGGTGCGTCTTGTCTCATAACAATTTAAGTGCAATTAGATCATTGTTCGTAGATCGAGAGGAGGGAATTGGTTGTGTACCACTGTGGACAGAACGGGGTGTAACACAATAGATCTCCAGGAACCACAAAGAGTTCTAGACATACAATGTATATGTATAGTAGAGCGTACTTCATTTTATAATAGTATATTACCGGAAGACAATACAGATTCTTGCTGTTGATAAGTGTGAAACTTTTGTGTGAAATTGTTCGGTCTTCCTTTTTCATCTTGATTATATTTGAGAGTCAAGCACATGTACGACGGCTAAAATGATATCGACCTATAGCACGTTACTCGGTATCAAATAAGTTCATATAAAACATTTTACTCAAATTTTAAAACATATATCTTCTGTACAGAACACATATCAAATTGGGTAAAATTGAAATACAAGTCGGATACGATAATAATTTGAATGTACTGTGCCTGTAATAGAGAGTCGCCATTATCAGTTTTATGTATTCGTAGACTAATGGCCTAGCTGGCTGCATTGCTATCTATCAACAAGGTAATCTCACTTTTCAATGGTCATAAACATTTCAGGTTAGGAAATGAGGATAGCTATTTCCTATAGAATATTATTTTAAACAATATCAAAGTTTACGACACTGCAGAGATACAGAAAAGACAGGGAAGAAACATATAAATCCATAAGATTTTGATGGTTTCATTTAAAACAATGACAGCAACAACCATTTCACAGCGAACATTTTGCCATGAGTAGATGAAGAAATAATGATTGTTTTAAAGTAGACCATAAAACGAGAAAATAAACTCTCGTCGGAACCAAACGGTGCGAGTTGTAATTTATCAGTGAATCAATGGAACCATAACACAAGACATAGCCATTCTAGATATAAATATGAAAATTTGACCGAGTTTAATGAGAGATCATTGATGATATAAAAGAGAATATATAGCCATGTTTAAAACCCCCCTTAGATACTTTACATAATAAAAAAGGTTCTTATTATTATATTGTTCTTTATTGGTGATGATGAGCACATGTCAGGCCTTAAGTAGAATTAACACACCTTGTATTGCTATTTCATCTTATCTTAAAAACAAAAATATTTGCAGTAAAAATAGTATTCAACTAACTCTATCCTAAAATCCTGAGAATAATGACTCGGTTCTCACTTTGAGGGCTTAACATTTTCTTTGATGTGACGTGGTGATTTACATGGTGAGTGTCGTAGAGGAAGCAGAAGACCCTTACTGGTCTTATTCAACGTTTTAAATGGTTTCGATGTTAATCTTTACTTTGTACATAGTTTGTCCCTAGATTAATCGATTTGAATTCGGATTATGGTTTTATTGTCCCTTATGTATTCTTTTATTGTTTTATATCCATCAAATTAACGATTTACTATTTCCATGTGCATGTGATGAAACACTGAAAAGTTTAGTTGAGTTCCTGATGTGTGTATTATCCCATCCAGTTCTACCGTACTGTTATTACAACAATAAGCAGTTCCGGGTGGGACAGGAGTTCCAGATCGACTGTGAGGACGTGTGTGTCTGTATGACGGACGGGGAGCTGGAGTGTCGTCCTGTATGTAACGATACCTCCCTCCTCCTCCCCACGGCCCCTAACCTCGTCTGCCGTGAGGAGATGAACGGGTGCTGTCCGACCACTGTCTGTGACGAGAAAAGTCTTTTAACAAAACCAGGTACAGTTCATATTCAAAAACATATTATTTTCGTTTAACGGTAATGAAAAATAAGATATTTAGTAATGCTGTCGAGTTGTATTCTAACAAAAGTGCTGAATGCCATTGTAACAGAGATATTAAATCTTCATTAGAAAAGTCAATGTCTTAGGAGATAGATACATCAGTCAAGGCCAATCTCTATGGAGATGCATTTCTGGCATATTAAGTGCATTATTTCCTTGGAAATTCAAGAGATGAATGGGGCAAGTGTCATAAAATGAAAAACAGAACACGCTGATATCACATATTTCAATGTTCGTATTTTCAAATTATTTATTGGTATCACTTGTTCCTACTTTAATTCTGACAAGTGTCGTTAATGACACATAACTGCAATAACTGCATCAACCTTAAAATAATCGCCGTAAGATCAAAAGAAATAAAAGTCATTTAAGGGTGTATCCTTTACATCTTTTCAAAAAATCAATGTGATGGAATGTTCTAAGACATAACATTCAATTCATCGTGGTACAGAAGTAAAGTTTCAGAAAATTAACATGGCGTTGTCGTCGATGAAGCAGAAGACGCTTATTCTTACGAAACACTTGATCTTATTCTTGTACTTTTACAAGGTTCTCCATGTGAATCTTTCCTTTGATCATATGTTGCCCCTGGTTTAAAGGATTTTGAGGTAGGATTATGATTTTCTTATTCTCAATTTTGTTTTTAAATTCAAAAAGTTCTACCCCAGACTCAACACTTATGTGACTACAGTTGCATTCAGGCACAAGACTTCCCGATTAAATATATTTTTTAGATGATTGCTAATCCTTAAAAAAATCTACATTTCTCATGCTAGTTTCCCCTTGAATTTATAAAAGTAAAGTTATTGATGGATTCGTGTTGTTTTTCGACTTTGTTTATGGTGAAATAATGTCAAAGAATATCACAAATCCATCTATGTTGTTTATATGTAATATTATATTTGTGATGCATGCAATCATGTTGCTCGGTATGGATTTATGTTGATAAACCATCTACAAACAGTTGGAACCTCTATCATCCAGCCTGAGGACCAGCCGTGTTCTAAATATAGTGATCGGGGAATCAGGACGTGGCACAGAGACTGCCATAGTTACTGTAATTGTACCGGAAGTGACGTCATGTGTTACCCCCTCTGTACGACCAGTCCAGTGTCCGTGTTGTCAGGTTCTGACTGCCGCCAAGTCAATCAACCTTATCTCTGCTGCCACCAGTGGATATGTGAGCCATGTATGTAAACTTTAAGAAAGTTTTAGTTACATTGTGTCAACGTAGATACAATGTCATAAAAGATTGCAGAACCCAAAAGATTGTATATCGAATAAGTAAACGTTCAACAACAACTTCAGCTGTGGCTTCATGTTTATTTTGTTATATTTATTTACAAGAGATTTAAACTGGTTTCACGAATATCATCATCATCGTCCTCATCATCATCATCATCATCATCATCATCATCATCATCGTTACAAAATCACAGTATTTCATCTGTTTAAATATTACAGTTATGTTTACAATTCAAATAATATAAATATTTAAATCGATATGTAAAAAGTTCTACTTCAAATTTGCAAAAACTCGAGAGGGTAAATGTCATATCCTGCTTTAGTAAGTTTGTCACCAATAGCAATATGTATTATAGAACCAAAACATTTATTGCTTGATGTCCATTTCGTTTTTGTATGTTTGAAATATTTTGTATTCAGACAACGTCCACACAGTGACGCTTAACGTGACGCTTGAGTTAGACGGTCGCTGTGAAGAGTCTGACCCGGTCCTTTTATCCTTGCTGTCTGAGGCTGGGACGTCCTTAATGTACTTCTACAGTTTGAGGGAGTGTTCCGTCCCCCGGGCTGACGGGGTGTCGTGTACGATAGACAGAACCTATATACAGTGTGGGCCGGAACAAAGTTTAGATAAGATCCACCTTATGTTGTCCTTATCACTTCACGTCCGGTTAGTAAAATACCACAACCTATTCTAATGAATTATCGTATCACTGACGAATAATTCGTACTGACCACAGGGACCTGATGATCTGTTACTGCTGGTCTTTGAAATAAAATAAGGTGTTTAGAGTATTTTTTAAAAAAACATTGGGGGGGGGGCGTAGATCAATTTGCGATAAAATTTGCCTCCCTTATATGGTAATATATGTCAAATAACCATTGAGTGGGGGAATTACTTTCATACATATAGGCTAATATTCAACCAAATCTATGATTAAATCGGCTTCAACTTTTTATGTGTTACGATTTATTTTACAGAATCACCCATCATAATATCACGTTAGACGACCTTGTCGCCATGATGTACAACACCACCGAAAGTATGACGTCAGCAGCCCTGTATGACGGAAACATGACATTTCCTTTGGTGGCTGTCCATATTACAAAACCCATTTACACATGTTGTAAAGGGTTTTCTTGGAATGGTTTTCAATGTGGTAAATAATTATATTGATACTCCAGAAAAATCAAATTTGAAATATACTTTGTTAAAACTTTGATAATTTTTCTTCGTTTTAATGCAACCAAAACCTATAGATAGTCGACATTAAATGTGAAAAAGAATAAAGTTCACTTGTTTTCATTAAGTTAGTATTTTTTGTGATATTAAGATGGTCAAAATGTCAAAATCATTATTTAATTGCTGTCAATCGGTGTTTTCCTGAGGAAGGTCACTCTTGATTGAATACTCTATCGTTATTTTCCATTTGAACCATTTCAGTGGACCTGAGCGAATCTCCCAGTCGTCTGTTCCAAATTTACGAGGTCCTGGAGCGATCTGTGGTCCTCAACTGGTCTCTGTCTCTCTATGACGAAGACGTGACCAGTATTGTCGTCTGCTGGAAACAGTTAGACAAGGAGACACAAGTCACGCAGATTCCTGTTAACAAATCAAGGACAAAAGTTCACATCACTGACCTCAATCCGTCCACCATGTACACGGCGTGGCTGGACGTTCTTGTACAAAACGTCACTTGGGTCCATTTCCAGGAGATCCATTTCTTAACCACAACAGGTAATTTTCATTCTGAAGGTTATCATATATCATTGTATCTGGTGAAACTCCTCATAATGGCTGATACATTACGCTCTGTATGACAGGTGGTTTAAACACACCGTTTAAGTACTTAATTTGTGACCTAACTCTCTCCCAGTTGATATTTGTATTTCTCTTATCCTGGACAGGGACATCCACACTTTTACCGTTGTGACATTTTCTTATCTCACCCTTGGTCGAGACACGCTCTCAACAATTGTATGACGTCGTAGCAACAATACGATGACGTCACGACAACAATTCAATGACGTCACGTTGACACCTCGATAACATCACATCAACATTGTCTTGCATTGATGTACATGTATCGTCAATATTAGATATACATGAGGTTTAACAGGGTAAGAGAAAAATAATCATTCACCTCCATGGTAGTGAGACAGGAGGTCTCAATCCCCGGGGATAGGATTCCCCTGTCTCACACCAAGGGGGTGAAAGATTCTTTTAGTGTTTAATGTATTTGTTTATAAATCTTTGATGTGTATTGAACACATACTAATTTAATCAGTATTAAGTGAAATGCTTTCAAAAATGAATAAAGAAAAGATTTATACACAGATAATAAAAACAGATGTGCCAGAGGAGTAAGCGTCTTCTGCCTTACCAACCACACCCCGCCATGTAAATCTAGGTTACATATAAGTAAAGGTCAGGTCCTCAAAAATAGAAAATAAGCATTATTCTCAATGACAACAAATAGTTATACCAATGAGCTCATTCAAGGATAAGGAATATCCCTAAATGAGACAAATATTCATTACCCTGAATCTCTAAAATTACATCGTCGATATACATGGAATTGAAATTAAACGATAAGCTCCTCGTCAAATGTAGTCTCGTATGAATAGGAAAACAAATAAGATTTCAGGTCATACAATACAATTACTTAAGTATGTACGTCTAAAGTATCATAGTACAGTGGTCTTGATAGTACAAAGAAAAAACTAGCACACACACACATACACATGTCCTGACCCTTTAAATTTAGTAATAGAAACACTGTGCCAAAAAAAAAAAATGAATTTCACTGCATCATACCGCTGTGTTGCCTTTTTTGACCCATCAGTGATGGTGGGGTTCCAATCGAAATGTTCTTAGCTACTGTAGAGGCAGACGGGTCATGTGCGTAATTCACCATTTAAGCTATGCATTGAGCAACAATGAGTACTGTATAATTTTATTTTTAAATCCTGTACTTCGAACAACAAAGAAAGCAACAATGAATAACAATTATCAGAAAGTACACTAGAATGCAAACACCAAAAATTCTCCATGCATTGAGAAATGATTCAGACTGCAATAATCATCTTATACGCTTGAAATATCGTTACCCATTACATGAATGGCTCCCCCTGGCCATTAAATAACAACATAGACAAACGATAAGCGACACATAGCTACAAGTATTCATCTCCAATGGTAGACAAGAGAGGTTTTATCACATTACACGAAGGTTAGAATCAAAAGTTTCTACGTCAGTGATGTGATTTGACCCATTCGTTATACAAGGACCAAAGTATACACCAAAGACACTAAAGACCTCGTAGAGATATAGGCGTCATTATAATGGCGATATTGTTAAGAGATGGGATTTTTTTTTCTTCTTTCCATGTTGACGTTTTTTGTCTGATAATCTTGTCTTCTGTGTATCTTGTTTTGGCTGTGTTTGCTTGGTTAGAAATAGCGTTATTGGTCTGCTGTCTCGCTGTTCCATGTTAGTTATATCGGCATGGAGAACGGGCCAGAGGTACATTGGGGAAAAAAGATAAATCGAGGTATATAACGGTATTTGAAACAGAACAGTTCTACATTTGCTTTTAAAAGGAGCGTCTGCATTCAAAAGATTTACAAGGAACGTATAATATCTTGGCATCTATGAAATGGCACATAATTCACGTACAATTGTGTCCATGTGGTGCATTTTTCAAACAAGATAAAACTCTAGATAGAACAAAGTTACTCATGAAAAATGGTTCTTTTACAATAGGCATACATTGATACCGGAAAGATGTACAGTGTATTCCAAGTCGTAAACACTCAATGCAATGAAAGACATCATATGCATATAAAGTTTTGCTCATAAATATGAAATATTGTCCTTTTCATTTTTATCTTTATTAAGGGCACTTTCCAGAGACTACATTTACTCTTTTAGCGCGATTTGGTTTAGTTCCGAATGAAATATACCCATGTGTGTACAGGGCGAGTTTATATTCTATGTTGCTGAAGGGTGAAAATAATCAGGGGCGAAAACTTGCCGGTAAACAGTATTTGCACTGCACCGACTACAGGCAAAATGTACATGTCATAATCACAATTTCCTCGTGATATTTGAAGGTTGCTAGATTTTGCTACGCTCATTAGTCAAACTCGTTAATTCGCGATCACTTTTCCGGTTTTCAATTCGAGGAAGTCACACTTTACTAGGTTTTATTTTGATTGATGGTGCTAATGAAGCAGTAGACACTTAACGTTTGGCCTTTTCTCCTTGTTCGATTCTTTGTTTAAGGTTTAAATTATCTTTGTTTTGTTTTTGTTTTTTGTTTTCAATTCGAGTTGAATGTTTGTTTTACAATGTATTCTTTATACAATATTGAATAAAATAAATCAAAATCAAAATCACAATAATTTGATTGAATATTGTAACCCTAAAGTTGACGAAACTAAGGCCAACCAATCACGAGCCAGACTTTTGTCAAAATACCTTAACCCCAACACGATAAAAGTATCACTAATTAAGATGCCATCGTGATGTTCCAAGTCGTAAACACAACGTACATGTACATTTATGTACGTTCTTTTACCGTATCACATACAAAATGAGTTAAGTTGGAATAAGCAGAGCGTAGATTTATCATAACCAAGGTCATCTCTATTTTAAAATTAGCGTTACCAATTGTTGGGACACAGTTGGGTTACTTAATTAATATATGATTTGGTTAAAAAGGGATACAGAAGGCACGCCAAAATCTAGTGTAGGACCAGCTATGTCTTGTTGATAAGGCGTAACAATTGTATACAATATTATATCAATACCAGATTCTATGATGCCAGAAAAAAACCGATTCTCATCCTATTTGTTATCTGTATAAATGTGATCCTTCAACTTTAAGTAACTTTGTTACGCGTCTGGCCGGGCTGACTTTCGATTGTCTGGCTGCAATATCTCGTCCGGGATCTTTACTGACGGAGAATAGAAATTACACGGATGAACATATTCTTTCTGGTGAATTACCCGTCCTCGTTGGCTCTCACTGCAGTTCTGAATTGATTCTAGTACGTAAGATTGACAATGTTGATACTAAAGGTTATTTCGCCGTATCTTTAATGTTGTTTGGGTGATTTGTCCTTTTTGATTGGCAAATTCATATTGTGTTCAGTAAAGGGTTAAAAGTAAATGTTGATATATAGTATACGCTTTCATGATCAAAATATCTGTAAATATTGTCTATTATTTCTACAGCTTCACATGAACGTTGTCAAATTAGGCTTACTCCATGCCAGAAAAAGTCGACTATGTGTAAAATTCAATGATTTTCACATGTTGTCCTAGTTTAATCGATTTTGAGATCGGATTATGGTTAAAGTGTTCTCTGGGGTTTTTTTTATTATTTTTTCTTTACTTCCAAAAATTCCTTCAAGCAAATCACGTTATACACATGTATATAATTGCTCTTTTGACCAAATAATCAGCAAAAATATATGGTCCCAAAAACTGAATATTCTTTTGAAAATAAAAGATTGATTTGTAAATAAAAAATTGATGAATGTTTTAGTTTACTAAAGAAGCATAAGACATCTTTGGGCATTTCAATATCATTTCTTCTAAAATATGCACAATAACAAAAATAGATTTGTGAAGGACTGGTATGGTACTTGGTACTACTTACTGTTCAAATCTAAACAACACATTCGTCAAAACATTCGGACACTTTATATGATTTATGTTCTTCAGCAAAGAACAAATTGAAACATTGTATAAACTGGTATGTTACTAATTAATACCGGAAAGCTAAGTACCGTAAATTCAAAACCACCATGCCTGTTCGAAGCTGCCATCTGACAATTCATCCGAACATTTGTAAATGATCCAGTTAAGATCACAGAGGTAAAGAAGTGTAATCGTAAGAAACATACTAAGTATCTGCAATTGTTTTTGATTTTTTTTTTTTACATTTTCTAATCACACCGAAACCGTCATATGTCCTTTGTACTGTTAATAGGGCTTCAGTTTATTTTTAGTAATTTTTACAGCGAAATTGTACCGTTTTAACATTTATCGTGCTTTTGACCTTCGTACATGGGTATTAACATGTCCTCATTCAATTCAATTTATCTTCAGATCTAAATGTTTAACTTCTTATGAAAGGTTGGTTTGACCTTCACAAAGCTGTCTGCTGGATTTCTGCTCAGTTATTACTGATTGTCAAGATTAATATCATCTACATAGCTAACACCATGTCCATGGCTAACAGCATGTCCCCTTATTGATACAGAGACAAACCTGTTTAGGCATACATCACATTCTTGTAATCGCCCTTAAGAGAGTGTTTCATCACGTCTATCACTTTGGTTACTGGGCCATGAAAACTTGTAATGGGTGTATAATGAGGAAACAATTGATTACGTTGGGAAAGAGCATTTATCTTCTCATGTATGAAAGCTGTGCATCGTTTTTTAATAGAGCGGTGCTGTACTCTGAACGATACAGATTATATTCGTTACGTGTGAAGCACGCATGCAACTCCTATCAGGGATAACAAAGCCGTTGTTATTGATTTACTACGCAAGACTCAAGGTCAGATCTGTATGTGATCTCTACAAACGTAAATTTTTACAAAATAAACCGGGTGCCGTCAATCATTGCACTGAATACCGTATTTCCTAGTTTTTAACAATATATAACTTAATCATCTGCTATTTTTTAACCTTAAATATACCCCACGTTTAAGTTTGATAAATCTGCAAAAAATATATATATCAAGATTTACAATTACATGTACCATGTATCAAATGAATGAATCTTGTATAAGGGTAATGACTTGTGTTGGTCTTGAGTTTAATGGTCAGCAAGATTGTTTATGGTGATTCTGTTTTATGTTAGCCACAAATTGAAACTGGTTAAATATACTTTGGAATGGTTGATATTACCTATGTATGTTCGTGTCGATACAAGGTTCAAGATCGCCTCTTGTCGATACAACAGTGGTCAAGATATTGTAATCTTTCAGACACAACTGGTTCAGATCCTAAATCACGTAGTTACAACTAGGCCCAAACCTGTTTTGGTGTCGATTAAACTAGATTAGGATATTTTTAGTTTCGGGGAAATAACTAAAATAACCCATGATGAACTGCGACTAAAAAAATCTACGCAGAGATATATATAGTAGTGGCAACATTCAGTCTTGTTACGTCAATTAACAGCACCATAACGGAGCGGTAAATACAACTACTAATCGACTTAAAACCAAGAGCATTGTCGGCATGTTTAGAAAAGGATTATACCAAATGCGTTACTTACGTGCTATATATACACTACCCCTACACTTTTTTATTGTGGCAACAAATTCTTTTTTCAGAGTCTCTTATGGACACGCGGACGTACCAAAACTACCTGGTCGGAGTCATCGTTGCCATGGTGACGGTAACAGTGGGCGTGTTGGTGGGCGGATCTATACTACTAATTCGGAAACGTTGGCAGACACATAAGGAACATATACCGCAGCAGAACGCTTTTGAAAACAAAATATTTGAGGTAATGTATACTTAACTTACTTACTATCTTCTTTATTTTGTTCTAAGTTGTTGCTCCTATAAATTTGTATTGGTATCGTGTCTGTCCATATACATGTACATGTACCTAGTTCTTGTTTGAGTAGATTAACATCGATTAACGAAATCGAAAAAAAAATTCATCAGAAATGCCCCCAGCAGACTGTTGGCATTCCCATGGAATCACACTGTGCTCCACTCAAGCCCCAGTCAAAATGACTTGCTATTGCTTCATACGAGGCTGAATTTGTGGAAGAGTTAATCATGACAAGTGACAAAAACATTGCCAATTATATTTGTTTCACGTTCAGGTACTGTCTCTAAATAACAAGAAATAATAAATCGATCTCATATACCCTTCAAAATTTGAAATCAAGGACACAACATACTATTCTACATCAGCTGCATGTCTCTATACTTACAATATGACCACTAAAGACAGATTACTAATTGAATAAACTCCTCAAAAATGCAGCCTCGTATGAAATTAAAACAGTTCAGCCAAGAGAGGTGAACATCTGCTTCCGTTAGGAGTGGCAACAGTCTGCTGGAAAATCTTCTGGCTTTGGTTGTATCGACAGTGTGCTGTTGTTGATGAGAACTATGAGCAAGTTTTCTTGACTCCATCTTGGTCTCACTGAGAAATATTTTGGTTACGTTGTATGATGTATAGGCGGACGTTTTTGAAAAGGCTCATTAGTGTGTTTACTTGTGATTAAGAATTATGACTCGATTCTAACTTTGAGGACTTGACGTTTACTTGGATGCTTAATTTTTAGCTTTGTAAATTCCAACCCTAGTTTAATCGAGTTTGAGTTAGGATTGAGATTTCGTCGACACTTCGATATTTTCTTTTTTTAATTTCTTTTTTTTTTTGTCGTCGTCGTCGTCGTCGGAAAGCGATTGCTATTCCGAAGTGCTTGGTCTTGTTCTCGTGTGCTTTTCCGAGGTCTCCGTGTGGATCTTTCCTTGTTCGTGATTTATCCCTAATTTGGTGGGTAATGGGTTTGGATTGTTGTTTTGTTGACGCTTTGATGCTCCATTTTTTTCTTCTTTTTTTTTTGTTGTTGTTGATGTTGTTTATTTTTTTTTTATTATTATGGTTTGTTTTCAGATATCAATGTTTTTGTGATAGTGATGGTAATGTTGCGGGTTTGCCTCAGCTGTCAGTGGTTTTAACAAAATTTCCCGTAATATTCATCCTCGGTTATTATATTCAGCTAAATGCCATTAATATTTTAACGTGCAAATACACAATCGTAAAGTAGAACAGAATTGCCTGTTAAATTCCCTTTGATCCGAGAGTTATGCTGAGATTTGGATTTCCAGTGTTATCGAGCGTTACTTCTCACTAAGAGTGGGTGACAAGAGCTCCCCGGCGCCCCAGTAAATTGGGTATCAGCGAGGAAATGAGACTCTTATTAATTCAACAGCAGCAAGCATATTCAAGGCTTTATAATGTAATTAGTGTGCGCGTTACACTGTAAAGGTTACACTGTACTTAATCTTGTGTTAACATATCCTAATGAATGTCTTCACAAGCATTATCGAAATTTGATTTTTAAGATTTTAATTAAGATTGCAACTAAAACTAAACTTTAGTAGACATTAAAGACTCAACTAATAAAAGATTTGTGTAATTTTATAGATCTGATTTTTATTTTGAAAAAGGTTATCCTCCTACACGCTTTTTATTTCTTTTGTGATTTCTGACTATTACTACTAATGGGTAGAGTCACGTAGAAGAATTTCAGAACACCCGCCACGCACGGTATATGAAACTCAATTCCAAAAGTGTTCATACAACATGTATGGTTTAGATGAAATACTACATTTCTCATAATCAACGTTTTCTTTTATAATTCCGCCTTAAACTTGTACGCATGTCGGACTCCAGTGAAACTTCGTGCGAGTCTTTTATTCTCTAAAGATGGCTCATCGTTTCCTCTGGAACTACATGGCGGATTCCGACGAAACTTTGAAAGAGCATTGATTTTTCAACTGCGCATCCTAGTTTGTCATTGCAGCTTCTGACTAGTGAAATCTAGAGCATCCATCTTCAAAGAGTGTATATTGACGATTTTTTTTTTATCAGATTTGGTTTGTTAGTGAAATTTTGGTTTTTGATAGCAGGGTTCGAGTTATTATTAAAACTTGTTAACAAAACTCTTTAAATAATTCAAAATATTGGTGTTTGAAACATTTCGAATTCAACGACAACGTTTAAGAGTACTAGGATACGGAGTTAGTTCATTGATGGAATAGCCATACGGTGCAGGATTACTTTGCTTTTGGCATTTTTAAACTCTGAACTAAATAGGTACGCTTTACTTACTACCTTTAGTAACCGCTCTTTCTAAGAGCAGCAGAGCCATACACACTTTTAGTGCCCAGACCAGCCGTGTTGTTGTCATTTTCTTTCCCAATTTAGTTGTGATCGTATCCTCATGTGATGCAGTTATTGTACATTTACATTATTTTTCTTTTTACGGTCACCGCCTACTCTAGTTTACTTACTCCGCGGGTCATAAAACAGTATATGGGTCGTCTTTAACATCACCGTTGAAGTCGCTTAATACTTTTTTTCAGCAAAACTAGTCAGTGAGATAGAATCCTATACCTCCAGGTATACAAACTACACTTGGTTAAATAAAAACAAAAAATCTGCAATTGTAGAATCGTGCTCCCTCTTTACTAAAGTACATAATTATATAAATACTTTTTAAGAAAATGGATACATGATTGATCCTCTTACTACTATAACATGCCACAATGAATAACAATGGATCCCACAGTGGTCCTTGTAGTACCCATGGGTGTCACTAGGGACCACAGCGGTCCTTGTAGTACCCATGGGTGTCACTAGGGACCAGGTGTGTCACTAGGGACCACAGCGGTCCTTGTAGTACCCATGGGTGTCACTAGGGACAACAGCAGTCCTTCTAGGACTCGTCGGTGATAAAAGGGACCACAGTGGCCGTTCCAAGACTCATCGTTGATACTAGGGACCACAGCGGTCCTTCTACGACACATCGTTGATACTAGGGACCACAGCGGTCCTCCTAGGACTCATCGTTGATACTAGGGACCACAGCGGTCCTCCTAGGACTCATCGTTGATACTAGTGACCACAGCGGTCCTCCTAGGACTCATCGTTGATCGTAGGAACCGCAGCGGTCTTTCTGGGTCTCATCCGCGTTAATATGGATATAGAAGGGGGTTGTGTATTAAAGCTTACATTGATACGATTAACAAACAAAACAAAAACAGCTAAAGGAGTACAGTATGTCACTATATTTTGCGATATGTATGGTTTAGTCTTGTAAAATATAAATCTAGAGTTGATGTACAAATACATGTTGTATCGTTCTCTTTTGCAGATACGAGTGAGGGAAGACGGCATATACTAAAACGTTATAAATCATGGAATCGCCGACATTTGAATCACGGTCGAAATAGACTCAACAAATGGAGACAATGAAGCTACAGTTACACTTTCCTAACAGTCATTTTCTAATCTGGACACAACAAGCTCGAATGTGTAAGTTCGCATAATTGGAGGATGACGAAACATACTAAAGATCCCAAGTATACTATGGCTGTGTTTACCAGGTATATTATTTCTGTGTAGACTCTGCAAATATTACTTAATACATTCTCAAGTGAAGATGTGCCAACGCCATTCATCTTAGGAGAACACCGCAGATTAATTTCATTTTCTTTTTTTCCAAAAACAAAAACGCTTCCGACCACGTTGAAAATGTACGAAAAACGAATTACTTGACGCTCAGCTTGGTGAATCGTATCGGCGAGTGCCCAATTCGAATTGATTTTCCTTTGTAGCGGTGTGTGACAAATACATTGTAAAAATTAAATTTCAAAAGCCCCAGCGTATAACTGGCAATTGTATTGAAATAAACCATGCTAGTTTAATCCTGGATCCGCCAAAGGAAAGTTTCATTTAATTAATTGGTGACGTAATATTTGAAACAACACTTGAGCTTCATGATATTAAATCTGCAAGCAAAAAAAAAATGCTTTTGTCCAAAATTTAAAAGAATTGTTTCCAGATGAACAAAAACATTACGGACACAAATCATCAATAACATGTACTTCGGAGTGCATTGGTACTTTCAAAGACACTAAGACGAAAAAAGTCGGAGTCAACAAAACAACAATCTGAACTCAAAACCGTTTAAGCTATTATCAAATATGAACAAAGGAAATATTTACACAAAGACCTTTGAAAAAGTATAAGAGAAACACGACCAGGTGTTGCGGAAGAGTAAGCGTCCTGTTTCATCGACCACATCCGTTATGTAAAAAACGACACTTAGCCCAACCAAGACAAAACGAAAACATGAAATGAGGAGTTACTGATAAACTAATGGTTCAGATATACATAATGTAGAGCCAATTGCTTTAGAAAGGATAGTTGTTTCTGAACCACCCGGATTGCACATTAATACCCCGAGTTTCCCTTTGGCCCTAACACCAGCCTGAGACATTTTGACAGATAAATGTCTGGTGTTGGTTAGGGTAGGGTAAGTAACCTTAAACCTAACCCACACCAGATATGGTATCGGTGCCAGAGGAAACTCAGGCTAACAAATAAAATGCTGAAGTCATGTAGAGGTTAGGTCACAGTGACTTATATTCCCTCAACATATCTGGATTGACACTTCTCAGATAGGAATACATGTACGCCTAAATTCTTTATTGATCAACAGGAAATACCTACCCATAAAGCCTGATTCTTAAGACAGAAGAGGGATTAAGAGAATTAGCCGACACAATATATCCATAAATGACGAAGGCGGAGATGTCACTGGGAAGAACATGATCGTTTTCTGACCCAACACCAGACATCATCTGGCAAGACACCAGACATCCTCTGACCCAACAACAGACTTCATCTGGCCCAACAACAGACTTCCTCTGGCCTGACACCAGACATCCTCTGGCAAGACATCAAACATCCCCTGGCCATACACCAGACATCCTCTGGGCCTGACACCAGACATCCTCTGGGCCTGACACCAGACATCTTCTGGCCCAACACCAGACATCCTCTGGCAAGACACCATACATCCCCTAGGCTAACACCAGACATCCCCTGGCCCAACACCAGACATCCTCTAGCCCAACACCAGACATCATCTGGCAAGACATCAGATACTCTCTGGCCCTGAGACCACACATCCTCAGACCCCAGAACCAATCAACTACTCACGCAAAACCAGATATCATCCTGCCCTCACATCAGACATCCTCTGGCCCAACACCAGACATCCTCTGGCCCAACACCAGACATCATCTAGCCCGACACCAGATATCCTCTGGTTTTAACACCAGACATCCTCTGGCCAAACACCAGACATCCTCTGGCCCTACACCAGACATCATCTGGCCCGACACCAGATATCCTCTGGTTTTAACACCAAACATCCTCTGTCAAAATGTCCAAGTCTGGTTTAAGTTGTAAGGCCAGAGGAACCCGAACCAGACATGTATCTGTCAAAATGTTCAAGTCTGGTGTCAGGGCCAGAGGAAACCACACCAAGCATTTATCTGTCAAAATATCCAAGTCTGGTGTCAGGGTCAGGGGAAACCACACCAGACATTTATCTGTCAAAATGTCCAAGTCTGGTGTCAGGGCCAGAGGTACTTGGGCTAACATGTATCACTATGTGACCACATCTTAAATCTTCTTAAACAGCTTTGATCTTGTCGGAAACGTGATCTTTTATTCTTCTGGTAATCCCTATTTTTCATGGAACTTAGATCAGAGATACATTTTAATTTTTTTTTCATACCTAAGTTATCAACCACCATTTTTGTTCTTGTAAATGCCTGAAAATGCATTGCTTGTTTAATTTAAACCTAGCATGTAGCAAACAAGTCTATTGAAATCTTGTCATGTACTTTTAGCATCCAATGCCTTACTACACTATTTCCAGCATGCAATACATTTTTTTTCAAAAACCTACTTTCATCTACATTTTGTATCAAGTTTTACTTGCTTTTATCAATGTAATTATTTTATCATATTCCTGTCCCATTCAGACATGCCATACAACCGTGTTATAAATATGGTATGACACATGTGTTATAAAAATATTATGACATCATAAGCAACACATGCTGTCATATAATTGCCTCGATACAGAAAAAAATATGGTCAAAGAAGAAATTTGCCTTTTTCTTATATAGAAAGGAATAAGAGAATGTTAGTGTATTTTCTGATGAATATAATGTGATAAACAGAATCTTACACTTGAGTCAATGTGATATTGGATTTTTTTTTAATTTATTTGAATAATTTAATATGTTACTCGCCGAAAGACTTGTAACATATTTAATTATTGAACTTGTTTAATAAAATTCTGTATTACATATACAGACACTCGTGTAAGATCCTCTCTCTATATATTTATATTTGAAAGGATATACAGCTAATTCCAAGGCAAGGAACTGCTGTGTGTTGGTAAAATGTATAAAGTACTGTACTTATATTTTTTAATGGTGCATTACCTATTACTGTAAACCAACTTATTTTCGTGGCGACTTAAATTCTCGTTTTTCGTATGAAACAACGTTTTTCCAGCCATTTAATTTAGCGAAAAATATGGTCGTAAATCTTATGTACAGTTTAGTAAAGTACTCCTACAGTTGGCGTACCTCTGATTGAAAATATTTCAAGCCAATAAATTTTTGCGAATTTTAGCCAACCGCGAAATAAGCGAAAATTAATCGGTCACGAAAATAAGTTATTTTACAGTAAACACAAATAATGATCAGTTTGTTCAATTTTTGTTTTTTTTTGTTTGTTGTTTGGAATTTGTTTCTGATGAATTATTTGAAATTATAATGACAAACAGCTGAAAAAGACAAATTATAACCCTTTTGAAGTCATTTGATTTTCCACATATTGCATATATATGTATTGCATATGTCTCTGCGTTTAACTGATAAACCCCTGACAAGACGTTTGAACTCTCTCCGAACAAAAGTTGGAATTGTCCATAATGAAATTTAAGGGTGAATGTAGAGTTCAGTCACATTCAATACTCATTTTTTTCATATTAAATTGACCAAAAAAACAACATCAATCATAATTTAAATCCCTAATTTACACCTCCTAATTTGAAATATTTGTTTAAAAAGAACAGAAAAAGAAAACGATTTTCAAGAATTCAATACATTTTAATGTACAATTAATTAGGTGTCAATTTCATGATTATGCAAAGAAAGATTAAACAATAATACTTGAATGAACAACTTAATAATAATTAACATCACAAAAAAAATCATCTCATGATTGAAAAGCAATTAAGGAAATATGGCATATAAACAACAATCAACTTTAATTATTTTTCCCATGCAAATATATTAGACATTATTCCATACAACCTCTCACCAAAACATAACAAACATACTGGTGGCCTGGTTAATATGATCAGCATGATATCATAACCACACCATGGGCCTGGTTAACATAATAATTAATATGAAAATTATAACATTAATAGCCATAATTATAGGTTTCCACACAAACCTGAAAGAAACATTTCCCTGCCGAAATGAATAAACTTTAATTTTACACTTAATTTCATATACAAGTATTTCTTAAATCAACATTCAAATAAATTTTCAATGTCGAGGACGTTTTTAATTGTGTCATCTTTTTCAAAAACATATTTTCTTGTTGTTTCAGTCCAAGCAAGAAATCTGTTCCATAAAAAAAGAAAAAATGCACCATTCTATACCTTTTCCCGCACAATAAAATTATGTAGGTCAACTGATTTCTGTTGTATTTCTCTTCTGTCATGCATAGCTATAAAAAGGAATATCCTTTTATCAGACATTATATTGGTCATCCTATTTTCAGTTCCGTTGACCATGGACTGTTTCTGTGTCCACTAGGAAAGTCCGAGGATCTCTTCCGTATCAGGGTCAATGTCGATGTCATAGAAACAAGGTCGGGTAGGCAGTCCTGGCATGGTGCTCATCTAAGTACAAAATATTTGTGTTAGTTTTATTATTTACCTGTATGTTACCTGTGAAAACTGTAAAAATATTTTGTATATATATTTCATTGTTTGATGTCAAATATATTTTTTTGGCTCGAGACCTTTCAAACCAAATTAGCATATTGAATCACTTGAGTTATTCTATGTAATTTGGTATTTTACTGGCTAATTCTTATTCAATGATTCATGAGAATCGGGCAACAAACGTTTCTAATGGACTGTCAACTATTTAACTCATCCACCCTATATATTCATTATGAACTGTTGCTACTTTTGAATTGGAAGAGTTCAAATGTGTCTCCAGGGGTAAATGAGTTAACTAGCAACTTTGTAATGGTTGAACACCTGTTTACACTGTAGTTAAACTTGTCATATCTAAAAATGCATTTTTTGCTTTAAATTTCACTTTTTACTGGAGTTGTCTCCCATGCTAAGTTTGGAAGTCATGGCAGGTTTTCAAAATGAAAGTTGAATACTTGATTAAATAGAAATGAAATGATTAAATGCATATTTTAAATGCTGAAAAAGCCATGAATATCAATTGATGTCTTTTAATTATTTTGTGTAAGGATGTTTCTGTCTGTATACGTAATTATCACAATGTAGTTATAATAAGGAAATATCTGACAGCTAAGAATCCCCTAATGGCTTACATGAAGTTTCACCTCACTAATTTATCATTTATTTGAATTATAAAATATATAATCTATTCAAATAATTCAATTTGAAGTAATTATGTTAAAATTAGTTTTAATTGTCAAAATATTCATATATTTTATCTATTTTGTAAGCAGGTAATTATAAAACCTGTTTCATTAAAGAATCAATTTTAAAATTATCATTAAGTTCATGTTTGTGTTGTGGTAAAAATTCCATGAATTTAACAACTCATTGTACATAAATATTAAATGTTATTGTTACATAAATCTTGTTTTTCTTTCAACTGTATTGTTAAAAGAGTTATAATAAATATTTTTCAAATAGAAGCTGTCTTGTTTCATTTCACAGTCATAGTCATGATCATAATTACAACAAATTTATTACAACCTCAAACAAACATTTACCTAATGCACTGAAACTAATACTTACCTGGTCAGACAAATAACTTTAATGGCTTTGTCAAAAACCTCTTTTAAGATTTGTGCGGTAACTAATATACTGTGCAATTTAACTCATTCACCCCTGAAATATCACAATGAACTGTTCCAACTTTGAATTGGAAGAGTTTAAATGTGTTTTCAGGGATGAATGAGTTACTTTTGACGCTAAAAACCTTGACAGATGTAAACAGAAACTTACCGCTCCCAGGAGAGGGAAGATGAAACCTGCTCCGATACTGGCTCTGACCTCCCTTATAGGCACCGTGAACCCTTTAGGGGCCCCTTTCTTACTAGGGTCATGTGACAATGACAAATGTGTTTTGGCCATACAGATGGGAAGGTCGTTGAACCCCTAGACACATACAGATACAGAACATTGTCAATGGCAATTAATTAACATAATTTATAACTGGAGTCATTTGATTGGTAACGATATATAGCTTTAAAAACATTTCAGACGATTAGGAAATGAGAAGCATGCCCTAACGATGCTGTTCATGTTTCTAAAGAAGTATACAGTCAGAACGGCAAAGCATTCAATACAGAACATTAAAACTTTACTGTACGATTAAAAACCAAAAGCTCTGAGAACCTGTATTGTTCACAGAATTAAGTATGTAAATGTATAAATAGTGGATCTTCGCCATCTGAGGCCTGAGGGGGTGGGAACAAAAAGTGAATAGCACACAAACTACACTAATTCTGATTCATCAAGGGAAAATAAACTTGTAGTAAGTTTACTGAGGCTATTGAAATTAAGAGTTACCTCCCCTTGATCAATCCCAAAGTACTATTCCCACTGCAGATACAATTATGAGTAACCTCCCCTTGATCAATCCCCAAGTACTATTCCTACTGCAGATACAATTATGAGTTACCTCCCCTGGATCAATCCCCAAGTTCTATTCCTACTGCTGATACAATTATGAGTTACCTCCCCTTGATCAATCCCCAAGTACTATTCCTACTGCTGATATAATTATGAGTTACCTCCCCTTGATCAATCCCAAAGTACTATTCCTACTGCAGATACAATTATGAGTTACCCCCCCTTGATCAATCCCCAAGTACTATTCCTACCGCAGATACAATTAAGAGTTACCTCGATCAATCACCCCAGTAGTATTCAGACAGCCGATACAATTCAAAAGTTTCAATTTAAATAAAACTTGTATGAAAGTCTAGTCTGCCATTTGAATTCTATCAAAAAAAATTGATTCTTGTTAGATGATAACTTCTATCGCATATTAAGGATGAAACATCAGGTCCTACATCTTTACGATTCCTTACCTGTCTCTTGTATCGATCAATCTGTTCCTGAGCAGCAGGGAGAATCTCTATACCGTCAGCACCATATATCTCCTTAGTTATGATTTCTATCTTCTCTTCAATGGACAACTAAAAAGTAATTTAACAAAATTAAGACCCAGAGAGAATTCAAACAAAGGTTTTTTCCAGGAGCAATTCAAACTTAAGTATTTATAGGGCATACCCGTGAACCCTCCCTCGTTACGAGGGAGACTCCTTTCATTTTGACCAAAATTTACCAATCTCCCTCAAAATCTCCCTCATCCAAATCCAAACTCACACAAACTCAAAATCTACATCCTGTGGTCAAATGATCTCCTAGTTACTGCAGAGTCTGTGTAATGACCATAACAGATGTGTCTGGATCAAATGAATACTTTTTAAGTTATTTTGATACATAAAATGGGAAAGACAAATTGAGCAATGCAGTTTCAGTCACATTTCACGCACTTTCTCTCTCTTTGGAAATATGGAATGAGGAACTCAGGTCTCCCTCACTGGAGGTTTCAAAGGTTAACACCTATGATAGGGTAATATGATGCTCATTACCAACCTTGACATCATACAGGAATTTAAAGTTGCTGGGTTGACTGGTTGCTTTGTCGACAGCTACAGCAAGGTCCGCGGCTCCGGCACCACCATCGGCCCAGTGGCTACAGATGACCGCATCAAATGCACCGTTCTCACGAGCAAACTTCTGAACCAATGCAACCTCAGCTGGTGTGTCTGTCCTGTCATCATCAAAAAAAAACTTTCTCAGTATCTTTGATGTTTCAAAAATTCTATACACTATAATACAAATCAATGTTAGTGATGTCGTAAGTCATGAGCAAGCAGTGCCAACATGAAGCAATAACTTGCCTTTCACCAAATCGACAAGGGGTCGATTCTCCGACCGGACGTCAACACTTAAATCCATTTTCATCCAATACGAAATTTGCTGTTTCATGTTTGAATCATATAAACCAATAATATTGTTCATAAATGTTTCCTGTGTAAAATGATAAATTCGCTCTCATAACAGAGGATGAAAATTAAACCGAAACAAAATGTTTTCCTAGTATTAAGTGAATAAAATTGTGAAAATTTCACTTTCTTGAAAATTTATATACAGTAAAACCCCTGCTTACTCCAACTCGTGGGGACCTCATCAATGGTTTAAAGAATACATAGTATTCAAGTAATCTGAAGTTGACTGATTATGTTTGAACTCGGTCAGGATTGATATAACTGTTTGACGAATGAGGGGTATTCGAGAAAACCGAGTTCGAGTAAGAGGGGTTTTACTGTACTTCCTCTCTGCAAAAATGTAGCTAGTTCCAATATAAATCATGTGAGGATGTTGATTAGCGAAGAATACACACATATGTCATATGACAGTCCGGCAGTCACAAACTTACACAAAAGAGTTAATAGCTACTACCACAGGGATTCCAAACTTGTTTGCGTTTTCTATCTGTTTCCCAAGATTTAGACAACCTGCTTGCAAAAGTTCCAAATTCTGCAACAAAACAAAGGATAATTATAGAAATGGAAATATTTTGATGCCAACAATGGCAGCCGAGGTCGCAATGCATGGTCAAAAGGGAAAAGCTAGATTGCAAAACAGCCTAATCAAGCAACTATAGGTATGGAGGTATCTGCCGTAAATAGCGTAAAAGGTCACTTTTCCAATAATATCTTCTATTAAATGTTGTGGCTTTCAAAACTAAAGGTTGTATTTAAAGGTTTTCAAAAAAGAAGAGATCAAAAATAAAATTACAGTCAAAAGAGAGACAAACTATTAATACTTTGGGTGTAACAGATGACTTTTTTGACTGAGACACAAGCCTACCTCCTCTATGTAAGCCTTAGGCAGGGGTACCCCAGCGGTCACAGTGGGGCCTCCTCCGTGCATCTTGAGGGCACGAACAGTAGCCACCAGAACAACAGCATTGGGAATTAGACCGGAATACCGACACTTAATGTTGAAGAATTTCTCCATTCCAATGTCTGCTCCAAAACCTGCCTCCGTGACTGGAGAAAAACAAAATCTTTTTCTTAAGTTTCTCCTGATTTTATCCCTTCAAATAAATATTTTACAATAATCAGGATGCATTTCCAACATAAAACTCATGAATACAGTTTAATGTTAAGAAAAAAACATTTTTCTTTTATAAGGCTATTCCATAATTAATCGTGTTGGGGGGGGGGGGGGGGAGGGGGATACCTGTATTAATATGTCATGGGTAACCATAGTGAGGTTAAAACCAGATCTGCTTAATTAGGATTCCTTATATTAAATCTAAATCTCTTTAATATTTGATGGGTGGCCATATAGTGGGGTATAAAAGCTGCTGCTTACCAACAATTCCATCTTCTCCGACAAGCTTGAGCCCGATCTTATCAGCCAGAATGGAGGAATTGCCGTGGGCAATATTGGCAAATGGTCCGGCGTGGACAAAGACCGGTGTACCCTGAACATTATTGGTGTTTTGTTAACTTCAGCTTTCTGATTCATAATTATTCTTCTATCGACAATATTGAATAATATTCTTAAAAAAAATTTTTGAGATGTTATTTTACACACAGAGAGATTTGTTTTTTGAGATGTTATTTTACACACAGAGAGATTTTTTTTTTGAGATGTTATTTTACACACAGAGATTTTTTTTTTAGATGTTATTTTACACACAGAGAGATGAATTTCAAAGATCTTGATGCACATGAAATTCACGTTGGTTAATCCATGCATCTTTAAGTGAAAAATTCAACTAATGCTTTAATTTGAACAAATCAAATTTATGAAAGGAAAAGAAAGGGAAGGGAAGCTGGATCATCTTTTATTAATGTCTTTGTCTGTAATGGAAACTAACGGGAAACATCGGCAAATGTCAAATATTTTCAGGAAGAAATAGGATTCTACCATGGGTAATGTTATTGTAGGGAGAAATAGGATTCAAGGGTAATGTTATTGCAAGTATTAATCAACTATTTTAAAGGCCCAATATACGTAACTTTCGGCAATACTTGAAACGAAAATTAAGCCTAATAACTTATTATATCTATAGATTTAGTTAAGATTAACTGATCTCAGCAATATTCAAGATGGATCCTTAAGTGGTTACCAGTACAGTAGCAGTTTAAACTCTGTATTTGTAAACACCTGTCCATTTTACACTGTATTCTAACTTCAGTTTGTTGTTGAAGTGGGCCCCACCTGAATTATTTTCAATTCTTTAAATTTTTCTGTCATGAGTTTCTTGTTAGTTACTGCTCAGGTTTACTTTGTTTTACACTTATTTTTGCATGGTTATCAATTTTTTTTTTCACAATTTTTCAGACTCCCAAAAAATTTCCTAAAGTTACGTATATCGGGCCTTTAATGTAATACTCCAATACTTAAATTTGTATGTGCACATAATACACTCGTACAGATAAATCTCACCAATCTGTGGAAAGTTTAAGTGGACACAGCTGTTTACTTTGTTGAAACATTAAGAATATTCACATCAAAGAAAAAATTCTGATTAATCTTTGTTTACTTGACAGTTACAAAGAGTCCATCTAATGAGCTTAACACTTTGAACAGCTTTATAACAGAAAGTCTTTCACAGACACATCAACAAGAACAGAAAGCTTCCATGAAATCTTTGGTTTGGGAGAAAAAACAAATGAATGCCAATGAAAAAGAGAATGATTGTATTGTATATTTTACCTCCAGTGTTTGCATCAGGTTTGGTCGAATTGCGTCCTTCATCAGTACAGCCAGTGCCCCACTCACGCCCTAGGTTTAAGTACCATCACATATTTATATAATCACACAGCTTCATAACCTGGACAATTAAATAAATTGATCTTTTCCATGACAACAAAACAATATGGTATACATCACATACTTTAAGGTAAAAAGTAAATGCTGTACTTATTCCTTTACATTATATTTCAAAGGTAAATGAACTGAAATTGCTAGTAAATTTTAATTTTATCACATTCAACAAGGGGAAAAAACATTCAAGGGAGATAATTGAAGTAAACATCAGTGTTGTTTTGACGGTTTCCCGTACTCACTAGGTCGTCCGCAGTGACTGGGTTACCCTCTGTGTCACTGGCCACGACCATGTGACCCAGCCTCTCTCTCATGTCCAGCAGACTTGTGGTTAAAGCAAGAATCGCCATGATTTCACTAGCAACGGCAATGTCAAACTGACACTCTCGTGTGTGGCCCTTCTCGTTCGGCCCCTGACCCACAGTGATCTTTCTTAGGAAGCGGTCATTAGTATCCAGGACTGTCAACAAAAAAACAGTTTATGATGTTTGGAGATTTAAAAGGAAATTGTCAAATTATTACCTCCCCTGCCCAGCATGGATTTTTTTCAAGTTTGTAACAGGAGAAGTCAAACCTGCTTAAATGATGTGACTTAACATTTTTAACTTATTCACCCATGAAATTTCGTAATGAACTATACCAAATTATTTAATTGGGAGAGTTCACAGGTGTTATGTATGGGTGAATGTGTAAAGAGAACACTTGTTTATATTCACTGTAAGTGTTCCTTATTGGAAAGATTTCAATGTGAAGTAAACCTGAATGAAGAGACCACCTCTGTCAAGAGACCAGGGTCTGAATTTATGGAAAAGCTCTCATGCTCAAACACAGATTTTGTGCTTCATTACATTTTCATTTCCTAGTAATACCTAAATCAAACTTCACATTTTTCAATAACCTGGCAGAAGTTTGGAGTGAAATTAGACTGAATACAATTTTTGATATTTAACTTTCCAACAATGTCCATCAAGCACAATAGTCTATACTTGAGCATTAGAAAGTTTTCGTGAATACAGGGCCAGTTTTTGAAAAAGTTTGACGGTACACTAGTAACGAATTAGAGTTTAGAAGAAGGATAGATTTCATCTTTTTTAACAAAGTATAAGTGCACAGTGATGAGCAAAGGTAAGTAACTCAAATATCACTAGAGCACCAGGGACAATAAAGCTGGCAAAAACAGTCCGGGCACAAGGGGAAGTAACTCCAATATCACCAGAGCACAAGGGACTAAACCTGGCAAAATGTTGGCAAAACATGATCCGGGCAAGAAACTTACATATCAGAGCATGAAAGAAAAAGCTTGATTGATGTTAAAGATATTTGTTCCATCATGTTTCCTATGATATCACTGGGCATATGTTGGGGGCCAATTATGGCCCATAAACTCTATTCCTATTTTATTTCTAACCAAAGAACTATATGCACTACAGGCCATTTTTGGCCCCGCTAAGAAGTTTTTCTTTAACCCATGCTAATATAATTGCTTTTGTAAATAAGATGAATAAATGTACTTTAAAGTTTGTCATATTGTATTTTCAAGAAACTTGCAGTCATTTGTATCCACAAATAGACATATTTCCCCAACAATAATTTCGCTCTTTTTGGCATTTTACTGAAATATTCTACTTTCAATTCAATAATTAAATATGAACTCCAATTTGCAACTTGTAACAAATATATCATGTTCAATATAATTAAGGATCTGCTTTTGTGAGGTTTCAATCTCGTCCAAAACTCGTTTTGATCTCACGTGAGATATTTTAGTAATATTTGAGAATTTATTATCAATTTCGAAAGCAAATATGCATCTGAAAAATGTAGCAAAAAATTAGATGTCTGTTATTTGTAGAACTTTTTTTAAAAGAATTTTTAAAAATTACTATTATGGCGGCCATTTTGAAAATTTGTATTTCTCTGTGTTTCTTCCTCTTCATGAACGGCCAAAATCTCATGTTTTTTGTGCTTGATTGATCATTTAAAATCGTCAGTGTGTCACCATTTTTCATTACAGCAAGTTCATTTTTGCTGTACAACTTCTTTATGATCATTATAAAGCAACTATTATGCAACAAAGATATTTTTTTATTTCTTGGGTATGTTTTCAAGATATTTGGCGATATTGAAGCGATTTTGATTTTTGACTCAAGAATAGTGAAAAACAACACATTTGATAATGGGACAAAAAAACAAGCAGGCTACCCCCCAGATTTTATGACTGCTTTAGAATGAGAAACCCATTTCCTTTTGATCTGCCAAATATCTAATAAAGTTAGTCGCCAGAATTTTTTTTATAAAGCATCAAATCTGTAAAAATTGAGGAAAAATGGAGTATTTTCTCGTTAAAAAATAAAGAGTAGGGGTAACTAAAATTCATTTTTTGAGCAAAAAGAATAATTTGAATACTTTTTATTCTGTAATTACTAGGAAAATACTATTTTTGTCAATTCTGCTAACATTCATACATATCTGATCACAAATCTGGAAGATATTGAATGAAATTGTCCTGCAATTGACCAAAACAGCATTTTTCACTTAAATCACGTGTTTTGCTCATTTTGGTATCTTTGACCGAGCATAGCACAAAAATGAGTTCACTACCATATATTTTTTTATGCATTTTCTGCTAAGCAATGAACTCCCTTTTCCAAAAATGCATATTAGAAAAAAAGTAAGTCATCAGAAAATTTCGACTTTTCACAAGAGAAGATCCTTAAAGGATTTGTGCAACGAAAAATGATAATTTTATATTTGATAAAAGTATTATTGTAAAACCATAATAACATGCCCTGACGATCGCGCGGGGTCTGGTTTTCTTGCATTGACACGAAATTCGGGTCATACGCCTTGGACCTCTCAAGCGAAACTAGAGATAATGAGTTCGTCGGTCACGTGATAGCGTGACATCATCTTAGTCCAAGGACCCCTCAATCTAACCTTACCTGGTTACATTCTTATATTAGGTCCGCTGATTCCCGACCTAAAATAACTGTAATATTGGCAACATTCAGCATGCCAGATACATATAGTGATGTAGTTGGTATTAGAGTTTACCTTGATATTTTATCCACATAAAAAAAAACCATGTTTATAGAGCTACAGAATTATTTGTCACTTTCAGAGACGGACAAGTAAACATACCAGGGAAAGCGACATCAGCATAGAAAACATTGTCAACACGCATATGTTACTTCGACTCGAAAAAATGTGAAATACAATCTAACTATCTAAAAGCGCTATTGTAAATTCTATATGTATTCGGTTTAAATACGAACAAACAAAATCAGGACCCCATAAATATACATTATATATTACATCATGTATATATTAACACGGTACAATTATGACAGGGAATTCACAACATGTGTAATAATATGTATCATGTCTTTTTACGGAATTAAATTACAAGGTCGGGATCACGGTAGATAAATATTAATACGAAAGTACTAATTTTCATTTTTTTACGTCAGCTCAGAAATGCAAACAATTTTAAGATGTGATTATTTTAGTTGTCGTACGGAACATTCCCATCTTCGATTTGCTTCAGAAAAACCGGACTTTCGATAGTATTCCCTTGTCGATCTCTGCGTGGGATAATTCGGGAATTTGAAGAAGGAAATATCGCTTCTTTATTAATAATTGAAGCTCCATGTCGGTGACAGTTTTTACTTATCCATCGCAATGATTGCACTACCAACGTTTTTTTTCTAATTCTTTTTTTTCCAGTGAATACAAAATATATGTATAGTGGGCGTAATAATGTACATCGCAATGTGCATTTAATTATTATCTGAGAGAATTTGACAGGGTGTCAAGCTATTGTATACCTTTCTTAATGTGTTAATTGACCAGAAGTATGTACCGATCGTCTTTTTACCTCTACCGGCCGCCGCGCATCCCTTTGATATCACAGGTAAGTCATTTCATACCTGTGATGACCTCAGGGGTTATTTGCATTTGGTAACTAGCAGAGATGAAGCTGAATAATTTATGAAAAATCTAAAGCTCATAATAATGATAATATTAAAAAAAAGGTTTATTATTGTAACTCGGATATAGCCACCCTGGACGTTCCGATCGACCCCCCCCCCCCCCCCCCCCCCCCCACACACACACACACACACAAATAAATAAAGAATTTCCTGAAAAGTTATTATTCGGTCATTTTGCTTGCTATAACCCACATATAAAAATACAACCACTGACCTAGATAGCAAAATCTAATCCAATTCCGCGATTCATTTGAACACTAAACTAAATAATGTTGGATTTACATTTCATCCTATTTTCGGAATCTTCTACGTGGAATTTTCAATACACAGTACAAGTTCAAATTAGGCCCCGATTACATACCATTTTACACGTACCGTAAAATGCGAAAATAATTTGGAGATAAACATTAATTCTGGTTATTTTCGTCAAATTGGTATAAATATAAAGTTGGTTGCCTGGTGTACAGTACGTACGCGTGTGTATCGTTTTTATGACTCTGGTACGGGTTTCATCGTCCTGACTGATGTCAGTATGCAGCAGTATAAAGGTAAAATGTTACCATCTTAGTGACTGACCAATCAACTAATTAGTGTCAGGCTTGTGTTAGATCACTAATCGCCTGTGAATGGCACGCCCGTGATTTGTAATGTTTCGACAGGGTGTCGATCTCTTGACTATTATCACGGACTTCGTCCGTGCTACTATATTCTTCGGGATGACGAACGAAATTAGCATTCAAATGTCCCACAAAACACCATTTTGGCCAATACAAGTTAAAAGTATGCATAGACTTTCGTTTTAAAAAGTATATTGTACGTAATGGTATGTATCAGTATGTAACTGTCACAACATTATTTGCTGTTATACACGATATATATATATACAAGGTTTATGTAAGCAAACAGTGTACTATGGCGATAGCTTGATTTTACCGGACTAAGATGACGTCACAGGAGGAGTGGCCTCGTTCTGGGTCACAAAATATGCATAATTTAGAGGTCGGTGAAAATGACCTCCTAATCGTGTCACCACAAAGTAACCAGACCACGCTTGCAAGATTGGGTGTTCGAATATGGTTTTAAAACATGACTTTTACCAAATATAAAATTTTCATTTTTCGTTCCACAAATCCTTTAACTAAAGAAGTTACACAACAAGTGGTTGTTGAATATGGAATTTATTTCACTTGAGTTAATTATTTTTTAAAAGTTACAAAAGACACGAGCTTTAGCGAGTGTCTTTTGTAACTTTTAAGAAATGATTAACGAGATCTAAATAAATTCCATATCCAATAACCACAAGTCGTGTGTCCTGTTTCTACCACAATATTAAATCTGCAGTGTCAGTGTTGATTTTTGGAGTGAACTGCGGACTTTTTGCACGAAAATGCATCATCTCGCATATATTCCCGCCAAGTTGTGACGTCGTCAACAACCAATGACGACGTCAACAATCGTGATTTCAATTCAAGCTGAACCAATCAAAATTGTGGTAGAAATATATATGTATATCATGTGAGTTTGTTATAACTTACATACCCCTGAAATTTCATAATGAACTGTTCTATTCTTTCCATTGGAAGAGTTCAAATGTATTGTTAGGGATGCACATTAATTTAATAAAATTAGATTTTGAACACGGTTTAAACAACTTTATAATAGATTGTTTCAGATTCATAGGCAGCTGATGGTCCATTTATAACAGGGTACCTTTGGTTAAACGTTACCTCTTTGCCAGGTAATGGTTGAAGAGTCAATGTTAAGGCGAGAGAATTTGGTGACCTCCTCGGGGGTCAAACTGTCGGGGTCAGTTTTGTCTATTCCCAGTCTCTGGAAAAAAAAGACAACAATGATCACTTCTTATTGAGAACATTTACAGAACAGCATCAATATAAATGGCTTAGGGTTTTTCCATTAAAGAATCTATCTTATCCCAATCAAGCTATACATACATTGTACAGGTCTGGTAAGTGAAGCAAATACCTGACACATTGTTTCAGACCCCTGTTAATCTTTTACATTAAGTATCCGGAACCATGAATCTTGTTAGTATGGATCTTTCCTGTACGCATTTTGTTTAAATAACCTGGTAATTTTATATTTTTCATGACATTGGGAGGGTGTGGAAGTAACCTTTTCATGTAAGCCTCTTTGCAACAGTCCATATCTTTTGCCGATTTAAAGTACTACCATACTAAAGTATACTGTCAAAAGCCCCCAGCAGAACACCCAGTCACATTATACAGACAATGGATAAACCAGTCATTCCAATCCCATAATGCTGAGGGTAAAGCAGGGAGATTAGTAACAACAAATTGTTGAGACTCTGGTTTGTACTGAACAGACAGACCAACAATGATGTAAGGGAACAGTTATATCACAAACGGCTTACCTTGAGTCGGCCAAGTTGAATCTTTGAGAAGGAACGCTTTCCCTTGTTATCCGGAACAAGACGTTTATACAGAGCTTCATCCTTCTGCGTGCTTTCGTGAAACATCCTAGCCTCAATCTGAGCGGCTAGCAGATTGTTGGCCGCCGTGATGGCGTGGATGTCGCCGGTCAGATGGAGGTTGAATTCCTCCATGGGGATCACCTGGGAATATCCCCCTCCAGCCGCGCCACCTAGACATACATATCATGATGATTACTGTAAAGTGGAAGCTTCCTACATTTAATTGAAAGTCGAAAATATTCACCGAAAGGAATATGTCAGACGGCTGCCTACATTTAAATGAAAGTCGAAAAATTTTTCACAATGTGGAGATGTTTTGCAAATTTCGCTGGCATTAATTCTCCCAAAAAATATATCACACAGGAACAGGACAGGAACTTTTCCAGTATCCCTGTCCAGACTCTCATTTCTTTGGATAGGTGTCAGGTATTATTCATATTATTCATATTCATTTCTTTTAATAAATTTAGCTTATTCAAACAATCATTCAGAATAATGGGACTACAAAACGTTTTTGAAAGTTCCGTTTTGACGAAACCAGATTAGAGCTACATTCACATGCATTAAATTACCTTTGATTCCAAATGTTGGCCCCTGGGATGGCTGTCGGACACAAGCGAACACATTTTTCTTCAGCTGTGAGCCGATGGCCTGAGCCAGACCAATGGTGGTGGTGCTCTTTCCCTCCCCCAGGGGTGTGGGAGTGATGCTGTATAAAGTAAGTACAGAAATCATTTAACAACGCTTCCTCTCACATAATAATTAAAACTTGTTAAAAACTTACTTACAAATATTCACACGTCAAAAACAGTCCAACAAATTTTTTTAATTAGACTTTTTTTAATAATGCTGATTGAGTTGCTTTAAAATCATGAAACGATGGATAGGTCAACATCATATACTTTACAGAAACTGAACAGTGTATATGGCACATATGTATGTTGAAGAGGAGTCAGTCAAGAAATATAGATTTTATCTGGAAATGATGTAACTTATAAGCTAGGTCACAAGCAAGCCTTTAGACTGAACAAAGGATAGGTCAACATTTCTTGTACCGGATAAAAACTAGAAAAAAGACACTGTGAACACTGAGGTCACAGTGTATACTATAAATACTGTGTATATACCGAGAAACCTACCCCGTGACCACCACATATCGCCCATCCTTCTGATTCTTGAGACGGTTCAGGACTTGTAGAGAAACCTTGGCCTTTTTCTTGCCGTACAAATCCACCTCGTCGGACAGCAGGTTCACCTCCCTAGCTATGGTTTCTATGTTTCTTGGTGTCTGTGACTGAGCTATTTCAATGTCACTAGAAAACAAACGGTAGATCGATGTAGTGTGTCACCAATATTGGTTCAAATAAGTGTTTAATAATCATAATTTTTATTGAACAAGATATAACATCAATATATATCTCAAAGTAAGAGTACCTTATTTGCCGTCATTAGTACCCCTCTCCCTATAAACGCCATTCCCCCTTTTATATTAGGACCCTTTTAATCGTAACTAAATGATTATAATTTAACAGTGGTAAACCTCATTATGTGCATGTTTACAAGAAAAAACAACCACAAGTATTGTTAATAATAATTGTGTACAAAATGTCCAAAATTGATGACAACAATATCACACATCAAAAGTACTTCATATCCATTTTTGTCATAATACATAGCACTTTTAACTTTATAAAAACTATATTTATTTTTCTTCGAGATCCTAGTTTTGTTATCCTATTAAGCGCCCCTTTGAAACGAATTTGTTAGGCACCCTGTATTACAGCGAATACAGTAACTGGAATTCTCGTCTCCTACCTGGGAACTGGTCTCTTCAGAGTCAGGGGGTTGAGTGATAGGTTCCAACTACTGGTATTCTACAATACAGGACATGTACGGTTATAAATGTCACAGAAATATTTGTACTGGTGTTCTACAATACAGGACATGTGAGTTATGTATGTCACAGAAATATTTGTACTGGCGTTCTACAATACAGGACATGTACCATTATAATTTTATTATTATATGTTACAGAAATATTTGCACGACATCAAATCAGATATAGGTTTAATTATTCATGTAAAGATAAAATGTACCTGTGAATTATTCAATCGTAAAATAAATCTCGGATTGTCTCCCTTCAATCAGAAGAAAGCCATAACAAGCCAAATAAAATGAAACTACCCCTTTATGTTTTTTAACAAACAAAAAATTTAATCATTTTATCATACATCTGGCTCATATGTTAATTACCATGAAAGAAAAACAAGGTTTTTGATCTGTTGCATAAATATGGCACTAACATGCTGTAAAATTTGACACCAGCTTACAGATGGACAATGTACCCCACACCAATGCATTATATATAACTTACCATGAAATATGGAAGAGTGATCTATATTTAGTATCAACTCCAGAATAGATCTATTAATCTTACCCCAGCTTTCTCCCATGCCTTTCTGGCCTGGTCTACAGTGTTCTTGAGCAGCATAGCAACAGTCATAGGTCCCACTCCCCCGGGGACCGGGGTAATGTACCCTGCCACTTCCTTGGCTTTGGCAAACTCAACATCGCCTACCAGACGTTTCCCCGACTTCTTGGTTTCATCTTTATGGGAAGAAAGAGTTAGCAATCTTAAGTATAAAAGTCACGATATCTAACAGTTGACAACATCCAACATATCAAATTCAACAATCTATACTTGCCTGACCCCACAGTCAGCTTCGCCAAAGGAAAAAACTCTGAAAAATGCTGTAGTTGACAATATATAAATTATTTTCATTTATAGCTAGAGGAAATTGAGGTGATGAACTATTTGTACATCTTAAAATTATCCTGCCTGAGCAAATTTTAACAAACTCCGGTAGGTTAGGAGATTGATTTTACATTTTATTAACAGTTGAGGTTATTTAAGGATAGCCACTTTGTGTATGTGATGTGTGCGTGTTGAATACGTGTGTGTTATGGAGGCTGCGGTATGTTCGTGTAAGCCTAATTCTTACGATAGTCCAGATATTTTGCCAATTTAAAGTGCTACCACACTGAAGTATACTGCTGAAGGCCCCAAGCAGACCACAACACCACACGGTCACATTATGCTGACAAGGGGTGAACTATGGGAGTTTGGGTTGATCTGTTATTACCAAGTCATGCCATGAAATAGAACAGGTGTGTGGAGGATGAGGCAGGCGACACTGTCGAGACTTATAATTGCGACAATAATTAGGTATAACTTACCAGGCACTGAGTTGATGCCGCAGTCAATCACAATAGCGCCAGGCTTTATCCAGTCACCTTTCACAAACTCTGTCTTTCCGATGGCAACCACCAAAATGTCAGCCGATTTGACCTAACAAAAGTCACAATTAAGATACTATCAGTTATAATAAATGTGAAGATGTTTTTAAATCATTGCAATTTGTTTTTTAAACACCACATTTTTCATCAAAGACATATTTCCAAATGGAACATGAAAATACCAAGTTTCAAGGGGAGACAGCACAATATAAAACACAAATTTACCCACTGAAAATACTATATATTAAAGCATGTTTTGGATAGAAGATGTTGCTGCACTATCTGAGTCAGCACTGCGTTTCTACTGGACAATGGGCAGTATATATTGCATCTACACCTTAATTTACTCAATCACCTAACTATCAAAGACAGACATTTTGCAGGACTGACGATTGGACATATATCTACGGTCAGTTTGACAACATTGACAACACAGTTCTTACTGAAAACAGTTATTAAATATGGAGGTCTAGTGAATACTGTTTGGTATCCACTGAAGATTCCTACAATGTACTACTTTACCGTCTTACCACAACCAGGACTTTGGTTCTGTCGCTCTATATCAGGTAATTTTATTTTTATAGTTATTATATAGGATGATTATATAATTACATTTTATTTGTTATAAAGTTTAAGTTATTTGTAAATAAAGTATAAAATTTTGAGATTTTTCATTATTTTGTTGACATTATCCATTATTTATTTCTGACCATAGCACTTTACATACGATGCTTGGCAGGTCCTTGGTCCTAGAATGACACACTGTCACGGTGGCATGGTTCCAGGTGAGGAGGTCGGACATGGGTGACCCAACAATCATACTACGGCCCAAGACCACGGCTGTTTTACCCTCGATACTCTGACCTTGATTTGAAACAAAATATAATTGTCAAATTTGAGTCCTTCGATAAATCATTTGACCTTTATTCTTGACCTACGACAGGTGGGACCTCCCATCGGGGCATTCCTTAATGCTGCCACTGCTGGTGGGAATTCCCGTATGCCTGATCATGATATCAAAAGTTATTAACTTTCATTTTCTAAATATAGGTAATAGCCCTAATTGTCATACAAATGGTTTGTTAATTGTTTCGAAATATACAGCAGTTACTATTATATCTTCTCTGAATGTAATGTTAAATGTTAATCACAAATGTATGAAAATGGATAATAATAATTTATATAATTTCAAAATATAAACAAAAGGTATGGGTTTCCATAAAAACATGGCAGAGAAAATTACGACTGATCGAATGAACCTTTGATATTGAAGTTTATTTTGTTGTTACCCGGTGTAACTTTATTCTGTTGTTATCTGGGTAACTTTATTCTGTTGTTACCTGGGTAACTTTATTCTGTTGTTATCTGGGTAACTTTATTCTGTTGTTACCTGGGTAACTTTAATCTGTTGTTACCTGGGTAACTTTATTCTGTTGTTACCTGGGTAACTTTATTTTGTTGTTACCCGGGTAACTTTATTTTGTTGTTACCTGGGTAACTTTGTTCTGTTGTTACCTTGGTAACATTATTCTGTTGTTACCGGGGTAACTTTATTCTGTTGTTACCTGGGTAACTTTATTCTGTTGTTATCTGGGTAACTTTATTATGTTGTTACCTGGGTAACTTTATTCTGTTGTTACCTGGGTAACTTTATTATGTTGTTACCTGGGTAACATTATTCTGTTGTTACCGGGGTAACTTTATTCTGTTGTTACCTGGGTAACTTTATTCTGTTGTTATCTGGGTAACTTTATTCTGTTGTTACCTGGGTAACTTCATTCTGTTGTTATCTGGGTAACTTTATTCTGTTGTTACCTGGGTAACTTTAATCTGTTGTTACCTGGGTAACTTTATTCTGTTGTTACCTGGGTAACTTTATTTTGTTGTTACCCGGGTAACTTTATTTTGTTGTTACCTGGGTAACTTTGTTCTGTTGTTACCTGGGTAACATTATTCTGTTGTTACCGGGGTAACTTTATTCTGTTGTTACCTGGGTAACTTTATTCTGTTGTTATCTGGGTAACTTTATTATGTTGTTACCTGGGTAACTTTATTCTGTTGTTACCTGGGTAACTTTATTATGTTGTTACCTGGGTAACATTATTCTGTTGTTACCGGGGTAACTTTATTCTGTTGTTACCTGGGTAACTTTATTCTGTTGTTATCTGGGTAACTTTATTCTGTTGTTACCTGGGTAACTTCATTCTGCTGTTACCTTGGCAACTTTATTCTGTTGTTACCTGGGTAACTTTATTCTGTTGTAACCCGGGTAACTTTATTTTGTTGTTACCGGGGTAACTTTGTTCTGTTGTTATCTGGGTAAATTTATTTTGTTGTTACCGGGGTTACTATATTTTGTTGTTACCTGGGCAACTTTATACTGTTTTTACCTGGGTAACTTTATTCTGTTGTTAACTGGTGTAACTTTATTTTGTTGTTACCTGGGTAACTTTATTATGTTGTTACCCGGGGTACCTTTATTCTGTTGTTACCTAGGTAACTTTATTCTGTTGTTACCTGGGTAACTTTATTCTGTTTTTACCTGGGTAACTTTATTCTGTTGTTACCTGGGTAACTTTATTCTGTTGTTACCTGAAGACTTGATGAGTTCCAGACATCCCCGTGGTGTACAAGGTAACACACACCCACTGAGGTTCCCCCGGGCCAGCTTCCCGGCGTTTGACTGGTGCAACCTGAAATATACAGAGTTGTCATCACATAACTCCATGTAAGCAAATCAGAGGAAGCTTAAGGTATACACAGCTACAAAATGAATTGACCAATTCATGTCATATCTAATTCAATTTTGACACATCTATTAATTTTCCATTGAAAGATCATATTACAAGTTTGATAAAAAAATATATGGTATTAAAAATATATATGGTATTAAGAAATAGGCAGCTCTGGTTTTAACACCACGTGCACCACCACCCATATTATTACAGGTGCCTCCCATCTCCCCAACACAATTAATTATCGACTAGTCCAACAAAGTTCCCCACTGCAATTTTGCTAATTATCTCCCTTTAGTCTAGAATTAATTGATGATCTTATTATTGATCGACATACAAATAATTTAAAATTGTGAAGACAGGGGCAACTTTTATAAGATATTCTTCATCAAAATTTATTCACAATGTCAATGTATTTTCGCTACGGTATTCACCATACTTAGTGCCTAGGGTGCCTAAAAATTGGTTACAAAGGGGGCGCCTACTAGGATAATAAAAAAACCTTCATTCTCAACTTTGGACAAAGGTGACCTAATTATAACACACATATGCTGCACCTCTTAAATTTAGTAATAGATACAGTATGCCGAAAAAATGAATTATACTGCATCATACAGCTGTTTCGGCCTCCAAGGACTCTTCAGTGATGATTATAGAGACCAAAAGGTGGGAGTCCAAAATTTCCAAACAATGTTGTTTATATAAAGTACAATGTATTGTGACAAGATGACATCCATGTTTCTAGTCATATTACCATTTCACTTTAGCATTGATTTAGACATGCATAAAACGGAAACAAAAAGATAGTAACAATTTACTTTAAAGGCCCAATATACGTAACTTCGGGAAATTTTTCGTGATTCTGAAAAATTCTGAAAAAAAATCCAGTTGATAACCATGCAAAAATAAGCCTAAAACGAAGTAAACCTGAGCGGTAACAAACAAGAAACTCTTTACAGAAAAATCCAAAGAATTGAAAATAATTCAGGTGGGGTCCGCTGAAGTTAGAAGACGGTTCAAAATGGACATGTGTTTACAAATACTGAGTTTCAACTGCTGCTGTACCGGTAACCGCGTAAGAATTCATCTTGGATATTGGTGATATCAGTTATTCTTAAAATCTATAATAAGTTCTCAGGCTTGATTTTTGCTTCAAGTCTTGCCGAAAGTTACATATATTGGGCCTTTAAAATTAACTAAAACTGCTGCAATAATATCAAATGTTACAAGTATGGGAAACCTCCTGGTCAGTTTAAATAGATTGACAACATCAAACTGACCAGAAGTTTACTGTGCTGTACAATAATCTAGTTGTGACACGATTAGTAGGGACGTTTATATAATTTCAATGCCTCCACAGATGGAGGAGGGGTGCATTTAGGGGGAGGGGCGTTAATTATGGCGAATACAGCATACAGAATTGGTTTGAATTTGTATCCTTGACCTACCCATCCACATCTTTACTCTCCAGTATTGAGTTGGTCACCAAGTGAGTGTCTATCTCATTCTCTGTGTCTAGTGGTAACTGAAATTTAAACAAGAGGTCCTAATTAATAAGCTGCATGCATTGCTCCCATCACTGATTTCACCCTGGTGACCTTCAAGCAAGATCAAAGTCATTTGCTTAGAAGCAAATTAACAGCACTATATAAATTATGGCTTTATAAAATTTATGTACATTTAAGAGATACAATCTTAATTTCCAACACCCAACAGATCCTCGTTTTATGCGAATGTTATTTTACAGTATCCACGGGGGCTGATGCAGTATATCCATAAACATCTAGTGTGAGACTTGTAGTCCCCATGCATATACCTCTTACTGCTAGTATGTTTTTATCAAGTTACAGTAAGAAGGTTTAGAAGTCTCAATCTGGTGAGTAAAGATATGGGGTCACCACCTGGTGCTAAGGATGGTGACAAGATCGTACACAGTACAACTGTTGTGAGGGTGAAAAGACGTATTATAAAAGTTTGTTAATTCTCAATAATTAAAGTTTGTTAATTCTTGTCCTTTCGGGACAAAAGACGAGATTTTTAAACACGAAAAGACAAGATTTAAAATGGCTAATTAGCGTGCATTTATTTCATCTTTTTGTGTATAATGTGTCGCCTTTTTTTATCTTTACAGGTGAAAAAACAAGATTCAAATCTGGTTAATTCTCGTCTATTCAGGGTGAAAAGACAAAAGAACAAGACTTAAGATCTAAAATTTTCATCTTTTTGGGGCGAAAAGACGATATAACGACATGGCAAAAATCAGGTTGAGCTACCGTAGTGTACTGTATGATGTCGCACATTTAAAGTTGGTTGGGCACAAGTATTCAGAATTTCAGATACCACAGTGACTGTTTTTCCCTTTTTTTCCATTAAACTATATGACAAATATCATGAACATCAAAAGCCTTCTGGTTAATTATACATCCTGGAACTAACCTGGGCAATGATACCTTGAACTGATGTGAACAATTACATTGATGATAATCCCTTGAACTGAGGTGAACTTACCTGGGTGATGATACCTTGAACTGATTTGAACTAATTACATTGATGATAATCCCTTGAACTGAGGTGAACTTACCTGGGCGATGATACCTTGAACTGATTTGAACTAATTACATTGATGATAATCCCATGAACTGAGGTGAACTTACCGGGGCGATGATGCCTTGAACTGATTTGAACTAATTACATTGATGATGATCCCATGAACTGATGTGAACTTACCTGGACGATGATCCCATGAACCGATGGGTCAGCGTTGAGTTTTTCTACTGCCTGTAAAACCTGTTTAAAACAGAAATCAAATTGGTCAGCAAACAATACAGCCACGTAAACATTTCTCATGTAGATCATGATTAACAGTAAACAACACAACCAAATAAACATTCTTTATGTATTTCATGATGAAAAAAATTATCCCAATAAAAGAGAAAGAATGCCATAACACTTTTACTTTAAGAAAAAACAAATGGCCTTAATTTTTTTAATGAATTCCTTTATTTAATATATATGATCTCTTTTAGGCCGTATCTTCTTAGAGTGATGGTAAAGGGCGTTATTTGAAAGCATGTACATGTACATGTACCAGGATAACGGACAGTTAGGGTAATGGACAGTTAGGGTAATGGACAGTTAGGTAATGGACAGTTAGGGGTAATGGACAGTTAGGGTAATGGACAGTTAGGGTAATGGACAGTTAGGGTAATGGACAGTTAGGGTAATGGACAGTTAGGGTAATGGACAGTTAGGGTAATGGACAGTTAGGGTAATGGACAGTTAGGGGTAATGGACAGTTACCAGCTGGTTATCTAACTTGAATAGACAACTTAATAACTGGAAGTAATTAAAATTATCAAATTTGAAAATTAAGAAATGTCTTTTTTTACATGTACCAGGGTAATGGACAGTTAGGGTAATGGACAGTTACCAGCTGGTTATCTAACTTGAATAGACAACTTAATAACTGGAGTAATTAAAATTATCAAATTTGAAAAAAGAAATGTCTCCCGACATAAGCCATTATTAACTGCCCAAAGGACAATGTAGGTCTCGAACATGCTGGCCATCCGCAGGTTGAGGCCTAAGGCTACGTGGTAGCAGAATGTCCGACACCTTAAAATCCTTGGTCGATTGAGACTCTTATTTGTCCAGCCAATTCAAATTCACTCCATGAAAAACTATGTCTGTGAATTATGATAAACGATTTTTGTGTTTTACACCGTAATATACATTTTGTGGGGCGTGATTCCCTGTCTGCTATTGTATTATTCAAGTCACTCGAAACATTGTCTTAAACGACACAATCACTCATGTCTCGGACACCTTTCAGCTGTGAATATATGTCCCTGCTGTAGATTAATTAATTATCCTGTTGTCTGTCTCTGTATATAATTACAGCGCGATAAAGAATGTAACTTGCCCCTAGACTTTACCTGAAGCTTGTTTTCCTACATGTTTATTGGTACAAATTGTAAAACACAAAGTTTTTCAAAGAGAATATTACAGTCTGTTCATGACTATTTTTTGAGCAAATGGAAAATTTAAAAGAAATGTTCATACCAGCTACATGAAGCTAAATATAGCTTGACAACAGACAACCGTTAAGAAGACAATGGGTGGTCGGGTGGTGCAGTGGATAGCGCACTTGCCTTTCACCAAGGCGCCCGGGGTTCGATTCCCCGATTGGACATGGAAAGGTACGGGGTCACCTGCCCGACCACGTTGGTTTTCTCCGGGTACTCCGCTTTCCTCCCACAATAAGACCCCTCGCGTGCTAACATCCGGGCCAACAAGAGTGACTAATATAAGTTGTATAGCTTGTTTCATAATTGTTGTAAAATAAATAAAGTTTATATTTAAAAAAAAAAAAAAGACAATGGCTGAGAAACAAATTGTAATTACCTGTCAAAGTTAATGGCCAGGTAAGCTGAAAATTTAGCTAAAATTGAAACTAGTGGAATTGAATTATACTCCACCACTTAAAGTATGAAACTTAGGAAAAACTCCTCAGTATAACCCTAATGTTTGCATTGGTAAGTCTTCTTCGGAAATTAAACTTCGAACTAGAAATGTCTGAGACATAAATGCCCCTTCCCTCATATGAAATTAGTTCTTCATATTTTTTATAACGTATGCAAAGTTTGATGACAATTGGATCAGTAGTTATTTAAATAATCTGGTTCCAATTACCATGGGATGGGACGGTATATGATGGGACGTAACGGGACGGACATGGGTAACACTATATGCCCCCCATTTCATGGCAGGCGCTTAACAAAAATTTCAAGTTGACTTGGGAGTGAAGGAAATACTTTTTTGGGTGAAGATTCTGATGGAGAAACCATGCATCAGGGTTGATGTCAGGATCTGTGATGGTTCAAACCAACCTGGTCCTGGGTGGAAGTCTGCATGGATCTGCGATAACTCAAACCTACCTGGTCCTGGGTGGAGCTCCGTGGAAGCTGTATGTGACAGGCCCTAACACCTACGTTTGCAGCATTTTTCACTTTCTGGCCTATATACACAGTAGAATCCTCTCTTCCGCCCACCTATAATACAATGATACAAGTCTAACATACATGTGATTTTTTAAAACTTTTTTAAGCCACAAAAAGTGAACCCCTATATTCAAGACACAAAAGACTTGAGGAATGCTGAATTTATTTATAATTCAAGAGATTTTTTCTGTCAAAGATATATAAAAACAGCATCCATCAAAATGAAGAGGCCTCATGGACCTGCACTGCTTATAATCAGCTTTCACTGAATCAGACTGCAGGTGTTGGCAAATGCATTTCATACAATTCATCTCAAAATTGTGTTAAGGTATCCAAACAGTCAAATCTATTTTAAAACAGTTGATCAAGCATTGATAACAAAAAAGCTAACACAACAGCATTACACTTCAAGCCAAATATCATTATTTTAGAAAAGTTGTGTCAATATTTTTAGCATAAATGTTATACCTGATTACTTTCATAAACAATAGTGTAACTTCAATTATTCTGAAACAATTTCATTTAAAAATTCGTAACTTTTTATTATATTTATCTTATAAGCCTATCTCAAAAGTGTTGTTATCTCCCTTGTCTACTAACCATGGCTACACAGGGAAGTGTTTTTGAAACAAATTCGCGCCATGCAATCATTACGTCATAATGAGAATTACGTCATCCGATTGTCACATGGCACCAAATCATCACGTAAACACTTTACCGACGTCCATCTTTTGTCCACCATTGTGGTCTATCAAGGGGAATGACAACACTTTCGGAAAAGGCCTATAGTGAAGCAATTATAAGGCCCTTAATCATTATCTTTAATACAAACTATGGGCAAACATTTTTTATGCAAATTTTTATGTTATGCAGAACTCAGGTATTGAAATTCATCAGTGAAATTGAGACTTAATGCAAATGAAATAAAAAGTCTGAATTTGCAAAATTTTAAAATCTAGAAAACGATGTACCTGTACAATGGCTAGACCAGGTAGAAAACCAGGGTATTTCTGTTGTAGCTCCCCAATCTCTGCCTTCAGTCCAGTCCTTATTTCTCTGTGTATAGTCAGAAAAAAAACTATTATAAAGGTGGACAGTGACTATATATAGGTTATAGATTACACCTCAATCTGTCTTCAGTCCAGTCCTTATTTCTCTGTGTATAGTCAGAAAAAAAACTATTATAAAGGTGGACAGTGACTATATATAGGTTATAGATTACAACTCAATTTCTGCCTTCAGTCCATTCCTTATTTCTCTGTGTATAGTCAGAAACAAAACTATTATAAAGGTGTACAGTGACTATATATAGGTTATATATTACACCTCGATCTCTGCCTTCAGTCCAGTCCTTATATCTCTGTGTATAGTCAGAAATAAAAACTATTGTAAAGGTGGACAGTGACTATATATAGGTTTTAGATTACACCTCAATCTCTGCCTTCAGTCCATTCCTTATTTCTCTGTGTTTATAGTCAGAAATAAAAACTATTATAAAGGTGGACAGTGACTATATATAGGTTATATATTACATTCCTCAATCTCTGCCTTCAGTCCAGTCCTTATATCTCTGTGTTTAGTCAGAAATAAAAACTATTATAAAGGTGGACACTGACTATATATAGGTTATAGATTTAACACCTCAATCTCTGCCTTCAGTCCAGTCATTATATCTCTGTGTTTAGTCAGAAAAAAAACTATTATAAAGGTGGACAGTGACTATATATAGGTTATAGATTACACCTCAATCTCTGCCTTCAGTCCATTCCTTATTTCTCTGTGTATAGTCAGAAAAAACTATTATAAAGGTGGACAGTGACTATATATAGGTTATAGATTACACCCCTATCTCTGCCTTCAGTCCATTCCTTATATCTCTGTGTATAGTCAGAAAAAAAAACTATTATAAAGGTGGACACTGACTATATATAGGTTATAGATTACAACTCAATCTCTGCCTTCAGTCCAGTCCTTATATCTCTGTGTTTAGTGTGAAAACAAAACTATTGTAAAGGTGGACAGTGACTATATATAGGTTATGGATTACACCTCAATCTCTGCCTTCAGTCCATTCTTTATTTCTCTGTGTTTAGTCAGAAAAAAAAACTATTATAAAGGTGGACAGTGACTACATATAGGTTATAGATTACACCCCTATCTCTGCCTTCAGTCCATTCCTTATATCTCTGTGTTTAGTCAGAAAAAATACTATTATAAAGGTGGACACTGACTATATATAGGTTATAAATTACACCTCAATCTCTGCCTTCAGTCCAGTCCTTATATCTCTGTGTTTAATAAGAAAAAATCTATTATAAAGGTGGACACTGACTATATATAGCTTATAGATTACACCTCAATTTCTGCCTTCAGTCCAGTCCTTATATCTCGGTGTTTAGTCAGAAAAAACTATTATAAAGGTGGACAGTGACTATATATAGGTTATAGATTACACCCCAATCTGCCTTCAGTCCAGTCCTATATCTCTGTGTATAGTCAGAAAAAAAACTATTATAAAGGTGGACACTGACTATATATAGGTTATAGATTACAACTCAATCTCTGCCTTCAGTCCAGTCCTTATATCTCTGTGTTTAGTCAGAAATAAAACTATTATAAAGGTGGACAGTGACTATATATAGGTTATAGATTACACCTCAATCTCTGTCTTCAGTCCAGTCCTTTTATCTCTGTGTATAGTCAGAAAAAAAACTATTATAAAGGTGGACAGTGACAGTATTTTTCCTGGGTATTTTGGGAAAAATTCAATTTGCCAAATTGGGAAAAAACTTAGCGTGAACAGGTAATAAATTAGGACAAAATTTACACCTAACCACACTCATTAAATGTTCCATGCTTACTAATTTTACAGTGCACAGTGTATCATTTAGCTTTATGGTATGGTAAACAATGAAAACAAAGAACTGGGAGTTACATATGGTGAGTCGAGTCCGAGTCACAGACTCACTCACTGATATTTCTTTTAATGTTTTTTTATTCATTATAACATCATGTGCGTGTCCTTTTTTTCCGGATTTTGAAAAGTCATAATAATTGGGAATTTTCAAGTTGATTTTGGGAAAAAATAACACTAAAATGCATTGGGAATGGGGTCGTTTGGCGTACCCAGTTATATAAGCAGGAAAAACACTGAGTGACTATATATAGGTTATAGATTACACCTCAATCTGCCTTCAGTCCAGTCCTTATATCTCTGTGTTTAGTCAGAAATAAAAACTATTATAAAGGTGGACAGTGATTATATATAGGTTATAGATAACACCTCAATCTGCCTTCAGTCCAGTCCTTATATCTCTGTGTATAGTCAGAAATAAAAACTATTATAAAGGTGGACAGTGATTATATATAGGTTATAGATAACACCTCAATCTGCCTTCAGTCCAGTCCTTATATCTCTGTGTATAGTCAGAAATAAAAACTATTATAAAGGTGGACAGTGATTATATATAGGTTATAGATAACACCTCAATCTGCCTTCAGTCCAGTCCTTATATCTCTGTGTATAGTCAGAAATAAAAACTATTATAAAGGTGGACTGTGACTATATATAGGTTATAGATTACACCTCAATCTGTCTTCAGTCGAGTCTTTATATCTCTGTGTATAGTCAGAAATAAAAACTATTATAAAGGTGGACAGTGAATATATATAGGTTATAGATAACACCTCACTCTCTGTCTTCAGTCCATTCCTTATTTCTCTGTGTATAGTCAGAAACAAAACTATTATAAAGGTGGAGAGTGACTATATATAGGTTATAGATTACACCTCAATCTCTGACCTCAGTCGAGTCCTTATATCTCTGTGTTTAGTCAGAAAAAACTATTATAAAGGTGGACAGTGACTATATATAGGTTATAGATTACACCAAAATCTCTGCCTTCAGTCCAGTCCTTATATCTCTGTGTATAGTCAGAAAAAAACTATTATAAAGGTGGACAGTGACTATATATAGGTTATAGATAACACCTCACTCTCTGTCTTCAGTCCATTCCTTATATCTCTGTGTTTAGTCAGAAAAAACTATTATAAAGGTGGACAGTGACTATATATAGGTTATAGATTACACCTCAATCTCTGTCTTCAGTCCAGTCCTTATATCTCTGTGTATAGTCAGAAATAAAAACTATTATAAAGGTGGACAGTGACTACATATAGGTTATAGATAACACCTCACTCTCTGCCTTCAGTCCAGTCCTTATATCTCTGTGTATAGTCAGAAATAAAAACTATTATAAAGGTGGACAGTGACTATATATAGGTTATAGATAACACCTCACTCTCTGCCTTCAGTCCAGTCCTTATTTCTCTGTGTTGAGTCAGAAAAAACTATTATAAAGGTGGACACTGACTATATATAGGTTATAGATTACAACTCAATCTCTGCCTTCAGTCCAGTCCTTATATCTCTGTGTTTAGTCAGAAATAAAAACTATTATAAAGGTGGACAGTGACTATATATAGGTTATAGATTACACCTCAATCTCTGCCTTCAGTCCAGTCCTTATATCTCTGTGTATAGTCAGAAAAAAACTATTATAAAGGTGGACAGTGACTATATATAGGTTATAGATTACACTTCAATCTCTGCCTTCAGTCCAGTCCTTATATCTCTGTGTATAGTCAGAAATAAAAACTATTATAAAGGTGGACAGTGACTATATATAGGTTTTAGATTACACCTCAATCTCTGCCTTCATGCCATTCCTTATTTGATCTGTGTATAGTCTGATAAAACAAACAATCGTAAAGGAGGACAGCGATTAATATTTATATAGAGTGGAGATGGATGATAGACACATTTATATACATTGGAGTTGGAGGTATAAAGATAAACCTCAATCTCTGCATCTCTGTACGAAGTTAAGAAAAAAAACAATCATAAATGAGGACAGTGATTATAGATTATAAGATAAACCTTAATCTCCGCCTTCTTTCATTCCTTATTTTTGTGTTTATAACGAGAAAAAAACCCTGTAAATGTGTACAGGAACTAACACACCATGGACATGATCAAGATTCTAGATAATAAACATCTGTTCACTAGAGCTGGGTACCACAAAATCAAACGTACCACGGTATACCACGGTATTTAGGCAAATACTGCGGTACGTACCACGGTATACCACCTTGATTGCATGTTTGAGCTAACTAAAGGTCTCAGGCTGTTTTTGTTCTGAAGCCAATCAACAAGAGGCCTGTCATAAGTTTCTCGTTGTGTTATCCTCTAATATTGTTTGAGTGAAGCTATGTCTGTCCTAGTTGATCAGCAAACTTATAGGAAAATATTATTAAACCATATTGGAATTTCAATTGATCTATGTAACAAATAGTTCTTTCAAATTGATAATTAAAATGAAAGTCCCAAAAAAAACCGGTACAGGACTTATGTACCACGGTACGTACCATCAAAACTTTATACCACGGTATACCGGTAAAACCGCCCAGCCCTTAGCTGTTCACATTGAAATTCTCAATGAAAGTTAACGTAATATATACCAGTATTTCTTATATCTTTGTATCAAGTTCAGTTACCGTACAATATGTTACATGTGTACATATTAGAATTTAAAGTTTGTGATAAAGGGGGAGATTTAAATGACCTGATTATGATGGGCCATGTAAACAAATATGTGCGGGATACTACAAAAAAAGATGTGGGTTGAGTTGATCGACCAACATGATTTCAGCTTACTTGAAATCAATCTAGATCTGTCTAACAGTCAAGATAGATATATTTATATTTGGTCTAATCATTATTATGAAGCTCTCCTCAAATAATTTTCAAAATTATTGAATTTTTATTCCAGTTTTTTCCCCCAAGTATGAACCCTGGCCCTCTGAGCCTCATGAGCTTAAACATTAAGTCTATAACAAGATATATGATAAAAATTAGTATAAATAATTTCATAAAATGTTGGGTTTTTTTTCCAAAGCTTTACACAATAAAATTTCATAAATTGTTTCATAAAAATAATTTAAATCAACTTAAATAAAAAAAATAATAAGATCAGTTTGAAATGCTTGTCTATATCAATTAATCCTAGGAATTATTAGACACATATAAATTTGAAGACAAAACCTCAGCAAACTTTATTTCCTCTCCTACCATGAACCATATATAATGCATAATTGTCCTACATGTGTCAAATTAAATTCTCGTGATAATAAAAAACACTGTGACAACTTCCTAAAGTGTTTCATAATATACCGTTTGTTTCTGCTGTCAGCAGGGTGTTCACGAGAGCACCAATGCTTGTTGAAATGTATGTAAAGGTCAGCTGAAGAAAGAAACACGAACCCTGAATGTGACACTGTGGGTGTCGATCAAAAACCTTATTATTAGTGCAGGCCATCATTTATAATGTGAAGAATAATATTATGTCACACGGCCAGAATGAAGTTAGGCTTACCTAGCTTATATACCTTATACTAATTACATGTCTTATACCTCTTGACGCAATATATGACAAAACCTACAACCATCTAGGTGAATCGTCAGAAACCCACGAGACTCTGCTCTTGCAAGTTGCGGGGGAATTTTTTTTCTTTCATTGCCATTGACTAAAATTGCAAGAGCAGAGTCTCGCGGGTTTCCAATGACATGTGAATGACAGACATGTTTGTCCTCAAATAAAATCATTTCTAATAACTTTTTTAACAACATAGCAGGAAAGTATATATACATCTTATGTATTTATCATTCACATATCTCCCCCCATCCCAAACTTTCCTGCTGATTTCACACAATAAAACGTTAATGTGAAGAGAATAAATTATAAAATATGACAACCATTATTGTATCAGGAAGATATTAACCCTTGTAGTGCTGAATTGTCCCAGAATTGGTCATCTCCCACTGCTGAATTGTTTCAAAAAAATTTTTTTTTTTTTTTTTTTCAAAATGCTTTAAAATGTTCCTTAGGAATCATATTTAGTAATTTTCATCAATTCCACTCATTATCTCTTGTTGTTTTTATATTTAAACCCTCAAAGTTGAAGGTAAAGTTGATGAAAAATTTTGTAATCTTACTTGTTTTATTGTGTTTCTGTTGGTGTAATAGTGTTTAATTCTCAGATTGTAATTCTAGTCATATTTGGATATATATATCAAGAATAAGTAATACTGATATATATATGCTCTAAAGCAGTCATTTTAACTACTTCGAGATAAGCCATATTCCTTCACATAAGCTGCTATATAGTGCTTGTAAACAGCAGCTTGGTGACCAGGTTCATTATTCCAAGTAGTTGAACGATTTGCATTCTGATGGTGTTTTATAGTCTGTTTGTATTGTCAAAATGATATTTTTATTTTTGCAATGAACCATTATCACGAAGGCGTCATGATATTTCCATTCAAAACACGGTATGGAAGCATGTTGCTATGCAAGACAAATTGTTGCTAGGCAACCAAGTACATAACACACTTACCTTAAATCGTATTGACAATTGGATCAGAGTTTTCATCAGTTTGGAAATTGGAAGAAGTTTCATCAGGTAATAGCAAAAAAAGTATCTCTTTCAACATGTTATATAAATCTAAACTATGTACATTGTTTTTCACTTGTAGTTTGAAAACATATGGTTGACACTATTCCTCCTGCCCAGACTGGGTGGTCGCAGTTTTCTGCCGTTTATACGCCAAAACATACTCGGACTTTGTATGGAATATTTCAAAGCAGGGCTCTATGCATAATGCTACTTGACACTGCTTGCACTGGAATGTGGTCTCACGTCCAGTACATTTAGGCACTGGTTCATTAGGGTGAGAGGACTTGAAGAGTTCCAACTCCCCAGGCCCACAAACAACACACCGCCGTTTCCCATGGCTTCTCTTGTCAGTTGGTGGAAGGTGAGACAGGAAATGCCTGGCTGTCAGTCGCTGCAATACCTCTGCCGAGGTCCGCTTTCTGCCCCGTGGAGCAGCACCAGAAAGCTCAGAGACTTCCATCAGCTGACTGACAAGCTCCCTCCTGAATATCCTCTGGTGAACTGGGTGTTGAGTCCTACTCTTATATAAAATATAGGCATTCAGGACAGCAAGGCCAATTAAATGGAAAAAAACCTTCTTCCACCATTTCAGTGTCCGTCGGTCAAAGCTTCCATTAGCAACCATTTGATCACATCGATCTACAGCTCCCATGTACCTGTTGTAACTGAGTACGCAGTCTGGTTTGATGATATGGGAACCATCTTGGTCAAGTCGGCCAGTGTCTACCATCACACCTGGATGGACATAAAGTGTATTGAAGCCTAATATGAATTTTCCTTAACAGTAATTATACTGTTCAGAGATATTCTGAGCTGGATGTATGATTTATAACATTTCATCGATAAAGTAAATCAATCAGCAGATTTGCTATTGTCACATTTGACAATAAATTGCTGTTCATGTTTATGGCCATGTTCAACAATGAAAAGTAGCTGTGTTCATCCCATGTTTAATGGTATGCTAGGATAAATAACTAAATTTGGGAAAGACTTCAGTCAGACTATGAAATAAAGGAAGTTGTCATTATAGGTTTTTTATCTTTTTGCAAAATATTTACATTAGAACCAGAGTGACAACTTTTCAGACATTAACATTTGTTTATGTTTAAAATTAATAAAAAAATTTGTCTTGCTTAAATCAGTGCCAATTTCACTCGCAGTGCTGCACGCACATGACAAAATATATTTAAATACTGTTACATAATCTATACAATGTAGATCTAATAATCATCTGGTTTTAGATGACTGATACTATATTTATATATACCATGTATACATGCATATATATCTATTCTTTTACCAAATACTGTATAGATCTATATTTCTTTAGGATATTTGACAAGTCGGAAACTTGATCAGAGAATGATGAATTACCTTCATGTATAGTGGTAAGTAAATTGACATTTTTTTTGTCAGCATACTTTACAGCAACGAGGTTGGACTCCGAGTTGTGGACAACAAATATTTCCCCCTTTGTAAGATCTTGATTCTTCAACTTCTGTGGAATACCTCGTCTGTTTGACCTAACAGTGCCACATGCTGATGTTAATTGCAGGTACAATTCATAAAACAGTTGAGGGCTGCTGAAATAATTGTCCATATATATATTGTATCCTTTGTTCATGTATGGGGACGCAAGACGCAAAACCAAGTCATATGTAGCCCCATACTGACTGGGTGGCTGCTGCTGACCATCACGGCCTGTGTACAACTCCATTCGACAACAATATCCATTTGCAGAGTCGCAAAGCATGTACATTTTAAGACCATATTTACAAGGTTTGTCAGGACTGTATACACGAAAATGCAGATTTCCCCTCCATGGAATCATCCCTTCATCAATGGCAATGTTCTTACCAGGAGTATAAACTTGCTGAAAGTTTGCCAACATGTCCTTGTAGGGATCCCCCAGCTTCTGTAAAGGGGAATAGCCTGGTTGTCCCCTTGGTACTGCATTGACGTTATCGGACAAGTGTAGAAAGCCCATCAGAGCAAGAAATCTATCTCTAGGCATTACTGTGTTGAAAAATGGTGTTCTTATTACAACATTTGTGGACCAGTAATCCTGAATATCCAACTGTCTTACAATGCCCATTGCAATGGTAACTCCAAGGAATGCTTTGATTTCAGGAACCGAAGTATTAGTCCAGTTTCTAAGCCTAGAAAAAGGTGGCAAGTTTGGGTGATTCTGCAAGTACTGTGTAGCATAGTTGTTTGTTTCATCTGCTATTTTACTCAATATTGTATCTGGCACAATACTTTCAAAATAGTCGAGATAACTGAGAGTGTTTTCTTCGGCAGGCAAAATATTTTCATTAATGCCAGCGTGACCGACGAAAGTGAAAGTAGACGGCTGACTTCCACCTTCTAACCAGTTTTCCTCGTCAAAAATGTGTCTTACATCTGTTTCATCATCGATATCTTGATCATCAAATCCTTCAAATTCATCACTGTCATCGTCCAAAAATATTTCTTCAAATATAGTGCGAAACTCTGGTAAAACACTCTGTAAATCGTCAGAGATTTGCCGCTCCGCCATCTTGTTTACATTGGCGACGAGAGCAGACACCACAGGGCACTCGATAATTTTGAAGAATTTGAACGCTTTAATGTGATCGAGACTTATATTGCTTACAAACTCCAGTTAATAGAATAATATAAATTCATGTTTCAATCATTTATTCAGTAAAATCACACCCCGTCTTTCTAGAAACAGTCATAATATCACCCAGACCCAAACAAGATCGAATGCGAGCACATCAAATTGTGACGTAATCATTCTCTGTGTGCCAGATTAACGATAACGAAAGAGTCGTGAAATCTACTATAAATTGTACGTACTACTGACTTTCCATGTCGAAACAATAGTTAAATACCTTATAAATCTATAGATGACGATGCCAGTGCTAAGGAACCTCTCACAGCATCGCTAAGACCGAATACATAGCTAATAGGTTCAGAGCACCTGTTAGCCATTTTGGCGGAAACTTTCGTCAGCATTGCGTTTTTTTTATGCGCATGTTTCCGGTGACGTAACGCAGCTAAAAATATCGCATATTCTGTAAATAGCGCTGTTGACAGGGATTTGCCGCATGGTACAGAGACGATAGGGATAACTGTATTAATGTTAACATGAAAAACGAATGCATAGATATAGAGCTACATGTTGAATATCTTTTTAAGTCATAGAATCATGTATTTATTGATATTTTGGTTATTATCGCCGGGAAACACCTAGCGCTTGACCAGACAGCCAAAAGGCTGTCTTAGCAGGACACCAGTAAACAGCCTTTTGGCTGTCGTAGCACTACAAGGGTTAATGTATATATAGGTGACTATCCCAAAAGTGTCATCTCCCTTGCTTGCCATGTCATAGCTACGTATACATTGGCGGGAATTTTTAAGTGTTTTTTAAATTTGCAGCATGTATAATTATGATGTCATAATGGCAATTACGTCATCCGATTGTCACACGGCGCCAAATCACAAAAACACTTCCTGGAAGTCCCTCTTGTACCCACCATTCACTCACTTGGCCGCGCTATCAAGGGGAATAACAACATGCACTTTTATATATATACACAGAAAATATAATAGACTTGCAAAAGTCCTCAGAAGGAGATCATACCCTGTGTGGAGGTTTAGTTAAGTTTACTGCCATCAAAAATATTTTCCATATTTTATGTCTGAATTATTTTCGTTAAAACGGAGTTACAAAATGATCCAAAGCTACCCACCTCTTGCTTTGCCTAGTATATACCACCTTCTACGATACCTTTCTACATCTGCCTGAATTTACTAGACTGTACCACGTGCACATTTTGTATAAGATCAGTGCTTCTTGAACAAACTTTTGAGCTTTATACCAGTACATACAATTAAACTCATGTGACAGTATTTAATACTAGAGTCAAACCGTGGTAAATTAACATGTAAATAGCACTCATACTAACATGAAATACAAAATTGTCAACATAACTCTACAATTCATGTACCTTATTCCTTACATGATGTTTGATTTCTTTTACCTTCGTCATTAATTATGGACAACAACCTGGATATATATTATAATTCTCTGTTAAAGTAAAACATTGTTTATCTTACCTACATACATATATACATAGACATTTTTTCTTAATACACTGTAACTATTTAGTCCGATCTTATCCTATATGTTACCTGTAGCAGGTATGGGGTGTAAGGATCTAGAGCAGTCTTTTCCAACACATATGGCTGTTCCATACAAGCTCCACTGTTACGAAGAAGTATTTTTTTTTTTCCATTTTTACTCTTTATAGATAATTTAAAATCATGTCGGAAATTTCTTTTATATCGGAGTGATTCAATTTTCTCATTTTAATTTTTTTTCATATCTATATCAGTAAGACAATTAACTGTTCAACATTACCTGGATCAATCTAATATTTCAATTCAAACATTTTTCATGAGATGCCATGATTTCATTTCACAAAATCAATAAACTATTTGCAAAAGATCTAATGTCATAATTTCTAACACACTCACTGCAATCCATTGTCAGAAACCCACGGTACACTTCTCTGACTTTTGCATACTGTGTGCCAGAATCAATGGAAACTCTCGTTTTCTTACTAAAATAGTAGCCAATCATATCCATAGTTTCATCCGTGACTACATCCAGCGAAGCCCGCACATCCAGCTGGCACATCCGGCTGGGGTATCTGGTTTAATTTGTAGCACCACCTGTCAACAAAACCTGTTAATTGTGTTATAATTGTGTTGATTGTGATTAAAATATAAGGTCCTACTATCCGAAGATTGACATCGGCGTCATGCCTACAGAAATATACTGGTCGTAGTCAAGGTAAAATGATCTAAAAGAGTGTCACGAGGAATTACCATTCTGATTGGTCGAAATCTCCAAATAAACTTCTATTCGGGGAAACTAAGATTTACATTGATTCTGGCCCATGGTATGCAAACGTCAGAGAAGTGTACCGTGGGTTTCCGACGATGACTGCAATCTAATTTTTCCGTTCCGCAGAAAGAAATAAGTGTACATAGGTATAACTATTACAACACTATAAATGTACCTAAGGACTGGACAAGCAAATTAGTTGGTCTACCAATTAGACCAAAAACCGTATTATATTCTTTACCGTAAATCCCTGTGTATTACGTATACCTGCACCGTGGTATAGCCCACGTAGTAAATTGAGGCATGTTTTATTCTTTTGCTAAAAAAAAAAAATTCAGATTGCCCGTAGGTTATATGTTGATTGTTGATCTGGTGAGTACAAGAGCATGAACTTCGTAGGTGTATTTACTACTGTACAGGTAAAGTCGGTCATAACAACTTTGACAGATGGTGACAGTAGGCATCTTCTGATGTAAAAAATCATATAGCCCCCGGGCAATACACAGGAAATTAAAAACGGAAGTAACAGTTTTGTATTGGATAAGTGAATTATTGATCTCCCTATCAACGATCTGATTCATATTCCTCATAAATTGATTTCTGGGACAGAAATATATGTTACTTGTATTTTCTTTTTCTTTTTTTTTCACTGCATGATGAGAGGAACTTTTGTCAGTGGTGCATTATGACTATTCATATTGACAATGACAGAAACCATTATTCAAATTTCCAAATGTGATGTTGTACCAATTGCAGAATAACCGGAGGCTCTGAGGAAGAAGCATAGATTATAGAGAAGTTCAATATTTAAGTGTCAATGGTCAAAGTTTCTTTGTAAGATAAATCTCTTCACAGACAATAACCTGCAAAATCACAAATGTTTTTTGGGGGAAAAGTAGTACTCTACATTATGCAGTTACATTGTACATATATGTGATGACATATACATGTTAAAAATGAAATTATCATCTTAAAATTCATTCATAAAACTCATTCTGATATATGGTTCTGAATTATTCCATTGACCTTTAAGAATTGGAAGAGTTCAAAAGTGTCTTCATGAGGGCTGAATGTGTAATTTTTACTGCCTTTAATTTAAATTTGAAGGATATTTAAGTCAAGGTCTCCTATATATAATTACAACCCTTTGTTTTCCAAGCTTCTGTAAAGAGATTGTCTCCCTTTACTCATATTCCAAATCAACGAACACTGGGTCAACAACAAGCTGTTTATTCAAATCTTGTCACGTACAATTTAACTAATATTTAACAGTGAATGTAGAATGAGGAAACCATAGAAAAGAAGTTTGTATTTGAACTTTGGCCTTGTATAGACATATTTTTAATCTCATTTGCTTCAGTTGTCTGATTAATTAAGGGTTAATTCTGAGTGACCCGGTCTGCTCGATCACTGGTCAACTAAATATTGGAATCGCACTGCCAGCAATCCCAGGAATATTTAGCGGACCTGAGATAGTCAGAACACTTTTGACTAACAATTCAGTATCTGATGGTTGGCTTCCTGGGATCCAGTGCTACGTAACAGAAACAAAGAAAAGTGTATGTGCTTCATTTGAATGACATCTCGCGGATCGGGGATCCATGCAACCTTCAACCTCCATGCAGGTTCCCATAGTCAAAAACTCACCCACTGATCGAGCTAAAAGGAAAATTCCCTCTAGCTCGAAGCAAGGACAACTTAAATCCTAAATTTGCATGTTAAATAACTTAAATTAAAATCTGCCAGTCACTTAGTAAATTTTGCATGCTTCTCCCCCTTTTTAAACATGTTAATTTTCCATTAACATTAAATATTACAACCTTAAGCTTGCCCAAGTTTAAATTCCTCTGGTCCTGACAGCAGAATACAAAAATGTACAAATATATATATACATACAGTTTATATGACAGTTTATAGATATAGTGTCCAGGCCAGAAGAAAGTCTGAAACTCTGGCTATAATTATATAAACAACCATGAGCTATAGATCACAGATCTAGCCTAATATTCCGTGGTATACGTATTGTGCAATTAAAATAGCATTGCACACCACATGCACACATGTACATTTCAAATATAGGCAAATGAATGTATGCAATGAATAAGGGGATTAGACATTGGGAATGGCAAGTTTTCTTTTTTTTCTCTAACTCACACTGAAGCTGTGCAACATCACATGCATAATGCATACTGTACTTATAACGGACCTACAGGCCTATTGGCAGTGTATTGCACAAATGAGACTATGTATGGCCTTATAGCTTGTGTATTCCACATACAACATTTGATATAGCTAGTAATTAGCTACCATGCAGTCCACAGGAAAATATATCTGTGCTCCTTTTCTAAACACACCCACATGGAACCGTGACCTCACACGGCCCCTGTCTGTGGTCAGCCTACAGGCATGTTACACGCGTGTAGTCCAGTCGATAGGAGTTGCAGTCCATGGCCATTTTATTAGAAGATAAACACATGATTTTGAGCTGTAACATAATGTCATCAGTAATGATTAATTTCTCCTGAAATAATGGTTTGTGTTAACTTACTCGGACACAGCCTTGCCGCTGATAATTTCTGCCATCATCAGACTTTTTGCTTGCCAAACCAGGCTCCGTCACCTTACACGAGTGTCACCTCCAGCCGGGGTATAACGTATCTTCTGTTGAACTTTGACCCGATATCAAGGGGAATAACTATAGTAAGCCTCTAGGCCGGTATCATTACAATGAGGTTTATTTATCAGCTCGCCACTGATTGGACATCGATATATTTTCATCACCGCACTAAAAACTAGCTGTAACAAATTCTCAGGTCACTGTGCTTACCATCTGTGTTCAGTTATACACCCAAAAATATTTATTTCAATAACAGGTATCTGTATTTGAATTGGATATATATATATCTATCTAAAATACAAATATGATTAAATAAAAAAAAATAGAGGTGCAGAATGAAAATGTGTATCTTCATTTCAAGTACAGCAGGAACGTATATATATATGTGAGTATGACAAGCCGTTGGGGGTAATGTACCTATTGAAATAAAGTTATCTCCATTTGATATAAAGAGATCTCATTCAAATAAAGATATAACTATTTCAAATAGAGATATCTCTATTTCAAATACAGATATTTTTATTTTTACTAAAATAAAAATATCTGTATTTAAAATATCCAAATAAAGATATCTTTAATTCAAATACAAATATCTTTAATTGTAAGAGAAATATCCTTAAATTATTTTCCATAAAAATAGAGATTTCTTTATTTGAAATGGAGATATTTGAATTACACGTGTACATGGGTGAAAACCTAAACGGCTTGCCATAGTACAGATATCTCTTATTCTGTATATCCTATTATGGCATATACTAATTTTATGGAACGCCAAATTAAAATGTATAATCAATATTAATTGCAATTATCTTCAAATAATTGAAGATAAGTACAATGAATTGAAGAGACATTATGTAGGACAAATGCAATTGAATTGTACCTATCTCTAATTGAATTGCACCTATCTCTAATTGAATTTTACCTATCTCCAATTGAATTGTACCTATCTCTAATTGAATTGTACCTATCTCCAAATGAATTGTACATGTACCTATATCTCCAATTGAATTGAAAATAGGCCCAACTTAATTAGGATATGTTATATTTATACCTAGGTTCAATTCAATTGAAGATAGGTAGTCCAGGGGCGTAGCTTCCTATGCGCTGGTACGCTGCTGCGTGCACATAATTTTCCTGGAAAAAAAAACACATTTGTGATAAAAAATGAGACTATTGTACAAGAAAATGAGTGTGTTTATTCTTTAATTCATAATATTTGAAAACTGGCACTAGAATACATTAAAATGCTCAAAAGACCTTTAGGAAATCATTTCTTTCTAGGGGACACCCCCAAACCTCTCTTCCGATGGACAAATCCCTCTTGTATACCTCTTTAAATCAAAGATGGGTACGAATAATTGGACCTATCTTCAATTAAATTGAACCTAGATATATATCTATATGTCTCCTAAAGTCAAGTATTTGAAAATAGGTGCACTTCATTGAATATATATGTTAATTTAGCGTTCCATAGAATTTCAATGGGTAAAATCTCATGCATCTTGCCATCATATCCATGGATTGTAGCAGGACAAGGAATAGTGATAAAGATATCGATAGTGCCGCCATTGGCTATCCAGCCCGATGATCTAGCGCTTGGTTAAATAAAGGATAATTAATGTCCTAATAACTGTCGCTTGTAATATAGGACAGCATAATTAATGCACATCTTTTACATAATTACTTAGCTACTCAGTGCTTTCATACACCTTTACTGTATACGAATTAGAAGTAGGCCTGTTCGTTAACGCCACCATCGGACACCTATGCCATGGCACAGGCACTTGTGGCCAGGATAATAACCATATATATATATAATATATATAGAATATAGCGAAAAAAATAAAATAAAATATATAAACTAAATTTTCCAATTCTCTTTTTATGTTATTAATCATCTAAAATCATCATGAAAATAACTGCCAAATTTCAGCTTGATACGTCAAGCGGTTAAATTTCACAAAAAATCGACTATCAGACACTGAAAAGAGAGAAGGTATGCAACTCAGTGGCAGAAAATACCTCGACCACGTTACAAAGCAGTCATAAAAACTTACTTTCCGTTCATACTAGAGAAAAACGAACAGCTTCCATCTATTCCCTATATATTTCCCTTTCTAAAAAGCTATAATGATCCACACTTTTATTTATCGATTGCGAGCAAGGAGTCGTAACATCTCAGAAAACCCCCGAAATCTTCGATACAAAATTTTAGATGAACATTCTCTATGTCCAGTCCATTTGTGGATCCCCATAATTCACAAGCATAGCATAATATGCTACTTACATAAGTATCAAATAATTGCAATAATATTTTAAAATTAAGACTTAAGTTTGAGCATTTTGATAGTAAAGCAAACAGAGCTTTACGTCCCTGGTCAGCTAATTGTTTCTGAATACAATTGAACTTATTATTGTTCTTAAACAAAACACCTAGATATGTAAATTGGTCAACACAATTGACTGCTTTACCCTTATAGAACCATATTTCATCATTTCTAATTTTCCCGCCTTTTCGAAAAACTGCTATCTTAGTCTTATCAATATTTACTGTCAGTTTTCATTGCAAGGTTATTCAAAAGTTCCTGTAAACCTTCAACAGACTCTGAAAAAAAACTAAATCGTCTGCATATAACATCAGAAATAGACTTAACTCCTCCAAATTATATTGGCTACTACATTTCGAGATAAAAAATGACTCAAAGTCATTCACATACATGGAAAAAAAGTATCGGAGACAGAATTTCCCCTTGTAACAAGCCGATATCATTGTCAAAAAAATCTGATAAACAACTTTTAAACTTTACACAGGACTTAACATTATTATATATTGACTTTATAACTTGTAAAAGTTTACCCCTAACTCCAAGCTTTGATAACTTATGCCATAGATTAATTCTATCTATATAATCGAAAGCTTTTTCAAAATCTACAAAACAGCAATATAACCGTTTACTCTCACTAAAAGATTTCATAATAATCGAATGTAGGGCAAAAACAGCATCAACAGTACTGTGGCCAGGACGAAATCCAAATTGGGCGTCTGTTATTATATCATAGGACTCTGACCATTTTACTTACCTATTGTTTAATATAGATGTGAACAATTTACCAAGGCAACTAACTAAACTAATGCCTCTAAAATTATTTGGATCAGCTTTATCTCCTTTCTTATGAACTGGAGTAATAACAGCTACAGACCGTGTAGAAGTTACCTGTGTCTATAGACTATAGTGTATATATAGGGATTTTTTTTATAATTAACTTAACTCTATTCCAATCATTTAATTTTATCAACAAATATTTTAACATATTACATTTCATTCAATATTGCAAATACATGTATGTAGATATTTATTTTTATAATTTAACTCTATTCCATTCATTTGCATTTATTAATCAATGTTATTACATATTACATTACAGTAAAAGTGCTTTTAATTACCGTCCATGCTGTTTTCTATTTTTGCAAATGATATGGAAAGCGTACTTATTAATCCTAATTACCAGAGTTATCAATTACACCACTTATAGCAGGGACTTATATGTGAGACACACACATAAAAGTCCCTGCTTGATGATACAGTTTTATTTTCAGAAGATGTTTGGAGATCTTCAAAATATGCTAGATTGTTTGCAGGTTTATACTGAAAAATAAGTTTAACTGCGGATACGGAAATAAATCATTTTAGTTTTGTTTATTCCGTATGAAACAGCATATAGGATTATTCAATATAAATACTATTTGAATCATATATCATTTTGCAATATGTCGGAGACCACAGCCAACATAATTCAAATGATATTTATATTTACAGCTCAATACGCCAATTACTTTATCGTGAGAAAACTCATATTTAAAGGCCCAATCAAGATACGTAACTTTCGGCCAAACTTGAATTGAAAAACAAGCCTAATAACTTTTTCTATTTATAAATTTAGTTAAGATTAACTGATATCAGCAATATTCAAGAAGAATTCTTACGCGGTTACCGGTTAAGCAGCATGCAGTTTAAACTCGGTATTTGTAAACACGCGTCCATTTAAAACTGTCTAATCTAACTTCGGCTTGTTGTTGAAGTGGGCCCCACCTGAGTTATTTTCAATTCTTTAGATTTTTCTTAAAGAGTTTCTTGTTAGTTACCGCTCAGGTTTACCTCGTTTTAGGCTTATTTTTGCATGGTTATCAACTGGAAATTTTTCAGACTTTTTCAGAATCACGAAAAATTTCCTGGTGTTACGTATATTGGGTCTTTAAGGACTCACACAACTAAATAATTTACTATATGTTATTACTAAGCTTTCGAGCTAATAACTTTAATATTTGAAGTTTAACACTTGTGAAAACTGCCTAAATTCACAGATGCATACATGTATGACAAAGGCTTCAAGGGACATTTTATGAGGAGTTTACTGGAATATTAGCTCGCTACAGGCGTCTGCTTCGGACAACCGGAAATTTACATGTCAAACCAGTGAAATGGGACGGAACCCCCTCTGACTCTTGACCCCATATCAATCCGCCATCACACATCAAAATATACCAAAAGTATATATTTTTGTAAAGTTAAATATCTACAGATTTCACCCAATGCAGAATTGGTCAACAATTACCTATTCAAATTACTCATAATCACTGTACTTAGCCGGAACAAATTTTCAGTAGGGACTACAAACGCATTCACACTTCGTGATAGGCTAATTTAGTTGTGTGAGTCCTTTAAGAAAATAGCAAACGTTTATATTTATAATGCCATGCAGTAGCCTTATAAAAATCATTCGAAATTAAGCATTATATTGTTATAAAATACCGTATTCGTCTGTTATTTCGTACTATTTTGAATGAAAATAAATCGTAACTCATCAACACAAGAAGGCTTTGGTCGGGATTAATCTTTCAAATTTTATCAGGAATTAGTACATCACGTGACTGAATACTGCCTTCCCATTGGCTACACACATGGATACTATGAAGCGATAGTGCCCGCTCATCCGTGCACTATCAAATTTGGGGCGATGTTCAACATGAATCCGTCACTATTGAGTTACGTGACTATTAATGAATGTCGGTCTTCAAAAAAAATCAAAATTAAAAATGACCTTGACCTTTGTTCGATGTAGGTCACAGGTGGCGCATGTGTTGTTCTTATCAAGTTCACAGTCGGATTCTACATTCGTGTCATCCTTATCTTGTTATTTGTAGAGATGAGTTCAAAATTGTACAAGGGCGTTGTAATTCATTATTAGACGGTTTTATAGCAAAAATTTCAAGTTTAAACTAATATCCAATATGACCACCATGACGTCATAGGTATATGTAAAATGTAAAAACGGCCATAACTCGAAAAATAGTAATCGCAGAGAGTTCGTGCCACTATAAAAACAAAAGGCTAAATGGGCCTGCATCGCTCACCTGGAATTAATCTCTGCCTTGTAACACTAAAGTCACCTAAAATCTATTACTGTAAGACATTCAGAGCAACATGTTGATATTTAAATCATACTTTACCCCATCGTCGGAAACCCACGGTACACTTCTCTGACGTTTGCAAACGTCAGTGAAGTGTACCGTGGGTTTCCGACGATGACTTTAACCCGTGACCTTGTATTACAATGTCATTTTCATTTTAAATGTTTGCCTTCTTCCGAGGAAGCTACCAGCCAAATATCATGTCTCTAGGCCTTTTAGTTTATCGGAAGTTGCTCAAATGTTTAAACAGATTTGACCCCTGTAACCTTGAATATGGGTCAAGGTGTTCTTTTCGCAAACATCCATGGAAGCTTTGGGGACAGGGTCACCATTTATGCAAAATCTGTTCCCCTTCCCCTAAGGATATTTCTGACCAAATTTGGTTCAAATCCATTCATAACTTTATGACTAGAAGAGAGTGCCTCTTATAATTCGCAGTCGAATGATACTCTCGCTCACAACAGCCGAGTCCTTCTTTTCCGTTACCGCGCTGGCTATGTTGGAAATCCTCATGTTGATCTAAAACCGCATGTGGTAAACTATATCCCACAGAATACGCACAGGAACATGTTTCTCTCAATCCTCAACCTTTTCATAAATACAAAAATATTGTGAACCTTACCATATCGAGAACGGTTTACATACCGTTGTGAACCTTGCCGAAACTGTATTTGGTAGCGAATTGGAGCAAATAGCACATAATAATATATTTACAAATATTTGTTTGTCAAGAACGTTTTTTAAACGAAAACATTATCGTTGTGCAAGCACAATAATATCACACGTTGTTAAAATGCATTTTGGCCCATGTTTTTCCAGGATTTTGTGAACTTTATTTCGTCGAGTGAAAACAGTTGTTCGGAATGTTTGGACAAATGGCGTAATTTACATACAAATCATCAACTGTGGGTGAATATTGGCACCTTTGCGGGGTATCTGCGCTTTATCCAATAGAAATCGGTAAATCACTAATGAAGATATCTTTCTGAAGCGAACAAGAAGGCGGCCAATTTCGAGACGCCTTATCCTTTGATTCCCCGCCGTGGATGAGCTGATCGAAAAAGTTGAACACGGCGGGTCACTTTTTCAAGGGACGAATATTACAGAAATATCGAGTAGGGTCATATTTTTACAGATGGCCGTGTAAGATTTCTACAGTGAAATAACGACTCCGGGTAACATTTGCAACGTAGAGTAATGACCCTGGGTAGCTAGTTTTTTTTTATTGGCGGGTCACATTTTCACGTTGCACTGAAAAAGCCTTATCTTTTCACTGCAAAATCTTATATCAGTACTGCTCAACACCGCAGTGAAAATATAAGTTTTATCAGTTTGACAATTTTCTTTATTACATTTTTGCCTGTGAAATATAGAAAATGATCAAACTGATAGTTTTCCACCGGGGCCATTTTTTCACGTTACACCGGAACTATTGTATGAGTTGTTTCCCTTGATTGTTGTCGTCTGCTAGGCCTAGAACTTGTCGATTGGGGAAAGATGATCTTGAAGAAATGGCATCAGCAGTAGATATTGATGAGGTACTGCTGCAGGATTTAATATGTAATGAATTGGAAGATGAGAATGGTCCTTTCCGATCAACTTACTTAACCAGATCGGATGTGATTTCGACGGATTAGGCCTAGACCTAGCTACTTTCAAGTAGGCAAGTAAAGAAAAAATCAAAGTACTGAAAGTACTGAAACGCTAAAAAATAACGTGGGCTAAAATCGGTGGAAACTCTCGTTTTCGTACTAAATTAGTAGCCAATCATATCGATAGTTTCATCCGTGACTACATCCGGCAGTAGCAGTCATGCCTACAGAAATATACTTGTCGTGGTAACGGTAAAATGATCTAACAGAGTGTCACAAGAAACGACCATTCTGATTGGTTGAAATCTCCGAATAAACTTCTATTTGGGGAAACGAAGATTTATATCGATTCTGGCCCACGGTATACAAACCTCAGAGAAGTGTACCGTGGGTTTCCGACGATGGTAGTTGTCAATTAGTTAACAATCTTTTAATGCCTAAATCAAAGACGGCCGCCTTTCCGCCATTTCGTTTTTACTGATCAGTATGAAATCAAACGAGCATAACTATTAAAAGCACAACGTGAAACCTACATATGCAATTTGAGAAACTGACTGAAGAAGTTTTTAACACAATAAAAAACTTCAGGTTAACATTATCGTTCGGAGGAAGGTGAATGAATCATTGAAATCTACGCTGATAGTAGTTAGCACAATGGATATTAGATAAAAATAAATGAAAGGGTTCGCAAACATATCTTTCCTTACAAATGATAGTTCGAACTATCCAATTTGTCGTAAAATATCACAGTAAACAATCAAATTATTGTTCCAAAACAACGACGGCCTATTACGATATCTTTACCAAGCTGGAGAAAAATAATGGTATGCAAATATGTCAAATTCACTTACATCTCTAGGCCTAATTATCAATTATCAAGTTCATATACAAAACAGGGAAATTACATGTATGTTGGCTGTGACCTAGCTATGTATAAAGGGCCGCACAGAATTACTAGAATTTACACGATAAAGGTTTTGCTCACCAGAGAAATAATATAAGTGTTATTTCTTCTAAATAACTTATTTTGTGTCAATTGCTATGTACACTATACAGGTTTCGATAAAGTTTCGTTAAAACAAAAATGTGAACCTACAGTGCATAGTGATATGTGAAGCACAGAGATCGTAATTATAAAACCACGAGCTTGTGCTCGCCATAGAAAAGTATTAAGTGTTATTTTCAATAAATCAAGTGTTTTTGCCAATTCATATGTACATTATGCAGGTTATGATAATGTCTCATTAAAAATTGTATACTCAGTACAATATTAAAGGCCCAATAAACGTAACTTTCGGCAAAACTTGAATAAAAAAATCTAGCCTAATAACTTATTATATTTATAGATTTAGTTAAGATTAACTGATATCAGCAATATTCAAGATGACTTCTTTCGCGTTTACCGGTACTGCAGCATTTGAAACACGCTATTTGTAAACACGCGTCCATTTCGAACCGTATTTTACCTTCGGTTTGTTGTTGAAGTGGGCCCCACCTGAATTATTTTTGATTCTTTGGATTTTTTTCTTCTGAGTTACTTGTTAGTTACCGCTCAGGTTTACTTTGTTTTAGGCTTATTTTTGCTTGGTTATCAACTGGATTTTTTTTCAGAATTTTTCAGAATCACGAAAATTTCCCTGAAGTTACGTATATTGGGCCTTTAAGTAAGAAAATCGATCAATTTTGTTCATTCGGTATATATATCACAACGTTAGTGACGATCAGGGGAAGTAACTCGTAAATAAAAAATATCAAATCCAGAGGGTGAATTTACACTGTAATTACGAATAAATGTTTCCGACCGACAAATTTGTTAAGTATTTTGGTTTACGCACATGTACAAGGTATTATATCATTGAAATCAAAATCAGGATCGTTGGCTATGGCGTGATTATATATTCAAAGTTTAACACAGCAAAGTATGTACACAAACGAGAGGTCAACCAAGAGCAGAGACGTAATATTTAAATGAGCCGTGGGAGTTATCATATGCGATTGGTAGCAATTCAAGCTTTTCCGGAGCGGGAGGGGAAACAATGACATGGGTCCAAGGTCACAGAATAGTGGCAGCAATAGACGCAAAAACTAGTAGTTTTAGCACTAAAAATGAACGGATGTATTTTAAGGCCTCTTTCGAAATGTAATAAAAAGAAAATTCTACGCTACGTGGTCGTGAAAATATAAACAAAATCTGCCATAGTAAAGTGAAATATATTTCATATTGAACGGCAAACCATTGAATATCCTCTATATATTTCACCGGCATCAATGTAATAAATGTGTTTATTTTTCCTAATTATTAGTTTTTATGTTTGTAGAACACATGCTTGAAATACAGTGTTGTGTTCGTATTTAGCAACAGGGGTTTTCATTGTGACATTCAGGAATGTGTATTGGACTGGAAGAGTGGACATTAAAGTTTCATGTTAATTCGCGATGTTACTAATTAAATCTGAAACACTGCTGTACACGCATACATCTCACATGCTATTAAATTGTCGAAAAAGCATTTGGTTTAAGTTTTCATTGAGAATAGATGTACGGACGAGGAACGAAGGAAAACATTTATAATACTTTTATCCTATTTTGTTAAATACCAATTGCTTCCATAAAATTGCTTTTTCTTTTTACCACGAAATGAAATCAGTTTGAATTAGAGACGAACAGATTTGGAACCCCACATTCGGAATTTCTTGATCCATCCCCTGTTAAAAGGTAAATATCACAAACTGTTGTACTTTGTAGACTAGTACCATGCGATTTTTTTTATTAATTATCCGAAATATATGTAGTATTTAATACAAATTTGAATTTAGCCACGTTCTGGTCAAATTGTGTATGCCTGGTTTATATATCTGGTATACACATAATTAGATTATAGGTTTAAATTACAAGAGTTTGATTAGAAATTACAATCCGCCTTTTGTTGGAATTCAATATATATTACACCGTCTGATGATTGTCTTGCACAAAACATGTCAGAAATATTGCCATGAACAGTTTTTTTACAACCGACAGAATCACACCTTTGCTGGGGTTCATATGGGGGACATGGCTAGAAAGTCTGTTAAGCAAAACGTTGCATGTATGGAAACCAGGATAGCAAAAGGTTGATTTTTTTTTCAAGAAAAGACATATATTTTGGTGTTTCTTCACTAAGTAATTTTTCCTAAAATTTCAATCAGAACAGTTGCCTGTTTATAACCGACCCCTCAAACACCCCCGTTCCCCGGCGTCATTGAAAACTTGAGTACTTGTCATAATTTTCGGCCAATGGAATCGTATTGGCCATATACTATACCCGGCGAGCTGAAAGTTCGCGTCACTTTTTCCCGCGCAGTCAGCTATCATAGATTGACATCTGGGTAAGTCCAACAAATTTCATTACTGTAGCAAAATATGACTTTATCATGCTGTGAAATTGATACTGTCGTATTGGTTTAATCCCTGACGCAATTAATTGAGATATTGAATGCCTTTTTATGCATCTTTTGACGAATTACTACTTTTATTGTGTGACCAGTTATCGTACACATGGAAAGGACTTAAAAGCTTTCAATATGATCTTGAATCTATAAATATTTGACTTTTCAAACGATTACATGTTCGTTTCCAAGAGTATTGTTGTATATAGAATAGGCCTATCATTTGATAATGTGAGTAGCTGCTCAGGTCACAGGGACCTGCGAACTTGTACAGGTAGTACTTAGGCTAGGGTATTCAGAGAATTTACATATAAAAGGAGTTTAGATCGAATCGACCTAAAGTAAAAACGACATATCTCCATGGTTATTAGCACACCTGTCAGAAGGGCAGTGGGCTCGGTGCCGTGGCAGCGTCAGTCGTCCTTTCGTCAACGTTTCCTATATATCCAATGCTTCTAGTCATGAGCTGCGTAACACATTTTGACCAAATTTGACAAAAAAACCCCAAAACTTTCGGGGAAGGCGGGAATTCAATATTATAATAATGGTTGGTCGGGAACGCCTGGGAATTTCTTCAATTCTTTATATTGAACTCCTAGACATAGATGATTGTTGCACAGAGGCGTGGATTTCATAAATTGTGAACAGTTTTATTAGGGCTGAGGCCCAAAATGCTATTCTTACAAATCCTGTCTTCTGAAGCATTGTCAAAATATTAATGTTCAAATTTTGTTTGAAGCATCCTTGGGTGAAGGGGATTTAATTTGTTGGACTGGGCCGGAGGGGTAGGGCCCAAAAAGGGGTGGTTAATTCTTTAAAACCTCTACTGAAGGATTGATAAGATACAGATATTGCCTAAATAGTGTAAGATCCCTCTTCAAAATACAGTAAACTGTCCATATTTAGAGCCAGACATTCCAGGGTGGCTAGGATGGGGTACCAAAGGAAAAATTAAAAAAAAAAAAAAAATTTCAAAAACGTTTTCTCCAGTTTCCATGTACAGTATATTTCTCTGCAGGATCTGGCCTATATAGCTGTCCTTTTCATTTTCGTGAAATTTTGACACTATTTGTTTTAGAGTTATTCCCCTTTTTGTAAATAAATTCAATATATATATAGTTGTGCCCTTTAACTTTTCATCCAATTTCAACAACCTTTGTCAGAGTTAAGCCCCTTTTTGTAAAACTTTTGTCAACTATATCTCTTCAAGTATTGAAGTAATATTTCTTGCAACTGGCAAATAACATCCCTATGAAATCTCTATCTTTATTATAACAAACCATTAGATTTTATTGAAACTTCTCCTGAATGTTCAATATAGTTATCTTGTACCAGTTAGGTGTGCACAGGCATTTCAGCAATGCAGATTCCAACCCTTTTATGGGAGTTACTATATATGCTTTATGCGAAATTTCAGAGCCAAAATGTTTCTATTTTAGTGACCCCAAGTTCAAAATTACTTACTATATAAATTACCAGCATCTGCGGGGAGTATTACAGTAGTTAATTTACTTATATACTATAAGTTATCCTACAGATGTTGTCATGTTTCAGTTGAAAAAATATATTTCTATTATATCATTTTTTTGATGAGAACCACCCTTGGTTGGAGATGATATCAAATTAAACTATATTAGATAACTATATTCATATGATACTGTTGAAACAACTCTTGTTAATTTCTATACATAAATTACTACCAACTTCATTTAAATAATAATCCTTTGTATACTCGCTGTACCAACTCTGGGGAAAGGACCTACATATACTAATATAACATGGACACTTTGGTCCAATCCACTAGTGAATGGTATGGAGAGTATGTAAAATGTGTATTTATTACAAAAGTCCGCTAAACTTTGGTTAATAACACTGATGGATTATTCCCTCCATCATTTAATTATAATATTAATATCCTTTAATTGTAAACAAGAGTTGTTTCCACTTAACTATTTAATATATTTCATGTAAATATGTTTGTTATATGATTTTCATTGTTGATCACTGGATTTGGGAGAAGACTTATATAGGATTCAAGCCTGCTGTCTAATCCTTTTGATATGTTTAATTAATGTGTCAATAAAATGTATTTAAATGAAATATCAAATTAAAATTAGGATCCCTGCCCCCAACCCCAGGGCCCCAGGCAGGGTGTTCTATTGACAATCTTCACCAGTCTCAGAGGTACATGTACTACAGCCCATTTCTTTGCATATACATTAAAAATCATCAGGTGCTCTGTTAAGGTAATAAATTTCAATAGCCCTGCACAGATATTGGTATATGATATTGGTATATGACAATAACGCATTTACGAGAACTACCAATTTTGGTTACACTACATTACACCGATCTGGCAAAGTTTACTATAGCTTATATTTTGTCCATTTTCAGTAAGAAATTATTCCTACATTACTTGGTGATTATCATATCGATCTCTATAGCAAAATGATTTATTTGAATTGTTTTTAAATGTCTTATCCTTTGGTGACAAGTTTTGTATTTCACTTTGTTTACATGTTAATTTCCTCATCAACTCTTGATACAAGAAATGAAATTAAGCTACCAGTACCTATGATATAACTCAAGGGACCACTATTAGCCTGGGCCTCTTGTTACTAGAGTTATAGCCCTTTGCAATTCTGATTCCTTTTCACTGGCTTAAAAAATGTTTCTCAGTGGTTGTTTTTCAGCCAAAGTTCTGGTCTAATCCCCTTGAAAAAAGTACATTTTACCCCTTGTATCTCTTTAAAAATTATCAATTTAGATAATTGATCCAGAAATCCCATGTTAGATCTAACAGCTCAACTGCAATATTGTACTATACTTTTAAAAAGATGATACCTGTACTATATACTTTGTGATTTTGGTAAAATTTGGGAACCATTTTCATAATTTGGCAATAGCTACAACATAATTGTTCCACTTCCTAGATTTAATTGCCGTAATTAGCACCCCTTCTCTATACGTGCACCCCCCTCCTCCCCCTCCACATCTTTTAACAAAACAAAACCCCCACACAGATATTGGTATATGACAATAACGCATTTACGAGAACTACCAATTTTGGTTACACTACATTACACCGATCTGATTAAAAAACAGATCCTCACTATTATTAGTGTGTGTACACACAATAGTTATAGTGGGGATCTGTATTTTAATCAGATTGACATCACACTTAATGACATTGAATAAAAAAAAAATTGTCATCCTATTAAGCACCACTTTTATAGGCGCTTGTGTGCTAATTACAGCGAATACCATAATTTATTCTTCACTCTCTCTTTACAGCGTTGTCTATGAGAGCTGGAAGGGAAACCCATCAGCGGTTCTGGTATGTACATAATTATACAGTTTATCCCTCTTTACGTTTACACCCTGTGGATATTCTTCCTTTTGAATTGTTTCTATTCACAGATAACTTCACTTTTAACCAGATAAATAGCCATCTTTCAAATTTGAAAAGTTAATGATTGATGATAATACTATACTTAAATCTAATTAAAAGTAATTAAATTTCAAATGTAATTACCAAATATTAAGATTTTGCTCACATTTCAAGGGAAATAATCATGTATATATTTTTATTTGCAGGATGGACATTAGGCACAGCCGACCTGTGACCAATGTCGCAAGCGAACTACCCCAGGCCGACAGGTAAATATGTTTGCTATTTATCAATTAACATTGCTATGCTTGATAAACTAAAGATACATGTATCCTGTCTGGGATAATTTCAATCCATTTTCCCTGATCATGTTGCAGTTATATACCACAATTATTTGTGTTATTTTATGGTAATTCAATTTCAATCAACATGTGTCCCACAGTTTAGATTTATAGATACAGTGTACTCCTCTTTATATCATGTTCCATTTGTCAAACCTAAACATGATATTAACAGGAATGTGACATTAAGAGAAACATGTTTTCCCACTAAATCTAGTGCATTTCCAATCCCAATAACTAAAAGTAAGCTGTTCAATGTACATATGAAGATGTATAGATAACATTATTTCAATTAAAAATATTTTTGGGGCTATTTTTTTATTTTCTATGCAACATTTTGTACAAGTTATATCTGAAATCACTGAAAATAACAAAATTTTCTGGATATTTTATGTGATTGGTTAGAAAAACATGATATTAAGAGGAATTCACCTCAAATACATAAAATTAACCAAATAAAATTACATAGATTATATAGAGAGAGAAAGGGTGCTTGGGAAAAACATGATATAAAGAGGAATGTGATATTAACAGGACTGATATTAAGTGGAAATCACTGTACTAGTTTTATATCAGTCTTATGTGATCTACATTGTTTAGCAATCCCATTTTGTTAAGCAAGTACTTTTCTTTAGTTATTTTCAATTGATTTATGAATATTGATAATAGGGACATGCCTACTCATTGACCATCTCTCTGTCCATCAGTACTTTTACCGGTATATTAAACCCCCCGAAATTTGGAGTGGGGTGATGGAATCCAGTTCAATATGAAGATGTGCCCCCTCAAGTAACTTTGCATTTTCGACCCTTTACATAGTTATCCCCCTTTAATATAAAAAAATAAATACAATTTGGGCTTGCTATGCGGATCCTCTTGTTTCAATGGATCTTTTACAAATTTTGTGGGAATAGCCTGTAGAATATGGAGACGTGCCCCCTCAAGTAACTTTATATTTTAGATAATTTTACAGAGAGTTGTCCCCCTTCTTTTGTAAAAAATGAGCACAATTTTGTCCGGTTATGCATTAGCTCTTTTTTCAATGGATCTTTTGTAAAATATTATGGAATAGCCAATAAAATATGGAGATGGGCCCCCTCAAGTAACTTTATATTTAAGATAATTTTACAGAGAGTTGTCCCCCCCCCCCTTTTTTTTAATTAACACAATTTTGTCCGGCTGTGCATTAGCTCTTTTTTCAATGGATCTTTTGTAAAATATTATGGGAATAGCCAATAAAATATGGAGATTGGCCCCCTCAAGTAACTTATATTTTAGATAATTTTACAGAGAGTTGTCCCCCTTTTTTTCCTCAAAAATGAACACAATTTTTTCCAGCTATGCATTCGCTCTTTTTTCAATGGATCTTTTACAAATTTTGTTGGAATAGCTAGTAAAATATGGAGATGTGCCCCTTCAAGTAACTTTATATTTTAGATAATTTTACAGAGAGTTATCCCCCTTTAATATAAAAAATGAATACAATTTGGGCTCGCTATGCGGATCCTTTTGTTTCAATGGATCTTTTACAAATTTTGTGGAAATGCCAATAAAATATGGAGATGTGCCCCTTCAAGTAACTTTATATTTTAGATACTTTACATAGAGTTGTCCCCCTTCTTTTGTTAAAAATAAACACAATTTTGTCCGGCTATGCATTTGCTCTTTTTTTAATGGATCTTTTACAAATTTTGTTAGAATAGCCAAGAAAATATGGAGATGGGCCCCTTCAAGTAACTTCATATTTTAGATACTTTACATAGAGTTGTCCCCCTTCTTTTGTAAAAAGTGAACACAATTTTGTCCGGCTATGCATTCGCTCTTTTTTCAATTATTCTTTTAAAAATTTTGTTGGAATAGCCAGTAAAATATGGAAATGTGGCCCTTCAAATAACTGTATATTTAAGATAATTTTACAGAGAGTTGTCCCCTTTCTTTTGTAAAAAATGAACACAATTTTGTCCGGCTATACAAAAGCTCTTTTTTCAATGGATCTTTTTTTAAATTTTGTGGGAACAGCCAGTAAAATATGGAGATGTGCCCCCTCAAGTAACTTTATATTTTAGATACTTTACATAGAGTTGTCTCCCATTTATGTAAAAAATGAACACAAATTTGTCCGGTTATGCATGTGCTAATTTTTGAATGGATTTTTTTTTACAAAAAAAAATATGAAATAGCCAGTACAATACCGATGTATATGGATCCTATCTGTACCCTTTAAAATGACTAAACATTTTTTACCCTTAACAAAGAGTTATCCCTCTTGAAATGAACACAGTTTCCTCTGGCTATGCAACATATTTCTTTTGTGGAAATTGTTAGGCCAATATGAAGTTATCCCCTCAGATGTAAAATTGTATTTTTATAGAGTTATACACCTTTTAGTATTTTATCATCTATTTTCTCTCATGGGGGTGCAGGGAGGGGGGATGGGTTTTAGTCAGCCATCCTCGCAACAGTTCTAGATTCTAAAGGTACTATATTGACATTTGCGCTGCAACCCACTTTATGAACATTACCAGTAAAAATGCCTTTCATAAAAGTATGAAAGCAATGGTTCTTGAGACGTGGCACGTGGTTTAATTATGACGTCATAGATCAAGCTTGTTCAATGAGAGTCTTTTCGCGCTGCTTCAAATAACATGGAGATTGCTCTTGCGTCAAACGCTCAAATGACTCGTCATTATCATTGGCGCCAAATGTATTAAAGCTGGGCTGTTACGCCAATGTCGTTTAAATGACGACGCCTATAGAAGCGCAGCTAATAAACTAATTATTTGGAAAAATTATAAATGAAAATAAGTATCTGTGTTATAGTAAAAATGTTAGTATATGGATTGAAAGTCATTTTTTTAACTTTCATAGTGCTATGAAAGGTCGGCTGAGCGGGCTTCATTCAATATTGATGTTTCATGAATGCAAGTCAGGGCTGATGTGACATGATTGAATGTTGACTTGACATTATACATGTATTGTTGCCATGACGTCATGGTATTGATGCTTTTATGATGTCATACAATTGTTGAGTAAGTCCAAAGAGCATGTGAAGCTTGCCTTAACCCCAGGGTGATATCAATAGAATCTTTCACCCCCTCCCCGTTTTGGATGAGATGGGGATCTCAACTGGAGATTAAGCTTCATGTTTGGCAGCTTACCAGTTGTAAGAATCTTACCCAGAAGGTTGAGATCCCCCTGTCTCACTACCAATTAAGGTAAATGATTATTTTTCTTTTACCCTGTTAATTTTCTTATATAATTATCTAATATTGACGTTACATCAATGCAATACAATGTTGATGTGATGTCATTGTAATGTTGCCGTGATGCCATGGCATTGTCCCTATGATATCAAACAATTGTTGAGAATTTGCACTAAGCATGTATAGCTAATGTCTCAACCCTTGTTTGAGATAATATACAGTTTGACTATTGGGTTGAGGGATATAGCAAGTTTCTAGTTTCCCATGACCAGGTCTCTTTCCCGAGGCGAGGCCTCAAAAATAGGCATGGTTGAGGGAAACCAGAAACTTGCTATCCCTCAATCCCATACCCTAACCGTTTTAATATACCGATACAAACATAGGTGGCACGTTCTGTGACAAGCTTCGCCACATCTCTCGCGGCGATAACCAATCAGTGAGCAAGCTCAGCAACAAGCTCCGCCCACTTCTCGCCCGATTGGCTTGGCGGAAACACAAGAGTGCAGGTGTGTTTTAATTCTCAGACTTAAACACAGGACTAAAACACAGCTAAGCGAAGTCGACACAAAAGTGGGAATATAGCCGATTTAACCAGTGAACTTTTAGGTATATTAAGAAAATCTCACAACGGTAAAATTGCAGATATCCCTGTCCAGGGTAAGAGAATAACGGAATCTCCTACCTCCTTGTTGTGAATGGGGAAATCCCCCCCCCCCCCTCCCCCATATCTCATCCCTAGTAGTTTGAAGAAAACTATTTTATTTATAACCATATCCACAATATAACAAAACATGATAACACAATGTTACTATATAGAGAAAAAATTAAAAACATAGCTTTCATTTTCATTGTTATGATGTGTAAGAAAATGTTTGGTTTAAATAATGATACTTGATTGGATTATCTCCCCTGAATTTTGGGTAAATAATTAATTGGGTATAAATATGACTGAATCAGATGAAAGATCACAACAAACTATTGTACAACATTCCGTGAACGTGTGTATTAATCATTTATTGACTTGAAATATATGTAAAAGAAAAGTTTGTCAAATATGACAGAATTGATATTATTTGAAAACCTTAATTTTGCATCTGTAAATGTTGACAATATAAAAAATTAAGAGCCTAGTATTGATAAAATACAGCATAGTTAAGTATTGCACTGCTTTCAGTTGGTATTCATAGGCTACATGAATGCCAACTGAACAAAGGCAAATTCAATGATGGCCTTATAAGAATACCAACTAAAAGCAGTTTAGTTAAAATCTGTTCATCTAAAAAATTCTCTTTTCCTTTCCAAGCCTTTACCTCAAATAATGTATCTATCATGTGTATGTTTGTTCATCACAATGGGTAGAACAGCCAACGGCAGGGGATGGTCAGTGGTATCCCATGTAACAATAACAGTGTCATTTTAATGATGACGTCAATAATCTATCAAGGGCATTCATTGCCTTATCAATGCCAACTAGATTTAGTAGAGTTATATTATGGCAATGCCATACAATTGTAAATATAGACATACTAACACAAATTAAAATAAAAAGTAAATTATTGATGATTTATTTTTTGGTCCAAAACATCCACTTCCTATCGTGACATGCTTTCATTAAAACCAAGATGAAACACTGGTTTCACCATTGCAAATCTATATATTGGTAGAAACCTTTCTGTCCTTCTGAAATATTATTGATTTGTAAGAGATAGAACTACAGCAAGCTGATTGGGTTTTTATCCATTAAATACAGATATCTCAAAATATTAAAGTTATATCTCTATTCATATGGAAAATAAAGACGCTTCTATTACAGATATCTTCACAATACCCTGTGCGACTGGTGCTAGATCAATGGCATTTCAAGTATATGGATGTTGGATAGCAATTATTTTTTTCTATTTTCAATGCTAAATCTTCAGATTGAAACACATATATAGATATCTGTATTCAAATTAAAGATATTTTTATTTCGAATAGACATGGCTGTATTTGAAAAAGAATAAAGATATCTTTGTTCGTCCGTCCATCCGTCTGAAGACACAATTTTGTCCGGCTATGCATTCGCTCAGTTTTCAACAGATCTTTTAAAATTTGCATTTTCAACCCTTTTCAGAAAGTTATTCCCCTTTTTACATAGAGTTGTCCCCCTTTTATGTAAAAAATGACCACAATTTTGTCCGGCTAAGCATTCACTTAGTTTTCAACGGATCTTTTTAAAATTTTATGGGAATAGACAGTACAGTATGTTAATATGCCCCTGAAGTTAATAAACATTTTTGACCCTTTGCATTTTTTACCCTTTTCAGAGAGTTATTCCCCTTATTGTAAGTGAACACAATTTTGTCCGGCTATGCATTCCCTCAGTTTTCAACAGATCTTTTTAAAATTTGGTGGGGATAGACAGTACAGTATGAAGATGTGCCCCTCATTTTTGTACAAATAACTTTAAGGGGCTGGGGGGTATGAGTTGGCCCCCTGACGACAGTTCTACTTTGATCTGTACCATATAAATACTGTTTTTGCATTCAGTTATAAGTTTTATCTGTTGTATCATAATTTTGAAAGATTTTTTTTCACGACTTAGCTAATTTTTCCCAATTGATACATTAATGATGATTTGGATTAATATTACATATGGGCTGGGCGATCGTAAAAATACGGCAAATCAGCAAAATGTTACAAAGAAAAACTTTTTATTACCATTTCATTTTTTCCAATTTATATTAAACATATACCAAAATGATGCTATTAAATATGTTTTTTTTTTTAACAGGACTGTCTTACTGCAAGTGGACAGACCCCTGGTCAGGTATAGATCTGGAAGGGTGATCTGAGCTCTAGTTGGACGATTTGGCGTCTGGGGTACTGAAGCTAAATAGATTTATGAAATTTCAGTTGTGCTCTGCCCCCCTTTAACAAGGTTTTTAGCCCTGGCGAATAATCAATATTGAGGTGCAAGGATCTTTATGGTTATATGTAGGGATCCGATATCATGTACCCCTCCATGATAGTCCCATGAGGGGCATATAATCGTACTGATTTGAGTGCTTCAATATTGGTTGTTTCCGAGCTGGGGCTGAATTTGCTTGTTACTGGAGGGATGAGTGCAGCTGAAATGGAAATGAATCTATTTAGCATCAGTACTCCTTGCGTCGGAGAGTCCGATTAGGGTGAAGGTCATCTGATACAGAATATCTGACTGATGGGATAGGATGGCCTCCCAGCCTCCGGACGAGGGTAAATAATATAGATTTTTAAAGTTATTTCAGTTAAAACTTATTCCATGTTTGGAATAATAATTACTTTCATTAAGTGCTTATAATATGGAAAGTGTAATTTAGCATACAGTTACATTTTTAGCTTTTCAGTCACTTCCCCTCATCTGGATTATTGTGATTCAACTTTTAACTAGAGTTATTGTCCATTACTGGTCTCATATCTTGGAATATGAAGTGAACATAATTATGACATCCAAAACTATGAAAAAAATAATTAAATATATTTGGACCAGATGCTACATGATATTTCATTCCACGGAAGAACTTTATCGAGTTTATCGAGTATTAAATATCAAGTCTATTGTTTTGTGTTTTAGACCCGGAGGAGGCCGTCGTCCATCCCGGCCAGGCCGTCGACCTTCCCGGCCAGGAGACGGGAGGAGGAGGCCGTCGTCCATCCCGGCTAGGCCGTCGTCCTTCCCGGCCAGGAGACGGGAGGAGGAGGAGGAGGCCGTCGACCTTCCCGGCCAGGAGACGGGAGGAGGAGGAGGAGGCCGTCGTCCATCCCGGCCAGGCCGTCGACCTTCCCGGCCAGGAGACGGGAGGAGGAGGAGGCCGTCGTCCATCCCGGCCAGGAGACGGGAGGAGGAGGAGGAGGCCGTCGTCCATCCCGGCCAGGCCGTCGTCCTTCCCGGCCAGGAGACGGGAGGAGGAGGAGGCCGTCGTCCATCCCGGCCAGGTCGTCGTCCTTCCCGGCCAGGAGACGGGAGGAGGAGGAGGAGGCCGTCGTCCATCCCGGCCGGGCCGTCGACCTTCCCGGCCAGGAGACGGGAGGAGGAGGAGGAGGAGGAGGAGGCCGTCGTCCATCCCGGCCATATAGCGGGGCATTCCGTAAGGCAAGGTGAGCATTATCGAATATATTTTAAGAATTTTTTATTATTTTTTTTTAATTTCCATATATGAAACAAAACTACAGTGTAATAATTAATGTCTTTAAACTATAAAGATTTTTAATTATCACTATTATATATTTTTGCTTATTAGATTATGTCTTGTTCCATTCTGATGTCATAACCTGTATTTATAAAATTGATTTCATTCTAAATTGTATGTATCATTGTTAATTTCTCTTACAGTAAGATGTGTGATCCACGACTTTATTGGACTCATCTGAAGCATTAGTGCCTTGACCTGAAGGTAGGATTATTTATGAATATTGTGCAGAGTTTGGATGGAATTATCAGTGTTTATTGCAAGATTGGTTCTCACTGACAAAAAAAAGGCTTCATAGTTTTATTTTTACTGTCAAATAAACCTATATTTTTTCTAAATTATGTGTAATATAAAATTCAATAGATATGTTCTGGAAATAAATTTGTTTACTGCTAAATGTAGAGGCCTGAATAAAAACTGGTATACTGGTACAGTGGATCCCACTTAATGTCACCCCTGTTAATATCACATTCCTCTTTATATCATGTTTTTCCCAAGCACCTTTTTTCTCTATATAATCTATGTAATTTTATTTGGTTGACACACCGTGTATCATGTATTTTGAGGTGAATTCCTCTTAATGTCATGTTTTTTTAACCAATCACTTAAAAAATCAAGAAAATGATGTCATTTTCATTGATTTTAGATACAACTTGTACAAAATGTTGCATAGAAAATAAAAAAATAACCCCAAAAATGATTTTTGATTAAAATAATGTTATCTTCATATTGAAACATCTTCATATGTACATTGAATAGCTTATTTTTAGTTATGGAGATCGGAAATACACTAGATTTAGTGGAAAACATGTTTCTCTTAATGTCACATTCCTGTTAATATCATGTTTTTGTCTGACAAATGGAACATGATATAAAATGGAGTACATTGTATTATAATTCAGTCATGAAGATCCCACTGCAACCATTGTCTATAAATATTAATCAAATTAATCAGCATGAGAACCTTGACTTATTTTTAAGTAATTACTGGTAATTACAGATCATTTTTGATCAAATATGTATATACCCCCTGCAATGAAGTAAAGTGGGTTGGGGGAGGGGTATAATACTGGAATCATGTTGTCTGTCCATCCGTCTGTTTGTAGACACATATTGTCTGGATAACTCCTCCTAAACCTGTAAATTTCAATGAAATTACACAGGAGTGTTAGGGTCAAAGTTGGGAGGGTGTAAAATTCAAAATTTGTTGTGGAAGTTCTTATCAACTGGAAATTGTAATAACTCATTATTGTTTTGTAGTTTCTGCTCAATAAGTAGTACACTGTAAGAATCAAGTAGAAAAAAATAGTGAAAAGTAGATAAAGTTGGTCAAGGTCACAGAAATATCATATTTCTGGACTTTGAAAAAATTCAACGTTTAAGTTTTAGTTTAGCTCTTGCATATTAAGCTGTTTCTGACAAAGTATTAATAACCAAGTACTATACAGTAGAGCAACCAAATTCAGGTTATAGGATTATCGTGGGATGTTTATCTGAATACATTACACTCTTTACTAGTATTTCAGCAATTTTTGTATTTTTGTGGTAAAAATCTCAAATTTCTGGACTTAAAAAAAAAAGTTTCCCACAAAGTATAAAATCTACTTTTAGAATCATGGGATGAATCCCTAAATGCTCGTTACTAGCACTTTCAACTATTTTTATAATTTTGGGGTAAAAACCTCCAAATTCTGGACTCTGAAGAAATATCAATGTTTCTCATAAAGTATGAAAGCTAGAGCAGCCAAACTTGGATTATAGGTTTATTGTGGGATGTGTAAAATACATATGATGATGACAAAGCGGGACAGGCGACACATAATTATGCGTAATTCTTGTTATAATTTAGCAGTGAGAACCAATCTTTATCAGAAAAATAGAAAATATTTTAGAAATATATAAGGAGTATTCATGGGTATTTGTTAGTCATTCAGCTTACAGTTACATTATCAAACGTATGAAAAAAAAAAACCAAACGTATAAAAAAAAATATCTGGATATTATACGAATTATGACGGCAAATTCTTCAGAAGAAATTATACCAATGTGTAATTACTACACATTGTATATAGGAATGTGTGTAATTACTACATACTGTATATAGGAATGCATGCAATAACTACATACTGTATATATGAATGTGTGTAATTACTGCATACTGTATATAGGATTGTGTGTAATTACTACATTCTGTATATTGGAATGTGTGTAATTACTACAAACTGTATATATAATTGTTTGTAATTACTACATACTGTATATAGGAATACATGCAATTACTACATACTGTATATAAGAATGTGTGTAATTACTACATACTGTATATAGGAATGTGTTATTACTACATACTGTATATAGGAATGTGTGTTATTACTACACACTTATATAGGAATGTGTGTAATTATTACATACTGTATATAGGAATGTGTGTAATTACTACACACTTATATAGGAATGTGTGTAATTACTACATACTGTATATAGGAATGTGTGTAATTACTACATAATGTATAAAAGAATGTGTGTAATTACTACATACTGTATATAGGAATGTGTGTAATTACTACATACTGTATATAGGAATGTGTGTAATTACTACATAATGTATAAAAGAATGTGTGTAATTACTACATACTGTATATAGGAATGTGTGTAATTACTACATACTGTATATAGGAATGTGTGTAATTACTACATAATGTATAAAAGAATGTGTGTAATTACTACATACTGTATATAGGAATGTGTGTAATTACTACATAATGTATAAAAGAATGTGTGTAATTACTACATACTGTATATAGGAATGTGTGTAATTACTACATAATGTATAAAAGAATGTGTGTAATTACTACATACTGTATATAGGAATGTGTGTAATTACTACATACTGTATATAGGAATGTGTGTAATTACTACATAATGTATAAAAGAATGTGTGTAATTACTACATACTGTATATAGGAATGTGTGTAATTACTACATACTGTATATAGGAATACATGCACTAACTACATACTGTATATATGAATGTTTGTAATTACTACATACTGTAAATGGGAATGTTTGTAATAACTACATACTGTAAATGGGAATGTGTGTAATTACTACATACTGTATATAGGAATACATGCAATAACTACATACTGTATATATGAATGTTTGTAATTACTACATACTGTAAATGGGAATGTTTGTAATTACTACATACTGTATATAGGAATGTTTGTAATTACTACATACTGTATATAGGAATGTTTGTAATTACTACATACTGTATATAGGAATGTTTGTAATTACTACATACTGTAAATGGGAATGTTTGTAATAACTACACCCTGTATGTAAGAATGTGTGTAATTAATATACACTTTATGAAGAAATGTGTGTTATAACTACATACTGTGTATAGGAATGTGTGTAATTACTACACACTTTATGAAGGAATGTGTGTAATTACTTCACACTTTATGAAGGAATGTGTGTAATTACTACACACTGTATAGGAATGTGTGTAATTACTACACACTGTATGTAAGAATGTGTGTAATATTACTTCACACTTTATGAAGGAATGTGTGTAATTCCTACATACTGTGTATAGGAATGTGTGGACAATGACAGAATACTTTGTCCTTGATAAGGATCTCATACTTCACTATATTAACGGAAAGAATTCAAAGAGTTCGTTGTTAAAGTCACTTGATATAGAGTTGAAATATAAGTTTTTAATACCAAAGTTCACAATATAGAGAATTAAAGACAGATTGAGAAGTGAATAAGGTTACTAATATGTTTCAAGGTCACAGTTGCCAGTTTGTAATGCTTCAGAGGTCAACGTCACTTAGGCAGTTCTTGGGAATTGGTCGAACAGTATGATTAATTCAGCAAACAGCTATCATATATCTGGACATTAGAGGAGACTAGTATTTTGTTTAAAGACCTTCAAATTGTCGTTATATTTGTTACAAATATACATAATAATATTTATGAGTGTAAAAGCAATGTTAAAATCATAAGATCAGCTTATTACTGAAACAAATGATTGTTTTGTAATTGGGTTATTTTGTTTTTGTTTTGTAGGTATTGTCCAGCGGTTAGGACAATCACCTGGTCAGGTTCTTCGAATGCGTGGATTCTTCCTTTAGATGGATGACTTAGCAATGGATTTATATGGAACTCAGCTGGTTTAGTCATTTCTCAGCTTCGAACTGTCCTTTTTTTGACAAATGTATTTAATTCCAAATACAGACTTGAGTCTGGCATGAGTATGGCTTTACAGTACTATGATTGGTCCATCGGGTTTGCAGTCGGCCTGATGGGCCAATGGACTGACATGGTTCTGTACTGCTCTGTAAATCTTGTGCTGGGTGATTGTTTGTATCTGGACTTAAGTACTTTGTGAAAGAGGGGACAGAACTGGCTGGGGCATGAGTAAATCTTCTTGAGGCTTCATATATCTTCATTGCTGGGAACTCTGTTTATTGTGAAGATGATACAAGTTTGAAGAATTCTGGCCTCCAGGGCGGAAAGCTTGGATCTTAAGACCCCAAAGTAAGTAAAGCTTAGCTGTACTTTCCTTGACATTATGAAGGGAAGTGTAACAAAATTATACTGGAATTGAGTTTTCCGTCCTAAGACTAGTGTTCACACACAACAAGTTAAAAAAAAAAAAACCCATAAATATACCAGTATGAATGATACTTTATTTGTACACGGCATAACTATTTAAAATAGTTATTTCCCTTGTTTTTGAGTTATGCCCTTTACTTGAAAACATTCTTAGCCTTTTGACCAAATCACGACACAAATTTAAATGATAAAGTGTATCTGCGAAACTCCTTTTGCATTGAGAGGGTATAAACTGAATCCAAAAGGAAACTTAATATTATAAACAGCTGTGGGCTGAATGGGGTTACATATATATATCATAATTAATGTTTTAGACAAAGGAAATCCATGATCACTTGTGAATTAACTTGGAGGGTTGAGTTCCTATGGGGACAGAAAGGCCTATTAAGTAAATAAATAGGTCAATCTTATTTATAATATCATTAATGACTAATACTGTTTGAAGAATGTTACAATTATATTAAGACTGGGCTTAAGTTTTGCAAATATTTGCAAATTTGTTGAAATTAGTATCCATGTACATTACAGGGAGAAAGGTGGACTAGCTGTTAATTACTACAATTTAAACCCTTTTAAATTAATTATATTTACAAACAGATTTAAACCACATACAGGTATGTAGAAGTGATGTTTTCAATAGAAAATTCAGCTATTTAAGGATGTTCTCATAATCTAACAAAAAAATTAAAGCACTTCTCAAATTTTATTCTTTTACCTTCATTTTTTGCAGAACCAAAATCAAAAATACAAAAACAATACAAAATGATGACCAGAAAGATGAAAACCACCACCAGAAAGACAAGAACCACCACCACCACCAACAGAAAGACGAGAGCCACCACCACCACCACCACCAGAAAGATGAGAACCACCACCACCACCAGAAAGACGAGAACCACCACCATTAGAAAGATGAGAACCACCACCGCCACCACCAGAAAGACGAGTACCACCACCGCCACCACCAGAAAGATGAGAACCATCACCACCATCAGAAAGACGAGAACCACCACCATTAGAAAGATGAGAACCACCACCGCCACCACCAGAAAGACGAGTACCACCGCCGCCACCACCAGACAGATGAGAACCACCACCACCAGAAAGATGAGAATCACCACCACCAGAAAGATGAGAACCACCACTAGAAAGATGAGAACCACCACTACCACTTGAAAGATGAGAAGATCGAAAAGAGAAGTAAGAAAAAGGGTTCTTATCATATTTACCTGTTTCTGTGACTTTTACTTGAGAAATTATTATCTTACTCTGGATGAAAACATTTAAAGTCATTGCAAAAAAGAAACGCTTCATTTGAAATTTGATATTACAGATTTCAGGCATGAGAGAGTCTTGTTTTCACTATTAACTATTATTTTCAACAAATATTGGTTTTATGTACGTATGTATTGTATGTATCTCCTGGAAATGTTAAAAGTATTTAATTAATAACAGTAATCAACATATCACTACCAAAAACATAACAAAAATCTTTTGCTTGTATTTTGCAGGACCAAGATCTAGGACTATTCAGAATGACCATCCCAGACCATGATAGACAAGCAATAAAATTCTTCAAAAAGTTGAAATATTTTCTTGTTTTTAAAAATGAATGAAACAAAAATATAGTGACTGAATTGTCATATAAACTACAGACAACATGCATGATAAAACTTGCAAATCATACACAACATACACAACTTGAGTGTTACTAGTAAAGCCAAATATTATACAGTATAACTTGTCAAAACTGGCCCCGCTGCTTATCCACATCTTCCTCATCAACAGCAGCATCCTCACCATTCTTATCCTTATCAACTTCATCATTCTTATCTTCGACATCATTATCCTCTACATTCTCATCCTTTTCCACATCATTCTTCATCCATCTCATTATCTGCATCCCACTTATCTGCATCCTAAATATCATCTTTATACTCATCATCATCTTCATCAAAAACCTCCAACATCTGCATCGTCTTCTTCCATATAATATTTATCCTCATCTTCCACACACCCCTCAAAAACCTCATTCTCATCCACAACATCTGCATCACGCACATAATCCTCATCTATATCCTCATCCTCTGCATCTTCTCTCCTCTACATATTATCCTCATCCTTCATCTTCATCCGCATTCACATCTTTATCCTCATTATCCACTTATCAACATCCTCACCATTCTTATCATCATCAACATCATTATACACATCATCATTTGCATCCTCCTCAACCACATAATCTTCATCCACATCAACTTCATCCTCAATATCCACCTTATTCTCATCAATATTCTCACTTTAATCCTCATCATCCAAATCCTAAATCATTGTCATCATCACCATCGTCTATCTCATCCTCATTAACATAATCATCTTATACATTCTTATCCTCATCAACAACATCCTCATTCTCATCAACTTCATCCTCTTTTACATTATCATTATCCACATCATCATCCTCTATCCACATCCTGCTTATTCACATCATCCCTACCATCATCCACCTCATCATCAACTGCCTCATCCTCACCATTCTGATTACTAGTATCATTCTTCAAATCCTTATCCATCCACATCATCCTCATCAGCAGGATTTTTTTCCTCATTTTCCATCTAACTCTCATCATTTTCCTCAACAATTTCATCATAATCATTCACATCATTATCCTCCTCTACATCCTCATCAGTATACACATCTTTCTCCATCCACATCATCTGCTTCCTGCTTATCCGCATCTTCAACAACTAAATCTTCACAACTCTGATTATTATCCACACCATCTGCATCATCCTCATCATCTTCCTTCATTCACATCCTCATCAACATGAACATCCTGCTTATCCTCAATCACATCTTTATCATCCCCCTCATTCTCATCATCCTCACAATTCTTATCCTTATCAACTACATCCCAATTTTCATCCTGCTTATCGATATCATCATCCACCTCATCCTCACCATTCTGATTATCATCGTCATCATCCTCCTCATCATCACCATCCTCCTCTACATCCTCATCATTCTACACATCTTCATCCACATTTATCCTCATCCTCCACTTTATTCTCATAAACATTCTCACCATTATCCACATCCTCATCATCTTCCACATCATTATCTTCATCCTCACCATTCTGATTATCATCCGCATCCTGCTTATTCGCATCATCAACATCCTCATCCTAACCATTATCTCCATTCTTCTCTACATCATTATACGCATCATCTTCGGCATCTTGCTTATCCATATAATCCCCATCTACATCATCTTCAACCTTATTCTCAACATTCTCACCATCATAAACATCATCTTTATCCTCACCATTCTGATTCTCATCATCCTCCATCTCATCATACACATCCTGCTTATCCGCATCCTCCACATTCTCATCTGCATATTTATCCTCATTCTCATCATCCACATCCTTATCATCGTCACCATCATCCATCTCATCTTCATCCACAACATAATCACCCTCAACAATCTTATTCTCATCAACAACATCTCAGTCATCCTCAACATTTGCATCTTTCACATTATTATCATCCTCCTGTACATTATCTACATCATCATCATCTATTCACATCCTCGTCAACATGCACATCCTGCTTATCCACACCATCCGCTTCTTCCTCCATACTCTCCTCATCCACATCTTTATCATCATCCACATTCTCATAATCCAGATTATCATCTTCATCCTCATTCTCGTCCACTTCATCCTCTATATCATCATTATCATCATCCTCTGCATTATCATCATTCACTACATCATTTTCATCATCTCTACATCATCATTATTATCATCCGCTAAATCATCATTATCATTATCCACATCATCATTATTATCATCATCCTCTACATCATCATTTTATCATCCTCTACATAATCATTATCATCATCCACTACATCATCATTTTATCATCATCATCCTCTACCTCATCATTATCATCATCCTCTACATCATCATTATCATCATCCACTACATCATCATTTTATCATCATCATCCTCTACCTCATCATTATCATCATCCTCTACATCATCATCATCATTCTCTACATCATCATTATCATCATCCTCTACATCATCATCCTCTACATCCTCATTATCATCATTCTCTACATCAACATCATTATCATCATCCTCTAAATCATCATTATCATTATCATCTACATCATCATCATCCTCTACATCATCATCATCATCCTCTACATCATCATCATCATCATCCTCTACATCATCATTATCATCTACATCATCATCATCCTCTACATCATCATCATCATTATCCTCTACATCATCATCATCATCCTCTACATCATCATTATCAGCATCCTCTACATCATCATTATCATCATCCTCTTAATCATCCTCTACATCATCATTTTCATTATCCTCTACATCATCATTACCATCTTCCTCTACATCATCATCATCATTATCATCATCCTCTACATCATCATTATCATGATCCACTACATTATCTTTATCATCATCATTACCATCATCATCTACACATCATTATCATCATCCTCTACATCATCATTATCATCATCCTCTACATCATCATCATCATTATCATCATCATTACCATTTTCCTCTACATCATCATTATCATCATCCTCTACGTCATCATTACCATCTTCCTCTACATCATCATCCTCTACATCATCATTACCATCATCCTCTACATCATCATTATCCTCTACATCATCAGTATTATCATCCTCTACGTCATCATTACCATCTTCCTCTACATCATCAGTATCATCATCCTCTACATCATCATTATCATGATCCACTACATCATCATTATCATCATCATTACCATCATCATCTACATCAGCATTATCATCATCCTCTACATCATTATTATCATCATCCTCTACGTCATCATTACCATCTTCCTCTACATCATCAGTATCATCATCCTCTACATCATCATTCATCATCCTCTACATTATCATTATCATCATCATTACCATCATCAGCTACATCATCATTATCATCATCCTCCAAATCATCCTCTACATCATCATTATCATCATCATTACCATCATCATCTACGTCATTATCATCATTACCATCATCATCTACATCATCATTACCATCTTCCTCTACATCATCATTATCATCATCCGCTACATCATCATCATCATCCTCTAAATCATCGTCATCATCCTCTACATCATCATTATCATCATCCTCTTCATCATCATCCTCTACATCATCATCATCATTATCATCCTCTACATCATCATTATCATCATCCTCTACATCATCATTATCATCATCCTCTACATCATCATCATCCTCTACATCATCATTATCATCATCCTCTACATCATCAATATCCATATCTTCATCTGAATCCTGCTTATCTGCATCCTCCACATCTTCATCATCCACCTCATCATCATCAAGATATTCATCCTCACAACTCTGATTATCATCCTCCATCCATATCATCATCCGCATCCTGATTATCTGCATCATCAAAGTCATCCACATCTTTATCCACCTCATGATCCACGTCATAATCATACTCCTACATTCACATCACCAACATCCTCCACACCCTCCTCATCAACATCCTCCACACCCTCCTCATCAACATCCTCCACACCCTCCTCATCAACATCCTCCACACCCTCCTCATCAACATCCTCCACACCCTCATCAACATCCTCCACACCCTCCTCATCAACATCCTCCACACCCTCCTCATCAACATCCTCCACACCCTCCTCATCAACATCCTCACCATTATGCATTATATTCTCATCAACATTATCCTCATTCTCATAATCACCCTCCTCCACATCATCCGCATCTCGCATATCCACATCTTCCTCCACATCCTCATTCACATTATCATCCACATCTTTATCATCCTCATTCTCATTCAGATTTGCATCCTCACCATTCTTATATCCATCAACAGCATCCTCATTCTCATCCAAATCATCCTTATCCACATCACCCTTTACATAATCATTTTCCAAATCATCCTCCATTCACATCATCCGCTTCCTGCTTATCTACATCATCCACCTTATCCTCATCCTACTCATCCACATAATCCCTATCCACATCATCTTTATATTCATCATCCACCTTATTCTCATCAACATGCTCACTACCACCCACATCTTCCACATCATATTCATCCTCACCATTCGAATAACCTCCATCACATCATTATTCTGCTTATCCGCATCCTCTTCGGCATATTTATCCTCATTCTCATCATCTTCAACCTCATCATCAACATAATCTTCAACAATCTTGTTCTTATCAACAGCATCCTCATTCTCATCAACACCATTTGTTACATCCACGTCATCCTCCTCCACTACATTATCCACAGCATCCTCTAACATTAACATCATCAACATGTGCATCCTCCTCATTAACATCTTTATAATCATCCACATCACCATCCTCCTCTTTATCCTGATCATTATACACATCATCATCCACATCCTACATATCCACATCTTCCTCATCCTCAACCTTATTCTCATCAACGGTCTCGCCATCACCTAAATCTTCCTCATCTTCCACATCCTTGTATTCTACATCATGCTAAATCACATAATCATCTGCATCCTAATCCACATCTTCATCCACAAATTTATCCTCATTTTTATCATCCACATCCTAATCATCGCCATCTTCACCATCATCCATCACATCCTCATCATCAACATACTCTGATAATTATTCTCATCATCTTCCACATCATCCTCTTCCACATCATCTTTATCCTCATCATCATCCTCAACCTTATTCTCATCATCTACATCTTATTCCTCACAACTTTGATTATCATCCTCAATTAACATAATCATCCACATCCTGATTGTCCGCATCATTCACACCAACAACATCCTCATCCATATCATCTTTGTCTACCTCATTCTCATCATCCACATCCTAATCTTACTCTTATAATGACACCATCAACATCCGCATCCTGCTGATCCCGCTTATCCACATAATCCGCATACTCTTTTTCCACATATTTATCCTCATTCTCATCATCCACACGCTCATCAACATCCTCATCCTCACCATTTGTATCCTCATCGACAGCATCCTCATTCTCATCCATAATATCCTTATCCACATCATCCTCTACATCATCATTACCAACATTATCATCATCATTTATTCACATCATCCGCATCCTGCGTACGCATATCATCCTCACCATTCTGATTATCATTCTCCACATCATCATTCGCATCCACATCTTTATACTAATTCTCCGCCTCATCATCAACATCCTCAACCTCATCATTCTTATCCTCGTCAACATCATCTTCATCCTCCTCCACATTGCCATCCTCCTCCTCATCATTATACACATTTTCATCCTTATCCTGCTGATCCGCATAATCCTCTTTTGCATCCTCCACATCCTCATCTGCATATCTATCCTCATTCTTATCATCCACATCCTTATCATCATCATTATCATCACCATTATCAACCTTATCTTCATCCTCTGCATCCTCTTCATCAACATAACCACCCTTAACATCAACAGCATCCTCATTCTCATCCACACTATCTGCATTATCCACATCCTCATAAACAAGTTTATCCTCAACTACATCATCATCAACATCTCTATCAGCTTCCTCATTCTCATCATCCAGATCATCATCTTTTTCCTCATCCTCTACATCCTCTGTACATCATCCACATCCTGCTTCTTCACATCATTATAACCATCTGCCACCGCATCATCATCCTCATCCACACCATCTTTATCCTCATCCTCCATCTCATTCTCATCATTGTTTTCGTCATCATTATCCATATTATTCTCCATCCACATCATTTTTCATCCACATTATCTTTATCCTGATCCTCCACCTTATTCTCATCATCTACATTATCATCCTCATCATCAACATCTTCATTCTCACGGCTCTGATTATCATCCTCCTAATCCTCAACATCCTCATTCATATCATCATTCTCCTCCATCCGCATCCATGCTTTTCCCCATTCTCTTCATCGACCTCATCCCCACCTTCACCAATATTCTCATCCATGCCATTTTTATCCTCATCGACATCATCGTCATTCTCATCCACACCATACATCTGCATCACCCACATGATCCTCATCATTTATATCCTCATCTTCTACATCCTCCTCCTCCTCCTCAATTTTTGAGGTCATATATACATTACCCGTATCTTTTGGCTACTCTTTTCTTTGTTAATATACAATTACGTGCCAAAAGTCTTTCATTTTTTTTTTATTTTGCTATATTCTTTGTATTTCCAGCTTTTTTCAGTGAAATTTACTGACTTCGTTTACGGATGGATTATGACAATTTTTTGTCATTTGGTACAAAAATATTCAAGGTTTCCTCTCATCATATTTATTTAATTTTCTGTTTCGTAATCATGGAGCTCTACAGAATTGTCTACATTGCTTATTTCCGTGTGACGCCATTTCTTTATATAACGTTACCAAAATGACGTCAAAATGGCGTTCCGAAAATTGGATGTTGTAAATAAATTATGATTTCTCTGGTCATACAAAACGGAAAACAGTGAAAATATTATGAGATGAAACAGGAAACAATTCTTTATAAGTACACACAATTTCATTAAAATTGATCCATAAACAAAGTCGGAAAAATTCATCGAAAAAAGATGGAAATACAAAGAATATACACTGTACACTTAGGAACTCAGATTGCTAATGAAGACACAGCAACTATTTACATGTTGAGTCAAAATGTAAATCCAAACATCAAAACAATTGAGAAAAAGAGTGACAAAAGCCTGTTTGGTGACCATGAACTGTGTGATTCTTCATGGTGCTCACATATAAAATACATCTCACCCATATAGACAACTCATTGTTTGGTGGTTGCAATCAATATGTATGATTATATACCCTAGGTATATATTATATTGACACCAATTATAAAATTATATGTATTTGAAAAATATCAGAAAGTTTGCATTTTTTTCAGTTATTTTTTAACACTCATGAATTTGATTCAAATCTACCCTTATATTTCAAAGGGAGACAATTCTGTTTTAAAATCTAACTATTTTTGCAACTTTTAATTTTCATTTCACCAATATTTCTTTAAGAATTTTTTTTTAGATAGAGCTAATAATTATTTTAGGAAATATTAATATTTTGAGATAAATTTGCAATGTTCTTTGTATTTTTCAATGCAGTTTTGATTCAATTCAGTGAATTAATGTTATATTTGGTCAATCTAGTCAGGGGAGGTAACTACAATGCATTGAAATTTTTGTTATAAACATTTTACTCATTATTGAAAAAGTTTCAGCGCTAACATATTATTATTTTTTTTTTATATTAATTAAGCAAGGTCTGTCCTACCATCTGACAAAATAGTAGAAAAATGTAGTTACAGGAGTTATATTTTATTTTTGTTCCAATATGGAAATATTGTGCATATTTTGTAACAAATGTTCAATGCTGATACAAGAATAAAATTTAAAAAAATCAATCAGATATACGTTTTGTTTACTTATTTTTTTGTTTACATTTCACCAAGGACATCACAAAGTGTGAAGATTAAGCAGAGGAAATAATCTTGACAGTTGTTTTTCTTTTTGATTTTACATTTTCAATAAACAAGATTTTTTGAAATGCCAAACTAGGCTAAACAGCCTTAAATGATAAGGCATCTTCGAGAAGACCTGGAAAAAAATCAAGAACGCTAACATATCATTTTTTTTTTTTTTTTGCATTTTTCTGTTTAACGTACCCTCATCTTTCAAAAAAATCATAAGAGAGAAAAACGTAGTTACAAGAAAATATTGACCTCATACCAGAAAACAACCTTAATAATGGTTTTACAGAGAACCGGAAGTCAGTCTTACAACCTCCGCCTCGTTTTGACTTTGATACGGCGACTATTTTTACCTACCGAGGCGATTGTGAAATCTATTTCCCCTACGGGGTCCCACCAATCTGGTCCCTCGAGGGTCAGAGCTACCATCTATGCAAAATCTGTTCCCCTTCCCCCAAGGATGTTTCTGACCAAATTTGGGCCAAATCCATTCATAACTTTATGCCAAGAAGAGATTTTAAAGGAATTACCTCTATTTCCCTTTTTGGGCCCTGCCCCTCTGGCCCCTTGGGGGTCAGAGAAACCATTTATGCAAAATCTGTTCCCCATCCCCGAAGGATGTTTTTGACAAATTTTGGGCCAAATTCATGAATTACTTTATGCCAAGTAGCGATTGAAAGGAATTACCTCTATTTCCCTTATTGGGCCCCGCCCACCAGGCCCCTTGGGAGTCAGAGTTACCATTTATGCAAAATCTGTTCCCCTTCCCCCAAGGTTGATTCTGACCAAATTTGGGTCAAATCCATCCATAACTTTATGACAAGAAGAAATTTAAACGAATAACCTCTATTTCCACTATTTGGCCCCACCCCTCTTGGCCCTTAGGGGTCAGAGTCACCATTGACGCAAAATCTGTTCCCCTTCCCCAAGGATGTTTCTGACAAAATTTGGTAAAAATCCAATCAGGACTTTTTGACAAGAAGAAATTTAAAGGAATTACCTCTATTTTCCCTATTCGGCCCCGCTCCTCAGGCCCCTTGGTGGTCAGAGTCACCATTTATACAAAATCTGTTCCCTCCCCCCAAGGATGTTTCTGACCAAATTTGGGTAAAATCCAATCAGGACTTTTTGACTAGTAGCGATTTGAAGAAAATGTTGACAGACGACGGACAGACGACGGACAGACGAGACAGACGACGGACGCTGCGCCATGGCATAAGCTCGCCAGACCTTCGGTCCAGGTGAGCTAAAAAGTTGATTATGGCCGGGTCTAACTTTGCCTTTCTACAAGTTATCAGAAAAAATGGCAAATACAAATTTTCACTTCCGGGTCAAAATTCAACAAAGGTCACAACTTTTCATTATTATTATTATTATTTTTTTTTAAGTTAATATTTGTTTCCGCGAAATAAGGCCACCTTGAAGAGAACGCTATATTCGGTTTTCCTGTAGTTCGTTTGGTTACCGAAAAATTCGTATGAAACATCCCCGCCCGTTCGCTCTATAGTAATTCACTTTGAGTTAGGATTATGGTTTTGTTGACACTTGTTAAGGACTTTTTTTTATGAAAGTATATCTTTTCGCTTTCTTTGTTAGTAGTTGTTGTACTCCCTTGCTCTCTGCACATATCGGGAATGATTTTGAAGTTCAATATAATAATTGTGAATTTATTATTGTCCATACGAATTTGTTGTAACTCTCTGTTGCTGTGGTTTTCCATAAGGTGGGGAATGGCATCTTTAAAATTGTTAAGGCCTTTCTTGCAAACAGGCACTTGTAAGTACGCATACCTGAAACAAAGAAATTTACAGGATATACGTACATAACGAGATGCCGTACACTTAATGTAAACGCGTTATGCAAGTCGCCGTACGGATATATTCAATTCGCCGTAAACTGCTATGAAATTATCTCAACATTTTTCTCAATATTTACAACGAATTCAAAGATGAGATTGATGTGCGTAGTGCAGGCTCCGGGATCATGAAACAATCTTAAATCTAAAATTGTCTTAAGTTTGGACTTAGCCAATCAGAAATACCGTTACAAAAAGTAACGTCATACCTGATTGGCTAAGCACAAACTTAAGTCTAAGACTGTTTTCTCGGGGCCTGGTACACCTTATTTAATTAAAAACAGGGAACTTATTGGATAAAACTACTTAACATGTCAAATTAGACTCGATGAAGTTATTCATAGTGAATTTTTGCCGGTACCAGAAGAAATATTAACCTATATCTGAATGTTTTCTGTGGTTTAAATCATCCCTGCTAATGTACAAAAACAATTCACAAAGCCTCAGGAATATGACAGACCTTTAAGCGAGTGGAATATCAAAAACACTAGCCTCCAACTGTGGCCCTCCTCGTTAGATCTTCGCTTGCCAGGTACCAATATCCGGTGGCGTTAAGGACTAGGTACAGCCACAGGGACCTGAGAATTTGTTACAGCTAGTTTTGGACCTAAAATAGGGTATTTAGAGTAATTTTACACATTTGGGGGGGTTAAGATCAATTTTCGATAAAAATGCCCCCTCAGTGGTCATAAAAGCTATTATGACTACTGAGGGGGCATTTTTATCGAAAATTGATCTTAACCCCCCAAATGTGTAAAATTACTCTAAACACCCTGCTTTAGGTCCAAAACTAGCTGTGACAAATTCTCAGGTCCCTATGGGTACAGCCATATTAGTTGTTACCTGGATGAAAATGGTAATATTGAAATTTTAATGTTTCCTTCCAATACATGGCATAAGCTTTATCCCATTATGTTCAATATTGATATAAAATGCAGTTAAGCCCCCAAAATTAAAAAAATCTGTACTTAGAAAAAAATATTCTGTAAATAATATCGAAATGGAAGTGCGCAAATATGTTTCATATAGTTATTTGAAACATTTCAAAAACATAATACAAAGTTACTGCAATGTTCATAGAATGATAACCCAGTGTTAAAATTTCGATATTATTCTGTAAATCAGAGTATCAGGGAGAAATACACAGGTACCCCCTCTAAAAAATGTCGTCCATTGCATGCTGTTTTCGGTTCAGGTAAAAGTAGTTACCTGTATCTCGTGGGGGGTCAATATAGGGACATTATTTTATATTGAATAGGTCATTTGTCATGTAAATGTCAGTTTCGTGTCAAATAAATGTATAAAATTAAAATAATAACACCGACATAACGTAATTTACATTTACGATACGGTTACTTAAAAACTAATTAAGTTTGAGAAATGTATTTTGATACCAATGTGCCTCAACTGCCACAGATGTTTACGATGGCAACAATTTACGCTAGCGATGTTTGACAGGTGCGAAGCCGAGAACGAATCGGTATATTCAGTGAGTTAATACTGTCCGATCCACGCGGAAGTGTATTATATATACAAATTTCCATCAGAATTTACACAACACAAATTAAACTTTGTTGACAATTCTTTCAAAATCATTAAATTACCTAAAAAACACTGCCGGAAGTGTCAAAGAACACCTTTTCACGTGCTATACATTCGCGCAAAAATGGAAAACTGGCAATTGCTAAAAACAATTTATCGTGATAGGAATGGGCAGTTACTGCTTTGTGACGATATACCAAGCAACATTTACCTTTACTGCATGCTTGAATCCAATTTAATTGTTAATTTTGTCGATGTTTCACCATGCCTCTAAGTCAGGCGTATGAATATCTAAAAGGTAAATAGTTCAGAATGAAGGACAGAGGAGTATATTTCGTTACATGCAACGGGAAGATGTTTGATTTAAGAGATCTGACATAATGTCATAACTCGTCATACCACAGACGGTAAGATATTTTGTTTTGGCTATGCGGAGTGCCACATAAATTTGTCGATCGGCGATGGAAATTTTAAAAATTTGATCCAGATGTGATCGGTGTCAGAGTGTACGTAAATTGCCATTCATGTGACGAGTGCGTTCTCTTATTCTGCGGTTTTCAATTGAAAAATTGTCGACAATTTTTAAACCGTTCTCGCCACGGAAAATTTCTAATAAAATCATTGAACTTTTGATAATCAGCATCTTTATATAACCACACATCACGTTTATATGTTTTGGTATTTTTTCCTGGTAATTTAACAACAACATGTGTAGCTGAATGATCGCTTATTTCGTTTTCGACAGGGATAACAGAAGCTTCAAGAATATTTACTGTATCACTCACCAGTATAGGGTCAATAAGAGTACTGGAATGAGAAGTAACACGAGTAGGTTCATGTATCACATTCGATAAATTAAAGAGAAGAATTATTTCATTAAATCTATGATTTCGAACTCTGAGCAAATCAATATTAATATCGCCTAGTATGATAACGTTAGAACTGATACCTAGAGCAGTCTCAATAGAAGACTGAAAATTGTCCCAAAAGGGTACATTTGATCCTTCAGGACGATAAACAGTACAAATAAGATACGAACAGTTAGTAGACTTCAATTCAACCCAGATGATCTCGCCTTCGTCGAATTCTAAATCACGCCTACGCTTAAAATGAACATCGTTAGATATGTAAACCATAACACCACCGCCAAAACAGTTCCTATCAAGTCTAAGTGGCTCTGAATATCCCTCGATAATAAGCTCAAAATTTAAAACCTTTTCATCCGGATGCGTTTCAGTGAGTAGTATAACTGTATATTCATGGGCCAATAATTCAATATCTGAAATTTTGTTACTCTTGTTCTTCTACCCGTGTTATTGTAAATAAACACGACCCATGTAATATGTAGAGATATTAAATATTGTAAAGGTCCTTTTAAAGTTCAAAACATAAAAATCACTCCAAAAATCTCACAGAATAAATGTTGTAGATGGAACCATATTTTGTTTTGGTTGTTGTTATGACGCTGTAACACTTTCCCGCGAAAACGGCTGTTCTCTCTCCGACGTCACTCCCGAGTAAAAACATGAAAAACTGCTATTTTTTTTATTTAAGCATTGATGACAATTTTTTTTAGTTTCATTGGGGTATGAAAAAAAATATCAACAAAAGTTTGCAAGCAAAATTTGTTTTCATAACCCTATGAAATTAAAAAATAATTGACATCAATGTTTATAATTAATTTTTGAAACTTATTTTTAAATCTAAAACATGTTTATGTACAATTTGACTGATCTAACAACGGATTCTTTTTTACAAATCAATACGCAACGTCAATTGCCGCATTGTGACGTCACATTTTTCGCGCCATTTTCGGATTTTTTTTTTCATAGAAGTATGAAAAGAAAATCTCAACCAAACAGAAAGCCGCATTCTGCACACAATCAATGGAAAATTAATTATTATGGTGTGCGTTAACAGATAAAATAAAAAATAATCATAATGTAAATATAAGGAATGAAATTTTATTTTCAATATTCATGAGGTCATAACAACATTGTCTTTGTGGACATATTTACAATGAATTGCGTTGTCCAGAAGCCAATGTTCTTATGACCTCATGCATGTTGAAAAAAATAAATTAAATTGGAACTACATATAGACATATTATATAAAGGTGGTTTCTATTTTTTAGTTATACTCTAGGGGAGGTGTATTGGAATGATAAAAGTAGACAAATATGGCCTGATGAGATGTGATATGTAGGGACGTGACTGTGTTCCTTTAAGGAGGCTCGACCCTTTCGCAATTAACCGCTAGATTTCCTTAAAACTTTCATATGTTGACTATGCTACCAGGTAGAGATGATTTTGTGAAAATCTAAGCATTCCAATGACTTGTTTCATTTTTTGTAAAAAACACCAAAAAAATGATTTTTCTCAAAATTTAATGTTTTTTTCTATTTTTTTTTCTTGTGAATGTTGTTGAAGATCACAAACATACAATAAAATAAAAAAAGAAATCAATAGTTACCTCAAAAATATTTTATTTGTGAAAAATGGAAAAAAAAACGATTGTTACAAAGTGTGTTATTTTTATATCTAGCGGACAAATTTCAGTATTCACAGTCAAATTTTTTACATACCATATAGTTACATAAAGCACAAGCAATAAATTGAATCAAATATCACAGACAAGCTTTTTATGGTACATATTGAAAACTAAATGTAAAACTGTGTCTAGGGTAGGTTGTCTCCCTTGATGCTATTAGGAAGTTTTTATAGTGGGTAGTATTTTTACATAACATACACACTGTGAATGCGTACAAGCCACAATCATTTTAGAACATAACAACTACCGGCGTTCTGTGTTATATTTCAACAACATAATAGTGCATATAAATTATAATGACACCAGGCACAGCCATTGTGCAAACGTTCTGCCAACACGGATAATTCTACCACTCGCCGACTCTCTCTCCAGTTTGAGAAAACATGGCCAGTTGTACCGGTACTATAGGCCTACCTTCCGATTCTGTCCGAGGCTTTAATCTTCCCAACAGGAGTAAAAATAGATGTCGCTATCAAGAAATAACACCTGACACCAAAACCAGACAATATCTCGAGAAATCCTTAACACGTCCACTCTATTTTACCCGTTAACCCTACAAATCTGCATGTCTACCCGGGTGCCAGAGGAGCCTACCATTCGCTCATAGAAACCAGCCCTTAAATGCCCACATTATGAAAGGCGGAAAATAGTAAAAACTATCCCGACCCACAACATGCCTTCCTTCAAACGAGTTGACAGTCCGAAAAGGCTCCGAAAACATGCCAACAAACATATCTCCAATTCACCTATTAAGGACTAGGTACAGCCATATTGGTTGTTACCTGGATGAAAATGGTAATATTGAAATTTTAATGTTTTCTTCCAATACATGGCATAAGCTTTATTCCATTATGTTAAATATTGATATAAAATGCAGTTTAGCCCCCAAAATTAAAAAAATCTGTACTTAGGAAAAAAATATTCAGTAAATAATATCCAGATGGGAGTGCGCAAATATTTTTCATATAGTTATTTAAAACTTCTCAAAAAAATAATACAAAGCTACTGCAATGTTCATAGAATGATAACCCAGTGTTAAAATTTTGATATTAGTCTGTAAATCAGAGTATCGGGGAGAAATACACAGGTACCCCCTCTAAAAAATGTCGTCCATTGCATGCTGTTTTCAGTTCAGGTAAAAGTAGTTACCTGTATCTCGTGGGGGCAACATAGGGGCTTTATTTTATATTAAATAGGTCATTTGTCATGTAAATGTAAGTTTCGTGTCAAATAAATGTATAAAATAAAAAAATAACACCAACATAACGTAATTTACATTTACGATACGGTTACCTAATTACTAATTAAGTTTGAGAAATGTATTTTGATACCAATGTGCCTCAACTGCCACACATGTTTACAATGGCAACAATTTACGTTAACGATGTTTGACAGGTGCGAAGCCGAGAACGAATCGGTATAATCAGTGAGTTAATACTGTCCGATGCACGCGGAAGTGTATTATATATACGAATTCCATCAGAATTTTTACAACACAAATTAAACTTTGTTGACAATTCTTTCAAAATCATTAAATTACCTAAAAAAACACTACCGGAAGTGCCGAAGGACATCTTTTCACGTGCTATACATTCGCCCAAAAATGTAAAACTGACAATCGCTAAAAACAATTTATCGTGATAGGAATGGGCAGTTTTTGCTTTGTGATGATATACCAAGTAACATTTACCTTTACTGCATGCTTGAATCCAATTTAATTGTTAATTTTGTCGATGTTTCACCATGCCTCTAAGTCAGGCGTATGAATATCTAAAAAAGTAAATAGTGCAAAATGGAGGACAGGGTAGTATATTTCGCTACATGCAACGGGAAGATGTTTGATTTAAGAGATCTGACACAATGTCATAACTCGTCATACCACAGACGGTAAGACTTTTGTTTTGGCTATGCAGCGTGCCACATAAATTTGTCGATCGGCGATGGAAATTTAAAAAATTTGATCCAGATGTGAGCGGTGTTCAGAATGTACATAAATTGCCATTCATGTGACGAGTACATTCTCTCATTCTTCGGTTTTCAAATGAAAGAGAGATTTATTCAAAAATCGAAGGCTCGTCTATCATTCTGTGTATATTAAAGTAACAAAAAATCATATTCATTGTTTTTATTTTCTTTCGCAGTATTCTGCAAACGTGCACGCGTTTTTTGACATATAACACAAAATATCAGAAAAACCACCAAACGTACCAAAATATGGTTGAAATTATCGATTCTCCATCACAAAATGTACTTTGTAGTCTATTTTGGTCATGTATTTTGCAGTATTTAATAAAATAACAAGTTTTGGTAAAAACACCTGCGCCATATTGAATTGTCCTGTACCTAGTCCTTAAAACTTTCCGAGTAGGGAAAGTAAACCCTTAAACATGATAATGGATGTTCAGTAATACTAAAATGACTCGAATTCTGGATGGATGGGCGACATAGTTAAACTAATTCATCGGATTATACAGCCTAAAAACAGGTATTACCTTTCGGCTGCCGGGATCAAAAGGTGCAGCGCCTCTAAAACGCCAGTTATAGCTTCCGGTTACAGTCGTTCTAATTTTCCGACTCCGGCACAGGTAAAAAACAGGCGAAACGCACCGTACAAAACACAGGTGCGTTACACACCACACAACTACACAGATAGGCTGCGACCTCGTAGCAAAAAAAAAAAAATCAATTTCCTGGAAGCCTTGAAGATATTGAACATCAATTGCCATTACATTCCTATCCTTCTATAACCTAAATATAACACCCAAGTATATTTCCCACTGCCTAACAATGCCACCAATAACAAGGTACATACTGGTATTTAGTACAAATATTAATACCCGGCCTCCTATGGCTCTGCCCCGGCCGGGTATGAAATCGGTCCCATGCCTCGTAATGGACAAGTTAAGTGTAAACAATACAAAAAAAAGATCTCACCCACAATCAAAATAAAATAATAGTCTAAGGTATCATGAAGTGTTCTCGGATGTTTGACGGTCGCTTTTGCATACACTTTTCCTTCGCTTTTCCTAACTCACTGTGGGTTAAGGACTAGGTACAGGACAATTCAATATGGATGAAGTGTTTTTACCAAAACTTGTTATTTTATCAAATACTGCAAAATACATGACCAAAATAGACCACAATGTACATTTTGTGATGGAGAATCGCTAATTTCAACCATATTTTGGTACGTTTGGTGCGAAAGATGATAAAAACAATGAATATCATTTTTTGTTACTTTAATATACACAGAATGATAGACGAGCCTTCGATTTTTGAATAAGTTTCCCAGTCAATGGAAGACTGCTATGGTAATGCCTTTATTTAGAAAAAAGGTGATCGTTTCTTATCCTCTAACTATAGGCCAATTTCTCTTCTCAGTACCGTAAGTAAAGTTTTTGAGCGAGTAATGTATAAACACCTACGCAACTTTGTCATTGAATATAATCTTTTGTATAAATATCAGTCTGGTTTTCTTCCGGGTCACTCAACTGTGTCCCAACTAGTAGAGATTTACAATAATATTCGTCTATCATTAGGAAAAAACTACAAACTTGTATGGTGTTTTTTGATATATCTAAAGCATTTGATAGGGTATGGCATCGTGGATTACTAAAAAAGCTTTATTCATATGGTTTCAAGGGTAACATATATCACTGGATAAAAGATTATTTAAGTAATAGAAATCAAATTGTTGTTATAGGTGACACTAAATCGGATATAGGTTATTTAAAAGCTGGAATACCACCAGGGTCCGTTCTTGGACCATTTTTATTTTTAATATTTATCAACGATATATCTGAAAACTTGTTTTCATTGTCGAAAATGTTTGCTGACGATACCACACTCGCATATTCCGCAAATAACAGAATGGAAATTGAACAACATTTAAATCATGATTTAACAGTTATAGAACATTGGTCTAAACGATGGAAGGTTAATTTTAACCCAAATAAAACTGACGTTGTAATTTTTAATGGTTCACTTGAAAAAATTGATACTAATTTACAATTTAATAACACAGTTTTGACGACTAGTAATATACACAAACACCTAGGAGTAACTCTAAATGAAAATGGGAAATGGGAAACGCATATCTCAAAAATCGCTATCTCCGCTTCACGGCATTTGTCAGTTTTACGTAAGTTTAAATTTACCTTGAAAAAAGAAATATTGTGTAAACTATATATTGTATTTATAAGACCTTTGTTGGAATATGCGAGTGAAGTGTGGGATGGGTGTACCAATGCGGATTCGGACAAGTTAGAAAAAATACAATTAGAAGCGGCCAGAATAGTTACAGGTTTACCCTCATTTGCAAGTATAGGCAGTCACTTTATATAGAAACTGGTTGGAAAACATTATCTGATCGACGAAAACAGAAAAAATTGATACTATTCTATAAAATGCAACATAATATAGCGCCATCCTATTTAAACTACATTTTGTCCATAACTTGTGTCCAATTCCTTTTGAATATTTCAAATAAAATATGTTTAAACTAAAAAGAACAATTCCTTGACGGCGATAGTAGACGACAGGGTAACTTCCGGTGCCGCACATGCAGAACGCTTATCCAAACATGACAGTATTTGTTGTCACTGTATATTTTCATGGTATAAAAAAAAATTAAACATTTTACTTTAAAAAATCATAATCATTTTTATATTGTTCAGGAACTACAACTATTTTTCAAGGTATTACTACACGCTGTTTGCATGTGATGTGGCTAATGTTGTTATGAGAAATGAATACAATTTTCGTCAATGCTTTCAAGCATACTGAATGTAAATATAAGGAACATTATAATAATTAATATCATAATCAAAAGTCATGTTCTGAATATTTAAAGGGTGAAAAAAAAGGAAGACAATTTGAAAATGATCTTTTAAATATAATAAGCAAGCCAGTCACCGGATACATATATTCGAAATAGAAAAAATAGTATCAACAAAATTAATGTATAACGGCCAAAATCATTACAGAACAAGTCATGAAGATATTGGGAAAGGCTTATAATGTGTTCCATTTAGCGAAACGTCTCAGTTTTTCCGGAACGAACCAGACGTTCCGCTAAATAGAATAAGACGTTCCACCGGAACGAACCGGTTCGTGCGAACGTTCCAAGTTGGATCCAATATGGCGGCCAGTGAAACGTTTCCGTTTCAGATGTTCAATAAATTGTAAATATATATAACTGTAACCAGTTAGACTGCATTTCATTAGTAAAATATATCATTACTGACTCCTTGTGGCATCATAGTGTGTGATATTTTAAATAAAAGCGAATACTAGCATTGTTTTGAAGATTATATGACTGAACCGTTTTGGTTATTTCCGGAACAGTCTTTTCTTTTACCCTTTTTATTATTAGATTTTCACCCGCAGGAAAGGAAATCGGAACGTTCTGTTCCATTTAGCAAACTAGTTCCAAGTTAGTACAACTGAAACGTTCCGCTACATTGTAAATGGAATGTACTGTTTGTATAAGTTGGAAAACTTGTGCCAAATCTCATTGCCATGGAAGGCACGCTGTCTTTGAAGCACGCTAGCTTTTACAAACTTAAAAGTAAGGTTTCTCTCTCGTAAAAATGCGTTCGATATCACTTCCGGTAACTTAGGTTGATCCCATTGTTCTTTCATTATTAACCAACTCTGATCTAACCAGTTCAACAATGAATGGACAACGTCGTTTCGGCTTCTATCTGATCTCTGTAGCAATTAAATCGAAAAAGAAAATGGGAAAAAAGTCCTTATCGTTTGATGGCGTTCGACTCATAGGTTTCTAAATTGATATAGTCTACCAAAGTTTATCATAGTTAGTATACATATAAAACGACAAACGCAAATTATCCCAATTACTATTGGATACAGTATGATATAATTTGGTTTGGTTTATTTAGTTTTACGTCCTATTAACAGCCAGGGTCATTTAAGGACGTGCCAGGTTTTGAAGGCGGAGGATAGCCGGAGTTCCCGGAGAAAAACCACCGACCTACGGTCAGTACCTGGCAACTGCCCCACGTGGTATTTGACCTCACAAAATTACAACACACGGGTGGAGGGCTAGTGGTAGAATGTTGGAACTATGATGGCTGATTTCTGCCATCTCGCCTTTTCGCTTAACTTTTAACGCGAAAACCCGCCGAACGGTGGGTTTTCGCCTTGTAAATTTTACGCGAAATGGCGAGAAAATGAACAGGAAAAGGTGCCGTTTATTCTTGACAAAATCTCGCCTTTTCGTGTTATTTTTCTCGCGTTTCGTGTAGCTTATAAAATTATAAAATTTACGAACGGCAGGTTTTCGCTTTCTTCAGTACACGAAAACCCGCCGAACGGCTTATAATTTTATAAGCAACACGAAAAGTCGAAAAGACGAAAAGGCGAGAAAAATAACACGAATAGGCGAGATTTTTTCAAGAATAAACGGCGCCTTTTCGTGTTCATTTTCGCCTTTTCGCATGGTTATCAACTGGATTTTTTTTTCATAATTTTTCAGAATCCCGAAAATTTCCTGAACTTACGTATACTTGGCCTTTGATGAACTTTGTCAATATAGCTTCTCGTGTATTTTTAAGAAAATGATCTGATATTGAAATTATCCAAGACCAACCAAAATGTATCAAAAAAGTCTCCATGCAAGTCTATCCCACAGGGACATGATAATTGTATACAGCTATATTTGGTGATTTTGTTTGTTTGTTTGCAATTCACAAATGTGAAAATAAAGATGATATCGAATAGGAATTGAATTGATTATTTAAATTAGATTGTTTCCAGAAAAAGCTACACGTGTTAGAGAGGTACGGGTCCCCTCGACCCCTAAATAGCAGTCTACGTGTATAGTCGGACTACTATAACTATGGCCCAAAAAATCGCAGGTCCCTGTGGTCAATGACTTTACAAGTTCTGTGAGTGACCAATGCTAAGTCCCCTTGGTCTATACTGTATAAATACTTGACGAAAGTAATATTAATTAAATCATGACTATTCATCTTTTTATATAATATATAAATATATTTTTTTATTTGTTCATCATTAACTTTGAAGATCGGTCATAAGACGGATTGAATGAATGGATATAATTTACACCTATACATGTTTGAATTCACGATCCAAATTCAACAAACTGGATCCAAAGACCAACCGTTGAACGGGGGGATATGATGCAAACTAGAGTGTATGAAGTTATGTGTACTAAGAGAAAGGTCATCATTGACACTTTCCCACGATGGAATAAGTCACGTGGTTCTTGGGTACCCCGTCAGAAAGCTGAACAATAACAAGGAGCTGCTGGATCATCTTAAAAGATATTTACAAGGTATGTTTATTTCCCGTTATTTAGAATATCGTCTCTTTTACCTCTACTTGCTGTAAGAAGATTCGCTAACGGTAACAGATTTGTACAAAGTTTCGATTCCACAGTGCGTCCGGAGAGAGGGTCGATGCACCCAGGAGTTTGTTTACTGTTGAACATTGTGTCAAGGCATCGTTAGTGTTACTTGTATACATCTGTATCAATGTCGTTAATTAGATCGATGTTGATTTTGTGTTGAATAGACATTTTACAATGCGAGAATTAATAATACAGCCAACAGTCAAAGAATCTACCCAGCTTGGGCCAGACAAAAAAAAGACACATTTGTTCCTTTCAAAGTATTTGGCATACAGTAAGGAGAAAGAACTTGAATTTCATAACGCTTCTAGGAAATGTTTTCATTTAAAACGTTTGGGTTAAGGCGAAGTCCACCTGGTTGGCACAGCCTGAATACTAGTGTACTGGCCCTTGTTTCATCAACGTTCCTTAACTTAAGGAAACTCCTTAACTAAAAAAATCTCCCCAGGAAAGCATTACAGAATTTAAGGAAAGCTCCTTCACTTAAGATTTTCCCCTTAAATTCTGTAATGCATTCCTATGGAGATTTATAATTTAAGGAGTTTCCTTAAGTTAAGGAACGTTGATGAAACTGGGACTAGGAAGGGTTAGGGGGGCCTTCCGGAGCAGGAAATATGTTATATATGTTTGGCCCATCAAACTGACAAGAAGGAACCCGCATATGTTTTTGTTTCTACTGCATGTACTTAAAAATTTAAATCACTACTCCCCCTATATATAGGAAGACCACACATGGAAATGTGAAATCCATTTTTTTTCCAAAAACATCAAATTGGTTTTCGAGCAACAAGCTGTATCTCATCTGGGTATGAAGTTGTTAAAATAATGGTATGATATTCGGTATCTCAGGCCCCTGTGACGTAGAACCAACTCTATGATTTTCTTTTAATTTGAACTTGGGGCAAATTTGAAAGACAATTTATGACGGATGAGTAATGAATATTGAATAATTACTAATTTACGACTACCAGATTAAACCATTATGAAGAAATTACACGTAGAAAATTTCTTATATTTTTACAGCTCATAAAATTCTCCCCTGAAGACCCATTTGAATTCTTCCATTTCGAAAGCTGGAATAGTTCATTATGAAATTTAAGGTGTAATTTTGATGAATTGATCAGACAAAACCTTTAAAAAAAGTATCTCAGATAGGATTAAACATTTTCTTTCCTTTAACAAATAAATTTCTGCCTTGCGTATTTTACAGCTAATGTCTTCCCAGAAAGAAGTTAAGCGCGCCCCGTGCTTGTCTCCACTTCGCTCCCCAAAATGTTGTCGCTGTCGAAACCATGGAATTATTACCGTTCTGAAAGGACACAAGCGATTCTGTCAATGGAAAAACTGCACGTGCGAAAATTGCATTCTTCTGATGAAGCGACAACAAAATTCCAAGGAACAGATCGCCCTGAGGCGTCTATGGAGACAGGAAGAGGATATGGGTCTAGTTGCGCCAATACCTAATAACGCAGGTATATATGCAGGGATCACTTTGGGGCGAGATTTGGGGATTTTTTTCCCTGAAGATCTCAATAAAATTCCAAAATAGTGTAACTTTATATAGAAAAATCTCATAGAAATTTTACTTAAGCTTTTACTTTTACATAAAATCCCTCAAATTCTCCCATAGGTTTTAAGAGCCAGAATTATCCCTGTATATGTAGCTGGTCACGTGTTTTGACGTAATGTAACTAACAGTTTTTCACATGTAGGTCGACAGATAATTAATGGTCTCAGGGTGGCGCTCTAACACGATTACATACAGCAGGTGAAACCAGTTTTATGATTAATAATAATAACACCTTTTTTAACCGAATAGCTGGTGACGTCATTGTACATTGTTTTCATACCCTGTTACACAAACTGTGCAATGCAACACCGAGGCTTTATGTACCTATGACGTCAAAGCCAAGGTCATAGTAGGAATGACACAATTTCCATACAGGTTAAATAGAGGTCACCACCTCAATGTCCTGAAATCGGTTGAAAAGATAGATGTCGACTCGGGAAATGAAATGTTTATACTGAAATTTAATCAGGATCTCTGAAGGGTTCTATTTGTAACAACTGCAGATTATCAGAGACGTAGTTAAGCATTTAGCGCGCTTCATTGAATTTGCCTTTGACCAGTTGGCATTCATATTGCCTATGAATGCCACCTGAAAGCAGTTCAATACTTATATTACCATTTTTAGAATCTGTATTTGTCTCATTTTGAGCATTTAGCTAAAATAATGTATTTGTCGTGTATGCTTTTTCAATGAAAAGAACAGTCATCACCCGGAGACGGTCAATTAACAGGTATCCAACGTAACAATTATGACGTCATAATAATGATGACGTCAACAATCGGTCATTGGCATTCATGGCCTGATGAATGCCAACTGAATTTGGTAGGGTTATTTAGTGGCAATGCCATTCAATGGTAAATACAAAGATTTATACGTCTCTGATATTATTAATAAAAGTTTTTGATTTTTGATACAGATCACACATTAGCCAGTGTAACTTTTTCACCGCGTTTGATAAACCGCCATAACCCTTGATGATCGGAAATGATGTTGAAGGATCATCAAAATTAAGTCACGAAAGATTGTGATGACGTGAGAGACCATCGCGTTTCACCGCGACTGTTACGAGATCGATCATCAAGCGTCAGCAAGACTCACGGTGACCCACTGTGCTCACTGAGGCGCGAGCTGTCGCCTCCATATTTACCTGTAAAATCGAGACCAGGAGACGATCAGATGGTTCACCGATCAGATCAGTCAGATCATAGGCATACAATATTATGTACGAAGCCATATATTATATGTCTGTGATAAGATGATACGATAGCTTGCAAATTTCATTCAACATTTATATCTTACGATGCTTTTTGTACATTATTCATAAGTAGAAACATATCGCATCCTCATCCTGAGTTATGTCACAGAGGTATACTAGCTATTAGCTAGTCCGTGAAAAAATACTTGCATTAAAATACTCTTTATAGAACTTACTTATTCCCAAATAGCATACGGATTAAAAAAATCTTAGATAATTTTACGTGTTTATTTCAGCTTTTACAGAATATCGCATTACTTGTCTTAAATAGCATGAGTTTTACAAACTGTTTTAGTTTTGTATAGTACGCTACAATTAGCCACAAATCACGTGTCACTATTTTTATATCAATTCAGAAAAGGTAGAGGATTACTCCATGAAGAAGCTTATTGTAATGAAATATGGGTCACACAACGGAAAACAAGTCCATCATACAGCGTTACAGAAATGCGTTTTTTGTGACAATAGCTATAAGTCTGCAGTGATCCATCAGCACGGTGTCCTATTTTAGTCTGTGCCAAAGCACATGTTACAGGTTGAAAAAAAGCTACTAATAACATATACGCCTGACTAATTCTCATGTATCAATATACCTGTTGAATTATTTTGAAAATCATATTATTCATTTTTTTCTAATAAAAAACACTGTATTGTCAGTAGATTGGTTTACAACTTATTACATTGTCAATTGCTTTTCACTGTTTTTTTTTCTCAACATGTACAGTATATGTATTTTACCCTATCACATTTGTAATGAAATAGATAAATAAGATTCAGCGTTAAGTAAATCTTTCGAAAGCTATCTTGATTTTCCGATATAATGCAATATATATTGTTCCCACAAGACATCGTTCCATAACGGTTACCATTATAAAAAAAAATAAAAAAATAAGATGTATACATGTTACATTCTGTGCTTGGTATTCATTTGTATGCATGTACGACTTTTTTCACGATAAAGCCATTACTTATTGTCGTAGTGAGCTGTATTATAAATATTATTTTGTTCATGTTGGCTGCGGCCTCCGACATCTTGCAAAATTATATATGATTTAATATGTATGTGTATTGTAATCCTATATGCTGTTGCATACGGAATGAAATAAAATTGAAAAAAAAATGAAAAAAAATGAATTGTAGGCATTGCCGATGAATAATGATCAATTGGTCATTTTGAATTGAGTTTTGCGGTAATGATTTTAAACTTAGTTTCTTGTATATTATAGGTTTAGGTTAAAAGTTACGAATATTTCAATAAGTTTCTTTTACAAGCTAAGTTACGATCTGTGTGTTTTACTAAAGCGTTCGTAAGTTTCATCGTAAATTTAACTTCCAACTTCGGAATTGTCCTGTGTTGAAGGAAGAATTAGGTTTTTAGCAACGACATTTCATTATTGCATATGACCGATACCCCGTCTCCCTCATTGTCGAATAATGGACAGGATGGTTGTAGTTACTGGATTAACGCCGATACAGACACAGACGACCTTCAAAAAAAGTCAGGTGGCGCCCAATTTATATCAGCCTAGTGATTATGCATGTTTTTATCGAATTCTTGTATAGGTCACGTTATGAGTGACATCATTGAGGCACAACTTATCCGATACCTATATCATTCTGACAAGCCCAAAACATATTTATGTATCATCTGCAAGTCTAAGTAATGGCAGCAACTAATAAATGTTGTGTGGTGTGGGTAAAATCATGACGTCGTGAATGTTTGCGCCGTCTTGGTCGGTAGTAATTCCGTGTTCGTTCCTTGTAAACACCATGGATGGTCCGCGGACACCTGTACCTCTGCCGTTATGACCCTTGATGGTCCGGGAACTGAGTTTTGTCCCCGGACTGTCAAGGACGCACACGGACAATCAAGACAGAGATAGGGCTGTTATACGTCTCTGTTTCAACTAACCAATTTCATTTTTGGGAGTGAAACTGTTAAATTTTCTTTCTCCGAGTCGTTATCCCAGAATAAAGAAAGTGTAACTAGCAAGTGATGACGATAAAAAAACCTACTGATTTTTTGTCTTTATCATGTATCTATAACTTGGTGTATCACCAAGCCCCGCCTCTTTCCAAAGTTACCTCTTCAAATGGCTAGCCAATCACAGAGCGATTTCAATCTATTAGCCAACAAGCTCCGAGGCTGACTTTGCGTTAACACAAGCGATCGTAAAAAGTACATCTTCAAAGGGTTCAGAACCAAAGCAATCAGCTTTTAACTATTTACTGTTACATCTTTCGTGGACATGCATCCGGTATATTCTGTACTGATGTCCAATAAAATACAAATGAAGAATTAGTATCTGAATCGGATCATCTGCATACCTAACATTTTGATAAGTTGGATTTCTTGTCAATTACACGGTATCGCGAGCTCTTCGTGATTTCTATTGGTCGATGCTCCTCCCAAGCGTTGATTGACAAGCCTCGCACGGGACCGCTATTCTCGTCACACTTCAGTACTTCCGTTTCAATTGCTACCACATCTTGACACGAGAAACGTACATATATGATCAATTGTGCATATCTTCATCTGTTAAACATATTCATGTATTCCAATCTGATTGATTCCACACAAAAACGTTTTTTTAACGCTATTTTAAAATTGAGATATCTGTCAGTCCAGAGACGTATGGCATATATACGTCTCTGATCAGTCTAAATTTGTCAGAAAACATCATTGCTTTTATGCCAGAAATCCTATTTATTGTCTCGATGCTTATATATCTGGCACATATTTTGTGTTTGTTATTGTTTTTACTATTTACTTACAGTAAATATATACGGGCAAAAGACATGTACAGTCCGCATACTTATATCAAATACAGTTTGTATTTCAAACTCGGATTGTAAACAACCATTGTTCTATTCTTACAGTTTTGATGCCCACTGGCTGGTTTTGCCTACAAATATACTTTACTGTAGATGTTCGTTCGTTCGACGTTAATTATCTAAGCTTAACTTCACTAATAGTCCTACATGTAATTGTTAACTGTGACAGATCGGGTATGAATTTGACAGGGCGTGACAATACATCTTGACACCTAAACTGCCCAACAGGTGTTATATTTCCATTCAGCCAAGATCTTAAAACAACATTACATGTATTTACCTGAGTATAGACTATTTCAATATTTACAAATATAATTCACATGTTATTTTTTTTATTTCCAAGTTAAACTACGCCAACTACAAAAGAAGATACTTTGTAATTGAAAAACAAAATGAAAGAAAACTCCATAAACAATTTCAACCAAATCATAATTCTGCAACCATTGTTTTTACCAGAGACGTATAACTCATCTATGTCTTTGTTTTTACATTAAACCACAGAGTTAGATTAAGTCCGTATTAAAATGCACAAATCACGAATGCAAAATATGATGGTTACCAATATAGAAACAATGAATAATTATTCGTTCTGAATTTGATAGAACAATTATGCACTTCACAATTTTTACCACAGGATTTGGTTTTTATTTTATAATTTGCAAATTATCAACTAAAACTTTTAGACTGTAATACACAACTTTATTTGTTTCATAATGACAAACGCTTAGATAACAGTTGAATTACCTGGGAAATGGTAGGAGTGGATTATTATTTGGCTCGAGATAGATTCAAATTCTTTGTTTAATAATATCTGATACATATACAAAACGTCATTAAAATCATAGCTTATATTAATATAGATGGTTACAAATTAATAATATTTTAATCAAGGAAGAAGTTGTAATTGCTGTTAAGTTCACGAATCAAATAAATTATGTTCTGCTAATACTTACAGATCTGATTATTTAGTAGACAAATTTGCACATTACAAATTTGGAAAATAAAAAGTGTTTGATGTCGTCAGTTGATCGACAATGTACGGAGTATCATAACTACGTACAGAATAATTCAATTCCATTGCAAGTTTGAGATACTACTGTATTTGTACTCGTGACGAAATGAAAAACCAATATGTTGATCAGAAAAGTATATTCTATTATAGTAAAAGTTGACTACTATAATCACCATGTTCCATTTAACCGAGAGTCGTGAGAACTGATATTATGACTTGATTGTTTTAAACTCCATTGAACGGCGGTCACAATGTTCGGGTGGATAACGAGTTGGCCCCGGGTTTTAGTATTGTTACGAAACGTGAAGTCAACTGTAAAGAACCTAACGAAGGCATTCAAATCAAACAGATCCGTCACGACGTAACATTGAATCTATTACCAGGAGCTGAAATGATATGATATTTAAGAAAATATCATTTGTTATAATTAGTACATATTGTAATGAAAAAACACATCCCGACCTGGGAAATAACCAATATTTTACAAGAACGAGAAGAAATGAATCTAATGAGACGAGCGGGGCGCTAACCCGGGGTCTCTTTGTCATAAAACCAGGACGTTACCATCAGACCAACAGGTTCCGACTGGTTCGCATGGTTTGTAATTTCCTGATATTGCTATGCAAGGTCGTGTCTCCACGTAACAGTGTACATGTAATTAGCCGTGCCTAGGTTGGAGTCCGACCACAAAGCGACTGTATAGTTTAGATGTATAGCTCGTCACTGAAAAGTCATGAAATCGTTCTGATAATAGGTATCCGTACATATAATAACAAAGCTACAGAGAGTTGGTCTTCTAGTGCTACAGCTAAGACATTAACGCTGAACCAGTTTTAATTCATAAGAAGAATATGATGTACCATGTATGGTACAAAACGTGCTTCATATACATATATACATGTACTATTTTTATACACCGTCCTACACAAAACAATCTAAACACGAACTCTTACACGGAGAACATTGTCCGCTATCTTACACATATATGCCGAGACGTAACTCACGTAATCCTGCACATTTCATATAAAATTATAAGCTTTACACATATTCATTCAACAAACTGTTCAGTTACCAATCATAAATGAGTATACCAATATGCCGGTATTGCCGCTCTTCACATTGGGGAATCGACACGATATACCGGTATGTAGCTAAGCACAGTTACTTGAGTTTCTGTCAGTAAATAATATATATATTTTTTTTATATATAAGGAACCGCCCATTATTATAATGGGGGGGGGGGGTCCTTATATATAGGCCTATGCCTATATATATATTTTATTTTATTTACTGACAGAAACTCAAGCAACTGTGAGCTAAGCTACCGATCCTGTCTATATCCGGAGTAGCAAAGCGACAACACCGAACAACAAAAACGATAGCGTCTATTCAAGTGGTGACCAATGACGATGTATTCAAGACAGTAATCAGATTATAATTGTTCGTTGTGCGCTGATATACAAGCTAAATAATGTAAGATGTCGTTTCTTAATATGTTGGAGTTTGTCAGACTAAGGCAGATAGTCAGACCTACAACTCCGGCAACTCAGTATTTTCATTTTTAGGTGGCTACTATACATCGGAACACTTTCGGCATGCTATGGATTGATCTTTGTATGAGAAAGTTTGGTTTATTTAGTTTTATATCCTAATGACAGCCAAAGTCATTTAAGGACGTGTCAGGTTTTTTGAGGTGAAGGAAAGCCGGAGTACCCGGAGAAAAACCACCGACCTACAGTCAGAACCTGGCAATTGCCCCATGTGGGATTCGAATTCGCAACCCAGAGGTGGAGGGCTAGTGGAAGAATGTCGGAACACCTTAACAACTCAGCCACCGCGCGCGGCCCGTGAGAAAGTAATAGTGTCAAACACATGTTGCTTACAGTTAAAACCACCAAGGTTTTTGGCAGATATGTTCGGTTTATTTTAAACCGACGGCTGTATGAGGTGGAGACAATTGTTACATTCCGCCTCTGTCGGAATGTAAATGTAAGAACATACACTATAGCAATAAGTATAAAATTATAACGTTATACGAGATGAAATTACATGTGAGCATTGATGTAAATTACAATATAACGGACAGGACGTATATATATATAAACAGAACCTGAACTTAATATGTATATATCTGAAGATGGCATATAGCCTCTCCTTTGAACCCATATATATCAGTATGATGATGATGTTGCTGCTGCTGATAATGATGATGAGGGTGTGACAGAGAAATCTCCAATCCAATGAGTGATATTCTTGCGATACTTAGATTAAACATTATTGATTGATTGTATCGGACGTATACAATAATGACGATTAGTCAGTGATGAAGATGATGCTGTTGTTTGTTCCATATATGTAAAAAATCTTTATCCTAGAAGTTGTTAAACTTACGAAAATAAATTGAAATGAATTGAATCTGAGACAAGTTATCTGTATTGTACTATGTATTTCTTAAGATGTGAATGGCTTACTAGTTAGGGCATGGGGATAGCAATGATAACCTCATCTAACTCCTAAGTACATTGATGTATAATACATTTTGTACAATGAAGAGTGTAGCAAAATGAGAGGGGCGTATCTATATGAAACACAATCAATATTTTTCTGGTTATAATTACATGTAATAGTTCATCTTTACGGCCTGTTAAATATTGTTTATGTTATATTTTTTATTATATGTCTTAATGGTCGTTAGCAATAATATAGCTCCGTGCAGTAACAAATTATCAGGTCCCTGTGCAGTACACGTGTGTTTTGTCAGTACCCGCATATAGGTAACACTACTTCTGGTATATAGGCAGCATCAGTACCGTTTCGATTCCTCATCGTACTATTTGATCAATCAATTTCCTGTTTAGGTCCTATCATTATTGATGCGAGACGTAGCTCCTCAAATCTGAAATATTGTCCCATTACCCCAAATTAAAAGGAAAATCCGGACCGGTTGCATGTAAGCAGAGACGTATTAAGCCTTTATACGTCTCTGATGTAAGGTTATGCGTCTCTGGTAAAACATTTTAAATATCTAATTCATACTACACTGGAGTACCTGTTATAAATGCACTTTGGCTATGGCATATTCAGGTAAGAGGTAACACATATTGGTAAATACTTTACCTGTTAATTCACAGGTACATGTAGGTATCGTTATGCCCTATGGCTATATGATATATACGTGGCTAGACAAGTACAGAGGCATACACGTTCGCTGTTCCAAATAAGACGCAAACGGTACGGAAGTGCTGAGGAAATCCTAAGCAAATGTTACGGATGACGGTTATACAAAAGCGGAAGCATATAAGGAATGAATATATCCACGATACATGTACATAGGAAGAATGTATGAGTGTATGAAAATAAATGTCTCGTGAATCATAAAGACAAAGCCGGTCGTAACACGGATATATATCTGTGTAAATAGTGGCGTTAAACACGTAACTAACTAAACGTATCTGTCATAAAAAACACTAGTCATGGGTATGCTAACAGATTAAAGCGACGACACACAGGTAATAAATTATTACGGTTAGAAGCATTTCTACCTGCTTACCAAATCGAAACCTATAGTGGCTACCGGTCTTTTAATCAAAAAGGCCGGCTGAAAGAAAATCTGTGCTACCACGGACTTAGATTCCGTGGTGCTACCGATCAGGGACGTATATGTGAGAAATTTCTTTTTGAGAAAACAGTTTTGTTTGTACATTTCATCTATATAAATTATTTTTGTTCTTGTTTAAGTCTATAGCGACAGGAAAGTTATACATGTATCATTGAGCATATAACCGCGTTCCCCTTTTCAATTTGAAAGACAAACTAGTGCATGTCGGTAACTATTTTCAATTAAAAAGCAGGGACATATACGTCCATGTAAAAAGATAATACATGTGTATACTTACTAATGTAGTTTTTAAGTCTTTATATGCAATTTCTTTATCGATCATATATATGGAAATCTTATCTGTCGGATCCCTGATACTAAAGAAACGTTATAGCATGCCCCGAGGGGTATGTGCTGCTGAGTATACAGTACCGAAGATACAGGTGTCTAATGCCCGGGCCAATGTTAGATAACATCGGTACAGAAACATACCACACTATGCTGGTCACGTTGTAAGTACTACTGAACACACGTATGAACAGACACGTATATATGTATTTGTATAGAATCGTCCCCGCCGTCTTGTACATTACATGTGAATGTTAAATGTTTTATCATGTATAAAACTATATGCTGTATTCTATAATAAAAGTCAAGACCACAGTCATATATCTATAGTGATAATACGTCACTGGTAAGATATAGCGTCCCTACTCAAACAAACAAGCAGTCTCTGGTAAAACGTATCACCCGAGCTGGTCAAGATATTGCACCGCTGACGATTTACAGACAACACCTCAAAATTAGATTGAGTAGCAAAACTACAAGACATTTTGTTCCTTAGTGCTCAATACATGTTGATGTAATTTGCTACAACTTCATATATGAAATTTTAAATGTACACCGACACATGCAATAATATGTAAAACCTCTGATGCACGTACAGATACATATATATTAACAAAACTCGCAATACATTGTTAAAAGTTCAAATACACATTAGACCTATTTAAAACACAAAATATGCTGAAATAATCTAACAGTTATGATTATTTGTTAATGATTAATCAAGTTTCTTTGTCTGCTTAGGATTTATGCAAGGGCTCTGGCACTACATTTATTTATTTTTTTATTTATTTGATCTATAACTTTCTTCATAAGATAGAATAAAGATTAGCTTCCCTTCATTAGAATATGACATGAAGTCATTACCTACTGGCTTTTACAAATTGAGTGTCTCTGGCATCCGTAAGTCCAATTCACTGCTGACCAATTAACACTAACGACCGTATCGGGGACTGGGAGATAACGTGTTCAATGGCACACTCGACCAGAAACGCTTGACTGATTTTTGACACCTCCTGATTACGGGGGAATGTATGGAATTGTGCTCGGGGCTGTTATTTCCCTGACCACGGGACAACCAACGCATCTTATCTGTAGGGTTTTACCTGTAATCAGCTGTACCCGGTGAACGGACAATGAACTTTTAAACTGACGTAATAGAATCACATTTTTAATCATTCAAGATGACTATAATCAAGTAAGATTCATGGTATTCACGCGAAAAAACCCCAACATTTATGTACCATTTATATGCTTGTTCAATGATACAGAAGATGTAACTGTTTGTCAATATTTTAACTTTTTAATGTGAGTGACATTTTTAGTTATTTATACGTTTATTAAGAAACATTGTCTATAAAATAAATTCTTTTCTCGACACATTGTTCAATAGGCTTTAATCAAAGCATCCATTACATAGTTTCCTGTTTATTTGTACGTACCTGACGACACATTCCAGTGATGCTGATAATCTCAGAAAAGAAAGATACAAAGAAAACAAACATCTGCATTGTCCGATTAAAGAATAAATTTGCTTTTCTTATTTTTGACAATACGTCCGAAATATGTAAAATGGACCCTCGATAATCCGGATATCTCCCTGCTAATATAACGAGAGATATTTGATTGACGATCTGGATGTAATATTGCTCTCTATCGCTTGTTTTCGTACATGTTGACGAACTACATTTGAGTGTAGACTGAAGGTTACACAAAGTGCACACCGAGTGCACTCTGTTTGGACTTGGAGTGCACTCTTTTGGACTCCAGGTAAACTTGGAGTGCACTCCGTTTGGACTCCAGATGAACTAAGAGTGCACTCCTGGTCCACGCCAAGTCTACCTGAAGTCCTATCAGGCATTAATACTCTACATATAGGGCCACATTCATATTACATTTTAAATTGTAGATAGTACAAAATATATATACATGTATATGTATCTTTTTAAATCAATCAATCAATCAATATATTTGTTGCTGTATATGTTTATATAAAGTGTCATTACTTAGTTGTTTAACTAGCAATATAGACTATGCCTGCTGTTTAATCTTTGTATGAAATGTGTTATAATATTAGTTGATCAGAATGGATATATAATGTTATAAGACTGTTATATTTTAATTAAAACATTAGACATTCAAGTATAACGTGAAGAAGAATTACTGCTTCACATTTGAAAGTTTTCAAACTACAACAACCTCAAAACACAATAAACAATGAATGGCTTTTGATAATTGGGTGTTGTCCGTCCCCTCCCTATTCAATGTTGTGTCTGTATCAGGTCAGATCAGATGTGAAGATTTAGACAGGCTTACACTTGGCCGTCTAATTAGATAAAGACCCCCCCCCCCCCCCCCCCCAGGCCTCAACTCCTCCTGGTCAACCTGTATCAGGTTAAAAGGCCTGATAATAACCCCGGGGCCCCTGATTGTTAGTTGGGAACAGGTCATCACACCGTATACATGTATGACCTTTACTTATAATTGCAGGTACAGGCTGCTGACAGATATTGACACATAAGTTTGATCCTAATATGACAATTAAGGCTTTTCATCAATTTAAAAGTGGTCTTGATTACCATTGTACATTTTACTCATACTTGTATTTGTAACATGTGATGTAATGTGTGACACTATGATAGTGCTTAGTTAGTTTTATAAGTCAGTTTTACAGTGAAAAGCTGTTGGTGCTCAAATGGCATACCAGCGAATACAATATACACTGGTCTGAGAAAAGGCTCTCCAATGTCAGCGATGTAACTTTAGTTTTAAGTAGACTAATAGCCAGAACCTGATTTGCGTCTTCATACAACTACATATATTACCAAAGTAATGGTTCAATATATCTATCCATGGAGGAGTTAATTATGTTACAGAAACTAAATAATGGCAGAAAGATATGGAACACGGGAGCATACAATTACTAAATCTTGAGAGAATTAAAGGTACAGATATATATGGTACCACAGAATTACATTAGAGCTGCTATCTAAGTTTGTGATGGTACATATTGTACTTGGAGATAAATAAAGTTACGTTACAGATATATAAGTGTATCTGATATTATTCTGAATGCATGATACATGTATAGCTATAAAATAACATGAATGTCAAAGCACCTATAAAACTTTACAGTGTAATGCTGTGGTCAAAGTCATACTTTCAGATTTTCATCATTACGCGGACTCACTGCAAACACGGCAAACACGCAGTGCCTGTAGTATGCTATGCGAAAATACACACATATTCATATACTTTCTGGCGCCTGAACACAGGGACAGGGCCTGATAATTTGTTAAGCTAGTTTTAGACATGAACTGACATATATTAGTCATTGGTTAGATCAGGGACGTATATATCCTCGGACAGATCAGGGACGTATATGTTCTTGGTCAGATCAGGGATGTATATGTCCTTGTTTAGATCATGGACGTATATGTCCTTGGTTAGATCAAGGACGTATATGTTCTTGGTCAGATCAGGGACGTATATGTCCTTGGTTAGATCAGGGACGTATATGTCCTTGGACAGATCAGGGACGTATATGTCCTTGGTTAGATCAGGGACGTATATGTCCTTGGTTAGATCATGGACGTATATGTCCTTGGTTAGATCAGGGACGTATATGTCCTTGGTTAGATCAGGGACGTATATGTCCTTGGCTAAGCCAGGGACGTATAAGTACTTGGCTAGATTAGGGACGTATATATGTCCTTGGTCAGATCAGCGACGTATATGTTCTTGGTCAGATCAGGGATGTATATGTCCTTGGTTAGATCAGGGACGTATATGTCCTTGGAGAGATCAGGGATGTATATGTCCTTGGCTAGATCAGGGACGTATATGTCCTTGTTTAGATCAGGGACATATATGTCCTTGGTTAGATCAGGGACGTAAATGTCCTTGGTTAGATCAGGGACATATATGTCCTTGGTTAGATCAGGGACGTATATGTCCTTGGTTAGATCAGGGACGTATATGTCCTTGGCTAAGCCAGGGACGTATAAGTACTTGGCTAGATTAGGGACGTATATATGTCCTTGGTCAGATCAGCGACGTATATGTTCTTGGTCAGATCAGGGACGTATATGTCCTTGGTTAGATCAGGGACGTATATGTCCTTGGAGAGATCAGGGATGTATATGTCCTTGGCTAGATCAGGGACGTATATGTCCTTGTTTAGATCAGGGACATATATGTCCTTGGTTAGATCAGGGACGTAAATGTCCTTGGTTAGATCAGGGACATATATGTCCTTGGTTAGATCAGGGACGTATATGTCCTTGGCTAAACCAGGGACGTATAAGTACTTGGCTAGATTAGGGACGTATATATGTCCTTGGTCAGATCAGCGACGTATATGTTCTTGGTCAGATCAGGGACGTATATGTCCTTGGTTAGATCAGGGACGTATATGTCCTTCCTTGGTTAGATCAGGGACGTATATGTCCTTGGCTAGATCAGGGACGTATATGTCCTTGTTTAGATCAGGGACATATATGTCCTTGGTTAGATCAGGGACGTAAATGTCCTTGATAAGATCAGGGACATATATGTCCTTGGTTAGATCAGGGACGTATATATCCTTGGACAGATCAGGGACGTATATGTCCTTGACTAGATCAGGGACGTATATGTCGTTGGTTAGATCAGGGACGTTTATGTCCTTGGTCAGATCAGCGACGTTTATGTCCTTAGCTAGATCAGGGACGTATATGTCCTTGGTTAGATCAAGGACGTATATGTCCTTGGTTAGATCATGGACGTATATGTCCTTGGTTAGATCATGGACGTATATGTCCTTGGTTAGATCAGGGACGTATATGTCCTTGGCTAAAACAGGGACGTATATGTCCTTGGCTAGATCAGGGACGTATATATCCTTGGACAGATCAGGGACGTATATGTCCTTGACTAGATCAGGGACGTATATGTCGTTGGTTAGATCAGGGACGTATATGTCCTTGGTTAGATCAGGGACGAATATGTCCTTGGTTGGATCATGGACGTATATGTCCTTGGCTAAAACAGGGACGTATATGTCCTTGGTTAGATCAGGGACGTATATGTCCTTGGCTAGATCAGGGACGTATATGTCCTTTTATAGACCAGGGACGTATATGTTCTTGGCTAGATCAGGGACGTATATGTTCTTGGCTAGATCAGGGACGTATGTGTCCTTGGTCAGATCAGGGACGTATATGTCTTTGGTTAGATCAGGGACGTATATGTCCTTGGTCAGATCAGGGACGTAAATGTCCTTGGTTAGACCAGCGACGTATATGTCCTTGGTTAGATTAGGGACATATATGTCATTGGTTAGATCAGGGATGTATATGTCCTTGTTTAGATCATGGACGTATATGTCCTTGGTTAGATCAGGGACGTATATGTTCTTGGTCAGATCAGGGACGTATATGTCCTTGGTTAGATCAGGGACGTATATGTCCTTGGACAGATCAGGGACGTATATGTCCTTGGTTAGATCAGGGACGTATATGTCCTTGGTTAGATCATGGACGTATATGTCCTTGGTTAGATCAGGGACGTATATGTCCTTGGTTAGATCAGGGACGTATATGTCCTTGGCTAAGCCAGGGACGTATAAGTACTTGGCTAGATTAGGGACGTATATATGTCCTTGGTCAGATCAGCGACGTATATGTTCTTGGTCAGATCAGGGACGTATATGTCCTTGGTTAGATCAGGGACGTATATGTCCTTGGAGAGATCAGGGATGTATATGTCCTTGGCTAGATCAGGGACGTATATGTCCTTGTTTAGATCAGGGACATATATGTCCTTGGTTAGATCAGGGACGTAAATGTCCTTGGTTAGATCAGGGACATATATGTCCTTGGTTAGATCAGGGACGTATATGTCCTTGGCTAAACCAGGGACGTATAAGTACTTGGCTAGATTAGGGACGTATATATGTCCTTGGTCAGATCAGCGACGTATATGTTCTTGGTCAGATCAGGGACATATATGTCCTTGGTTAGATCAGGGACGTATATGTCCTTCCTTGGTTAGATCAGGGACGTATATGTCCTTGGCTAGATCAGGGACGTATATGTCCTTGTTTAGATCAGGGACATATATGTCCTTGGTTAGATCAGGGACGTAAATGTCCTTGATTAGATCAGGGACATATATGTCCTTGGTTAGATCAGGGACGTATATATCCTTGGACAGATCAGGGACGTATATGTCCTTGACTAGATCAGGGACGTATATGTCGTTGGTTAGATCAGGGACGTTTATGTCCTTGGTCAGATCAGCGACGTTTATGTCCTTAGCTAGATCAGGGACGTATATGTCCTTGGTTAGATCAAGGACGTATATGTCCTTGGTTAGATCATGGACGTATATGTCCTTGGTTAGATCATGGACGTATATGTCCTTGGTTAGATCAGGGACGTATATGTCCTTGGCTAAAACAGGGACATATATGTCCTTGGCTAGATCAGGGACGTATATATCCTTGGACAGATCAGGGACGTATATGTCCTTGACTAGATCAGGGACGTATATGTCGTTGGTTAGATCAGGGACGTATATGTCCTTGGTTAGATCAGGGACGAATATGTCCTTGGTTGGATCATGGACGTATATGTCCTTGGCTAAAACAGGGACGTATATGTCCTTGGTTAGATCAGGGACGTATATGTCCTTGGCTAGATCAGGGACGTATATGTCCTTTTATAGACTAGGGACGTATATGTTCTTGGCTAGATCAGGGACGTATATGTTCTTGGCTAGATCAGGGACGTATGTGTCCTTGGTCAGATCAGGGACGTATATGTCTTTGGTTAGATCAGGGACGTATATGTCCTTGGTCAGATCAGGGACGTAAATGTCCTTGGTTAGACCAGCGACGTATATGTCCTTGGTTAGATTAGGGACATATATGTCATTGGTTAGATCAGGGACATATATGTCGTTGGTTAGATCAGGGACGTATATGTCCGTGGTAAGATCAGGAACGTATATGATCTGGGTCAGATCAGGGACGTATATGATCTGGGTCAGATCAGGGACTTATATGCGGTTAGATCGATTTTAATTTTCGATAAAAATATTAATGTCCCCTTCACTGGCCATTTAAGCTCAGGTAAGGTATGCAATTACCTGTAACAAATTCTCAGGCCCCTGTGAAACTAATTAAATGTATCAAACGTATCCTTACCCGGAAATTAGTAATTGCAAAGAATGATAGTTTTGTAAAAAAAATGTGCAATCAAATCCCAGGCCTTCCATGTGCGTGTGCCAAAACTGGCTGCCAGAGAGCCATAACGAGAAATTCACCTATTGAAGTCAAAACAAAAGGTTTATTTTAAATTTAGAACATCGTTCCTTTACCAGTTTTAATGATTATAATTGATTTCCAGCCATTTAATACTCAGTTAGAAAATAAGTCAACAGAAATACCAATTTCTTCACAAGTAAGAACAAATTAAACGTAAATCGGCGAATACTTCCTATTTAGTGCTTTTGAACATATATGTTATGACTGCTTATCAAACATAAGAGAAAGCCATTAAGATATCCCAAACGCATCTAATGTACACACACATTGTCAGACAGATATCATTTTATGGGACCTAATTAATTTACGTATTACTTAGTCCGTGCTGTTACGGCCGCGCGGTCCAAGTTTGGAATATGCTGTCCGGATATTTGAGCCCGTCTCTATCCGCATATTAGTATATTAGTTGCAAGTTCCTTATGTCTACCATGTGGAAGCGGACTACTATTGTTTTCGGCTATACGGGCCTCCCTAAAGAGTAAGTATTGATAATTACTGTGTGGTTTATTGCATAATATATATATGATGCTTGTTTTCTTGTTAATTCATATATTTTCATTTTGTTAGTTTGGTAAATCGTATTAGGCTTGACCCATGTAGGCCTAGCCTAGTTTTCGCCATACTTCAATCGGTTGTCGTCTGCTGGTTTGTTTTACTCAACGAATACGCTTAATAAAGGGTCAAATGACATTTGTAAAACTTCAATTTAGCTATTAAATGCTTTATTATGAACATGAATGATGGCGTGCAATTTTTTCATAATTTTATCCGGTAGGAACATATCATCGTGTTTTGTAGAATCTGTTAAGCTCTGGGTATTGTCTAATTTATGATCCCGAGCTACGGCACAAGTTGTTATTTTATGAAAGTTTGATGTTGTACGTTATAATATAATGGTGACATTTAATTTATAAAGTGAATTCCATCCGAATGCATAAAATGTTGTGGTAAATTCGGATACATTTGTAATATTGTTAAGGTAGAACATTTTTTTATCAGTCCGAGACAATGTTACTTTTCTGCGAGTTTCCTCAATTGATTTTTTTGTATGTTTTCTTTGTATTTTTTCACCCTCTCTTGAGTTATGTGACGTAAAATAAAGGGAGTCTGTATCGACTGTTTCGTCTTTTATATGAAGCACGATGTATCACAACTAGAACCCTTTTCTGACCCTATCTCAACGGTGACCCCATTTAATACACCTCTGAACTAGACAAGAAACCTATTATTTTGATAATGGGCTATTTCGATAGAAGTCGATGTTGTGTTGACGGGTGGACATTTTGTAAAGACACAAACAAGTTCCAATACGATACCTTACCTGGCCGTTCATCGTGAATTCACTCATCTGTTCCATTATAGGCATAATACACGGCGATGTCAGGAGCTGGAAATGTACCTGTGATATTTGCTCTAGAAAGTGTTATCGCCAATTATGATAGACTTTCACTATGTTATTGTACGAATAATGTATCATGCTTCCGGATAAGTATTGTTTTTTTTTCATATTTTAGGAAAGCTGTTCATCCGTGATGTCCGCATAGATCTACAGATCCATCTGATGCAGCAATGACCTGGAATGGATGTAGCAGAAATACACATGCCCATTTATTTTGAAAATAAACCTGATGCTTTAAAAATAATTTCCATTGTGTGATGAATTCATTTTAAGCTCGGCTCTCCTTCGGAGAGGGGAACTAAGTTGTCACCCGGTATCGGCGGCGTCACAGGTGCAAGTTTTGGTGCAAGTTTCTATTTTGTTGCTGATTTCTGCTCACAGTTTATTATTATTTCATTTCATTTTTCTATTGTATATTAATGCTAGACATGTTATAATTGGGAATTGGGACCTGTGGTGGACATTTTGAGGGTGTGTGGGCCGTGGGGCCATTTTCTACGGTTAAATTTGAGTGGCATTTTCGATTTCGTCACTTATTAGGGTCTCGTACGTAGATACATGTGCCCTATAGTAATTACTCTGTCCATCTGTCTGCGCAAGCGAAATGGAATTACGAATATAGCCCCTCACGCTGCTATATATCTGTCAAAGATATATAGTAGTGTGAGGGGCTAAATTCGAAACAGGTAAAAACAAAATATCTGACAATCATTTCATAGTGATATAGGTCCGTGCCTAGCCCCTGTGCCACACGTGTGGTTGTCTTCGTCGTATCATCGTGATAAAGACGGAATAAATCTTCGATCAATGTGTCGTTCGCAACCACCGTCATTATTGACCTTTCAGCAACAAGTGAATTTTTTTCAGCTTCATTTCGATTACCTGACGATGATCGCCATGCTGTTTAAATGGATGATAATGCCCAGTGAGACGAATAGTTGGTTGGTTGATTGTTTTTTACGTTCTATTAAAAGCCAGGGTCATTTAAGGACGAATAAAAACTGAAACGTGCCTTGAATGCGGGGGCGGATAAAACGAAATATTTTGTCTTAAAAACTAGGATCGGTCGAAAAACCGGAAACACAATGTTCTTATGACATTATGAAGCCAACTTTGTCAGAATTTAATAAGTCAAATGGCAAAACATCATGTTCACATTGTAATCAATAAGACAATGTCACATTTTGTTAATTTTCAGTGATGAATATTTCCTTATGACACCATGAAGCAAAGTTGGTAAGAATTTCACAAGATGTTAATTGACCATAGATCGACATCGCTGGGTTTGATCACTGCATGGGTCCAAAGCTCGAGGCTTGATGATTACGGGAGATAATTCGTCACAAGATGGGGCCCTTGCTGACCTGTCCGTGTTATTGTTTCAGCTTAGAGATTCATACACCTTTATCATGTTGTCTTTGTACTGTGCAGTGATACTACAGCAAATCTGGGCCCATAAAGGACATTTTAGGGGTCTGTTAGATGTCGTCAACAGTAACTTGTGCGAAGATCTCCTAAACTTGTGAACCTATTTCAATAATATTACACAGGAATGGTAGGCACCAGGTGTAGATGTCCATGCAGGTTTTTCTTCAGAAGTTTCGGTTGCCATGGTTACCCGGTCACTAAACAACACAGTGAAACCTCTCTTAGTGGTCTTAATAGTCTTAATACCGAGGAGACCATGCAGACAGATTTCTCTTTAATCCACATTTTGACATGTTTTCGTGACCAATTAACTAAGATATAAGCTTAATTTCGTTAAACACACAGTAGTTATAACTGTTATAATTAGCCAATCGGACACCAAAATGCAGCTTACTGATCGTACACGTACTTGACAGATGTACACAGTGGAATACACACCAAGTGACTTTGTGTTTGGTCGGTGGTCTGAGTAGTGAGGTGAAACTTCGCCTTATTTTAATAATCTTTCTGTTATATTATTATTGCTATGTTCCCCCCCCCCCCATAATATAGATATGATATACTTACATGGTACATGTGCTCTTTTTCCGCTTATGACTGTAAATTATATAACACATCCGTTTTCCACAGACATTAACAATCTTAACATAGAAAAATACGGTATATGAATTACTAACATAATGTAGAGTTCTCGTAAATCGGGTCCGGCTGCAAAGTGAAAAACATACAGTGGATATTTGACCCATTATAAACAATAAATTAAACTTTTAATAATATATAATGTATAGTCAGGAATGCAAATAAACACACGATATTCAAATGCATATTAGGATTGATAATGTACGTGTAATACGCAGCGTATGTAGCCGTCTCGATACTGTGTAAACGGCGTGATAAACAAAATGACTAAATGACAGTTGAAGCAGTCTACGACGTCAACGGAGATCAAATGTACAATGTGTGGATTAACAAAATTTGATTGTTTGAACAAAAGGTTAAACAAGTTACCAATTCTATCAACTCATTAATCCCTCTCCATAATAGATACATAAGGTATTAGTTCACAAAAAAATCACGCGATAACATTAAAATATGATACTGATAAATAGACGAATACTAAAACAAATATAGATATAATTTTCCATCTTGAATTATATCCGGTATTAGTGTAAATTTTCATCTACGATACTTCAGCAAAGGTACGTACGGTAAGCGGACCTTATCGGTGTCTGGATCATCGAGGGTCGCGATGACGAACAGCGGTCGATCATCATGGGTTTTCGTGACAAGATCACGTGACATCAGACGCGGGGGATCTTGATGATTCAATCATCAAAGTCCCCGATAGGAATTTTGGGTGACGGGACACGGTGATTGCCCGCTTAAATTGAATGCTTGTCATCGAGGCTGAGGGAAAGAGTTACACTGGCTAAGACCAGATCTGTATCTTGAATCAAAAGTCAGTATGACCTTCAAGCGGAGCATTGCACATCATCGGTTCCGTGTGTGATGCAAGTCTCTTGAACAACTTTCATCAAGACCTATACAAAATATGCTTCGAAAGCTACGGAATGGATATAATAACATCAGTATGAAGGTTTAGTTTAAACATATTTTATTGCCAATTTGCAAATGGATTGGGCACAATTTTAGTTACATGAACATTATCAACGCCCTTTACAATCAATATATTCATATATATATATATATGATAAGATGGCTTAATTAGTTTAAATTTCATTATCTTAATGCTATATAATGAGAGAGAGAGAGATAGAGAGAGAGGGGGAGGGAGAGAGAGAAAGGGGGGATTACCTCCATATTTATGTTATATAAATACTTTTACACTTTCTCTCTTACTATTTACAAATTCACTCTATCATTGAACAGTTAAAATACATTAAGAATATTTTACGATACATATCAATAGTTTGGTCAAGTGATTTGGACCACCCAGCACAGTCAGCACAGTGATATATGTCCCGGCACTATTCGTTTCATCCAAATATACGATTGTGTTCATCGCATCCCGCGCTTTGTGTCTTTCTCCTTTTCAATCCGTCCTTTCTTGAATATCCGTTTCCACTGCGCCGACTGTTGCTTGATGGCGCATCACATGTCAATCATATTACATGTTTATTATTTTATACACGTGAATACAGTATGTACTGTACATAGGTCTGTCGAAAAGATCGCACACATAATACCACACTCACTCATGTTCATTCAAGCGCACGCACACATCGTAGTCTTCCGCACTTTTAGGACAAAAATATACAAAACTGTACATGATTATGCCACTTAAAAAAAGAGAGAGAGATCAGAATAAAAATATTAAGGAGGATTGTGGTAGAGAAGAGAGACCTAGGTAAACCTACGAGTACACGATATGGACTGCTGGACATATATAAACAAGGCTTTATTTTCATCACTCGAGTAACCACATTTCCAAATAATAATGTATCTAGGGTTAAAGGTTGTATGAAGGGTCCGACTCCCTGAGTTAGAAACGAGAAAGCTTATAGTTGTTGTAAATTAATGGGGGCAGTAGACCAACTTTAGTTTCGTAGAAGTTTTCGTTGGGGCAGGGATACTGTAGTCAAAGGCCATTTACCACTTAAAGCTGGATTTAACTCCTCCTTATTCAAATATTCTTTTAATATTCCATGGAATGCCCTCTCCTAAAGGCTCAATATACGTAACTTTCGGCAAAACTTGAAGCGAAATTCAAGCGTAATAACATATTTCTAGATTTAGTTAAGATTAACTGATATCAGAAATATTCAAGATGGATTATTTCGCGGTTACCGGTACAGCAGCAGTTGAAACACGCTATTTGTAAACACGCGTCCATTTTGAACTGTCTTCTAACTTCGGCTTGTTGAAGTGGGCCCCACTTGAACTATTTTCAATTCTTTGGATTTTTCTGTGAAGAGTTTCTTGTTAGTTACCGTTCAGGTTTACTTCGTTTTAGGCTTATTTTTGCATGGTTATCAACTGGATTTTTTTTTTCAGAAATTTTCAGAATCACGAAAAATTTCCTGAAGTTACGTATATTGGGCCTTTAATATTTTTTATTGAAAAAAAAAATGTTGAGAGTAGGTTACTGCATGCTCTCATATTCCATGCTTTTGTTTAAAGACATCGTCGGTAACCCACGGTCCGTTAGCGTCATAACCGTGGGTTACCTATAGCTACCGACGATGTTTGAAAGGAGCCGGACCCACAGGGACCTGAGAATCAATTTTCGATAAAAATGCTCCCTCAGTAGTCATAAAAGCTTTTATGACTACTGAGGCAGCATTTTTATCGAAAATTGATCTTAACCCCCCAAATGTGTAAAATTACGCTAAACACCCTATTTTAGGTCCAAAACTAGCTGTAACAAATTCTCAGGTCCCTGTGGCCGGACCTATATATTTTACACATTGTCAAGTTGTACGTCTGCGTGCTCACCGTAGCCATTAGCATTTTTGTTATTAACGAAATGAAATGCTTATTTGCTAAAAGAAAATATATGCCTTTAGCTACTTTTGCTAATGGAATTTGTGTTAAAAAACCATTTTCATAATAATGCCCTATAAATGTATAAAAAAAATGATCCAATTCAATGAATGGTATATATGCCAAATACATCAGAACTTATATTAATATTAACACTTGAAATTTGACTCTACTAATGAGTAAAAGTTGCTATTTAAAGGAAATTCTTATTTGCTAAAAGAGAAAAGTGGTCTTAAGTAACATTTGCTTAAACATTTTTTTCTGACTAAAATGAGCACAGTAAGTATTGTATACAATACAGAAAATATGTATCTATAAATGATTGATACATTTTTAACAGATTCTCTACAGATGCTAATTCACCGCTACCCTCACTATGATGTGGAGAAGATGAGCGCCGTGCTGAAGTCATGTGAAGGAGATACCCAGAAAGCCATAGAAAAGATAGACGCCGCCATGAACAAAGCCCTAGACACCATCACGGAAAACAAGCCAGATTTATCCCCGGCATGTACAGGCGATTTACGTGTCGGCCCCGCAAATGTCGGTAGGTAAATGTGTATTACACTTTTTTGTTCTCCGACTGAAGGGGAACATACATGTATTTCAGTAATTATAGCCCATGTCCGTTTCGCTGCGAAACGATTGTTTTCCGTTCTTGGACGAACAAATACAGGACTTTTATTTTAGACTCAAATGTAACAAAAAAAAAAAAACAGGGTCACCACTGCTTTTCATAAAAAATTAGCAACCTATTGAATTTCACCAGTAGAATGATTAATTTTCTTACAAAGGTCAGGTATGGCAATATCTCTTTACATCCTTAGTGTGTAAGGATTACCGGGGATTGAGTTCAAGGTCTATTTCTCTTCAGAAGAGAAATTGCAGTAGTAAATTAATGACAAAATTTCCGAAAATCTAGGGGCTCAGACAATTTTGAGCGGCCATTGCGCATTGGCTACTGGGTCCTTCCTGATTTAATTCTTTGTTCCAAAGGTCATGGTCAAATTGTTTGCTTAATTGAATATGTTTTTGTTTTGTTTAATGGTCGATCGACAACAAAGGTATTTTATGGCCAAAGAATACTGCGAAAAAGCCATGCTCAGCTTAAACATGACTACGTAGAATTGAAACTTCATTTGTTTCTTAACTTTGTCTAAAGGATTTAACGTTAATTAATTAAATGTTAACAGAATTTAAGTAAGTAGTCATATATACATGTATAATATGACTATATGTAAATTTATACATATTTTCGTCATACAAATGCCATTTCATTAATTGCACAGAAACTTTATCAAATAAACGTTTCGTAAACGTGACATTATATAATCTGTCGCGAGTTTGTTTGAAAACTGTAAAAGTTGATGACGTTCATAGCAATATTGCTGATCATATGATAATGCGTCACGTCACGTATATGTAAGTAACAATATATACGTGTGTGTTTGCGAAAGGACGATTTCCACACTGTGAGGCTTTAGTCGGTACTCGTGTACTTTAATCGGATCGAATTGCAAATCATCTTTGTTTTTCTTCACTCATTTTAGTTTGTAAACTCGATATGTAAAAATTGGACATGAGTTATTATTATTACTTGTTTTTTATTTACATTTTTTTTTTGTATATTTGAGTGGTGGATGGAAGGATTGACAACTTCATAAAAATCAGTCGGTTGTTTATTTAGGCCATTTGGTCATTCTTCTTTCAATTTACTCCAACATGAACTGGTACTGTACATGTATCCAAATCACGATCAAGTGTTAGACCATTAGCATCTTGTTAAAGGCCCAATATACGTAACTTTCGGCAAAAGTTGAAGCGAAAATCAAGCTTAATAACTTATTATATTTATAGATTTAGTTAAGATTAACTGATATCAGCAATATTCAAGATGAATTCCTACGCGGTTACCGGTACAGCAGCAGTTGAAACTCGGTATTTGTAAACACGCGTCCATTTCGAACCGTCTTCTACCTTTGGTTGTTGTTGAAGTGGGCCCCACCTGCATTATTTTTTAATTCTTTGGGGTTTTTGTCAAGAGTTTCTTTTTAGTTACCGCTCAAGTTTTCTTCGTTTTAGGCTTATTATTTTGTGGTTATCAACTGGATTTTTTTTCATAATTTTTCAAAAAACCGAAAAATGTCCTGAAGTTACGTATATTGGGCCTTTAATACGAAGGGATATCCAATGTATAATTCCGAATTTTAATATTTTGCAAAAGTGAGAATGAGTCAGAAATTTACAACGGGAATAATAATTGCCTTATTAATGATTACAAATCCATAAAGTACATGTATATTGTTACGTGGAGACACAACCTTGCAGAACAATATCAGGAAATTACAAACCACGTCAACTGTTTTGGACCTTTTGGCCTGGTGGTAACTTCCTGGCTCCATAACCTAGAGGTCTCACTAGTTTCATTTCTGCTCCTTGTTGAAAAATATTATTTATTTCCCAGGTCGGGATGTTTGTATTAATAGTAGTAGTAAGTACTATGGATGTGTGCATGTATGAAATGTACTTATTATCACGATGGTAATTTCTTAAATGTAATTACAGTCCCTGGTACCCGATTAAACGTTACGTCGTGGCAGATCTGTTAAAGTATACCTACGTCATGTTCTTCATGACGTCACGATTTCGTAACAATATACACTGAATATCGAATCTTACCTGGATGATACATGAAACTCCCCAAACAAAGTTCGGGACTACTTGTATTTACTCCGTTTTTTCTGCAGGCATAATTATGTTGTTGTTGTTCTTCAGCAAGTTTCTGGCCTTTAATTGGTTTACAGCTTATTTGGCCAAATAAAGCGGATTTTTCATACAAAAATCTACACAAACGCTGAAAAAAAAAGAGAAAAACTTCTGATTGGTCAAAAAATAAGATATTGTCTTATTTTTTACTATAGGTGACATCCATTTTCTCATTGAACAAATTGGACGCCATAGAGAGGCGACCAATGTGGCAAACATATCGTCGGCTCATTTCAACTGCAAGTGGTACATGTCTATATATGTAGGAAAGTCGCATTGCCAAGAAACAAATTAAAACTACTTACTGAAGCGGCGTCTGAGTCAGACTGAGGTACAATATTGTTAGGATCTATGTTTGAAATTATATTATAGTTGAGCAGCACTGGCGCTGGTTTCATCAACGTTCCTTAACTTAAGGAAATTCCTTACATTGTAACTTCAAAATCTCCAAAGGAAAGCATTAAATTCTGTAATGCTTTCCCATGGAGAATTTTAAGTTAAAGAATTTCCTTAAGTTACAGTGTAAGGAAGGTTGATGAAACCGGGGCCAGACATAATATATTTTTTATTACAGTACACATGACAGTCGACTTTATAACGTTTCATTATGACTTATGGACAACATTTGTGACATTAGCTACGTATCATTGGCCATATCAATGCAAATTTCTAATCAAAGCAAATGCATTTTTCAGGTATGGGATTCCTTGGGTTCCAGGGATATAATCCTGGATTCCACGCCCCACTACCCCCACCCCACACGAACGGCAGTCCACTCTCCCCCCGGGCCAACATGCCGATGTACCCCAGGGCTCCTTTCATGTACCCATATAACCCTGCCCCGCGCTTCTTCCCGACCGCACAGCAGGATGTATCTTACAGTGGGGATTTTCATGGAACGCTTCCGGTTTCCCGACCTGGACAGTCCGCCGAGGAATTCCCGACATCCAGGAACGTCTTTTATTCAGAAGGTCAAGGTTCAATGGAATCGTTAATCGGATATCCCAAAGTATCAGAAGTGAACGTGTTCCAGCCACGCCCCTCCACTACCGAGTCCGAGACGGAGGGAAATCTCGTCATAGATTTGAAGGACGAGGATAACGTATGCGCAGAGGGACTGCTCACAAACTATTCATCTCAGTGACGTCATCATAATTTTTACGGGGATTACAGTGACCGGAAAGCGCATTAATGGAATTAAAAATAAAAGAAACATTACCTGTTTCTTTTGTATTGAAAGTTTACGTTAAGACGTATTCACAAAGAAGGATTTTCATTATATGATACCCATTGCAGTTTAGGATGTATTTTCAATAAACAATTAATGAGCCATTTTGAGAGTTTGTTGTGTTCTGTATCAATTTTAGAACGGACAGTTTAACCCAGGTTAGTTGATTGAATTTAAAAGTTCAAATGCTGGAACATGTCGTAATTTCGTCTCTGGTCACTAAGTAATTCTTGTTACTGATCAACTGACCAATCCTGCACTCTGAATTATAATTGACCAATCATAGGCTCCGAATGAGAATTGACCATTAATAGGATCCGAATCAGAATTGACCAATCATTTTTCTGAATGAGAATTTACCAGTCTTAAACTCTGAATAGGAATAAATTAATTTCATACTCTTAAAATAAACTTATAAAAAATGGCCATGCAAAACTGTACCCTGAATACAAATTGGCCAACTATGTACTCTGAATAAAATCTGACCATCTACTACCAATGACCAAGCCACATATGACAATTAAAGGGTTTTTACAATGTAAGACAATGATAATAAAAATCAAAGTACTGAAAGTACTGAAAAGCTAAAACTTCAAACAATAGTATATATATATTTCGACAGCTATATAAGTGTTTTTGTTGTAGAATCTGGGGTGTGTTGTTCGGAGGTGAATACATTTAAAAAGGGAGGAGGAGTAATGTGGAAGATTTTAATTCTACATAGGATTTAGGTCGCCTTCTAGCTTCGAGCTAAAGGGAATTTCCCTTTAGCTGTGTGGTAGAGCGTCCGACTAGAAACTTGAAGGTCGAGGGTTCGATTCCCGGTGGAAGTACACTATTTTCTTTCCTGTTACAAATGAAAACGGATGTAATGTAGCAATTTAAACTTTTCGTTTCATTTCATTCTATACTGATTTCAATCGTTCTATGTCAAAGTCCTAAATTGCTGTTTTTCAGCCATTTTGTTTTTCCGATCAGTTACAAAATCAAAAGGGCACGACAGTAGGGACCAAGGAACCTACATATGAAATATTAGAAAGATCCCTCTAGTAGTTGTCAATTAGTTAACAATCTTTCAATGCCTAAATCAAAGATGGCCGCCTTTCCGCCATTTGGTTTTTACTCATCAGTATAAAAACAAACGGGCATAACAAAGCACAATGTGAAACCTACATATGCAATGTGAAAAACTGACTGAAAAAGTTTTTAACACAATAAAACAAAACTTTTCAAGTTAACATTATCGTTCGGAGGAAGGTGAATGAATCATTGAAATATACGCTGCTGGTAGTTAGCACAATGGATATTAGATAAAAAATAAAAGGATTCGCAAACATATCTCTCGTTACAAATAATAGTTCGAACTACAAATTGTATCTAATTTGTCATAAAATGTCACAATAAACAGTCAAATTGTTGTTCCAAAAGAACGACGGCCTATTACGATATCTTTGCCAAGGTGGAGCAAAATATTGGTATGCAAATATGTCATATTCACTTACATCTCTAGGCCTATTTATCAATTATCAAGTTCATTTACAAAGCAGGGAAAATTACATGTATGTTGGCGGTTGCCTATGTATAAAGGGCCACACATTATTACGGGAATGTACACCATAAAGGTTTTTGCACACCATAGAAACAATATAAGTGTTATTTCTACTAAATAACTTATATTGTGTCAATTGCTATGTACACTATACAGGTTATGGTAAAGTTTCGTTAAAACAAACATGTGAACACGTATATGTCCCTGTTACAGTGTATATTGATATGTGAAGCACAACGAACGTAATTATAAAGCCACGAACTTTTGCTCGCCTTAGAAAAGTATAAGTGTTATTTTCAATAAATTAATTGTTTTGCCAATTAATATGTTCATTATTCAGGTTCTGATAATGTCTCATTAAAAATTGTATACTCAGTACAATATTAAGAAAATCGATCAAGTTTGTGCATTCAGTATATATATCACAACGTTAGTGACAATCAGGGGAAGTAACTCGTAAATAACATTATCATATCCAGGAGGCGGATTTTCACTGTAATTACGAATTAATACTTCCGACCGACAAATTGGTCGAGTATTTTGGTTTACGCACATGTATAAGGTAATATAACATTGAAATCAAAATCAGTGTATTTGGCTATGCGCGATTATATAATCAAAGTTTAACAGCAAAGTACACCATGCCAGGAATTCCGCGAGCCGTATACGAGTGTCAAGCACAGAGAGTATATATATATAGCATGGATGTATGTGTATACACGAGAGGTCAGCCACCAACAGAGACGTAATATTTAAATGAGCCGTGGGAGTGAAAAACTGATTTCTTTGTTACAAATCGCATATAGATTATTAAAGTCATCATAACTATTAACAATACCATGGGAACATCATTTCCTGTTAGGTTTAGGCTTTCAAATTGTTCAGATATCATGAGATTGGTAGCAATTCAAGCTTTTCCGGAGCGGGAGGGGAAAAAATGACATGGGTCAAAGGTCACAGAATAGTGGCAGCAATAGACGCAAAAATCAAAGTACTGAAAGTACTGAAACGCTAAAACTTCAAACAATAGTTTGTATATTTCGACAGCTATTGAAGTGTTTTTGTTGTAGGGTTACTAAGTTTCGATATCAGAAAGTTTTAGAATAAGGATTAAGTAAGTATTTAGAGTAAACTCAATAACACACAAGTTGTTTAGATTGACGAGTTGTATTTCAAGCTACATGTACAATTTAGTGCAGTGCTTTAAAGGCCCCATATACGTAACTTCAGCAATTTTTTTCGAGATTTTGAAAATTTACGAAAAAAAGTCGAGTTGATAACTATGCAAAAATATGTCTAAAACGAAGTGAATCTGAGAGGAAACTAACAAAAAATTCTTGACAGAAAATTCCAAAGAATTGCTGCTGTACCGGTAACCGCATAAGAATTCATCTTGAATATTGTTGGTTTAAGTTAATCTTAATTAAATCTATAAATATAATAAGTTATTTGGCTTGATTTTCGTTTTGCCCAAAGTTACGTTTATTGGGCCTTTAACAATTTAACTGAAATATCAATTTTCATTACAAATGAATATTGATCCATGTACAGGGAAGCAAATGTGTTTATCTTAATATATGCACTGAAATAAACGGTATTAGTGTGTTAGACACAAAATAAAACAAAGGCAAAAAATCATACCCGAGATCCAGATGGAAATGTAAGATGACGATTAATTACGGGAGCATTGGCAGAGACATATACATTAACAAATGTACTAGTTTGTTTCAATAATAAAATGTATGTTATTGTAAGGAAATGAAAGTTTGCATTATTACATAGACATATCATAGCAACCTAAAAGTATGATTAATGTGTGGCAGGTTTTAAGTGTACATAGGATTTAGGTCGTGTTCTAGCTTCGAGCTTGAGGAAATTTCCCTAAATTTTATTTACAATATGTTACAAAATCAAAAGGATTGGACAACAGTCTTAAAGCCTATATAAGTCCTATTACGATATCTTTACCAAGCCGGAGAAAAATAATGGGATGCAAATATGTCATATTCACTTACATCTCTAGGCCTAATTATCAATTATCAAGTTCATATACAAAGCCATGAAAATTACATGTATGTTGGCCGTGACCTATGTATATAGGGCCGCACAGAATTACGGGAATTTACACGATAAAAGTTTTTGCATATCAGAGAAAATATAAGTGTTATTTCTACTTAATAACTTATATTGTGTCAATTGTAATGTACACTATACAGGTTTTGATAAAGTTTCATTAAAACAAAAATGTGAACCTTCAGTGTATAGTGATGTGTGAAGCACAGAGAACGTAATTATAAAACCTCGAGCTTTTGCTCGCTATAACGTCATCACAACGTTAGTGACGATCAAGGGGAGTAGCTCGTAAATAACATTATCATATCCAGAGGGCGGATTTACAATGTAATTACGAATTAATATTTCCGACTGACAAATTGGTCAAGTATTTTGGTTTAAGTACATGTACAAGGTAATATTACATAGAAATCCAAATCAGGGTCGTTGGCTATGGCGCGATTATATAATCAAAGTTTAACATAGCAAACTACACCATGCCAGTACATTCCACGATCGAGGTATAGGCCTATAACACGAATGCATGTATACACGCGAGAGGTCAACCACGCGAGAGGTCAACCAGGGGCAGAGACGTAATATTTAAATGAGCCGTGGGAGTGAAAATTGATTTCTTTGTTACAAATAGCAAATAGATTATTAAAGTCATCATAATTATTAACAATACCATGGGAACATCATTTCCTGTTAGGTTTAGGCTTTCAAATAGTTCAGATATCATGCGATTGGTAGCAATTCAAGATTTTCCGGAGCGGGAGGGGAAAAAATGACATGGGTCAAAGGTCACAGAATAGTGGCAGCAATAGACGCAAAAACTACTCGTAGTTTTAGCGCTAACTACTCGTAGTTTTAGCGCTAAAAACCACATTGGACGGTCATAACCCAATATAATATCCGTTGCAGAGCGGCGGAGGGGGATAAAACAGAACACCAGCCCCTGTATTTTGTTGAATGTCAGTAGTACATGTGTACTGTTTCATTGATTTCAATGCCTTATATGCACTAGACACGTTTAACACTCAAAACAATGAATACCGTATTTGTATGACCTACTAATTTGCGTGGAAACAAGCTAAGCCGGTCGTCATGACTTCATATACGTGCTGATTAGTGCTGTACGTAAGTAATAAGTCGCCACCAGGGAGAGGCCTTCTTATTTATTTATTTTTTTGATTCAATTCAACAGCCACGAGGTTCCAATTACAGAATTGATAGCAATGATAACAAAAGTATAATAAACTGTCACAGATAAGTACATGAAAGTAATGTATAAGATTGATAATAGTAAAGCATGGTATGCAGTACCTAAACATGGAATTATTTGAAAGAAGACAGAGTACACTCAAAAATACAGTCAAGAGCACTGGTATTTCTGTTGAAAGTTCTAGTGCTGAATTTTCTAACATTTAGCCTACTATGAGGACAACTAAATTGCAAATGTACAGAGGATCGTAAACATTTTCTTGGAGCTAACACAACAATCCTTTCTATAAGATATAGACAGTCAAATAGACCATGGACACCTTTGTAAAAGAAACAAAGATCTATATGCTGGCGTCTGCTTTCTAGAGAAGACAACTTAAAATATTCACAGACATCGGAATAAGAATAACTATTAAAATCAAACTTTGCCTTGAAACACAAGAAGTTTAAAATATTTCTCTGGACAGTTTCAACTTGGTGTATAAATGTAGATTAGTACGGTGACCAGATCTCGCTACAATACTCCAGTTGACTTCTAACTAGACTGATGTACAAGGACCTAATTACAGATACATTTGTAAAAGATTTACAGGAACTTTTTAAAAGACCAAGCATTTTCCTACACTTTGACACAATTTTTTTATATGGTGAGGAAGTTTAAGGTTTTCAGATAACCAAACTCCTAAGTCCTTGACACATACGAAAAAAGTCCTATATGTTGCCACAGTACACACGCCACAATTTAATTTGTTACCTGGTTCTCTATATAAATTGATATATAAACATTTGATGATTTCCATGGTCATCCCAATGTTTTTCATATACAGCCATAGATTAGTTAATCTGTTTGAACGGTGACGTCATGAACTAATACACGTTTCCTTGGAAACGATTCTGCCCAAGCGTATATGTGATCTTGATTAAAGCGTTTTGTTTTCATGTAGACGACATATTCTGACAGTTGACAATTACTGTTATTCAAACATTTTCTGACAAGCTGTCACAACACGAAAATGGTTGTTTCGAGACATTCATGAAACATAAAGAATATGCTTAATTCAACAGAATCAAAGTGATACAAAATGATTTTTGATGACATCGAAATGAGTGATGAACACGGTACAGATAAATTCTAGACCTTTCAATTAAAGGTTACAAAACAGTTCATTCATGCCCTTTCGGTCAACAGTCAAAACTGTCTCCCGAGGTGTTGGGCCCATCCTGGTGAATTATTTCCCGCGGCCTCCAACCTTGAGAACTAGTTCACCGCGTTGGTCCCAACACCTCTGGAAACAGTTTTGACTATTGACGTCTTTGCCAGATTCAAGAAACGTGTGAAGACGCAATTTTCCGCGCAAGCATTTCAGGCTCTACACAGACGACATGTATCAATACCGACTTATCTATTTATTTATGTATTTACATGTATATTGATATTATTATACATAAGATTAATAAATGATGTTTGTTCTCAGATTTTTTTTTATATTTTTGCAATACAAGTAAATCAATTATCCACATGTTGCGACACGCTTAAGAGTAATTTTACAAATTATAAAAAGCGTATTTTAAATGTTGTATATTATTATTAATTATTCAAGTTTGTAAACGATTCAGTTTCATTCCTCTAGCTACATTTTACATGTACTTCATTTCTTAAGAGAATGGGGTCAAACTTTATTCAAATTTCAGATATGAGAATGCTTTGAAAGACAAAAAATGCAGTGACCATTGAAACATGATATATGTTTCAGTGGTCACTGCATTTAAAAACAAATATTTTGGCTCTTAATAGTCAGTTCTCATATTTCCCCATTTCGCCTTTATAATACATTATTCAGACATCACAAACACTGTTATTATCAATGCTCATTCTAGTATCAACATACACACGTATATGATAACAATAGTCATCCGCACATAGAAATACACATACATTCGCATTCACCAAACACCCTGCATTAATCCTATTAATCCTAAGTATGATGGATATTCGGTTTAACTATACATACAAACACTGACGCTAACATCTCGGCGGGAGCATTTATATATGTGACAAGTTCTAAACGATGATAATAACTAGAACTGTTTACGGTAATTGCACAGCATGTGATTTCTATGACGCGTATCCTGCAAAATAAATCGGTGAATACCAAAGCGTTGTTGACACGACAAAACGTTAATACGAACTCATGTTCGAAATCACCATGCGTATGGTAAAGCTTTTATGTACATGTATGGTGTTCATCATTTTGCCCTAATTATCAAGATTTTCACGATAGATGTCGGCTGCTGATGACACTGGATATGTCACAATACATAGTGTGCCTTCTTGTTGTGACAGAGGGTGATCAATACTACGGAGGTTTGGCGGAAAACCACCCATACCGTGCGCGTATTCGCCGTAATTAGCGCACATGTCGCCTAAAAATGACTCCAAAGAGAGCACTTATAATAGGATAACCAAACTAACATCTGAACAAAAATTGTTGTTTTTAATAAGGTAAAAAAGTAATATGCATTTTGACAAGAATGGGTAGTACTTATTGGGACCATTATTATTGTCAGATAATATTGTTGTTCGGATAATTTGTACAAATGTTATCAATATTCATGGGATTTGTTTTCTTTTAAACATGTAAACAGTGAGAATTGCCCCACTGTTAATATCACATACAGAAACATATGTATAACACGTGTTTTTAGTGTCAAATACAGTTGAAGCAAGAGTGGGGCACAGTTCGTTCTCATGGGAACGCCAACAGTCTACTAGGAATTTTTTCCTCAAAACTCAACAAAAATATTGTCAACCAGGAATTCAATCAGTCGTACATGTACAATATCTTCTTCGATATATTTCATTTGACCTCTTGTTTTTTTTTCACAAATTAATGTTCCAAGACAGCTCACTACCATAATTATATTTATAACATTTTTACCAGTGAAATATCGAAAAATATCCATTCTATAAAAGTGATGTTTTTCACTAATGAGAAAAAATGATATTTTTCACTAGTGAAAAATATCACTTTTTCTGATATGACCAATCAAAACGCTGCTTACAAACGACTCGTTAGGCAACATTTTGTTATTTTTCACCCGTGCTGCGCACTCGTGAAAAATATCAAAATATTAGCTCCACTCGTGAAATATATTTGGTATTACTGAAGATACTGTTAGATATCCTCTACATATTTGTATCGTCGTCCTTCTTACGTTGAAAGAAAGCGGTCATAACGAGAGATGACGTAACACACACATATGCTGCACCTTTAAAATTTAGTAATAGATACAGTATGCTGTATCTGGGGGGTCAGGGACCAATGAAGGTTACAAAACCATCGAGGGGCTGTTGCATATGGTATTAATTTCACTCGAGGTAGTTGATGTTCATACTTCCTAAAGGACACGAGCTTATAACGAGTGTCTTTTGTAACTTTTTAAAAGTTACTTACGAGAGTAAAATAAATACCATATGCAACAACCACGAGTCGTGTGACCTGTTTCTTCCACAATTTCAGCCTAAAGTAGCAGTGTTGCATTAAATATAAATGAGCAAGGATAAATTGCGAGTAAACATATTTTTTTCTCAGCCAAATGATGACGACGTCAAGAATCAGCAAGTGACGTTGTTCCGGTCAAAGTTCACCGTGTCAGCCAATCAAAATGCGTATAGAGTTTATTCCACGTGTGGTATAAAAAAATGTTATCCAACAGTTGTAATGATTATCTTATATCCTGAGAGTTGAATAACAACAACATATTGTGATAGAAAGTCGGTTTAACTATACATACAAACACTGAAGCTAGCATCTCGGCGGGAGGATTCATATGCGACACATTCGAAACGGTGACAACAGCATGAACAGTTTATAGCCATTGCACAGCATGTGGTTTCTGTATTAAGAAAAAGTAATGACATGTAATCTATAAACAAGCAGGGAATACTAAAGGTCAACAAACTCGCCACGTGCAAGTTTCTCGGTTTTTGTACAATGGAGAACAATATGCGTGGTAATATCATTGTGTAAAATACACCACAAAAATGACACAGTTCATTAACATTGGTAGATGTTATGCCTACGTACAACTTAACTACATTTTTAATTCTGTATAAATGTTCGGGATACCTCAAGGCTAATTTCCATAAAGTGCAGGGACACATTCTGTCATGAAGTAACAAAATCTTTTAAAGTCAGAGTCACTGTCCATTCGCTCATGCATCATGGATTCTTCTCTATTATATACTGTCTGGCCATGGTACACCAATGATTTCCACAATAATTTACTTGGAAAAAGAGCGTCAGAAATATAACGAGTATACAAACGATACACTAGAAGACGTTTTAGAACTATTGTATGGATTAAATGATTTCTATGCATTTTGCAAAGTCGACCAAGGCACAAAAGCTTTCTTAAATCTATGTACGCTTCGATTGAAGTCCATTCAATTAATGAGTTAGCCATGTAAGCTAGTCCTAACACTGAAGGCTTGGATAAATTTTACAATAAAATTTTGAGCACGCTCAAGTTTAATCACTTCTGTTCTAGAAAGTTGCCATAATTCACATTCACATAGAGCTGATAGATAAACTTTTGTCTTAATTATTTTTACTATGGTTAAGGGATTGAGAGTTATGGGGTAAGCCCTGGATCTTATAAGAGCTAGTGTACCACATTTCATTTTTTTTGCAAGCTATAACCGTATTATCAGATGAACAAAATATATAATTCAACAGGACACCAACATCGGAATTAGTTTTAATAACTGGTAGAGGATTTCCATATAAATACACAGTTTGGGGCAACGCTTGCGTTTTTCCCTTAGTAAAGACAACGATTTTGTTTTTATTTATAGAAAACAAGAATCTCCATTTAAAACTATAACGTACACAAATCTTTGACACGTATGCCTTTTTGTTGTGACAGAGAGAGAAATCCCAAAGAAGTTTGGCGGTAAAACAACCTAAACCGTACGTGTATTCGCCGTAATTACCGCCCAGGTTGCTCAAAATGGACTCCAGAGGGGGCACTTATTTATCAATTATGGACATTTGCTGAGGTCAATATGGTGTTATATCAACCTGGTTGAATCAAACTTATAATATTTTAGATTCTACCAGGTCGGTATAACACCGTATTAACCGAATCAAAGGTCCTTAATTTGTATATTAGATGTGAAACTTGTTTGCAAAAGACTTAAATTACATTATATCTGTCTTGATAAAGAATGAAAATTACATTTGCATGCCTCGGTACAATAACGTCACAATGATTACGACGTCACAAATGCAATATTGATTCGGTGTTTTTAAAAATAGAAACATCAGGTCGATATCACAAAATATGGACCTCCATGTGACCATATTTTAGTCAATGGGAATTTAGGAAAGTCAGACCGCATCTAATATAAAAGGATAACAAAACTACCATCTGGACGAAAATTGTTGTTTTGATAAAGTAAATAAGTACGATTTATTATGAAAAGAAACGGTATTGCTCATGATGTGCGACATTATTGTTGCCAATTTCGGATAATTTGTACACATACTGTTCGTTGATAGCATACTACCATATAATATATTTGTATCGTCGTCCTGCTTTCTTTGAAAAGAAAGCTCTCATAACGAGATGACGTAGCAAACACATATGTTGCACCTTTTAAATTTAGCAATATACACAGTACGCCGAAAAAGTGAATGAAACTGCATCATACAGCTGTTTCATCCTCCTAGGACTTTTCAGTGATGCTCGAGATCGAAGACGTTCTTTCATTTATATTTGAGATAAGGTAGTGTATAGGTTGGACAAATCAAATGTTTTGATAAAAACACAGTTTTAATAGGGGTTGCTCAAGATTGATCTCAAGAGTTTTTCAAAATCAACATCTCGAATATTTCACTTGTGGAAGATAACACTGAAACCCTGATTTAATGATACTGAGACGTTTTGATCAAGGCTTGGTTGAGCAATTAGCAGAGCCAGCGACAAAACGTTGCTTATAAGGATCCTTGTGTAGTTTCGGTATCCAATACGGACGAAGTAGTTTAGCGTCTTGCTCATTAACAGATATCTTGAAAGATTGTAACACTGAAGCATGGTGACATGTAGTAAGTATTTCATCTTTTGAAAAAACCGTCAATGTGTAAGTAGACCTAGTTCATTTTTGCAAACAATAATGTAAAAGCGTTTGCAAACAGTTATCAAGTTGTTAAATACTTTGTCTACAGCCACAACCACACACTTATCATATAGATCGTTGAATGTCGAACAGCGGGGTCAAGAAATATCGACCCGTGTTTAGTTTTTATTTTGTATCGCAAACTGCTTATTCTACTCTGGATAACGGACTTAATGTACTTCCCCCATCCTGAAAGTGAATCCGATGGTCTTGCAAAATCGTCTACATAGTCCATATTCCTAGTCCATAATCTACTAAGGACCTTTCAAGAAAAAGTTTGCTGGAGCTGCCACAACCAGAGTTAATCTCACTTTTTTTCTACAACACCCAACTTGTACCAGATGAACTTTCCTTAATGGCAGTCATGTCTAACCCAGAGGTCGCAAGATATATAATAGTTTTTAATCACATCAATTACATTACACTGCTAGGCCTGGACTACATGACGTAAACATATATTATACCATGGTATCGGTGTGGCTTCCTCCGTACGTGGTAATACGTATATATCTCCATGGTGATAATGCTCTTATTTTTCACACTTCAGCATCTCTGTGATAAAAGCGACACACAGCGATGATTTGTTTATTATTCTGTATTGCTAGTGACAGAGTGGAAGACGCTTACGACACAACGTATACTATTTCTTCTGGTATGTATAATTTAATACTCATTTTAATAATTGTATATCGTGGTGTTTACTTGAGTTAGATACATTTGATTTAAAACCAGATGTTTATCGATCTTGTATAATTCCATCATATATTAATTCATTTTAATATACTGATTTGATATTACTAGGTGATGATGTTCTATGTTTCAGTTTCTTTACATTTCAAAAAATATATAAATTTTCTTTTTAATCTCTTTTGTTTCATTATCTTATAATTACATCTTGAAATATTCTGTAGAATTAGCGATAAATATTTCTTAAAGGTTCCGTGAAACCTCCTGCAAAAGTTTCGTGAAATATTTTCAAATGATGTCATGGCGTTTACTGTAGGTGTATCGTGAGCTAGCTTAAATGATTCAAAGAATTATATGTAAGGGTATCGGTAAATCTGGTGTTATGATATAATGAAATTTCATGTGAAAATCGTGAAATACTATCTCATAAAATAAGCTCATTAAATATGCCTACTTGTTTTGGTCGTGAATGATGTGTCAGTTCCCTCTTTGAGGTCGTTGAATTTACTTGGTTATGGCTTAGATTTATATTGCTATATACTACCGGTATTATATAATAAATACAAATTTGCCAGTTATCGTTCTTGTTTCCTCTTGAAAATGATAGGTCAAATCTAAAGTTAGTCAAAATATTTATATAATTATATTTTATTTAAATCTGAAGTTAGTCAAAATATCTATACAATTATATTTTATTTAAATCTGAAGTTAGTCAAAATATTTATATCATTATATTTTATATAAATCTGAAGTTAGTCAAAATATTTAAATAATGATATTTTAGTTAAATCTGAAGTTAGTAAAAATATTTATATAATTATATTTTATTTCTTTTCTTACAGATTTATTACCTTTTCATATTGAACACCAGTGAATCACAAAACAATTTGTTGGCCAAACATGAAAAAAAGAAACCAAACGAACGTTCACATTGTCAATCTGAACGTCAACGAGAAGAGTATGGAAACACTGTTGTGCCAAAAAGATATCTCAAGTCGAGAAATTCGCAAGAAGAAAATTGGTCGGTTGTGTCGACCAATAAGTAGCCCTAGTCAGGAGATATACAAGAAAATCGAGAAAACGTGCAAAACTAAAGATGTATCAAGTCCAGGAATTCGACCAAAATTACTCCGATCCGTCTCTGCTGAGAATGCAAGAAGAGGTCCAAGTATGCCACATAATATAAAAATAGGGTTTCAAACCCATATTACAACGTCGCAAACATCGTCCTTCCTTCCTTCCTTTTGCTATCCGGTTAGAATCTCACCAAAATCTCGTCGAAATCAAGAGGAGGAGAAACGACCAAAAGGTGAAAGCTATTCAGGAACAGGACCCACACAAACACTGACTCCGGTATGTTCTGCAGCTCAGGAACGAAAACGAAGTTTAACAGATGCACAGTGTGAAACACTAGACGTTGAGAAACACCCTCAATCACTTGAAGAAAACCCGGATTCGACGGGTCCTTTCAAAAGAAGAAAGTCAATCCCAACGTCTGTGCCAAAATCGGATGTTATGAAACGTAGGTCGTCTTTAAAGGAGAACGAGGAGGCAAGTGAAACTGTTTATGCAGTGTATGATTCTAGCTCTAATTCTCCACCAAGATTAGTGAGAATAAGTAATGATGCAGATTTAACGTCAGCACATGTATCAGACGAGATTGAAAATGTCATCGGCACCGATGGGGGATTTCAAGACATAGATTTGTCTCTAGATCCGGGAACGATCAATCTATTTTGGGACGATGATGCTTTTTGGATTAAAGAGGAGTTATAAATAAATCATTCTTTATAAAGAAACATTCACTAACATTTGTTATTTATTTTGATTTCATTTATATTTGATAATAACATTTGAAATAATTTGGTTTATTTGGTTTGGTTTATTTTGGATTAACGTCCTATTAACAGTCAGGGTAATTTAAGGACGTGCCATGTTTTGGAGGTGGAGGAAAGCCAGAGTACCCGTAGAAAAAACACCGACCTACAGCTAGTATTTGGCAACTGCATCACGTGGGTTTCTAACTCGCAACCCAGAGGTGGAGGCTAGTGGTAGAATGTCGGATCACCTTATCCACTCGGCCACCGCAGCCCCTTAAATATGAATTAAGCTATTCTAACTGTATAGTAAAATACACAATGAGCATACCATCTTTATATCACACAAAGATACAGAATATTTCTCAACGTGACACAGATGGCGACCATAGAACTGTAGACCATAAAACTGTAGCCCTGATTGAATGGTACTAAGAATTAAGAAAGTTTGAAGACTTGGTAATAATTCGCAGAGCCAGCGGCAAAACGCTACTTATAATTATCCTTGTGTAGATTGAGTGTCAAATATAGACTAGGAAGGTCAGCGACTTTCCCATAAACCGGTATCTCAAAACATTGAACTTTCCCTTTCTTGAAAAAAAATCTCTCCTCGGTAACCTTCGGTCTTTACATGTTGCAGTTAATTCGTTATTGTCGAGATTGTTGTGAAAGATGTCAAGTGCTGACGAACAAACTTATGGCAGATATAAGTACATGCCCTATGAGAAAGTTGTATGGTTGCCATCTTGGTCTCAATTAGAAATCTTTTGTATCCTTATATGATATGAATGTAGACGATTTAAATATGCTAATTAGTATGCATTCTTGTTGTGATTGAGAATGAGAATGATGCATGCCTCTTTCTCACTTTGAGGACATAACATTTATTTGGATTTGACCTCGATTTACATAGCGGGTATCGTCGATGAAGCAGAAAACGCGTATTTTTCGAAACACATGGTTATATTTTCTTGTTTACTTTCCTTTGATCATATTTTGTCCTTGTTGTAATCGATTCGATATTACCTGGCACTTTTAACATCAAGGGGATAGGCTCACTATAGTGACATAACTAAGGGATGATAATGTGATCATAATAATACTGCGTAAGTAATTGCACTGTAATGACCTGGTAATAGCTACTTTTCAGCTTATTATTGCAACAATACGTACATAACAAAACAAGCATGGACAAATATTCAGTGGGAGCTACCTACCCGTACACCAATATCATCATACCGTTTCTCGTCATTAGTGCTAGATATCGGCGATAACCTCATTGTTTTGTTGTCGAGGTCGTTGGTGTAAAAGCGGTTACTTGTTTATAATATCGCAGCACAGTCGTGATGTCAGCATTGATTTTATATGCTGTTTGAGTCTCTCTCTCTCTCTCTCTCTCTGCATATCAGTTTGAACGATGTTAGGTCATCATATTATACATATTGATGGCATTGTTCATTGACAAGGATGACAGTTACATACAGATTGAGAAAACAAGCAAAAATTAAAGTTCCATTATACGTAACTTCAGGAAATTTTTTGTGAGTCTGAAAAATTATTATATTTAATCCAGTTGATACAGTTGTGGGATCGCACAACGTTACACGATGTGCGGTGGGCGCACGATGGGCGAACGGTGTATGCACGATGTGCGAACGATGCGATCCTGGGCGATTATTTCTAACGCACATGTGGGCGCACGATAGACTAACATTGTGCGATGACAATCGTGGTTGATGTAAATTTAGAAATGGTTTTACAATATTTACGGTTTCGTGCTAGTTGTTTAAAACATATTTCTATATTTTAACTATTTACATTAGCTGATAGTTCTATCTATATATTTCAAAAAAAATCATAATAGTCTTTCTGTAGTTTTAGAAACAAACCAAATAGACACATGTATGTAAACTTTCAACTCATATTGACAAGTTCTCATTCAAGTAAATATTGCCAGTTTTACCAAGTTATAAACTGTACCTGTACATGGCCAATATTTGTAGATATCTCTGGCCCGGGGCACTTACAACACTCGCCTAGGTGTGAAAACACAGGTAAAGTGTTGGGGAGGGGAGGGTTTTTCAAATAACTGATTATAAGAGTCCAGTTTGTTTTCATAACGGTCGCTCGGTAATGGCTGTCGTAGCGTATCGCCGCACACGGGACAGGTAAAACTCCGGCATGTTATTTACATATTCTGATACCTGGTAGCTTAACCCGCACTTGGCTGTCTTATGATCACTGTAATACTGTTTACTGTATATTGTTAAATTGACATAATCCCAATAAATATGATGCGAATTTAAATAGTTTTTGGACAAGAGGGTTCCGTATGTTTTTCATTCCGTAATATGTATCGACCAATTGTACCAAATCGTGCGTGTGTGCGATTTAATCGCACACATAAACGCACTATCTTTAGATCGCCCGGTTGTGCGCACCATGGGCGAACGATGTGTGCACGATGTATGCACGATGCACGCACGCAGTTTTTGGTGCGTTGTGTGATACCACAACTGTAACAATGCAAAAATAAGCTAACAAGAAACTCTTAACAGAAAAATCCAAAGAATTGAAAATTATTCAGGTGGGGCCCACTTAATCAACAAGCCGAAGTGAGAAGACAGTTCAAAATGGACGCGTGTTTACAGATACCGAGTTCCAACTGCTGCCGTGCCGGTAACCGCGTAAGAATTCATCTTGAATATTGCTGATATCAGTTAATCTTAACTAAATCTATAAATATAAAAAGTTATTAGGCTTGATTTTTCGCTTCAAGTTTTGCCGAAAGTAACGTATATTGGGCCTTTAAGAAAAAATAAGAAAAGAAAAATATTGATTTTTTTTTTTAATCGGAACAGTTGGTCGATATAGGTCATATTAAGTGGTTCCGCAGTTGATTCGAATCAGTTGCCTCTCACAATACACCCGTTATGGGATATTCATATCCGGTATTGGTTTCTGTTACGTCCTTGGTTTCTGTTACGTCCCCTTGGGACATAGGGACACGTGAGTCGCCTCATGGGTCTTACATTATGTACGAGCATTCTTTTTTCAAAATAAGGTGGGACGTAATATGATACAAAATATTTCTTTGCTCTCGAAACATTTGAGGACTATTGCAATTACATCACTTTGGATTCAATCGCCTAAGGGTAAACTGCAAAAACTATTATTATAATAGTTTTTTAGGGTGGTCGGGTGGTGCCATGGCTAGCGCACTTACATTTCACCAAGGCGACCGGGGTTCGATTGCCCGACTGGACGTGAAAAGGTATTGGGGTCATCTGCTCGACCACGTGGGTTTCATCCGGGTACTCCGGTTTCTCCCACAATAATACCCCTCGCGCGCTAATATCCGGGCCAACAAGAAATATTGATATCAGTTGGATAACTGGTTTCATAATTGTTAATAAATAAATTTTATTTTTATATTTATATTTTTATAATAATGAAAATATTTATATTAATTTTAGATATCAGTGTAATAATGAAAACTATAATATCATAACAATCAATGTAGCTTAGAACTAGATATTTACTTTTAAGCAACAAGAACATATATCTTCCCTTTAACGTTAAAAATTTATGGCTCAGATGAGATTTTCCTGAAAACACTGCAAGCATTTTAGTTTTATCAGAAAATCTACTTACATGTATAATAGAAACTGTTTCTTGCTAGATAATCAAATATATTAATGAACAAATCCTGTTTGTAATAGGTATCTTAGTCAGAAATGCTGAATGGATACTTTGCAATAACATCATATTGCATAAAAGGACCCGAATTGTTATCTGACTCTATTTCCAGAGAAGTAAATTTGACTCCTTGTATGATACTAACCAACTCCGCTTCTTAATGTCATAAATTAACAAGTACTTATTTTACTGGAGGACCATTACAAAAGTCCCCAAAACCCCCGCAGTTCAGTTTGCAGTGCTGAAATACATGTACAAACCAAAACTCACAAGGAAGGTCACAAAGAAATAACGGCGGTACACTTAACATTGGCCTTAGATGATGAAGCATATTGTTAAGTTTGTAATGATACCTTTAACGGTTTATGTCTGACAAATCACTAAAAGATTAATGTATCTTATATACAACATATTTATGAATATTAAACATCACATCATAATACACTAAGCAGTTTAACTTATATACAGTAAAGAATAACCAATTTGGCATAAGGGGCAAACTCAGTTCTACTCCCAATTCCATCTACAGTTGTACGTGTAGACTAACCTTGTTCCTTTGGACAAGTGTTAAGTTACAATTGATTATGCAAGAAAGTGGTGTAATGACGTCATGGTTAAGAGGAACAAGGTTTTGCTACATTGGGTAAATTCAATGGTTCTCAACTCGGTGTACTACCATATATGGTAGTCAGGCTACTCCTGTATATGGTGCTAGGCCCGCAAGAGCCGGAAGAGAATTCTTGAATCTATACCCCTTAACTCGGTGTAGGCTACACGAGGAGGAGGACTGAAGTACTGTATATCCTCAACTCTGTGTAACATGCTTGCTACAAGAGCCGGAAGAGGATTCGATATGTATATATATAAACAAAAATGTAATTTGAAAACACAATAGGTTAGATAACCTTGAGCTCGAATAGTGAAATTTTGGGGAATTTAAGTATTAATTGTTGTTTAATCCCCCTGAACGAACAATCAATAGTTAAAATAGCCCAGCCCACTTGACTAGTCGAAATAACACTGCATTATCCTATCTCTAAGCCTGCCCATCCTTACTAAGGCATACATACTGTATGCATGTAATTATAGTGCAGTATATATATATAGTTACTTGTACATGCATAATGTGTTGATCTGTAAAATTACGTACATGTACATGTAATGCGACATATTTAGTGTTACATACATATTAAGGCATATATTGTACATATTAAGACCATGCATGTATTAATTGTTTAGAAAGCATAGCCCTATCTACTTAAAATAAGGATGTGTAAAATTAAGGAAGTGTCGCTATATACGACTTGCTTGGATGATCATAATCTGTGAACACTTAATATTACTCATATGTATCAGGTATTATGGTCAATACTGCACAGACTCTACATTGTAGTATACTGTATGTAAGACAAGTGTTATGGTAATTTGTCTACATAAACTTGGTTTATCTACATAGTATATAAACCTTAACTAAATCTCAAGGAGGGAGGTATACAATTCGTACTTCTACAATATGTCTCCTTTTATTTGAGGGAAGGAGAGACATAATTAGAACTTATACAATATGTCTCCCTTAGTTTGAACGAGAGACAAAATTAGAACTGATACAATATGTCTCCTTTTATTTGAAGGAGAGACATAATTAGTACTTATATAATATATCTCCCTTAATTTGCAGGAGGGAAATAATAAGTACTGATACAATATGTCTCCCTTTATTTGAAGGAGAGACATAATTAGTACTTATACAATATATCTCCCTTAATTTGAAGGAGAGACATAATTAGTACTTATACAATATGTCTCCCTTTATTTGAAGGAGAGACATAATTAGTACTTATACAATATGTCTCCCTTAATTTGAAGGAGAGACATAATTAGTACTTATACAATATATCTCCCTTAATTTGAAGGAGAGACATAATTAGTACTTATACAATATGTCTCCCTTTATTTGAAGGAGAGACATAATTAGTACTTATACAACATGTCTCCCTTTATTTGAAGGAGAGACATAATTAGTACTTATACAATATGTCTCCTTTTATTCTCCATTCAGATACATTGGTATACTTGCTGAATTATGTTATGGTTTCTAATTGGACACAGGTTGTATAGATGGAGGTAACACAACGAGTGGTTGTTGAATATGGAATTTATTTCACTCGAGTTTTTTTTGTTTTTTTTTTAAATAACGAAAAACAACAGAGAGTCAGAAACAGCTTGAGAAAATCACGGACTATGATATGCGTAAAACGTTTCATCAAGAATATATAATCCCGCCAAGTGGTGACGACGTCAACAATCGATGACGTCGTAAATAAGCAGCCAGTGACGTTGTTTCGGTCAAAGTTCATCATGTCCATGCCAGGCAATCAAAATGCGTTTAGATTTAATTCCACGTGTGGTATAAGCTGTTATTCAACAGTTGTAATGATTATTTGATAGCCTGAGAGTTAAGTAACACCCATATATTGTGGAAGATATGTAATTAATTAGTCGTTTAGTTTATCACACAATGCTCACCTTAGGTATAACTTAGGTGAAACTAATGACCAACGGGGTCCATGACGCAAGTTAGGTAAATATTTAATGAGATAAGTCGCACCTGATTAATTTTTATTATAATTGCTTGCTTCAAAATCGTTATAAAATAAATCTAACTCTAGAATTACATTAAAAATTGAATATATAATCAAAGTTACAAGTCTTTAAATAGTTGCTACCTAAGGTAGCTTACATAAAATGCTCTTTTCTCGCATATTGTTCTCTTCGTAATGGTATCAATGAAATATATTATAGGTAAAATCAAATCGGAGAATATCAAGGCGTCATTCAAATCCTAATCCAAACTCAAAATCGATTTAAAAATATCAGAGAATACCAAAGCGTCAACAAAACCATAACCTGAAGTCAAAATTGATCACAGGCAAATATGATCCATATGGACACCCACGTAAAGTACAAGAGAATACGACCAGGCGGTCCGAACCAGTAAGCGTATTCAGCTTCATCGATGACAACCGCCATGTAAATCTTGGTCACATCCAAGTAAACGGTCCTAAAAATGAGAATCGAGTCTTCATTGTTACTCCCAACAAGTAAGCACACTAATAAGCAAACTCAAAAACGTCCATCCTCATATCACACAAAGATACAGAATATTTCTCAATGAGATCAATATGGCGACCATATAATATCCTAATAGTCATTATCAGCATGTATCTTTTGAATTCATATGTCATAAGTTTGTTCGTTAGCGTATGTTTTTCTTAATATATTTGATGCGGTTGAGTTAAAGGCCAAATATACGTAACTTCAGGTAATTTTTCATGATTCTGAAAAATTATGAAAAAAATCCTGTTGGAAACCATATAAGGATTGTACCTCATTTTGTCTGCGTATACGGTAGTATGCCCACAGTTGGCAACGAACATATTCTATGGTGCGCTCCTTAGTGAATATGTTCGTTGCCAGCTGCGGGTATACTACCGTATACGCAGTCAAAATGAGGTACAATCCTTATATTTACACTATTATTAATTTTCAAGTGCTATACGAAGAAAAAAGCATTCGAAGCGGGTTGCTAAGATGGTAACTACGATGGCCGTGGTTGCTAAGATAATATAGTCCCATTGAATTTCATCAATATATTTGTAGATTTAGAAAATACGCTGTGAACAACACTATTTTTTTCATAACATCATATGGGTATTTAGTATTAAATAATATTTCTAGAAAGTCGAATTTATTTCTTTATTTATAACGGTCGTTATGTACACGCATTGACACAATCATCTGGTTGTGACGCGGTCAGACGTCAGACGTCACAACTGCAGGGCGCCGCCATGTTTGCGTTACCGTCAAATAATTTCGAATGCGCATCATTTGGAATCAAAAGTTTGCTTGAAACTATTTATTGTTTCATTAAAAGAAATACATTCCATATATGTTCCATGTTTCAAAATCTAGTAGGAACCAAACAATGGCCAACAGCGAATACTTATTTTTCTGAAGCGTGAACGACGCCATATTTGAACAAATATCAATCCGCCGAGCCTTTTTTCACTGCGTATATGGTAATATATTCGCAGTAAGAGTTTACTAAGCACAAGAAGGGAGAGGTGTAAATATACAAAAATAAATCTAAATCGAAGTAAACCTGAGCGGTAACTAACAAGAAACTCTTGACAGAAAGATCCAAAAAATTGAAAATACATGTAATTCAGGTGTGACCCACTTCAACAACAAGCCGAAGTTAAAAGACAGTTCAAAATGGGCGCGTGTTTAAAAATACCGAGTTCCATCTGCTGCTGTACCGGTAACCCCGTAAGAATTCATCTTGAATATTGCTGATATCAGTTAATCTTAACTAAATCTATAAATATAATAAGTTATTAGGCTTGATTTTGCTTCAAGGTTCGCCGAAACGTTTTTGAAGACATATTAAGTCATATCTTTTTTTTCGGGAGAGAATTCAACGTGTTCAGTTTTGGAGAAGGAACAGTCCTGCAGTATTCCACTCTCCACCCTAAGGCGTCATGAGGCGACTCACGGGCCGATATGTCCTCTTGCTGTTTCCCGAAACGGGTGCATGGTGACAGGGACTTATTGAAACCAGTTTTGTAACATATTTCATGGTAGCTGTGCGAGATTCCCTTAACTTATTCGTCTTAATGGTGTTAGGTCAATCCTATGATACAAGATTAATGACATTTTTTTAGCTATAAATTCATCTTTATCGTATCGGGTTACAAGGATGCCAACTATATGAAAACGAAAAAGTAAATAAGAAAAAAAACAACATCGGAATTGTTGAAATCGGTACAGTGGATCGAATTAGGTCTTTTATGTATTCCAAGGTTCTGCAGTTTGTTTCAATCACTTGAATCTCACAATACAACCGATGCGGGATACAGAACAACTGGTCTCAGTTTCTGTAATGTCCTCGAAACCTGGTATACATTACCCAGAAGAAATCATCAAATATCTGCAAAGAGGACATTATAGGCACGTGAGTCGCCTCATGTCTCCTAACAGCAGGCAAAACCTGAACACGTGATATGTTTGATTATGTTACGGGTGGTACACTTGCTGAATTATGCAATGGATTCTGTTTGGACACGAATTGTACAGAAAAAGATATATACCAATGATGGTTAAAAGTACATAATAAGTGTTGATCTGAAGCAATGCAAACATTGAAGACCGGCTTTAAAGTCCAGTCAAATTAGCCAAAATGTAGGCTTAACCGGGACAAAATTGCAACAGAATTGATTTTCATATTTTTGGAATGGCGGATACCTTTACTGTAATAGAAAAAAAAGTCTACCAAAATCTACCTTTGGAAAATCACTTTTTTTTCGCACTAATTCGGATCAAGAAATAAGCATAATTACTCAATGGTGCAACTTTAAAGTAAAAATCCTTAATCCTCAAATATTTTTTTTACTTAACTAATAACTACATTGTATAACTACTTTATGTTTAATACAAACAACTAAATCAAATCGATAGAATTAATTGCATCAAGAAATAATGTACAGTCAAAAGTCACTAAAAAGCATCTGAATGTTGAACATACAAGCTTTTTTGTATTTTTTAGAAAAAATAAAATAAAGAAATATTATAAGTATCATTGCTAGATATGAATTAATCCATTAAAATATTAAACTTTCTTATATGAGACATTTTGTTTTCATACATTTTTTTTTTAATCTTAAAGTTTGGCTGATATGCAATTTTGAACGGTTTCAACGTCTATATTGAACGATTTCTCAATTTATGGAACCTGTATTTTAATAATGTAAAAAGCAAATTGTAAAATTCTTTTCACATGCTTTCATGTATGTACAATGGTTATTTTAAATACTTATTTGGTAAGGTCAGTTTGCTAATATATTGATAATCAAATATTCAAAACACTATTACATTTTATTTGGTCAGAATGGAAAAAATGAGCAAGTTCATCATTCTAAGTAACAAAAAAATGCATAACTTTTTTGTGTTTTATCCGTTGCTAAATTACTTGGCTTGGTTAAAGACAATAAGATTGTCCTGATGGCTAATGCGAATTGTGATTAAATAAAACATGTTGGGTTGGGCAAAAAGAAAAAAATTCTTTTGTTCCATAATGGTCAGTAGTAAAAATACATTGTTTTCAATTAAATTATTATGTTTTTTGGATGTTAAAATTCGGATAAATTGCATTAAAACAACCATTTTATGGTAATAATCATGACAAAGTCTTAATGTAATCTGATTGAACTTGACAGAGAAATAAAGAATTTCGTTGTTCAGAATAGTGGACTTTTTTGACTGTTCAGGTAAAACTGAATAAGGTAGTGGGTTCAAGATTTGATTTTAAGCATAAAGGCAGATTTATTTTATCCAATTTAGTATTTAAGATAAACATTGCAAACACTTTAATGAAAATAAAAATGACTTAAGCATTTGCCTTCATTATTATTAAAATACATGCGAACGAGATATGCAAAGGTTTCATTATGGACTTCGAAAAAGTGCAAAATCAGCATATTTTGATGACTTTGATGTTTAATTACTTTTTTATATGTTAATCATCAGTTAAATTAAATAATTAAATTAAATACCATTATTTTTAAGATTGAATTTAATCTTATTTTGCTACTGAGAATATTAAATGATAGTTGCTGTTCTTAAAATGTGAAAAAGTAAAATATCGTCAAGTAAAATGGATTTTTAGTGATATTGAAGGATCAATATTTTTTCAACATTGCATATCAGTAAAACGACTCAGAATTGCTTAATAATTAGTTATTTCACTTCAAAATTGGCCAGTAAGCAATTACGTTGAAATTCTTGACCCCAAATTTGTGCGAAAGGTAGATTTTGGTAGACTTTTTTTCTGTTAAAATATAGGTATCCACCTTCTAGGAAAACTAAAAAAAAGTTCTGTTGCAATTTTGTCCCAGTTAAACCCTATATTGACAAGACTATTAATTAACAAGTCACTAAGTTTATCACACAATGTTCCCCTTACGTTTATACAACCGGTAACAAAAGGGCAACGTGTTATCTTATGCAGGTGAATGAGATGATTTGCAGCTGTTCCTAGCATTACAGACTCTGTTTTTTTATGTATGAACGTCATATGTCAAAATGTGTTAATTACCAGGGGCGTAGCTGCCATGTAAGCACTTAAGCCCGTGCTTGCACATCATTTTCCAAAGTATGTTTATTAAAGTCGAGAAATCTCATAATTCGACTTTTATTCTGGATACTCACACTGATACTGTGACCCATTTGAGTAAACTCGTCAGATTAACAGACCAGGCTGCAGTCAGCTATAATTACCACGTTTTCCGTATAATCATGTCATATTCTGTAGGTTACATGTAAATCTGTATTAGATTTTCTATAAAAGGGCCCTTCTTTTATCATTCTAACTTAGTAAGAGTAATAAAAGAAGGGCAACTTTCTTACAATATTTTCTGTCAGTTCAAACAAATTGTCAGCAAATACAATTATTTATGAGCCAGGCCAAAATTCCTTAACTTAAACATCTCTGTATGATAGCATTACAGAAGTTAAGGAAAATTCCTTTAACTTAAGATATCACCATAACTAATTTCGAGTTGAAATAACAACATAACATAATTATGTACTTATTAACAGAGAAGTATGTATATCAAAGATGGGTTATACGTCTCTGTTATTACTATATACTTACTGACGAGTAAAAGACCTACATCATTATGGAAGTAAAACATATCGTACAGTTTATTTCGTTTTCGTATTTATGATTTGTATAAGTATAGGCCAAACAGAGATAATTAAAAAAAGTCCAAAAAATGGCACCATTTGACGTCTTAATGTTTTTTCCCCTGAAGGACCCCCTCCTCTACTTGTAAACGTCGCGGGGCTTGCACATCAAAATACTTCCAGCTACGCCCCTGATTACTATGACGTGTTACCGTAAACTTGTTCTTTAATGAATTTGAGCAACATCCGAATAACTGAGTACATGTGTACCTGTGCCTATCTACTTACATACATATATAGCTACCTACCGACCGATTCCTTCTCTCTCCTGTATGACGTCAGCGTGACCTTACGGCACAGGGATTCGTGCGATGCAAGTTGATGTTCTTATTTTGCCTCTAGTTTAATCGATTTTGAGTTCGGATTAAGGTTTTGTTGACCCTTTGTTATTCTCTGATTTTTCCCTGCATGCAATTTTAATAAAAAAACTGTTAAATTTTGATTAAATTAAAAAATGATAATGAATAAGGAGGGTATGAGGAAACTATCAGAACTATTTAATGCAAAGATAGTGCCCGAAGTTTCAACAACCATGGCTCTTAATCCACGGCTAAGTACTGTATGTTTACTTGTTTGCTGTGATGAATTCGACTGTATGATAACTAGTAATTATTATGTCAATTGCTTGCGTTTTTTGTTGTATGATTACATGTATGAATGGCAACAGGTCGCTTCCTATTGTTATTACAGCAGTTTAACAGTATCCCGGATACATGTACAGGTACGTCTGACATACATGTACATCCAATTCATTATTTAAAGGCCCAATATACGTAATTTCAGGAATTTTTTTTTGTGATTCTGAAAAATTATAAAACAAATCCAGTTGATAACCATGCAAAAATAAGCCTAAAACGAAGTAAACCTGAGCGGTAACTAACAAGAAAATCTTGACCGAAAAATCCAAAGAATTGAAAATAATTCAGATGTGGCCCACTTCAACAACAAGCCGAAGTTAAAAAGACAGTTCAAAATGGACGCGTGTTTACAAATACAGAGTTTCAATTGCTGCTGTACCGGTAACCGCGTAAGAATTCATTATAATCTTGAACATTGCTGATATCAGTTAATTTTAACTAAATCTATAAATATAAAAAGTAATTAGGATTGATTTTCGCTTCAAGTTAATAATAACGAAATATTTATATACTTTGAACGTTCTAACTTTAGCGCACAAACTCTCTAGCAAATATCAAATTTTAATAGATAAATGCAAAAATTAAAAGCAATAAACTTTTATAAGCGTAATTCTAATTTTGAGGAATGCTTTGAAAGCAGAACTCGCTTAAAATAGGATCACCGCTTAAATATATTCGTGCGCAGCATTTTATTTAACTATGACTATATATTGAATCATTTCGCTATACATTCTGCTTCAAAATATATAAAAAGGGTATGACAACAATCTTAGATATCAGTGGAATAATGAAAACTATAGTATCATTACAATCAATGTAGTTTAGAACTAGATATTTTTACTTTTTAGGAACAAAAACATATATCTTCCCTTTAAGGTTAAAAAATTATGGCTCAGATGAGATTTTCCTGAAAACACTGCAAGCATTTTAGTTTTATTAGAAAATCTAGTTGCATGTATAACAGAAAATGTTTCTTGCTAGATACTCAAATATATCAATGAACAAATCCTGTTTGCAATAGGTCTCTTAGACAGAAATGCTGAATGGATACTTTGCAATAACATCATGTTGCATACAAGGACCCGACTTTGTTATCTGACTCTATTTGCAGATATGTACATTTTGACTCTTTGTATGATACTAACCAACTCCGCTTATTAATGTCATAAAATAACAAGTACGTATTGTACTGGGGGACCATTACAGAAGTCCCCAAAACCCCCGCAGTTCGGTTTGCAGTGCTGAAATACATGTACAAACCAAACCACACAAGGAAGGTCACAAAGAAATAACGGCGGTGCACTGAACATCGGCCTTAGATGATGAAGCATACTGTTAAGATCGTAATGATAACTTTAACGGCTAAATCTCAAGGAGGGACAGAATTAGTACCTATACAATATGTTTCCCTTTATTTGAGGGAGAGACTTAATTAGAATTGATACAATATGTCTCCCTTTTAATTGAAGGATACATAATTAGTACTTATACAATATGTCTCCCTTTATTTGAAGGAGAGACAAAATTAGTACTGATACAATATGTCTCCCTTTATTTGAAGGAGAGATATAATTAGTATTGATACAATAGCTCTCCTTTTAATTGAAGGATACATAATTAGTACTTATACAATATGTCTCCCTTTATTTGAAGGAGAGACATAACTAGTACTGATACAATATGTCTCCCTTTATTTGAATGAGAGACATAATTAGAACTTATACAATATGTCTCCCTTTATTTGAATGAGAGACATAATTAGTATTGATACAATATGTCTCCCTTTATTTGAATGAGAGACATAATTAGAACTTATACAATATGTTTCCCTTTATTTGAGGGAGAGACTTAATTAGAATTGATACAATATGTCTCCCTTTTAATTGAAGGATACATAATTAGTACTTATACAATATGTCTCCCTTTATTTGAAGGAGAGACATAACTAGTACTGATACAATATGTCTCCCTTTATTTGAATGAGAGACATAATTAGAACTTATACAATATGTCTCCCTTTATTTGAATGAGAGACATAATTAGTATTGATACAATATGTCTCCCTTTATTTGAAGGAGAGACATAATTAGAACTTATACAATATGTCTCCCTTTATTTGAATGAGAGACATAATTAGTATTGATACAATATGTCTCCCTTTATTTGAAGGAGAGACATAATTAGTATTGATACAATATGTCTCCTTTTATTTGAATGAGAGACATAATTAGTACTTAAACAATATGTCTCCCTTTATTTGAAGGAGAGACATATTAGTACTGATACAATATGTCTCCCTTTATTTGAAGGAGAGACATTATTAGTACTGATACAATATGTCTGCCTTTATTTGAAGGAGAGACATAATTAGTACTTATACAATATGTCTCCCTTTATTTGAAGGAGAGACATAATTAGTACTTAAACAATATATCACCCTTTATTTGAAGGAGAGACATAATTAGTACTGATACAATATGTCTCCCTTTATTTGAAGGAGAGACATAATTAGTACTGATGCAATATGTCTCCTTTTATTTGAGGGAAGGAGAGACATAATTAGTACTGATACAATATGTCTCTTTTTATTTGAAGGAGATACAAAATTAGTACTGATACAATATGATTCCCTTTATTTGAAGGAGAGACATAATTAGTAATGATACAATATGTCTCCCTTTATTTGAAGGAGAGACATTATTAGTACTGATACAATATGTCTCCCTTTATTTGAAGGAGAGACATAATTAGTACTGATACAATATGATTCCCTTTATTTGAAGGAGAGACATTATTAGTACTGATACAATATGTCTCCCTTTATATGAAGGAGAGACATAATTAGTACTGATACAATATGATTCCCTTTATTTGAAGGAGAGACATTATTAGTACTGATACAATATGTGTCCCTTTATTTCAATGAGAGACGTAATTAGTCCTGATACAGTATGTCTCCTTTTATCGGTATATACCGAAAAAAACTGTGTGCACGTTTCATAAATCCGGTTTTTTCGGTATTTACCGTATAACCCAAAAAAATATTGTAGTTATTTTGGTTATTGTGGTTATTTTTTAGGGTTATAAGGTATATACCGAAAAAACTGTGTGCACTTTGCATAATACCGCTAAGCGGTTTATGCAAAAAATTGCACACAGTTTTTTCGGTATTTACCGTATAACCCAAAACAATATTGTGGTTATTACTTATAATTTCATTTCCGATGATACGTATATAAGACATAAGTCTTATATAATGATTTCGCATTAATTATAACAAAATACACAACCATGTGCATAAATTTCACCGCTAAACAACTCCAACCAATCAGAAGTTTGATGACAAAATACCGCGCCAAACATGGCGGTATATGACGTCATCACTTATTGCGTTGTCTGATTTTTGAGGTTATACAATATAACCTGAAAAAGTTTAACATTGCGGGAATAGGCAAAATTAAATTATATTAGTATACTTGCTGAATTATGTAATGGTTTCTGATTGGACACAGGTTGTATAGATAGAGGTAACACAACGAGTGGTTGTTGGATATAGAATTTATTTCACTCGAGTCTATTATTTTTTAAAAGTAATGAAAAACACCAGCCACAATCTCAGTCGGAAACAGCTGGAGAAAATCACGGACTATGATATGTGTAAAACGTTTCATCAGGAATACATTCCCGCCAAGTGGGGACGACGTCAACAATCGATGACGTCGTAAATAAGCAGCCAGTGACGTTGTTCCGGTCAAAGTTCATCATGTCCATGCCAGGTAATCAAAATGCGGTAAGATTTAATTCCACGTGTGGTATAAGCAAAATGTTATTCAACAGTTGTAATGATTATTTGATACCATGAGAGTTGAGTAACATCCATATATTGTGGTAGAAATGTAATTAATGAGTCATTTAGTTTATCACGCAATGCTCACCTTAGGTACAGGATGTATACGACAGGTGAAACTATTGACCAACGGGGTCCATGACGCAAGTTAGGTAAAAATTGAATGATATAGGTCGCATCTGAATCAAATTTGTTACAATTGCTTGTTTCATAATCGTTATACAATGAATTCAGTTGATATTCTATACCGAAAGGCTTGTGCAAGAACACATTTAATGTGCCAACTCTCAGATATAATGATATGTTACATTTTAAAATATTACATTGTCATAGCAACATCATATGGAGAAATTTAACTCTAGAATTACATAAAAAATTGAATATATAATCAAAGTCATTAAATTGTAGCTACCTAAGGTAAGTGTATTCTGCTTCATCGATGACGACCGCCATGTAAATCTGGGTCCAGCCAAGTAAACGGTCCTCAAAATGAGAACCGAGTCTTCATTGTTACTCACAACAAGTAAGCACACTAATAAGCAAACTCAAAAACGTCCATCCTCATATCACACAAAGATACAGAATATTTCCCAACGAGATCAAAATTGCGACCATATAATATCCTCATAGTCAGTATCAGCATGTATCTTTTGAATTCATATGTCATAAGTTTGTTCGTTAACGTATGCATATTTGATGCGGTTGAGTTAAGTAAAGTGGTTTTAACTTAAAGGCCCAATATACGTAATTTCAGGTAATTTTTTGTGATTCTGAAAAATTATGAAAAAAAAAATCCTGTTGGTAACCATGCAAAAATAAGTCTAAATCGAAGTAAACCTGAGCGGTAACTAACAAGAAACTATTGAAAGAAAAATCCAAAAAATTGAAAATACGTGTAATTCAGGTGTGGCCCGCTTCAACAACAAGCCTAAGTTAAACACATGCAGTTTCAAAACGGACGCGTGTTTACAAATACCGAGTTTTATCTGCTGCTGTACCGGTAACCACGTAAGAATTCATCTTGAATATTGCTGATATCAGTTAATCTTAACTAAATCTATAAATATCATAAGCTATTAGGCTTGTATTAATTTTGCTTCAAGGTTTGCCGAAACGTTTTTGAAGACATATTAAGTCCTATCTTTTATTTTAGGGAGAGAATTCAACGTGTTCAGTTTTGGGGAAGGAACAGTCCTTCAGTATTCCATTCTCCGCCCTAAGGAGTCATGAGGCGACTCACGTGCCAATATGTCCTCCTGCTGTTTCCCGAAACGGGTGCATGGTGACAGGGACTGATTGAAACCAGTTTTGCAACATATTTCATGGTAGCTGTGCGAGTCTCCCTTTACTTATTCGTCTTAATGGTGTTAGATTAATAATATGATACAAGATTAATGACATTTTATGAGCTATAAATTCATATTTATCGTATCGGGTTACAAGGATTACAACAATATATAAAAGTAAAAGTAAATAAGAAAAAAAAACAATCTGAATTGTTGAAATCGGTTCAATGGATCGAATTAAGTCTTTTATGTATTCGAAGGTTCTGCAGTTTGTTTCAATCACTTGAATCTCACAATGCAACCGGTGTGGGATACAGAACATCTGGTCTTAGCTTCTGTAATGTCCTCGAAACCTGGTTTACATGACCCAGAAGAAATCATCAAATATCTGCAAAGAGGACATCATAGGCACGTGAGTCGCCTCATGGCTCTTAAGAGCAGGCAAAAACTGAACACGTGATATGTTTAATTATGTCACGTGTGGTACACTTGCTGAATTATGCAATGGATTCTGTTTGGACACAGGTAGTACAAAAATATATATATACCAATACTGGCTAAAAGTACATTATAAGTGTTGATAGGAAGCAATGCAAAGATTGAAGACCCGCTTAATTAGTAAGTCACTAAGTTTATTACACAATGTGCACCTTACGTTTATACAACCGGTTACAAAAGGGCAACGTGTTATCTTACGCAAGTGAATGAGATGATTTGCAGCTGTTTCTAGAATTAGAGAATGGGTTTCGTAACTCTGTCTAATATGTAAGAACGACATATGTCAAGATGTGCTAATTTCTATGACGTGTTACCGTAAACTTGTTCTTTAATGAATTTGAGCAACATCCAAATAACTGAGTACATGTGTACATGTGCCTATCTACTTACATACATATAAAGCTACCTACCGACCGATTCCTTCACTCTCCTGTATGACGTCAGCGTGACCTTACGGAACAGGGATTCGAGAGATGCAAGTTGATGTTCATATTTTGCCCCTTGTTTAATCGATTTTTAGTTCGGATTATGGTTTTATTGACCCTTTATTATTCTCTGATTATTTCCCTACATGCAATTTTAATTAAAATTTGTTAGATTTTGATTAAATTAAAAAACGATAACAAAAGAAGAGACTATCAGAACTATTTCATGTAAAGATAGTGCACTAAGTTTGAACAACCCTGGCTCTTAATCCACGGCTAAGTACTATATGGTAACTTGTTTGCTGTGATGAATTTGACTGTATGATAGCTAGTGATTATAATCGATTTTGTTGTATGATCATTACATGTATTACAATGTAATGGCAACAGGTCGCTTCCTATTGTTATTACAGTAGTTTATCAGTATTAGGGATTCATGTACATTTTTCGGGATTCTGAAAAATTATGAAAAAAAATCCTGTTCATAACCTTGCAAAAATAAGCCTAAATCGAAGTAAACCTGAGCGGTAACTAACAAGAAACTCTTGACCGAAAAATCCAAAGAATTGAAAATAATTCAGGTGTGGCCCACTTCAACAACAAGCCGAAGTTAGAAAACGGTTCAAAATGGACGCGTGTTTACAAATACAGAGTTTCAATTGCTGCTGTACCGGTAACCGCGTAAGAATTCATTGTAATCTTGAATATTGCTGATATCAGTTAATTTTAACTAAATCTATCAATAATAAAAGTTATTAGGATTGATTTTCGCTTCAAGTTAATAATAACGAAATATTTATATACTTTGAACGTTCTAACTTTAGCGCACAAACTCTTTAGCAAATATCCAAATTTTAATAGATAAATGCAAAAATTAAGAGTAATAAAGTTTATAAGCGTAATTTTAATTTTGAGGAATGCTTTGAAAGCAGAACTCGCTTAAAATAGGATCACTGCTTAAATATGTTCGTGCGCAGCATTTTATTTAACTATGACTACATATTTAATCATTTCGCTATACATTCTGCTTCAAAATATATAAAAAGGGTATATACAACAATCTTAGATATCAGTGGAATAATGAAAACTATAGTATCATTACAATCAATGTAGCTTAGAACTAGATATTTTTACTTTTTGGGAACAAAAACATATATCTTCCCTTGAAGGTTGAAAAGTTATTGCTCAGATGAGATTTTCCTGAAAACACTGCAAGCATTTTAGTTTTATCAGAAAATCTAGTTACATGTATAATAGAAACTGTTTCTTGCTAGATAATCAAATCTATTAATCAACAAATCCTGTTTGCAATAGATATCTAAGTCAGAAATGCTGAATGGATACTTTGCAATAACATCATATTGCATACAAGGACCCGAATTGTTATCTGACACTATGTCCAGAGAAGTAAATTTTGACTCCTTGTATGATACTAACCAACTCCGCTTCTTAATGTCATAAATTAACAAGTACTAATTGTACTGGGGGACCATTACAGAAGTCCCCCATACCCCCGCAGTTAGGTCCGCAGTGCTGAAATACATTAACAAACCAAACCACACAAGGAAGGTCACACAGAAATAACGGCGGTGCACTGAACATCGGCCTTAAATAATGAAGCATATTGTAACAATCGTAATGATACCTTTAACGGTTAAATTTGAAGGAAGGACATAATTCGTAACTCTACAATATATGTCCCTTTATTTGAGGGAGGGAGAGACATAATTAGTATCGATACAATATCTCTCCCTTTTTTGAAAGAGCGCATAATTAGAACTTATAAAATATGTGTCCCTTTATTTGAAGGAGAGACATAATTAGTAATGATACAATATGTCTCCCTTTATTTGAAGGAGAGACATAATTAGTACTGATACAATATGTCTCCCTTTATTTGAAGGAGGAGAGACATAATTAGTATTGATACAATATGTCTCCCTTTATTTGAAGGAGAGACATAATTAGTATTGATACAATATGTCTCCCTTTATTTGAAGGAGGAGAGACATAATTAGTATTGATACCTTATGTCTCCCTTTATTTGAAGGAGAGACATAATTAGTATTGATACAATATATCTCCCTTTATTTGAAGGACAGACATAATTAGTATTGATACAATATATCTCCCTTTATTTGAAGGAGAGACATAATTAGTATTGATACAATATATCTCCCTTTATTTGAAGGACAGACATAATTAGTATTGATACAATATGTCTCCCTTTATTTGAAGGAGGAGAGACATAATTAGTATTGATACCTTATGTCTCCCTTTATTTGAAGGAGAGACATAATTAGTATTGATACAATATATCTCCCTTTATTTGAAGGACAGACATAATTAGTATTGATACAATATATCTCCCTTTATTTGAAGGAGAGACATAATTAGTATTGATACAATATATCTCCCTTTATTTGAAGGACAGACATAATTAGTATTGATACAATATATCTCCCTTTATTTGAAGGAGAGACATTATTAGTATTGATATAATATGTATCCCTTTATTTCAATGAGAGACATAATTAGTATTGATACAATATATCTCCCTTTATTTGAAGGAGAGACATTATTAGTATTGATATAATATGTATCCCTTTATTTCAATGAGAGACATAATTAGTCCTGATACAGTATGTCTCCTTTTATCGGTATATACCGAAAAAACTGTGTGCACGTTGCATAAATCCGCGAAGGTTTTTTCGGTATTTACCGTATAACCCAAAAAAATATTGTGGTTATTTTTGGTTATTGTGGTTATTTTTTAGGGTTATAAGGTATATACCGAAAAAACTGTGTGCACTTTGCATAAAACTGCGAAGCGGTTTATGCAAAAAATTGCACACAGTTTTTTCGGTATTTACCGTATAACCCCAAAACAATATTGTGGTTATTACTTATAATTTCATTTCCGAAGATACGTATATAAGACATAAGTCTTATATAATGATTTCGTATTAATTATAACAAAATACACAACCATGTGCATAAATTTCACCGCAAAACAACTCCAACCAATCAGAAGTTTGATGACAAAATACCGCGCCAAACATGGCGGTATATGACGTCATCACTTTTTGCGTTGTCTGATTTTTGAGGTTATACAATATAACCTGAAAAGTTTAACATTGCGGGAATAGGCAAAATTAAATTATATTTGTATACTTGCTGAATTATGTAATGGTTTCTGATTGGACACAGGTTGTATAGATAGAGGTAACACAACGAGTGGTTGTTGGATATGGAATTTATTTCACTCGAGTCTATTATTTTTTAAAAGTAATGAAAAACACCAGCCACAATCTCAGTCGGACACAGCTGGAGAAAATCACGGACTATGATATGTGTAAAACCTTTCATCAGGAATATATTCCCGCCAAGTGGGGACGACGTCAACAATCGATGACGTCGTAAATAAGCAGCCAGTGACGTTGTTCCGGTCAAAGTTCATCATGTCCATGCCAGGCAATCAAAATGCGTTTAGATTTAATTCCACGTGTGGTATAAGCAAAATGTTATTCAACAGTTGTAATGATTATTTGATACCATGAGAGTTGAGTAACATCCATATCTTGTGGTAGAAATGTAATAAATGAGTCATTTAGTTTATCACGCAATGCTCACCTTAGGTATACGACAGGTGAAACTATTGGCCAACGGGGTCCATGACGCAAGTAAGGTGAAAATTGAATGATATAGGTCGCATCTGAATCACATTTGTTACAATTGCTTGTTCCATAATCGTTATACAATGAATTGAGTTGATATTCTTTAACGAAAGGCTTGTGCAAGAACACATTTAATGTGACAACTCTCAGATATTATTATATGTAACATTTTAAAATATAACATTGTCATAGCAACATCATATGGAGTTAAATTGTAGCTACCTAAAGTAGCTTACATAAAAGGCTATTTTATCGCATATTATTCTGTTCGTAATGGTATCATGACATATTTTATAGGTAAAAACAAATCGGAGAATATCAATGCGTCATCCAAATACTAATCCAAACTCAAAATCGATTTTAAAAAAGCAGAGAATACCAAAGCGTCAACAAAACCATAATCCGAAATCAAAATCGATCACAGGCAAATATGATCCACATGGAGACCCACGTAAAGTACAAGAGAATAAGACCAGGTGGTCCGGAAGAGTAAGCATATTCTGCTTCATCGATGACGATCGCCATGTAAATCTTGGTCACATCCAAGTAAACGGTCCTCAAAATGAGAATCGAGTCTTCATTGTTACTCACAATAATTAAGCACACTAATAAGCAAACTCAAAAACGTCCATCCTCATATCACACAAGGATACAGAATATTTCGCAATGAGATCAATATGGCGACCATATAATATCCTAATAGTCATTATCAGCATGTATCTTTTGAATTCATATGTCATAAGTTTGTTCGTTAACGTATTTCTTAATATATTTGATACGGTTGGATTTAGTAAAGTGGTTTTGACTTAAAGGCCCAATATACGTAATTTCAGGTAATTTTTCGTGATTCTGAAAAATTATGAAAAAAAAATCCTGTTGGTAACCATGCAAAAATAAGTCTTAATTGGAATAAACTTGAGCGGTAACTAACAAGTTACTCTTGAAAGAAATATAAAAAAAAATGAAAATAAATGTAATTCAGGTGTGGCCCACTCCAACAACAAGCCGAAGTTAAAACACAGTTCAAAATGGACGCGTGTTTACAAATACCGAGTTTCATCTGCTGCTGTACCGTTAACCGCGTAAGAATTCATCTTGAATATTGCTGATATGTGTTAATCTTAACTAAATCTATAAATATAATAAGCTATTAGGCTTGTATTGATTTTGCTTCAAGGTTTGCCGAAACGTTTTTGAAGACATATTAAGTCCTATCTTTTATTCTAGGGAGAGAATTCAACGTGTTCAGTTTTGGAGAAGGAACAGTCCTGCAGTATTCCACTCTCCGCTCTAAGGAGTCATGAGGCGACCCACGTGCCTATATGTCCTCTTGCTGTTTCCCGAAACGGGTGCATGGTGACAGGGACTGATTGAAACCAGTTTTGCAACATATTTCATGGTAGCTGTGCGAGACTCCCATTACTTATTCGTCTTAATGGTGTTAGGTTAATAATATGATACAAGATTAATGACATTTTATCTGCTATAAATTCATCTTTATAGTGTCAGGTTACAAGGATGACAACTTTATGAAAAAGAAAAAGCAAATAAGAAAAACACGTATCTGAATTGTTTAAATCGGTACAGTGGTTCAGCAGTTTGTTTTTCAATCACTTGACTATCGCAATACAACCGGTGTGGGATACAGAACATCTGGTCTTAGCTTCTGTAATGTCCTCGAAACCTGATGTGCATGACCCAGAAGAAATCATCAAATATCTGCGAAGAGTACATTATAAACACGTGCGTCGCCTGATGGTTCCTAAGGGCAGGCAAAACCTGAACACGTGATATGTTTGATTATGTTACGTGTGGTACACTAGCTGAATTATGCAATGGATTCTGTTTGGACACGGGTTATACCGAAATAGATTTCTCTCATATATCGCCATGTTGGATAGAGGTTGCCTATGTTAGAAAGCTATGTAAGAAAAATCTATCTTACATAGCATTCACGCGACTTGACGTCACAATGGCTCAACAATGACGTGACGTCACGAATACGGTAAACTCTGATGCCGGAAAGAGAAAACGACGGCGTGATAAAATTAAAACCTTTCACAAAATTTTAACCATAAACACCAGGAAGAGGAGATTAATTTTTCTGCACAAACGTTGTTTGCAAATATAGGGTATGCTTAAACTTGCTGTCTAATTCGTTTTCGTCAAAAAAGCTCAAGGAAAAAGTTGAAATTTCAAAATGGCAGCCTGTTTAAACATATTTTCATGGTTTTTGAGCTTATTCGGGTAGTTGATATGAGAGAAAAAGACTCTTTCATTATGTGTGTATGTAGGATAAGGATATTCCACCCTCGGGATCACAAAATGTGGTAAAACCCTCGGCAAGCAACGGGTTTCACCACATTTTGTGACCTTTGAGTCTTATAATATACCAATGATGGTTAAAAGTACACAATAAGTGTTGATCGGAAGCAATGTAAACATTGAAGACCTGCTTTATAATAATTAACAAGTCACTAAGTTTATCACACAATGTTCACCTTACGTTTATACAACCGGTAAAAAAAGGGCAGTGTGATATCTTACGCAGGTGAATGAGATGATTTGCAGCTGTTCCTAGAATTAGAGACTCTGTTTTTTTTTATGTAAGAACGACATATGTCAAAATGTGTTAATTACTATGACGCGTGACCGTAAACTTGTTTTTTAATGAATTTTAGCAACATCCGAATAACTGAGTACATGTGTACCTGTTCCAACCTACTGACCTACATATATAGCTACCTACCGACCTATTCCTTCACTCTCCTGTATGACGTCAGTGTGACGTTACGGGAAAAGGGATTCGAGAGATGCAAGTTGATGTTCATATTTTGCCTGTAGTTTGATCGATTTTGAGTTCAGATTATGGTTTTATTGATTCTTTGTTATTCTCTGATATTTTTCTGTGCAATTGTAATAATAAATCTGTTAAATTTTGATTAATTTAAAAAAATGATAATGAAAAAAGGACGGTATGAGGAGATTATCAGAACTATTTAATGTAAAGATAGTGCCCGACGTTTGAACAACAATGGCTCTTAATCCACGGCTTTAAGTACTGTATGATTACTTATTTCTTCTTCTTCTTCTTCTTCTTATTGTTTGGATGATTCCATCAATGTTGATGGTTACATCATCTGTCTGTCGGTAAAAGCACAGTGGCATGAGAAAAGGTTAATTACAGTGATTTTTTTTTTTTTGTGCGGTTAAGATAAAATAAGGGGGGTAAGAGCTGGCTTGGTGTTTAGTTGATGAGGGCTTCAAGGGCTACGTAGGGAATATGTGCCTTGAAGTCCTCGAGTGTAGTGCAATGTACTGCTGCTACAGGAAGGAGATTCCACTGTGTTATTGTGTGTGGGAAAAGGTGTCCTTTGTAGCAGAGATTTGTTTGAAGGTGTGTATGTGCGTGTCTGGTTCTGGGATCTGCTGGGGTGAGGATAGATGTATGGTCGACGGCTACTGTATGGTGCACTATTTTGTAAAAGAATATTAGTCGTGTTTGCAGCCGCCGTGTTTGTAATGTTGGCCATTGCAGTTGGTGTAGCATGTCTGTTACTGAACTAGTGTTATGGTATTTGTTGTTGACGTATCGTACTGCTCTGCGTTGTGTTTTTTCTAACTGTTGAATTTGATTTGTATTGTGTGGGTCCCATATGGAAGAGCAGTATTCCAGTTTGGGTCGGACAAGTGCTTTGTATGCATGGTCTTTTATGTGTGGTGAGTTGATTTTTAAGTTGCGTTTGAGGAACCCTAGTGATTTGTTAGCGTTTGAGGTGATGTTGTTGATATGTTTGTCCCATTTTAAGTTGTTTTGTAATGTAAGGCCTAAGTATTTGGTTGAGTCGACTTGTTGGAGTGTGTGATTGTGAAGAGTATAGTTGTGGTGTATTTTGTTGCGTTTTGGTGAGATGTTGATGATGTTGCACTTGTCAGGGTGAAATTTCATTAGCCAGTCAGTTTCCCATTGTCCCGCTGCGTCTAGGTCTTGTTGTAGTTTTGTCGTGTCGTCCTTGTTGTGGATTGTTTTGTATATGATGCATTTGACTGTATGATAACTAGTGATTAGTATGTCAATTGCTTGCGATTTTGTTGTATGATCATTACATGTATGAATGGCAACAGGTTGCTTCCTATTGTTATTACAGCAGTTTAACAGTATCCCGGATACATGTACAGGTACGTCTGACATACATGTACATCCAATTCATTATTTAAAGGCCCAATATACGTAATTTCAGGAAAGTTTTCGTGATTCTGAAAAATTATTTAAAAAAATAAATCCAGTTGATAACCATGCAAAAATAAGCATAAAACGAAGTAAACCTGAGCGGTAACTAACAAGAAACTCTTGACCGAAAAATCCAAAGAATTGAAAATAATTCAGGTGTGGCCAACTTTAACAACAAGCCGAAGTAAGAAGACAGTTCAAAATGGACGCGTGTTTACAAATACCGAGTTTCAACTGTTGTTGTACCGGTAACCGCGTATGAATTAATCTTGAATATTACTGATATTAGTTAATCTTAACTAAATCTATAAATATAATAAGTTATTAGGCCTGATTTTTGCTTCAAGTTTTACCGAAACCCCTGGATATCGAGGATGGAGTGATTCATATGTGTTGCAATAACGTTTTTCATAATTGCTATGAAATTATTAAAACTTGATATTGTAACACAAGGCGCATGCATGAAAACATATACGTATTTACGCACACATATTGTGATGTTTTACCTTTAAAAATGTTACATAATTCAGAGAGATTAACTCTAGAATTAACTAAATTGAATATATACATGTAAGTAAAGAGGTTAGTCTTTAATTGAATTATATAGTTTACCAAATACTAACTATCTCAGGAATCTTACATGAAACGCATCTTTTTTGCGAGGAAACTGGAGTACCCGAAGAAAACCCACGTCATCGGGCAGATGACCACCTACCTTTTCACGTCCGGTCGGGGAATCGAACCCCGGCCGCCTTAGTGAAAGGCTATCCACTGTACCACCCGACCACCCGATGGAGATCGGGATAAAGAACCATTGTCTTCGTCTTCTTCGGTCTTCGGTCACTCTGAACTCTGAGTGTTCAGAGAAGCTATGAATAAGGGCTACATGGACATGATAATATGGTGTACGTCGCGGGGAGGAGGAGGGGGGGGGCATTATCGCTCATATAATAAGGAAACTCCACGTTTTGTTTCTTGACGCTTACTTTGAGCTCAATGATGGAGACACCAAGAATCGTGGTTATCTGTACCAAGGGCAATCCACATTTTATAATGCCTAAAAACATGTAGAAGTGCCAGCGTTGTCATGTGCGCCCGTCATTCGGGACTGAGCCGTGGTTGTTCTTGCTAACTTTTCTCCGAGAAGCTCCAAATAAGGGAAAATGATCAAGGAAAAAGCGCGTGATGGCGATATAATGTTTTTCGTCCCGTTAAATATATCAAATCAAACGCTATCACAAAGTTGAGGCATCAAAAAAACAAAAGACTCCTCAACAAATTAAACTACTATGGCATCCGTAACAGCACACTCAACTGGATCTCAAGTTTTCTCTCTGACAGATCTCAGCAAGTAATCCTAAACGGCACATCTTCATCTAAAGCCTCTGTAGATTCCGGGGTTCCTCAGGGAACAATTCTTGGTCCCACCCTCTTCCTTGCTTTCATTAATGACCTTCCTGAAATGGTGAATTCACATGGCAAACTTTTTGCAGATGACTGCTTATTATTTAGATGTATCAAAAACGACAGTGACAACGAAAAACTTCAAACAGATTTAGATAACCTACAAATCTGGGAAAACCTATGGCGAATGGAATTTAATTCTTCGAAGTGTACCACTATCCACATATCTAAGAAAAAGAAAAACACCAAGAACCACACATACACCCTACATAACCAACTGTTAGAAAACACCTCCCACAGTAAATATTTGGGATTAACACTACACGAAAACTTGGACTGGGGCGAACACATTAACACAATTACAGCAAAAGCAAGCAGGACACTAGGCTTTCTTCGACGTAACTTGAAGTCATGCTCCAACCCAGTTAAATTCATTACATACACCACATTAGTGAGACCACAGTTAGAATATGCATCACCTGCCTGGGATCCACATAAACAAGCACATAAAGATCAACTCGAACATGTACAGCGAAAAGCAGCCCGCTATATCTTAAACAATTACACAGACAGATCTCCAGGCACCGTCAACAACATGTTAAACATATTGGAACTTGACTCTTTAGAAAACAGACGAATTGTAGCACGATTAACTTTACTTTACAAAATAAAAAATACCCATGTATCTATTCCCACACAAAATATTCTAACACAATCTGACAGAAGAACACGGGGGCCACATAAATTCAAACAAATACAAACAAAGACAGATCTCCTGAAATACTCCTTCTTTCCACGTACCATCATCAACTGGAACAGTTTACCCACTCACATAGCCGCTAGCGACACTCTCTCCTCCTTCAAAACCAGCTTAGCCAAACACGTCCACCCGCCTCCATAATTTTTCTGTAATTGACTGTCTTTTTAATTGTACATGTAAAATTTTTATACATTAGAAAATGAACAAAAAAATGATAATAATTATGTTTTTTGCACATGCGCTCAGGAGGGATGTTGTACACTCTTGTCTAAGAGTTTATTCCCTTAACGGAAGAAGAAGAAGAATCAGTATAGTCTCATTCAACCAGACTCTTGTTGAGTTTCATCGTGATCAAGCGTCTGGTTGAATGGGACTCTAGATCTGTTCCTGTATATACCCTTGAACATCCGGTTTTCGACGGGGTAATCGATTACCGCAGAAAGCAGACGAAACAACGGTGATTAAATATCCCATTATTATCTATCCAATAGTCTATCTTTTACCTGACCTGTACAATTGTTTCTCTGTCAATTCGTTATTTCCTCATTACAATGTCCGTACTTTCCTACTGCTACTCGTCATGGGGGCCGCCATGACATTATATTGTGTTATCGACGGTAGTGCTCCCTGGCTTTTCAAAAACATTGAAGACAACACCAGTCGAATTTTGTCGAATTTTGTAACAGGGAAACATTTTCAAAAACCAACAAAGTTTTAAATAATTATCCTTCAGAAAATTCACATTTTAGATAAGATAAGGTAAGTTTATTCTGGTGCAGAACATTTTATAGTCCTCTATACCAGACTCAAAAAACAGATATTGTTATACATATATACAGAACACATATTAAAATACAACATGTACATACTAGTTTAAGATTAAATTTCAGTCCAGTATATTACACTATGTTTAATATAGTTATTTCAGCTTTGAAGTTATAAAAAATATCTTGTTTTTTTCCAATGATTGTCCAGATCGTTTATATTGGGTGCGGATACTATTGATACAGGTAGGCTGTTCCAATATTTTACTGTTCTTATTGAAAAAGAATTTTTCCTTGCTGCTGATGTTGCACGAATAGGGTAGATTGCTTTGAGTTTCCTCTTCTGCTGTGTCTCTGTGATGCATCTTCCCATAAAACGACGGTGTTACGACATTCCTTGTTGTATATCCCATTAATTATCTTGTACAATTCAATCATTTCTCCTCTAACTCGTCGAAAAGACAATGTTTAAAGTTTAAGTTTTTCCAATCTTTCGCAGTAGCTTAGGTTGTTCATGCCCGGAAGACACTTTGTAGCCCTGCGTTAAACGCCCTCAATTTTTGATATAAATAATTAGTTTTAATATTTTTTCAACGGAAGTAACGCCAGTCAACATTTTATTCGTATAATTATCTGATCAAAACACTGCGTTGCATATCATTACATCCTTTTTATGGAAATCGTATACCATAGCATTTCACTGGGTCTCATGTAAAAACAACTATTTTCCATTTTTTATGAGATAATACAATCTAAAATTTGCCCTTTCATAGCGTTTTATTTATAACACAGCATAACCTTCGCTTTACTTAAATTTTAAAAATTAATTTTGCCTTGCTTGTGATATATCGCTAAAAATCACATGATCAGACTCGGGACATCTGGCCCTATGTTTACTAATTATAAGCGTTGCAAATTTAACTGAGGCTCTGAACGCTGCAGGTAAGGTTTTAAAGATGTATATAAAATGGATTTTACGGAAGTATATATTCAATTTGTGATAAAATTACCTGTTTGAAACTCAAAGTCTACTTTTCTTGGTCAAAGCGTTTCTTGTTGTGTGGGCATAATTAGGCAGACGACACCTGGTGAGAAATCACGCGAGAATTTACGAGATATTTACAAGATGGTAAAGTCGTCTGAAACTCCATGTCGTCGGTAACGTATACGTAATGCCTGACCATACATGATAAATAAGGAGGACAAACCAGTATCAATCAATCTTCTTTTGTTTTGTAAACTGACAATCCTCTTGAATTTTGTATGAGCGGAGGGAACCTAGGTGGGATAAGTTTGAGAATTCTACAAGAAAAATAAATGTTTTGAATTTTTCACTGATCATATTTTTGACAGCATTATGTATACAGTCGGTCATGTTAATTTTTTTAAATCAATTCAATATACACGAATATCAAACTCTGTGTTGGTATATATGCACAAACGCAGATCATACAATGGACATAGACTAGTACATATACACTTGGTACGTATAATTACAATAACGATCTTTTCATAACCGCATTACGGTCGATACACACCAAGGTTCTAATACCCCTAAGTATGATCATCCAACCTTATATTTTGTTGTTTAATCAACGATTTAATCTCTGCTGTCTTAATCAATTATAATTGCATATACAATGTATTTGATACAGTATGACGTCACAATCATTGTTTAAATCTCACAGGTACACGACAGTCAATATACAAACGTATTAATGATTTAGAATTTCTGTCAAGCTGATCATGCTTAAAGTCTACTGAACTCTTTACATGGGTTTAAAACCTAATCAACCGTGTGTTCGATCGTTATACACCGTTACAAGGACATACAATAGTCAACATAGAAATCGGGACGACATTTTTAAGCTGTATAGTTTAACTTCCGTCTTACGAACTACACGAGATTTCCAAGATGGGCATAGTTGACCCCCATCTCCTGCTTCAGACCATTCTGTACTTTACGACCTGTGTGATTGGGCTCGTTGTGTGTGTTCCTTTCGGAGTATCACGGGTGAGGATTTCTTTTTATCATGAATACAATTAAACAAAATAGCAGTAGGCTAAGTATTTATAAAGCCTTATTACCCAAAACATATATATATGTACAAAGTTTCTTCATTTAATATCATTTTTGTGGCCATTTGTAGTGTCTTTAGTAGCAGACGAATAGAAAAGTATAATTTCCATTATTTTCAGTGATTCAAATAGTACATTTATTGATTTATACTGACGTCACACAATCATGTTTCCAAAGCCAAACACATGTATTCAATGAAGATGTTCAATCTTATTCTCTACTGAGCCTCTTTTTATTGAATTACCAAACCTTATTAGTCTGATCAAATTGATATCTATACATTTTTATATTAAAATGATGTATTAAATGTCGATAGCATGATTTGACTATAAGAAAATGGGTATATGTAAACATTAAATACCCATTGTTATGAATTAAAAACCAATCAGAATAAAACCAGTACCCAGTTGTTCAAAGGGTGATAAGCTTAATTCCTATTTAGCGACATTTTTCAAATTTTAATCATTCTATCAACATACAAGGTAAGATCTTTAAATTTGGCAGGTTAATTGATCATGACACTATTAGATATTTGAATGATATCTGCAAAGTTGTCACTAAATCTATGGTTTTGTTTTAAAGTTACAGGATCCTTAACATTTGCCCTAGTCACTGATTAAGCTAATCACCTTTTGAACAACTGGGCTCAGATCGTAAGATCGGAAGAATTTTCACATTACAATTATATACAACATATTTCATTATACAAAAAAAAATCCACTTTTACACACACTTTCATAACACTCATTTCACTCCAATATAAGGTGTCATTTTATTTATTGTACATGTAATTCTATGTAGAAAAGAAATGAGAATCATGCAGATACAGGGGAAAAGAAGGGGGGAAATAATGAGATGCAGAAAGAACGTAGAAAAGATAGAAACGGAACAGAGAAAAAGGGAGGTGGGGAGAAAAAAGAAAGACAGATGGCTGAGAGGTACACAGAAGAAAGTGAAAATACGAAAAAAAATGCAATAAATTATAATCTGGTATTATTTAGATACTATGTATGTAAAAACCATATCTTAATGTTTTTTACAGTTTTTTTCCGTATTAAGAGAGTGTCACAGTGAAACTATATAAATGTACTTACTTTGACGCACTCAGTATTATATATAAACAGATAAATAAGCGCAGTGATGAATTAGCGCATTCTACCACTAGCCCTCCACCTCTAGGTTGCGAGTTCGAATCCCCGGTGGGATAGTTGCCAGGTACGGACCGTAAGTCGTTGGTTTTTCTCCGGGTACCCCGGCTTTCCTCCACCTTCAAAACCTTGCACGTCCTTGAATAACCATGACTGTTAATAAGAAGTAAAACTAAATAAACTAAGGTACTGTTACTGTACAAGATACAAGGATTTTGTTTAAGGATGTACACTTCTGAGGTTTCAGTCACGTTCAAGTCTCAAACTACAAAATTCACTTAAAATTGCTTATTATGTCATATTGGTATGTTTGACCGATCATAGCAAAAAAATTAGCACACTGACATAGCATTGTCTTTGCATTTTCTGTCATGCCTTGAACTCGCTTATCCAAAAATGTATATGAGAAAAAAAGTTTGATACAGGAAAATTTTGACTTCTCAGACGTGTACATCCTTAAGTCGCATATTTAAAACAATAAACATTAGAACTGTAGTTCTATTATTGCAACAAACTAAATGATTCAAACTAATAAATAACATGACATGGATAACAAACATGCAGGTAAAGCAAAATGAGTAACAAGTAAGCAGATATCACAGAAATTAGAAACTTTAGCATAAGTTAAATGCTAAAAAAAAAAAAGAAAAGAAAAGACAGCAGCACATTTAGACCAAATAAACCAAAATTAACGCATTCAAAATACTTGGACTTGATGTAGAACGCATTACACAGAAACTGTTCTTAGTGGAAGCATAACTTAGCGAAATGCTTTCATCGCCAAAATCGTTGAAATACGACCAGCACTGAAATATATTCCTTTACAGAAAAAAGATCTGATTTTGTTAAGATTAATTAAAAAATAACTGTGACGTACAATATTTTACTTTACATTTCGAGCTACATTGTATTTAATATAATAACTGAAATTAATCTATATCTATCTATGTATGATTTTGTTTAATTCATTTTTTCGGCATACTGTATCTATTACTAAATTTGAAAGATGCAGCATATGTGTGTGTTACAAATGTACGTCATCTTTCAAGATATACATGTAAGGGGTGGCAGACTCTGCTGTCCCCGAGGTTTGCTGGAGCCTCCACAGCCACAGTTAATCTCATTTGAGTAGTACTGGCACAGTGCATAATATACACATGTTTGTAGTACACGATTGGAAATTTTACAGAACTAGTTTATGTTTAATTCTAAATTCATAGAATAAAGGGGTTTACGCACCTGACCCTTCCGCTTCTGATAAGATTTGAAAATTTTATTCCCGCCTTTGGCCCCTAGCATCACTGAAGAGTCCTGGGAGGACGAAACAGCTGTATGATAGATTTTTTCGGCATATTGTATCTATTACTAAATTTAAAAGGTGTAGCACATGTGTGCTACGTCATATTCCTATTATATATATAATTTGTCTGAATACTCATCAATATGTCAATATATATAACAAATCGTTATTTCGAATTTTTTCATTTTTTTTTTATTTCATAATCCCATCTCGATGGGTCTAGTGCGTAATATAAGACTCTTTCATGGCCAGGGGTGTAAGATAGGGAAATTCCACCCGAGGGGTTTTCAAATTTGGTAAAACCCGAGGCTTTGCCGAGGGTTTTGCCAAATTTGAAAATCCCGAGGGTGGAATTTCCCTATCTTACACCTTTGGCTATGAAAGGGTATTTTTCTCTCATTTCAAGTACCTGAATAAGCTCAAATACCATGAAAATACTTTTGATTGGCCACCATTTTGAAAATATCAACTTTTTCCTTGAGCTTTTTTGACGAAAACAAATGATACAGCAAGATTAAGCATACATGTACCCCATATTTGCAAACATAGTTTGCACAGAAAAAACAATCTCAGCTTTCTCATGTACACGGTTAAAATATCGTGGAAGGTTTTAATTTCACCACGTCGCCATTTTTCCTTGTTGGCATCAGATTTTACCGAACTCGTGACGTCACGTCATTGTTGAACCATTGTGACGTCACGCCGGGGCTGTATTGCATGGGTAGGTGTGTAATACAACCACAGCGATCATAGGTGTATTGCCCTAGACAAGGCCAGTATTACACGCCTACAAATGAGAGAAACGTATATCCGATATCGCGTTACAGATACATTGTATGTTAATAATATATATGCACACGCAAGAGTTAATACTTTATTTTTGACACTTTATTCTCTTTAAGTAACTTCGTTGTGATTGTATCAAGATTTCAAGATTTTATCAATTCACCAAACACGTGAAAATGTGTAACATGAAGATATATTGACACTCAAAAAGAAATAAGCGTGACAAATTCAAATTTCAAATTTAAATTTTTTTTTCCATTATATACAAAACATTTTTATGTTTGATATATCAGGCTACGTGTGTGTACATTGTAAGTGCCTTACTTTACTTTAATCCTTGACAGTCGATATTCAGTGGAAATTGTCTCCTATACGCATCGCTGGATTGGAATTTAAAAGGAGACCAATTCACTACGAAGTACTCCCCGTCCTCCAACTGTGACTTCCCAATATACCTGTGTGTTTTTGGCTGCATATTCTACGCTTTTGGAGTCGGTTGTTACAATGCATATGCCACTTGGAAGTCCCGCCAGGACCAATTCATCCCGTAAGTGTTCTGATTACGGCCCAACCTCGATATCTCGAACTTGTATTACTCGAAGACCCCATTTAACTCGAAGTATGTTGTTGGTTCATGCCAAGCTATCATTCAAATGATGTAAAATCACAATGACTTCATACCGAAATCACACCGACATCATACTGAAATCACACCGACATCACACTGAAATCACAATGACATCACACTGAAATGATGTAAAATCACACTGACATCATACCGAAATCACACCGACATCATACTGAAATCACACTGACGTCATACTAAAATCACACGGATATCAGTGGAATGCGCCCCAGTGTACATGTAATTTCTATCTTCCATGTATCAAGTATAATTTCTGTTAGACTGATATCCTTGTTAGTTCAAATGTTAAAATATTTCAGTATGATTTCAGTATAATTTCAATCTGATATATGCTAATACTGACAAATCTCGGACCTAATTATTCCATTTCTTTAAATACAGATTCCAGATGTGGGTTTGGCCATTCGTCCTTGTGAACTCAATCATGTCCTTCCTGGTCCTTGTTTGTGCCAGTATGATCAGTGTTGGTATCTCAGCAGTCTGCTCGGAGCTTAGCAACGGCAAGCTATACAAAGGGTTCGTATCACATACTTACCATGCATGATCTCTACTTATATAATAAGTTATACTAAAATCTTAAGAATACGACTATACAATGGTTCGTATGGCGTACACGGTCTCCACTTAGTAATGCTATTATCTAAGAAACTCGTCTAACAAAAGATTCGTATCAAATACCTACCGTGTACACGGACACTACTTAGTAATGCTAAAATCTTGCGAATACGCCTATACAATGGTTCGTTTCGCGTACACGGTCTTCACTTAGTAATGCTAAAATCTTAAGAAACTCGTTTCTATAAAAGGTTAACGTTCGTTCCGCATACTTACCGTGCACATGGTCTCTACTTAGTACATTGTAACATTAAAATATTAAAAATACGAAGTGGTTCGTATCGCGTACACGGTCTTCACTTAGTAATGCTAAAATTTCAAGAAACTCGTCTACACATACAATGTACGTGTACACGGTCTCTTAGAATTAATAGGACCGACTGTACACGGGATTCGTATCGTATACTTGTGGTGTACCCGGTCTGAAGGTACATATACAATTAATAAGTAATGCCAAAATCTTAAAAAGAACATGAACACTCGAAAATCAATATACACTTTAAAGGGGCATCCCGGGGAAGTCTACAATGAATTTATTGAATGAACATGCTGTCTGCACTACCAGATGCATTTTCCTGTTATTACAATATTCAAAGTCCTCTCAAAATGTGTTTATTAGCCACTTGCAAAATTGCATTTCTCGGGAAAGCCCGATAAAAATAGCGATGATCACGCGTCAATCACGTGACTATTTTGTCGCATGTCGACGAAGGGGCCCAACGGGAGGGGACGCGTAATGTATAGGTACGATGATGAACCAGACACAAAGTCCGTGTATCAATTTATTGAATCATATTCACATTAATAATCAGACGTTAATTACACACGATATTCATATGAAGAAATTTATGTCGGCATCTCTGCATCAGTTATCGACATCAGTACCTGACTGAGACCGTTAGCCATGCATTGTCAGAAACCAATACGACATTGCACTATCTTACATTGTACGTTTAACAGTGTCATGTGGGTTTCCGATGATGACAACCATAGGGCAAACCTTAATTTCTGTAAAAAGTTATCTTCACGAATCCTCATTTAGAACCATTTCACAAAAGGTGTGCATGCATTGAAAAGTGCAAAAATAAAATGAAATGATTCCGATTTTTTTATACAACTCGATGTTTTGAAGATTTTTTTTCAGACTTTCTATATATTCATCTAAAATCTATCCAACTTTCAGCGTCAACATACTTTAACACTTACAATTATATATGTATCACGGAAGTCCGTGCACTCATATGACGCACCACGCAATAAACATGTAGAATACATGTATAATATATATATCAAATTTGGAACTTGTCGAGAAGATAATTGTCCAATACTTAATCCATTTATATATGTTATGATTCATTTTACTTTTTCTATGTAAATTTAAAGGTTCGTTAACATTTTCAACACAACTGCAGACATGGGACATACATGTATATGATTTTTTTTTAATGAATTAATGACTTCACTTATATAATGCATATATTTTGATTCATATCAAATCCAATACCGGGGTCCAAACCCGATAATATTTGTACAATCCGTATTTTAAAGATTAGGTATGACAAGAATTTTTTATCCGCACATGATGACATAAATTTATTCATTTTGTCCAAATTGAATATGTATACATTAAACTCAATCGCCCGGGATACCGGCGTTCCCATACGGTTTTTCTTGTATGTGAAAAGGTCTTTCTCTTCAGCAATATAATTCAATAATGCCGTTTTACTGGAATATTATAAAGGGAATATTACAATACACGCTTTCAAGTTTTACACACGCATTTCATGTAACAGAGGAATGAAAGACTTATCCCTTGGGAAGCCCCAAAACCAAATCAAAACTGTGTCACCGGCTATCCAGAAGAAAACTGTAACAATGCAAACAATTGGGCTGTTAGTCTCTCCCTTGAATACTTCCCATCCCTCATTATGCTTCCGTAATATAATCCTTACGTTAAAATTTGACCTTTCGGCCACTTTTCGCTTGGTAGTTACATGTACAAATGTAGGTCACGCGGATCGCCATTTTTTGTTTACCGATTTAGCTTGTTATGCGCATGCGTTATTATATGTGATGCAAAAAAATTTGCATGTCCAAATCGTTGATCAACGAATAGTGATTCCCTTTTTTAATTATTAATTAAAATTTTTGAGAACATATTTCAGCGTAAATCGCCCATTAATTTTCCACAAGAGTATACATTTAATTCATATATACAATAATTCTAAATATTAAGCATAAAAAAATATAGTTTTAACGTGATGCCTCTTTAAACATATTGTGAAATAAGATATTTTGTGGGGCCATAATTTTGTGGTTTCCCGACAAACCGGAATTTGTAGATTATGCATAAACCCAAATATGTTAAATCAGTAACTTGATGGATTCTATAGGAAGAATGTTATCAACGGAATACAAACCTCACGAAAATTAATGTTTCAAAGTAACATATAATTAGAGGAATTTTTCTATTACTGGTTTACGTGTAAAAGAAATATTTCATGGTAAATACTTATATGTTTAAGGGGTATAAAGAAAACGTATAAAGTAAATAAACAAAACTGTTTTGTTATTTATTAGATGTTCAGATGCACAAGATCAGGAATGGACGGACGCGAAGGGAGATAACTACAACACTGGTTATTTCTATAACCTGCTCGAGGTGGCTGAGGTAAGGCACAGTGTATTTTATAAATTCCTAATAGATATATATTGCAAACACGACAGTACAATACATATAGTTGAAATGCTAATGTTGGTCGTCAAACATTTAATACAGCGTCATACGTCTTAAACGTAGAGACACTGTTGCTGAATATATTCTGTTTGTTCATATAAATTATTTCTCATTATATTCCCCATTCTTTTTTTAAACTGTTGCCCCGGACAGGTAAACGTTGTCTCCAGTCATTTGTTACTGTCTCGTTCTTTTTCGGCTAAAGGTACATGCGTGAACGCCTTTTCCATTGGGACCTCATTAATTGCTTACATGCGGAAACTGCCATTCGGAACTCCTCGTTCGATTCGGTCATCGATTGAAGAACTGAAATCGGGACGAGGTTTCCGAATGGGGAAATTGGAGATCGAAAACGCCACGTTCTTGGCAAACAAATGATGTCACAGTGGTTACCATAATTGGAAGCAATTCATGTTTACAAAAACAAAAACAAAAAACAATAAACAAATGACTTTTTTTTTTACTTTTCTCTATAGGTGGCCTGTTGGATATGTCTGTGTGTGTGGCTGATCCAAGTTGGATTAGGAATAATACGTATATTTAGAAACAGGCGAATGCGGTCGAATCTCCAGAAGGACGAAACCCATGACAAAAAGACAATCACGAAACACGAGGCCAAACAATCAAAGTATTAACGCTGGCCGGGGTCAAGCTTACGTTTGTTTTAATGTTTATGTAGAATGGCCCTTTTGTGATTATCCAACGATTGTTCATCAAAGTAAACAACATATAGTATTAGTGGTGGTATCACTACATTCATCGTAATGTGAATTAAGAAAAATGGTACTACTTATTCTATAAACTTTTAAACAAGCCGTGATATTTTCTCTTCTTGTGCCTGAGCGCATGTTTAGGGGAGGGGTCTTATAATGCTGGAGGAAACCGGAGTACCCGGATAAAACCCACGTCCTTGGGCAAGCGACCCTTTCTCACGTCAACAGTGAAAATCGTTTTTGTTTGTTTGTTTATTTTTTCAATAGTCAAATATTACTGTCATCATTTAACCACTGAGCTTTTTTATGTTGAATAAACATTTTTTTTTTATATTTCGCTACCATTAAGGTTTTCGATCAACCTTATTTAAACAAGATATTCAGATATTAGACTACGTCACAGTCAAAGTGGTAGAGTATCGGAAAGAAATGACGATCTGGTTAAATCAGATTAGTTTGTGATGTTAAAGGCCCCAATATACGTAACTTCAGGAAATTTTTCGTGATTCTGAAAAATTATGAAAAAAAGAATTGATAACCATGTAAAAATAAGCCTAAAACGAAGTAAACCTGAGCAGTGACTAACAAGAAACTCTTGACAGAAAAAACCAAGGAATTGAAAATCATTCAGATAGGGCCCACTTCAACAACAAGTTGAAGTTAGAAGACAGCTCAAAATGGACGCGTGTTTACAAATACCGACTTTCAACTGCAGCTGACCCGGTAACCACGTAAGAATTAATCTTGGATATTGCTGATAGCAGTTAATCTTAACTAAATCTTTAAATATAAAAAGTTATTAGGCTTGATTTTCACTTCAAATGTTTTACCGAAAGTTACGTATATTGGGCCTTTAAATGCAGAGAAATGTATATTTTCTTTGTTGGTTTCTGATGACCTATGGTGTATGTGACTTGAAAAAAAATGTTTCGCTTTTGGAAATGTATTTTGAACTTATAACGTAAATCACTAACTTATATAAAACTTAAAGGCCTAATATACGTAACTTTCGGCAAAACTTGAAGCGAAAATCAAGCCTGATAACTTATTATATGTATAGATTTATTTAAGATTAACCGATATCAGCAATATTCAAGATGAATTATTTCGCGGTTACCGGTACAGCAGCAGTTGAAACACGCTATTTGTAAACACGCGTCCATTTCGAACCGTCTTCTACCTTCGGTTTGTTGTTGAAGTGGGCCCCACCTGAATTATTTTCAATTCTTTGGATTTTTTTGTCCAGAGTTTCTTGTTAGTTACCGCTCAGGTTTACTTCGTTTTAGGTTTTTTTTTTGCATGATTATCAACTTGATTTTTTTCAGAATTTTTCAGAATCACGAAAATTTCCCTGAAGTTACGTATATTGGGCCTTTAAGTCCAAAACTAGCTGTAACAAATTCTCAGGTCCCTGTGTTTCTAACAACTGAGCTAGGAGGAATTCATTGTGTATAGCTCATTCGTAACATGCGTAACCCGGAAAGCCGGAGGTCCCGGGTTCGACTCCTGGCGGAAGCATTGACAGAAGTAATGACTTCTGTTACATGTACAATGACACCTACGTATACATAGGGACCTCCGGCTTCATATTATTGTGCTCAACCGAATAAATCGAATTTACACGCTTAGTTTCTTTCAATACAAGGTTTTTTTTTGGCGAGGGTTAGAAAAGACGAAAAGGCGAGCCATCTTCGTCTTTTTTTCGTCCGGAGCAAAAAATAAAACCTTGTATTGTAAGATACTCACCTGTATTCTGTTTATCCTGCCGCCATTTAACACAGATATGCAATTTATCAAAGCAAAAACGTCATTTATTTACCTTTTATTTCCCCAAGGCCATATGCGCCGGATATGTAGCGTAGGGAAATACCCATTCTGACCTATTTACTACTTTCAGAAAGTCAAGGCGCAATACGATATAGTTCTATTCTTTTTTGATGGTACAGAGAGTAAATTCACGCATATGTTCATGAAAGTATTACACCAATGAATTTAATTTCCGATATTCAACCGTTTTAAATACCATGATAAATTCATAAGCCAATCAAGAAATATTTTTACATTTTACAGTCCCATCAGAACGGGGAAAGTTCACGTGCAACGGATAATTAGCATTTTGTATTATCGGATAAAGCACATCGTCGGAAACCCACGGTACACTGCTCTGGCGTTTGTGTCCCGTGGGCTGAAACGGAAAGAAACTGTCGTTTCCGTACTAAAAATAATAGCCAATAATATCGCTTCTTTCATCCGTGGCCTAACATCCGGTCGGGATATCCCGTACGTACAAAACAAACCAATATGGCGACGGCATCGCCTGCCAAGAAAACGTGTGGGTTGTGTTAAAACAAAATAAGGGACAACAAGTCATATCGGACGTTGGCATCGACGTTATGCCTTGATAAATATAACAAAGTTTATTCGTTGGTCCCTATCAACCCGGAGATCGCTGGGTCTGTTAATCGCGATCGCTGGTCACACCACATAGGCTGAAAGGCCTGGTATACTACATGTAAACTTTTGCCTCCACCCGTCTTAACAGAAAGATGCACGTCTTTTTTCTTCAATAACGCGTCTATGGCTTTTTTTCTGGAACTCTTTAAAGCTGGTGATGCTAAATCTCTCTAAAATCTAAAATCTCTAGAAGACGCCATATTGGAAAATGATCTAGCCGAGTGCCTCTATAAAACGACCTCTCTGATTGGCCGAAATCTCCAAATAGACTTCTTTTCGGAGAAACGAGGAATTTCGATTGTTTTAGCCCACGGGACACAAACGCCAGAGCAGTGTACCGTGGGTTTCCGACGATGGATAAAGCACGGCTTGGCTATGGTGGCTATTATACGACGATCTGAAATAAAAAAAAATTATATATATATATAAATCACTGTAAAAAATGAACACTTTAAACAATGCAAATAAAAACTAAACTAAAAAAGGTCATATTTTAACAAGACAGATAGATACACTGTCCATAAAATCAAAAGGCAAAATTGGGTGTAGGTGAAAAAAATCGAGCCGTAAAATTTTTTTTTTCTATTTTTCTTTTTTTTCTATACTAATATGAGACTGTTACACGTGAAGTATTGTTAAATTTCAAATAAAATGTTTTTGCAGCCAAGATAATTAGAATGTGAGACTTCCATTCATTTTAATAACAACCCGTTGAACATGTTACTTTGTAAAAAAAAATACAATCAACATTGGTAAAAATGCGATACCGTTCATGCTTTTTTTTTTTATTAAAGTAATTGTTTTATTAAATTATTCAGTCGTCTGAAATAGCTTTTGTCTTGTTTTTTTTTTATCCAGTTTTGAAATGATTCGTGGATGGGAAATAGAAGAGTTAATGGAAATATGATAACGACTTTCTAAACAAATTAAAACCGATACAACTCCCGTCGAACGATACAAGGGAAGTAACTCGTCCTTATTTTGTCAGAAATTCAAGGTACATTGTACATAATTATAAACTTATATAAATGTCTGCTATTTAAATTACAAAACCTGTCGTTTTTTTCAGCAAATGTATATTTTTAGCGTGTAGAAAATGTCAACAAAGCCTATAATTGTTCGACATCTACCCACGCTTGGTACGAAATTATACAATGTTATTTTGACAAAGCTAAATTACCTGTTAATTTGCAATTGAGCAATCATAGAATACAACTCCTTTGGCACAGGTGCCACGCACGGACCTACGTCACTATGAAATGATTATCTGATCAATATTTTACCCATCTCAAATATAACCCCTCCCACTACTACATATCTGTGATAAGGGAAAGAAAGAACTAGCCTGAACGAGAAAATTGACCTATTTTCACTCTAAGCTCATTTTAGTCACCGAATAAAGTCAAATTCTTTACAGGCATGCCTCATTCTAAAGGTAAAACTTAAATCTTTCAGTCGATACCAAATATACCCCGTTACACGCCTGTTATAGTTTACTAGGCTGTCTTGAATCCGATGCTTTGAATGAAAAACAGTTCGATTGTTTAGAGGAAAAAAGACGTACACGTATCTCCAATATGGTGTGCTTAGAAGGACAGAGTCGTACCTCAAACTTATCAATTTTTAGATTTTCATTAATAATAATTTGGAGTGAGCTTTTCTGATAGAATTTGATTTGCACTGCATATCAAATAAAATGGTCTACTATAGTAATTCTTTTCTATCGCATATGTTTCTCACAACAAAACATCCATTCACATTCATGATATATAAATTCTATTAGACAGGGTCACTCCAAACTGCAGTCAGTCAGAATATAAAAATCTATTTTGAGATACTGTATGTAGACATGCCTAGCCCATGTGATAATTATGACGTCATACTAGCTATCTAGAGAAAAACAATGTTTGACCATATTTATAGTAAGTATTGCGAAATGCCACCGAGCTTTGATAAGATAGACGGTTTTTATAATATTTGTGATATTGTGGATAAACGGTTTGTAGGCGAATGAGCCACATATGTGGTTCGAAAACAAATACAGTGGCGTATGGAGCGGGAGGGGGAGGGGCCGGCAGGTACATTGTACATAATGGTAAACGCATATCGTTCTGAGTGTACATTTAGAGTTTCCAAATGTGCCTGACCCCTCACTTTTTGACAACTTCTTACGCCATTGAAATATGAATGAGCCACATGTGGTTCATTCAAAAACCATGGTGAATATTCAGCATATGGTTCAGGAAAATGAGCCACACGTTTCTTTTACAACTCGTTTCACGTCACTTTTGAAAAAAACCCATACAATCCACATTGTTAAATATGCATTATACCATTCATGCGTCTTTGTTTTTATTTAAAGTCATTGTTTATTAAATTATTCAGTCGTCTGAAGTGGCTGTTGTGTTTTCCCTTTTATCCGGTTTGAAATGATTCAAAGACAGAATAGTGCAGCACAGTAGCACCCGTCGAACGATACAAGGGACGTAACTCGTCCTTATTTTGTCAGAAACTCGAGGTTTAGTCGTTACCAGTCCGTTCTTGAAATATCGGCTTTCTAAATAAATAAACTTGTAATTTCTTTATAAGTACATGTATGCAAGTTTTCTTTTAGAAAATGTACACGTATAGCGTGTAAAAATGCTAACATACACTATGATTGTTCAACATCTACCCACGCTCAGTACGACATAAGCAGCTCGAATTCATCCACTGCAACTGGAAAGGTCCAGATTATCTTATGAAAACTAGATACGAGATAATCTCTTGAAACTATGATTGATGACCAAAAAACCATGCCAAAAAACAATAAGAAAAGGGTGCATTCCGATTTAAAACTAGTCGTACAAAAAAATGTAATATATTTCCTAATTTCCTATAAACTTCTGGAGCTTCGCCGTGGGCCCCTGTGCCCCCTACCTGGGCTTTGCCCTATACTCACTGGGGGCCATATGAGCCCCCCCATACCCCTTGTTAATTATTTTGCGTGTACCAAATGTTCTTCAAATAAATCGACTGTGATCGTTGATATGTATATTATGAATAACATATCCTGTTGTAAGTGAAGTACATATAATAGTACTCCATAAAACGAAGATGTTAAAATGTTGATTATTATATAGAGCCAGCTGCTTGCTAATTTCGTGGAAATGACATTCATTTCGCTTGGAGTGTACATGTTCATTTAAGAGTATTAAAAAAAAAATTCCATCGCGATTTTTGACAACTTCCTATACGTCACTGAAAAGTGAATGAACTACGTATGCTTTAAAAGAACCCGTGAATGAACAATACGTGATTCTATAGGGGGAACATAATGAATGGACCACATGTGGTCCAGGAAACAGCCAAAGTATGTAATACAGGGGAAAGACAACGTGAATAAACCACATGTGGGTCAGTAAAAAAGACAATGGGAATGGGCCACATGTAGTTCAGAATAAAGATATTGTGAATGGGCCACATGTGGTTCAGAATAAAGATACTGTGAATGGGCCACGTGTGGTTCAGAATAAAGATACTGTGAATGGGCCACGTGTGGTTCAGAATAAAGATATTGTGAATGGGCCACATGTGGTTCAGAATAAAGATACTGTGAATGGTCCACATGTGGTTCAGAATAAAGATACTGTGAATGGGCCACGTGTGGTTCAGAATAAAGATACTGTGAATGGGCCACGTGTGGTTCAGAATAAAGATACTGTGAATGGGCCACATGTGGTTCAAAATAAAGATACTGTGAATGGGCCACGTGTGGTTCAAAATAAAGATACTGTGAATGGGCCACATGTGGTTCAAAATAAAGATACTGTGAATGGGCCACGTGTGGTTCAGAATAAAGATACTGTGAATTGGCCACATGTGGTTCAGAATAAAGATACTGTGAATGGGCCACATGTGGTTCTGAATAAAGATACTGTGAATGGGCCACATGTGGTTCAGAATAAAGATACTGTGAATGGGCCACATGTGGTTCAGAATAAAGATACTGTGAATGGTCCACATGTGGTTCAGAATAAAGATTCTGTGAATGGGCCACATGTGGTTCAGAATAAAGATACTGTGAATGGGCCACATGTGGTTCAGAATAAAGATATTGTGAATGGGCCACATGTGGTTCAGAATAAAGATACTGTGAATGGGCCACATGTGGTTCAGAATAAAGATACTGTGAATGGGCCACATGTGGTTCAGAATAAGGATACTGTGAATGGGCCACATGTGGTTCAGAATAAAGATACTGTGAATGGGCCACATGTGGTTCAGAATAAAGATACTGTGAATGGGCCACATGTGGTTCAGAATAAAGATACTGTGAATGGGCCACATGTGGTTCAGAATAAAGATATTGTGAATGGGCCACATGTGGTTCAGAAAAAAGATACAGTTGTGGGATCGCACAACGTTACACGATGTGCGGTGGGCGCACGATTGGCGAACGGTGTATGCACGATGTGCGAACGATGCGATCATGGGCGATTATTTCTAACACACATGTGGGCGCACGATAGACTAACATTGTGCGATGACAATCGTGGTTGATGTAAATTTAGAAATGGTTTAACAATATATACGGTTTCGCGCTAGTTGTTTTAAACATATTTCTATATTTTAACTATTTACATCAGCTGATAGTTCTATCTATATATTTCTAAAAATTAATAATATTCTTTCTGTAGTTTTAGAAACAAACCAAATAGACACATGTATGTAAATTTTCAACTCATATTGACAAGTTATCATTCAAGTAAATATTGCCAGTTTTACCAAGTTACATATATAAACTGTACCTGTACATGGCAAAAATATATGTAGATGTCTCTGGCCCGGGGCACTTACAACACTCGCCTAGGTGTGAAAACACAGGTAAAGTATTGGGGAGGGAAGGGTTTTTCAAATAACTGATTATAAGAGTCCAGTTTGTTTTCATAACGGTCGCTCGGTAATGGCTGTCGTAGCGTTTCGCCGCACACGGGACAGGTAAAACTCCGGCATGTTATTTTCATATTCTGATACCTGGTAGCTTAACCTGCACTTGGCTGTCTTATGATCACTGTAATGTACTGTTTACTGTATATTGTTGAATTGACATAATCCCAATAAATATGATGCGAATTTAAATAGTTTTTGGACAAGAGGGTTCCATATGTTTTTCATTCCGTAATATGTATCGACCAATGGTACCACATCGTGCGTGTGTGCGATTTAATCGCACACATAAACGCACGATTTTTAGATCGCCCGGTTGTGCGCACCATGGGCGAACGATGTGTGCACGATGTATGCACGATGCACGCACGCAGTTTTTGGTGCGTTGTGCGATACCACAACTGTACTGTGAATGGGCCACATGTGGTTCAGAATAAAGATATTGTGAATGGGCCACGTGTGGTTCAGAATAAAGATACTGTGAATGGGCCACATGTAGTTCAGAATAAAGATACTGTGAATGGGCCACATGTGGTTCAGAATAAAGATATTGTGAATGGGCCACGTGTGGTTCAGAATAAAGATATTGTGAATTGGCCACATGTGGTTCAGAATAAAGATACTGTGAATGGGCCACATGTGGTTCAGAATAAAGATACTGTGAATTGGCCACATGTGGTTCAGAATAAAGATACTGTGAATGGGCCACATGTGGTTCTGAATAAAGATATTGTGAATGGGCCACATGTGGTTCAGAATAAAGATACTGTGAATGGGCCACATGTGGTTCAGAATAAAGATACTGTGAATGGGCCACATGTGGTTCAGAATAAAGATATTGTGAATGGGCCACATGTGGTTCTGAATAAAGATACTGTGAATTGGCCACATGTGGTTCAGAATAAAGATACTGTGAATGGGCCACATGTGGTTCAGAATAAAGATACTGTGAATGGGCCACATGTGGTTCTGAATAAAGATACTGTGAATAGGCCACATGTGGTTCTGAATAAAGATACTGTGAATTGGCCACATGTGGTTCAGAATAAAGATATTGTGAATTGGCCACATGTGGTTCAGAATAAGGATACTGTGAATGGGCCACATGTGGTTCTGAATAAAGATACTGTGAATTGGCCACATGTGGTTCAGAATAAAGATACTGTGAATTGGCCACATGTGGTTCAGAATAAAGATACTGTGAATGGGCCACATGTGGTTCTGAATAAAGATACTGTGAATTGGCCACATGTGGTTCAGAATAAAGATACTGTGAATGGTCCACATGTGGTTCTGAATAAAGATACTGTGAATGGGCCACATGTGGTTCTGAATAAAGATACTGTGAATTGGCCACATGTGGTTCAGAATAAAGATACTGTGAATGGGCCACATGTGGTTCAGAATAAAGATATTGTGAATTGGCCACATGTGGTTCAGAATAAAGATATTGTGAATTGGCCACATGTGGTTCAGAATAAAGATATTGTGAATTGGCCACATGTGGTTCAGAATAAAGATACTGTGAATGGGCCACATGTGGTTCAGAATAAAGATACTGTGAATGGGCCACATGTGGTTCAGAATAAAGATATTGTGAATTGGCCACATGTGGTTCTGAATAAAGATACTGTGAATGGGCCACATGTGGTTCTGAATAAAGATACTGTGAATTGGCCACATGTGGTTCAGAATAAAGATACTGTGAATGGGCCACATGTGGTTCAGAATAAAGATATTGTGAATTGGCCACATGTGGTTCAGAATAAAGATATTGTGAATTGGCCACATGTGGTTCAGAATAAAGATATTGTGAATTGGCCACATGTGGTTCAGAATAAAGATACTGTGAATGGGCCACATGTGGTTCAGAATAAAGATACTGTGAATGGGCCACATGTGGTTGAGAATAAAGATATTGTGAATTGGCCACATGTGGTTCAGAATAAAGATATTGTGAATTGGCCACATGTGGTTCAGAATAAAGATACTGTGAATTGGCCACATGTGGTTCAGAATAAAGATACTGTGAATGGGCCACATGTGGTTCAGAATAAAGATACTGTGAATTGGCCACATGTGGTTGAGAATAAAGATATTGTGAATTGGCCACATGTGGTTCAGAATAAAGATATTGTGAATTGGCCACATGTGGTTCAGAATAAAGATATTGTGAATTGGCCACATGTGGTTCAGAATAAAGATACTGTGAATTGGCCACATGTGGTTCAGAATAAAGATATTGTGAATTGGCCACATGTGGTTCAGAATAAAGATATTGTGAATTGGCCACATGTGGTTCAGAATAAAGATACTGTGAATGGGCCACATGTGGTTCAGAATAAAGATTCTGTGAATGGGCCACATGTGGTTCAGAATAAAGATACTGTGAATGGGCCACGTGTGGTTCAGAATAAAGATATTGTGAATGGGCCACATGTAGTTCAGAAAACAAATTTCATATAGGGGCCACTTGTTGATCAGGTAAAAGGCAACGTTGCTTTTTAACTATCTCGTAAACACTTTTTAGATATTGTCGTTTTATAAACCCAGCTGCCTGTTGATGCTATGTTTCTCTTTTACATAATACATTATGTTATTAATCCACTATATGTCGGAGAAAATGTTGAGGCAGGTATGGCCAGTTGGCCCTAGTTTTGCAGAAATAATTAATGTGTTCATAACACAATAAAAATGTATATGACGTGTACACACATGGTAGGAAAACTGAATCTATCTATGACAGACGTATGTTTCTGGAGGTTAGTATTCTAAAAAAAAAGCAAGGTCGTACGAGATCGTTAGACTGAGGAGACATAACATCAAGGGTCATATGAGGACGTCGACAGGGGAGACACAACAGCCAGGGTCATATGAGAACGGTGACAGGGGAGACACAACAGCCAGGGTCATATAAGGACGAGTGACTAGGAAGACACAACAGCCAGGGTCATATAAGGACGAGTGACTAGGAAGACACAACAGCCAGGGTCATATGAGAACGGTGACAGGGGAGACACAACAGTCAGGGTCATATAAGGACGAGTGACTAGGAAGACAAAACAGCCAGGGTCATATAAGGACGAGTGACTAGGGAGACACAATAGCCAGGGTCACACGAGGACGAGTGACTAGCGAGACACAATAGCCAGGGTCACACGAGGACGAGTGACTAGGGAGACACCATAGCCAGGGTCACACGAGGACGAGTGACTAGGAAGACAAAACAGCCAGGGTCATATAAGGACGAGTGACTAGGGAGACACAACAGCCAGGGTCATATAAGGACGAGTGACTAGGGAGACACAACAGCCAGGGTCACACGAGGAGGAGTGACTAGCGAGACACAATAGCCATGGTCACACGAGGACGAGTGACTAGGAAGACAAAACAGCCAGGGTCATATAAGGACGAGTGGCTAGGGAGACACAACAGCCAGGGTCACACGATGACGAGTGACTAGGGAGACACAATAGCCATGGTCACGCGAGGACGAGTGACTAGGTAGACACAACAGCCAGGGTCATATAAGGACGAGTGGCTAGGGAGACACAACAGCCAGGGTCACACGAGGACGAGTGACTAGGGAGACACAACAGCCAGGGTCATACGAGGACGAGTGACTAGGGAGACACAACAGCCAGGATCATACGAGGACGAGTGACTAGGAAGACACAATAGCCAGGGTCACACGAGGACGAGTGACTAGGGAGACACAACAGCCAGGGTCATACGAGGACGAATGACTGGGAAGACACAACAGCTATGGTCACACGAGGACGAGTGACTAGCGAGACACAACAGCCAGGGTCACACGAGGACGAGTGACTAGGGAGACACAACAGCCAGGGTTATACGAGGATGAGTGACTAGGGAGACACAACAGCCAGGGTTATACAAGGATGAGTGACTAGGTAGACACAATAGCCAGGGTCACACGAGGACGAGTGACTAGCGAGACACAATAGCCATGGTCACACGAGGACGAGTGACTAGGAAGACAAAACAGCCAGGGTCATATAAGGACGAGTGGCTAGGGAGACACAACAGCCAGGGTCACACGAGGACGAGTGACTAGGGAGACACAATAGCCATGGTCACGCGAGGACGAGTGACTAGGTAGACACAACAGCCAGGGTCATATAAGGACGAGTGGCTAGGGAGACACAACAGCCAGGGTCACACGAGGACGAGTGACTAGGGAGACACAACAGCCAGGGTCATACGAGGACGAGTGACTAGGGAGACACAACAGCCAGGATCATACGAGGACGAGTGACTAGGAAGACACAATAGCCAGGGTCACACGAGGACGAGTGACTAGGGAGACACAACAGCCAGGGTCATACGAGGACGAATGACTGGGAAGACACAACAGCTATGGTCACACGAGGACGAGTGACTAGCGAGACACAACAGCCAGGGTCATACAAAGTACGAGGACGAGTGACTAGCGAGACACAACAGCAAGGGTCATGCGAAGACGGGAGACTGGGAAGACACAACAGCCAGGGTCACACGAGAACGAGTGTCTAGGGAGACACAACAGCCAGGGTCACACGAGGACGAGTGACTAGGGAGACACAACAGCCAGGGTTATACGAGGATGAGTGACTAGGGAGACACAACAGCCAGGGTTATACAAGGATGAGTGACTAGGTAGACACAATAGCCAGGGTCACACGAGGACGAGTGACTAGAGAGACACAACAGCCAGGGTCACACGAGGACGAGTGACTAGGAAGACACAACAGCCAGGGTTATACGAGGATGAATGACTAGGTAGACACAACAGCCAGGGTTATACGAGGATGAGTGACTAGGGAGACACAACAGCCAGGGTCACACGAGGACGAGTAACTAGGAAGACACAACAGCCAGGGTTATACGAGGATGAGTGACTAGGTAGACACAACAGCCAGGGTTATACGAGGATGAGTGACTAGGGAGACACAACAGCCAGGATCATACGAGGACGAGTGACTAGGAAGACACAATAGCCAGGGTCACACGAGGACGAGTGACTAGGGAGACACAACAGCCAGGGTCATACGAGGACGAATGACTGGGAAGACACAACAGCTATGGTCACACGAGGACGAGTGACTAGCGAGACACAACAGCCAGGGTCATACAAAGTACGAGGACGAGTGACTAGCGAGACACAACAGCAAGGGTCATGCGAAGACGGGAGACTGGGGAGACACAACAGCCAGGGTCACACGAGAACGAGTGTCTAGGGAGACACAACAGCCAGGGTCACACGAGGACGAGTGACTAGGGAGACACAACAGCCAGGGTTATACGAGGATGAGTGACTAGGGAGACACAACAGCCAGGGTTATACAAGGATGAGTGACTAGGTAGACACAATAGCCAGGGTCACACGAGGACGAGTGACTAGAGAGACACAACAGCCAGGGTCACACGAGGACGAGTGACTAGGAAGACACAACAGCCAGGGTTATACGAGGATGAATGACTAGGTAGACACAACAGCCAGGGTTATACGAGGATGAGTGACTAGGGAGACACAACAGCCAGGGTCACACGAGGACGAGTAACTAGGAAGACACAACAGCCAGGGTTATACGAGGATGAGTGACTAGGTAGACACAACAGCCAGGGTTATACGAGGATGAGTGACTAGGTAGACACAATAGCCAGGGTCACACGAGGACGAGTAACTAGAGAGACACAACAGTCAGGGTCATACGAGGACGAGTGACTACTAGTAGGGAGACACAACAGCCAGGGTCACACGAGGACAAGTGACTAGGGAGACACAACAGCCAGGGTCATAATTATAAGGACTATTAGGAGACACCACCGGAAACAGACAGCAGATAGAAAAGATAGAGAGGAAAGACAAAAAGTGAAAAACAAAGATACCAAGGGTTGCCATTGGTGCAGTTGTTCTGTTTTCGTCCACTTATAGTGTCTCCCCCGTACATGTACAGTATAAGCCAAAACAAACGAACACCGTATAAGCAGGTTTTTTATTTATTCATGGTCCTCGATACAAAAAAAGAAATAAAAACACAAGGGAGAAACCATCGGCGATACAGAAGGAGAGAGGAGAGAGAGGGTGGGGAGGGGGAAGGGAGGGGCGGCGGGAGGGGGTAGGAAGGGACGGCGGGAGGGTGGGCAATTACACAAATGTAAATACTTTTGTGCTTGCTGTGAGAATGATATCATTTTCAAGCCCATTAAACACATATTTGATATTCAGTTTTTAAAAGTATATGAATTTACCACAATCGTCTTGATCTATAGTAGTTCGGGACCCTGAAAACACATGACTATCCAGCATAATATCGTGAATTTCTGATATACATGTATATATATATACGTAACAGCTGACAGAGGTAGACAATGCCCTTTGTTGTAACAGTACACATATATATAAATATACAGTTCACATACACAATGTATGTTTACATGTATACGTCTGTAAGGTATACGTACGTGTATACGGTACACGATCACAGTGGAGGCACATTGTTTACATCGGTATCTTCGACTTATCTTCAAAGGGTCTGGCACGGCTTCATCTATTTATGTCCGACTCTAGTGCCTTATTTCATGGTCTTTGAATATTGTCGAACATAATTATCTGGCGTTTAATGATATTGGGCTGTTTAATGCCTACCAAGGAGGAAACACATTAACATTTTTGTCGTCAAAACATACAGAACCAATTCATTTCATCCATGCTACATTTATTACAGCTTTTCCGGGTTAAATAAATAATATAATTGCGATTTTTATCATACTCCTGTGATGTTTTTCGTTTTAAGGTGATTATAACATATTTATAGAATTTTTAACCAATTACATATGTTAGTTACGCATCATAAACTGTTCATTTTGGTAACTTATTTGGAAGTCTTGTCAACTTCCAATTAACTTAACGCATATCTGATCCAGTTTCATTAAAATATAAATCCGCAAATCTTATTTCACGAAACAGTTCGCTATAGTATACAAATGAAAAAGTAGGATCAGAAATCCTAGTAAAGCTGTGTATATGATGTCCATACTTGTTTGAAATTAAATAAAACTATGCTATGTTGATATTAAGCTAACAAGACCCGGGCCATATATCCGGGAACATTATAGCCAACAAGACCCGCTGTTATCTAAATGGATTTTCGCCAGCCTCCGGATACAATTAGGAAATATGAAATTAATCGAATCTTGATTTTAAATGCTGAGTAAAAATATGATGTCTTAAGTATATCAACGTGCTGCACAAATATGCTTACGACTTGGATAAGATCCTACTAATGACGTCACACACTCTGGCACCCGGAACGCGATAAAATATCCTAGTCTGGAGGTGTATTCCTGTGAGTTCAGCTTGGGCCGATCTTGAAGTACAACAGACGGTTGTGTTTAGGCCCAGGTACAGTTTGTGGAAACTGCATGGTTCTGCCTTACAGCTTAATGCTATAACAAACACCAGGTGAGGAATCTAATATGCTCATGGTAATACAGAGAGATGCTGACGTACCTAACAAAATTAATATGTAGGGATTATAAACGAACGTGTATCGAAGGGAAAGCAAGTGCAACTGGAAACGAGAGGCAGGTGGCATTAGAGGCGAGTATATCATATCGCCACCAGGCGAGTATCATATCGCAAAAAACTTCTCCAAAGTATGCAATACACGATGCTATAAATTTGGACTTGGCGATGTTCTCTAGACGAGAATTCCCAAAACTATGACAGCCGTCTTTCTTGATTCTACTACAACTAGCAGGAATATTTAACTTGAACAGTTTTCACCCCTTAAAACATGGATCGCCAAAGTACGGATAAATCACTACCAGAATCCAACGGAATATCAGCATCGTCCGGGAAAGTAGCCGAAATTCCCGACCTCACAGGGAAAACCCCTTCCACCAGGAAACCGGCGGGGACGGCGGAATCCGGAGTATTGATAAGGAAAACTTCTATCAGGGTAGGTCACAGCGGCTTATCAATTTAAATAAGTGATTTCATATTTGGTTTTATTTACCTATATGGGCGTCATATTGACTTGGGCATTGTCAGTTTGATAACTCTAAATGTTAATCGATGAACTACTGCTAGTAGATTCGGAAAGCAAAAACTTATGGTGAACCATTCTCCCATGCAATTCCATAATGAACTGTTCCATCCTCTTACTTGGACGAATTCAAACGCGCCTTCAAGGGTGGATGAGTTAATTACCACTTCCATGATCGTTGTATTTCATATATAATTAGATTAAGATAGTTTACTGGCGTTAACTAGTCCAAATCTATTGAACTTGCATGTATTTCATATAAGACACAAATAATAAACCCCATTTTAGATATAAAACGCCACCCTCCCCTCCATACTCGGAACTCATGTGGAGAGTAGGGGGTGGTGATGTTGGTGGAGAGAGGAAGGGTGGGGGGGGGGGGGGGGGGGGCAGGGGCCACGTCAAATACAGAGTTTTATAGTTTACATAGATAAGAAGCTGGTGTCATCAGTTCGTTTTGAATCAATGCCTCCCTGTAGGAGGTGGGTGTAATCCGTGCTCTAATAATTTGATTACATTCCAAAGAAATGCATTAAATCTTTGCGTCTTTAATGCAATATGGGCCTTATAAATAAAGATATACGTCAGTCTCGTCAAGGTTTGATTCCGTGTCGATACAGTACAGGAGGAACTCGGTGTAGATCTAGCTGGTATATACACACTGTATATTGCAGAATACACACACACACACACACAGCCCTAAAGTGAATCATTAGTCCCGTAAATATATATATATATACCGTATACGCGTATACATAATTAAGGCCGCTGTTGATTAGTTGAGGCATACAAACTTACATATCGTCATTATGTTACATTATTAGAATATGTGTGTTTACTGTTTATAGAGCTTTTTAATTCTAGATAGGACCATTTATAATCAGAACGTTGATAATTATATTTTAAGCAGCAAATTAAAGCAAGGCGATGTTGAATATTAGAGGCTAACGATCTTAAGATGCTGTGTGTACAGTGGTCTTCTTTTTTTTTTTTTTTACATAAAACATAAACTAATATATAAATGTAAGAATATAACATCGTCAACAGAAAAACCCTATTTCAATAAACTACAAGAGGGACTCGCGATCGAGACTATACGAAAACCAAAGTTCTTCCCAAAAAAACAAAAAGAACAAACGGGGTCAAAACAGGTAACATGCACAGGGACATGAGGATTTGTTACAGCAAGACCTAAACTTAAAAGCGTTAAGAATAATTTTACGATTTTGGAGGGTTTAGTTCAATTTGGATAATAAAACTTCCCTGAATGCCCAGCCTTTTATGACCAAAACTAGCTGTAAAAAATCTATATGATACATTTGTTACAGCTAAAGTCTCAGGCCCCTGTTTCAAAAGTCATTAGTCGGCTTTGGGTCGGATATTGTCTAGTCGTTGATTCTGTTGTAAAACTGACATCAAAGATAAATAAGATGAAACAACGGTATATGTACTTACACTGTACCAATACATACGAAATGTGTTTACATGTAACTTCATTTGCATACCGAAGCGTGTACCACGTTATACTACACAGGGACCTGAGAATTTGTTACAGGCGGGGGTGGGGGGAAGGGGGGGGGGGGCTTATCGAAGATCACAATTGATCTTAACTCCCCTAACAGTGCAAAATTACTCTAAACACCCTAGTTTAGGTACAAAACTAGTTGTAACAAATTTTCAGTTCCCTATGTTATACAATACGATAGACGAGCAGAATTCCGTGGCATCCCCCCCCCCCCCAACACACACCTCCTAAGCTAGCCAAGTCTTCACTATATATCACGGTATATATTATACCTGTGTACTGATATACACCACACAAAGCACGGAACTTTAATTACAGTCACCATTGTTCAAACGTGAGGGATAATTGGACAGGGCCATACTACATGTACATATTGTATATCAGAAATACGTACATACAACATACAGACGCAAGCTTATTTTCATTCTATTGTGAAATATTGATTTTGTTTAAGTTTTGAAATATTATTTTGAATAAAAGTTGTTACATTACATGGATAAGATGGGAATGAGGTGCAATCAGTTATAGGTCTACAGCTAATGTACAGTATAAACAGCAATACCATGACATAATATAATGTTATATACTCAGCGAAATGCCGATTGAGTTCACCAATGCAATGCCCAGAGCGATTAATTTGTTCATATAACTAGGGTTGATATTAATTAAGTACACAAGAACCATATTTGGTAGACTAAGATTCAGGTACGGACACTAAAATCGTGCTAAGTAGTCTACGAACTGGGTAAGTAGTACTACATTGTAAGTACACTGAAACTGGGCTCGTGCTATGTAGAATAAAAACTGGGTAAGTAGTTCTACATTGTAAGTACACTAAAAACGTGATAAGTACACAAAGAACGTGACAAGTGCACTAAGAACGTGATAAGTACACTAAGATCGTGGTAAGTATTACTACTGTACCTTGTAAGTACACTAAAACGTGATAAGTACACTAAGAACGTGATAAGTACACTAAGAACGTGGTAAGTATTACTACTGTACAATGTAAGTACACTAAGAACGTGATAAGTACACTAAGAAATGGGCAAGTAGTTAGAGAATTTGGTTATGAACTGGGAAATTAATCTTAAAACTGGGTGAAAGTACAGTACACTCAGAACTGGGTGAGTATTCTAAAGATATGGTAAGTTAACTAGGACGTGGTAAGTACACTGAAAACGTGGTGAGTACACTGAAAACGTGGTGAGTACACTGAGGACGTGGTAAGTACACTGAAAACGTGGTAAGTACACTGAGGACGTGATAAGTACACTGAAAACGTGGTGAGTACACTGAGGACGTGGTAAGTACACTTAGGGCGTGGTAAGTACAATGTGGACGATGGTAAGTACACTGAGGACGTGGTAAGTACACTGAGAACGTGGTAAGTACACTGAGAACGTGGTTAGTACACTGAAACCGTGGTAAGTACACTGAGAACGTGGTTAGTACACTGAAAACGTGGTAAGTACACTGAAGACGATGGTAAGTACGCTGAGGACGTGGTAAGTACACTGAGGACTATGGTAAGTACACCGAGGACGTGGTAAGTACACTGAGGACGATGGTAAGTACACTGAGGACGTGGTAAGTACACTGAGAACGTGGTAAGTACACTGAGGACGATGATAAGTACACTGAGAACGTGGTAAGTACACTGAAAACGTGGTAAGTAAAATGAGGACGAGTGTAAGTACACTGAGGACGTGGTAAGTACACTGAGGACTATGGTAAGTACACCGAGGACGTGGTAAGTACACTGAGGACGATGGTAAGTACACTGAGAACGTGGTTAGTACACTGAGGACGTGGTAAGTACACTGAGGACGTGGTAAGTATACTGAAAACGTGGTAAGTACACTGAAAACGTGGTAAGTACACTGAAAACGTGGTAAGTACACTGAGGACGTTGTAATTACACTGAGAACATGGTAAGTACACTGAGAACGTGGTAAGTACACTGAGGACGTTGTAATTACACTGAGAACATGGTAAGTACACTGAGAACGTGGTAAGTACAATGAGGACGATGGTAAGTACACTGAGGACGTGGTAATTACACTGAGGACGATGGTATAACACTAATAAGCTAAAACATGTTTAGTAGTGATTTTCTTATATTTAAAAGTATTTCATAATAAATGGCACCGTTGTTTAAAATGTTGAAATGTAACACTGTTATTTATTTCTATTTCAGCGTCGGCTGTCAACGGAAACGGGAGATGGCGCGAATGAAGTGATATACGGAAATCAGACAAAAGTGTACAGCCGGCTTCGGAAGGAAATAATGTCCAGTCCAGCTGCTACAAATGCGCTCGACGGTCTACGGGAACGCTGGAAAATGTTGATGTTTATGTACGAAGACTGTTTAGACATGATCCAGGAACGGAAGAACAGACACCGACAAAGACGGAAGTGCAGGGAACGCCGGGAAATTTTAGCTTCCGCTATGATATACACCGGCATTTTTATGCCAGTTGTGGTTTTGACATTGACAATCCTGCTCATCCTGTTCTAATGGGAAATCCAGGGAGTGAGACATCTAGTTTACAGAGTTGTGAAAATATTTTAAATGAATTATCATCGACATCTTTACTCAGGACCAAATCATTTGTGTTGCCATAACTTGCCATATCGATGTTTCGTTTTATTCTTGTTGATCTGAACATACTTTAAATGCAATATATCTCATATCAAATCAAAGTGCCATTATACAAAATAAATGCAATTTGAGGTCCCTGTGCATGAAACCAGCCACCGTGACGATCAAATCAGGCAGCAGAATACACGCTTGAATAACTACACTGCATACTTTAATATGTAATAAAGCATATATACTAGTATGTAAATTTAGTCTTCATTGTCAGTTCCGATAAGACTGAAAGGTAAATAAAGAAATGATGAAATTATTAGTTTGTAAAATTAGTCTTCAAAGTCATTTCTGATAAGGTTCAAAGGTAAATAATAAAATTATGAAAGTATGCCTAAATATGGTTACCGTCTAAGTGTACAGTTCGCCATGTGTGGCGACAGTGAGTTCACGATCCTTCTGTGACTTAATTATATCCGAAGGTTAGCAGACAAATAATTTGTTTTTACTATGTCGATAATTTGAATTAAAAAAACAAAACAAAAAATAAACATTTTAAAACATTGGTTCATCAATAACGGGTGGTCGGGTGGTGCAGTGGATAACGTACTTGCCTTTCATCAAGGCGGTCGGGGTTCGATTTCCCGACCGAACGTGAAAAGGTACGGGTTCACCTGCCAGACACGGTTGGGTTTCTCCAGGTACTCCGGTTTCCACCCATAATAAGATCCCTCGCGCGCTAACATTCAGGCCAACAAGAGTGATTAATATTAGTTTGATAGCTTATTTCATAATTGTTGTACAATAAAATAAATTAAGTTTATTTTTAGCGACCCAAATTTCGTGTTTTATAAGGTGGAATTCTGATTATCGACCCGACAGCGACACTAATATTTTGCGGATCAGATAGTCAGATGTCTTTGGACTATATTAATCTCTGCAAAATGAATTTTAAACATAGGAAAATGGAGGAGAATGTTGATTTGCTCTTGTGCATGTATTCAATAATACAAATGTATCTCTGTTTCGGTTTGTTACATATGCTGCGAAGCTATAGTTGCAGCTGTTACATATATCACTGTACGGCTTGTGTGTGTCTGCCTGGGATTTAAGGAACCAAAATACCCGCCTTGAGAGAATTTTGTATTAACCATGTGACATGGTGCGGTAAACAATACATTGCAACACAAAGTTGTACTTATATGAGTTATCTCCCATTGACCGCAATGCGTTAAATGAATTAAACGGATTTTGACATTTTTCTACATGTTCGTGGTCGTACATGTAACTCCTGGTGGATATGTAATTTAAACCGTTCAAATATAGATATATATATATAGATATTAGTGCTGTAACGATACTGGAAAACTGTACCACGATATATTGCAATACAGAGTGACTGTATCACGATACGTACCGCAATATATTGATTTGACAAACAGCCACTCCCTTTTTAATTTACTTCGTTTATTTGTTTTATCTTAGACAAAAAAAAACCTTCATGGCACTTTTTTTGCCTTTTTATTTGGCAAACAATCACAGTCGTCATCAGCCATGCTTGCTGTGGTAGTTGACAAAGTAGAAGAGACGCCTGAGAAAAAATGGGGCTCTTGAAATTTCATTTAGCTGATTCAGATTGTCGAAAAAAGAAAGTTAAATGAGGGTGTCATGGAATTGACTTTGTTTTACTGTATTTCTTGGAATTCATGCAAACTATTGAAGGAAATTAGGCAAGATTGAATGCAAGTACTCAAAATTAACATGTACCACAAAAAAAAAAAACGGTTTTTCAATTTCGTACCGCGGTGCAACACATTTCTTTTGACACATTGCAATGTACCAGTATATCGTGACAGCACTAATATATATGTATGCAAGTTCCTCATTGTTTGAATGACAGCAGTTCAATAATATTTGAAAAATCGAAAATAAGGCCGACAAACATGCTAAAGAGTTGTCTGGTCTTGGGACTCTTTCGATCCCCGAAAACAAGACTTTGTTTTTGACCTCTCCTCCATTCTTACTCTACATCTGCCAACAAACGTAGTATGTCTTGTGCTGTTGACTAGCAGTTAAACTGTCTCGATACCAGCACATTCGTCTTCATGCTTTATGGATATCTATGAAATTACGAATATAATGTTTTTGAAACTTATATTTAATACCCAAATCGTTTTGCATGTCCACGTTCCGCTTAAACGTGCTCAAGATTAAAATCTTACATGTCATATAAACAGAAAATGACGTCTTTCTTTGAACATTAACAAAAGTTCTTGTGTTAAGAAATGTTGGTCATACGTACTATGCATATACATCTAGGATCAAATCTACTACCGGTATCCTGTCCCTCATTAGGTGTTTAGTCAATTAGACCATTTTTTTTGGTCTTATGAATGAGTGTAAATTTGATCTAATCAAGCGACTTATTGTAACCCTATGGATTATGATACTGCCAAGTGGTCATACGACAAACCTTATCATATATGTTGCCGAAAGTTTCTAGATTTTGCCAGACTTATTATGTCTTTCCATTGTTTTTTCTGTTCTCTTTGATACAAATGTTGGAGTTCATTCATCAACGAGTTTATTTATTTTACACAATTATAATTCACGTTATTTCAACTTATGAATCACCCTTGTTTTTACAGATGTCAGCACGCAATGGTCTTATTTTGGGAGGAAACCAATACCTTTTCACGCCCGATCAGTGTATCGAACCCCACTGCACCACCCAAAATTGTACAATTGATGAAATAATGAATATTGCACAAAAACGAATACCAATATAAGTAGGTATATATCGTATATACACAAAATTATGTTATATCTTTGCGAGATATAAAGATGGACGTTTTTGAGTATGCTCATTAGTGTGCTGACTTGTTGTGATTGACAATGATGACTCGGTTCTCATTTTGAGGACTTGATGTTTACTTTGATGTGACAAAGATTTATATGGCAGGTGTCGTCGATGAAGCGGAAAAGCTTACTCTTTCGAAACACTTGGTCTTATTATCTTGTACTTTTACAAGGGTCTCCTTGTGGATCTTTTCTTTTTTTCGTATTTTGCCCGTTTTAATCGTTTAATCGATTTTGAGTCCGGATTATGGTTTGTTAACGCTTCGGTATTCTTTTGTTTTTTCGTTTAGTATATATTTTTGCTTTCTCACGTTCTGCCAATATTTTTCGATCGTTGTTCGATCGTTGTTGTAATACAATTTGATAATTTAATTAATGATACCATTTTAATTATAATTTTCCTGATCTCCATTTCAGCTGTGCGAAAGGAATGCACGTCATTTGTGTGTATCTATTTCGTTTTAAATGCGCCGAGAAAGTGCACAACTTTATCTGGGGTGAAACCAGTCTGTACATTTAATGTGTATGATAAATTATATACATTAGATTCTATACATACACATTTTAAGTGCCACCTCTGTCATTTTCAATTCGCATGCGAATAAAAGGTATATGTTCGTGTTGAAATATACTGGAGATAACACTGTGTCTCTTTCAAATGAAGAAATCTTAGTAAGTAAAAAGTAAATGGAATAACATTAACATGTCCATCAATTAAGGATTTATCTTTTATTTTGTTTAGTTTATGAGATCATAAATCAAATGGAGCACGTGGTAAATTGCGTTAACGCGAAGCGTTTAGGTAAAGTTTACCGACTGCTCCATTGGAATTATGATATCATAAACTAAACAAAATCAAAGGTTAATTCTTATATTTACAGTACTTTTCTGTAAGTGATTCAGATTTTTTCTGTTCAAAATAGCCCCATCTGCGGACACAGACTTCATTTCAAAACTTACAAACTTGACAACGGTTTAATAAATGTAACAGCATGGGTCTTGCATAAGCTGTGGTTAACCTAGCCCATGTCCATTGTTGATGACGTCAGACAATTGTGACTCGAACTGGATAATTTGCATTGCTCCGCCCACATGTATTGTTGTCGACGTCATGAAAATTTATCACGTTCCAAAGTATAGTTATTGAAAAATAGCTCCAGTTTTCACGACCAAGGTTATCGAGTGAATGTCGGTGTAGACTGTAAATATATATTTATGCATACCAGTTATGGTGACTCATTACACTTGGTGCTGGTCATATTATCACGCAAGGTTTTCACCGGGTACCCCAGTTTCCTCCGAAATTAAGACGCCCCGTGTATCTAGCCCCTCCACTCCCACTAAAGCAACCAGACAAGTTACAAAAAGAAGAATAAATAAATAAAAAACATTATAAAACATTACCAAACGTAAACAAATAATGTCAATAACCAGACATAATGTACTCATTCTCAATCATATTTCGACAATTTTATCTTGGTTTAAAATAATGATATCGTGTATAAATTGTGTTTTGTAACCTTCCTGGGAAAGAAAGGTGCCATAGAGATGTTCATGACTTGCGTTTGGAATAGTTTATTTTTGTTTAACATCCTATTAACAGCCATGGTCATTTAAGGACGTGCCAGGTTTTGGAGTTGGAGGAAAACTGGAGTACCCGGAGAAAAAATCACTGACCCTTGATTAGTACCTGGCAACTGCCCTACGTGTGTTTCGAACTCGCATTCGAGAGGTGGAGGGCTAGTGGTAGAATGTCTAGACACCTAAATCACACGGCCAACGCGGTCCCTTTCCGCGAGTCGTTTTAGCGAATACGAGTTAGGAGTGAGATGCTATTTTTAGGATCGGAGGATAACAATACAAAATTGTATAAGTACCTTAAATACATTTTTTAAATTAATATTTTCTCTCTCTTATGCAAACTATAATTGTAAATCATAGACCATTATAAAATATACATGTACCTGTATTCAGTAATGATAATTTTTTTCATATACATGTATTATTAATCATGGATGGGTCACGAGGTCGATGGCCGAATTCATATGTAGCGTGACCTGATTTAAATGTACAGTGTATATATATATGGAGAGGTTCCTCGAAGTTCAAATAACGAGTAAAGTGGTATATTGCATTCTTAATGCAAAAATGTTTATAATTATATTCATGTATTCCTCTGAATGCATGTAAATTACAACATACGTTGAGACATTTGTCTTAAATTCAAAATGACTTATATGTACTGTAAACGTACATATTTTAGCGGTTATCTTATTTCAGCGATTTTCGCTCGATTATCATTCCGCGAAAATATGAATGCGCTCGTTACAGTTTCTACATATTGCTTTCTACAGCTAGTATTGTGAGTGCGCCAATTTATCATTTAGCTCTTATCAGTTTAAATTCGATTATGCGCTAAAATTTGAGTTCACTTATATAAGGATTGGGGCTTCATGCTAGATATGGATGTAACTGCTGACCTTTCATAGCACTATACTAGTTAATACAATGACTTTCAATCCATATATTTACATTTTTATTATTGAACAATTGCTTAACTTCATTCATATTTTTTTTAAAATTAAATTTGCGCTAACGATAATGATTAGTCATTTGAGCGTTTGAAGCAAGGGCATTTTCCATGTGATTCGAAGCGGAGCGACAAGACTCTCATTGAACAAGCTTGATCTATGGCGTCATAATCAAACCACGTGCTACATCACGATAACCATTGCTTTCATACTTTTATGAAAGGCATTTTTGCTGGTAATGTTCATATAGTGGGTGGCAGCGCAAATGTAAACATGTAGGTATGTTTAGAGTACTTAACCGACTAAGTCATTATATATTTCTTTATCGGACTGAATATCATTACGACATCGAGACACCTTCTTTAGATATGTCGACTTGGCACAGTGCACAGTGCTTGAGTTTCTGTCAGTAAATGATATTTAAGATATGTAGAATGTAATGGAAGTATACCAACGTTATTTCTCAACTGTTTGTAAACAATAAAACTAACTTAATTACATGTTGTTAGACTGTCGTGAAATTCTCAAACTAAATATCAATATTTCCTATCAATTTAGATATTAATCAACCCCTAGATGCTAGTTTCGTTTCATCTTACGATAATTTCTCCATCGTATGGACGATTGTTCAAGACGAGGTGACAGGCAACTTTTTTAAGCGGTGACCGTACACATATGCGAGGTCACGAAACCTCACGGTTTTTCATTCAAATAAAATACCATATATAATATATAATAATATAGAGATATGTATATTATACCCATGGACATGCAATTGACTCTCTAATGGTATTTAAATATTAAACTACACACAATATTGCAGTAAATGCCAAGTTAAGAAACTTGGTTGTCTTTAATTCAAATTCTAGATAAAAAAGATGTTTTATTATCAACTGATTTTAAAGTTCCTTAAAGGAAACACTTTAAGTTGTTCCACGTTTTTTATTTATCTGTTGACGTAATTAAATAGATCTAACAATAAACATGTTTGTACCAACATCGCTTCACCAAGATAAAGTCAATATAAAAAACCCATCAAAACAAACGGAACGAAATGACGAACGCCCATAACCACGAGAACAAACAAGACAAGTCTGACCTGCGTCACCTCCAAGTTTCACCACATCAAAAGGGATAACGTTTTATTGTTAAGGTTCAACTGGTTTTCTGGCCCATTAAGCTGCTGGTTACACGTACAAGACAATGGAGCACTCCGTGACCTTACATAGATAATTAGCATGCAATGTATAAAGCATTGTCTCTCGTGGCTTTTTTTCGGGAAGGTATTGTGATGTGATATGTTCTTCTTGTTTTATTTTTGATATTTATTCATTTCATCTTACATGTATATCAAGGAAAGGTCAGGTCGTTGATCAATTTCCAGAACTTACAGTGTCTACAGAAACCTTGATAAAATCATGTATAATGCATTTACGCTACTGAAGGCGTAATTGAGTCCTGCATGTACATGTACGGTAGCAAAGATAGGCTAACTAATTTTAAAGCAATGGAAGGTTATTTAACTCTTAATATCAAATTACTGTTTCCTGGAAGTGAAAACAATATCGAGGTGAGTATTACTTAATACAAATGATGTTTATTTGTTTAAACTCAGTTGCAATAAGTGGATTTTAAACCCATGGGAGGATATTATGTAAATGACCTTTTCAATTTATAATGTAGGAACCAAAGAAATCAGAGAATACCGAAAAGTCAACAGTTTCAATAGGTAAAAATAAACGCAGGGAAGGATATTATGTAAATGACATTTTCAATTTATAATGCTGAAACGTCAACCAACCATAACCTGAACTCAAAATCGAATAAACCAGGCAAAAATATAAACAAGTGAAGATTTCTACGGAGACCCATGAAAGAGTACATGTGATATAATAAGACCAGGTATTCCGGAAGGGTAAGTGTCTTCATCGACGACACCCGCCACATAGGTCACATCCGAGTAAATGTCACATTATCAAAGTAAAAACTGGGGCATCATTCTCAATAACAAAAAGCAGACATACTAGTGACCATATTAAAAAACGTGCACCTTCCCGTCATACAAAGATACAGATTTTCTCTCAATGAGACCAAGATGACGACCGTTAAACCTGCCCATAGTCTTCATCAACCTGTATCTTGCGAACTCCCTCTGCTGTATGTTTGTTCGTCAGCAGCTGACATATACCATGCCTTAGAATATCGGTTTAACTACGACATGTAAACACAAAAGGTTTAAGAAACATGGATGTCACTTTCAAGAAAGGGAAAGTTCACGATCGAAAAATCGAAACAAGTCACGTTTATCATATAGCTTAATAGTAAGCATCCAATGTCGGCCTTTCGTTTAAGTAAACTACACTCTCTATCTTTCTCAGTATAGTTCATCATACGTTTGCTATGTTTTTTTATAACGTACGTTCATAGATAGCTTACAACTATATAATGGTATTGTCGTCAACCTTTCTTGGAAAAGAAAGGTTTCATATTGTGCGATCGAACACGTTTCTTCGATGAGTTGGTGTTAAACATTGTTCAGCAGATCTTCTGAGTTTTTCAACATCCACATAACGCGCACCATAGAATATGTTCGTTGCCAACTGCGGACATAATACCGTATACGCAGTCAAAATGAGGTACAATCCTTATATTTACATCGTTATTCATTTTAAAGTGTTATACATTGTACGAAGGAAAAACACATTCGATACGAAGCGATCCCATGCCTGCTAGTGGAGCAACATTAACAGTGTTCAATCTGTAGGATTTCATTTAATTAACATCTCATGTGAGCATAATGTTGTCAAAATAATACAGGATTGCTGAAATATCGAGTGTTTACCTTGAATAATTTTTCACAAAACTAGCAGAATCAGAAATGTCCTTCTTGACACACACAAGAAACTACCACCATGACAGTGCACGTGTGATGTTATCTCAAATCTAGTTTTTTATATATCGCCTGCATGGCCAAATATGGAATTACTACGGCTTACTACCACTTCCTTATTTGGTCCGCACGCGCGCGTACATTCACACATTTAAAGGAGCTCTTCAGAAAAGAAACCAAGAAATTTACTGAAGTCTTAATCATGGCTGCCGCTACTCATTTAAGTTTATGCTTCGTTACATACACTTGATATTCAACGATATTATAGATGGATTGTAATTACAAGTTAGATAAAAGATCGACAGAGAGTATGAACCAATCGGCCGATAAGTGATGCATAAATCGCCACGGTTTGAATCACACCGGGCTTGCTCCATTACGAGGCATGGAACCAATGTAATCCCCGACCGGGGCAGAGCCATAGGAGGCCGGGTATTTATATTAGTACTAGACTTTAGAGTGCTATCTCAATGAAATGCTATACCAAAGGCACCTAGCACAGCATCCCGCCTTAAAACATTATACCGTGAACCACTTGTTGTTGTAACTCTTTCATGCAACACGTTAAGTAGGAAACCACCGCTACCTGGTTTTTAGACTTAAATTTGTTTTGACCAGGAGATATAACCTGACACCTTGCTCTCTGGGCTAGCGCTCAGCTAAAGGCCAAATAAGAATCAGTGTCAGGGGGGACAGTTGGAAGGAGAAAGTTGTAAAGAAAGAAAAGAAGAGAGAAGATACCGAATCAATTCGCCTCTTACGAATCATAAAATAGCAGGTGAAAAGAAGGTTAAATTCTTACGTCATACCTGCAGGTCAGCAATACGAGGGAAGCCGCCGTGAAATATTTGATACTGCGAACCTGAAACCATTAACAAAACATAGGACATTTTACGTAAGTAAATGAAAAAAATGTAAGACATACATTGAGGCAATATACTTGTTGACATACACATGGCCAGGATTGTAAATAAGGGCGGGTCGTCTAGAATATCCTGTCAAGTTATTCTAGACGACTAAATACCTAATTCATTATACCGTGTATCATTTTCTTTATACCTTTTTATGATTACACTGAGAGCATTTCTCAAATTTTGTTTTGGCTTTGACGGGCTGTAAATTTTTCGCTTAGACTCCAACCTATTCGCGGTATGACAATTTTCGCGCATGGATATTTTCGCTTAGCCAGACTCCAAACTATTCGCGGTATGACAATTTTCGCGCTTCAGTCATGCTGTTTTGTACTGCGTAACTATAAAACTGTTACAGCTCGAATAGTGTTAAAATATGTTCGCGTGTTCTCATATTCGCGGAGATTTTATGCAAGCGAAATAAGCGAATATTTCCACACCGCGAACAATTCCAGCTGAATGGGTATTATTTTATAAAAAGCACATCAGGCTGCCTCGAAGTTTAATTGTTTTTTATATGTATCGAATGTTTTTAAGAGTAAACAATAACTAATTGAGATTTATTGATTTATCTTACAATATCAAACAGTATCGTTGAAGACATTGATCAATATCACCCAATTCAAGTACGTTCCAAGCTAACATACACATGTTTAATGTTTATTTGGATGTAGCAAATTAAGATTTACATAACGGATGGCGTCGATGAAGCAGAAGACGCTTACTATTCCGGAACACCTGGTCTTATTCTCTTGTTTTTTTTTTATAAAGGTCTCCATGTAAATCTTTCCTTTGTTAATATTTAACCCCTGGTTAAATCGATTTTGAGTTTGGATTATGATTTTGTTATCGCTTTGGTATTTTCCAACACGAAGCTTTTTGTGCGGTATACGAAATATTTGTCCTGGTGTGAAGGCGTTTTGCGATAATTTTTGTCATCATTTGTGTTAACGCTCTAGTTCAGTTGGTCTTTTGTTTGTCAATACTTTTGTAGTTTTTTTCTGTGTTTGTGTAATTGTTGTGTATATCGTTAGAGCTGTTATCGCTGTGGTACATTTTGTCCAAAAATGTTCAGATTCTGTCGCATTTCGCGCCCACCAGATTATCCTCAGGAAGAGTTCGTCCCTTTTTGGTTAGGACTGTGGTACATTTTGTCCTTGAATGTTCAGATTCTATGCTATTTCATCCCCGTATAGCTATAGTTTTCCCTCTGTGTTTACGCTGTGGTGTACAGATACCGTCGCATTTTGCCCCGTGTGGCTATGCTGAGGGACAGTTCGCTCCCTAATGTTGACAGCTGTGATACATGTAGTTCTCAAATGGTCAGATATACGTTATTAATATATATATATGTAGTAGAGCACAAGTAGTCCATGTTTTTTGTTTATGTTGTATGCTTTTTTTGTAACCTAGTCACGACAATAAGCATCAATCCCACGGTTGCTGCATTATATTAATATACCAACTACTTGAAACTTCTTTAAAACAGGGTTATGAAAACAAAGAATATCGAAGCGTCAACAAAATCATTCTCCAAACTCGGTCAAACTAGCCTAAGAGTAAACTATTAACAAAGGAAATATAAAAAATGGAGACCATTGAAAAAGTTCAAGTAATAACATCAGTGCCAGTGTTCATGAAAGTGTTCTCATGATCAAACACATAATTTGTATTCAACCCCAATTTCTTTTTCCGTTTGTAAATTAGTAATGAATTAGAAGCCACTCAAAACCAAAACCTGATATAAAACATTAATTTATAAGGACATTTTGATCGTTTGACACGGTGCCAGAAGGTAACAAGAAAATCGGGAAGAACACAAAATGCTTGAGCAAGAAAAAGACTTAATGAATACGGGTCCTGTTATTGTATGTTAAACGTGTGCGTCGCTTGCTTCATCGACGACATCCGCCATGTACTTTAAATCTAGGTTACATCCAGATAAATGTCACGTCCGCAAAGTGAGAACTGGGGTATGTTTGTAATCATAACAACATTGCATATTAATGAGTATAATCAAAAACGTCTACCTTCATTTCACTCCAGGCATAATAAGGCAATAAACTATATATGCAAAGAATGCAAAAAAATGCATTTTTTTGTATAAACTTAATTTAAAAATATGAATAAAATTATGATGATTTATTTTTTTTTCTTGTTGAAGAAATTTATAGACTACATATATGTGTGTGTAAATTGCACTTTATTTGTCCCCTAAATAACTATACAAAAAATAAGGAAAATAACATATAGCAGAGAAACAATGATTAAAAATCATTGTATAGAGACGCATGTAAGCCCTGTATCATGTCGTTGACTCATAACTTGTATATATTAATTTCATCAAATAATAATGAGTATGTCTTGAACAAAAGACACTTTTGATTTAATACCGCAGACGAAGAGTACAAACAATTGTGTGACAGCTCGTGACTTTAGTCTGTATTTTTAATTCACTGTATTTAAAAGTTTTTTGTGAAACTGGAATATGCAAATAATGTAATAACTAATAAGCAGGTGTGACAACACATGAACTTCAACATGCCAGTTAATGTAATGCGTACCGCAGTAACTACATGTATTAACCTTTGACCCGTTACAAATTGCCTACGTCGGTCAGTTGTGTTAATGACATGCATACATTCACTGAACCGAATCCACGCCAGTGTCAACTCTAAAATTCATATTCAAATACGACGTGGAACATATACGCGTGTGTGTGTTTGAGAGGGAACTTACTGTGATTGTTGTATATGCTTAAACAGGGATTTATTTTCTAGAAAAAGAAAAATGGTGTCTTTCAAGTTAAAATGGATGTTAATTGTTGTGCTAGGGATGATATTGTGTCACCATGCTGTGCATGGAAACAATATGGTAAGTTGGTACTACCATACCCGGTCTTACAGCAGACTGTGTTACTGTTCGATATACTTAGATTCATGTTACCCTAATGGATGTGTATCCGATGGCGGCTGCAGCATACCACTTCCTCGAAACTACATTGCCCAGCATCTCCATGGAAAGACCATAACTATCGATGGAAAACTAGACGACCCTGCCTGGGAGGAGGTCCCATGGTCTGAGCCGTTTGGAGGTAAGTTTTTATAAGGTAAATGTAAACTTTATTTATTTTTCAACAATTGTGAATCAAGTAACCCCACGTATATTAATCCCTCTTGTTGACCTGGATGTTACCATGCGAGGGGAAACCGGAGTACCCGAAGAAAATCCACGTGGTTGGGCAGGTGGCCGAACGTTTTCACGCCTGGTCTGGAAATCAAACCACAGTCGCCTTGGTGAAAGGAACGTGTGTTATCTACTGCATTAACCGACCAAGTTGGGTTTTCCGGTTGCTATAACAAATACATTTTATAATTTATATATGAACATCATTGGGTTATATATAATGTAGTTGGTCATGATATGACATCAAATTAAGGTCAGGTCTGAGAGCATAACGAGTTATGGGAGTCAAAGATGGTGTTCACAATCATGATAGGCCTCAGTTTTACAAAACTACATGATTTATTTTACGAATCTTTATTTATTTTTTTTTATGTAATCAGCCGTTAAGAATACATTCATTTCAATTATTATATATTTTTTAATCATAAAATGGAACTGTTTCTCTGCAGCAGAAGACGAGGCAACATGTTTTAATTTTAATTTTAGAACAACTGAAACAAATTTAAAATGGGGTCCTTTTGATAAGCTGCAAGTCAAAATGTGTTTTAATTTTTTTTTCTGAATAACAAAGTACTGAGTTTCATAAACAAAACGTTATAAATCAGTCTCACACTAACACGAAGAATGATATATATCTGAAGTAGTTGTATAATTAATATTTTGATAGTTTATTGGAATATTTGCTTCCGACATTCCTAGTATGCCGACTTTGGATTCCAGATATTGAAGTATAACTTAACGCCTGCGAATACCTATCCCCAAATCTAAAGCAAGTCTGGAATTGTGATAGACGTGACATATAAACAAGTTTTATTTATCGCGAAAGCTTCAAACTGAGATGAAATAGGAATATATGAATACTTAATTAAATGTATGCATTATCCGTCACTTATTAAGATGTCTTAAACAATTATTCTCTTTTCTCTATATCTGTATAGTTATACGTCACTGTAACACAGAACATTAAGACAGTAAATGGTTATAAATGTTAAAATTTCAAACGTTTTGATGCGCGATACGTTAATTTGATGAATCACAATGGTTGTAATTAAAAAACCTACATGTTTCTACAATTAAACTTCTATCTCTTGACGTCTGGTTTTGTTTGACATGATTTTATTTAATCTGTCATGATGTTTTTTTTTATTGCAGTAATAATGTGATCTACGTGTTGATGATTCGAATTAACATATTATGCAAATTTTAACATATGCAAATATTCAGAGAAAATGTGCCTATAATTATTTCGTGAAGGATTAAATTAATTTTAAGAGGTTATGTGTCATCTTCCTACTCATCATATACATAACATATATATCTATACCGCAGTGTGTTTATCCTTAAAAGAGAATGAGAAACGTTTTACTCCACTGCTTTCAACTCAAAACAAGAACAAGAATTGACCATGTGACTACAAACGATCATGTTACTACCAATGATCACGAGATTATCAAAGATCATGTGACTACATGTTCCAATGATCATGTGACTACCAATGATCATATGATCATATGACTACCAATGATCACGTGACCACCAATGATCATGTGACTACAAATGTACCAATGGTTATAGAGCTTATTAGGTAACAGTAACTGCTACTAGTTTGTAGGAGGTCTAGAGAGTTCGAATCTGGCCTCGATATGTTCTATCTGTAGAAAGGTGGTAACAATTTGTTTTACTTTTTCGTAATTAACTGGACATTCCACAAAATTAACAGATAAATACATGGAAACATTAATAAAGGTGGTCAAGTGAATAAGAATAATGTTTTGACAATGTTTTGACAATGTTTTGAAAGAGCAAGCCTTCTCACCTGCACCTGTTGCACTCGTAAGCTTGTAGAACTGACCATAATCGCAGACTCCAACGTTCTCACCTATCCGCCAGTTTATGTTCAAGTATCGACTGCCTTGTAGAGGATTGTCTTCAGAAACTGACGGCAGTGATTGTGAGTTTCACACGTTTGTTGGTGGAAATGTTAAGGACTTGTGTTTTTTGTTCTCACTTGACTAGACTTCCTGTCCCATCTCGGTTCATTATGATGACTATACCGGTTATTCTATCGAGGTACTGTTAATTTTTGACATTAACAGCCATATTGCCTTCTTCAACAGGATGCACAAGCCTGATGGAAGAATGTCCAGTTAAATTGTTCCTATGTAAACAAAAACACATGTGCTATACAGCGAGCGGGTTATTTAATTTGCTGTTGCTGTCACACATTAGTTTACAGCTATATACGTCGGATTTTTATGAATTTAGAACATTTGTTTCTAAGATCACAATAACTTTCATTGATATTTCCGGCACTTCTCAATAATATATACTGACGAAATAACTCGATCACAATGAAAATGTCAACTGGTACACGTGTTTCTTTTGTCAATAAGTTGAACAGCCGGCCGGAAACAGTTCGTATTGGTCAATACTTTTTGATTTTCACAACATGGCTTTCTATGTGAATAGTCGACAACACCTCGATTTGAATAAAACGATGTAGAATTCATAATATACCGAGTTTGGACAAAGCATATTATGTAGTCCAAGAAAGTGGGAGAATAAATCAACCCAGACATATATATGACTACTTTCTCTTATAAACATGTTTAACTGACACAATTGCTGTTGCAAGAAAGAGAGCAGTCGAAAGGTGACCGAATTTAGGAGCAAGAGATTATGGTCAGTTTTTGCGAACTAGCCCTACCTCTACTGATAAGTTTAGGTTTTAGATGTTACGACGAATATTGACGAACATTGAAATCCAAAACTTACAAATTAGGTAATGACGTGTGTCCTCTCGGTAGATAATCCTGTTTTATCTATTTTTTTCATGTACCAATAGTCAATAATATTCAGTACAGTACACTAGTACCATAGAAATATATAAGTTATTTATCGTATATATTATAGTACAATAATTACAATAGATATACAAATAACTACATCAAAAAAATTTTTTTCATCTACACAACCGCATCCCCCTTTTTACCTGTTTTATTTTGGTATTTATATATTTATTTCAGATATACATGGCAATACTGCTCAAAAACCAAAGCTTCAAACCAAGTTCAAGATCAGATGGGATGATAATAACCTATACGTAGGGTTATTCATGCAGGCAAATAATATGTGGGCAACCATGACAGCTGACGAATCCCATCGTAAGTAAACAAAAACAAATAACGTCGCTTTCATGACAAACGAACCTGTATTCTGGTCGTGTGTGCTTGTTTATGTAATGATATAATTGTAATCCTTTTGTTTGTTTGTTTTTTATTTTAATTCATTGGACACTTTTTAATGTGTAATAATAAAAATAATTTATGTTTACTATTATTACTATTTCATTTGATAAGTTAGATAACCTGATAGAACTTGGTTTATATTTGATATGATTTTTTTACAGCAAACGTTATAATGTCACTTAAACATTGAAATAAGCGCATTGTGCTTGCAGAAGTATGTCATGTATTAGATCATACATGTCATAAAAACAGTTCTGTGTATACCTCCTCCTTTCATGTCATTTTTATTGTCAAATAATCTTTAAAAGACAAACTTATCAACAGTGTGCATAAGTTTGTTCAATAACTGGAACAGCGTTTTGATGATTGGCTGAAAATGACGTCCCGTGGTGGATGTCGTTAAAAGTCTAACCAACGACACAATTTTTAATCAGGCTATCTATTGACAATGCTATGCAGTTGTAAATATCTATTTTAATTCCCTACATAATGTTACAAACTATATTAATAAAAAAACACTTTTTCTTAGAATAATTATGTTGAACAAATTTTATTTCTTCTCTCTACCTTACAGAGTAAAATATGTCATGCGCTATTTCTTTCTTAACAGTGTTCAAAGAAAATGCAGTTGATGTAAGTATCCTAACATGATACCGCCTAAATGTTGTCAAGTGAAATGCAGAAAACGTTTCCCTTGACAACATGAAATATTTGCATTTGTTTACTTTTATGGGAACTCGTGACATCTTTGTTATGATGATGTCAACAAAAAGGTGTTGGTACTTCTGTGTTCTAAACTAGATAACTATCCCAAAATGTTCAATCATACATTATCTATACCATATTACCACTATGCATGTTGATGTAGACAATGAGAGCAGGTTTTAAAGTTATCATCAGGATCCAAATGAGATAAAAAGATTATTTCTCAATTTTACATGAAGGCCGCCGTTGTTTATTTTAACATTAGAAGACAGTTTAGTTGTCGCTACCGAGTTCTAGATGTGAGGTATGAAATTGCTTTGACTCAAATTAAAATGTGTCGGATGTCATGAATATGGCAGCAGATTTCAACCCTTCAAAAATGCCCGATCTTTTTTTTCATATATTTTTTATATATGTTTTAGTTTTTATTTCGGTTTTGTTTTGTTTATTATAAATGCGAATTAATGTTTTGTTGGTACTTTGGTCTTCCATTACTGTTTTCTGTTTTAGTTATTCTACACTCCTGATGAAACACTGCACAAGTAAGTACATGTATCTAACATATATAAGCGTTGATGTCAATTATTTTTTAGTTTCATTGGGGTATGAAAACAAAATGTTTGCAAACTGTTTGAATCCGCGTGGCATATTCTTACAATGGTTTGCAAGCAAATTTTCTTTTTTTTCTGAAACAAATCCTGTTGATAACCATGCAAAAATAAGCCTAAAACGAAGTAAACCTGAGCGGTAACTAACAAGATACTCTTGACAGAAAAATCCAAACAATTGAAAATAATTCAGGTGGGGCCCACTTCAACAACAAGCCGCAGTTAGAAGACAGTTCAAAATGGACGCATGTTTACAAATACCGAGTTTCAACTGCTGCTGTCCCGGTAACCGCATAAGAATGCATCAAATATACACATTTTCGTAGTACACGATTTGAAATTATACAGAACTAGTTTAATTCTACTTCTAAATTAATAAATTAAAGGGGTTTTACGCACCTGACCCTTCTGCTTCTACATAAGTTTAGAAATTTTGGATTCCTACCTTTTGGCCCCTAGCATCGCTGAAGAGTCCTAGGAGGACGAAACAGCTGTATGATGCAGTTTAATTCATTTTTTCGGCATACTGTATCTATTACTAAATTTAAGAGGTGCAGCGTATGTGTGTGTTACGTGATCCCTTGGATATTGCTGATATCAGTTAATCTTAACCTATAAATATAAAAAGTTATTAGGCTTGATTTTCGCTTCAAGTTTAGCCAAAAGTTACGTATATTGGGCCTTTAAATAGAATATCCCTAATGTGTTATACCATGACGACGGGCAACAAGAATTGTTGTTGGTTTTTAAAATAAAAATAGATACTATTTTCTTTAGAGACAAACGCAAAATCTGTTTGATAAAAGAAAGGTGTAAATGTCTACAGTTTAATCAAATGTTTTATTGTCATATAATTTCAGTTACAAACAGATTGAGGGAAATGTACGGAACGCAACTTTTGACCTGAGCCTTTCAAAGGTAATGCTACATTGTCAATATATGCTCAAAACGGTATACGCTTAAGACGATGATTATCCCCCTCCACAAATTCGTAAGTAATGTCAACTGGTTCTCCGAGGTAATTGTGTACTTGTAAACCACATCTTCATATATACAGGGAAAAATAAGTTGAGCCCCACGAAAAATCTTATTTCACATTATATGTTCACCAACACTTGAAAAGGAAACGCTAAATCACTCTTTGTTTTAAAGACTTAAGTACAGGTTAATCATATTTCTGGTTTGACATCTTTAGTGATTTATATATGTCGTCTTATAATTAGGTAATAAACTTCTTAAGCTCAAATACTATATTCCTGTGAGGCCTTAATTTATGTACCATGACCTATTTGTAATGTATTGTATTTCATTATTTAAATTATTAACTTTCTACTTTGAAGCATTCATTCTATTGGTACATGGTTTATTTTTTGTCATTTTTTCGGCATACTCTTATCTATTACTAAATTTGAGGAGTGCAGCACATGTGTCTGTGGTACGTCATCTATCACCTATTTTATGAGTTCCCATAATTATATAGTTAGTTTTAATGGCTGTTGTGAAATAACACATTAAACCTCATTAATAAAACACCGTTTTGATGATACTTCTTGCCGCCCCTAGGAACTTGTGAAACATGCCTTTTTCTTGGGGAAGCAAATAATAAAATTGCCTTTCAGAAATGGCCCAACATGATAATGTTCCGATGACGCACTTGTATTTCCCGGTCATTTATCCCTCATTCCCTTAGCGCGTCTTAGATCCTGATCTTCGTTGTTGTGTTATTGGTCTATTTCAGTGAACTAAATACTGGCGTGTAGCAAGAAAACACTATTTTAGTTTTTGTGTTATTCAAGTGACCATGTTTATATGGTCGACATCATGGTCTCATTGAGAAACATTCTATATCATTATATTATAAGAACGTAAAAGTGTTTGAAAATGCTCATTTGTTTGAATACTTATTGTGATTGAGAATAATGAATCAGTTCTCATTTTGAGAACGTGACATTTACTTGAACGTGGCATAGATTTACATGGCGGCTGTCGTCGTCCAATCAGAAGACGCTTACTCTCTCGGAACACCTGGTCTGATTCTCTTTTACTTTTCCAAATATCTCCGTGTTGCCTTCGTTCATATTGTTTAGTCGTTATTGAGTTCTAATTTTGGGTTTGTTAACGCTTCAGTATTCAGTGGGATTTTTTTCACAACTGCTGGTCCTTTATTAAACAAAATCTATTGCAATCATTTTTCATAATTAGTTTTGTTATCATCTTTTTACTTCCTGATTTTCTGAGTGCTCCTTTTGCATACCCTTTCCTTTGGTGATTGTGATTGTCTGTTTATAACGCATTGAGCTTAGAATATTAGGGGCCGCGGTGGCCTAATTGTTAAGGTGTCTCGACATTCTACCACTAGCCCTCCACCTCTGGGTTGTGAGTTCGCAACCCATGTAGGGCAGTTGCCAGGTACTGACCGTAAGTCGATGGGTTTTCTCCGGGTACTCCGGCTTTCCTACACTTCCAAAAACCTGACTCGTCCTTAAATTACTCTAACTGTTAATAGGACGTAAAACAGAATAAACCAAAATTGGAATGCGTATCTGCACGTTGAAAATATCGCTTTTTGTTTTCAAGTATTTGTTTATATTTTTATCTTTTTGTGACCCGGCTAGGCCTATATAGATGGAGGTTTTGCCAACGAAGCATGGGACAGCAGGGAGGAAAAGGGAGTCTCGCATGATGGGACCATAAACGACCCCGAGGACCCGGGTAAGTTAGGGATAACGGAAACTAATCAAAGGGTCACGAGCGTTGGGACTATGAAGGATACACAATAACAAGACAGGGAATCACCAAACAAAAAATAAAAACAAAAAACAACGAAAACAAATAAAAAACATCACAAATAATCATTTAAATGTGTCATGCAGTGGGACCATTAAGGATACAAAATACCAAGACAGGGAATCACAAAACAAAACAACAACAACAACAACAAAACAAAGCAATCACGAACAATAATTGAAAGGTGTCATGCAGTTAGACCATTAAGGATTCAAATATCAAGACAGGGAATCGCAAAAAAAAAAAAAAAAAATTCAAAAAACAAAAACAAAAAATAAAATATATCACAAATAATAATTTAAAAGGATCATACATTGGGATCTTTAAGGATGCAAAATACCAAAACAAGGAATCACAAAAACAAAAACCAAATATAAAATATCACAAATAATAATTTAAAGGTTTCATGCAGTGGGACCATTAAGGATACAATATATCAAGACGGAATCACAAAAAACAAACAAACAAATTATCACGTATAATGATTGAAAGGTTTCATACGAAACACTAGATCAGGGAATCACCAAAATATGGCAAATGAAAAACGAGAACATATAAGAGAAAAGTATTTGAAAAAATTAGTTTAAGTCGCAACTTATAAAAGAGCCTTTTGAATAATCAATGATTTGAATGTTAAGTATGAAATAGAGGTAATTTTATTTCAATGAACCATGGTTATGATTTTATAGAAATACTTTTATATTTAGTTGTGAGGTCCCGCTTAAATTCGCGATGAAAATATAACGAAAACCCGCTTGACCGGATGTTGATCGATTTACGGTCTTGCATTCTCTCTTCATTTCTTTCTCTTCTAAACCTGTTTTATCTATTGATGCATACCAATCATCGAATGTTAATTATGTATTTAGTTTGAAAAGTAAAGAAAATCTATCTTAACACGATTTGTTATAGCAGTTTTGTTTTATAAATTCCGTTGTAGGTAGTTACTGGACAACTGAGTGGGCACTTCCCTTCAGAGCTCTGAGTGAAGGGTCTACGAGAAACCAGTCTCAGCCATTTGATGATGAAGTTCACTTCATGCAATTTGCCAGGTAAAACGATAGCCACACATGCAAATTTATAGTGACATGGGTCTCCTTCCAAGAGAAACCCATTTTCATAGTGTTTGTCAAGCTCAAAACTCCTATGGTAATGAATTATCAGATGGGTTATAAGGGAAGTAACTCTTACATTAAGCCCTTGACAAAATGTGTATACACTGTATGTATGGATGCAATACGTGGAATACTGAAGGAAATACTGGCTGCGGTTTAATTTTTCCTTTTTTTTACCCTCACTAATGAGGGCGAGTTTATCATTACAGGATGCATAAGTAAATGACAAAAAATATTTAACATAGGTACAATGTAAACAACATATGTAAACAACATAATAAACAATCTCGAGAAAGAAAAACAAATATAGTTTTACTGAAATAAACACTGTTTATTACGCTTACACATAGACATATCACATACACTGCCTTTTACAAATGAGCATTCTTGTTGTGCAATTATGATTTCTGCGAACATTATGTATGTTGTATACAAGCAGACGTATAACATGAAATTGACTGAAAAGCTATATACTGAGATTGTTTTTTTTACACAAACAGGAATTAAAAACTTAATTTGCGAGCTTTCGAAAACGTCTGTTTCCTTTGTCAAGCAAAGAGTACAATAGCCGAGTGTCGGTGTTCTGACCGCTGAAATCAGCTCACTACCCAAAATAGGGCGAGTTGGAGAAGTCAGCTGTCAAAAACGTAGCGCGACATTTCGTCCAAATGTACTCTAGTACTACAGGTAGACAGAGGGACGGGTAAGATGTTTACCCATTCCGCCCCGTATTTGATGTTAAAATAGGGTCATAAAGATGACTCAACTGGTGTCCCCCTCGCCTCTGTTCATTGATTCACCTTCCTTCCTAATCCATATGGATTCTTTAATTTTCCTCATTTTCCAGTTTTCCTCCCCCCTCAAAGTTGTGTAAAAAAACAATCTCAGTATATATCATTCATACCAAACTGATGAATCTTATTCCTAATGACTGAAAAGCTTTGCAAAATTAAAATCAGAATAAGTATGGGGGATGAAGAAAGTGTTAAACAAGTTTACTTATTCATGTGCTACGTACTGGATAACTATATTTTAACAATACTGATATCAATAATTTGGTATTATACTCTCAGGGGATGTATAATGTTTTTGACCTCGTTTAGAGAGCTAAGTAAAAGAATAGCTTTGTCAAAACCAGTAGACAAGTCTATAGAGCACTGATACGTGTTATTACGCTCGGCCCCTGTGAGACGTGTGACACACTGTATCGCCAATGAGTCCTAGAATGACGACACAACTGTATGGTATGATGTAACAATGTAGGACTGAGTTCCTGAGTTAATCGGTTATAAATTACTGTATTACACGAGTTGAAATTAGACAGAGTTAGTTTAATTCTAATTAAAAAATTCATAAATGGATTTTACGCACCTGACCCTTCTGCATCTACATTAGTTTGGAAATTTTGGATTTCCACCTGTTGGCCCCTAGCGTCAATGACGAATTACAAAAGGACAAAACAGCTGTATGATGCAGTTTAATTCATTTTGTCGGTACACTGTATCTATTACTAAATTTTAAAGGTACAACATATGTGTGTGTTACGTCATCATTCTTAAATAGGTGTTTATCGCATGTGTCTGTCTCACATTCATCTTCATACTTACATCACACACATTATTATCCTAGTGTTGGTATAAGGTTAACATGATTGCTTACTTTTATTGGGTGTATTTCAATAATTCTAGTATAATTACAAACACGTTACATAACAGAATATTTTATAAATGTATTTCTAATGTATCTTCTTTCAGAATGAACCAGCATTTGAGAGTGGCAAGTCGAAGATACGAACTGGTAAATTATAGTTTGTACTTTTACAACGGTCTCCATATAATTCTGTCCCTTTTACATATTTTGCCCCTATTTAATCGATTTTGAGTTCGGATTATTGTTTTGTTAACGCTTCGGTATTTTCTTTATTTTTTTTTTTTTTAATCCAAAATAATGCTAGGAAACTTCGTGTAATAATTATCAACAATTAACAACTCATAAAAAACGGAAATAAATCAATAAATAAAGTATTTGTTTTTCTTTATTCCAAAGTGGCCTGTAGACAACCTGTAAGAAAGTGTTACAGAGAAAAATACTGTAATAATTTACTTTATATTCAAACCTTGGGGCCGATTTTGTGTAAATTGTTCTTTTGCCTTCCAAAAATATCGCTTAATGTACAGTTGAACCACGACGAATGTATAACTTGATTTGTGCATAAACTTTGGGCGTCTGTTTTTGTTTTTTAATTATATAAACGTTTTAATTTCTATAACGTTTCAGCGCTTCCAAAATGTGACTAATCTACATATTCATAATTCTGCTGTTGTCCTATCGTTTTCTATTTGACAATAAAATGTTTTTCCTTTTTTCCTTTATTTTTCCATTATTTTTTTTACCATTCCTAGGACTCTCCTGCAGAAACGGATTGGTGGACATGGGAACCCATCGGAGCTGTCAATCTCCACCTGCCAAGTCGGTAAGCCCGCCTGTCGACCTTTATCTGTACTGTTACTAAACATAACTGTCTATCCGCGAACTATCTAGCCACTTCTACATTTACGCAGTAGCTACGTTTGCCTACAGTTGCTTGAGTTTCTGTCAGTAAATAATAAATATATATGTATGAAATGATCCTCCCATTACAGTAATTCTGTAATGGGCCGCGGCTCCATATATAAACATTTTTTTTATATACTGACAGACAAACTCGAGCAACTGTGGTTTGTCTCTAGACAAAGCTCAGACGAATGATCAACGCATATTAAGTTTCAAACAAGATTTGTTATGAATTAAAAATTAATTATCCTATTGTTTTTGCACTTTTATTCTGCTTCCGGTCTACAATTGGATACAGTACCCTAAGTCTCTGTTTCGTTGTTTTAGATGGGGACTGGTAAAGTTTTCCAAGGACATGAACAGCAGTGTGTTTTCTTTCCCAAGATGGCACATCTACAAAACTTTGTTTTCCATCTTTGATGCGTTGAAGGTAAGAAATGACATATCAATATATGCGTTATATTTACAACAATACCATATATCACGTTAGCAGTGATGTTCATACAGACTTTAACAATATTATACATCATATTATCTATGATGTTTCAATTATTATTATTTAAGGTTTTTCAAAAGAACAATTACACATAACACAATATATATTTAGATTATGCATTCTTATTTGTCACACAATGTTTTATATGCTTTGATTTTCTTTACGTTGTCATCAATATTATATTAAAAGATATAAATTTAGAAAAAAATTATACTCATGTACCCTTACCTTCATATTAATTTGAAATAGTACGCATCAATTAATATTAAATGCATTGTGGTCGAGAAAAAACATCAATTAAAAACAAATAATGATTCTTTTACATGAAAATATGTTATCACGTGGTATGTACCAGCGTGCGGCTTTAAAAAATCTAAGGAACGAAAGGCGTAGTGGAAAGAAAGACGGATGAATGAAAAAGGAAAGATTTAAAAGATGGAGAATAGAATCCTAGAATTAATTTTTGAATATTTACAGGCTACACTGACATTCACCCGATAACCATTGTTCCACAGACTGCCATTATCACCTCATAACTGTACTCAAACACGTGCCAAATTTCAAAGACGTCGACAGCAATATATATGAGCGGAGCTATGCAAATCTTCCAGTTTGAAACACAATTTTGTGACGTCACAATAAACGTGGGCGAAGCTAACAACGATTTATGCGAACTTTATGCTGTTACATTTATTGAACCGTTCTCATGTTTATTACTTTTGAAATTAAATCTGTGTCCGAAAATAGGACTATAATGAACAAAATAGTTACGAACTTTTCACATAAAGATATTGTAAATATTAGGATAAACTTTCTATTTTGTTAAGGTTATCGGGGGATAACTTCAATGGAAAAAGGGTAAATTATACATAACCAACTACACCGTTTATTGAATTTACCTTTGTTTCATAGTAGTTATCCCCCGATAACCTAAACAAATTAGAAAATTAATCCTTAATTACACTAATCAGGAGGGTTGTAATGGAGAGATTGTTTTATTTATCCTGTGTGCCAACAGAAGGTTACGTGTTATGAAGCAAGAACGGTGGTATATTCTACAAATAAATACTAAGAAGACTTTTAATTTCTACATGGCTCTGAGACAGTAAACCTTACTCAGTTTCTTCGATCACATCAAAACTATCTTTAATTGTGTTAATTACTTTTTTTCTAATTTTCAGCAATACAAAGCGATGAATGGTGTATACAGCTCCAAACTAAACGAAATCCCCGTCCCACGTCACGTGTACAGGAGGCGTTGTATTGAACTCCCCATTATAGAAGTGCTCGGTAATGGCTTCGTCGTGACCGTGAAATCTCGCATCACAGGCGAGACCGGAAGTATAGCTCAAGACCGCGGCGTCGCTTTCTATTGATGTATCAATATTAATTCCGTAATATATAATGTATTTACATTTCTACTGACACGCTTAGTGACACTGTAAGATTGAAACCTTGATTTATTCTGATATGCTCAAAGGATTTGCACTCGTTTAGCTGTTATGATGGGCTCGAAATATAAATATTCATAATTCTGATTTTGAACATTTTGTTCTAAACACCATTATTTTTACTCTCGTTTCTCTGTTCCCTCGCATCAAGCACAAAACGTATTTATTGAATACAATTATTAATTTACAGTTATATGGAGCACGTACAAGTATACGTTAGTTCTAATTAAGACTGGGAACCAATTCATTATGATCAAATTGAATATAAAGAATACCTTCAAAATTTAAAATAAATGAAAGTATCGCCACCATTTTAAAATTCAAATTATGTATTCACTATAGAACCCAATCGGGGTATTGTAGCAACATAGGCACAGGTGCATTAAAACAAATATATACAAAATGGCGTGTATATTATTCAATACTGAACAGATGATCATTTCAATAATATACGATTTGAAATAATACAGAGCTAGTTCAAATTTACTCCTAAATTCATAAATTAAAGGGGTTTGACGCACCTTACCCTTCTGCTTCTACATTAGTTTAGAAATTTAGGATTCCGATATGCTTGTCTTAGCATCACTTACGAGCCCCAGAAGGACGAAATAGCTGTATGATGCAGTTCAATTCATTTTTTTCGGCATACTGTATCTATAACTAAATTTATAAGGTACAGCATGTGTGTGTGTGTTACGTCATCTTTCATAATTAGACAGTTATCAGTGCTGACATCTCGTCCTACTTAGTGTGATTGGCTGAAGAACGACAATTCGATATTCAATATCTGAAATAAAATAAACATTAATAAATCCGCAGTTTATTGATGTTATATGCACTTAAAAACTTCAAATTTCAGAAAAACATTTTTCAGTTTTCTTTTTTCATTATTTTTATTTTTTTTTTAATATTGATGACTGATGAGTAACGTTGTTATTTCACAGAGTAGCAAGTATATTTCGAGAACCGAGCTACTTTTTATTAGTAATTTAAGACTCTAAATACCAAAAATCCTTTTTCAAAAGCATTTTTAGATGATATAAAATTAGGAATAAGATTCATCAGATTGGTATGATTATTATATACTGTGTTTTGTACAAAACTTAATTTGTGAGCTTTCGAAAACTTCTGTTTCCTTTGTCAAACAAAGAGTACAATAGCCGAGTGTCGGTGTTTTGACTGTTGAAATCAGCCCACTACCCAGAATATGACAAGTTAGAGAGGTCAACTGTCGAACATGTAGCGCGACATTTCGTCCCAATGTACTCTAGTACTACAGATAGTCAGAGGGACGGGTAAGATGTTTTACCCACTCCGCCCCTTATTGGATGTTAAAATAGGGTCATAAAGATGACTCAACTGGTGCCCCCTCGTTTCTGTTCATTGATTCCTCTTCCTTCCTAATCCATATGGATTCTTTAAGTTTTGTCTTTTCTAGTTTTCCTCCCTTTCCAACACTTTGGAGTTGTTCTAGTCTATAATATGATTGTGTATGTTAAGGTATATAAAATATTAGAATTATACTATAAAGAATGTATAAATTATGCGTATCGACTGTAATTTCCCACATAAATTTTTCAGGATGAAAGCATGCATACAGAGCACAAACGATATCTAGAAATTGTGTTATTCATTACAAATTTCACTCATATATAGTTTGTATTCATCCATCTATTTGTCGAGTATACTGACAACACATTGTTAACATTTTCAACATTTTTTTTACTTAATTATAATTTGATTGGAATGTCAATGGTCAACACACCACAGTTATGTTTGGACGAAAACTAAGTTGTTCAGAGAAATTTTGTATATTTTTGGGTTAAGATCGACTTTCAGTAAAAATGAGGCCCAAATAATTGTACACTCGTATCAATATAGTAACCATTGGTGTTATTTTTTTTAAACAAAATACTCATAGTTCTCTTCAATTTGACTCTTTTAATAATTCAAAGTTTTTTGCCCTTTGTTATTCTTTTTTTTCAACCACACTGTATATAATATATATATAGATAGATAAAAATAACACGACGACCGACTTCCAAACGCTTTCACCCTCTTTGGGACTCTTCAGGAAAGTTTTAGTTTGATATTTTTTTCCTGAACAGCCCCGAAGAGGGTGAAAGCGTTTGGAAGTCTGGCGTCGTGTTTTCATTTATTCTAACTTCAACCTTCTTACACAGCGAAACTACTATTTTTTTACATTATATATTTATATATACTATATGTAAAACACATCTAAATATGTGTTTGGTATCGAATTTAACTGATGATATTGAATGACAGACATATTTATGCTGTAATAGTAAAAAAGGGCAAAACAACAGGATTATAGCAAATAAATTGTTTGTATATAATTTGAATCACTACAAAATAAAATATCTTAAACACGAGTTATCTCCCTTCTACCATAATACACAAAGATCAGAACTTTTGGTTTGTGTTATACAATGTGTCCATTCTATAAATAGAATGTTGTGGTCCAAAACGTTTGTTTCTTTATAGAATCAAATACCTGTATAATGAATCGATTTTTCATTATAAATTTAATTTTCACAGAAAGTTTTTGGTTTTTAAATAACCAAATATGGGCAACGATTTTTTAATAAAGAATTCCTCAAGTTTTCATTTGCGTCGTTTTTGGTCATTTTTTGCCATCCCTGCTCTCGTTCACTAAGGCAACCGAAGATAAATCCTTATTCTTCAATTAGCTGAATAATGTTTCATATATGTAGTTTGGTCATATTATTAGTGCTGATTTTGATTGATATTCTTTTATCAAAAGTTTAAACTACAAAACAAATATTGTCCGATACAAATAAAAAAAAACGAAATATGAAGTGTGATGTTAATAACGGTTTATAATATGTTGTCTATGATACAGATACCCATGTCCCTAAAATGTGTAAGGACGACTTAAAAAGCACAGGAAGCAGAACGGTAAGTAAACGTTGAACCAAAATTGTGACATTAGTCTTAAATGTGGTTGTCGGGAAAAATGACGCCAAGGCACATCCTCAAATGAATAGAAGTGGATTTTGTTTATTTTCTTAGTTGATACATAAATAAATATAGAGTGACGCAACAAAACCGATGCAGCTCATTAACTCGATATATATGAAACTACTATAAACACGTTTCGACAGTATTTATGTTATATGGATTTAGTTTGCCTATTTTGTATGACTTTGTTATTCATTGTTTCTTTTTCTACACTAAATTCAATAATTTTTTTGTTTTTCTTTTTTGTTTTTGTTTTTGATTTTTTTTTTTTTTTTTTTATTGCATTTTCTCTGCTCTATGACATTTTTTTCAATAAGAAATGAAGAAATTATCGAATGGCGGTGTTCAACGTCGAACTGTCTACAAATTATTTTATGTTGTAATTTGGCTATTACCAAACCATCATTTCATCACTTTCATACTTTCTTTTTCTACCATACATCATTGCTCAACATCTTATTATTTTTGTCAGTGAATCGCTAAAAATTCAAGTTTCTCGAATGTGGTTTCAGCTGTACGGTGCATGGATATCGTTTATAAAATATTCGTTACTGCTTAAATCGAATCTATAAATAAAATATCACTGTAGTATGCATTTCGTTGTTTTTTCGCATACCTAGTCAGGGCGATTAAATTATCACATTTAATTATATCATACCATAAACAAACATGACACTTGTAACTAAATATGAAAACACAGTAACACTGGGTGTTCGATCTCATCAACTTAGGGCGAAAGTTTGACAAGGAGAGAAGATTCCGGAATGTAATATCGTTACTTTGATAATTTTTTATTTATCTAATCTCATCTTAGTATCATATCCATAAAGAAATCTATCAAATGTGTTGTATGATGCTGTATACAGCTGTATGATGCAGTTTAATTCATTTTTTCGGCATACTGTATCTATTACTAAATTTAAGAGGTGCAGCATATGTGTGTGTTACGTGATCTTTATGACTTATTGATGATATGCAAAGTAATTCGTATAAAGAGAAAAACATTTAATCGTACAAGAGTAAGCTAACATTTCACTTACATTTTGCATTAGCATTTTCAGTGTATTAACTTTTAATGAGCATTTAAGTAAAGTGTGACGTCAGTGATTGTCACATCTATCGATGACGTCAGAGTGATTAAAGGTAATCCGTCAAGGCTTAGTGTAATATCAATGATATTGATACAACGTATTGCATTGTGGGATTTCAATCTTGATAATCCATCAGTTGGTTTCTGTAGTGAAAAGACCTTATTAAAGGGAGAATAAAAAAAAACCCGTCATGGCAGACGACATTTTAGTAATTGTCTATAGCGATCATCTTGATGTCTTTTTGGTTAAAAAGGTAATCATATTTGTTTCTTTTTTTTCAATAATTTTTATATAATTCACTTACTTATAAGGTTACCCAGATCTTGCTGGAATGGATGTTTGATCATCCATTTTTGTTACTTAATGATACCAGTGTCAGAAGTTAACATACATTATCACGCTACTATTTTGTATATATTTTTTTAATGCCCAATATATGTAACTTTCGGTAAATTTGAAGCGAAAATCAAGCCGAATAGCTTTTTATATTTATAGATTTAGTTAATATTAACTGATATCAGCAATATTTAAAATAAATTATTACGCGGTTACCGTTACAGCAGCAGTTGAAACTCCGTATTTGTAAACACGCATCCATTTTGCACTGTCTTCTAACTTCGACTTGTTGTTGAAGTGGGCCTGACCTGAATTATTTTCAATTCTTTTGATTTTTCTGTCAAGAGTTTCTTGTTAGTTACCGATCAGGTTTACTTCGTTTTAGGCTTATTTCTGTCAAGAGTTGCTTGTTAGTTACCACTCATGTTTACTTCGTTTTAGGCTTATTTTTGCATGGTTATCAACTGGCTTTTTTTTTTAATTTTCCAGATTCATGAAAACATTCCTGATGCTACGTATATTTGGCTTTTAACTTCAGATAAATATTCATGGCTTTGATAGTTTTAAAAAATGTATTGGAATTGCTAAAAATCTAAAATAAGTCGACATTTTTGAGGATATTATTTTGTGACGTCACAATGCAGTCGGGAATGTTTGATATTATTAAGTTATTAAGTTGTGACGTTGTTGAATTCATAAAATCATAAATTATAAAACATTGAGTAACGCTATATATATTTAAATAATTCGCCCCCTCTATCTATGCAATTTAGCAACTATAAGTGGATAAATTGTCATTGTTTTTTTATCTATGTTTTGTCAAAAAAGGATATGCATAATACCTTTTTAAAAATGCAATGGCATTAATTCAAAGTCATGAAAAACAAAAAAAGTCACGATATTAAATGATTAAATAAGCCAATCTCATTTAACCTATAGCTAAAATGCTATCACGGGGAAAGTACAAATTAATAGTGTTTAATATAAAGTGGTTTGGATATATAGGAGGAAAGTTATAGACAGACATTATAGATTATGTTTGTATCAAAGGTAAGTGATAAATAGCCAATTAGGATAATGTTCCCGTCAGAGGGGAGTTACAGGCCGTGTTATTTGCCTGTAAGTAATCATATAGCTTACAATCAACATAAATTATTGAAATTACTAGCCCTGCACAACAATATAGCGGGTTCGAGGCCTACCTGGCGCATCGTCGAATATGTATGCAAGTATATATCTACACGTTGCCATGTACTGGCCGTAGGTCGGTGTTTTTCTCAAGGAACTCCAGCTTTCCTCCACCACCAAAACATAGCACGTCCATGAATAACCATAGCTGTTTAAAAGGACGTAATACTCAAACAACCAAACCAAACCAAGAATCAGAAAAGTTCTTCTGTCTCAACTATGGTTTAGACTCATTCGGATGTCAAATATATAATATACATGTATACAATTGCTTTTCACATAGATATTTTATTTAGACATACAACAATTGGATCCCCAATATATAACAAAAATATATAGAATTTCTTTTTACATAGATATTTTTGACAAACAAGATTCATACATTTGGATCGGAAATGATGTTTCAAAATCACGGTTTTTATTTTACCAGAGGGCAGCTAAAGACAACCTTTCAGTCAAAAATGTCGATCAAAACAGATTACGATTATAAACAGACAATAAGGGCATTGGACGGAAGAAAATATGAAATATGTAGAATAGATAATAAATCTACCAAAGCGTTAACAAAATCATTATCCGTAATCAAAAACCGAATAATTTAATTTTGCCTATTTCCGCAATGTTAAACTTTTTCATGTTATATTGTAAAACCTCAAAAATCAGACAACACACACACTGATGACGTCATATACCGCCATTTTTGGCGCGGTATTTTGTAATCAAACTCCTGATTGGTTGAAGTTGTTTTGCCGTGAAATTTATGCACATGTTTGGGTATTTTGCAAAACCATTCAATTTTTGCTATCATAAATACGCAGTCATTGTATAAGACTTATGTCTTATATAATTATGTATCTTTAAAAATGAAATTATCAGGAATGGCCACATTTTTTTTAGGGTTATGCGGTATATACCAAAAAAACTGTGTGCACATTTTTGCATAGTGCACTCATTTTTTCGGTATATACCGTATAACCCTAAACAAATTGTGGTCATTCCTTAATTAAACCAGGGCAAACTATGAGCAAAGGAAAGATTTACATGGAGACCCTTGTAAAAGTATAAGAGAATAAGACCAGGTGTTCCGGAAGAATAGGCGTCTTCTGCTTCATCGACGACACCCACTATGTAAATCTTTGTCACATCCAAGTAAACATCAAGTTCTCAAAATGAGAACTGAGTCACCATTGTCAATCAAAACAAGTAAACACATTAATGAGCACACTCAAACACGTCCATCTCCATATCACTTAAAGATACAGAATATTTCTCAATGAGACAAAGATGGCGACCATACAACTTGCCATAATTTTGATCAGTATAGGAAAGTGACACTCTTGACAACCAGATAATACAAACTTCTCAGAGAAAAGCTATTGATATAACGTATAAGCTATAGGTTATTGAAAAGGTTTTCTAAAGGGGGAAGATGGCATTGATCCGAGGGATCGTGTTGACAACCAGTAAATGTAAGTAACCCGTAAACAACAAGACCTATAACCAGACAGATAATATAATAATTATTCTCAGGGGTAATTTAATGACAGTCAGTTAATATAAGAATTATTTTACAAAGGAAAGTTATTGACATCTAGTAAATAAATCGTTTATGCAGAACATCAGGGCATTAGAAAGCTGAAACTGATACTTATCATGTCAGCCTGTTCACAATAACTTGATTAATTAATACTACAAGATAGGGGATTGCATGAAGGACGGACACACGCATGACATACAATGAAAAAAATATATCTGGAATGTCGAAAGCACCAGGGCGTGACTGAATCTCTTTCAATATAACAACTGAAGTATGACAATTTGCTGCCAAGGATACGTGTTGGTAGCCGCAGAGGACACATACATTTTGTAGAGAGATATATAATTACAAAAGGAACTGTGTATATAGTTGACAGTGTATTAAAGATTCATACAGTATCCCATTATCAGAGGAGCAAGCCTACAGATCTAGAAACGTAGCTTTGAGAAGACTACTTTGTCTAGACAAAACGCCTCATGGTTGGCGAGAATTTCGTCATGGTTGTCTTACATTGTATTTTATTGTTATCGGAGATATTTATGAACGACAGGAACGTAATGGCCCCTTTCCAGTGTATAGAACTAATTACATTAAGTAACTGATGACCTCATTCCATATTTGAATGTTTAATTTGTGACAGACAAATGGGACGTCAACACGACCGAGATGACACGCGTATGCACACGCTGCATGGTGTTTGTGTTAGGTGCCGGACCTCCGGCCAGTGTCCAGTGTCCAAGCTTGTCACGTGATTCATTGGTCAGTTGTGGTCAATACGTGTCACCATGGTCATTATGGACATATAATCACCCGGTCGCGTTCTCTGAGTGGCTCCGTGGGAATAGGTTTCATAAAAGATTCAGGAAAAGATGTTAAATACCCTTCGATTGTTGATATCTTGGGTGTTAGCGATCGTTTATCGTCACCTGATCGCCTCCCCGAACCCGATAATAGCCGTCTGTTTGTCATAGGCACTTTGCTATGACATTTCTCAATAGTTCTACGGCTCATCTATCAATCGCTCTTGTCATATTAACAGTGCTTCTTGATAAGGTTAAGTGAAATAGCTCCTTCCCAATACTAAATTATTCATATTCATTCTCGATGTGCCTTACCTATTAATTGTAGTAAGACCGTGCTAGCAGTGCAGAGTCAAGCTAGTATAAATGTCACTGGATGCACGAGTCGGAACCAGCCCGGCATTACAAACGACAACCGAGATCAGCCATAACCCTATTATATTATGAAAGCTGCGTTTGTAACCATCCTCCAAATCAGATCTGTCGGGGAATCAATTTGGCGAACATATCTTTTGAGATGCCATTTATCATATCAGCACAGGATAGAAAGAGTTTGTAGACATAATAGACGCACATCTTCGTAATTATATAAAATAGACGCCGTTTTAATAGTATGACATTTCAATATTATCCGGTCGGATGCTACATAAATATTTCAAAGTCTCCCCTACCATTGGGGTCGGTTTGCATCGCCCTTTCATGAAGTCTAATGCGTTTGCGGCATGAAGACAAGTTCCCCTGAACGCAGAGACAAGGGATGGGTCGGCGAGGACACACGACAAACGTTCGCCATGCTTCAGTGATCACGGTCTCCCAAACGAGGCACGATTCACGGAACGCTTGCAGGAATGAAACAATTAAAAGATACGACAAACCATCCCACAGCAATGCTGACTTCTTAATGGTTTCCGACTCCACGGCCCATAATTCATGTTACGCTGATGTAATTGTCTCTACAAAATTGGTAAAAAAAAGAGAATATAACCAACAGACAACAAAAAAGCACACCAGGATATTGCAGTGTTTGTTTCTCCGCGTGTCACCTCAATCTAGTCTGTTACACCGTATCTATTTAAAACAATGGAAAGAGAAAAATTACAGCCAAGGTAATATTGATAGACTTTCCATAAATCATGTATAAATTATTGATACGCTCATAAAAAAGCACAAGTTGCTCTTGCTTGGCGGATGTTGGTCGATCTGATCATATTATCTAGCGTTTATTGAGAATGTGTTGATAGTTACGGAGCCCGAGCGATAGTTTACCATTACAAATGCATAACGCATGCTTTATATTACAAGTTAGAACGGAGAACGACAATCCTTTTTTATGAATCCTTAATCACTTTATTAGAATCCTAATGTTATCCAAAATGTATTGTTTTACATCACAATTGATTTTTTAAGTAAATGCATTTCCCTTGTTATTTAAGCTGTTCTTTTATTTAATCTTAATTATTAATGATAATATTGCAAAAATTATTTTAAATTTTCTGGACATCCCGTTATAAGAGAATAATGAAAGCTGGTATTTCAGGAGTTTGTACATTTCAGATTTATTGATTATTATTTTCTTTTGACTTTGGTATATATTGTTGATAGCTTAATGCAAAGTCGCAATGATTTAAGGAATTTATGATGCACGGCGTATTTATTCTATTCGACATTTGTATTATATTTCTAGTGCTAACATTTTCCTTGTGATGGTATTTTTTTAAACAATAGAAAGATAATGCACCACAAAAACTAAGTGTTTCTGTGAGACGTTTCCGGATTAGTGCATTATTGGTTTTTTAACTAGTAAAGCTTAATGACATTGATGAAGTGTTAACGATGCCCAGAAATATGGTTCCACAAATTCTCTACTGGTTAGTCTTGTTCCTCTTGATACACCTGCACGTATGCTGGAGATGTATTGTGGTCTCAGGGAACCGTGCTTTAGACGTTATTATTAATTACTGCCACCTTGTACTTGAAAGCTATAGCACATATACCATAGCATAAACAATATAACACTTCGCCAGTACGAAGTGAAGGTATGTTAACCATCCGAACCATCCACCCATAAATGTCAACTCAAAAATATGTATTTCATAATTTAGTCAAATTCTGTACGAAGTTATTGCGATAGGTGACGTCATAAAATAATTGACAGACAACAGATTATGTCATCATTTGTTTAAAGGGAATGAATGGCATGATATGGCACAATATTATAGGCGCAATGCAATGCCTTGGCTCGTTCGAACTTAAAATACAAATGACATTGAAGTATATTTACAGAAGCGTCAACAAACCCATAACCAAAACTCAATCTCGATTAAACCAGGGGCAAACTATCAACGAAGGAAATATTTACATGGAGACAACTAAGAAGTTCAAGAGAAAAAGACCAGGTGTTCCCAAAGAGTAAACGTCTTCTGTTTCATCGACGACATCCGCCATTTATACATGTATCTATAGCTAGGGCACACCTAAGTAAATATCCTTGCCTCTTAAATGAAAAAAGATGAGGAATAATTCTCAATCACAACAGGCATACTAATTAGCGCATCAAAAACACGCCCTCCTAATTTCATACAAGGATACAGAATATTTCTCAATGATACAAAAATGGCGACCATACACTTGCTCTTAGTCTGCATCAACCTCCATCATTCAAATCCGTGTATCGTAAGTTTTTTTTTTTTTGTCATCAGCCGATATCTATCATGTCAATATCGATATTCAGAGCAAGCTCAAGAATAATAAGTTAACTGCGATTTGTAAACACCATAGGGTGGAGAAACAGGGATATTACTATGTACATGTATCAAGAGAAGATCAGAAAATCAAAATCGTCCTTTTTAACGTATAGCTTAATATAAGAATGCTTGATTATTAAAGATATCAATATGTTATGATCTTTAACGACATGTCAAGATAACCACAATGAATGTTCGGAAATGGGAAATGTTCTTATTCTAATCATTACCAAAATTGAAACAATTTTGTTTTAGAAAACACCAACACAAACTTCACTGAAATAAAGACACACATAGCCATCTCTAATAAGAGAAATTGGTATGCATCGACTTTGAACGAGTTATGTTAAACACAGAATAAAATGCTGGAACATGTGAGAGACTAAAAAGTTTCATATACAAATATTATTAGTAATCAATTATTTACAATGAACTACATTTGTATGATCAATAGAAAAAAATATCAGTTTTTCTTCCTATAAACATACCTAATTAGAGAAATCGGTATGTATCGACTTTCAACAAACAATGTTAAACACATTATGTAATGCTGGAACCTGTGGGAGACTTAAAAAGCGGTCGATTGGTGTAGTGAATAGCGCACTTGTCTTTCACCAAGACGTCCGGGGTTCGATTCCCCAACAGGGCGTGAAAATGTATGGGGGTCACCTGCCGGACCAAGTGGGTTTTTTTCTACGGGTACTCCGGTTTCCTTCCACAATAAGACCCCTCGCGCGCTAACATCTGAGTGATGAATATAAGTTGGATAACTTGTTTCATAATTGTTGTAAAATCAATACTATACATACTAAAATGTTCAATATCTAAATTTTTAGTAATCAATTATTTGTAATGAACTATGATCAATAAAAAAATCAGTTTTTCGTCAAAGACGATGCAAAAATGCATGCCGTTTTATGTGAAGATTTTATAAAGGGGACCACAATTTCGAAAAAAACTGTTGAACAAATAATATCTTAGTGAAATGATTTGGCTTATTTATCGTTTTTGACCTAACGTACCAAATGAACAAAAGCGAGAAACCAAACATAATGTGACAAAGTTTCGTCTGTCCACTTAATGCGGCAAACGAATGAAATCCCCACCTTGTCTTCTGTCCTGCCTTTTAGACCATAAAAATAAACCATGATAATACCATTATGGTATTAATGCTCGCCTCGGGGTCTCCCTTGTTTACGCAGACCAGATCGACATATCATTAAATATTAAGATCATGTTTCATTCTGATAAAAATCCGATTGCTATGGTAATTATGTCTTAGTTTGGCGTTAAATACACGTGAAACATCTATTTCATCACACGGATGCTTTGAAGCGATGGCGCACCCAATACTCGCCAGAAGGGATGGGCCTATCGATGTATCACATATCTCATCTTAAAGGTGAGAGGCGTAATATGAGGGGGCTTTGGACCCCTAAGGAGCTATAGACTATGTCAAGCACTCAATTCAAAACCCCACCTATACTGTATATATATCATACAGGATTAGTTTCTACTATTCCTATTTCAATGATTTACCTGTGTCAATCATATGACCACCTTAACAGATCATCATTATGTAGGTATATAAGGTATTGCGTTTACACAATTTATTTTCATGTTGCATTTTTATGCTAAAGATCACGTAACACACACATATGCTGCACCACTTAAATTTAGTAATAGATACAGTATGCAGAAAAAAATGAATTAAACTGCATCATACAGCTGTTTCGTCCTCCTAGGACTCTTCAGTGATGCCGGGGGCCAAAAGGTAGGAATCCAAAATTTCTAAACTTATGTAGAAGCAGAAGGGTCAGGTGCGTAAAACCCCTTTAATCTATTAATTTAGAAGTAACATTAAACTAGTTCTGTATAATTTCAAATCGTGAACTACGAAAATGTGTATATTAAGTACCGTGCCACTACTCAAATGAGATTAACTGTGGCTATGGAGGCTCCAGCAAACCTCGGGGACTAAAAAATCCACTATACCCCTTTAATTTAAGACCCCTTTGTTTTGTTATTTCAATGACTTAAAATGTGTGTTCAATGATGTTCGTTACTTAGTTGCTGCAGATGCAGGATTGAATCTTACAGCTACACTGCTGCCAAGTCGTTTTACATGAACAAAAGGAAGCAAGATAATTAACAGTTAGAAAAATAACTCTAAACACATTTCTAGTTTAGGTTTTGTGCACCTGAGCCTTCTGTTTCTACATAAGCATAGAAACTTTCGCTTCCCATCCTTTGACCTCTAGCATCACTGATAAGTCACTGATAATTACATCCCTGCTTCTCCATCCTATGATGTTTACATGTCGCATTTGATTCGTTATTATAGGGCTTGCTCTGAATATCGAGGATGTAATGCAAAAAAATGGTTACATCTGAACTATTACACTGGACTTTCTTACTAAGCTTACCGAAAACTTTCGATGGCCCCTGTCTATCTTGGCCATTCTAATGGTAGCGTGGGTAAATTACGTAATAAAACCTTGTTTTAATGACATTGTTCGTCGGGGAACATAAAACTTTAGTTTTAAATTTGGCAATATAAAGAAGAGAATCTTAAAAATACATGTAAAGCAAAAAGGTATGTGAGACACGTTTGCATGTTTAATTAATGGAGGTGGCAAATAAAACATGTGTTGATAAGTTAAGGTTTTACCGTCAGAATAAGGTGAGGAATTATGTAAAGGTTTAACTATAAGAAACAGTTTACAGTGTTTGTGACATAAGGAATTGTTTTCAGACATGTAGCTATGTCAGAGTGCATCTTGTACTATTTGTTGAAAGGTAAAATACGATACTAATATACACATTTTCGTAGTACACGATATGAAATTATAGAGAACTAGTTTAATTTTTCTTCAAAATTCATAAATTAAAGGTGTTTTACGCACCTGACCCATCTGCTTCTACATTAGTTTAGAAATTGTATATGCCTTTTGGCCCCTAGCATCACTGAAGAGTCCTAGGAGAACAAAACAGCTGTACGATGCAGTTTAGTTCAATTTTTCGGCATACTATTACTAAAATTAAGAGGTGCAGCATATGTGTGTTACGTCACCCTTTGATGACGGAAAAAAAGAATAAGAACCAGAGGGTTTACATGTACCAAATATAAAGGAATTGTATTCATCAATTACTTACGCCAAACAACCACTACATAAGAAAATATTCTCATCGATAAATGATTTGGCGAGTTTTAATTTAGGGACGTAAGCGACCGACCAAGCCAAAAATTGCACGCTTCCAAATAGGCACACCATACGTTTGATGTGTTGGCTGGGCTAGCCTACAAAATGTAACTAGGCTAGTGTCGTGGACAGAGAACAACGCACGATAATATCAAATTAACGGCTGATGTATGAAATGTCGATTAATTCACCTATGTAACTATTACAGGAGACCTAATTCCAGTGACTTCCCTCAAACAACAAAGAGCGAAGTGGAATTGAAACGTGAATATTTTTACACGAAAGATATATATAAACTTTATTTCTTTTTCAACAATTATTAAACAAGTTATCCAACTTATAGCGTGAGGGGTCTTATTGTTGGAGGAAACCGGAGTACCCCGAGAACACCCATGTGGTCGGGCAGGTGACCCCATAACTTTTCACGTCCGGTTTGGGAATCGAACCCCGGCCGCCTTGGTGAAAGGCAAGTGCGCTATCTACTGCACCACCCGACCACGAAAGATATCGTCGATAAAGAAGAATATGTTTACTCTTTCTGAACACCTGATCTCTATTTTCATTCGTTTTTTAATGGTCTTCATCTCATTCATTCCTTTGTTAATATTTTGCCGTAATCTGATCTTTGCTAAGTTGGATTGATTATTTTGTCCATCCTTTGGTAGTCTGTTATCTCAACTGGATCTTTGATAGTTTAGTGTATATCGATATAACCGTTTGATAGAATTAATTGTTAAACTTTTTTTTAACAATACCTTTAATCTATCAATATGCAATCCTTAATCAAACTTAACAAGCAAAACATATTGAATGACAGTTTGGTTTGTTTCTGGTACTAGGAAAACACTATTTAGCATTTTCGTTTTAATTTCGAGATTATTAGATAATAAATTAAGTCAAATAATAGAATTAATTTTTAATATGTCCATGGCATATGTTAGGTGTCTTGACGTTTTGATAAGTGAATCCCTACACAGGAAATTAAAAATTGTAAATTAAAAGCCCATATTGATTTTCAATTTATCATGAATCGTAAAGCCTGCATTTCGTTGGTGATTTATTTTGATATAATTTGCTTTAAAACGTCATTGTCTTTTTTTACTGCTTGATTTCAATCAATCGTTGTTCTTTATGTATTAAAACCACAGACTTCGTTTAAAATGTATGTTTGAAATGTTCCTTTGTCGTATTATGCAGCCGACTGAGAAAGAAGAATATTATGTGAAAATTAAATCTGATTTTAGATTTACATGCAGACAATGTATGGCAATATAATTCACAATGGACTACTTTCTGTCACCTTTTTAAAACCGTATCTTAATTATGATAGTGAGTAGTCTGAGGAACCATCTAAAGACATTTTCATTGACCTTTGACAAACTTGTTAATGCCATCAGAACAAAGGCGGTAAATTGGTCTGATTTGTCAGGGTCGTGAAACAGCCTTGTCGGTTATAACTCGTGGCCATGTGGCCGATACTGATAACATCCTACATCGATTAAAGAACGCTCACGAAAACAGCGAGAGAGCTTCAGCAACATACCGGCGTCAGATGCTTAGAGGGGGACGCATGTAATAATAGTGGCCTTGAAGTGATATTTTCACGAGAAGCATGGGACACAAAAACTTTTCTCCATCTCTTACATGATTTGTTATTTTGAATGAAAAAAAAATCAGAGAATACCAAAGCGTCAACAAAATCAGTATCCGGATTCAAAACCGCATAAAATTGAGGCAAAATAGGGGGGGGGGGATATAGAAAGAAATGTCTCCTCCTCAAAGTGAGAACTGAGGCATCATTCCCACTCACAGCAAAGCGGCAAACTTATTTGCTTTCTTGAAGTTATCCATATTATTGTAAATAATGAATAAAGTGTCTGTTTAATTGCTTTTTGTTTTGGATTTTTAATCTTTATTTTTTATGACACGACTCGATTTCTTCATAAAATAAACACGTTTATAGTTTCCTGTGAGCAAGATTGATAAGTAACCGTGGCTACCTCTTCAAATACCATTCTGTAGATGCATCTAATCTGCTTTATGCTTTAATTTCTTTTGTTGGGTTGTCCTCCAGTTTATAGCACGAATCGAACTTGATTGTCAGCAATCGTAAGAGAATAACTATGAAATACTTATGGCATGACCAATAAGAAGAGTAACTGGTAGGATTTGTAAGAAATAATATTAAAAAGGCAACACAATAAACAATAACACATTGAAATAGGATTTAAAAAAAACACTTAAGAGTACAAATTATATATTAGAAGTCTAAAATGACATCCGTAGTCTTATCAATTTGACTGATTTGTTTAGTTTTTTTATTACCTGGTAATAAAGTGTGTTTGTGTCAATAAAAAATTATTTTAAGAATTGTCTATAGCATACCTTACGTCCCCTTGTTTGTAATATGGATGGAAAGTTTCTCGGCTGTCTACATTTAATAAAGTGAAATCAACTTACTACCCGAATATAATAATAATTATGTCTAATTGTATTCGAAAGAGAAAAGGAGAAAGATTTTGAGTGGACTTGCTCCTGAACAAACGTGGTGATTTCAATTTTCCGATCGTGAACTTTCCATTTCTTGATAGAAACATCCCTGCTTCTCCAACCTATGGTGTTTTCATGTCGCGGTTGATTCGATATTCTACGGCTTGCTCTAAATATCGGGATTTTCGTGATCGATGTCGACTGCTGACAAACAAATGAACAACATAAGGATTCGAGAGATGCAGGTTGATCAAAACTAAGGGCAAGTTTTATGGTCGCCATATTCGTCTCATTGAGAAATATTCTGTATATTTACTAAATTTAAGAGGTGCAGAATATAAGTGTGTTACGTCACTTTAAGTGACATGAAGATGGTCGTTTTTGAGGATGCTCATTAGTGTGTTTACTTGTTCTGATTGACATTGATACTCGGTTCTCATTTTGAGAACTTGATGTTTACATAGAGGTAACAAAGATTTACATGGCGGGTGTCTCTTCCGGAACACCTGGTCTTATTTTCTTGTACTTTTACAAGAGTCTCAATGTAAATCTTTCCTTTGTTAATATTTTTGCCCCTGGTTTAATCAATTTTGAGTTTGGATTATGATTTTGTTAACGCTTCGGTGTTCTCTTATTTATATTCGTTGATAACCATGTAGACTGGCTAGCAGCCCTTAAGGTTTTTTATAGAGCATTACTCTACCTGAATTTCACTACTACCTTATCTCCCTCTAGCTTCAAACTAGAATCAGACATCCAAGTGATCAAAATTATTAGTTTTTTCCCTAAATAATTCAATATCTGTATACTTTTCTGGAGACGGTGGCCAGTCTGATAATCATGTTTGCTTCTTTTACTGCATTTTTGTTTGTAGTTTTTCGGAGACAATTGTCTGAGGTAACAACGAAGACCTTTGATATCCCTAACAAAGATCAAACGAACCATGACCACGGCGGACTCAAACTCTCAATCATCGAGACCAAAGTCTTTGCTTGTCCGGTCGAACAGAAAACATCAAACTGTGGTTTATCGTTGACACAGAAGATCGCTTAAAAGCTTAGTTGACAATCAAGATACAGAATATTAGCCTTCCCTGGCTCCGTACTTGAGCCTTTCTGGCTAGAGCTTGTTCTACATCTCAAGGTTCATCGAGTAGCATTCTTTCAAAGACCAATTTAGTTAATGGTTGAATAACTCAGACATTGGACTGTGTAACCTGCCGCCAACATTATAGGTCGGGACTTTATAGCAATCTTTAGCTCAAGGCTTTTCTCTTCCTCTCAAGAAGGCAATTGTGATTCTTTTTGAATATGCCAATTCGGGACAAATTGGACGAGATGTTTTTCTTATCAGTTGACGTGATTCTGGCCACAAGTTTGCCTTGAGCCGGATTTGGAATGGAACATGGTTCCACACTTCCTGTTAACTATGTTAGCAGTGCATCTGTTTTTCAGTACGTTACCCAATGTCATTGGCCGATTTCGAATCACCGTTCGCGACACGAGTGCCGTGGTTTTCCGATCGTTTGACTCGCCTCTAACACTATCTATGGAACATAATCACACAGCCCCGCCGTCGCACTCAGTCTAAATTGATTCCACTCTTTCCCTCTGTTCCTTAAACTCTGATTGTTTCTCTTTGATTGCTGTGCAATTTTCCTCGTTTCCATCAATTTACTCTTGAAATATGAGATAAGAAATCACTTAAAGTACGATCGCGCGGTTTCACATCGAAGGGCCCTAGCCATTGAATTATTTCTCGCTTTTATTATGATATTCTTTTCTTCAAACGTAATTACAATACCATGACCGCAATTAGGAAATATGAAAGATGAATAGAAAACGTTGAAGATCGTTTGTGCTTGCCTGTAAAGATAAGACTTGCTCTCAAGAGGAACAATTATCGCCCTGTGCTATTCTGTATCCTTAGAAATGATATTATCATCAAAGAATCTTTCATATTTTCTGGAGGCGTTTGAAGACAGCCGACAATTATTGGTAGCGGTATATGATAACGAAGACTAAGCATTATGCACATTCTGTGTACGCGGCGCGAGTTATGATTTATGACAGAATACGGCGGTATGTGATAAGAAGACATTTGATACAGATTGCTGTTTGTATCGGCAAGTGGTTCGTCAAGCGCAATCCGAATTGACAAGACCTTCACTTATACCCAATTAAACCAAGCATGCTAGATTCTGCAAATGCATTTTATTACCGTAAACTTGTAATACATTTTATATCCTTATTTTATCTAAAATTGAGCCGTTCTGAATGGTTTGGTGATCATAAAAATAATATCCTTTTTATTTCTGTTTTATCTTTGTTAATGTTTCCTTCCAGTAGTTGACTTTCATTTTTCACTACCTTCCCGCCCCAAAACGTCCCGGTACTTTCAATACCATTATTTGATTTTCCACGTAAATCATCGGAATTTGACGCGGTAGTTTCGGAAATGCTTTTAAACGTTGGTGAATTCTATTATTAATTGCTAATAAGAATGCCATCACGATCCCTGACATGCAAACAAGTGTATTTGTGTAGACGACATTAGACGTCCCGTCATGCTTGGAATACCGTTTACTTCAATTGGTGTTATCATCGGTAGTCGTTACATTAATATGGCGAGGTCATAACATCTCCTCGCGGACTGCGCATGCCCAACTCTTGATACAGACGTTTGCTATTTATACAAGTACCATCCAAACTCCTCTTTAATTATTCATGCTGTATTTATTGTTATTTTTATATTCTTTTGTCGTGGCGTACCCTCTATAGCAGAAATGTCGTTTGTTTCGCTCCATTGCCTTTGTCAATAACCTAGATATATGTCTTATATACACACATATTCTAATTAATGAGTATCACATAAAGTTTGTCCCAAAACGGTATTTAATATCAAAATGTTTCCTTTCACCAGAAGGAAATGATACGTCTGCGAATAATGTATTATTAAGCGACTGTCTTAATTAGTTTTTGAGTACCGGTCGTAGTGTTAACTTAAAGGGATAAATAGGACCCGTGTGACATCAACACGCCAACGTGGAAGTCACGAAGCACTGATTAAGAACAGTAGGAACGAAAAAACGATAATAAGTTTGTTTTCATCATAAACATCGATTAACATTTCCTCTTCATTTTAGTAATACAAGAAAGAAACAGATATCAAAACTGAAAGTGTCTCTAGTTTAAACGCTTAACAGAGAATTCAAATTTTTTACGAGATACTGGCTTCCTACATATCAACAATACTATACAGTGTTTGTTTAGTTTCATGTCATGTGTCCTTAAGAAGAAGCTTTTGAAACACAACCAAGTGACTAAGTGCTCAAACACTTTGACTCACAGCACAGCAATCCATTTTGCAAACAATAGTTTCAATGCGTGCGTTAAGAATGATCTATTTATCTGTGCTTCAAATACATCTGTGCTTCAAATACATCTGTGCTTCAGATACATTTGTGCTTCAAATACATCTGTGCTTCAAATACATTCATGCTTCAAAATCAACCATTACATAGGGGGCAAAGAAACTTATTCGTAAAGAATCACTATAGTTATTGTCCATATACATCGTATTTACGGTAGTTTTTTTTTATTCAATTGCAAAATAAAAAGGGATCAAAATATTCCATGATGTCCCCGAGAGGCTTCCAAAGTTTAACGTCGCGCTACCACAATTGTATTAATCAAATCCGGAACACGGTCAGGCTATGGCTGTGATAGTACTTTAGAACTACGTCCCTAAAAGTCGGGGGCAGAATATCGAAAGAGGCGACCAATGTGGGGGAAAATTCGACTAGGTGAAGAAGGCAACGGGTTATGTTCCAAGATGGGGTAACATGAAAGTACTGTATTTTATTTCCTACTTAACATTCGACATCCAGGGAAATAGCAACGAATGGTTCACTCGTTGTCAGTATAATGTAACCAGGTGGGATGCTGTACTGTGTGGTTCACCCGTTGTCAGTATACTAAAACCGGACAGGATGCTGTATTGGATGGTTCACATGTTATATAGCTGTGCCCGGTGGTTCACTCGTCAGTAAAATAATGTGACCGGGCAGGATACTGTACTGGGCGGTTCACCCGTTGGCAGTATGATGTGACCGGGCAGGATAATGTGCTGGGCGGTTCACTCGTTGGCAGTAAGATGTGACCAGGCAGGATGCTGTGCTGGGCGGTTCACTCGTTGGCAGTAAGATGTGACCAGGCAGGATGCTGTGCTGGGCGGTTCACTCGTTGGCAGTATGATGTGACCAGGCAGGATGCTGTACTGGGCTGTTCACTCGTTGGCAGTACAGTGTATGATGTGACCAGGCAGGATGCTGTACTGGGCGGTTCACCCGTTGGCAGTATAGTGTGACCGGCGGATGCTGTACTGGGTGGTTCACCCGTTGGCAGTATAATGTGACCGGGCAGGATGCTGTGCTGGGCGGTTCACCCGTTGGCAGTATGATGTGACCGGGCAGGATGCTGTACTGGGTGGTTCACCTGTTGGCAGTATAATGTGACCGGCGGATGCTGTACTGGGCGGTTCACCCGTTGGCAGTATAATGTGACCGGGCAGGATGCTGTGCTGGGCAGTTCACCCGTTGACAGTATAGTGTGACCGGATATCATGATGTACCGGGTTCCTGCGGCGTGTTATTTCCGTAAGACAACACTATAAAGTCGACATCAGGCCCACAAAGTCACCAGGCGGCTAATACGCCAACATACCCTGTCTACAGCAAAGAAAACACACTTACATGTTTACGCTATACGCATGGTGCACATACATAAATGACATTAGCTGTTAATAGGACGTTACTAGATAAAAACAAATCAAAACTAAGACAAACTTTAGAATCAAAATATGATTTTGCCTCCAATGGTTTGATGTAAGAGATGTTTACCAGTTTTTGTTACCAAATGGTTTTGTTTTAGCAACATTTTGAGAGAATACATGATGATTTCAAAATAAAAATTTAAATAACCGTGGGGAACTTTGAAGGGATATATTATAGGCTTGTATTAATGATGCTTTCTTGTCCTTTTAACCACATAAAATTGTAGTGTAGTTCAGTAGGCTTCACGTGGATCCATATGTTTTATATTAAACGGCACAACAACCTATAGAAAGAAAAAAAAAACAATTTTCCTAGCCCGGAAGATATATTGTATAAAAAGACGACATTTCACTTCGAGTTTAAAAGTTCTTATTTCAAAAACAAATAGCTTAAGATTCAAACCTTTACTGAAAATGGATCAACATGGGAAGTCTTGGTCATTCAAGTATTGAGGAAAAGTTCGGATACAAGATCTTTATTTTTCAAAATATTTCTAAATAACTGTCAAATGTTGAAGCAATTCTGGTAATTTCACCTTATGTGTCTATATTAATATCTAAGAAAATAACATTTACAAAACAATGTCTTAATGCTTCAGTGGACAAAATTAATAGAAAGTTTCTGTAAAACCAAATATTACCGTTGAAATGTTTGCCTTAAGATATGTTGAAATGAAATGTATGTCTTTAATATACCCGGAGTATCAACGCATATAGAATTTCCAATAAACGGAAAAACAAACGGGAATATATATCAAACAGACAAACACCCATTCTCTTTAGTATTTTAGATATTACATGGAGTTTGTTCGATGTATATTTAGATTTATAACAAGTTAACGGGGTTTGGTTATTTCTAAACCTTCAAAAGTATCAATATCTTATTGAAATTACACACAAAAAAATGTAAAATATTCTTGTAATGAATCATAAAAAACATAATATAGTTCAAATCGCCTTTAATATTGATAGATTTGTTTACAATGATAAAGTTGAGTAAACATGCAAAGACGGTCAGGTGCTGTATCATGATACAGCCACAGGTCAAAAGAATTTCAAATCAATTTCTGTCTTGAAACCAAACGAAGTCAAATGAAAACCTTGTTTCTAATTGCCATTATCTTCGTTGCCAATTCATGGAAGAAATCTTGCCTCTGGTCAGAAACATTTCACGTTGAGTATCAATATATTACAAATGAACTTTTCTAATGATAACTATATTTCTTGTACAAGTACTAGTACACACACTCGTTACATCACTGTTAATTACATTGTATGTACCTCATGGTGCGACAAGATGTTTAAGTGTAGAAGATTTGTTCGGGCTCATCTCTAAACTTCACTTGTTCCAGTTTATAGTAATCTGCTTCACTGCTGTTGGACAAAGTGTTAGCGTCCTAAAATGACCATAGCTGTTTATAGGACGAACATACAACCGGTGCTGCCATTTCGGCACTCACAGCTAGTATTATACAATTTCTAGCACTACCCAACCATGTACTCATTTACAGCTGAGTAGACTGGAACAAGCGAAGTAAAGTATCTTGCTCAAGGATACAACTCAAGTGCCGTGACCGGGACTCGAACTCGAAACCCTTCGATCACGAGCCCGGCGTCCTATACCACAAGACCATCGTGCCTCCGAAATCTCGAATCTTTATGTTGTAATTATTATTTTAAACAGCGTTTACTTCGACTGTACTTTTTGTAACAAATATCTCGACCTATTTGTGATGTAACTTGCATGTATATACCTTAGACATGTCCATGTTGAAACGTGTACTGTATCTCCATAGTTCATTAAATAATCTTTCTTATAAACAAACCTAAAACATTTATTGGATAAAATATGAGAGGCGATGTATTGTTCTATGACTTAAAAATCTGTACAATATCATATATTTGGTAAATAGCGGGCCCTATATATAACGTTGACTCGACATAAATTTAACAGGCGCCTGTTTACAAGTTTTCCTCGCGTCTACCTTCTATGGTTATAGAAAAACCTGTCATTTGATCCGGATCGGGATAAGCTTGAGTTTCACACAAACTGAGCACCTGTCCCCGAGATCTATTGTCTCTTTCCGTACCTAATGGACAATCCCTGTCCCACTAAGACTTTTAATTGGTCAAAACACTAGAGTGCTTTCTGAAGTTTAAAAGTGTTAGCGGATTGTAACCCTTTTTTGTTCGATTTTTTTCTTCATTTTCTATTGCTTTTTCAGTCTTATCTAGCGATGTGTAGTGTCAGATATCTGGATGTCCTTCCCGTAAATAGAACCTCTATTCTTATTGACAACCAAGTTTGTCCCGCGCAATCGTTTTCCATTGTCTCCCCGACCTTGCAATTACCAGCTTCGTCACGGAAAGCGCACTATCGGATCAATTTCAATAGAGAGAAGAAATTTGATTTTTAGAATTTTTTCTATGAAATCCATTTTGTATCTTGTTGCACTGTAAAACATTACTTGGTATTATGTAGGTTTTGTGCTTGCTCACTTAAATGAGAAAAAGGTATATATACGTGTGTCGTAATAGACCAATAACCACGGCTGTCCGGGACGGATATTATTGACTGAAACGACAAGGAGTTGTCCCATTGTCCTATCATTAGACGAATCCTTATCAGTCGCGATCATCACAGATACAATATGGAATATTTTCTATGTTTCACTGACAATATAACCGAGGTCCTGGTTTATGAGCTGAACAAATAGAACGAGGAGCTGTAGAGCTTATTCATTGTCTGTCCTATATCCTCCATCCCATATCAACCCACTTCTATATCGCCGAGTAGTGGGACGCACCGCTTACAGCATTGAAAACTTATCAATATCTGAAATTGAAATATTTATCTTAATTAATAAATTAATCCTCACATTTTTGAAACTTTGAAATATAATTTTTACATTCAAAGAAAAAATATATTCAGCAAGGGAATTAAATTAGCGAATTATTTAGTCTTAATTCCAAAAAAAATATTATTAAAATATTATTCGGTTAAGCTAAGAGGGCTTTTTGTCAGCAGGATCCGGGTAATATCAAGTCGCCCATTTACTTGTGTTATGGAAACTATCTCTCGAAGCCGAGAAATGCTTTATTTGCCTCTCACCTGAAATGGGGAGAAAGGTGCAACGGTTTATTGCGGGCTATCGGTCAAATGTATTCTAGATTCCGCGAAAGATATGGAAGCAGTTAATTTTATATGTCACGCTACATTAGTCAAATTCATCTCGTCATCTTCTCTTGTTTGCAGAGAACTTTTTATAGTGTGCACTTTAAGTGATTGAACGTAAAAATTATGAAATTATCCCCTGCCAATCTTGGTATACGTATCTTCACTACCTTTTCCCGGAAAGCTCCGGAGAATAACCAGCGAGATGTTTTCCCTTTTTATACCCCTGATGTGTTTTTTCTCTCTCTCTATTTCTTTTAATAATGCACCGGTGAAGGATTAATAAATACGCGGTCTAATGGGACTGTTGATGGCTTTTTCTGGTATTCAGTTCCATATTACAAGGCCGTCCTCTCAGAAATTACACGCAAACCACATCCAATCAAGGCGAGCTTCACCAATGGCTATAGGGACCGTTCTGATTATCTGGCTTTCTGTACCGTCTCTTCCTCTTGTCTTGTCCCTATTCGACAATAAACAACACGAAATTAAATACTAAATCCTTGTAGAGCTCGGAATAACTGTCGTTTCACCTTTGTTTCTTTTTATCAATTTTCTTAATTGAAGATGCGACGCCCTGCTTATTGTATAGTCGGGCATTATGGGTCTTGGAATAAAAACCTTCTTTATCTGATTCTATTTTTTTTTATAATTAAACAGACTTAATTAATGAGGTGTTTATTCGATACCACTCTGTTTGATTAAATAAATATTTCGCGAGCAGAGACGTACAACTTTATGTATTACACCATTAAACAGCAATAAAGATATATCTTGCATTGTATACGTATATATATAGTATACGTCGTATATACTCGCGTGCGGTCTTTGTGGTAATCTATCGCTAGGTGGCGTTCGTCACGTTATAAATAGAATGCGACATGACAATAGCCGGACGTCATTGCTACATAACTTGATGAATCAGGTTGACAGTGATGAAATGGTATTTTCGTCATTAGGAAAAGCACATACATGTAGTTTAAAATTAATCATAATTAATAAACAAAGATTTCCGGAATGCAGCAGAATACCACCATCGCAATATGTCGGGGAAATTTCCGGTAATCTTCGGATGATTACCCGAAATGTCCCTTCATGTACATTTACCGATTGGGGTGGTTCATTTAAGCATTGAACTGCTTTCAGTTGGCATTCACAGGCTCCATGAATGCCAACTAGACAAAGGCAAATTCATTGAAGCGCTCATGCTAGATTTTCCTTTTGTCCAATTGGAAGTCATTTTGTCTATGAATGCCTACTAAAAGCTTTTCAATATTTATATTTACCATTTTTAAAATATGTTCACCTCATAAAAAAATCAATTACTCTTTGTATTTCTCAACATTAAACTCAAATAATGTAACATCATGCTTGTTCCATGACTAGAACTGCCATCGCCCGGGTACGGTGAATTATATTTAGTGTAACAATTATGACGTCATAATAATGATGACGTAAACGATCGGTCAATGGCATACATGGTCTTATAGATGCGAACTGAATTTGATAGTGTTTTTTGGTGGCAATGCCATGCAGTGTTAAATATATGTGCAAGTATATAAAAATTCCCTTATGTATATAACCAGTTGTATTGGTGTTATATACAATTCATTTACAGACTCTGTAAAATATCGGTGAAGTTTCTATCTAAAATTCGTCATTGGCGTATTCAAAATTGTGCATAATTCAGAATCATTCACAAATAATACACAGACTTTAAGTAAATATCGAAAAAAATACATTAATATAATAAAATTATGATTTCTGTTATTCATATAAAAAAATAAATTTGTACTTGTGTAGTTTTCATTCATAACTTAATTGTACCAATAGAAGAGTTTTTGAATCAATTTGAACACAAGAAAATGATGAGTTGGTCGATCCAAGTCCGATAAAGCAGTTCTCGGGCCGAAATCGATGCTAACGGTGTTAGCTACCTTAGCGAACGTGCGAGGAAGAAACAAGAAATGCCGCTCACTTCCATTAATGATAGGTTGTAAATCGTTAATATTTTGTCATGTTTTGCCAGATTTTCATATTTCTCACCAATTACATTTCCATGACGACTATTCAATTTGTCCGAAGATTTAAAAAAAAAAAGCATGCATTATGTATGTCTTCTTGTTTGTCTACCGAGGATATTGGTGCTGTTGTGAAAAAGCCTTTTTGATGATGCGGATGCGGCTGCGGATCGATTGAGCAGGGAACGGAGCCGTATATATATACGGCGCGAAATCGCGCACTCGGAACGAGATTAGACGAACGTGACATTGTAAAAGCAGTATTTAAACACAATTAGTAATCTGTGGTTGTCTTTGACGTTCACAGAATATCGGCTGAATTGTTTTTTGTTTTGTAATATCGCTAAATAGATTGATTCGTCCGTTATGTACTATTTTGTATTGTTCAGATGAATCTCAAGCAGCAATAAGCTCGAGCTCCTTACCAGGGCGATAATTAATCATCAATTCCGATCGATATGACGTAATGATATGGTTATACCCCATACAAAGATATTCGCAAAGGTAAATACTCCCCTGGCTTTCTCGTGTTACTGACGGCCTTCTCGAGTGTAGCTCGGGGAAATTGTAGCATGACAATTATTATAATTCTTATTGAACGAGCCTTTGCTTTATGTCAATAAAAATAAAAGGGACGGCATTTTTTTAATGGTCGATAACGAAGCAAACGCCTTGATTTCTATGAACAAAACTGTCTTTGAAGCATACACTTAACATGTCACTCAAATATATTTTAACGCAATTTATACAAATCGACTCAAAAGAAAGACCACATACTCTACTTGTCGATAATTCAAAAAAAAAATCTGCAATCATGAAAACGTTTAAACAAATCTAGGTACTTTTGTAGTTTGATGTTTTCTGAAAGATCACCAATTTCCTCTTGGTAACCAATGAATGCCGTAGAACAGGATGTATCCAATATTACACATGTATTAGCCATTATGGCATCTGTCAGTGTAAACGATCCACATCCGACAACCAGAATATATCACGAATAAAGCAAAATGTCTCAGACTTCAATAAAGTACATTGAAACTAAAGAAAAAAATAATTTAAGATGCAAATTAATGGAAACAACTTCTGTTTTTAAGATTTGCATGTAAATATATGTATGATATTTACAAGGTGTTTTACACACCCTGTTGTATATTTTATCGAGTTTAGCCCTGACCTAATATTGGGTATGTGAAAGTTCAATGTCTTTATGACAGGGCATACAATGAAATGACACAATATGAACACTTCAAATTATAAGTAATCCTTACGATGAAAAATAGACCTTGATTACAGGCATCAAACCCTTTCTTCGCAAGACAGCTGTCTGTCGGGAAGCTTACAAACATTCTACAGACTCGGTTAAGATCAATTTTCCAATGCGCATGTCATTGTTGGAAAGCAATCAGAGAGACAGCATGTGAGCGGTAAAATGGCATTACGGATACCAGACTTGTCAACGGTAATTAATTACACGAGGTGAACAAGATGTTCAACATCTGTCTGCATCACGGAGGATCTTAGCACCGCCATATCAAAATCTGTCCGTAACTCGTAGCAGATCACAGTATAGTCATGCAGGTCATTTGAGCACTGACCACGCGGGCGTACTACAGGTGTAAGGACCTCCCGGTGGTTTTATCACAAGTACGTTCCATTGTGGCCACAAACTTACGCATAGTTATCGCCAAAGCCGTGGCAATGTCACGTGGTAACCAAGGGAACCTCGACTTGGTTAAACATTGATGACGTCACACACAATTAAGACACTCGAAGAGGGGGCGATGTATACCCCAGGTGCGAACAATACCTGTATTAATGAGAAGGACGAGATACTAGGGAAACGCGTAAATATCAGTTTAAATATTCACAACATAATATACGATATTCCGTTACATCCGGTTCCGATTTACAGATATATGTATATGATATTATATTATTAACGGTGCAATTATTATTTTATGACAACAAAATTCTAGTTTGTTATAATCATAATATGTCAATTTCACAAAATAAAAATTACCCCTAAAAAATCACTATCATAATATTATAATTAGTATGGTTTCCATGTATCTATGTTCAAGGCTCCTAACCAGGTTTTCTGGATTTGTGTCATTGCAGATATCCTTTCGTTTATGTAAACAGAATACGTGTTAAAACATAATAAAAAACCATAAACATTAAACAATATATCGAACCACAACATCAGATTCAAAAAATAATCGGCTCTAAGCACAGTCGGTAGCATATATATTGTACGTGGGAGTTTTCAGTATATCGGTATATTGTTCAGTATCTCGGTATATTGTTCAGCATCTCGGTATATTGTACGTGGAGGGTATTCAGTACCTCGGTATATTGTACGTGGTGGGTATTCAGTACCTCGGTATATTGTACGTGGATGGTATTCAGTACCTCGGTATATTGTACGCGGAGGGTATTCGGTACCTCGGTATATTGTACGTGGAGGGAATTCAGTACCTCGGTATATTGTACGTGGAGGGAATTCAGTACCTCGGTATATTGTACGTGGATGGTATTCAGTACCTCGGTATATTGTACGTGGAGGGAATTCAGTACCTCGGTATATTGTACGTGGAGGGTATTCAGTACCTCGGTATATTGTACGTGGAGGGTATTCATTACCTCGGTATATTGTACGTGGAGGGTATTCAGTACCTCGGTATATTGTACGCGGGAGTATTCAGTATCTCGGTAAATTGTACGTGGTGGATATTCAGTACCTCGGTATATTGTACGTGGTGGGTATACAGTACCTCGGTATATTGTACGTGGTGGGTATTCAGTACCTCGGTATATTGTACGTGGTGGATATTCAGTACCTCGGTATATTGTACGTGGAGAGTATTCAGTACCTCGGTATATTGTACGCGGGAGTATTCAGTATCTCGGTATATTGTACGTGGGGGGTATTCAGTACCTCGGTATATTGTACGTGGTGGGTATTCAGTACCTCGGTATATTGTACGTGGAGAGTATTCAGTACCTCGGTATATTGTACGTGGTGGATATTCAGTACCTCGGTATATTGTACGTGGTGGATATTCAGTACCTCGGTATATTGTACGTGGTGGATATTCAGTACCTCGGTATATTGTACGTGGAGAGTATTAGGTACCTCGGTATATTGTACGTGGAGGGTATTCAGTACCTCGGTATATTGTACGTGGTGGATATTCAGTACCTCGGTATATTGTACGTGGAGAGTATTTAGTACCTCGGTATATTGTACGTGGAGGGTATTCGGTACCTCGGTATATTGTACGTGGAGGGAATTCAGTACCTCGGTATATTGTAAGTGGAGGGAATTCAGTACCTCGGTATATTGTACGTGGAGGGTATTCAGTATCTCGGTATATTGTTCAGCATCTCGGTATATTGTACGTGGAGGGTATTCAGTACCTCGGTATATTGTAAGTGGAGGGTATTCAGTACCTCGGTATATTGTACGTGGAGGGTATTAATTACCTCGGTATATTGTACGTGGAGGGTATTCAGTACCTCGGTATATTGTACGCGGGAGTATTCAGTATCTCGGTATATTGTACGTGGTGGGTATTCAGTACCTCGGTATATTGTACGTGGTGGGTATTCAGTACCTCGGTATATTGTACGTGGTGGGTATTCAGTACCTCGGTATATTGTACGTGGAGAGTATTCAGTACCTCGGTATATTGTACGTGGTGGGTATTCAGTACCTCGGTATATTGTACGTGGTGGGTATTCAGTACATCGGTATATTGTACGTGGTGGATATTCAGTACCTCGGTATATTGTACGTGGTGGGTATTCAGTACCTCGGTATATTGTACGTGGTGGGTATTCAGTACCTCGGTATATTGTACGTGGTGGATATTCAGTACCTCGGTATATTGTACGTGGAGAGTATTCAGTACCTCGGTATATTGTACGTGGAGGGTATTCGGTACCTCGGTATATTGTACGTGGAGGGAATTCAGTACCTCGGTATATTGTACGTGGAGGGAATTCAGTACCTCGGTATATTGTACGTGGAGGGTATTCAGTACCTCGGTATATTGTACGTGGAGGGAATTCAGTACCTCGGTATATTGTACATGGAGGATATTCAGTACCTCGGTATATTGTACGCAGAGGGTATTCAGTACATCGGTATATTGTACGTGGATGGTATTCAGTATCTCGGTATATTGTACGTGGGGGGTATTCAGTATCTCGGTATATTATACGTGGAGGGTATTCAGTATCTCGGTATATTGTACGTGGATGATATTCAGTATTCCTCGATAAATTATACGTGGAGGGTATTCAGTGTCTCGGTATATTGTACGTGGAGAGTATTCAGTACCTCGGTATATTGTACGTGGATGGTATTCAGTACCTCGGTTTATTGTACGTGGAGGGTATTTAGTTTCTCGGTATATTGTACCTGGAGGGAATTCAGTACCTAGATATATTGTACGTGGAGTGTATTCAGTACCTCGGTATATTGTACGTGGAGGATATTCAGTACCTCGGTATATTGTACGTGGTGGATATTCAGTACCTCGGTATATTGTACGTGGAGGGTATTCAGTACCTCGGTATATTGTACGTGGTGGATATTCAGTATCTCGGTATATTGTACGTCGTGGATATTCAGTATCTCGGTATATTGTACGTGGAGGGTATTCAGTACCTCGGTATATTGTACGTGGAGGGTATTCAGTACCTCGGTATATTGTACGTGGTGGATATTCAGTATCTCGGTATATTGTACGTGGTGGATATTCAGTACCTCGGTATATTGTACGTGGGGGTATTTAGTACCTCGGTATATTGTACGTGGGGGTATTCAGTACCTTGGTATATTGTACGTGGAGGGTATTCAGTACCTCGGTATATTGTACGTGATGGGTATTCAGTACATCGGTATATTGTACGTGGAGGGTATTCAGTACCTCGGTATATTGTACGTGGAGGGTATACAGTACCTCGGTATATTGTACGTGGAGGGTATTCAGTACCTCGGTATATTGTACGTGGGGGTATTCAGTACCTCGGTATATTGTACGTGGAGGGTATTCAGTACCTCGGTATATTGTACGTGGTGGGTATTCAGTACCTCGGTATATTGTACATGGAGGGTATTCAGTACCTCGGTATATTGTACGTGGAGGGTATTCAGTACCTCGGTATATTGTACGTGGTGGGTATTCAGTACCTCGGTATATTGTACGTGGAGGGTATTCAGTATCTCGGTATATTGTACGTGGGGGGTATTCAGTATCTCGGTATATTGTACGTGGTGGGTATTCAGTACCTCGGTATATTGTACGTGGGGGTATTCAGTACCTCGGTATATTGTACGTGCAGGGTATTCAGTACCTCGGTATATTGCACGTGGGGGTATTCATTACCTCGGTATATTGTACGTGGTGGGTATTCAGTACCTCGGTATATTGTACGTGGGGGTATTCAGTACCTCGGTATATTTTACGTGATGGATATTCAGTATCTCGGTATATTGTACGTGGTGGATATTCAGTACCTCGGTATATTGTACGTGATGGATATTCAGTACCTCGATATATTGTACGTGGAGGGTATTCAGTACCTCGGTATATTGTACGTGGTGGGTATTCAGTATATCGGTATATTGTATGTGATGGATATTCAGTACCTCGGTATATTGTACGTGGTGGGTGTTCAGTACCTCGGTATATTGTACGTGGTGGGTATTCAGTACCTCGGTATATTGTACGTGGTGGGTGTTCAGTACCTCGAAATAGTGTACGTGGTGGGTATTCAGTACCTCGGTATATTGTACGTGGAGGGTATTCAGTATCTCGGTATATTGTACGTGGAGAGTATTCAGTATCTCGGTATATTGTACGCAGAGGGTATTCAGTACCTCGGTATATTGTACGTGGAGGGTATTCAGTACCTCGGTATATTGTACGTGGAGGGTATTCAGTACCTCGGTATATTGTACGTGATGGATATTCAGTACCTCGGTATATTGTACGTGGAGGATATTCAGTACCTCGGTATATTGTACGTGGAGGGTACTCAGTACCTCGGTATATTGTACGTGGAGGGTATTCAGTACCTCGGTATATTGTACGTGGTGGATATTCAGTACCTCGGTATATTGTACGTGGAGGGTATTCAGTACCTCGGTATATTGTACATGGAGGGTATTCAGTACCTCGGTATATTGTACATGGAGGGTATTCAGTACCTCGGTATATTGTACGTGGAGAGTATTCAGTACCTCGGTATATCGTACGTGGAGGGTATTCAGTACCTCGGTATATTGTACGTGGAGGGTATTCAGTACCTCGGTATATTGTACTTGGAGGGTATTCAGTACCTCGGTATATTGTACGTGGAGGGTATTCAGTACCTCGGTATATTGTACATGGAGAGTATTCAGTACCTCGGTATATTGTACGTGGAGGGTATTCAGTACCTCGGTATATTGTACGTGCAGAGTATTCAGTACCTCGGTATATTGTACGTGGACGGTATTCAGTACCTCGGTATATTGTACGTGGAGGCTATTCAGTATCTCGGTATATTGTACGTGGAGGGTATTCAGTACCTCGGTATATTGTACGTGGGGGTATTCAGTACCTCGGTATATTGTACGTGGAGGATATTCAGTATCTCGGTATATTGTACGTGGAGGCTATTCAGTATCTCGGTATATTGTACGTGGAGGATATTCAGTATCTCGGTATATTGTACGTGGTGGATATTCAGTATCTCGGTATATTGTACGTGGGGGTATTCAGTACCTCGGTATATTGTACGTGGAGGGTATTCAGTACCTCGGTATATTGTACGTGTAGGGTATTCAGTACCTCGGTATATTGTACGTGGAGGGTATTCAGTACCTCGGTATATTGTACGTGGAGGGTATTCAGTACCTCGGTATATTGTACGTGGAGGGTATTCAGTACGTCGGTATATCGTACGTGGAGGGTATTCAGTATCTCGGTATAGTGTACGTGGAGGGTATTCAGTATCTCGGTATATCGTACGTGGAGGGTATTCAGTACCTTGGTATTTTGTACGTGGAGGGTATTCAGTATCTCGGTATAGTGTACGTGGAGGGTATTCAGTATCTCGGTATAGTGTACGTGGAGGGTATTCAGTACCTCGGTATATTGTACGTGGAGATTATTCAGTACCTCGGTATGTTGTACGTGGAGGGTATTCAGTACCTCGGTATATTATACGTGGAGATTATTCAGTACCTCGGTATATTGTACGTGGAGGGAATTCAGTACCTCGGTATATTGTACGTGGAGATTATTCAGTACCTCGGTATGTTGTACGTGGAGGGTATTCAGTACCTCGGTATATTATACGTGGAGATTATTCAGTACCTCGGTATGTTGTACGTGGAGGGTATTCAGTACCTCGGTATATTATACGTGGAGATTATTCAGTACCTCGGTATTTTATACGTGGAGATTATTCAGTACCTCGGTATATTGTACGAGGAAGGTATTCAGCACCTCATTATATTGTACGTGGAGGGTATTCAGTACCTCGGTATAGTGTACGTGGTGGGTATTCAGTACCTCGGTATATTGTACGTGGGTGGTATTCAGTACCTCGGTATATTGTACGTGGAGGGTATTCAGTACCTCGGTATATTGTACGTGGAGGGTATTCGGTACCTCGGTATATTGTACGTGGAGGAAATTCAGTACCTCGGTATATTGTACGTGGAGGGAATTCAGTACCTCGGTATATTGTACGTGGAGGGTATTCAGTACCTCGGTATATTGTACGTGGAGGGAATTCAGTACCTCGGTATATTGTACATTGAGGATATTCAGTACCTCGGTATATTGTACGCAGAGGGTATTCAGTACATCGGTATATTGTACGTGGATGGTATTCAGTATCTCGGTATATTGTACGTGGGGGGTATTCAGTATCTCGGTATATTATACGTGGATGGTATTCAGTATCTCGGTATATTGTACGTGGAGGGTATTCAGTACCTCGGTATATTGTACGTGGTGGGTATTCAGTACCTCGGTATATTGTACGTGGAGGGTATTCAGTATCTCGGTATATTGTACGTGGGGGGTATTCAGTATCTCGGTATATTGTACGTGGTGGGTATTCAGTACCTCGGTATATTGTACGTGGGGGGTATTCAGTACCTCGGTATATTGTACGTGCAGGGTATTCAGTACCTCGGTATATTGCACGTGGGGGTATTCAGTACCTCGGTATATTGTACGTGGTGGGTATTCAGTACCTCGGTATATTGTACGTGGGGGTATTCAGTACCTCGGTATATTGTACGTGGAGATTATTCAGTACCTCGGTATGTTGTACGTGGAGGGTATTCAGTACCTCGGTATATTATACGTGGAGATTATTCAGAACCTCGGTATATTGTACGTGGACGGAATTCAGTACCTCGGTATATTGTACGTGGAGATTATTCAGTACCTCGGTATGTTGTACGTGGAGGGTATTCAGTACCTCGGTATATTATACGTGGAGATTATTCAGTACCTCGGTATGTTGTACGTGGAGGGTATTCAGTACCTCGGTATATTATACGTGGAGATTATTCAGTACCTCGGTATTTTATACGTGGAGATTATTCAGTACCTCGGTATATTGTACGAGGAAGGTATTCAGCACCTCAGTATATTGTACGTGGAGGGTATTCAGTACCTCGGTATAGTGTACGTGGTGGGTATTCAGTACCTCGGTATATTGTACGTGGGTGGTATTCAGTACCTCGGTATATTGTACGTGGAGGGTATTCAGTACCTCGGTATATTGTACGTGGAGGGTATTCGGTACCTCGGTATATTGTACGTGGAGGAAATTCAGTACCTCGGTATATTGTACGTGGAGGGAATTCAGTACCTCGGTATATTGTACGTGGAGGGTATTCAGTACCTCGGTATATTGTACGTGGAGGGAATTCAGTACCTCGGTATATTGTACATTGAGGATATTCAGTACCTCGGTTTATTGTACGCAGAGGGTATTCAGTACATCGGTATATTGTACGTGGATGGTATTCAGTATCTCGGTATATTGTACGTGGGGGGTATTCAGTATCTCGGTATATTATACGTGGAGGGTATTCAGTATCTCGGTATATTGTACGTGGAGGGTATTCAGTACCTCGGTATATTGTACGTGGTGGGTATTCAGTACCTCGGTATATTGTACGTGGAGGGTATTCAGTATCTCGGTATATTGTACGTGGGGGGTATTCAGTATCTCGGTATATTGTACGTGGTGGGTATTCAGTACCTCGGTATATTGTACGTGGGGGGTATTCAGTACCTCGGTATATTGTACGTGCAGGGTATTCAGTACCTCGGTATATTGCACGTGGGGGTATTCAGTACCTCGGTATATTGTACGTGGTGGGTATTCAGTACCTCGGTATATTGTACGTGGGGGTATTCAGTACCTCGGTATATTTTACGTGATGGATATTCAGTACCTCGGTATATTGTACGTGGTGGATATTCAGTACCTCGGTATATTGTACGTGATGGATATTCAGTACCTCGGTATATTGTACGTGATGGATATTCAGTACCTCGGTATATTGTACGTGGAGGGTATTCAGTATCTCGGTATATTGTTCAGCATCTCGGTATATTGTACGTGGAGGGTATTCAGTACCTCGGTATATTGTACGTGGAGGGTATTCAGTACCTCGGTATATTGTACGTGGAGGGTATTAATTACCTCGGTATATTGTACGTGGAGGGTATTCAGTACCTCGGTATATTGTACGCGGGAGTATTCAGTATCTCGGTATATTGTACGTGGTGGGTATTCAGTACCTCGGTATATTGTACGTGGTGGGTATTCAGTACCTCGGTATATTGTACGTGGTGGGTATTCAGTACCTCGGTATATTGTACGTGGAGAGTATTCAGTACCTCGGTATATTGTACGTGGTGGGTATTCAGTACCTCGGTATATTGTACGTGGTGGGTATTCAGTACCTCGGTATATTGTACGTGGTGGATATTCAGTACCTCGGTATATTGTACGTGGTGGGTATTCAGTACCTCGGTATATTGTACGTTGTGGGTATTCAGTACCTCGGTATATTGTACGTGGTGGATATTCAGTACCTCGGTATATTGTACGTGGAGAGTATTCAGTACCTCGGTATATTGTACGCGGGAGTATTCAGTATCTCGGTATATTGTACGTGGGGGGTATTCAGTACCTCGGTATATTGTACGTGGTGGGTATTCAGTACCTCGGTATATTGTACGTGGTGGATATTCAGTACCTCGGTATATTGTACGTGGAGAGTATTCAATACCTCGGTATATTGTACGTGGAGGGTATTCGGTACCTCGGTATATTGTACGTGGAGGGAATTCAGTACCTCGGTATATTGTACGTGGAGGGAATTCAGTACCTCGGTATATTGTACGTGGAGGGTATTCAGTACCTCGGTATATTGTACGTGGAGGGTATTCAGTATCTCGGTATATTGTACGTGGGGGGGTATTCAGTATCTCGGTATATTGTACGTGATGGATATTCAGTATCTCGGTATATTGTACGTGGATGATATTCAGTATTCCTCGATAAATTATACGTGGAGGGTATTCAGTGTCTCGGTATATTGTACGTGGAGAGTATTCAGTACCTCGGTATATTGTACGTGGAGGGTATTTAGTTTCTCGGTATATTGTACCTGGAGGGAATTCAGTACCTAGATATATTGTACGTGGAGTGTATTCAGTACCTCGGTATATTGTACGTGGAGGATATTCAGTACCTCGGTATATTGTACGTGGTGGATATTCAGTACCTCGGTATATTGTACGTGGAGGGTATTCAGTACCTCGGTATATTGTACGTGGTGGATATTCAGTATCTCGGTATATTGTACGTCGTGGATATTCAGTATCTCGGTATATTGTACGTGGAGGGTATTCAGTACCTCGGTATATTGTACGTGGAGGGTATTCAGTACCTCGGTATATTGTATGTGGTGGATATTCAGTATCTCGGTATATTGTACGTGGTGGATATTCAGTACCTCGGTATATTGTACGTGGGGGTATTTAGTACCTCGGTATATTGTACGTGGGGGTATTCAGTACCTCGGTATATTGTAAGTGGAGGGTATTCAGTACCTCGGTATATTGTACGTGATGGGTATTCAGTACATCGGTATATTGTACGTGGAGGGTATTCAGTACCTCGGTATATTGTACGTGGAGGGTATACAGTACCTCGGTATATTGTACGTGGAGGGTATTCAGTACCTCGGTATATTGTACGTGGGGGTATTCAGTACCTCGGTATATTGTACGTGGAGGGTATTCAGTACCTCGGTATATTGTACGTGGTGGGTATTCAGTACCTCGGTATATTGTACATGGAGGGTATTCAGTACCTCGGTATATTGTACGTGGTGGGTATTCAGTACCTCGGTATATTGTACGAGGTGGGTATTCAGTACCTCGGTATATTGTACGTGGAGGGTATTCAGTATCTCGGTATATTGTACGTGGGGGGTATTCAGTATCTCGGTATATTGTACGTGGTGGGTATTCAGTACCTCGGTATATTGTACGTGGGGGTATTCAGTACCACGGTATATTGTACGTGCAGGGTATTCAGTACCTCGGTATATTGCACGTGGGGGTATTCAGTACCTCGGTATATTGTACGTGGTGGGTATTCAGTACCTCGGTATATTGTACGTGGGGGTATTCAGTACCTCGGTATATTTTACGTGATGGATATTCAGTATCTCGGTATATTGTACGTGGTGGATATTCAGTACCTCGGTATATTGTACGTGATGGATATTCAGTACCTCGATATATTGTACGTGGAGGGTATTCAGTACCTCGGTATATTGTACGTGGTGGGTATTCAGTATATCGGTATATTGTATGTGATTGATATTCAGTACCTCGGTATATTGTACGTGGTGGGTGTTCAGTACCTCGGTATATTGTACGTGGTGGGTATTCAGTACCTCGGTATATTGTACGTGGTGGGTATTCAGTACCTCGGTATATTGTACGTGGTGGATATTCAGTACCTCGGTATATTGTACGTGGAGAGTATTCAGTACCTCGGTATATTGTACGTGGAGGGTATTCGGTACCTCGGTATATTGTACGTGGAGGGAATTCAGTACCTCGGTATATTGTACGTGGAGGGAATTCAGTACCTCGGTATATTGTACGTGGAGGGTATTCAGTACCTCGGTATATTGTACGTGGAGGGAATTCAGTACCTCGGTATATTGTACATGGAGGATATTCAGTACCTCGGTATATTGTACGCAGAGGGTATTCAGTACATCGGTATATTGTACGTGGATGGTATTCAGTATCTCGGTATATTGTACGTGGGGGGTATTCAGTATCTCGGTATATTATACGTGGAGGGTATTCAGTATCTCGGTATATTGTACGTGGATGATATTCAGTATTCCTCGATAAATTATACGTGGAGGGTATTCAGTGTCTCGGTATATTGTACGTGGAGAGTATTCAGTACCTCGGTATATTGTACGTGGATGGTATTCAGTACCTCGGTTTATTGTACGTGGAGGGTATTTAGTTTCTCGGTATATTGTACCTGGAGGGAATTCAGTACCTAGATATATTGTACGTGGAGTGTATTCAGTACCTCGGTATATTGTACGTGGAGGATATTCAGTACCTCGGTATATTGTACGAGGTGGATATTCAGTACCTCGGTATATTGTACGTGGAGGGTATTCAGTACCTCGGTATATTGTACGTGGTGGATATTCAGTATCTCGGTATATTGTACGTCGTGGATATTCAGTATCTCGGTATATTGTACGTGGAGGGTATTCAGTACCTCGGTATATTGTACGTGGAGGGTATTCAGTACCTCGGTATATTGTACGTGGTGGATATTCAGTATCTCGGTATATTGTACGTGGTGGATATTCAGTACCTCGGTATATTGTACGTGGGGGTATTTAGTACCTCGGTATATTGTACGTGGGGGTATTCAGTACCTCGGTATATTGTACGTGGAGGGTATTCAGTACCTCGGTATATTGTACGTGATGGGTATTCAGTACATCGGTATATTGTACGTGGAGGGTATTCAGTACCTCGGTATATTGTACGTGGAGGGTATACAGTACCTCGGTATATTGTACGTGGAGGGTATTCAGTACCTCGGTATATTGTACGTGGGGGTATTCAGTACCTCGGTATATTGTACGTGGAGGGTATTCAGTACCTCGGTATATTGTACGTGGTGGGTATTCAGTACCTCGGTATATTGTACATGGAGGGTATTCAGTACCTCGGTATATTGTACGTGGAGGGTATTCAGTACCTCGGTATATTGTACGTGGTGGGTATTCAGTACCTCGGTATATTGTACGTGGAGGGTATTCAGTATCTCGGTATATTGTACGTGGGGGGTATTCAGTATCTCGGTATATTGTACGTGGTGGGTATTCAGTACCTCGGTATATTATACGTGGGGGTATTCAGTACCTCGGTATATTGTACGTGCAGGGTATTCAGTACCTCGGTATATTGCACGTGGGGGTATTCATTACCTCGGTATATTGTACGTGGTGGGTATTCAGTACCTCGGTATATTGTACGTGGGGGTATTCAGTACCTCGGTATATTTTACGTGATGGATATTCAGTATCTCGGTATATTGTACGTGGTGGATATTCAGTACCTCGGTATATTGTACGTGATGGATATTCAGTACCTCGATATATTGTACGTGGAGGGTATTCAGTACCTCGGTATATTGTACGTGGTGGGTATTCAGTATATCGGTATATTGTATGTGATGGATATTCAGTACCTCGGTATATTGTACGTGGTGGGTGTTCAGTACCTCGGTATATTGTACGTGGTGGGTATTCAGTACCTCGGTATATTGTACGTGGTGGGTGTTCAGTACCTCGAAATAGTGTACGTGGTGGGTATTCAGTACCTCGGTATATTGTACGTGGAGGGTATTCAGTATCTCGGTATATTGTACGTGGAGAGTATTCAGTATCTCGGTATATTGTACGCGGAGGGTATTCAGTACCTCGGTATATTGTACGTGGAGGGTATTCAGTACCTCGGTATATTGTACGTGGAGGGTATTCAGTACCTCGGTATATTGTACGTGATGGATATTCAGTACCTCGGTATATTGTACGTGGAGGATATTCAGTACCTCGGTATATTGTACGTGGAGGGTACTCAGTACCTCGGTATATTGTACGTGGAGGGTATTCAGTACCTCGGTATATTGTACGTGGTGGATATTCAGTACCTCGGTATATTGTACGTGGAGGGTATTCAGTACCTCGGTATATTGTACATGGAGGGTATTCAGTACCTCGGTATATTGTACATGGAGGGTATTCAGTACCTCGGTATATTGTACGTGGAGAGTATTCAGTACCTCGGTATATCGTACGTGGAGGGTATTCAGTACCTCGGTATATTGTACGTGGAGGGTATTCAGTACCTCGGTATATTGTACTTGGAGGGTATTCAGTACCTCGGTATATTGTACGTGGAGGGTATTCAGTACCTCGGTATATTGTACATGGAGAGTATTCAGTACCTCGGTATATTGTACGTGGAGGGTATTCAGTACCTCGGTATATTGTACGTGCAGAGTATTCAGTACCTCGGTATATTGTACGTGGACGGTATTCAGTACCTCGGTATATTGTACGTGGAGGCTATTCAGTATCTCGGTATATTGTACGTGGAGGGTATTCAGTACCTCGGTATATTGTACGTGGGGGTATTCAGTACCTCGGTATATTGTACGTGGAGGATATTCAGTATCTCGGTATATTGTACGTGGAGGCTATTCAGTATCTCGGTATATTGTACGTGGAGGATATTCAGTATCTCGGTATATTGTACGTGGTGGATATTCAGTATCTCGGTATATTGTACGTGGGGGTATTCAGTACCTCGGTATATTGTACGTGGAGGGTATTCAGTACCTCGGTATATTGTACGTGTAGGGTATTCAGTACCTCGGTATATTGTACGTGGAGGGTATTCAGTACCTCGGTATATTGTACGTGGAGGGTATTCAGTACCTCGGTATATTGTACGTGGAGGGTATTCAGTACGTCGGTATATCGTACGTGGAGGGTATTCAGTATCTCGGTATAGTGTACGTGGAGGGTATTCAGTATCTCGGTATATCGTACGTGGAGGGTATTCAGTACCTTGGTATTTTGTACGTGGAGGGTATTCAGTATCTCGGTATAGTGTACGTGGAGGGTATTCAGTATCTCGGTATAGTGTACGTGGAGGGTATTCAGTACCTCGGTATATTGTACATGGAGATTATTCAGTACCTCGGTATGTTGTACGTGGAGGGTATTCAGTACCTCGGTATATTATACGTGGAGATTATTCAGTACCTCGGTATATTGTACGTGGAGGGAATTCAGTACCTCGGTATATTGTACGTGGAGATTATTCAGTACCTCGGTATGTTGTACGTGGAGGGTATTCAGTACCTCGGTATATTATACGTGGAGATTATTCAGTACCTCGGTATGTTGTACGTGGAGGGTATTCAGTACCTCGGTATATTATACGTGGAGATTATTCAGTACCTCGGTATTTTATACGTGGAGATTATTCAGTACCTCGGTATATTGTACGAGGAAGGTATTCAGCACCTCAGTATATTGTACGTGGAGGGTATTCAGTACCTCGGTATAGTGTACGTGGTGGGTATTCAGTACCTCGGTATATTGTACGTGGGTGGTATTCAGTACCTCGGTATATTGTACGTGGAGGGTATTCAGTACCTCGGTATATTGTACGTGGAGGGTATTCGGTACCTCGGTATATTGTACGTGGAGGAAATTCAGTACCTCGGTATATTGTACGTGGAGGGAATTCAGTACCTCGGTATATTGTACGTGGAGGGTATTCAGTACCTCGGTATATTGTACGTGGAGGGAATTCAGTACCTCGGTATATTGTACATTGAGGATATTCAGTACCTCGGTATATTGTACGCAGAGGGTATTCAGTACATCGGTATATTGTACGTGGATGGTATTCAGTATCTCGGTATATTGTACGTGGGGGGTATTCAGTATCTCGGTATATTATACGTGGAGGGTATTCAGTATCTCGGTATATTGTACGTGGAGGGTATTCAGTACCTCGGTATATTGTACGTGGTGGGTATTCAGTACCTCGGTATATTGTACGTGGAGGGTATTCAGTATCTCGGTATATTGTACGTGGGGGGTATTCAGTATCTCGGTATATTGTACGTGGTGGGTATTCAGTACCTCGGTATATTGTACGTGGGGGGTATTCAGTACCTCGGTATATTGTACGTGCAGGGTATTCAGTACCTCGGTATATTGCACGTGGGGGTATTCAGTACCTCGGTATATTGTACGTGGTGGGTATTCAGTACCTCGGTATATTGTACGTGCAGGGTATTCAGTACCTCGGTATATTTTACGTGATGGATATTCAGTATCTCGGTATATTGTACGTGGTGGATATTCAGTACCTCGGTATATTGTACGTGATGGATATTCAGTACCTCGATATATTGTACGTGGAGGGTATTCAGTACCTCGGTATATTGTACGTGGTGGGTATTCAGTATATCGGTATATTGTATGTGATGGATATTCAGTACCTCGGTATATTGTACGTGGTGGGTGTTCAGTACCTCGGTATATTGTACGTGGTGGGTATTCAGTACCTCGGTATATTGTACGTGGTGGGTGTTCAGTACCTCGAAATAGTGTACGTGGTGGGTATTCAGTACCTCGGTATATTGTACGTGGAGGGTATTCAGTATCTCGGTATATTGTACGTGGAGAGTATTCAGTATCTCGGTATATTGTACGCGGAGGGTATTCAGTACCTCGGTATATTGTACGTGGAGGGTATTCAGTACCTCGGTATATTGTACGTGGAGGGTATTCAGTACCTCGGTATATTGTACGTGATGGATATTCAGTACCTCGGTATATTGTACGTGGAGGATATTCAGTACCTCGGTATATTGTACGTGGAGGGTACTCAGTACCTCGGTATATTGTACGTGGAGGGTATTCAGTACCTCGGTATATTGTACGTGGTGGATATTCAGTACCTCGGTATATTGTACGTGGAGGGTATTCAGTACCTCGGTATATTGTACATGGAGGGTATTCAGTACCTCGGTATATTGTACATGGAGGGTATTCAGTACCTCGGTATATTGTACGTGGAGAGTATTCAGTACCTCGGTATATCGTACGTGGAGGGTATTCAGTACCTCGGTATATTGTACGTGGAGGGTATTCAGTACCTCGGTATATTGTACTTGGAGGGTATTCAGTACCTCGGTATATTGTACGTGGAGGGTATTCAGTACCTCGGTATATTGTACATGGAGAGTATTCAGTACCTCGGTATATTGTACGTGGAGGGTATTCAGTACCTCGGTATATTGTACGTGCAGAGTATTCAGTACCTCGGTATATTGTACGTGGACGGTATTCAGTACCTCGGTATATTGTACGTGGAGGCTATTCAGTATCTCGGTATATTGTACGTGGAGGGTATTCAGTACCTCGGTATATTGTACGTGGGGGTATTCAGTACCTCGGTATATTGTACGTGGAGGATATTCAGTATCTCGGTATATTGTACGTGGAGGCTATTCAGTATCTCGGTATATTGTACGTGGAGGATATTCAGTATCTCGGTATATTGTACGTGGTGGATATTCAGTATCTCGGTATATTGTACGTGGGGGTATTCAGTACCTCGGTATATTGTACGTGGAGGGTATTCAGTACCTCGGTATATTGTACGTGTAGGGTATTCAGTACCTCGGTATATTGTACGTGGAGGGTATTCAGTACCTCGGTATATTGTACGTGGAGGGTATTCAGTACCTCGGTATATTGTACGTGGAGGGTATTCAGTACGTCGGTATATCGTACGTGGAGGGTATTCAGTATCTCGGTATAGTGTACGTGGAGGGTATTCAGTATCTCGGTATATCGTACGTGGAGGGTATTCAGTACCTTGGTATTTTGTACGTGGAGGGTATTCAGTATCTCGGTATAGTGTACGTGGAGGGTATTCAGTATCTCGGTATAGTGTACGTGGAGGGTATTCAGTACCTCGGTATATTGTACATGGAGATTATTCAGTACCTCGGTATGTTGTACGTGGAGGGTATTCAGTACCTCGGTATATTATACGTGGAGATTATTCAGTACCTCGGTATATTGTACGTGGAGGGAATTCAGTACCTCGGTATATTGTACGTGGAGATTATTCAGTACCTCGGTATGTTGTACGTGGAGGGTATTCAGTACCTCGGTATATTATACGTGGAGATTATTCAGTACCTCGGTATGTTGTACGTGGAGGGTATTCAGTACCTCGGTATATTATACGTGGAGATTATTCAGTACCTCGGTATTTTATACGTGGAGATTATTCAGTACCTCGGTATATTGTACGAGGAAGGTATTCAGCACCTCAGTATATTGTACGTGGAGGGTATTCAGTACCTCGGTATAGTGTACGTGGTGGGTATTCAGTACCTCGGTATATTGTACGTGGGTGGTATTCAGTACCTCGGTATATTGTACGTGGAGGGTATTCAGTACCTCGGTATATTGTACGTGGAGGGTATTCGGTACCTCGGTATATTGTACGTGGAGGAAATTCAGTACCTCGGTATATTGTACGTGGAGGGAATTCAGTACCTCGGTATATTGTACGTGGAGGGTATTCAGTACCTCGGTATATTGTACGTGGAGGGAATTCAGTACCTCGGTATATTGTACATTGAGGATATTCAGTACCTCGGTATATTGTACGCAGAGGGTATTCAGTACATCGGTATATTGTACGTGGATGGTATTCAGTATCTCGGTATATTGTACGTGGGGGGTATTCAGTATCTCGGTATATTATACGTGGAGGGTATTCAGTATCTCGGTATATTGTACGTGGAGGGTATTCAGTACCTCGGTATATTGTACGTGGTGGGTATTCAGTACCTCGGTATATTGTACGTGGAGGGTATTCAGTATCTCGGTATATTGTACGTGGGGGGTATTCAGTATCTCGGTATATTGTACGTGGTGGGTATTCAGTACCTCGGTATATTGTACGTGGGGGGTATTCAGTACCTCGGTATATTGTACGTGCAGGGTATTCAGTACCTCGGTATATTGCACGTGGGGGTATTCAGTACCTCGGTATATTGTACGTGGTGGGTATTCAGTACCTCGGTATATTGTACGTGGGGGTATTCAGTACCTCGGTATATTGTACGTGGAGATTATTCAGTACCTCGGTATGTTGTACGTGGAGGGTATTCAGTACCTCAGTATATTATACGTGGAGATTATTCAGAACCTCGGTATATTGTACGTGGAGGGAATTCAGTACCTCGGTATATTGTACGTGGAGATTATTCAGTACCTCGGTATGTTGTACGTGGAGGGTATTCAGTACCTCGGTATATTATACGTGGAGATTATTCAGTACCTCGGTATGTTGTACGTGGAGGGTATTCAGTACCTCGGTATATTATACGTGGAGATTATTCAGTACCTCGGTATTTTATACGTGGAGATTATTCAGTACATCGGTATATTGTACGAGGAAGGTATTCAGCACCTCAGTATATTGTACGTGGAGGGTATTCAGTACCTCGGTATAGTGTACGTGGTGGGTATTCAGTACCTCGGTATATTGTACGTGGGTGGTATTCAGTACCTCGGTATATTGTACGTGGAGGGTATTCAGTACCTCGGTATATTGTACGTGGAGGGTATTCGGTACCTCGGTATATTGTACGTGGAGGAAATTCAGTACCTCGGTATATTGTACGTGGAGGGAATTCAGTACCTCGGTATATTGTACGTGGAGGGTATTCAGTACCTCGGTATATTGTACGTGGAGGGAATTCAGTACCTCGGTATATTGTACATTGAGGATATTCAGTACCTCGGTTTATTGTACGCAGAGGGTATTCAGTACATCGGTATATTGTACGTGGATGGTATTCAGTATCTCGGTATATTGTACGTGGGGGGTATTCAGTATCTCGGTATATTATACGTGGAGGGTATTCAGTATCTCGGTATATTGTACGTGGAGGGTATTCAGTACCTCGGTATATTGTACGTGGTGGGTATTCAGTACCTCGGTATATTGTACGTGGAGGGTATTCAGTATCTCGGTATATTGTACGTGGGGGGTATTCAGTATCTCGGTATATTGTACTTGGTGGGTATTCAGTACCTCGGTATATTGTACGTGGGGGGTATTCAGTACCTCGGTATATTGTACGTGCAGGGTATTCAGTACCTCGGTATATTGCACGTGGGGGTATTCAGTACCTCGGTATATTGTACGTGGTGGGTATTCAGTACCTCGGTATATTGTACGTAGGGGTATTCAGTACCTCGGTATATTTTACGTGATGGATATTCAGTACCTCGGTATATTGTACGTGGTGGATATTCAGTACCTCGGTATATTGTACGTGATGGATATTCAGTACCTCGGTATATTGTACGTGATGGATATTCAGTACCTCGGTATATTGTACGTGGAGGGTATTCAGTATCTCGGTATATTGTTCAGCATCTCGGTATATTGTACGTGGAGGGTATTCAGTACCTCGGTATATTGTACGTGGAGGGTATTCAGTACCTCGGTATATTGTACGTGGAGGGTATTCAGTACCTCGGTATATTGTACGCGGGAGTATTCAGTATCTCGGTATATTGTACGTGGTGGGTATTCAGTACCTCGGTATATTGTACGTGGTTGGTATTCAGTACCTCGGTATATTGTACGTGGTGGGTATTCAGTACCTCGGTATATTGTACGTGGAGAGTATTCAGTACCTCGGTATATTGTACGTGGTGGGTATTCAGTACCTCGGTATATTGTACGTGGTGGGTATTCAGTACCTCGGTATATTGTACGTGGTGGATATTCAGTACCTCGGTATAATGTACGTGGTGGGTATTCAGTACCTCGGTATATTGTACGTGGTGGGTATTCAGTACCTCGGTATATTGTACGTGGTGGATATTCAGTACCTCGGTATATTGTACGTGGAGAGTATTCAGTACCTCGGTATATTGTACGCGGGAGTATTCAGTATCTCGGTATATTGTACGTGGGGGGTATTCAGTACCTCGGTATATTGTACGTGGTGGGTATTCAGTACCTCGGTATATTGTACGTGGTGGATATTCAGTACCTCGGTATATTGTACGTGGAAAGTATTCAGTACCTCGGTATATTGTACGTGGAGGGTATTCGGTACCTCGGTATATTGTACGTGGAGGGAATTCAGTACCTCGGTATATTGTACGTGGAGGGAATTCAGTACCTCGGTATATTGTATGTGGAGGGTATTCAGTACCTCGGTATATTGTACGTGGAGGGAATTCAGTACCTCGGTATATTGTACATGGAGGATATTCAGTACCTCGGTATATTCTACGCAGAGGGTATTCAATACATCGGTATATTGTACGTGGATGGTATTCAGTATCTCGGTATATTGTACGTGGGGGGTATTCAGTATCTCGGTATATTATACGTGGAGGGTATTCAGTACCTCGGTATATTGTACGTGGTGGGTATTCAGTACCTTGGTATATTGTACGTGGAGGGTATTCAGTATCTCGGTATATTGTACGTGGGGGGGTATTCAGTATCTCGGTATATTGTACGTGATGGATATTCAGTATCTCGGTATATTGTACGTGGATGATATTCAGTATTCCTCGATAAATTATACGTGGAGGGTATTCAGTGTCTCGGTATATTGTACGTGGAGAGTATTCAGTACCTCGGTATATTGTACGTGGATGGTATTCAGTACCTCGGTTTATTGTACGTGGAGGGTATTTAGTTTCTCGGTATATTGTACCTGGAGGGAATTCAGTACCTAGATATATTGTACGTGGAGTGTATTCAGTACCTCGGTATATTGTACGTGGAGGATATTCAGTACCTCGGTATATTGTACGTGGTGGATATTCAGTACCTCGGTATATTGTACGTGGAGGGTATTCAGTACCTCGGTATATTGTACGTGGTGGATATTCAGTATCTCGGTATATTGTACGTCGTGGATATTCAGTATCTCGGTATATTGTACGTGGAGGGTATTCAGTACCTCGGTATATTGTACGTGGAGGGTATTCAGTACCTCGGTATATTGTATGTGGTGGATATTCAGTATCTCGGTATATTGTACGTGGTGGATATTCAGTACCTCGGTATATTGTACGTGGGGGTATTTAGTACCTCGGTATATTGTACGTGGGGGTATTCAGTACCTCGGTATATTGTAAGTGGAGGGTATTCAGTACCTCGGTATATTGTACGTGATGGGTATTCAGTACATCGGTATATTGTACGTGGAGGGTATTCAGTACCTCGGTATATTGTACGTGGAGGGTATACAGTACCTCGGTATATTGTACGTGGAGGGTATTCAGTACCTCGGTATATTGTACGTGGGGGTATTCAGTACCTCGGTATATTGTACGTGGAGGGTATTCAGTACCTCGGTATATTGTACGTGGTGGGTATTCAGTACCTCGGTATATTGTACATGGAGGGTATTCAGTACCTCGGTATATTGTACGTGGTGGGTATTCAGTACCTCGGTATATTGTACGAGGTGGGTATTCAGTACCTCGGTATATTGTACGTGGAGGGTATTCAGTATCTCGGTATATTGTACGTGGGGGGTATTCAGTATCTCGGTATATTGTACGTGGTGGGTATTCAGTACCTCGGTATATTGTACGTGGGGGTATTCAGTACCTCGGTATATTGTACGTGCAGGGTATTCAGTACCTCGGTATATTGCACGTGGGGGTATTCAGTACCTCGGTATATTGTACGTGGTGGGTATTCAGTACCTCGGTATATTGTACGTGGGGGTATTCAGTACCTCGGTATATTTTACGTGATGGATATTCAGTATCTCGGTATATTGTACGTGGTGGATATTCAGTACCTCGGTATATTGTACGTGATGGATATTCAGTACCTCGATATATTATACGTGGAGGGTATTCAGTACCTCGGTATATTGTACGTGGTGGGTATTCAGTATATCGGTATATTGTATGTGATGGATATTCAGTACCTCGGTATATTGTACGTGGTGGGTGTTCAGTACCTCGGTATATTGTACGTGGTGGGTATTCAGTACCTCGGTATATTGTACGTGGTGGGTGTTCAGTACCTCGAAATAGTGTACGTGGTGGGTATTCAGTACCTCGGTATATTGTACGTGGAGGGTATTCAGTATCTCGGTATATTGTACGTGGAGAGTATTCAGTATCTCTGTATATTGTACGCGGAGGGTATTCAGTACCTCGGTATATTGTACGTGGAGGGTATTCAGTACCTCGGTATATTGTACGTGGAGGGTATTCAGTACCTCGGTATATTGTACGTGATGGATATTCAGTACCTCGGTATATTGTACGTGGAGGGTATTCAGTACCTCGGTATATTGTACGTGGAGGGTACTCAGTACCTCGGTATATTGTACGTGGTGGGTATTCAGTACCTCGGTATATTGTACGTGGTGGATATTCAGTATCTCGGTATATTGTACGTGGAGGGTATTCAGTATCTCGGTATATTGTACGTGGAGGGTACTCAGTACCTCGGTATATTGTACGTGGAGGGTATTCAGTATCTCGGTATATTGTACGTGGTGGATTTTCAGTATCTCGGTATATTGTACGTGGTGGATATTCAGTATCTCGGTATATTGTACGTGGGGGTATTTAGTACCTCGGTATATTGTACGTGGGGGTATTCAGTACCTCGGTATATTGTACGTGGAGGGTATTCAATACCTCGGTATATTGTACGTGATGGGTATTCAGTACATCGGTATATTGTACGTGGAGGGTATTCAGTACATCGGTATATTGTACGTGGTGGATATTCAGTATCTCGGTATATTGTACGTGGAGGGTATTCAGTACCTCGGTATATTGTACGTGGATGGTATTCAGTACCTCGGTTTATTGTACGTGGAGGGTATTTAGTTTCTCGGTATATTGTACCTGGAGGGAATTCAGTACCTAGATATATTGTACGTGGAGTGTATTCAGTACCTCGGTATATTGTACGTGGAGGATATTCAGTACCTCGGTATATTGTACGTGGTGGATATTCAGTACCTCGGTATATTGTACGTGGAGGGTATTCAGTACCTCGGTATATTGTACGTGGTGGATATTCAGTATCTCGGTATATTGTACGTCGTGGATATTCAGTATCTCGGTATATTGTACGTGGAGGGTATTCAGTACCTCGGTATATTGTACGTGGAGGGTATTCAGTACCTCGGTATATTGTATGTGGTGGATATTCAGTATCTCGGTATATTGTACGTGGTGGATATTCAGTACCTCGGTATATTGTACGTGGGGGTATTTAGTACCTCGGTATATTGTACGTGGGGGTATTCAGTACCTCGGTATATTGTAAGTGGAGGGTATTCAGTACCTCGGTATATTGTACGTGATGGGTATTCAGTACATCGGTATATTGTACGTGGAGGGTATTCAGTACCTCGGTATATTGTACGTGGAGGGTATACAGTACCTCGGTATATTGTACGTGGAGGGTATTCAGTACCTCGGTATATTGTACGTGGGGGTATTCAGTACCTCGGTATATTGTACGTGGAGGGTATTCAGTACCTCGGTATATTGTACGTGGTGGGTATTCAGTACCTCGGTATATTGTACATGGAGGGTATTCAGTACCTCGGTATATTGTACGTGGTGGGTATTCAGTACCTCGGTATATTGTACGAGGTGGGTATTCAGTACCTCGGTATATTGTACGTGGAGGGTATTCAGTATCTCGGTATATTGTACGTGGGGGGTATTCAGTATCTCGGTATATTGTACGTGGTGGGTATTCAGTACCTCGGTATATTGTACGTGGGGGTATTCAGTACCTCGGTATATTGTACGTGCAGGGTATTCAGTACCTCGGTATATTGCACGTGGGGGTATTCAGTACCTCGGTATATTGTACGTGGTGGGTATTCCGTACCTCGGTATATTGTACGTGGGGGTATTCAGTACCTCGGTATATTTTACGTGATGGATATTCAGTATCTCGGTATATTGTACGTGGTGGATATTCAGTACCTCGGTATATTGTACGTGATGGATATTCAGTACCTCGATATATTATACGTGGAGGGTATTCAGTACCTCGGTATATTGTACGTGGTGGGTATTCAGTATATCGGTATATTGTATGTGATGGATATTCAGTACCTCGGTATATTGTACGTGGTGGGTGTTCAGTACCTCGGTATATTGTACGTGGTGGGTATTCAGTACCTCGGTATATTGTACGTGGTGGGTGTTCAGTACCTCGAAATAGTGTACGTGGTGGGTATTCAGTACCTCGGTATATTGTACGTGGAGGGTATTCAGTATCTCGGTATATTGTACGTGGAGAGTATTCAGTATCTCTGTATATTGTACGCGGAGGGTATTCAGTACCTCGGTATATTGTACGTGGAGGGTATTCAGTACCTCGGTATATTGTACGTGGAGGGTATTCAGTACCTCGGTATATTGTACGTGATGGATATTCAGTACCTCGGTATATTGTACGTGGAGGGTATTCAGTACCTCGGTATATTGTACGTGGAGGGTACTCAGTACCTCGGTATATTGTACGTGGTGGGTATTCAGTACCTCGGTATATTGTACGTGGTGGATATTCAGTATCTCGGTATATTGTACGTGGAGGGTATTCAGTATCTCGGTATATTGTACGTGGAGGGTACTCAGTACCTCGGTATATTGTACGTGGAGGGTATTCAGTATCTCGGTATATTGTACGTGGTGGATTTTCAGTATCTCGGTATATTGTACGTGGTGGATATTCAGTATCTCGGTATATTGTACGTGGGGGTATTTAGTACCTCGGTATATTGTACGTGGGGGTATTCAGTACCTCGGTATATTGTACGTGGAGGGTATTCAATACCTCGGTATATTGTACGTGATGGGTATTCAGTACATCGGTATATTGTACGTGGAGGGTATTCAGTACATCGGTATATTGTACGTGGTGGATATTCAGTATCTCGGTATATTGTACGTGGAGGGTATTCAGTACCTCGGTATATTGTACGTGGTGGATATTCAGTATCTCGGTATATTGTACGTGATGGATATTCAGTACCTCGGTATATTGTACGTGGAGGGTATTCAGTACCTCGGTATATTGTACGTGGAGGGTATTCAGTACCTCGGTATATTGTATGTGGACGGTATTCAGTACCTCGATATATTGTACGTGGAGGGTATTCAGTACCTCGGTATATTGTACGTGGAGGGTATTCAGTACCTCGGTATATTGTACGTGGAGGGTATACAGTACCTCGGTATATTGTACGTGGAGGGTATTCAGTACCTCGGTATATTGTACGTGGGGGTATTCAGTACCTCGGTATATCGTACGTGGAGGGTATTCAGTACCTCGGTATATTGTACGTGGTGGGTATTCAGTACCTCGGTATATTGTACATGGAGGGTATTCAGTACCTCGATATATTGTACGTGGAGGGTATTCAGTACCTCGGTATATTGTACGTGGTGGGTATTCAGTACCTTGGTATATTGTACGTGGAGGGTATTCAGTATCTCGGTATATTGTACGTGGGGGGTATTCAGTATCTCGGTATATTGTACGTGGTGGGTATTCAGTACCTCGGTATATTGTACGTGGAGGGTTTTTAGTACCTCGGTATATTGTACGTGTACGTGGAGGGTATTCAGTACCTCGGTATATTGTACATGGAGGGTATTCAGTACTTCGGTATAGTGTACGCGGAGGGTATTCAGTACCTCGGTATATGGTACGTGGGGGGTATTCAGTACCTCGGTATATTGTACGTGGAGGGTATTCAGTACCTCGGTATATTGTATGTGGAGGGTATTCAGTACCTCGGTATATTGTACGTCGAGGGTATTCAGTACTTCGGTATAGTGTACGCGGAGGGTATTCAGTACCTCGGTATATTGTATGTGGAGGGTATTCAGTACCTCGGTATATTGTACGTGAAGGGTATTCAGAACCTCGGTATATTGTACGTGGACTGTATTACGTATCTCGGTATATTGTATGTGGAGGGTATTGTTTGTCTATACTAACTAGTCCAAAAGGCAAAGAAGCAGTTGATTGATAGTGTTTCAAAAAAACCTATGGTTCAAGTGTAGATTTGATACTTTGGAAGCAAAACAAGTTACAGACGTACACGTATCACTATAGGTTTTAAAACGTTGTTATCATGATGTATCAGAATAATAAACATCTATAGCAAACCTCTATTCTTAGCTGTAAGTAAATAGATTACATCAAATAATGGAATATAGTATGCTAACGGGAACAATAAGTTGAATCAAATATCTTAACAAATCATGAAGTGGCGTATAGCAGGCTAAATTCCGTAAGGATAAGAGAACCTTGATTAAATCGTAATTTCTACATCAGCTTGGTCACTAAACATTGACAACGTAAGTTGGGGAAGAATCTCGAAGTAATGGTCATAAATATAAACAAAATATTGAACTTTGACAACAATATATTGAAAACATGGTGTCATGTATTATATCTTGTCTCTCACTCAAAGCTACAAACAAAGAACCTAGAGGGAAGTTAAGTCACCAAAGATCTTGTTTATTTGGTTTATTTTTATTTTCCATCCTTTAACAGCTAGGGTCATTTAAGAACGCGTCAGGATTTGGAGGTGGAGGAAAGCCGGAGTATTCGGAGAAAAACAGACGACCTATGGTCAGAACCTGGCAACTACCTCACGTGGGTTTCGAAATCGGGACACCTTTGTTTAATCTTTCTTTGTTTCCACCGGTTTTAACTTTAATGATATGAGGATGATTGGGTTTGACCAGAAACACTTTGTCACCGCGGCCCTTCGGATACAGATACAATATAGTATAGAATTAAAGGCAAAAACAATGAAGATAAACAATGTTATCATTTGTTTGTTGACAGTAATTTTCGTCAATCGATAAAAAGATACAAAATTACTCTGACAATATAATGTTTTTCTTTAAACTGAAATGTATAACAGCTGATGAACATTACAGGAAAAACATCATAATACACCTATGTCACAGGATTAATTGCTAAACGTTGTAGTTATTCAATCCGTAAAGAAGAGACCCGACGATGAATTTCTCGGGGAATATTGGTTTTATTGTCGGCTTATAAATATTTGACGTGCTGGGAAATAGTATTGGGCCACGGTTGTGAGGCTACCTGATCACAAACCCAGTTGTCAGCGCAGTGGCTGATTGTATCAGATTGTATCAAGTTTGCCTTGTATCTATCTCTTGTTTCTACAGAATCCCATCTATCACTGCTCAGCGTCACATACCTTAGAAATTGTCATTAAACACTTCTCTTTGCAGCCGTGAATAATTCATGGACGTTTTCATATGGTTATCTACGGTGGACAATCATTACATAGAAAAGATGCCTTATTCAATAAAGATCTTCCATCCGATCGCCCTCTGGGGAGAAGGTCGCCATCATGGCAGCGGTATTAACGTGCATTTCATCAGTACCAAACGGAGCAGGAAAAGGCGATTGGTTACCAGAGGAAAAAACCTTGCCTCATTAGGGTACTTAAATGTCTCCAGCCACTGTCCTTCCTCCGCTGTTTTCTCACGTATACGATGGAATAAAAGAGAATTTTATGATATTTATATGGAATGATTTCATGATGCATCTGAATCAGAGATGGAATTACCTACAGAAAAGGAATTACATTCAATTACCTGCACATGATACGTCTCTCGTGCAAGCCGCTTGTGTACCAACAAAACTAAAGAAACGTGGCCGCGCAAGATATTACAAAAAACAAAAACGCCAGACCTTTCTCGTGTGATTGCATGCGACGTCCGCCTAGAGGTATTATAATACCATTATAATATTACTCTTGTCCTAAGCCTTTCTCTAGTTTTCATGTCGAACGGCCTCTATATACACCTGGAGACGCTTGGCATAGTATTATGTAAGACTCGCGATAAAGCCGATTGCTGCATCGGCGCGTTCGAGTAATTAAACATGAATGCACGATGTTCACTTATCTCCTCAAGGCAGGTGAATAGGTAGAAATGGCTTCCTGCGACAGGTAATGGCAGAAACGAACGGCGACCGTCGTTTTTAACGCGACGTGGACAAAATGCGGACGATATCTCGCAAGAGACCATGCTTTTACTCACGGTTCCTCATAGAGTATGGCAAACGAAGTCAGGATTTTTTCAGATGTTACTGTCGTTTTGTTACAGTATACTCGGCCCTGTTTGATAGAGTACTACTGACCCAAGCATGTAGACGCTGTAAGGTAAAATAAAGAGACCGCATCAGAAGATCAAGTTAAGCAGGACGCATAATTGGAAAAATGGAACGATTCATTCTTACTGTTGTTTGGGAAAAAAAACATATGACAACCTTATGTTTACAGGAAATTAAGACCGTAAACAACATATATTAATTCGGATAAAATAATACCAGCAACAACGAATGATAGATGTGGGGCGACATTATGAACAATATAGGTCAAAATCTTATTTCAATCCATTCGCAAATAACACAGAAACCATGACTACGTCTTCTTACACTTTATTACAAAACACAGAACACAGAAACCATGACAACGTCTACTTACACTTTATTACTAAACATAGAACACAGAAACCATGACAACGTCTATTTACACTTTATTACAAAACATAGAACACAGAAACCATGGCTACGTCTACTTACACTTTATTACAAAACATAGAACACAGAAACCATGACAACGTCTACTTACACTTTATTACAAAACACAGAACACAGAAACCATGACAACGTCTACTTACACTTTATTACAAAACATAGAACACAGAAACCATGACAACGTCTACTTACACTTTATTACAAAACACAGAACACAGAAACCATGACAACGTCTACTTACACTTTATTACAAAACACAGAACACAGAAACCATGACTTCGCCTACTTACACTTTATTACAAAACATAGAACACAGAAACTATGGTAACGTCTACTTACACTTTATTACAAAACATAGAACACAGAAACCATGGCTACGTCTTCTTACACTTTATTACAAAACACAGAAACCATGACAACGTCTACTTACACTTTATTACAAAACATAGAAACCATGACTACGTCTACTTACACTTTATTACAAAACACAGAAACCATGACAACGTCTACTTACACTTTATTACAAAACACAGAAACCATGACTACGTCTACTTACACTTTATTACAAAACACAGAAACCATGACTACGTCTACTTACACTTTATTACAAAACATAGAAACCAGGGCAACGTCTACTTACACTTTATTACAAAACACAGAAACCATGGCAACGTCTACTTACACTTTATTACTAAACACAGAAACCATGGCAACGTCTACTTACACTTTATTACAAAACATAGAACACGGAAACCATGACAACGTCTACTTACACTTTATTACAAAACACAGAAACCATGGCAACGTGTACTTACACTTTATTACAAAACATAGAACACAGAAACCATGGCAACGTCTACTTACACTTTATTACAAAACATAGAACACAGAAACCATGGCAACGTCTACTTACACTTTATTACAAAACATAGAACACGGAAACCATGGCAGCGTCTACTTACACTTTATTACAAAACATAGAACACGGAAACCATGACAACGTCCACTTACACTTTATTACAAAACATAGAACACAGAAACCATGGCAACGTCTACATACACTTTATTACAAAACACAGAACACGGAAACCATGACAACGTCTACTTACACTTTATTACAAAACACAGAAACCATGGCAACGTGTACTTACACTTTATTACAAAACACAGAAACCATGGCAACGTCTACTTACACTTTATTACAAAACACAGAAACCATGGCAACGTCTACTTACACTTTATTACAAAGCATAGAACACAGAAACCATGACAACGTCTACTTACACTTTATTACAAAGCATAAAACACAGAAACCATGACAACGTCTACTTACACTTTATTACAAAACACAGAAACTATGGCAACGTGTACTTACACTTTATTACAAAACACAGAAACCATGGCAACGTGTACTTACACTTTATTACAAAACACAGAAACCATGGCAACGTCTACTTACACTTTATTACTAAACATAGAAACCATGACTACGTCTACTTACACTTTATTACAAAACATAGAACACAGAAACCATGACAACGTCTACTTACACTTTATTACAAAACATAGAACACAGAAACCATGTCAACGTCTACTTACACTTTATTACAAAACATAGAAACCATGACTACGTCTACTTACACTTTATTACAAAACATCGAACATAGAAACCATGGCAACGTCTACTTACACTTTATTACAAAACACAGAAACCATGACTATGTCTACTTACACTTTATTACAAAACATAGAACACAGAAACCATGGCAACGTGTACTTACACTTTATTACAAAACATAGAACACAGAAACCATGACAACGTCTACTTACACTTTATTACAAAACATAGACCACAGAAACCATGACAACGTCTACTTACACTTTATTACAAAACATAGAACACAGAAACCATGGCAACGTGTACTTACACTTTATTACAAAACATAGACCACAGAAACCATGACAACGTCTACTTACACTTTATAAAAACATAGAACACAGAAACCATGGCAACGTGTACTTACACTTTATTACAAAACATAGGACACAGAAACCATGGCTACTACTTATTCATTTCCCTATATACAGATTCTTGCCTTGAGTTTCAATTGTAAACATTCTATTAAACACACTGACGATTGGTTATGACACAACGTATACGTATAGATTTTTATTTATTGATCTCGTAAGTTTTGCAAACGTATTATTACCGCCTCTTGTTTCCAAATTTCAATATGTAAACAACAATGTATCTGATTTTGTCGCATGCCAATGACTAAAACTTTATAAGTATGTCAGCAATAATGAACAATGTCTATTATAGGACCATATTTAACAACACTTACTATAAAATTCATATTTTGATGTTTACATTTTTTTATAATAAGCAAGTTGGGTTTTTTTCCGAACAGTTTTCCACAGCAAATCAAGTGCTAACAACAATGAAATTAATGACATCACAACAGAGATTCATTACATCGTATTAGCAAATGTTGTTATAGTCTTTTTACAACATTTGCCATCGCAATGTATTGCAATAGATGGACACAGAGCAAATGTATATACAATAATACGGCAAAAGTTTTGAGTAAAGCTTAATTGTTTTACTTGAAGTTTCCCCTAGGTGTCACAGGAGAGGGAAAATGCACGGCCATACCGGGGTTCGAACCCAGGACCTTCCGGACCCTAGACGGACACTCAACCAATTGAGCTACATGTATCTGGTCGCCGACGATCGACCCGGTCTAGATCCGCTACGTAGGAAATGGTATGCCGTTTAAAAATATTGCTTTTTTGGCACGACTTGCGATTTCGTTATTTATTAGAATACGTATGTTTCGATCCGAAAAGAGTTGTTCTTTTTCATGTTGGACAAAATATACCAAAATATCTCAAAGCAAGAATTTATCGCGCCGAGAATCGAACAAGGGTCATTTGCGCGGCGGTGTATTTTCTTGACCAATCCGTGTATACGTTGATCAAGTTCTATCTGCCGTATCATCCTCGTATCGAGATTTGTTCCTGTTTTCATTATTTTTTTAGATTAACGAGGAGGAAAGCACTGATGATTTTCAACCATGTATTGATAATATGTATCGGCAATTGGAACGTGAGATCACCACTGGAGAACATGTCCATTATAGTGGACATGGCGTGGCGGGAAAAAAAAACTAATCCAAAGGTAGTCAAATGCAACATTCGATTGACCGAGAGGACAAATCCCAGGTTTAGATGCAGCGTGTGTAATGTAACATAACGCTTTGGTAATGGGAAACATTGGGTCTAGCTCCTCTTCCTCGGAAATACACTAAGTGTAGGCAAAGATCCAGTGTAGAGACGATCGATGGCAAGTTTAATTACGTGTCCTGTTTCTTCTGGCCAGGTTCCGCCCTGTATATATTGGCACCGTGGTGAGAGAGTAATACACCGCCGATCACATCTAAGTCCTTGCCATTGTGTGAAACAAATGATTAATTCTGTGCCACTTTGCAACATCTCTATAGCTTCTCATTACTTGAAGATCGGGATGCTGTGAAGAGGTACCTGTGTCAGTTCAGGGACGCGCCATTTCTATTTTTTCGTCCACACCTGAATGTCGACAATTTCCGGTTGACTATGTCGGCCTCACTTGAATGGTTACGGGTTTTGTGTACATGTTTCGGTGACTTCCGGTAAAGACACCCTAAGCCATTAGTGCTGGATTAGGTACCTACGCTGTCATTTTAACTTGATCGATTAGCGGCTATTCTTACAGATAGTCTACCTCCCAAATCAAATATGTTTGTTTCCATACATTAGATGGGGTTTCAACTTTCGCACACATCACTTAGTGCGCAATAGGCCACGAGACAATCAGAGTTGGCCGAGGACCCCCGCCATATTGTGTTTGTCCACTTAGGCGTTCGATACAGATACCTTAGTCACGTTTATATCTCTACCAATTAACTACGCGCCTTCAGCATTTTCACGGATTATCTTTTTATGCAATCCGATTTCTAATATACGAACTCGGTTCTAAATATTTGCATTGTGCTTTTGAGAAGGTAACAATATCCTTTAAAGGTTTAGAAATATCGATCGAATTCGAAACTTATAATTAACTTCCGGTCTTACCGGAAGTGGCTCTGAAATTGTACATTAAGCCGCAGGTCTATTGGTGGAAATTAAATTAAGAGTAAGAATAATGACTTTCTAATGGACGTGGCTTAAGTAACAAGTGAATTGATACAAGATCGAAATGAGATGTAAATCTTCTCTCGTGCCAACATAAAAAGAATGTTAATAAAAGCAGTTCACACCTTTGATTCTGATAAAGTAGCTGCAGATATTCGTAAACACCGACAAATACTTCTCCTTAAACCAAACAGGATATTGCAAGATTTAGCGAAACGCGGCGCGATCGATGATGGCGAAGTCCAGGACAAAAGACGGAGGGAGATGAAACAGAGGCTAGATACAGGTATCGCAGGTAAATGCCAGGCACGGTCCAGGTAAGATTGCGGTTTCTCTCAATACACCTGACGGGACAGCGTTCGTTCGTTCCTTCAATTCAATACATTCGCTAAATGTCTTTCCCCACAACGCCAGCAGCCGCCGTATTGTGAGGAAGAAAAGATGGTTAAATAATGAATTAATACCTTCGTGACGATTGATTTAAGTCGTTTATTCCTTTTCATACACCATTACAAAGAGGTATTGTTGACATCGCTTTGAATGTGTGGGAAAGATGGCTAGGGCCTAATTGATGGAAGAAAGGGGCTGTAATTACTTTATAGACTATCCGCTCCGTGCGGTAAATGTAGCACTGTACTCTGTTTAGGAACAAAAGGCCAAGCGTCGTTTCCACTTTGGCCGACACAAGTTGGAGCAGATTCATTAAATACTTATGATATACACTGTTGTCAACACAAAGTGATGATTGCATAAACCGAAAAATGGCGAGAAATTAATATTGAAAATTCCGCCCGATTAGCATCGACTATTACTTAATTAAGAGTCAGATTTAAGATTGTATTCATCCTATGCCATATTTTTAACTCTTAGTTTCAAAATTTTATCAAAAGACGTGTTTTTTTTCAAAAAAAAATATTTAAATTTACTCTATGTACAAAGAGAAATAAAAATCGTAGACATCTTTGTCAATTCAGATGCGATTTTGTTAACTTACTCCATAAATCATCTATGCAAGTGTTTTATTTTGATTTTGTTGTATCGAGGCAATTCATTTCAAAGCCAAGTGCTTACATTTTTGTTTGAACATGTATTTTTCTATACCAACTATAGACGCATATATTGCCTTTTTTACAGAACTCCATCTATAGACATCTAACTACAGACATACAGACATATACACTCTACCTGCATTTTGAAAATCATTCGGATTCGAAATTAACCTATAATTTTTTTTCAAGAGAAGCTTACTCCATTATTGCTTTGAAGACGAATAACGGCGGATGTGCTTTCCGTAATTTTCCACTTTCCGGTACTAGACTTAGCTTACACTCGTTTCAACTCTGATGATTCCGTTCCTGCGTGAAAGAGAAAGGTACTGGAATCAGTCTAGAACAATAAGGAGCAAATCCAGCGGACAAAAAGGACATTTAGACAGATAATTCATCATAACAAACAGATATGTACAATTTTACACGGTATTTCGAGTATCATCACATCCTATTATTGGGTCTATCAGTGTGTTTACAATGTACTCGTAGACGTATCTCGGAAACCATCGGACCCTATCATTGCATTATAGCCCGTAGAATTTATAAGTGGTAATTTTCAAAACATTGCAGCCAATTTTAGGTCCCTTGTGTAATAAAGACAGTGTTTTTTTTAAATACCGTTTCATCATTTAAGATTAAACCATTTTAACACGAAAAGAACTTTTCATTTATATGGTATGCCAAAACAAACTGTGCTGTGTTATAATTTAATTACGATAAGACTATGGATTTATTTTTCTCCTAACCTCCGTGTTGACGAGTTTAAGCCGATGAGAAAGTGCCGTGTTGACTGAAGCCGGTAAAGGTTTAGCGGTCACATAACACACAGATGTTCGGTAACGGAGTTTTATTGCCGAGATGAAAAAAAAAACCGAAGGGGATTTTCTTCTTATTGTGTTTTATTTGTCTGTGAGTTTTTTTGTAAGGGTTTAGAGAATAAAAACAGAAATTTTACTTCTTAAAGAGTTAATGCTGTTTTATCTGTATCGCCATGATTGCAAATCAAAGCAGTGTTTTAGAATTCCAGTTATCCAGTGTCATTTGCAGCTGAGATAAAAAATTAGCTATTATGGAGAGTAATTATAAAATAAAGTCGCTTGCGTGCTGTTTTTTCTTTAAAGCACTTTGGCCAGCTATGTTCATGTATCTTATTTTTAAGCTTCATTGGCTTCTGTCAAATGTCTGCCACATGCTTTCTCAGCAAAGACTTCGACACAATGCCGTGTGTTATTTAAATTAGAGACATCGCTATGCTCTAATAGGCTAATTCAAAAATACTTCACTTTACTGCCACATGTTAAACAAATTAACCAGGACCTCGCTACACTATCATATGATATATCAACCTAGACCTTGCTATACCGTAATATTAAATTAGCCAAGACCTCGCTACACTGTCACTTGTTATAAGAACATATACCTTGCTATACTGTCATATTGAATTAGCCAAAACCTCGCTTCACTGCCAAATGTTTGATAAAATAAGCCTCATTATAATATCACATGCTATAGTAACATGGTCCTTGCTATTTCGTTAATGTTCTATCAACCTTTATCCTCCTACATTGTCACATGTCATATCAACTTATACCTCGCTAAATTGTCACATGTCATATCAACTTATACCTCGCTACATTGTCACATGTCATATCAACTTATACCTCGCTAAATTGTCACATGTCATATCAACTTATACCTCGCTACATTGTCACATGTCATATCAACTTATACCTCGCTACATTGTCACATGTCATATCAACTTATACCTCGCTACAACGTCAATTGTCATATCAACTTACACCTCGCTACACTGTCACATGTCAATTTACTTACACCTCGCTACACTGTCACATGTCATATTTACTTATACCTCGCTACACTGTCACATGTCATATTTACTTATACCTCGCTACACTGTCATATGTCATATCGACTCACACTGCGCTACACTGTCACATGTTATATCAACTTAAACCTTACAACACTGTCACATATCATATCAACTTTCACCTCGCTACACTGTCACATGTTATATCAGCCTAGACCCCTCTACATTGTCTAATAAAAATAAAAACAGACCCTTTACACTGTCACATGTTATATCAGTGAAGACCAAGCTTCACCGTTACATGTTATATAAACATAGAACCTGCCACACAGTCATATATCAAATTAAACAGGGCCCCGATACATTATCATATGTTAAATAAATGACCTCGCTACACTGTCACATGTCATATCAACTTACACCTCGCTACACCGTCATATGTTATATCAACTAATACATCACTACACTGTCACATGTCATATCAACTTTCACCTCACTACACGGTCACATGTAATATCAAACTACACTTCTACATACTGTCACATGTTATATCAACTTACACCTCACTACACTGTCACATGTAATATCAAACTACACCTCTACACACTGTCACATGTAATATCAAACTACACTTCTACATACTGTCACATGTTATATCAACTTACACCTCACTACACTGTCACATGTAATATCAAAATACACCTCTACACACTGCCACATGTTATATCAACTTACACCTCGCTACACTGTCACATGTTATATCAACTAATACATCACTACACTGACACATGTCATATCAACTTTCACCTCTACACACTGTCACGTGTCATATCAACTTACACCTCGCTACATTGTCAAAAGTTTTATCAACTTACACCTCACTACACTGTCACATTTCATATCAACTTAAACCTCACTACACTGTCAAATGTTATATCAACTTACACCTCGCTACATTGTCACATATCATATCAACTTATACCTCGCTACACTGTCAAATGTTATATCAACTTATACCTCGCTACACTGTCACATATCATATCAACTACACCTCTACACACTTTCACATGTCATAAACAACTTACACCTCTACACAGTCACATGTCATATCAACGTACACCTCTACACATTCAAATGTCATATCAACGTACACTTCGCTACACTGTCAAATGTCATATCAACTACACCCCGCTACACTGCCAAATGTCATATCAACTACACCTCTACACACAGTCACATGTCATAAACAACTTACACCTCTACACACTGTCACATGTCATATCAACGTACACCTCTACACAGTCAAATGTCATATCAACGTACACTTCGCTACACTGTCACATGTTATATCAACTTACACCTCGCTACACTGTCAAATGTTATATCAACGTACACCTCTACACAGTCAAATGTTATATCAACTTATACCTCGCTACACTGTCAAATGTTATATCAACGTACACCCCGCTACACTGCCAAATGTTATATCAACTAACACCTCTACAAACTGTCACATGTCATAAACAACTAACACCTCTACACAGTCACATGTCATATCAACGTACACCTCTACACAATCAAATGTCATATCAACGTACACCTCTACACACTGTCACATGTCATATCAACGTACACCTCTACACAGTCAAATGTCATATCAACGTACACCTCGCTACACTGTCAAATGTTATATCAACTATAATCTCTACACACTGTCACATGTCATAAACAACTAACACCTCTACACAGTCACATGTCATATCAACGTACACCTCTACACAGTCAAATGGCATATCAACTTATACCTCGCTACACTGTCAAATGTCATATCAACGTACACCTCTACACAGTCAAATGTCATATCAACGTACACCTCTACACAGTCAAATGTCATAGCAACTTACACCTCTTCACAGTCACATGTCATATCAACGTACACCTCTACACAGTCAAATATCATATCAACGTACACCTCGCTACACTGTCAAATGTTATATCAACTAACATCTCTACACACTGTCACATGTCATAAACAACTTACACCTCTACACAGTCACATGTCATATCAACGTACACCTCTACACTGTCACATGTCATATCAACGTACACCTCTACACAGTCAAATGTCATATCAACTAATACCTCGCTACACTGTCAAATGTCATATCAACGTACACCTCGCTACATTGTCAAATGTTATATCAACTAACATCTCTACACACTGTCACATGTCATAAACAACTTACACCTCTACACAGTCAAATGTCATATCAACGTACACCTCGCTACATTGTCAAATGTCATATCAACGTACACTTCGCTACACTGTCACATGTTATATCAACTTACACCTCGCTACACTGTCAAATGTTATATCAACGTACACCTCTACACAGTCAAATGTTATATCAACTTATACCTCGCTACACTGTCAAATGTTATATCAATATTCACCTCGCTACACTGTCAAATGTTATAGCAACTTACACCTCGCTACACTTTCAAATGTTATATCAACGTACACCTCGCTACACTGTCAAATGTTATATCAACTTATACCTCGCTACACTGTCAAATGTTATATCAACTTATACCTCTACACAGTCACATGTCATATCAACTTTCACCTCTACACAGTCAAATATTATATCAACTTATACCTCGCTACACTGTCAAATGTTATATCAACATTCACCTCGCTACACTGTCAAATGTTATATCAACTAATACCTCGCTACACTGTCACATATCATATCAACGTACACCCCACTACACTGCCAAATAATATATCAACGTACACCTCTACACACTGTCACATGTCATAAACAACTTACACCTCTACACAGTCACATGTCATATCAACTTACACCTCTACACAGTCACATGTCATATCAACGTACACCTCGCTACACTGTCAAATGTCATATCAACGTACACCTCTACACAGTCAAATGTCATATCAACGTACACCTCTACACAGTCAAATGTCATATCAACGTACACCTCTACACTGTCAAATGTTATATCAACTAACATCTCTACACACTGTCACATGTCATAAACAACTAACACCTCTACACAGTCACATGTCATATCAACGTACACCTCTACACAGTCAAATGTCATATCAACGTACACCTCGCTACACTGTCACGTGTTATATCAACTAATACCTCGCTACACTGTCAAATGTTATATCAACTTATACCTCGCTACACTGTCAAATGTTATATCAACATACACCTCGCTACACTGTCAAATGTTATATCAACTAATACCTCGCTACACTGTCAAATGTTATATCAACTTATACCTCGCTACACTGTCAAATATTATATTAACTTATACCCCGCTACACTGTCACATGTCATATCAACAAGGACACCTTTATAATGTCATACGTAATATCACACAATACTTACTACACCAAGTATACAATCAAACTGCGTAACACAGCTACATGTATTATATCTTCCATGACCTCCCTACACTTACGACTTAAGAACATGATATGTGATTATGCCAAGTGTTATAGCTTTACATGATGATAAATATATAGTGGGAGTTACGGGCATGACCGCCGTATACATCCGGCTTCATTTCACAGGTTCGCGCCTGTGCATATTTACTTACAGGTATAGCGCGATCACGACTTTTATTTCTACCACACAAAGGAAAACAGCCAAGATACAATTTTGAGTAAACACTTTCAGAGATTTAATGGAATTTGTAGCTAATGAAATAATTTAAAAGCACGAAACATTTGCCTCTTTATAACACGACCGGATTGTATTTTGTGAAATATTTACTTTAACGCTCTGACACGAGGTGGTACTTTAAATCCGTCTCACGATTTTGTTTTATATTTTTTTTTTGTAGAATGCGTCTTTTACCGTCCCGTTTTTCCCTTTTCATGACGCTTAATTAAAATTACCTGTCGATCGTTACACTTAACAAGAATCCACCTGATTGCTGTGCAAATATTAGAACAGATAACGTTGGGAAGAATACGTCCCTGTCACAGGCAGGAGGTCTACTCCGGTATCTTAATATTTTTACCTGTAGCCGACGGAGACTGTGCACTTTGCAACGTTTTAGAAATAATGCTTCAATGTCGTACACCGGAAGTGGAGCTTTTACTGAGCTTTTAGCACCAATGTAGGTGTCACTGTGAAAATAGCACGTATTCACATACAAAATTGGCACGATCTAAGAACTAAAGATGGCAACAGACGAACAATGCCCACATTGGTTTGTTCAATTGATTATCTCGTTGAAATTGTTTGTCCTATTTTCTAGACTTGTGAGAGGTGGCATTTCTCAGGTATCAAATATTTACTATCCAAGTCGTGTGTGTGCCGAAGAATAGTATATTTATGGCTGTCATGTGATAGTCGGGTTTTCTCCTCTCCCCACACGGGCCCGTCATTGTTTGAGACACGTAACGCCTTTTAGATTCAGCGGCTGAATTGTAACTCATGCTCAACGCTCCTCGAGCATTTAAACCGATTCTGACTACTTAATGTATAGTTACGGACAGTAAGATTATTCTGATTAATTAACAGACAGACAAGCAGACAGACAGACAGACAGATGTCCTCGCGAAATAGTAATTATGTGACTTGTCACACAAATGGAATAAATCCCAATGAGATAGCGTATAAGCTCCTGGAATAGTAACACATGTATAACTGCCATATCGTTGGCATTAGAAGGCCGACATACAGAAGACAGACAGTTTTCTTGATTGATTGATTGATTGATTTGATTGATTGACATATGTCATTAATTTATTTATCGATCAATTAATTGATCGTTAAGAATTAATTTAAGTCTTCTACTATCACCGTGTCCGTTTTCTATATAGATATAAATCATTATTTCCTTTTTAAACATAACGTTTTCTCATAAAGTGATGCGCGCTTTTTGTGTAAAATGTTTTTCCTTATATTTATTCCAACAGATGTAAAAATATAATGCATTGAAATATATAATTTATTATCACAAACTCAAATTAATTTTATATCAGTTCTGAAACAAGTGTTCACAATTTACTTGATTCACTCTTGTTAGCCCAAAGTAAAGCATGTCGTGGGTCTTATTGTGGGAGGAAACAGGAATACCAGGGGAAAACCCACGCTTGCTGACCCTTGTCCACAACCAAGGGCAGTGCACGTTCCCACTTCAAAATTTATCATTTTAAACAAAAGTAAGCTACGGACAAGGGTTTGGTCTGTGAATTTTAATTACTGTTTAGCCATAAGACCAGTCCGCAGGATTATGAATAAACGGTCTAAAGTTTTGACATAGCTAAACACAAAAGCAAAAACGTAAGTATAATGCAATGTACTGTTTCATGATTCTGAGGCCCGAGCGACAACAGTCCATATTTAGAAGAAATGTTCTTTAAATTATGTAATTTGTATTCAAATTATGGCTTTTCCACAAAAACTTAGGATAGCTGTGTAAAAAGATGTGTGTTAATTGTAAACTAAGTACGTATTATAAGCACAGAACTGGGCTTACACTTCTACATAACTTTCGACAATGATATATTTGAGAAAGGATAAAAGTCAACGATGGATTTAAGTTGCGTCCATTTTTGATTATGATGCATATTATATACATGGATATAGTCATTTTTATCATGTTTCTATTTTTCTTCTTCGTGTGTTTTTTTCCGTCGCTTGACATTGGGGCGGTTAAACAAAGTGCAGTCCTGGCCGGGTTTTTCGGAATGATCTTTTACTTTTAAGTTATTATCCAAGAAACGGCTAGACAATTTGAAAATATTAAGAATAAGATTCATCAGTTTGGTGTGAATGATATATACTGAGATTTGTATTCAAATTATGTTTAGCGTTTTCAATTTTAATTCACACCATCCATTGCACCAGAAATTAGGGGAAGTACGTACTCTCCTGGACAGATGCAATAACATTGTCACTGAAACGGAAGACGTAGAAAAAGAAAAGCAGCATATCAGACAAGCCCTGAAAACATGTGGGTACCCAGAATGGTCGATGAAGAAAGTTGAAAAACAAATAGAAGACAAAAGCAAGATAAATGTCACCAAGAAAAAGAAAGGTAACACCAAAGAGAGAAAAACCCATTGGATGGTCACTATACCATATATAAGGGAGGGTCGGAAGCAATTTCAAGAGTGCTCCGCAAACATCACATCAGCACACTCATGCGACCGCACAACACCATCAAACAACTCCCAGTTCATCCGAAGGATAAAGTGCAGAAGGAAGACAAGGCTGGAGTGGTTTACCAAATTCCATGTAACAGCTGCAACCACACATACATAGGTGGTCCTTACTGCATATACTCCTTTGGTACGCGTCTGAAAGAACATCAAAAAGACGTGGAAGATATGGAACAGCAAGTCTACACCACATACTAGAAAAAACATCAGAAAAATTAATATAACAAATCAGCTATCACAGACCATCTCAACATACACAACCATATCATTGACTGGAACAACTCCAAAGTGTTGGAAAGGGAGGAAAACTGGAGAATGAGGAAAATTAAAGAATCCATATGGATTAGGAATGAAGGTGAATCAATGAACAGAGACGAGGGGGGACACCAGTTGAGTCATCTGTATGACCTTATTTTAACATCCAATAAAGGGCGGAATGGGTAAACATCTTACCCGTCCCTCTGTCTATCTGTAGTACTAGAGTACATTTGGCCGAAATGTCGCGCTACGTTTTTGACAGCTGACTTCTCTAACTCGCCCTATTTTGGGTAGTGAGCTGATTTCAGTGGTCAGAACACCGACACTGGGCTATTGTACTCTTTGCTTCACAAAAGAAACAGACGTTTTAGAAAGCTTGCAAATTAAGTTTTCAATTCCTGTTTGTGTACAAAAAAATCTCAGTATATATAATTTGAAAACATGACTTATTTCAACTTTGAATTTGTAAATGTCTATGTCATCACTTGTGTAAATTTTGTTTGTTGATAGGAGATGGCTTCATAGTTGTTATAACGTGTGCCTAATCGTTTGTTCCTATTTTGGACAATAAATATGTTTAAAGTTAAAAAAAAAAGACAAAGTCATTAACTCGAGAATCATTTGCGTTGTTTCAATGTCTGCCATTTTTCGCCTGGATTATTTAGGTACCGGATCTTACGTCATCCTAGCATGAAGTGCATCCACCCGCCTCCTCTGTCGAAACACTTTGACGAACAAACGATTAATTGTGTTAGGACGTTTTATGGCAATAAAGGTGACCTATGATTTAAATTATCGTCTGTATTAAAACATCACGGAACTATTTGAATATAAAACCCATCTGTGATAACGGTACCCAGACGATTTACTACGCAATTTACAACACCGAGGTCAAAACTCACGGATAATGCCGTTCTATCCCCGCCTTTCGAACGCGCCTCGAACGAACCCTAAACAAACAAAATACTTAAAATGAAATGTTTATTAATCATGTTAAAACTAATCATTCTGTTACATCTAGTTCAACATATGTCGCAAGTAGCGGAAACTTTGAATATGTACTCGAGTTGGCCCTTTTATGGAACAACATTTCACGGTATTGGACGAGACTGGTATAACACGTGGAGAATGATCGGTAAACATACGTCGTGTTACAGATGGCTGTTCTGTTTAATTGGTAGCCCCAATCACTTGTACCAATAATTAATTCTCCAGGATGAAGTTGCTGTCGAACATTTTGAAAATGAAAGTGCTCCAATGGATTATAAAGTATGTACATACCGTCTGTTATATAACTCTAAAAACAAGTGAAATCTCTATATAGATTAAGTATAATTGATAATCGCGTATACAGCAGGAAAATAATTAACAGTTAATATCTCACTGAAAATCGAATTCTGCAAAACTTCGTGGTTTTAAATCATGACACGGCTACGTATGATAGTAACCCGTAAAATAATGTTGTTACTTTGAAATATTAATATGGTCACCACTCGAAGGTCCGACGAAACAATGATTGAATTTCTGTATTTACGACTCTCTGGTAGCGCTCAACCATATGTTAGTAATGAAATCATAGAGGCTTTGATGTATCAACCTGTCCTTATTAAGTCTTTCAATTCATTAATCTGGTTTGAAAAATAAATTTATATAAAATAAAATAAATAAGTTTGCCGCCAAGATTGGTTGTCTACATTTGTATGTTCATTATTACCTTCATTTTAGCTGATTTGTATTTTGACAAAAGTATTAGGGCTAAAACAGCCATATAAAATCCCAATTACGTCAGTTAACCCATAGAAAGATATTCGGGAATAAATCACATGATTATGAATATTGAATACCATTTTATTATATAAAATCAGTAAATCACAGTATTCGTTAAGTTGTAAAACTGCATTACCTAGAATTATCATATTTACTGCTTTTATATCACAAAGTTTTCAAACACCAGTATGGATCACAAGAAAATAAGATTCTGTACATGAACCACAATATATTTCGAATAGAATTACATGATTTTGAATACAGTTTGCAAAATATTCAACTAACGTTTTTCACTTATTTTGTACATACGCTGTCGTTATATATATATATATATTATCGACTGATAGACCGTAAGGTCAAGGGCAGTAAAACAGAAATGGGAACGCTTTTTCCTCATCACACACTAGCTGTCCCAAAGCCATCGTCGGAAACCACAGTACACTTATGCAAACGTCAGAGAAGTGTACCGTGGGTTTCCGACGATGCCCAAAAGCGATAAGGGAGAAAAACCGCCGTAGAACAGTTGTCTCCCTTAAAACATTCGTATTCAACACTTTCGTCACGCTCGAAAAGTCTTTTTCTATTACGTATATGTTCTGAGCGCTATTCCTGCTGGTGGTCTATCAGTCTCGAGGTTTGACTGTAAACTTAAAGTTGGAATATCATGTTTTGTATGCCCCCGCCATGAAATGGGGAGGGGGGGGGGCATATAGTGTTACTCATGTAAAACTAATTTCATATGGGGAAAGGGGGCATTTATTTCCTACAGACATTTTTAGTTTCTACATTTAAGGTTTCTTTCATCCATTTGCTTTTGTAATCACAGATACATGTACATTCCTGATAAACAAACTAGCCTTATGATAATTGTTTAAATGTTTAAAAGACGTGCTTTCTTTATTCGTATTCTTAATGGTGATTTTGATATATCCCATATTAATCAAGGCCAAATAAATATTAAGGTAAAAAACATGAAATAATGTTGTCGCAAAACGCGGTTAGATATTATACAGAGGTTAAGATGTCCCTCTTTATGGTAAGTGAATGGACTGTGTCTTTCATATAATAATAACAACAATTCGAGGTTCTTATATACCGCTTTATCAAGACCTTAAAGGCCGTCTCAAAGCGGTTCACAAGTTAATATCCGTGGTGATATGGCCTTAGCAAATTTTTTATCTCTGCCAATTTATATGTTGCAATGGTCCATGAATTAAATTCCAGGGGTGAACGAATTATTTAATTCTAAATGTAAGAATTATTAGGGCAATAAATTTGCTTATCCTCTGCTCGTTCCTACCCTAAAAATGAGAGAATACTGATGCGTCAACAAAAAATATAACCCTAAAACAAATAATAATGTAAACACACGATTTTCAAGTGCACGGGACATGTGTAACACAAGTAAGTGCCAAAATCTAGTGACAATGTTTTCCTAGAGACGGAAATGTGTTATTTCAACCGGCTACATATGTATTATTAAAACAGCATTTCTTTGGTGGATTGATAAAGAATGGTTTTCCTTCCCAAAAAAACAAAACGTAAAAGCACTTGTTGAGAGCTAACTAAGACTTCTTGATAAATGATATTAAATGTATACATTGTAGATATACAGACTGTCTTTTTTAATGTCTGCTTGTATTTAGCCGTCCATCAAATGTGTAGTTAATATCGTAAATAACATGAGACTCAGAACGACAATAAGACTTTTAACTCAATATCGCATAAAATAGGTTAAGTCAGGGCCATATTTCAAAAGCTCCCCTTTAATGGCAATCACATCCTTTGTTCTCGCCACAATCGGCGAGGCTGGGCTTTGATATAAAATAACACATTTCAAAAACAAAATTCAAAAGAAATCTTAATTCAAGATGGGTATCTTGGCCACGGCGTATTCTTTTCTGCTCCGATCCCCGTGAACAATGTGTGTGGACCGCCTCCACATATTGAATGTCCATCTTATTTAGTAATAAAATCTCAACTGCTGTATTTAAGCAATCAAGTAATTAAAACAACAATATATAAAGACAGGGCAAGCAGTGATATTCTGCTAATATTAAAATCCGTCTCCGCTGATTAACGCAAATTGCCATAAGAATTGCTTGAGTATGCACGTGGCAGCTGAAATTGGCATTAGAAGCGGGTGTATAATAGTAGTGTAGGGTTTCCACTGGCCCTCCCAGTTTCAACCCTTCACGTCTTTTCCCCGCCAACAGATGCTCATTCCACAAACAACCCAGGAGAGAAAACAGTGGCAAAAACAATTTAGAAATTTAACCGTTTTGTCTAATGAAGGTTGCTTTCAGTCAAACAGCAAAAACAGCATCACCGACATGCAGAAAATTGGAACTTCAAAGGACCCGTGTTTTCACCTCGGCTTTTACAGAGGTTTTCAATCATATTTTATTGGCCACATTTGTTATAAATTGCCAGGTAACACAGAAGAATGCCAAGGCGTCTGAAGAATGGGAGAAATTGAACATATTGAATTTCCTACCATATATATATAATATATATGTACTGTTAATGAAAATAGCAAGGCAATCTCTTGGAAATGAGAAGAAATGTATTCAAATGTCACTTCAAAGGATTATCACTGGTCCGTAAATCAAACAGGTGGAAATAGCTGTTTTATCGTCTTTTCCATTTACAGATCGCCTTATTGGGAACGTGAAAGATTAATCAAGTGGTTTAGAGAGAGCTCCTTAAGTAGCGGACATGAGTGTGGCTCCTTTATTGCTAATGTACTGTGAAGTGTCTGCCAATAACAATCAATAATTGATACTTTACCTAGCGTCTCAGACATAACCAGAAGGACCTGCCTATTAGCGAGCCATATAGCCACGCCCTTAATTAATACATTTCAGAAAAGAAGTTCATGGTAATGTCTGTCGTTGTTCAACCACTGGATTTTCTTTTTAATTAAGGATTAACTTGAATTATTTTATGTTATGGAGGTAAAACACAAAAAAACAGAATGTACTATAAATAAACCACGAAGAAGCGGTTTAATGATGAGACTATACTCCGTTTTTTTTGTGTGATAACCCCATTACACAAAAAATAGATTCAAGTTAATCCTTATAATTCAATGCATATACCCTGCGAAAATTCACTTTTCTTTTCTCTTACAAATTAATACACTGCTACATCAGATACCAGTTTCATGAGCATTTCTCAACTTAAGGACATTTTTTTAATGTATGATGATCCCATTAACTTCTGTAATGTTTTTCTAAGAAAAATGAATCGGAGAATACCAAAGCGTCAACAAAACCATTTTCCAAACTCAAAATCGATTAACCTTGAGGCCAAATATGTACAAAGGAAAGATGTACATGGAGACTCTCGTAAAAGTACAAGAGAATAAAACCCGGTGTTCCGGAAGATTAAACGTCTTCTGCTTCATCGATGACACCCGCCATGTAAATCTTTGTCACATCCAAGTAAACGTCAAGTTCTCAAAACTGAGAACTGAGTATCATTGTCAATCACAACAAGTAAAAACACTAATAAGAATACTCAAAAACGTCCATCTTCATATCACACAAAGATACAGAATATTTCTCAATGAGACAAAGATGGAAATTTAAAGGTCAGGGAATTTTCTTAAGTTAAGGAACGTTCATGAAACTTGAACCAGGTTAAGAGCATATATTTCCAGTATTCCTGAATGTACAAAACATTAAATATATTTTAGGTATAAAATACAGTTCATATATTCCTGGAAGACACCTGATTCCTGTTTCACCTATTTGATAGTTGTATAAATTGAACTTTTTATAATTATAAAATAAAGAATAAAAACAAAACGGCATATGGAAAATTGGAAATCCAAGCTGACACCATCAGCATTAACAAAAATCTTAATATCATCCTCGTATTATTCCCTCTTTTCCTGATCAAAACATATTAATCTGATAAAATTAAATGACAAACATTCTAAATAAAGGCATTCTATAGTTCTACAGCAACATTTTGTTGAACAATTAAGCTTATTAAGACCATTTAAATGACTAGCTCATGCCTCGAATGTTATTTTTAAAGTTTTCCTAAAGTTATGATGCCATTATATTTAATAGGACTGATAGATTGGTCTATGTAACAGGTCGTGTTTCGTTTTAGCTTCCATTTGAGCTTGTTAAACATATCACTGTACGTGTTGCTAACATAATCGGTTATTGGAAATTTGTCAGATGATTTTAAAACATCTTTCTATTTTTGGTTATATAAACAACTGCCACACGTTTACACTTAATGAATGTATTATTTGTTTCACGCGAGTTTGAATATACAATATATTTACATGGCGGGTGTCCTCGATGAAGCAGATAACGCTTACTCTTCCGGAACACCAGGTCTTATTTTCTTGTACTGCTGATTATGGTCTTCCTGACACTTTAGTATAATCTGATTTTTCCCGAATACATTCAATGTCTGACTAAAGCTTCCATACATAACATTCCATACAGTACAGATCTGACAAGCAGCGTCCATACATTACACTAGAAGCTACCATTCGTTACACTAGAAGCTACCATACATTACACTAGAAGCTACCATATGTTACACTATAAGCTACCATACAATATACTAAAGGTTTCCATACGTTACACTCGGGGTTACCGTACGTTACACTAGAGGTTTCCATGCATTACACTAGAGGTTATCATACATTGCACTAGAAGTTTCCATACGATACACTAGAAGTTACCATACATTACACTAGAAGCTTCCATATACTACACTAGAAGCTTCCATACATTACACTAGAAGCTTCCATACATTACACTTGAAGCTTCCATTCATTACACTAGAAGCTTCCACTCATTACACTAGAAGCTTCCATATAATACACTAGAAGCTTCAATATATTACACTAGAAGCTTCCACTCATTACACTAGAAGCTTCCGTACATTACACTTGAAGCTTCCATACATTACACTAGAAGCTTCCATACATTACACTAGAAGCTTCCATACAGTACACTAGAAGCGTCCATACATTACACTAGAAGCTTCCATGCATTACACTAGAAGCTTCCACTCATTACACTAGAAGCTTCCACTCATTACACTAGAAGCTTCCATATTTTACACTAGAAGCTTCCATGCATTACACTAGAAGCTTCCATACATTACACTAGAAGCTTCCATACATTACACTAGAAGCTTCCACTCATTACACTAGAAGCTTCCATATATTCCACTAGAAGCTTCAATATATTACACTAGAAGCTTCCATACATTACACTAGAAGCTTCCATACAGTACACTAGAAGCTTCCACTCATTACACTAGAAGCTTCCATACATTACACTAGAAGCTTCCATACATTACACTAGAAGCTTCCATACAGTACACTAGAAGCTTCCACTCATTACACTAGAAGCTTCCATACATTACACTAGAAGCTTCCATATATTACACTAGAAGCTTCCATACCTTACACTTGAAGCTTCCATACATTACACTTGAAGCTTCCATACATTACACTAGAAGCTTCCATATATTACACTAGAAGCTTCCATATATTACACTAGAAGCTTCCATATATTACACTAGAAGCTTCCATACATTACACTAGAAGCTTCCATATATTACACTAGAAGCTTCCATACAGTACACTGGAAGCTTCCATATATTACACTAGAAGCTTCCATACCTTACACTTGAAGCTTCCATACATTACACTAGAAGCTTCCATATATTACACTAGAAGCTTCCATATATTACACTAGAAGCTTCCATACATTACACTTGAAGCTTCCACTCATTACACTAGAAGCTTCCATACCTTACACTTGAAGCTTCCATACATTACACTAGAAGCTTCCATACATTACACTAGAAGCTTCCATATATTACACTAGAAGCTTCCATACAGTACACTGGAAGCTTCCATATATTACACTAGAAGCTTCCATACCTTACACTTGAAGCTTCCATACATTACACTAGAAGCTTCCATATATTACACTAGAAGCTTCCATACATTACACTAGAAGCTTCCATATATTACACTAGAAGCTTCCATACAGTACACTGGAAGCTTCCATATATTACACTAGAAGCTTCCATACATTACACTAGAAGCTTCCACTCATTACACTAGAAGCTTCCATACATTACACTAGAAGCTTCCACTCATTACACTAGAAGCTTCCACTCATTACACTAGAAGCTTCCATACATTACACTAGAAGCTTCCATATATTACACTAGAAGCTTCCACTCATTACACTAGAAGCTTCCACTCATTACACTTGAAGCTTCCGTACATTACACTAGAAGCTTCCATACATTACACTAGAAGCTTCCATACATTACACTAGAAGCTTCCACTCATTACACTAGAAGCTTCCATACATAACACTAGAAGCTTCCACTCATTACACTAGAAGCTTCCATACATTACACTAGAAGCGTCCATACATTACACTAGAAGCTTCCATACATTACACTAGAAGCTTCCATACATTACACTAGAAGCTTCCATACATTACACTAGAAGCTTCCACTCATTACACTAGAAGCTTCCATACATAACACTAGAAGCTTCCACTCATTACACTAGAAGCGTCCATACATTACACTAGAAGCGTCCATACAGTACACTAGAAGCGTCCATACATTACACTAGAAGCTTCCACTCATTACACTAGAAGCTTCCATACCTTACAAATCCGTCTCTGTAGGCGGATTCTACCGCTCCCTTTCAATAAAGAAGATTGATAACGGCTTTATAAACACGATATTAACATTTTTACAGGAGTACAAAATACCATGACACCCTCCTGAGAACTGGATTATCTTGTAACGCGTTAGTGATGGAGCTGTCCCAAACACAACCCGGAAATTCACTTTACCCTCCCATTGGCTTCTATCAATTTGCTCCTGGTGATTTGATTAAAACAAGACACGCGAATAAAACACATAGATATAATGTATTGGGAGTCTTCACAAACAAAATTAGCATAAATCGGAAGCTATGACAAGAGCTTTGTTACGTTAGGGCATCTTTTATCTTGATAGTGGGTTAAGATATGCATAATGCTGTGAAAGAATTCCATGGAACTTGGTGGAAACATTGATCTCAAAGCGAGGCTGTTTACTCGACCGCTTATCGGCATTGTTAAATGTCATGTGGACACGAGTTCACCCCAACAAGAAAAACCACTGTTGAACATAAATATCTAATTATGAACAATGTCTATGACATCTGATTGTATTGTCTCTGACATTCTCACAGGAACTCGGCATCCTGTAATCTCGCTCAGGTACGTCAACTTCTCGTAATATCACGTGATGTACTTTCCAATCTCACGTGGCGTCTTTCCGTTAGCACAACAGATAACGAATATAGTCTTATTCCTTGTTTGGTCTTCATGCAATTGTATGGTACTGACAGGCCCCAATATCTAATACAATGAGTAAAACAAAACAAAAGGTATACCAAAACGTCAACAAAACCATACTCTGAACTCAAAATCGATGAAACTATGAGCAAAATACAAACAATGGAAATATTTACACCGAAGCCATTGACAAAGTACAAGAGACTAAGACCAGGTGTTCCAGAAGAGTGAGCGTCTTCTGCTTCATCGCCTACACCTATAATATTGGTCAGATCATAGTAAATGTCACGTCCTCAAAGTGATTACTGAGGCATCATTCTCAATCACAACAAATAGGCATGATATTGAGTAAATCATAAAAACGTCCACCTTCATATCGTACAAGGATGCAAAATATCTCTCGTTTTTTTAGTATGCTGATTAGTGTGTTTACTTGTTGTGATTGACAGTGATACTCGGCTCTCGTTTTGAGAACTTTATGTTTACTTGGATGTGACAAAGATTTACATGGCGTGAGTCGTCGATGAAGCACAATACGCTTATTTTTCCGGAACACCTGGTCTTATTATCTTGTTCTTTTACAAAGATCTCCATGTAAATCTTTCCTTTGTTCATATTTTGACCCTGGTTTAATCGATTTTGAGATCGGATTATGATTCTGTTAACGCTTAGGTATTCTCTTATTCATTCTCAATGAGACCAAGATAGTGATCATACAGCATGTCCTCGACAAAAACCTTGTAATGTTATCGTGTTGATAGGGAGTCTTTATAGTAAAGAATAATGTAATTTTAACAACGAAAAAGATGGCATCAATCACAAATTGAAATAGCTAACAATGCATCAGCTATACATGTGCATGAGATAAATGCATGGTACGAACATCCAATGCATAAATAGTTCCGCTCATTTGGAATTTACAAAATCCACTCCCTTTGCAGCAACACAGCAAGGAAAGGCGCTGCATTGCAAAAAAGCAAAACAAGAAAATCTAAAACTGTTTATTTTCTTTTGTCTTAGATTTAAATAATCTGGGGTTTTTTTGCGTGGACAAATCAAAATGTCCAATTATGAATTATGTCCGACTTAGGCCTTATCGGTTACGATACCAAAGAAATATGGAACAGCAGTTAGGTAAGACAATATCTGTCAGGATTTTACATTTTACGGAAACACAAATCGCCAGTACATGATGCCTTACTGTATTCTGTGACATGCATCTTAGTCTAATCCTGTAAGCCTCAACACGATCAAGTGTTAAAAATGCTGTCATTTCTCCACATCTTGAGGTGTAACATTACGGAAGTGTTTTAAGTACAAATGCACTAGACTCATGGCAAGTTATATCATATTATTGACCAGAAGTGATAATTACGGTCTAATATCTTCAACATCAAGTCATCATCTGTTGCTTAAATTCGTGTGTGGATGTGTGTGTGTGTGTTTTTGTTTTACATTTATTATTATTATTGAAATTTCCCCTGTTACTTTCGGGTCTAATTTTCTTTCTAGTGTCTCCTGTTCAGTCGAATTGATTTCTTTTAGTGAAAGGCCAAATATTTTAATGGGAATACATTCAGAAACAAAAAGAAGAAAAACAAATAGAAAAATATCGTGATTTATATTGTATGCATCTTGAGCAATAAAATGTTTTGAAGAAAAAAAAATTAAAAAAAAAAGAAGTACAGAAAAAAAAAATATCGTGATGATGACTTTTAAGATGCCAAGTAACATCTCATAAGAGGATCGCTTTATAGACTTACAACTTCTTCCTTGACCCATGATTTGCAGATGGTGAACCCACTGACATCAAGAGGAAAGGTCAAATGATAGCCAACTTTTATATACAGGTATCTAGACATGCAGGCGCAAAATAAGCTGAATATCTATTCGGAAAATAAACCTGATCTTAGACACAAGGAACCAATCAAATTGCCGGACATAACTCACGTGATCAGGAATCGTTTTTCCTGCAATTCGCCTGTCATCCGTCAAGATATCTCCGATACTTCACTGGTAGAAAACCCTGACTACAACTTGCAGCAGAATATAAACTTAATGAATAAGAGGGGGGATATATTATGTTACTTCTAAGGAAAGGGTTATCTAACTATGTCGACATTATAAGCCATCATGTTTATGTATGCAACATTATTAGAAGTATGATGACCAGTGCTTTGTCAGCTTATGTTTTCATATAGGTATGATGTTATTTAATAGAATTTAATAGAAATTTAATGGACGCAGGCTATGTCCATATCAGTACATATTTCACAAAAATAATATGTAAGAGTATATTGTAAAACAAAGTATCAATAATCATATACTACATCCCTGAAGTGATCATCCACTAGTTTTTCAAATTGAATAATTGATTGAGCGTTCACAATATGTGTTGGGAGACTATTCCATATATCAACCACTCTATAAGTGAAAAAGTTCTTTCTCAGTTCTGTATTACAGCGGTTTTTATACATCTTAAAATTATGGCCCCTGGTTCGATGGCTGATTTTAAAAGAAAATAAGTTTGAGGTAACTCTATTATCGAAAAAGTTATTGATTGTTTTAAATTATGTTATGTACCTCATAAACACCTTATAAGGATCTGTGTCCCACTGAAGGTAAAATTTGTGCACGAAGCAAATTTCCCTGATATGATTTTGTGATATCTTTACAGCGCGATTCATCCAAGGTAAAACTGTACGCGCTTACCAGATACATATTATGTAGGTCAAATATTACAGGACAAATTTTATTGATCCGTGGATTAGGGTTCAAACCCTGGCCTGACTCATTTTTACGGTTACGTATCCCCGTACCACTGCCAAATATATATCTATATCTTAAGGCGTTCCTTGTCATTCTGTCAAATGTATAACTGCATCTCAAGGATCCCCGAAATTCTGTCAAATCGAACTATACCTTAAGGATACCCGTACTACTGCCAAGTCTATACATGTAACTAAGTATTGAAAAATGTATTTATTTTAGGCATGACTGCATCGTTGATAACTCATTTCTGAAAAAAAGTAATGATGTCATGCTGGACTTTTTTATTAGAGTTTATTAGAGTGCAATTAACAGCTTAAACTCTGTTTAAATGTTCTAGTTAGTTTGGGGATTAATTGTTTTGGTTTTTTTTTAATTTTATTTAGAAATTCATCTCAATTATTTTCTCTAAAACCCATCAGAGTATGGTTTTCAATTTTGATATGATTTATCAAAATTGTACCAATGTCGGAGAAAAGAGTATAGAGACATATTTAGGCAGTGGTTTCTAATCCTGCTCCCTCATCATCAACCAATTTAACCAATCTATAACCATCGATTAGTAGTACTTTAACAAAAGATTAGTCAAAGTAACGTTTTATCAATATAAGATATCCTCAAAAATCTAGGGACATATTATGCCGTAAACAGATGTGAAAACTAATGTTACGAAAATTAAGAGAGAAAAGTATTCTTTAAAAAACAAGATAAAGGGAATCATCTTTACCGGCAACTGTTGTCGTTTCGGTTCGCTGCACACGATATCGCTGACGCGTGCACACACTTGAAATATCCGGCGTCTTCCTCATTAGATAAGCTGCGCACACGCCGGCAAGCTAAAGCGACATGATGATGCTCTCAAATTACCTCAGTTCAAGCTTCAGTGAGCACGAGGGGTCCTTATCCCTTAGTCTTTCTCATATCTCATAAACAGAAGAAATTAAAAGAAATTATGTCGGAACGATCAAAACCCTACATTTTATCAATAAGCCCCATCAAAGATGTTATAAAACTGTAATGATAAACAAGAATATATTTGCTTACAAGTTAGCTCCTCCAGGGAACCGTTTGAATACGGACAATATGAATTTTTGAGCAAATTTGATAATGATACTTAATTGTTCGTCGTTCTGGAAATATGGAGTGTTTAAATGTTTTATGAAAGAAGGCGTCTTCTGTTGTCGGTTGCGTGTGAGCTACGCGTGCCCGCCTCGCGCCTAGCTATGGCCAATGAGATAAGAGAATAGATAAAGTGAAACGAACGTCAATATATCATATTGAGAAGCTGCATTTACGGCGACAAGGCGGTCTATTGGAGACAGATGTGGTCGCGGTGGGTACAGCTAAGGACTGATTTCCCACTAAAGCGTTCCTTTTTAATCGCTATAGAAAATCATTTTTGTTGAAGTTAAATCTATTCTCCATGGTAATTTATTATATATCGCCATGAATCAGAAGCAAAAAAATAATTATCAAACAATTTTGTTTCTTTAAGATTGACGAGGTGTCCCTTCGTGTCAGCCGAGAATCCATTCGTCATGGTAAATGTTTCGGGACTGTACGCTTTGTGTTTTTTTTACCTGAAATCTGATCGAATATTGCCAAGATTAACCGAGCGCTCAAGATAAAAGGTAGATTATTTTTCTCGTAAGAATGCTAAGAGCCGTAGCGTGATACGGAGATGGTCGGAATAACAACGTTTATGAACAATAAATTGTGAGAGTTTGGGGTGATTTGTTTTCACAGGTAGCCAAGATGCAGACATATTTATCGCTAGCGATGCCTTTGACTGGTCATAAACTTGTGTTATCACGGGGTATGTCTTTCCTTTAATACGGCGAGATTAATTCTATCGATAGACAGTTACGACTTGTAATGTCAACCCCTGGCACAAAGTGATCGTAAAACCGGGTCTTTTAAGCGCAGGAGTCATGGTATCAATCGTAGAAATAGCGTAAAAAAGCCCTGATGGAGTCAAGTTTAAGTCTGTACTAATTGATGAGATGCAATGTTCCTGTTAAATATCGTTTTTCTTTGTGATATATATTAGATGCGTTCGTCTTAATTCGATTGGTGTTTCTCTTAATGGCGATTAATACGTGTATTTTAGAGGATTATAAAATATTTATGGCAGGCGATTTATATCCTGTATTCTCCGCATCCAAGCGCGTGTGGTATCTAATTCACCTAATGTTGATTTCACAAGATGAAATGATATTCTGTGATCTTTTGTGATGGCATTAGGAACGGAAATATCGTGTGTTGCCTGCGTCATTGTATATCTACCTGATACAGATACAAACAACTACACCTCCAGCCTCACAAAGGAAGCCGTCTAATTACTATCTGTTGATAAATAAATTCCATATTCTGCATTGTACAACAAAGTATAAACATTTAACAGTGGTGTTGAACTCATATCTCCGCTGAATTGAGTAAAATATTATTAAATTTTATTTTATTAAACCCCGAGTTTAATTCAGAGATAACAACAGTCAGCTAATGCATGTTTGATAGACTACATTGTGACATACTTATAAGGTATATAAATCAAGAGGTCATATTATATATTCGTTGAGTTTTGTTGGGTTTCTTTGGTTCACGATATACAGGCTTTGATTTATGTCACAGTGACTCTCCCTCACAAAACCTGCATGTATTAGATTTTGTTTTTGTTTTTTTGTTTGTTTGTAACCTAGGTAATGAAATACTTGTCAGGAACATATGAAAATTGTATTTCTGAACAAAAGCGTTTAGACTGGACAGTGAGGGCTTAAACTATCTACTTCTTCTTCCAAACAATAACGAATACCGAAGCGTCAACAAAGCCAAACTCCGAACTCAAAATCGATTAAACCAGGGGCAAAATACGAAAAAAGGAGAGATTTACATGGAGGCCTTTGTATAAGTACAAGAGAATAAGACCAGGTGTTCCGGAAGGGTAATTGTCTTCTGTTTCATCAACGACACCCGCAATGTAAATCTTTATTTCATCCAAGTAAACATCAAGTCTTCGAAATAAGTTATTGTCAATCACAGGTAAGCAAATATACACTAGTTCAATTATTTTTGGTAATACATTTATCGGTTAAAATATATTACAATTGTATGGGATGATTTTCCTTTCATACTCGAATATCGATAAATTTTGTTATCTTCTCCAATATTATAGTGGAAATGTGGTACCTAATTTTCTATCGTTCTTTCATTCGAGATGGATTTACTAAAAGATGAAAAACTTGTTTCCAAATACAATTTCAAAAATGAGTGTATATGTTCTGCATTATGTACTGATATTGAAAAAAAAATGAAGTAAAAACTTTTTTAAGACATTGAATTATTCTGATATATTCTGCTGTTATTGGATTTTGTGCTAATGCTGATAATGTGCGTTGAGATGGTCATTCTTTTGTGATGTATTTTCACTGGTCCTGGTATACGTTCAGGTAAAAAAAAATCTCATGATTTCTCATAAACATATATTTACATATAAGTTCCTTAACAGATGAAAAAAACATCTGCCCAAAAACCAATAAACAAAGTGACATTGTCAGCCTGTCATTCTGTATGACATGTCATTCTCTTTAAGTGAAACACATGTCTTTAAACACCGTTTAGCGAATACAAAAAATGTATAGATATTTTTATTGCCATACATTTTCACATTTAACTGACTTTTATTACTTCAAAATGATTCTTCTGATATAAGGTATACAGGCGTAAAACAGACAGTTAAAATGGTCATAATATTTAATTTAAAATATCATTTTAAAATAAATTGTGAAATAACTACGAAATTGAAAAATATATAAAGGGGAAAAACTTTACTATATATCAAAAAAAAAAATCGGAAAACATTTTCGACAGCTGAACCCTAACAACTGTATTTAACAATAAAGCTTCTTTGGCAATGACTAAATTCAACTGTAATAAAATGTATTTTTTATCGGTATTAATCAAACGTGTACACGCGGTTTTTTTTTCATCAAGTTAACATAATTTTTAAATTGTGTACATCTATCTACGAGTATTATTTTACCTTGTTATTGAGATTATTTATATTATAAACCAGGGTCCTCTTAATAATTCCTTTTTATTAGTCTATTACTTATGAAATTCACTCTCGGATTATTGTTTTGTTTCAATAATCCTTCATGTAAATAAATGGCCTTATTGCACGTGCTTTCGACAATCAATTATAATAAGGTGACCCTTATTTCTTCTGGTTTTATCCTTTAAACCAGGGACCCTATCAACTAACTGTTTCCCTTGGATAATCCTATAAAGCAGGGAAATTAGCAATTTACTGTTTCTCTTGGGCCATTCTATAAACCAAGGACCCTATCAACTAACTGTTTCTCTCGGGTAATCCTACAAAAAAGCGACCCTATCAACTACTGTTTCCTCCGGTAATCCTATATACCAGGGACCCAATCAACTAACTGTTTCTATAAACCAGGGATCCTATCAACTTACTGTTTCTATAAACCAGGGATCCTATCAACTTACTGTTTCTATAAACCAGGAACCCTATCAACTAACTGTTTCTATAAACCATGGATCCTATCAACTTACTGTTTCTATAAACCAGGGACCCTATCAACTAACTGTTTCTATAAACCAGGGACCCTATCAACTTACTGTTTCTCTCGGGTAATCCTACAAAAAAGCGACCCTATCAACTACTGTTTCCTCCGGTAATCCTATATACCAGGGACCCAATCAACTAACTGTTTCTATAAACCAGGGATCCTATCAACTTACTGTTTCTATAAACAAGGGACCTGTCAACTTAATGTTTCTATAAACCAGGGACCCTATCAACTAACTGTTTCTATAAACCAGGGACGCTATCAACTTACTGTTTCTATAAACCAGGGACCCAATCAACTTACTGTTTCTATAAACCAGGGATCCTATCAACTTACTGTTTCTATAAACCAGGAACCCTATCAACTAACTGTTTCTATAAACCATGGATCCTATCAACTTACTGTTTCTATAAACCAGGGACCCTATCAACTAACTGTTTCTATAAACCAGGGACCCTATCAACTTACTGTTTCTCTCGGGTAATCCTACAAAAAAGCGACCCTATCAACTACTGTTTCCTCCGGTAATCCTATATACCAGGGACCCAATCAACTAACTGTTTCTATAAACCAGGGATCCTATCAACTTACTGTTTCTATAAACCAGGGATCCTATCAACTTACTGTTTCTATAAACCAGGGATCCTATCAACTTACTGTTTCTATAAACCAGGAACCCTATCAACTAACTGTTTCTATAAACCATGGATCCTATCAACTTACTGTTTCTATAAACCAGGGACCCTATCAACTAACTGTTTCTATAAACCAGGGACCCTATCAACTTACTGTTTCTCTCGGGTAATCCTACAAAAAAGCGACCCTATCAACTACTGTTTCCTCCGGTAATCCTATATACCAGGGACCCAATCAACTAACTGTTTCTATAAACCAGGGATCCTATCAACTTACTGTTTCTATAAACAAGGGACCTGTCAACTTAATGTTTCTATAAACCAGGGACCCTATCAACTAACTGTTTCTATAAACCAGGGACGCTATCAACTTACTGTTTCTATAAACCAGGGACCCAATCAACTTACTGTTTCTATAAACCAGGGATCCTATCAACTTACTGTTTCTATAAACCAGGAACCCTATCAACTAACTGTTTCTATAAACCATGGATCCTATCAACTTACTGTTTCTATAAACCAGGGACCCTATCAACTAACTGTTTCTATAAACCAGGGACCCTATCAACTTACTGTTTCTCTCGGGTAATCCTACAAAAAAGCGACCCTATCAACTACTGTTTCCTCCGGTAATCCTATATACCAGGGACCCAATCAACTAACTGTTTCTATAAACCAGGGATCCTATCAACTTACTGTTTCTATAAACAAGGGACCTGTCAACTTAATGTTTCTATAAACCAGGGACCCTATCAACTAACTGTTTCTATAAACCAGGGACGCTATCAACTTACTGTTTCTATAAACCAGGGACCCAATCAACTTACTGTTTCTATAAACCAGGGACCCAATCAACTAACTGTTATGTTGATGTTAATATGTCAAACTGACATCCCTAACTAACCGTTATGTTGAGGTTATCATGTCAAATGACACCGCTAACTAACCGTTATGTTGATGTTAACATGTCAAATGACACCCCTAACTAACCGTTATGTTGATCTTTACATGTCAAACTGACACCCCTAACTAACCATTATGTTGAGGTTAACATGTCAAATGACACCCATAACTAACCGTAATGTTGATGTTAACATGTCAAATGATACCCCTAACTTACCGTTATGTTGATGTTAACATGTCAAACTGACATATCTAACTAACCGTTATGTTGAGGTTAACATGTCAACCTGACATCCCTAACTAACCGTTATGTTGATGTTAACATGTCAAATGACACCCCTAACTAACCGTTATGTTGATGTTAACATGTCCACCTGACATCCCTAACTAACCGTTATGTTGATGTTTACATGTTAAATGACACCCCTAACTAACCGTTATGTTGATGTTAACATGTCCACCTGACATCCCTAACTAACCGTTATGTTGATGTTTACATGTCAAATGACACCCCTAACTAACCGTTATGTTGATGTTAACATGTCAACCTGACATCCCTAACTAACCGTTAAGTTGATGTTTACATGTCAACCTGACATCCCTAACTAACCGTTATGTTGATGTTAACATGTCAACCCGACATCACTAACTAACCGTTATGTTGATGTTAACATGTCAAATGACACCCCTAACTAACCGTTATGTTGATGTTAACATGTCAACCCGACATCCCTAACTGACCGTTATGTTGATGTTTACATGTCAACCTGACATCCCTAACTAACCGTTATGTTGATGTTAACATGTCAAATGACACCCCTAACTAACCGTTATGTTGATGTTAACATGTCAACCCGACATCCCTAACTAACCGTTATGTTGATGTTAACATGTCAAACTGATATCCCTAACTAACCGTTATGTTGATGTTAACTTGTCAACCTGACACCCCTAACTAACCGTTATGTTGATGTTTACATGTCAACCTGACATCCCTAACTAACCGTTATGTTGAGGTTAACATGTAAACCTGAAACCCCTAACTAACCGTTATGTTGATGTTAACATGTCAACCCGACATCCCTAACTAACCGTTATGTTGATGTTAACATGTCAACCTGACATCCCTAACTAACCGTTATGTTGATGTTTACATGTCAACCTGATATCCCTAACTAACCGTTATGTTGATGTTTACATGTCAACCTGACATCCCAAACTAACCGTTATGTTGATGTTTACATGTCAACCTGACATCCCTAACTAACCGTTATGTTGAGGTTAACATGTCAACCTGATATCCCTAACTAACCGTTATGTTGATGCTAACATGTCAACCTGACATCACTAACTTACCGTTATGTTGATGTTAACATGTAAACCTGATATCCCTAACTTACCGTTATGTTGAGGTTAACATGTCAACCTGACATCCCTAACTAACCGTATTGTTGATGTTAACATGTCAACCTGACATCCCTAACTTTCCGTTATGTTGAGGTTAACATGTCAACCTGACATCCCTAACTAACCGTATTGTTGATGTTAACATGTCAAACTGACAGTCGTTAGTTAACTGTAAGGTCTGGCTGATGTTATAATCCGGTCGATCTAGATTCATCTAAGTAACTCTTACATAGATTTATATAGGGTTAGTCGTAGCACCTGTCAGACCTATATGAAAGAGCAATTACAGGTAAAAAAAATTCAGATTAAAAGAATATAGATATTTAGAAAACGTAATGATTTTTTTCTGTCATTTGTGTGTATTGTACCGTAACGGGGAAATGTAGAAAAGACCGTTAGCAGTCGCTATCCCCCTTAAATCGATTTTCTTGTATGTCCGACAATTCTGATTAAGTTAATGTTTTTTTCATATGCAATATCATTCTAGAATATAACTTTTCATCGCATTTGTTATTTCCTTTGTAATGTCAACTTTCTACGCTGCTCAATAATTCATGCTAGTGTGATAGGCAAGCGTTTTCTCAACTCTAGGCATCGCATTACGTGTGGCTCTACATATATAAATGACAAACATCACCGAAGACCATCGACAATTAAGGATGCATTCTCCTCAAAATTGCATTAAGGATGCATCATCGTTTAAAGCGACATTGTCACGTAGAAAACGCACATTATAATGAATGGAATAATAAATGATTGAAGAAGAATTTGACAGATTTGTTTGGCACTAGAGACCAGAATTATTTGCGGAATTAATTGGAGTAACAAGTTGCGTTGACGTCGTTCACTTAAAGGTTTGATATTGTAGCTAAGACTATTAGACCGACAGTGATCTTTACAAACGGGTTCTCCACGGACATCTTGTGGTTATTTATTAAGAAGATTTTACCGTCTTATTTTCTTCTTTAATCACGTGACCACAATGATTTGCAGTGAATAACATCTATGTTGTATTATGTTGAACAGCCCCATGGTAACGAGCATCCGTTTTGACGTCAGAAATACGCAATGGACATGACGTCATCGAGAGGTTGCATCAAGTCTAAAGAGAAGATATTGGAACTGATGACATTCAGATTATCTGAAGATTGTGTGTGAGTGAATACATTCTATCGCCGTGGATAATGTGATGAAATGGATTTAGATTTATTTCTGATTCCATCTGATGTTTCATAAATCCCGCCCTATTATTCTCGTATTACTGTTACACAACATAGCCTAACAAAACCGCTCCGTTCTTTTCCTCCAAACTTCATATGATTCTGAAGTTATATATCTTATATAACTTATATGATATAAACTATTTATGTAACGTAAATTATATGTGTATTAAAAATCAGACAATATCGACGCGTCAACAAAACCATAATTCGAAATCATAATCGATTAAACTAGGGACAAATTATGAACAATGGAAATATTTGCACGGAGACCATTAAAAACCCCAAGAGAATAAGACCAGGTGTTCCAGAAGAGTAAGCGTCTATTAATATATCGATGGCACCAGCCTTGTAAATCGTTGTCACATCCAAGTAAATGTCACGCCCTCATAGTGAGAGCCGAGTCATTTTTTCAATCATTACAAAAAGGCATACTAATTAGCATATCAAAAAACACCCACCTTCATGTCATAAAAGGTTACGCAATATTTCTCAATGAGATCACGGTGATGACTATACATGTATAACCTGTTCATAGTCTTCATCAACCGTCAACTTGGTGTATATATGTCCAGTACAAGACATTACGTTAACTTTATGTATATTATGTCAAATACTTGCCATAATACCAACTATGTGTATAGTACATGTATGCAATATCTGTTTAATATCGCTAGTTAATTACCTTATTGCTTCTACATTAGTTTAGAAATTTTGGATTCCCACCTTTTGGCCCCTAGCATCACTGAAGAGTCATAGGAGGACGAAACAGCTGTATGGTGCAGTTTAATTCATTTTTTCGGCATGCTGTATCTATTACTCAATTTAAAAGGTGCAGCACATGTGTGTGTTACGTCATCTTACTTATATGATATGCATGAATAACGTCAACTTTATTTTTCTACATGTTGTATAAATAGAGGTTACACAACGAGTGGCTGTTGGATATGGAATTTATTTCACTTGAGTTAATTATTTTTAGTTTTTAAACTTTTAAAAAAAAATTAACGAGAGTGAAATAAATTCCATATCCAATATCCACGAGTCGTGTGACCTGTTTCTACCACAATGATATTTAGTCGGCAGTTGCAGTGGTTTTTTTTATATATATATTTGTTTTATTTTTCAGAGATTTATCATAAGTAAATATTTACAACACATGCTCACTTGCATTCCTACTCACATACATAATTCTTAATCTTTAGCAATACATTAACATCAACATCATGGTATATTGCAATATCCTCATCTTCGAACATCCTGATCATCATCTTTATCATCATCATCCTTATCATCATCATCCTCGTCCCTATCATCATGATCATGATCATCATCATCATCATCATCAAACATATAATCATCATCAGGGAATTATTTATTGGTTTAAACAATGTTCTCCACTCCCCTTATTTTAGTGATATTTCCCAAATTACATTTATCTCATGTTGTTTCTTTCCTTTTTCGTCGGATTTCAGGTGAAAAAATAATCCAGACGCCGCGATACGATCAGTGTACCTGTTCATTGGAAGGTAAGACTCATCACACTAAATATATTATCATTGCTGTCTGCACAATTACAAGCAGATCAAATATGTGTATTAGGATTTCTACAGAAATTCGATAACGATGTCCCGGTCCAATTACTTTTATTCTCCCTTCTTCGTTAGATCATTAGTAATTCTCTCGCTTTGTTGTCAGTATCTTTCATGCATTATTTAACGTCAATCACATGAATACTCGTGAGAGTTGGCAATGCCCGTGACTGCAAAATTATTACCGGAATTAATGTATAATATGCAATAATTAATACTAACGATTCCCTATATTAAATTTCCAACGAATAGAAAAAAAACATTAAATCAAATATGAACAATTACTTGAGAGTTGTATACCTGTGTGAAGCTACTCTTTGTCTCCATTAAAGACAATACGTGTGTATAGCTTAACCGCATACATTATTATAAAAATGCCGTGACATTGGCAGAAAGATATGGCCTAGATAATGACGTGACGATATCGACATTAATAGTAAATATTAAAAGACTTGCGGGAAATTACTTGCCCTTTGTACCAGCAATAGAATAATCATGTTCTTTATTTATATCTACAGCTAGAACATAATAAAAAGACTTTTTGTCTTGTTGTTTAAATAGAAATCAGAGAATACCAAAGCGGCAACAAATTATAATCTTAACTTGAAATAGATTAAACTAATGCAAAGTATGTTCAACCTAAAAACTTTAATACTTTCGTATAGATACATTGTATATATTGTTTAAAATAATCCAGGAAGCTGAGTTTTTCAACGTAATAGGTTAAAAACGTCTTAATAGAAGAACAATATCGATCATTATCTTACCTAATGATACCTCAGTTCTCACTAAGATAACATGACATTTATTATGATCTGACTTAAATTACTTTTCCAACCTATGGTGTTTACATGACGCAGTTGATTCGTTATTCTAGGGCTTGATTTTCGTGATAGATGTCAGCTGCTGACGAACACACTTACGGCACAGGAATTCGAGATATACAGGTTGATGAATACTGAAGTTTTATGGTCGCCATCCTGTCTCATGGAGAAATATTTACGTATGCTTAACAATTTTCTATTGACACAATGCTAAGAGGCAGTTGCTGCCATACGCCTATAACACCCAGTGCGTCAGACTATAACAGTAATTGCTATTGTGACGTCATCAATCTCTGTTGTATCGTCATCAATTTCATTGATTTCTACACTACATTAGCTGTTTAAAATCGGTCTTACAAACTTACATATTTATTTAGTTTGTCATCAATAGCAATGTGAGTTATATGACTGTAACAACATTTGCTAAAACAATCATTGCTTAAATGTTCTACATCCTTGCATGCTATGAAGATGAACGTTTTTGAACATGCTCATTTGTATGCCTGCCTGTTGTGATTGAGATTTTTTCCCAAGTTCTCCCTTTGAGGCCATGACATATACTTGGATTTGATCTAAATTGATATGCTGGTTGTCGTCGGTGAAGCAGAAGCCGTTTACTCTGCCGGTACCCATGGTCTTGTTCTCTTTTACTTTTACTGTGGTCTCCATGTAAATATTTCTTTTGTTATATTTTGCCTCTAGTTTTAACGATTTTGACTTCGGATTAGGGTTTTGTTGAAGCTTTGGATTTCTCTGATTTTGTTTCATTTTGATTTCATGTTTGTTCGCTTCCTTCCTTTGTCTTATTAATGCGAATTAATCCCAATTAATATTTTAATTGTTGCTTATTGTTTCTTACATTATCATCCTTTCTCTGTAGAAAAAAAACTGGTGTTAAAAAGAAGAAACGATAAACCGATGAACCAACAGGAAGATAAATAGCATTAATGATATATATTAAGATTTGATTGCCATATTGGCTTAAAGGAATAAGTTATATCATATTTGGCGTGTTGCTTTAATAGGCTTAAACAAAATAAATTAATGAAATTCTGTCAGCCTTAAAAACTACATTTTTATCAATCGATTGATTTAGCTGTTTACTATGATGTGTCAAAAATCACCATAAGGAAATAAGTAGCGCTAAACAATGAAACACTACATATCGCTAATGAAGGGAGTTGAACTTTGACCCAGGTAGTAAGCTGCCGTTACGCGTAATCCGGAAATATACATTTTGAAAATTTATATTGTCTCTTTTTCTTGAATGACTTTGAACAAGATCAAGAATCTTTATTACAATTAGATTGTGTTTTAGATGTAAGTGTTTTACTTTGGTCGGGAGTAAATTTGTATCATCGTGTAGTACTGGTCGCTATTTATTATAAAGTACAAGGTCCAGGTGTGGTTAAATACTGATAATTAAGTACAATAAAAGAAATATCAGTGATTTGTATTTTATAATCATCATATTTCAAGCTTATGAGATTTAATGCTGTTGATTTCTGATACAAAAATTTCAAACCTATCTTATATGCGATCTTGTATGTATTTCACTTTGTGTTGGAAAAACGGAAGGAGGATTCTAAAAATTGAAGTGATATTTTGATTGTGTTGCAAATGATTATTCGGAGGAAACGTATACAGCAAACTTCCGGTGCTTTGTTAAACGGAAGCTTGTCAATGATACAGAAGTCACTGATTAAACAGCAGCCAGATTGTATAGTCCTCCTCCTTACTTCCTTTTTTGTAATAAAATATAATGGTAATGGTGCATTTTTCTACTCATAAATATCATTTAAGATACCGTCGATATGACTTAATATACCCTATTTATAAAAGATAAAATATACTTCAGGTAATTGATAATTTGTCTCTTCATTATATCATTCCGTAAAATATTATATTTACTGACTGGAAATGCATTGTATTAAAGGAACCATACGTTAAGTTATAAATAAAAAAAAAACAATCTACCACATTTTTCAGAGATATGTGTGTATATTGTATTATATAAATGATAGATGTATGTACAGCAATTTCATAACTTATATTTGATGTGTCATATATATATTTAATATATAATATTAAGATTTAGGAAATACCCTGTAAAAAATAACAATTTTTACTTATATTTAGGGAGGTAAGCTTTTGGCGCTAACTCAGGTTTTTAATCCTAAAAAGATCAACTTTATCATTATTATCCTAAATGGGCTTAATAGTAATTAAAAATGTATATTTTATAAAAAAAAATGACTTAAATATTTGTTTTGTACAAAATATCTTAGTCTATGCGTTTCATTATCAGGCCTAGCCAAAATGCTAAATATAATAAGTCATTTATTTTTGAAACCATCAAAGCATTCAAACCTTGATATAATAGCTTATTTCCATTTACCACATGGCTTATCGCGTACAAATATTAGCGGTTGATTTCTTTGATGATAACGTTATTGATTGTTTTTTTATTTGATTTGAGAACACCAAAGCGTCAACAAAAACATAATCTGAACTCAAAATCGATTAAACAAGGGGTAAAACACGAAAAAAGGAAAGATCTCCATGGAGACTCCTGTAAACGTGCAAGAGAATAAGACCAGGCCCTGAGATTATGAAACAATCTTAGACTTAAGTTTGTGCTTCGCCAATCACGTATGACGTTACTTTTAGTGACGTTATGTGTGATTGGCTAAGTCAAACCTTAAGGCAAATTTAGACTTAAGTCCGTTTCATGATCCCGGAGCCAGGTGTTCCGGAAGAGTAAGCGTCTTCTGCCTCATCGACGAGACCTGCTATGTAAATCTTGGTCACATCAAAGTAAACATCAAATTCTCGAAATGAAAACCGAGTCATTGTCAATCACAACAAGTAAGCATACTAATGAGCATATCAAAAAATCATCGTGTGTATGACTCATGTGATGACAGAAATTTAACCCTTTCAGTTCGAATGTTTCCCCGTCCATACGTTCATATAAGTCACATTGTTTTTCCGTTTGATATTGTGATGATTATTTTCCTTTTGCGTCATAATTATTCGATTCTATCCTTTTTTTGTCCTTGTTTAAGTTTTAATTTATCAGAGGTTAAATATTGTGGTATGCCACATGGTTCTGTAAGGCAGTTGGGAGGTCAATTGTCAAGCGCCAAAATAATGTTTTCCATTATACAAGTGTTTGGTTTGAATTGTTTTACGTCATATTAACAGCTAAGGTAATTTAAGGATGTGCCAGGTTTTGGAGGTGGAGGAAAGCAGGAGTACCCGGAGAAAAACAACCAATCTACAGTTAGTACCTAGCAACTGCCCCACGTTGGTTTCAAATTCGAAACCAAGAGGTGGAGGACTAGTGGTAGAATGTCACATTAACCACACCGCCAACGTGGCCCATATATTTTATAAATATTATCTTTCAGCAATATTAAAAAAAAAACATTAATAAGATGTATTGTCTAAGAGGATACTCACGCCAAAAGAAAAAGGTCAAAATCTTCTTTCCTTGACTGCATTATTCTAAACTTACCCGTGTAAAATTAAAAGATAAAAGTTTCGTAAGGATAAAAAATGACAGCCAATTTTTCCGTCATTGCTGTGACTGACAATGACTTGGTTCTCATTTTGAGGATTGATGCTTACTTGGATTTGACAAAGATTAACATGGCGGGTGTCGTCGATGGTTTTATTCTCTTGTACTTTTACGAGGGTATCCATGTTAATCTTTCCTTTGTTCCATTTTTCCTCTTGTTTAATCGATTTTGAGTTCGGATTATGGTTTTGTTGACGCTTTGGTATTCTCTGATTTTCCCCTCTGATCAGCAAATAAGCACATTTATCTGCAATTGAGTACAAACATACGCAATGGTATCAACGATCTAAAATACTTTTCCTATTATAAATATACATTTGTATGTAAGGAGAAAACATTTCGTTTTAATCGGCGTATTGTATTCAAGAAAGACCAAAAAAAATGTCTACTACAATGTAGAATACAATCTAGCTGCTGGTTTATGACTGACTTCTGTATCATTGACAAACTTCCGTTTAACAAAGCACCGGAAGTAAACCATATAATTTTCTTCCGAATAATCATGTATAACACAATAGAAATATCACTTCAATTGTTAGATCCTCCTTCCGTTTTTCCAACACAAATTAAAATACAATCAAGATCGAACATAAGATAGGATTTATCAAACATTACCAACATTAAACCTTAGTATTAGTTATAACACATAAATGATGAACAATATTAATCCCTTATATTTTTACTATAGACTTACAGTTTCAGTATTTTACCGAATATTAAACCTTCATTTAAAATAAACTAACAACAATTTTTCAACAAAAAAAAGTTGCTACCCTTAAAAAGATTACCCTTGTAGTCGGTAACACAAGTTATTTGTTATCAAACTGTTTTGTTTTAAAACTTAGCTATATAAGACAAGTAATATTAATAATCAAAATGTATATTTCCAGAAAACGCATAATGGTGACGCAAAGTTCGGGTTACAAGATCATTGAATTACATATTCTGTATTTTTACGTTTTGTTTCCGAATTTCCCTTTAGACATTTTTCATTCATGCGAATTATTTAGATATGTATATAGAAGCATTTGCTTTGCCTGCGTGCATCAATCAACTTAACTTAAAAGAAATGAAAAACAGAATTGAAATTTTTTTCACATCATTATTTTTTTGTCTTTCATTTATATTTAATAGGTACATACTTCATGAAGACATCCTGCCATTCAAACCCTAATTTCTGTCCATTTTCTCTATCAGTGACATTTTAAAAGATGACATGCATGACCTTCAGGAATCAAAAGAACCGCTTAGGCAATGCAAAATCATCATGAATCGTTACAAGTGACCTACCTACCAACTTACTTTCCGAACCGCGTGTTATAAAACAACGACAAACAAAAATAATATTTTCATAAATAAGGCAATTAACTGGGAATGAAGAAACATCAAATCAAAAGGAAAGACAGTACCACCTACAGGAATATACAGAAGAGAATCTGTTGACTTGGATTGGTTGCCTATCGACACCACATGACACGGTTTGTAATACGTGGGTGGGTCGTCACAACATAGGGTTAGGATGTGATAATGATGCGCACTATAGCAGACATTGACGTAGATTTTAATCGAGTTATGATTGCATATGTACATCCGTCAATTTTATATATTTTGATATCAATGGTTATTTCATTTAATGTCACGTTTTAATTCAGTCGAATGATGGCACGGTTCAGAATATACACATGTACATATCATTATGCTCATTTGAATTAATTCAGTACTTGAAAATAAAAAAAAAACATTGGATCATAAGGCTAGTGCACCTGTCATCTGGATTTGGACATTTCTTTCGGATAGTTTTGTCTCCTCAGCCGCCTGCTAGGATTCCCTAATTAAGACCTTGCTTAGCATCATTAACGAGTCCTAGAAGGACAAAACAGCTGTATGGTGCATTTTAATTCAATATTTGGATCGGCTTTATCTTATTCTAAATTATCAAGGTGCTACTCTGGTATGTGACCTTTGTACAATCCATGTAAGATATTTTTTAACATACAACTATTGACGATGACATCGAGTTGTAAACAATAACAAACAAGAAATAAATAAAAAAACTTATCCTTCATTCTTCTAGCGATAAGCGATGTCTTTAATTGTAAACTGGGAAACCATGTTATAATAAAAGCATGTAACTATTTTGTTCTTGATTGTATTATACGTAAAACTTTTGAACTTTGATATTTGAATTTTGAACAAAAAACAACTAAAGGAATCCAAAATTGAAGACAATCAGAATTAATATCTGTTATAATTTGTATGGGAGCAAATATTACGTTTTAATCGTGGCGTCGTATTCAGGAAAGACAGAAAAACAAAGGAATACAATTAAACGGAAGAAGACCTATCCAATCTAGCTGCTGGATAATGACTGACTTCTGTATCATTGACAAGCTTCCGTTTAACAAAGCACCGGAAGTTAACCATATAATTTTCTTCCGAATAATCATGTGTAACACAATAGAAATATCACTTCAATTGTTAGATCCTCCTTCCGTTTTTCCAACACAAAATAAAATACAATCAAGATCGAACATAAGATAGGATTTATCAAACATCAACAACATTAAACCTTAGTATTAGCTATAACACATTAATGATTAACAATATAAATCCCTTTTATTTCACTATAGACTTACAATTTCAGTATGTTACCGAATATTAAATCTTCATTTAAAAAAATCTAAAAACAATGTATCAAAAAAAAAGTGCTGTCCTTAAAAAAACTACCCTCGAAGTCGTAAACACAAGTTATCAAACTGTTTTTTTAACTTGGCCATGTAAGACAAGTAATATTAATAATTAAAATGTATATTTCCAGACAACGCACAATGGTGACGTAACGTCCGAGGTAAAAGACTATTGAATTACCTATTCTGTATTTTTACATTTTGTTTCCGGATTTCCATTTAGATATTTTTGATTCAAGGTCAAATTCAAGCTAATTATTTAGATATTGGACATAGAAGCATCTGCTTTGCCTGCGTCCATCAATTAACTTAAAAGCTAAGAACTTGCTTTATAGCATGTAAATGTACGATTCAAATTCCTTATGTTTTATCTGTCATATTTAATGTCCAGTTCTAAACCACACACAGGCGTTGAACATTAAAACAACTAACAGCAATTCAGAATGATGATGCTAATTTACCATTGAAATTAGTGGAAAACTTATTTTGAGATCACCATTTAATTGTTATCGAAATACTCATAAAAGTAAGGCAAAACGTACTTTAATTAAAGGCCCAATATACGTAACTTTCGGCAGAATTTGAAGCGAATATCAAGGCTAATAACTTATTATATTTATAGATTTAGTTAAGATTAACTGATATCAGCAATATTCAAGATGAATTCTTACGCTGTTACCGGTACAGCAGTATTTGAAACTCGGTATTTGTAAACACGCGTCCATTTTGAACTGTCTTCTGACTTCGGTTTGTTGTTGAAGTGGGCCCCATCTGAATAATTTTCAATTCTTTGGATTTTTCTGTCTAGAGTTTCTTGTTAGTTACCGCTCAGGTTTACTTCGTTTTAGACTTATTTTTGCATTGTTATCAACTGGATTGTTTTTTCAGATTTTATCATAATCCCGAAAACTTTCTTGAAGTATATTGGGTCTTTAACATGTATGTTTCCTCGATGACGTATAACAGTATTTTTTCCGGGTCGATGTTCGATCTGCTTGTTTACCAGAGTTTGATGTGTGATTTAACATTAATTAATGCTTCGTATTTCCCTATGGTGATTCTGCCGTATCATACGTAAATACAATAATCAATCAATTGATTAAAAGCTACTTTCCATGACATGATTCAATGATTAACACATACATATTTGATAATGACACTGACATGAATCACCAAAATTATTTATCTTATAAAAATAAATTGAAATTTAATTCTTCTTTCTTCTTATTATCAGGTTTAGACAAAATGCAGAAAATAATTAGCTATATATTTCTTAACTATTCTCAACATTCAAATTTTGATATTTGTCTTCCTTTCCTCTAATCTCCTTGCTTATCGCCAACATGTATCAAGGAGTACTTTCTTTTTTGATAACTTACTATTATTTATCCCTGGATAATCCCTGGATATTAGACAAAAACCCTTTTCAGCACCAAACAATCTTTGGGGCCTGCATGTAATTATAAGAAGGATATGGAACATGAAAGCATACACCAGTTGCAGTAAAAGTAGCAATGTTTTGGGGGAAAACAGTTTTGTATTTTTCATCCAGTAAATGATTACCTTATGTCATCGTCAATAAACGTATATTGAAAATATCATGTGTTATACAAAAAGAAATAAAGGTAGAATTGATACAAAAATGGCAGGTGATATCACGACTCAATTAAAATCTACGGGATTTTAGTATTTGAAAAACCACTTTTATCACTATATCATTAGAACCCACGTATGTATACCAAAAATCAACCATCTTATATATGTGTAGGCTTAAAATCAACATACACAGAGGTTCCCGCCATCAACAGCGTGAAGGTCATGTTGTCTTTCCTTTGGATTTGGTGTTTCCTCAGACCCTTTGATTGATTTATTTTCCCGAATCTAAATAGTTTTCTTATTTGTGTTTGTACTTATTTTAGTTTGAACGTACAATGTTGCTAACCTATACCAATTTGTTTGGCTAGAAAGTTGATATATGGTGTAGGTAACCTGTAAAGAGCCCCATTAAGTTTTACGTGAACTTGATGTTTTCCTGAAGGTCATACATATTAAATAAAAAAAAGAAAACAGTTAATTATTAACGGAGACACTCATGTCAAATTGCATGCGATAAAATTTCTTTGTTTGAGTTTTATTTAAATTCATAAGCTTACCATTTTTAATAAAATTTATGTGAGGATCCAATATTACATCATATATTTTTGGTCAGCAAACATAGGCTATAATCGGTAAATGTAATCGTATAGCTCAAAGTTTTCAACTAGCTTAAACAGTTCTTTAATATCATTATATATATATATATAAATATTTGATTTTATCAAACAAAGGGGAAATTAAACGGAAGAAGACCTTTCCAATCTGGCTGCTGGATAATGAGTGACTTCTGTATCATTCACAAGCTTCCGTATACCTAAGTACCGGAAGCTTACTGTATACTTTTCCTCCGAATAATCATTTGTAACACAATCACAATACCACTTCAATTTTTAGAATCCTCCATCCGTTTTTCCATCACAAAGTGAAATACATACAAGATCGAATATAAGATAGGTTTTACATTTTTGTATCAGAAATCAACAGCATTAAATCTCATAAGCTTGAAATATGATTATTATAAAATACAAATCCCTGATATTTCTTTTATTTCACTTAAAGGCCCAATATACGTAACTTTAGAGAAATTATCGTGATTCTGAAAAATTCTAAAAAAAAATCCAGTTGATAACCATGCAAAAATAAGCCTATAACGAAGTAAGCATGAGCAGTAATTAACAAGAAACTCTTCACAGAAAAATCCAAAGAAGTGAAAATAATTCAGGTGGTGCCCACTTCATCAACAAACCGAAGGTAGAAGACGGTTCGAAATGGACGCGTGATTACAAATAGCGTGTTTCAACTGCTGCTGTACCAGTAACCGTGAAAGAATTAATCTTGAATATTGCTGATATCAGTTAATCTTAACTAAATCTATAAATATAATAAGTTATTAGGCTTCATTTTCGCTTCAGGTTTTGCCGAAAGTTACGTATATTGGGCCTTTAATTATCAGTATTTAACCCCACATGGACCTTGTACTTTATAATAACTCGAACTTAAGTTAAGTTTTATCAGAAAACAACAACATTAAATATAATCAACTGAATAATAAAACAATGTTTAATACAAATTCCTGATATTATTTTCATGGTATATCGAACTGTCAGTTTTACACATGAACGGTTTACTTTAAATTTCTACCAAACATGAATACAAGGTGATATAAGAATTAGGAAATGCGGAAAACACATCAAAAACTCAATTTAAAAATATAGATCTTCTTCATCTTGGTTAAACTAAGTCAAAGAAAACAAACAATAAAAAAATATCAAAAATGTCTATTTCCGGATGACGCGTAACGGGAGCTTACTTTCAGGGTCAAAGCTCAACAGTCGTCATTAGCGATATATCGTGTATTTCATTGTTTCACGTTTCTTGCTTCCTTATGGTAATTTCTGTGACATCATAATGAACAGCTTAATCAATCGATTGATTAAAATCGTAAAACGGCAGCTTGTTTTAAAATTCAAATAAATTCAGGTTAAATTTAATTAACTAATTTAGTTAAATCCTCTTCATTAGCGATATATGATATACCATTATTTTGTTACAGTTATTTCTGACACATTATACAAAAACGTGAGAAGAAATTGATGAAAAAAATAATTTAAAGGGCATTGTGAAACTAGGTATGTTGCCAAATCCCTATGTATCTTTACAAGAAAATGTATTCAGATCAAATTGGATATGAAAATTGATTACATAATTCAATTGTTCATGCATTAGAGTTTTATTAACGACATGACAAAAAAGGGCACAAATGAATATAAACAAGTAAAAACGTTTGTCTTCATAACAAATGTTTGTTCACTTAAAAAATAAAGAAGATCGAAGAGTCAACAAAACCATAATCCAAACTCAAAATCGATTAAAGTTGGGGCAAAATATGCACAAAAGGGAAAGATTTACATGAAGACCCTTGTAACATAACAAGAAAATTAGACCAGGTGTCCCGGAACAGTAAGCGTATTTTGCTTGATAGACGATGAAGCATCAAAGTGTGATCCAACTTCTTCCAACAAAAGAAACAAGAAAAAAATAATCAACTACTTATTTTTTGACGCCATCGCGTCTTCCCATGTACGAACACGTTTACCATCAACACATATCATGGGCCACTTCTCTTTTATATTCAAGCTTCAATATTATCTTTAATTACTTTTTATTACTAATATGAGTTTTTAATATTTATTTTCACCAAATTTCCTTCGGAGACAGAGTGATATCATATGAGTGATCTTTTGTGTGTAAGCTTTGTTGACAAACATGAAATGTGTATTTTGAAAAAGCGAAATCATGTATTGTTATTGCTGTGTATATTTGTATATTTAAATACAAATACTAAGGAGTGAATGTCAAAATTTTGACATTTATTGGTGTTTAGCAAACACTGGCTTACCTTTTTATTGAATGGTGCGCACATGCGTATCATGTTGAATATGTAGGTAAACCAAATGATGTTACACACCAATGGATGTCAAAATTATGCATTTTTATGTAAATCAGTATACAATTGATGCGGACATATACATATCTTTTTAGGTGAAATATGGTTCAACGCAAGGTTAAATCAAACAGGGAACATCTACCAGTTGACAGTGGGGCAGGTCAGTCTCAAACGCTTCAAATATTGCGTCATACACATGATGACGTCACAAGATATGCTATTGTGGAATATAACAAACATTAGGCCTAGTAGATTCATCTAGTCAGTGTAGTTTAGATGTAGATATTAAGGAATAAGATCCACGTTGTGTTATGTCCCTATCATTACTCTATAGAAAGATGACGTAACATACAAACATGTGCTGCACCTTTTAAAGTTAGTAATAGATACAGTATGCCAAAAAAATGAATTATCCTGCATCACACGGCTGTTCTGTCCTTCAAGGACACGTCAGTGATACTAGGGGCCATAAGGTGGGAATCTTTACTAATATAGAAGAAGAAAGGTCAGGTGCATAAAACCTCTTTTATTTATGAATTTAAAAACTAACAAATTAAAACTGTTTATTTTTAAAGGGTGTACTAGGAAAATGTGTATATTATGAACTATGCCATTACTCAAATATTATAGATAACTGTTGATATCAAGTATCCAGCAAACTTTGAGGACTAAAACATCAACCAGCAAAGTCTACCTAAGTAAATGATTCATCCATGATGCACCTTATTAGTAGCTGAAATAGTATTCCTATAAATCTGTTACTATAAAGATAATTTTAAACCATTATTTATGTTTACGTTTTTTTATAGTACAACGATTGATGTACCATTGTGTCAAAAAGCATCATGAGCACAATCTCCAAAGGTAGGTATAATGTCGTCACGCTTGAACAACGCATTTTCTAATCAAATAACTGTGATGATATATGCTAACAAGTAAAAGAATTACAATATAAAAAACCTTTATCACTTCATGAAAAGTACTTAGAATATCATTTTTAATTATTTTATTTTATTTCAATTTTTCTGTTTATTTCTATTTTATAATTAAATGTTCAAAATTTTACTACACCGAAAATGAACAAAATCGTTAGCTAAATCTGAAGCACTGTAGCGATAAATGACGTCACGCGTGACAATAAACATGGCAGTGCTATTTTGAACGTAATATTTTAGATTTACCCACAAGTTGTATCAAACAACATATTGATATCCATTGAATATGTACCTGAACAACATATCTAAAGCTTTCGAATCCCTGTGCCGTAAATTTGTTCGTCAGCAACCGACATCTATCAAGAACAGGTCGGTATCTAAAGCAAACCCTGGAATGACGTACTAACTGCTACATGTAAACAACATAAAATGGAAAAGCAGGGATGCTATTATCAAGAAAAGGAAAGTGTACGATCGGAAAATCAAAATCGTCACGTTTATAGTATGGCTTAGTAGTAAGCTGTCCATATTGGTCATAGTTAAAGTAAAGATCGGGGAAAGCAGCTTCTACTCGAATTGAAGAGATACCATAAACGAAATACGATATGGACAACATGAACATCAAAACACGTCTGAACAACGCCTATTTAAATAAAAGAAAATGTGGTAGTATATGCTAACAAATAAAAGTATAACACGGTATATGATATATAATGTATTACAAAATGAACCATATGATCATCAAAACGCAACTGAAACTGACAAGACAGTAAAAATCCAAAGAAAACAAGACAAATCAAGAATGAAACGTGCCTATGTCCGAAAATATTTTTTTGTTTTTACAACTCTCGAACAATAAGCAATTTCTGTATGCAAATTTTTCTAGATAAGTAAATAAGAAACTAATATAACGTATTCTGTTAGGTATCATAGGAAAATGTATTATCTAATTTGATCTATTTTGAAATACAAACCATATGATATATTATGTAGCATAACACTTCGGTTTTCGGATATGCAAATGAGCTTGTCTAAATCTAGATGAAACGGCTGTTCAGCAAACAAAAGTCCACTGAAGCGAAACGGCTGTCTTAAGCTTTCTATAAATACAATGCTGCGCTGAGATATTTTAGGGATAAGCACATGTTACATCGCCATTTATCCGTCATGGTCGGTTTATTACACTATCACCATCACATGATTTTAATTTCCTTACTCATATCAATGTTATTTCTTCCTTATAATGTACAGACCGATCCCTATCAGTACAAATAGGGGAAATGTGGCCAATAATCCCTGAATACGTCGAAATATGTTACACTGTGCATGTTGGAAATTACCGTTTTAGTTTCTCTGTTGTATCTCCATTCTTTTCATCAGTGAAATATCTAAGTGTTACTTAGCATAATGTAAACAGTAATAAATTATTAATGAATGTAAATATCAAACGCAAGTATCTTTCAAATAAAAAAAAAACATCAGATTCTTAGACCAAGCACTAAGTCCCAAGTTGTGTTAAGTCTCATATATAATGAAGCATGTTGTACATTATTATTTTTCAGTTCGTGTAGTGTTGGTAGTTTGGTGTTAGATGTAGATGAGAGTCCACATGGTCTGTGTTGTAGATGAGAGTCCACATGGTCTGTGTTGTAGATGAGAGTCCACATGGTCTGTGTTGTAGATGAGAGTCCACATAGTCTGTGTTGTAGATGAGAGTCCACATGGTCTGTGTTGTAGATGAGAGTCCACGTGGTCTGTGATGTAGATGAGAGTCCACGTGGTCTGTGTTGTAGATGAGAGTCCACGTGGTCTGTGTTGTAGATAAGAGTCCACGTGGTCTGTGTTGTAGATGAGAGTCCACGTGGTCTGTGTTGTAGATGAGAGTCCACGTGGTCTGTGATGTAGATGAGAGTCCACGTGGTCTGTGATGTACATGAGAGTCCACGTGGTCTGTGATGTAGATGAGAGTCCACGTGGTCTGTGTTGTAGATGAGAGTCCACATGGTCTGTGTTGTAGATGAGAGTCCACATGGTCTGTGTTGCAGATGAGAGTCCACGTGGTCTGTGTTGTAGATGAGAGTCCACGTGGTCTGTGTTGTAGATGAGAGTCCACGTGGTCTGTGTTGTAGATGAGAGTCCACGTGGTCTGTGTTGCAGATGAGAGTCCACGTGGTCTGTGTTGTAGATGAGAGTCCACGTGGTCTGTGTTGTAGATGAGAGTCCACGTGGTCTGTGTTGTAGATGAGAGTCCACGTGGTCTGTGTTGTAGATGAGAGTCCACGTGGTCTGTGTTGTAGATGAGAGTCCACGTGGTCTGTGTTGTAGATGAGAGTCCACGTGGTCTGTGTTGTAGATGAGAGTCCACGTGGTCTGTGTTGTAGATGAGAGTCCACGTGGTCTGTGTTGTAGATGAGAGTCCACGTGGTCTGTGTTGTAGATGAGAGTCCACGTGGTCTGTGTTGTAGATGAGAGTCCACGTGGTCTGTGTTGTAGATGAGAGTCCACGTGGTCTGTGTTGTAGATGAGAGTCCACGTGGTCTGTGTTGTAGATGAGAGTCCACGTGGTCTGTGTTGTAGATGAGAGTCCACGTGGTCTGTGTTGTAGATGAGAGTCCACGTGGTCTGTGTTGTAGATGAGAGTCCACGTGGTCTGTGTTGTAGATGAGAGTCCACGTGGTCTGTGTTGTAGATGAGAGTCCACGTGGTCTGTGTTGTAGATGAGAGTCCACGTGGTCTGTGTTGTAGATGAGAGTCCACGTGGTCTGTGTTGCAGATGAGAGTCCACGTGGTCTGTGTTGCAGATGAGAGTCCACGTGGTCTGTGTTGCAGATGAGAGTCCACGTGGTCTGTGTTGCAGATGAGAGTCCACGTGGTCTGTGTTGCAGATGAGAGTCCACATGGTCTGTGTTGCAGATGAGAGTCCACATGGTCTGTGTTGTAGATGAGTGTCCACATGGTCTGTGTTGTAGATGAGAGTCCACATGGTCTGTGTTGTAGATGAGAGTCCACATGGTCTGTGTTGTAGATGAGAGTCCACATGGTCTGTGTTGTAGATGAGAGTCCACATGGTCTGTGTTGTAGATGAGAGTCCACATGGTCTGTGTTGTAGATGAGAGTCCACATGGTCTGTGTTGTAGATGAGAGTCCACATGGTCTGTGTTGTAGATGAGAGTCCACATGGTCTGTGATGTAGATGAGAGTCCACATGGTCTGTGTTGTAGATGAGAGTCCACATGGTCTTTGTTGTAGATGAGAGTCCACATGGTCTGTGTTGTAGATGAGAGTCCACATGGTCTGTGATGTAGATGAGAATCCACGTGGTCTGTGTTGTAGATGAGAGTCCACGTGGTCTGTGTTGTAGATGAGAGTCCACATGGTCTGTGTTGTAGATGAGAGTCCACATGGTCTGTGTTGTAGATGAGAGTCCACATGGTCTTTGTTGTAGATGAGAGTCCATATGGTCTGTGTTGTAGATGAGACTCCACATGGTCTGTGTTGTAGATGAGAGTCCACATGGTCTTTGTTGTAGATGAGAGTCCACATGGTCTGTGTTGTAGATGAGAGTCCACATGGTCTGTGATGTAGATGAGAATCCACGTGGTCTGTGTTGTAGATGAGAGTCCACGTGGTCTGTGTTGTAGATGAGAGTCCACGTGGTCTGTGTTGTAGATGAGAGTCCACATGGTCTGTGTTGTAGATGAGAGTCCACATGGTCTTTGTTGTAGATGAGAGTCCATATGGTCTGTGTTGTAGATGAGACTCCACATGGTCTGTGTTGTAGATGAGAGTCCACGTGGTCTGTGTTGTAGATGAGAGTCCACATGGTCTGTGTTGTAGATGAGACTCCATATGGTCTGTGTTGTAGATGAGACTCCATATGGTCTGTGTTGTAGATGAGAGTCCACATGGTCTGTGTTGTAGATGAGAGTCCACATGGTCTGTGTTGTAACAACAAAAAAGAACTGCAATGTTCTGGACGTTTTTCGGACTTAGTCTGCCCATCTCTATAGCAACAGGTTGCATACATTGTACTAATGAGATATATCATTATAACTTTAACCAAAACATTTTCTAGTGTATCCGATTACTGGATTTCATGATTGTAAGGAAGGGAAGTCATTTACAACCATTAAGACGTCTGTAGTCGTTAAACGCGTCTGCAGTATGACTGGGGTATACCCTCATAACGCCGTAAAAAAGAGGGGGGGGGCGTATAAACTTTAAGTATCGTTGTTGGAATTAGAGGGAAGAACATAGTACTCTTTATAAGAAAATCGTATTCTTATATCCTTTTAAAGGCCAAATATACGTAACTTTCGGAAAATCCTGAAGCGAAAATCAAGCCTAATAACTTCTATTTATACATTTAGTTAAGATTAACTGATATCAGCAATATGCAAACTCGGTATTTGTAAACACGCGTCCATTTTGAACTGTCTTATAACATCGGCTTGTTGTTGAAGTGGGCCTTACCTGAATTATTTTCAATTCTTTGAATTTTCTGTCAAGAGTTTCTCATGTTAGTTACCGCTCAGGTTTACTTCGTTTCTGGCTTATTTTTGCATGGTTATCAACTGGATTTTATTTTTAGAATTTTCCAGAATCATAAAAAAATTCCTGAAGTTACATATATTGGGCCTTTAAAGCAGAAAAGCATATTTGAATTTTTTTAACAAAGACGAATTCGTTTCTTCCACATATAAATGTTTAAATATTAAGATATTCTTACATTTCTTTCATTCGAAATGACCACAAAAGCTTCGAAACGTAGACTATTTTTAATATGTAGATATTTTGCTTCTTTAACGATAAATGTGCGGGAGAAAGACAATCTAAAGTAGACGAGAAGGTTAAATCTTCAATTAAGTTTCAAATTATCAAAGTCAAAAAGGAACTCTAATCTTCCTTCTTGACATGAAACAAGATGTTTGTTGCGATTCGATGATAAATAAATACAAAACGAAAATACGACTTTGCCTATTTAATAAGCTTATTAAGATTGATAAGAGACCCTTCACAAGTAATCCTTAATCATGAAGATACAAGTCAGATACAAGTCAGATACAACTCAATTCTAAGACAACTTTGATTCTCCAGCCATATTCCACACGCCATTAATTATCTGGTCTCAGACTCTGTCATATACGCAACCAGGGAATCAGGGTGTACCTAAAATAAGTCAATCTGTTTCGTCAGGCAAGACGACTCCAAGACACGGAATAGATAGTTTGTCATCATATGTCTATCAATTTATTATGCCGTTGCCAGAAGAGAAATTGACTTAAGAGCCTTCTTTTTTTCAGAGATCATTATACCTATTTTTACCTGATAATAATACAGTACTCGTTAAATGACAGGTTCATAGCCAGCAATATGATATACTGTTCAGGGAAAATACCAAGAAAGCCTTAATATGATCGAAAGAAATAGCATAGTTTTAAATGAGATCATGACGGGGATCATAAAATTGTTTTGTTGCACATGTGTGTGCTACGTCATCTGTAATGATAGGGGGTGGTAGTCTCTGCTGGTAGATTTTTTTAGTCCCCGATGTTTCCTGGAGCCTCCATAGCCACAGTTAATCTCATTTGAGTATTGGAACGGTACATAATATACACATTTTCGTAGTACACGGTTTGAAATTATACAGAACTAGTTTAATTGTATTTCTCAATTCATAAATTAAAGGGGTTTTTCGCACTACATTGCTTATACATTAGTTTAGAAATTTTGGGTTCCCATCTTTTGGCCCTTAGCATCACTGAAGAGACTTAGGAGGACGAAAGAGCTGTATTGTGCAGTTTAATTCATTTTTTCGGCATACTGTATATATTACTAAATTGTAAAGGTACAGCACGTGTTTGTGTTACGTCATCTTTGAATATTCAGCAGATTGATTATTTTAACTGTATGAGCGGTTAACATCCCTCAAAGAAATAATGATATTCTGAGCTGGACTGAGTCATCTGTATCATGGAAACACCGCTGGTGGTAAAATGCAGACATATTGCTATGAACACAAGACTAACACCGACATTTTAAAGTGTACTTTGGGAAGATAATACTTGCAAGTCATGAGATGTGATGATATTGATACTAATGTCAAAAGAATTTATCCAAATAATTATGATGTTTAAACAGCTGTTCTATCAATAACCCAAGGTGTTTATTTCGTTGAAAGCTAAAACCTTGAAAGCATTATATCTTTATGGCTACAAGTGAATACTTACTTTGGTCACGTGTGTTTCATCCTTTTAGAATGAAAACAATAAAGATAAATAAATAGCGATATAAAATATATGTTCTTATTGATCATATACTCACGAGCTGATATATGTGTATGATAAATGTCTTTCTAACATGGATATGTTGTATATTGCTATTTTTTGTTTAACATATCACCTCAGAGAACTTGCTCAGTTTTGTGTTTTTGTCTTTTCCAAAACTTAAATACTTTTCTCTGAACGGTATATCTGCCCCACCTGGAAACACTGTACGATCGAGGTAACCACTGCACTAGGAACTGTATAAGGACCAACACAAATATGGCCTGTAAACTCCATAAAAATTCGTATAGTGTAATCCTACATAGCCGAGTAAGGCGGTGGTCCTGTTGTCCTTTTAATAACAAACAACCACGTCTTTGTAAAACAAACAGCGAAAAACACAAGCTGTAGAAATACAGTGTACTTATATAGATACATATCGAGTGTCCTTTGGTCAATCGAGATAAGACATTTTTGCGATCTTGCTAAATTCTTGTGTAATATTTTCCACTAAAAACCTGAATTTGTGTGCATTTCCAGAGAATATTTCGAAAATTTTCCGGATTTCGTACTTTTTGTCTAACAGATATTTCGGGATTTACCACGTTGCATCCCAATTTTCATCTTGGGATGAATCGCTATGCTGTTATTTCAGCTTCAGCATCGTCACGCCTCAGTTTTCACGGGAAATTTAATCTCTTAGTCGTTGTTCGCACACAAAGTGTACTCGGTGGACGGTGATACGGTCATTCTAAATTCTGCCTTCGGCTAACACTAGCCTAGCCAAAGGGCTTAGCAACGGCACTTTTGAAACGAAAACAGAAACATTATTTAAGGTTATTCGTACCACAAGGAACGAATTTGGACGGTATGACAATACACAACGAATACATGTATATTGAAAGGTACTAGGTTGAAATCAGTAACAAATATGATAAACATAAAAAGAAAACGGACTCGGTGTTCCGGAAGCGTAAGCGTGAGTTGTACACAACCATCCTCGATTTCCAGGGGTGACGCTCTCCTCACCCCTTCGAATATGTCATGGCAAAACTAAAGACACGGACGGGTAAAAAATAACCCATACCAACCGCTAGGCTGATGCTTGTCATTTTTTATCGTTATGTCACCACGGGGGCACCAAAGGGTCGAACAAGTCTTCTTTCTTCATCAACAAGGTGGCGCACACAAAGCCTTCAGTTTTGTCATGTTATAGTCAAGGGGTGTAAACAGCTTAGGTGAGCGTAACCCTTTGAACATTGAGGATGCGTGTTGACGTGATGCTCCCATATGCGGGTTATGAGTGTCTACAATAATTAAATTTGTTCTATTGATGTCTTTCTCCTTAGTGACCTATGAAACAAATCTTTATTTCTTTATTATGTTTTTTTTTGTTTATCTCGAAAAATATATCAATTTTACGAGCCTTCTAATAAATGTCAGTTGATTGGTATATTATGCATCATTACGAAACAATGAAAAATGTGTAAAACCTATGTAAAATAATACGTTGGATCTGTATTATTTTTATTTTATTAGTTTCGCTTATTATTATTTTTCTGTCTTTTGCCACATTGTTTGGGTTTTGGTCTCTTTGTCATAACGGAGGCCGAACTTAATAACAGGATGGTGTTGAACACTTAAAAGAATACAAAAATTACTGTATGTGTTATCAATCGCTGAAAATCTAATTTTCCGTCATAACAATTAAAGATTAAGGTGACAGTACCCAAATCGGATCAGTACTTAAATCGGATCACTTTTTTAAAAAATACTTCTAAATCAACAACAGTGTCAACAGATTCATTATAACAATAATTTAGTCTTAGAATAGATAGTCACACACCATTTTATGTCCACATATCATTAGTTTTTTAGTTTAAATATGCCATAAAACATTATTGAATCTAAAAACTTTGCGTTTTGTTACGTTTCTGAAAAAAATGGCGCGTGCAAAGACTATGCGTTCTGTTTTGAAATATAAAAATAAATCCACCCGATAGAAATACTTGTTTTCATAAATTCTAAAGGACATCATTAAATTTTGATATGCTACAACAAACATATTAATTTGAAATGTAAAATCCTGCAAAATTCAAGTCTTGATCCGATTTGGGTCTTCAAATTCGCAAAATCTGGAACCGCTGATTGGTGACGTCAGAGCGTTCTATAAATATCCAACGTGAACCTCGAGTGCTTTTTTTTTTGTAAGAACACCCATCGATGTTCTTCTTTTGATTCAACCATTAATGGATATAATTCATCCTCATATTTTTTAATGAATGAATAAAATGATGGTTTGGTGATCCGATTTGGGTACTGTCACCTTACAGCCGTTATTGGCAATGCGTGTTGTTTATAATAAGTTGATCATATTTCTTTTTCTTTCACGGATGAGGAAGTCTGTGTTTGGGCTTATGACTGATTTACCTTCCGTCCTCGTATGTTTAGTCATTTACCTTAAATGCAAATCACGTTATCAATAATTTATCCCATGTATTGTTACACGTTATTTTGTAGGGAAATATAATCTACGATTAGGACACGGGAAGACCATATCCGGACCGTGCCGGGGATGAGAAGGATACATTGCACTGTCATACAGCTCATGAATGTTTAATTCTTGCAAGGAAATATTCTCCTCTTCATATATCCACAAATTAGGAGAATGATGGCATTGGATGATAAATGAGAAATGCGAGAAATTGGATGGAACGAAAATGTCATGATAGTGAAGCAACGCATAGTCCCGACTTAACGGATCGGATCGTCTGCTCGGCATTTGATCTGGCGACAAGTAAACCCTAAAAGCCTTGCGACTAGGGATTAAAAGCTGGCATCTATGTTTACTTTGAAAATATTGATGATAAAGTAGCCACCCCACACCGCTCCATTGTGATTATTGGGCGGGACATGAGATGTAAGCGTGTCCCGTCCACCAGTCTTCTCCCATTCTCTCTGTATTATATTACGTCAGTTTCACGTTCGCGCTTTGAGAGGTGTGGAGCTTTCCCAATCAACCAACAAACATCCTTCACGATCATTGATGATTCTATAGTCGACTGGTATCTTAGCATATTAATTATGAAAGATGCTTTTAGTATGATTGAAAGTATGGATAATTATTTCTTTTCTTTCCCCAGGGAGGTCTATTACTCAATTACCAAATATATTGATCATAAATGGACCGAATCCCCTAACAATCGAGTGTAATTCTCCGCTGTACTTTTCAATACGAGCACTGAAAGGAGAATCAATGGTAAATTAAAAGTCTCGGGAAGCTCTATCCACGGCCACAGATATATATAGGGAATGGCAGTTAGTTGTCAAACGGTCTAATTATTGGGCAGACGACATGTCTGCAAACTTGAAATAATTAAAAAGACATAGGATTTCTCTCTCCAAGAATCCATCTTTCATAGCAAATTCTTGGACGAGAATTAGATTACGTGCGTTGTAGACCTTGGCGCATGATAGATACTCATGCCCACTTCAATAAAGATGGCATCACGCTGCTACGGTTTGTACACCAGATCATTTGTAGATGGTTTCCTTATCACGACTTCAGTGCAGTATGCCTGTTGTCATTCTTGTGGGAAACTTTTGTATATTAATCTGCCTGGGCAACAAAACTGAAAACGAAACAATCAATTTTTGTGAAAGCTAGGACATAAAATGTCCATAAAGATAGCAGTTTCGTCGTGTTTTCCTATGTCCATGTCTACCGCCAAACACCTTTGAATAGTTGATAGACGGACTCTCCTGCTCCACAACGTCTCCAAACTTGCGGACTAATTCTCAAACACCACTTCAGTCAGCAGGCTGATCAGAGGAAGCGATCCTATCACACGTTCTCACACAAACCTATTATATTTCTCAGAGGTTTTTTGGCGTCACCATTTACGGAATATGTATTTACGACTGTCACTCACACGGGCTAACGGTTTAAGAAAATCGAAGGCCCAGATACCGTGGACCAGACACGGAGATTTCTCTCTCCCTATTATAGATTATCTATAGTCTTGCAAAATGTTATTAAAGGCCCAATATACGTAACTTTCGGCAAAACTTGAAGCAAAAATCTAGCCTAATAACTTATTATATTTATAGATTTAGTTAAGATTAACTGATATCAGCAATATTCAAGATGAATTCTTTCGCGGGTACCGGTACAGCAACATTTGAAACACGCTATTTGTAAACACGCGTCCATTTCTAACTGTCTTCTACCTTCGGTTTGTTGTTAAAGTGGGCCCCACCTGAATTATTTTCAATTCCTTGGATTTTTTTTATCAAGAGTTTCGTGTTAGTTACCGCCCAGGTTTACTATTTTAGGCTTATTTTTGCATGGTTATAACTGGATTTTTTTCAGAATTTTTCAGAATCACGAAAATTTCCCTGAAGTTACGTATATTGGGCCTTTAAGTATTTCGTCCGTCTAAAACGTTCCATCCTCGGTCGGCTTACATTATTTGTTTACATGTTTGTATACTCGATGTTAAAATTTTTTTTGCTGTCACTTTAGAAACACAAACATATGATCGATTTTCGTAATATCGATTTTTTTTAACTTATCAATTTTTCCCTAATCATAATATCTTTGTTGTCATTTAAAGAGTACAAACAGATGATAGATTTTTGTTATATCATTTTTTTTTCTCGTATAGATTTTTATTTATTCATTTCTTAAAAACGAACGAACAAAAGCAATATAGATGTTAAATGATGAGACGGCTCGGTGCTAAACACCAAGTAAGACACAAGTGATAAAGATATAATAGCGTATTTGCATTTAATAATCACATCTCTACTAATGAATACTAATCAACTAATTTTTGCTTTCTGAAATAGTTGAATAGATCGTTTGGTCTGGCGTATTTTGTCTTACGTCCTATTAACAGCCAGGACCATTTAAGGACTTGTTCTTGTAGATTGATCAAATTGTAAAAGGACCAAAATTTAGTCCAAAATAAATGTTCGATGTATCCAATTACGGTTATTTTTATTCTCAATTTGTCTTGTCTTATGTAGACGCTATTTCAAAAATTATCTTTATTTAGCAAGAATATTTTTCTCATGAATATTCAACATGGGGACCATCTTTAATATCAAAACTATTTACGTTTTATGGAGATATGGAAAATAGTATAAATGAACATGAACGATCGTATTAACTATCAAAATATAAACAAAACAGTTTTGATACTATTAATTCAAAATACAACCTTGTTTATCGTGTTACATGTATAATATCACTTTCTTTAATGTGGGCTGTGATTCTACAAAACATTTAAAACTAAATGAAAGAAAGGTAGAAACTGATTACCTCTCTCAGCTGTTTTATATAAAGATATACTATTATTAAATGCACTTCTGATCCTCTACAATCATCATTAAAGGCCTAATATACGTAACTTCGGGAATTTTTTCGGGATTCTGAAAAATTATGAAAAAGTCCAGTTAATTATCATGTAAAAATAAGTCTAAAACGAAGTAAACCTGAGTGGTAACAAATAAGAAACCCTTGACAGAAAATTCCAAAGAATTGAAAATAATTCAGGTGTGGCCCACTTCAACAACAAGCCGAAGGTAGAAGAACGTGCAAAATGGACGAGTGTTTACAAATGCCGAGTTTCAACGGCTGCTGTACCGGTTACCGCGTAAGAATCCATCTTGAAATTGCTGATATCACTTAATATTAACTAAATCTATAAATATAATAAGTTATTAAGCTTGATTTCCGAAAGTTACGTATATTGGGCCTTTGCTGCATCATTTTTATTATTTACAATGATGTTTGATAGAAAACAATATATTTACATAGTAACCATTGAGTTTTTTCTCGTTTACACGGTCTAAAAATTTCTTTCTGATATTAACATGAATTTGAAATACAATTTTTTTAAGGACCCGGAAGTTGTAGATAGAGACGATAGTTTGTAATTAATTTCCTACCACAATACCTTGTGTTATTCCACTCTCAGACCATTGTATAAACGTGCTGACTGTTGGATAAATATATGTTATATACCACTAGTGGAATATGACCTTCCGGACTTTTGATTGGTTGAGAAGTTGAACTTTGACCGGAAACCACGTTGGTCAATGCAACGTGCTGATTGTTGACGTCGTCATCGATTATTAACGTCGTCATCGATTGTTGACTTCGTCACAATTTGACGGGAATATATTCGAGATGATGTGTTCTTGCGCAAATATCATCCTGCGGTTCACCGATTAGAACACTGCCATTGCGACTTAATAGTATTGTGATAGAAACAGGTCACACGAATCGTGGTTATTGGATATGGATTTTATTTCACTCTTGATTATTTCTTAAAAGTTACAAGAGACCCTCGCTAAAGCCCGTGTCTTTTGTAACTTTTGAAAAATAATAAACTCGAGTGAAATAAATTGCAAATCCAACAACCACTCGTTGTGTAGCCTCTATATACACCATACAATGTATTTGGACTGTATATCACATAATGCTATACTGGCGGCCCTCGTGTGTTTTGGCGTCGCGTGGACTTTCCAAAAGCAAAATTGCATGGTATATATACTCATTAACAATATCTGAATTCATGTGCTGTTACAGAATCCCAAAGGAAACTCAATAATTTATTTGAAAGCATTTGAAGTAAGTTAAAATTTATGTCTAACGGATTGTTGGCTAAAGATGTTGAGACGCTGTTACTTATTCCCATGAAGCCAATAAATGGTTATAGGTATTGACCTCAACATTTACTACAGGATTCTGTATTTCTGTTGTGTCTTGTTTTAAACTATTAAATGAATAAGATATCACAAATATACAAAACTTAATTAACGTTGACAGATTAGTCAATTAATTAATTAGTACATATAAATTAATAAATTAAAATGGGTTTTACGCACCTGATCCTTCTGCTTCTACATTAGTTTAAGCATCACTGAAGAGTCCTAGGAGGACGAAACAGCTGTATGGTGCAGTTTAATTAATTTTTCGGCATGCTGTATCTATTGTTAATTTTAAAGGTGCAGCACATGTGTGTGTTACGTCATCTTTGATACGGAACTGACCTTTTTACATGTTGCACAATCTTAATATTAGCTAAGCTAAATAGCTGTTTCTTATTGTATATTCTGTATAGCAATGCCAATCCACTTTTAAAATCAAGGCAAGATTGAACGTTATCAAATTATTTTCTTCTAATTTTGTCAATATCATATTTGTGTTCGAGTATCATTGCGCGTCAATAGTTAATACCGTGCTACAACTATTAGTTCCACTACATTAATTGTTGTTCTATTTATCAGATTGTTTTTACCTTCTCAAATGTTTATTTACTTTTCTTCACTAACAACAAAAGAAATGTGTTCTTTTGCAATTAGAATATGTCGAATTATTGATTATGATCTGTGTGTATAGAGCGGGAGTTTCTTTGCCACTGTCAACTTGGTACAGAAATAGGTATTTTGGTGACAGGGTTTTTTGTTTTGATTTGTTATTTCTTTTAAAAAAAAACTTTTTTTATACTTATTAATTATTATGAATCAATTTTTATTATTTCAAACTTATTTAAATTATATTTATTGATGGATTATGAATTATGAAAAAAACCTTTTAATTACAGGATTTAATTTCTATCTTAAATTCCATCGCTATAAACATTATAATAATCCGTTTTCACTTCACAAATTTCAATTTCAAATATTGTTTTATCAAGTACTTAAAAGAAGCTTAATGTTGTTCGACTTGTAAGTGATTGTCATGTAATTTTTCGCACAGGGATTCAGTCAAATGCACATTGCGCCCTATATAGTAAAAACTTTTTGTTATATGAAACGTTACTAAATATTGAAAAGCACATCAGAGTTTTTTTTAAATGCAGTTGAAAATACAATTATGAAGAAATTAAGACTGATTTCAATACACAGCAACTTCGCTGTCTCTTGATCGTACACAGTTCATGGTAATTGAAATAAGGCTTTGTGCTTAAAGTTTAAAGGTAACCTGAATCAGAAATAAAACAAACAGCAAAATAAACAATAGATGTGGGTTAGTATTGAACATCCAGAAGAATGGCACCACTTTGATTCCGTGATTGTGCAGAACCTGACACACAACACTCGTATTGATCAGGAGGTCGAATTTAGCCCGTTTTTTTGACGCTATAGAAGAATTTTGTTTCTCAGTTAATGTATAGGCTCATTGTCCCAATACTGTGAATACAAGCAGTTAAACCGGCTTATATTTGTTTTAAATTGTTTTAATGGTATAATGGATTTTATTATTAATACACAATTAAATCTATTCAATTGCATGATCATTTTGTTTAGAGTGTGTCGACTTTTAATTATTTCAGTTCATTATCGCAATATGAACAGCATTTGCTAGATTTGTATAAAAGTGTTATGTTTTGCTAGCAACTAGTAAGACTACAAAATAGTGACTGGGTTGATACAATGATACTCAACCTAGCCAATTTCAAATTTGAAAAAAGAACCATGGACCACAAGTGGTTATTATTGTATCATATGTGGTACCCTTCATTTGCATCCTGTATTTGTCACCACAGGTTCCTTTAGTCATGTGCATCCATAGTACATATTGTTAATATTGTGTCTTTTATTGCGATGTGGACCATGTGATATTAACATTGCTGTCTCTAGTCTCCACATGTGGTATTAACATTGCTGTATCTAGTCCCCAAACGTGATAATTATCATGGTGTCTCTAGTCCCCATACGTGATGTTCATCATGGCGTCTCTAGTCTCCACATGTGTTATTCATCATGATGTCTATAGTCCCCACATGTGGTATTCATCATGATGTCTTTAGCCCCCACATGTGGTATCCATCATGGGGTCTTTAGCCCCCACATGTGGTATTCATCATCATGGCGTCTCTATTCTCCACATGTGGTAATCACCATGTTGTCTCTATTCTCCACATGTGGTATTCATCATGGCGTCATAGTCTCCACATGTGTTATTCATCATGATGTCTTTAGTCCCCACATGTGGTATTCATCATGATGTCTTTAGCCCCCACATGTGGTATCCATCATGGCGTCTTTAGCCCCCACATGTGACATTCATCATGGCGTCTCTAGTCTCCACATGTGACATTCATCATGGCGTCTCTAGTCTCCACATGTGGTATTCATCATCATGGCGTCTATGGTCCCCACATGTGGTATTCATCATGGCGTCTCTAGTCTCCACGTGTGATATCCATCATGATGTCTTTAGTCCCCACATGTGGTATTCATCATGGTGTCTTTAGTCTCCACATGTGATATTCATCATGGCGTCTCTAGTCTCCACATGTGACATTCATCTTGATGTCTTTAGTCCCCACATGTGGTATTTACCATGATGTCTTTAGCGCCCACATGTGGTATTCATCATGGCGTCTCTAGTCCCCACACGTGATAATTATCATGGTGTCTCTAGTCAACACATGTGGTATTCATCATGGCGTCTCTAGTCTCCACATGTGGTATTCATCATGCTGTCTCTAGTCCCCACACGTGATAATTATCATGGTGTCTCTAGTCACCACATGTGGTATTCATCATGGCGTCTCTAGTCTCCACATGTGGTATTCATCATGCTGTCTCTAGTCTCCACATGTGATATTCATCATGATGTCTTTAGTCTTCACATGTGGTATCCATCATACTGTCTCTAGTCAAAACATTTGGTATTCATCGTGCTGTTCTAGTCCAAACATTTGATATTCATCATGCTGTCTCTAGTCTCCATATTTGATATTCATCATGCTGTGCATAGTCTCCACATGTGATATTTATCATACTCTCTCTAGTCTCCACATGTGATATTCATCATGCTGTCTCTAGTTCAAACATGTGATATTCATCATGCTGTCTCTAGTCCAAACATTTGATATCCATCATACTGTCTCTAGTCCAAACATGTGGTATTCATCATGCTGTCTCTAGTCCAAACATTTGATATCCATCATACTGTCTCTAGTCTCCATATTTGATATTCATCATGCTGTGCATAGTCTCCGTATGTGATATTTATCATACTGTCTCTAGTCTCCACATGTGATATTCATCATGCTGTCTCTAGTCTCCATATGTGATATTCATCATGCTGTGCATAGTCTCCACATGTGATATTTATCATACTGTCTCTAGTCTCCACATGTGATATTCATCATGCTGTCTCTAGTCCAAACATGTGATATTCATAATGCTGTCTCTAGTCTCCACATGTGGTAATCACCATGTTGTCTCTAGTCTTCACATGTGATATTCATCATGATGTCTCTAGTATTCACATGTGATATTCATCATGATGTCTCTAGTCTCCAAATGTGATATTCATCATGCTGTCTCTAGTCTCCACATGTGATATTCATCATGCTGTCTTTAGTCCCCACATGTGATATTCATAATGCTGTCTCTAGTCTTCACATGTGATATTCATCATGCTGTCTCTAGTCTCCACATGTGATATTCATCATGATGTCTCTAGTCTTCACATGTGATATTCATCATGATGTCTCTAGTCTTCACATGTGATATTCATCATGCTGTCTCTAGTCTCCACATGTGATATTCATCATGCTGTCTTTAGTCCCCACATGTGATATTCATAATGCTGTCTCTAGTCTCCACTTGTGATATTCACCATGATGTCTCTAGTCTCCACATGTGATATTCATCATGATGTCTCTAGTCTCCACATGTGGTAATCACCATGTTGTCTCTAGTCTTCACATGCGATATTCAACATGCTGTCTTTATTCACCACATGTGGTATTCATCATGCTGTCTTTAGTCCCCACATGTGATATTCAACATGCTGTCTCTAGTCTTCACATGTGGTATTCATCATCATGTCTCCGCATGTGGTATTTATCATCATGTCTCTAGTCTCCGCTTGTTGTAGCCATTATGCTGTCTCTAGTCTCCACTTGTGGTATTTATGATGATGTCTAAAATCCTCTAGTTTCCACAGGTGTCCATCATGGTTCTACTAACTCTATCCCTGAAATAATAACTATACCAGAGTAGTCACCGTGAGAGGTGAGCCCAACATGGTTATGTAGATTGTCACTATTCAAAGTAAATTAATATAGAGTGGTCATCACCATGTTGTCTCTAATCTTCACATGTGGTATTCATCATGCTGTCTCTAGTCCAAACATGTGATATTCATCATACTGTCTCTAGTCTCCACATGTGATATCCATCATGCTGTCTCTAGTCTCCACATGTGGTATTCATCATGGCGTCTCTAGTCCAAACATGTGGTATTCATCATGCTGTCTCTAGTCCAAACATTTGATATTCATCATGCTGTCTCTAGTCTCCACATGTGGTAATCACCATGGTGTCTCTAGTCTCCACATGTGGTATTCATCATGGCGTCTCTAGTCCAACATGTGGTATTCATCATGCTGTCTCTAGTCCAAACATTTGATATTCATCATGCTGTCTCTAGTCTCCACATGTGGTAATCACCATGTTGTCTCTAGTCTTCACATGTGATATTCATCATGCTGTCTTTAGTCTCCACATGTGATATTCATCATGCTGTGCATAGTCTCCACATGTGATATTTATCATACTGTCTCTAGTCTCCACATGTGATATTCATCATGCTGTCTCTAGTCCAAACATGTGATATTCATAATGCTGTCTCTGTCTCTAGTCTCCACATGTGGTAATCACCATGTTGTCTCTAGTCTTCACATGTGATATTCATCATGATGTCTCTAGTCTTCACATGTGATATTCATCATGATGTCTCTAGTCTCCACATGTGATATTCATCATGCTGTCTCTAGTCTCCACATGTGATATTCATCATGCTGTCTTTAGTCCCCACATGTGATATTCATAATGCTGTCTCTAGTCTCCACATGTGATATTCATCATGCTGTCTCTAGTCTCCACATGTGATATTCATCATGATGTCTCTAGTCTTCACATGTGATATTCATCATGATGTCTCTAGTCTTCACATGTGATATTCATCATGCTGTCTCTAGTCTCCACATGTGATATTCATCATGCTGTCTTTAGTCCCCACATGTGATATTCATAATGCTGTCTCTAGTCTCCACTTGTGATATTCACCATGATGTCTCTAGTCTCCAAATGTGATATTCATCATGATGTCTCTAGTCTCCACATGTGGTAATCACCATGTTGTCTCTAGTCTTCACATGTGATATTCAACATGCTGTCTTTATTCACCACATGTGGTATTCATCATGCTGTCTTTAGTCCCCACATGTGGTATTCATCATCATGCTGTTTCTAGTCTCCACATGTGGTATTCATCATCATGGCGTCTCTAGTCTTCACATATGGTATTCATCATGCTGTCTCTAGTCTTCACATGTGGTATTCACCATGATGACTCTAGTCTTCATACGTGGTATGCATCATGCTGTCTTTAGTCTCCACATGTGGTATTCATCATGCTGTCTTTAGTCCCCACATGTGATATTCAACATGCTGTCTCTAGTCTCCGCTTGTTGTAGCCATCATGCTGTCTCTAGTCTCCACTTGTGGTATTTATGATGATGTCTAAAATCCTCTAGTTTCCACAGGTGTCCATCATGGTTCTACTAACTCTATCCCTGAAATAATAACTATACCAGAGTAGCCACCGTGAGAGGTGAGCCCAACATGGTTATGTAGATTGTCACTATTCAAAGTAAATTAATATAGAGTGGTATTCACCATGTTGTCTCTAGTTTTCACATGTGGTATTCATCATCCTGTCTCTTGTCCAAACATGTGATATTCATCATACTGTCTCTAGTCTCCACATGTGATATTCATCATGGCGTCTCTTCTCCAAACATGTGGTATTCATCATGCTGTCTCTACTCTCCACATGTGGTATTCATCATGGCGTCTCTAGTCTCCACATGTGGTATTCATCATGGCGTCTCTAGTCCAAACATGTGGTATTCATCATGCTGTCTCTAGTCCAAACATTTGATATTCATCATGCTGTCTCTAGTCTCCACATGTGGTAATCACCATGTTGTCTCTAGTCTCCACATGTGGTATTCATCATGCTGTCTCTAGTCCAAACATGTGGTATTCATCATGCTGTCTCTAGTCCAAACATTTGATATTCATCATGCTGTCTCTAGTCTCCACATGTGGTAATCACCATGTTTTTTCTAGTCTCCACATGTGGTATTCATCATGGCGTCTCTAGTCTCCGTATGTGGTATTCATCATGGCGTCTCTAGTCCAAACATGTGGTATTCATCATGCTGTCTCTAGTCCAAACATGTGATATTCATCATGCTGTCTCTAGTCTAAACATTTGATATTCATCATGCTGTCTCTAGTCTCCACATGTGGTAATCACCATGTTGTCTCTAGTCTTCCCATGTGATATTCATCATGTTGTCTCTAGTCTCCACATGTGGTAATCATCATGCTGTCTCTAGTCTCCACATGTGGTAATCACCATGTTGTCTCTAGTCTTCCCATGTGATATTCATCATGGCGTCTCTAGTCCAAACATGTGGTATTCATCATGCTGTCTCTAGTCTAAACATTTGATATTCATCATACTGTCTCTAGTCCAAACATGTGGTATTCATCATGCTGTCTCTAGTCCAAACAATTGATACTCATAATGCTGTCTCTAGTCTCCACATGTGGTAATCACCATGTTGTCTCTAGTCTCCACATGTGATATTCATCATGCTGTCTCTAGTCTCCACATGTGGTATTCATCATGATGTCTCTAGTCTCCACATGTGGCATTCATTATTATGCTGTCTCTAGTCTCCACATGTGGTATTCATCATCCCGCTTTCTCTAGTCTCCACATGTGATATTCATCATGCTGTCTCTAGTATCCACATGTGATATTCATCATGCTGTCTCTAGTCTCCACATGTGGTATTCATCATGATGTCTCTAGTCTCCACATGTGGTATTCATTATTATGCTGTCTCTAGTCTCCACATGTGGTATTCATCATCCCGCTTTCTCTAGTCTCCACATGTGATATTCATCATACTGTCTCTAGTCTCCACATGTGATATTCACCATGATGTCTCTAGTCTCCACATGTGATATTCATCATGCTGTCTCTAGTCTCCACATGTGGTATTCATCATGATGTTTCTAGTCTTCACATATGAAATTCATTATTATGATATCTCTAGTCTCCACATGTGGTGTTCATCATACTGTCTCTAGTCTGCACATGTGATATTCATCATACTGTCTCTAGTCTCCACATGTGATATTCATCATGCTGTCTCTAGTCTCCACATGTGATATTCACCATGATGTCTCTAGTCTCCACATGTGGTATTCATCATACTGTCTCTAGTCTCCACATGTGATATTCATCATACTGTCTCTAGTCTCCACATGTGATATTCATCATGCTGTCTCTAGTCTCCACATGTGGTATTCATCATCACGGTTTCTCTAGTCTCCACATGTGATATTCATCATGCTGTCTCTAGTCTCCACATGTGATAATTATCATGCTGTCTCTAGTCTCCACATAAGGTATTCATCATGATGTTTCTAGTCTTCACATGTGAAATTCATTATTATGATATCTCTAGTCTCCACATGTGGTATTCATCATGATGTCTCTAGTCTCCACATGTGGTATTCATTATTATGCTGTCTCTAGTCTCCACATGTGGTATTCATCATCCCGCTTTCTCTAGTCTCCTCATGTGATATTCATCATACTGTCTCTAGTCTCCACATGTGATATTCACCATGATGTCTCTAGTCTCCACATGTGATATTCATCATGCTGTCTTTAGTCTCCACATGTGGTATTCATCATGATGTTTCTAGTCTTCACATGTGAAATTCATTATTATGATATCTCTAGTCTCCACATGTGGTGTTCATCATACTGTCTCTAGTCTCCACATGTGATATTCATCATACTGTCTCTAGTCTCCACATGTGATATTCATCATGCTGTCTCTAGTCTCCACATGTGATATTCATCATGATGTCTCTAGTCTCCACATGTGGTATTCATCATACTGTCTCTAGTCTCCACATGTGATATTCATCATACTGTCTCTAGTCTCCACATGTGATATTCATCATGCTGTCTCTAGTCTCCACATGTGGTATTCATCATCACGGTTTCTCTAGTCTCCACATGTGATATTCATCATGCTGTCTCTAGTCTCCACATGTGATATTCATCATGCTGTCTCTAGTCTCCACATGTGGTATTCATCATGATGTTTCTAGTCTTCACATGTGAAATTCATTATTATGATATCTGTAGTCTTCACATGTGGTGTTCATCATACTGTCTCTAGTCTCCACATGTGATATTCATCATACTGTCTCTAGTCTCCACATGTGATATTCACCATGATGTCTCTAGTCTCCACATGTGGTATTCATCATACTGTCTCTAGTCTTCACATGTGATATTCATCATACTGTCTCTAGTCTCCACATGTGATATTCACCATGATGTCTCTAGTCTTCACATGTTATATTCATCATACTGTCTCTAGTCCAAACATGTGGTATTCATCATGCTGTCTCTAGTCTAAACATTTGATATTCATCATGCTGTCTCTAGTCTCCACATGTGGTAATCACCATGTTGTCTCTAGTCTTCAGTTGTGATATTCATCATGCTGTCTTTAGTCCCCACACGTGATATTCATCATACTGTCTCTAGTCTCCACATGTGATATTCACCATGATGTCTCTAGTCTTCACATGTGATATTCATCATACTGTCTCTAGTCCAAACATGTGGTATTCATCATGCTGTCTCTAGTCTAAACATTTGATATTCATCATGCTGTCTCTAGTCTCCACATGTGGTAATCACCATGTTGTCTCTAGTCTTCAGTTGTGATATTCATTATGCTGTCTCTAGTCTCCACATGTGATATTCATTATTATGCTGTCTTTAGTCTCCACATGTGGTATTCATCATGCTGTCTCTAGTCTCCACATGTGGTATTCATCATGCTGTCTCTAGTCTCCACATGTGGTATTCATCATGCTGTCTTTAGTCCCCACATGTGGTAATCACCATGTTGTCTCTAGTCTTCAGTTGTGATATTCATTATGCTGTCTCTAGTCTCCACATGTGATATTCATTATTATGCTGTCTCTAGTCTCCACATGTGGTATTCATCATGCTGTCTCTAGTCTCCACATGTGGTATTCATCATGCTGTCTCTAGTCTTCACATGTGGTATTCATCATGCTGTCTTTAGTCCCCACATGTGATATTCATCATACTGTCTCTAGTCTCCACATGTGATAATCACCATGTTGTCTCTAGTCTTCAGTTGTGATATTCATTATGCTGTCTCTAGTCTCCACATGTGATATTCATTATTATGCTGTCTCTAGTCTCCACATGTGGTATTCATCATGCTGTCTCTAGTCTCCACATGTGGTATTCATCATGCTGTCTCTAGTCTTCACATGTGGTATTCATCATGCTGTCTTTAGTCCCCACATGTGATATTCATCATGATGTCTCTAGTCTCCACATGTGATAATCACCATGTTGTCTCTAGTCTTCAGTTGTGATATTCATTATGCTGTCTATAGTCTCCACATGTGATATTCATTATTATGCTGTCTTTAGTCTCCACATGTGGTATTCATCATGCTGTCTCTAGTCTCCACATGTGGTATTCATCATGCTGTCTCTAGTCTCCACATGTGGTATTCATCATGCTGTCTCTAGTCTCCACATGTGATATTCATCATGCTGTCTCTAGTCTACACATTTGATATTCATCATGCTGTCTTTAGTCTCCACATTTGATATTCATCATGCTGTCTCTAGTCTCCACATGTGGTATTCATCATACTGTCTCTAGTCGCCACATGTGATATTCATCATGCTGTCTCTAGTCTCCACATGTGGTATTCATCATGATGTCTCTAGTCTTCACATGTGATATTCATTATTATGCTGTCTCTAGTCTTCACATGTGATATTCATCATGCTGTCTCTAGTCTCCACATGTGGTAATCACCATGGTGTCTCTAGTCCCCACACGTGATATTCATCATGCTGTCTTTAGTCTTCACATGTGATATTCATCATGCTGTCTTTAGTCCCCACATGTGATATTCATCATGCTGTCTTTAGTCCCCACATGTGATATTCATTATTATGGTGTCTCTAGTCTTCACATGTGATATTCATCATGCTGTCTTTAGTCCCCACACGTGATATTCATCATGCTGTCTTTAGTCTCCACATGTGATATTCATCATGATGTCTCTAGTCCCAACATGTGATATTCATTATTATGCTGTCTCTAGTCTCCACATGTGATATTCATCATGCTGTCTTTAGTCTTCACATGTGATATTCATCATGCTGTCTTTAGTCCCCACACGTGATATTCATCATGCTGTCTTTAGTCTCCACATGTGATATTCATCATGATGTCTCTAGTCTCCACATGTGATAGTCATTATTATGCTGTCTCTAGTCTCCACATGTGATATTCATCATGCTGTCTTTAGTCTCCACATGTGATATTCATCATGCTGTCTTTAGTCCCCACATGTGATATTCATCATGCTGTCTTTAGTCCCCACATGTGATATTCATTTTTATGCTGTCTTTAGTCCCCACATGTGATATTCAACATGCTGTCTCTAGTCTCCACATGTGATATTCATTATTATGCTGTCTTTAGTCCCCACATGTGATATTCATCATGCTGTCTTTAGTCTCCACATGTGATATTCATCATGCTGTCTTTAGTCTCCACATGTGATATTCATCATGCTGTCTTTAGTCCCCACATGTGATATTCATCATGCTGTCTTTAGTCCCCATATGTGATATTCATTATTATGCTGTCTTTAGTCCCCACATGTGATATTCAACATGCTGTCTCTAGTCTCCGCTTGTTGTAGCCATCATGCTGTCTCTAGTCTCCACTTATGGTATTTATGATGATGTCTAAAATCCTCTAGTTTCCACATGTGTCCATCCTGGTTCTACTAACTCTATCCCTGAAATAATAACTAGACCAGAGTAGTCACCGTGAGAGGTGAGCCCAACATGGTTATGTAGATTGTCACTATTCAAAGTAAATTAATATAGAGTTGCTCCAAGTTAAATCAAATAAAGAAAATACAATTTAAAAAAAAAATGGTTATTTTTTATTGTTTGACATTGTATAAGTTATTCATCAATATACAAAACAAAATCACAATATTTTCCGTCAACATCATTGGTTCGACCATTGACAGATTTTGCAATATACTATTTTGATGACGTCACATTGATAATGACGTAATAAAGCTACTTGCCAGATGCAATACTTTTCTCTTTACAGTGATTATGCAGTTGATCTGGAACTTGAAAATGAAGTTTACTTCGACCTTGCCTCTGTACATATCCATTTTTGAAATGATTCGTTTGGGTAAGGGTTCAACAAAAATTGTTATAGTATGTAGACAGTTTGTGGTCTTTTCATGAACATAAAGAATTAAATACCATTTTATCACGTTGTGTGTGACGAGTACAATTATGAAATATTTACAATCTCCGAGAAATCTCCGGTGAGTGTGAATAGAATTCAAAGAAATTAAATAAAACATTTTATTGTTTAATTACTTCCGCTGACGAAACATGATATCGTGCAAAACTCATTCAGACCGTCATGCATGCCGAAATTGTACTGTTCCGAGTCCATTGTTTTTAAGATAAAAAAGAAATCACATTGTAAACGGTTCCGTAATTTCATCTAGTTAAAATCTGCAGATTATTCACAATTCCGATTTTTATTATTTCATTTTTAAACATGATTATATAGGGAATACTTTTATTTGCATTTAGCCTTTTTTAACGAATTACAAAGGCAGAGTTTTAAATCCCTGGAGTTTATCCAGCCCGACTCAATTGATTATCTGATGTTATATTATCGATGTTATAAAGATTTCATGTGGTCTCCTACACACAAGAATGATATAGAGTTTTGGTGTCAATTGCTTTATCTCTATTAAATGTCATTCAAAAGTTGTAACAAAATCCGGCATTATTTATCATTCTACGCTTTGGTTATCGATTCAACTGAAAGGTATACATGTGCATGATACCAATATCAGGTAAAAATTATTCATTTGACAAGCCCTTTCACAGATAGTTACCGTAAGAAAATTAATATTTAATGAACGATCCAGCTCCACTTCTTCCGGCAATTATTTAGAAAGACACACACAATCTTTTTTTTATTAAAGTTGTACAGCCAATACGACGGAGAAAAAGACTGATAGTGCTATTTCTTTTGAAGTGTTTGTATGTAAATTAAACGATGCATAATAGCAGCAGACGGTAGATGGGGCGGTCAATCATGGCGATATCTGGGGAACCCGGGAGAATACACTACGCAAACACGATTCCTAGAAACGCAATATTTTGTGCTTTTATTAAAGACGTCTTAGCTTTCCATACATTAAACACCTGTTTTGCACAGCTCCGAACACTACCGTAACCTAATTAGCTATATTGTATGGCCCTCTGTGCCTTTTGAAGTAGTCTCCCCCTCCCCCCGTAACAAGAGTACAGCTACATGTAGGTGGCTGGCGTTTAGCAGACGGCAGTGAAACACCTAGCACTGACTGTAAGAGAACAATCGCCAGCAAAACTTTTAGAGGTGACGACAAAATGTGTTGTCAATATCGACCATGATCCGCCATCTTATAACAGTGCATTGTGGGAAAGTTTCATGACATAGGATTTTTTATAATTATGTCATCAAAGTCTGATGACTTAATCTATCATTATCTCAACAATTCAGGGACGGGTCTGTTTTCCTTTTGATTTCTGTATATTCAATAAAAAAATATCTGCCAAATAAAATAAAAATGTGTCAAAAATGTCACAGGTAAGGGGTTTTATTGAAAATGCTACGATAGTTTTAACAATGGCTAAAGACAGAAAAATTGCGAGAGGTATTATACTACGATATGGTTTATAATTTCTTTACTTTCTAGAGCCGGATGGCGAGTAAACTTCGGGGATTCTAGAGATGCCGGTTGATGAAGACCACGAACACATTTTACGATTGCCTTCTTGGTCTCATTAAGAAATATTCTATATCCTTGTATGATGTGAAGGAACACGTTTTTGAAAATGCTCATTAGAATACCTCAGTTCTCACTTTGAGGACGTGAAATTTAATTGGAAGTGCCAAAAACCTGCATGACGGATGTCGTCAATGAAGCATAAGACGCTTGCTCTTCCGGAACATGGACTCATTATCTTGTCCTTTTTCAAGGCACTCTCTGCAGATATTTCCAATGTTTATATTGTCCCTATTTTAATCGGTTTTGAGTTTAAAATATGGTTTTGTAGACGTTTCGGTACTCGGACTATTTTAAAGGCCCAATATACGTCACTTCAGTGAAATTTTCGTGATTCTGAAAAGTTCTGAAAAAAATCCACTTGATAACCATGCAAAAATAAGCCTAAAACGAAGTAAACCTGAGCAGTAACTAATAAGAAACTCTGGACAAAAAAATCCAAAGAATTGAAAATAATTCAGGTGGGGCCCACTTCAACAACAAACCGAAGGTAGAAGACGGTTCGAAATGGACGCGTGTTTAAAAATAGCGTGTTTCAACTGCTGCTGTACCGGTAACCGCGAAATAATTCATTTTGATTATTGCTGATTCAGTTAACCTTAGCTTAATCTATAAATATGATAAGTTATTAGGCTTGATTTTCGCTTCAAATTTGCCGAAAGTTACGTATATTGGGCCTTTAAGTATGTCAACAAAGCTTAAAAATCAGAGAATACCAAAGCATCAACAAAACCAAAAATTGATTAAACGAGGGGAAAAATATAAACAGGAAAGAATTACATTGAGCCACTTGTTAAAGTACACGAGAATAAGACCATGTGTTCCAGAAGAGTAAGCGTCTTCTGGTTCATCCACGACACCAGCCATGTAAAACTGGGCTAGATCCGAGTAAATGTCATGGCCTCAAAGTGAGAAATTGGGCATAATTCTCAATCACAACAAGTAGGCATACTAATGAGTATATTTCAAAATAATCCATCCTCATATTATACACAGATGTAAAATATTTATCAATGGGACAAATTAATGTCATAGATATGTCAACAATAGCCAACGCTAGTATTGGAACAAGCAAGGGAAATTTTTATTTCATCAACATTACTTTCTTTCCTTTCAGATGTTTTTATTGGGGATTAAAATCGTGCTTTTGTCTAAATGTTGAGCGTTTGTTTTTTAATTGTTGTTTTTATTTTTATTATAATAATATATTCTTCCATCGTCAATATTGATCAAATGTTGAATTTGCTACAAACTGAAAACTTAAACACGAGTGACCACATTGCCACTTTACGGTATTTTGTTATTTTGTAAACACATTGCTTCACCAACAGACGGTACACAGCTGTGATATGCACTGATCTAAATGACGTAAGGGAGATATAATAATTAACTAACATCAAATATCACTTTTCCAAAGAAATTTTCTGCAGTTTAGAAAAATTTCGGACGTCATACCAAGGACAGACAGAAATCGACAAACAATTTAATGCAAATCTAGAGTGATAATCAAGGAAACTGCCAGATCATTAGATCCTCGTTAGATAGGCTTATTTCTTATCACGTATATATATGACCACCTATCCCTAGGTAGACTAGTGCAGTGTACGAGATAGAGTTTACACCTATTGCAGAAAGTGTGTTGTACCAGCATGTGTAAATCTAGTGAGAGAATCGTGCAAACTGCTTTCAGTTGGCATTGATAGTCAATATGAATGCAAACCAGATGTGTCAAAGTCCATGAAGTAAATAGCCCTCTTCTTAATAGGTCAGTGGCTATTTCATGTAATGTCCCCGGGGTTCGCTGGAACCTTGTTGACCGCAATTATCTCTTTGGATTGGTGGCATGGTCCATAGTATACACACTTTGAAACTATACAGTACTCATTTTTTTTTATTCATGGATTAAAGAGATTTTCCGCACCTGGCTCTTGTGCTTCTACAACAGTTAAGAAAATGTTGAGTGTAACCTTTTGGCCCCTAGCATCACTAACAAGTCCTAGGAGGATGAAACAGTTGTATGATGAAGTGTACATTTTTTCGGCATACTGTATCTATTATTAAATTTAAATGGCGTAGCACATTTGTTATGCTACGTTTATCTTTTTAGTCTAAATGAAGTTGACGTAACACACACATGTGCTGCAACTTTTAAATTTCGTAATAGATACAATATGCCGAAAACAATGAATTCAACCGCATCATACAGCTGTTTCGTCCTGCTACGACTCTTCAGTGATGCTATAGGCACCAAAAGGTGGTAATCCAAAAATTCTAAACTAATGAAAAAGCAGAAGGGTCAGGTGCGTACAACCCCTTTAATTTATAAATTTAAACCAGTACTGTATAATTTCAAATCGTGTACTACGAAAATGTGTATATTATGTACCGTGCCAATACTCAAATCAGATTAACTGTGGCTATGGAGGCTCCAGCAAACCTTGGGGACTAAAAAATCCACCAGCAGAGTCTCCCACCCCCTGTCTTTAAAGATGACGTAACACACACATATGCTGCACCTTTCAAATTTAGTAATAGATACAGTATGCCGAAAAAATTGATTAAACGGAATCATACAGCTGTTTCGTCCTCCTAGGACTCGAAAATAGAGGTCCAGTATAGAGGGCTACTTTTTATTTTTTGTGTGCCGTCTTGTCATCAGTTATTATAGTTCAATGGCGTGTCCTCATGTTTGTTGTGTATACGTACATGCGTGCAATATGTGTTACTGAATGACGACAAGGTATGTTGGTGTACCGTCCTCCTTGTGATAGCGCAGATAGCTTGGGATAGTGTTATTATTACCCTAATAACATTGATAGGTATTCCATGCCTTAGGACAAAAACGATTGCCTTTCTAACCAAAGCAAATGTTCACCATGGAAACAAAAATGACGTGGTTTCGTTTCTTTGTTCCGTGCACCAATTTTTTATTGTTGTTTTGGATTTAGGAACCACGTTGGCCGAGTGGTTAAGGTGTCCCGACATTATACATCTACCACTAGCCCTCCACCTCTGGGTTGAGAGTTTGAAACCCACATGCGGCAGTTGCAAAGTACTGACCTCAGGTCGGTGGTTTTTTCTCCGGTAACTCCGGCTTTCCTCCACCTCCAAGACCGGGCACTTCCTTAAATGACTCAGGCTGTTAATAGGACATGAAACAAAAATAAACCAAACCAAATGTTTTTGATTGTTTTCTTTCTCCCTTTATAAAGTTATCGTTCTACAGTATATCAGAAACACTTACATGATACATATTAGTAATCAAATCAATAGTAATAACAAGAATCATCTTTGAGCCGCACTTGTAGAACTGATCTGGTTGAGAATCGCCTAGACAGACTTACATTATATCATAATTGTATCAGTATGGACTAAACATTTTAAACTACAATTAAAAGATTGACATCTTTAAGGAAAATGAAATACCTTAATTTACGACTGTGCTTGGCGTTAAATATCAGACCTAGACAACAAAACGTCCATAAATTTATATGCGATTCAGCTCAAATGCCGTGTTCTTCTCAAGTTATGTAAGCATTAATATGAAAACCGCTAGAACAGCATGCTTTCTTTGGATCATATCGACCGGCGCCCTCAAAGAAATACTTAAACTGTTGTGTAGTAAATTGATATCATTGCTCAAATTGTTCGCCCCAAGCGCTGTCATAAAATACTAATACTTTTCCTCATGTTCTGAAGAAAATTGTTCCAAATTTTATAACATTTTCTTTATTAAATAACGAACATTAAAGTTGAATTGACGTGTGGAACCATTCCGGTTATATCTTTATTGAGAAATTGCCTTTGTTCATATCAGACAGCCAAGATGTAGATTGTGGATCAAACCAAAGGGGTTTCTTCTCATTCCGGAACCGCAAAGCATCAAACCAACAAAGCCCAGAACGACTCCTTTCTGAGCAAGTCAACCAGTCAGCACCAGTAGTATAGTAAAACTGGCCGACTAGCTGAACGAAAGATACAATATGTCTGTTTGATAACGGTTTTCACTTTCTATTTAATGATTCGCAGTTAATGGCGGTGTTGATACCACAGATTATCGCGTCATAGACTTCTACGGTGAAAACATGCGCCATTTTATTTTCCTTAAAATGTACTATACTTTTAATTTCAGTTTTGGAGAACGTTAATTAAATATTAACCATACAGTTTAACCTCGTTATCTCGAACTCATGTTATTTTGAGACCCCGTTTAATGTGAAGGATTTTGTCGGTCCCGGATTCACCTAATAATTCGAATACTCGGATAACTCGAAGTTGTTGTGGCCATGTCGACTTCGAGATAACGAAGTTTGACAGTACATACTCTACTGAGACACAACCATTTTAGAGATAATCTTGTCGAAAGTCTTGTTTGCATCTGAAGTCATTCATGCGAAAATGAATGCCGTTCACGTTTTCTTTGAGTGTCAGCTATTTGGCACTGGAAAGTGTGTTTTATTTCCATATTTGAATGCATTTTGTATAGACTTTTGTTTGGCAGGTTAGATCTTTCGATGGAGCATATCTTCTAAAATATTCAGACATGTGCATATCTTTATCAAATCAAATAGACTTTGAACGATGTTATATGTGGTGTATATCGACTCGTGTTGATGCCTATTATCATTGTGGTTGTATACGTGTAGGAATAGATGAGGCTGTGATAAAATTAATAATGTGTGCCCAAATTTATTGGCAATAAAAATAGTTTGAAATAAAGACATGCGCCGTTTGTTCCTTTAAAGATGCAAAGATTTTGTTAGATTGTGGACACGTTCCAAAGGTTTACTTTCAAAAAGTAAAATTGTCCATGTTACACTAGAGAAACAAAGAAGTCCCAACTTATAACTCGCACATCAGCTGATACATTTGTTAAAGAATTGGATAATTTCTTAGAATTTCTGGCAGAATGTAGCATCTCATGTTTTTAAGAGGTCTCACAAATAGGTCACCAAAAGTGATTTCTTTTTTAAGAAGGCGATCTAACATTTTCTGCATTGTGACGTTAAACTAAAAGTATCATATCGATGCATTTACCTATAAGGTATTATATAAGTATTATGTAATAAAAATGTTGAGATTTAGTATGATTTTGGGACAAGTACTGTTGGGTGTGTGATTCTTTGGGTGTAAAAACGGTATTCAAGGAACAGCACACCAGACATCTTAGGAACTGTTTGATGCCTCAGTTCTCACTTTAAGAACGTTACAAGCCTAGCTTTACATGGTGGGTGTTGGTGTTGATCAAACAGAAGCCGTTTCTTCTTCCGGAACACCCCGGGTCTAATTCTCTTGTACTTTTATCAAGGAAATACGTGAAAATCTTTCCTTTATTCATATATCTTTATATTTAGATATGGACATAGACGCATAATTTTTGCCTGCAACTTTTCATTATCTTAACATACGGCCAGAGGGTGTAAATTGTGAGAAAAGCATATTCTGACGTTTTTCCTATGCCGCATTTGAGTGAAAATAGTTCTATAGAGCCCCCATCCCTCCCCCCCCCCCCCTCCATCCCAGACTACTCCTATTCAAGTCTACAATTCTCGCTTCTACTACAATAGGACGATACTTCTCGGTGTTGATTAAAGCATTTTACTCATATTTCCGTTTTATTTCCCTGCAACTTGGACTATATTTACTTGGGATCAAATAGAAAACTACAATTGAATTTTTACTGATGGTCTTTTCACCGTTTGATCGCCAGGTGGTAAACAGACGCAGATTCTAGTTCCAGCATCTCAATATCACCAAGGAACAATAGCGTTTTACCGAGTGAGGAGCCCCATCTTCGATCGCCGTCATCAAATCCTTAGTTTTCGACCTGAGAAGTCGATAATTGTACCAATAGTCGGGATTTACCTAACAAATACCGGTGTTTATTGCTCCTATACAGATACTTCGATCCATTACCAATATTCTGCCGCACACCTGCAGAATTGGAATCAGAAATCGACACCATGGCATTTGACCATTCTGTTTGTAGACAATTTTATTGTGTTATTATTACACGCCAAACTTGACTCCGTCGTTTGTTTAGATACTAAATTGACCTGTACCGTCTACATGAAAAGAATTAAATACCTTTTAACTATACGATTTATTTGGATTTGGTTTTTCACTGTAAATAAAGGACGAAATCAGTCTTAGAGCGCAGTGATTTTTTTCAAAATGCTATCTTTGTTTAAATTGTGATTTTTACCTGATCATAACCAGCGCCATGAAAATGAATAGATACACGGTTTACATTACGGCATTCTGTATCTCTAACGTGATAAGTAATCCGTGTATATTGAAACCAAATGAATCACTTCTACAATCATGCAAGATAACGCAAAATCTCGAATATAAACATGAAATATAAGTCAGCACAGTGTTGTTATAAATCGTTTTAACTGTGAAGTTCAATGCATTAAATAAAAAGGTTGACTGTGTGTTGCAGTGTTTTTTTAACAAGACGCCTAAGGTTTCGAATTCCTCAATGTACTTTCAAAGGTATTAGGACACATTAAAATCTTAATTAATATGGGTATAACTTTTAACATGTCAAAACCATATAAATCTAAAAAAAACTATTGTTTGCAAAATGTTTTCTTTTATAATTTAAAAGCAATGGTTTTGGCCTATTTGGGACTATTTTGAAAAGAAGTAAATTTCTTATGCTGAGCATAACGTCATAATTACATTTAATTTACTGCGTTATAAAAATTGTCATGGCTTAGTTATATTTTATTAAAGTATTCTCTGCAAGTTTTAGATGTTCAATATCATGAAAAAACATGATATGTACAATATTGGTATTTTATTACTCACTCGCATAAACTTGAGCCTGCTGATTTCAATCTAATCCCTTTAAAGAAGCGGAGTAAAATTGATTTGAAATAAACTTAGTTTAAACTTATTTAATGAATAATGCAGGCATATATAGTTTGATTTGTAAATATTGAATGTATCATATATGTGTACGGAAGTATAAAATACTAAGTGTTATGAACTTAAAGCATTGATACATATAGACATCAACGTGCGATTTTCAGTTTTGAGAAACTGATTCATTTTGATTCATATTTTTTTTTATAATCAAATCCGCCTACGTGAGATTTAAATAAAATCCGACAAACAATAATTCCCAATGACCGTTTATCTCAAAGCATTTCCATTACAATCACGTTAGAAACTTCCCGATGCAATGCCCGCATGATATGAGACTTCCGAATGTATTTCCGTTCCCGATAAGTCAACAGTCTTTGTTTCCGGGCTGCATCAGAAGACTCAATACTCGGTACTGCTAGTCACAATATGAACGGCAAGTCCTTTATATTAAACTTTCTGACTGATAAAGTAACAAATACCAGTACATGGAAGTACATGTATATATGTTCATTTCCCTATGTTGTATCCTTTGTTTGTCGATTTGAAAGACACGTCAGAAAATGTACGCTTCTATTTATCGAAGAATTATATCAGATAATGATAATGATAATTATTATTCGAGGTTCTTATATACCGCTTTATCACGACCTTAAAGGCCGTTTCAGAGCGGTTTATAAATGATTATCCGTGGTTATATGGCCTTAGCAACCAGCCAATATCATTCTCAACTCCCTGGGGAGCATACAACCAATGCTGCCATTTCGGCACTCAAAGCTAGCATTCTACAATTTCTAGTTCTACCCAACCACGTACCCATTTACAGCTGAGTAGACTGGAACAAGCAGAGTAAAGTATTTTGCTCAAGGATACAACACAAGTGCCATGACCAGGACTCGAACTCGCAATTCTTTGATCACGAGCCCGGCGTCCTACCTCATGTGAATAAATTAGGAACATTAATCATTATTTAACAACACTTTTCAACCTTCAATTTTACTGTCAATGATATACAAGGTGCAATCCTACAATTTTGCATATAAATTGACTGTACTAAGATACTTGATGTCTGGAAAGTTTTAGCTAATTAAATGATTTGGTTTTTAAACTACAGGAGATTCAAATTTGCACTAATCATTGATTAGGCTAATCATCTTTTGAATAAATGGATCTGTAGATAGTTTTAGATATATGTTTGCTGTGTTGTCTTTTTTCTCCGGGTACTCCGGCTTTCCTCCACCTCCAAAACCTGGCACGTCCTTGAATGACCCTGGATGTTAATAGGACGTTAAACAAAATAAACCAAAAAAACCTGATAGTTTGCTTCAGCTGGTTTTTTACCTAAACTAGGGTGTTAAGAAAAATTTTACATATTTAGAGGGGTTTAGATCAATTAACGATAAAAATGTCCCCTCAATTGCCATAAAGGCTGTAAAAAAAAATATCACATATATAACAAATATCAAACCGACTGCTTTATATAATTATATAATTTTTATAATATCACATATATATGTGATATTTGTTATATATATGTGATATATGTTATATGGGGTGGTCGGGTGGTGCAGTGGATAGCGCACTTGCCTTTCACCAAGGCGGCCGGGGTTCGATTCCCCGACCGGACGTGAAAAGGTATGGGGTCACCTCCCCGACCACGTGGGTTTTCTCCGGGTACTCCGGTTTCCTCCCACAATAAGACCCCTCGCGCGTTAACATCCGGACCAACAAGAGTGATTAATATAAGTTGTATAACTTGTTTCATAATTGTTGTAAAATAAATAAAGTTTATGTGTTATATATATGTGATATTTGTTATATATATGTGATAGTTGTTATATATATGTGATATTTGTTATATATATGTGATAGTTGTTATATATATGATAGTCGATTTCCGTCCGTAACTTTTTTCCAAAAATAAACACCTACATGTGTATACCACCCACTTATAAAAAAAATAAGTAAAACGAGAAGTAAGTTTTATCGTATCATGAAATTATATAAGTACATGACCATATTTGTATCTTGAGAAAATGAAACGGAGTGTGAAGAAGTGGGCTCATAGCTTTAGTGCTATTTCCTTCCTGTCACGGATACCGATGTCACATGGTGAGACAGCGAATAATCGGAAGTTGTACGTCAGTTATGTCTTAAGCTCTTGTTTTAGTTACCTACCTAGAGGGACTACTCCCTTGCACATACAATCAGGTGGTAGGAGTCGTTATAATTAGAAAAGGCATGCAAAGGTTGCTGCGTATGCATTTGTACCAGTTTGGTAAAACACGCATTGTCATCCTCACCCTTAAGAAGGGCTAGTCATTTTTTTTATTCTAAAGAACAAATAATTTGTAGAGTATTTTTTTTAATGTTAATCAAATATCATCCTCGATATCCAGGGGTTAATCTCACATACGCTCTCTACACCCCTGGAATATATGTCACCGAAAAACTGAAAGCTCCGTTTGCGCCGCTTTGTTGGTAAAATATCTCGTGGTCACATAACAGTAAAAAATTACAAGCTTCAAAGTTGGTTGCGGGTACTTTGTAATTTTCAAAGGACAGGCATCAGCCTTGCGATTGGTCAGGTGTTTTTTACCTGAACGTGTCTTTAATTTTGCCATAGCATATCCCAGGGGTGTAGAGAGCGAAGGTGATCGTAACTCCTGAATATCGAGGATGGGCAAAACCTTGTTCGAAGAATATTTATACATGAATGCTGGATATGACAACATAGCAACAGTTCGAAATAATGAAATAATAGTATCGGGTAGGATTGCAGCTTTTTTTCCAATCCCTTATACACTTATTTTATTTTAACTACGGTTGTAAAACTTTCTGGAAACAAAATAATGTTTATACTAAGTACGACTGTGTACAAGATATAATAATACGAGTATGCATGGCAACGCGTCTTCGTTTCCATAATAACATATTAAATGTGAATGTCGTGATCCTAAGTGACAATGATAACACTGGTACATAGAGATAATACGACATGCGACAACGGATGACGATATTAATTGTAATGGCCGAACAATATACGTGTTACAAACGTAGAAGACGCGGCGTGTCTTCACAACAAGCGTCATATCGCACCTTCTGCTCGTGTTTAAGGTACAAACCCAGGTGATAATCATTAAGGCTGTTATCACTTAGCGACTGGTCAGCTTTAATAATCCGGGAGTGACGTGCGTAAGAGCGGTCATTATTTCATGGCTTGACTACTTGATCTAGAGTCGTCTTTCTGATACAATGGCGCCAGAAGACAAAATCAAGGCCCAGTTCAAAAGATTATTAGATTAATCACTATTTAACAACACTTTTCAACCTTCAATTCTACTGTCAATGATACAAGGTGCAATCCTACAATTTTGCATATAAATTGACTGTGACGTCACAGTTAGCTGGTCTGAAGCTTAAGCGTGCATAGAAATGTTTCCGTATTTCTGAAAAAAATCTCAGTCATCAGCATTTATATATATGTCAGATTGCATGCTTATTTTCAAAATCTATGATGATAAAAAACACATTTTCGATAGATTTGCCAAAATGCTTAATCTTGTATCATGTATATGTCAGTACAAATCTTGTATTGTGTATATGTTAGTACAAATCCTGTATCATGTATGTGTTAGTACAACTCTTGTATCGTGTATATGATAGTACAAATCTTGTATCATGTATATGTTAGTACAAATGTTGTAATGGTATATGTTAGTACAACTCTTGTATCATGTATATGTTAGTACAACTCTTGTATCATGTATATGTTAGTACAAATCTTGTATCATGTATATGTTATATGTGGTCTTACAAGGACCTCTTTGGAATCAAGTCCTCGGACATTCATTCGCTAACCTTGGCTATACTCAAGAAATTATTTTACTAATTCATTGTACATTTATATCATGTTAAAAAAAGTCAGAGAATACCAAAGCGTCAACAAAACCATAGTCCGAACTCAAAATCGTTTAAACTAGATTCAAAATAAGAACAAAGGAAAGATTTACATGGAGACCCGCGTAAAAGTACAAGAGAATAAGACCGGGTGTTCCGAAAGAGTAAGCGTCTTCTGCTTAATAGACGACACCCGCCATGTAAATCTCGGTCACAGTTATTATATATTAATTGCCTATGTGATATGTTACATTTGTATGTATAACTATATGTCTAAATAAATTTTAAACGTTTCGTCGGCAGTGGACATTTAAAGCAATAACCATTATAATGATACGATACAGTGTAGATGTAAGGGAATAAAGGGTATTACACTCAAGAAAGGGAAAGTTCACAGTCGGAAATAAACAACGTTCGCTCATCATATTAAGCTTATCGTAATGGACATATTGATCGAGGAAAGGGGGGTTGGTTAAGTTGTTCGTAGTGTTATTTATTTCAAATTCCTGTTTGTACAACAAAATATATCTTATTAATAACGAATTTCTGTTTATTCCATTTTCATAGAGTGTTCCTTTCATAACTGTTAATTTAAGATAGCGCTTCAAACAATGTCTATCACGATCTAGATTAGACAGGACATTCCACAATTTTTTTTTGTGGAGTGCAATTCCACAAAACTATTGTTTACAGTGTACCTAGTTTTACTATGATTAGTTAAATTATTATTGTCATATATTCTAGAATGTTAATAATTTCACAAACAGTTTGTCATCAATATATAGCAATATGTGTTAAAGGACCATAACTACATTTGCTTATGCATCCGTTGATTAAATATTCTCTGATTCATGGTTATAACATTATCATAATCTGAGTAACTGTTTACTGATTTTCTTGTTTATGTTTGTGTGTAAAACTACAATATAAACATACTCTAATGCTTTATTTTTTATAATGATGTGTACACAATATTTCTATCTACCGCACTTTGCATTTCGCCCTTCGTCTTTCGACCAGGAAACAAAATTTTCATGTAGTGCTGATTCTGTTCTTCGCTATTTATTTCTAATTGATGTTATGGTAACTTCGCTAGGATAACGAAATGGCGATTTCAGATGAATCTTTCCCAGTAAACTGAAATATTCATCTGTTTCAATATTAACATCATCAGCACATTTTATTTTGCACAAAATTAGAAAGAAAAAAACAATTTGTTTTAATACGCATATTGATATGTAGAAATACTGAATAACGTGAAAATTCTTAAATATAAAGGTTATTTATTTCAGATTAATGACATGAAAAAGTATTTTAACTTAATTTTATATCGATAAGTTTTTTAGATCTAGATATTCAGTATGAAGGTTTCTGGTAAATTACCCCAAACAATGACATTGTCATATTAAATAGATTTTTTTTTAAAATCAGTATCAGTACAGTTATTGTCGCATAATATTCTTGTTTTCAAACTACTTTGCCAAATATATCCTCGAGATAAATATATATGGTTGCGATGGTCATATATGTCTACGATATGTCGTTTTTACCAGTTAATATTAAATTCGTCCTGTTTCTGGTTAAATAGGATGGCGCCTGTCTATAAGAGATTAATATTTCAATACATTATCAAGTTGACCAGGGCTCCATTGTTCAGTAATTGGTTAGCTTAATCACTATTCAAAGACATTTTTCAACCGTCAATATATCTGTCAATAAACAAGGAACCACCCCACCATTTTGCATGTCAACTGATTCCACTGAATATTCAAAAGCTTGAAAGTTGCAACTAATTCAATGGTTTCGTTTTTCAAGTTATCAGGAAATTAATATTTGCGCTAATCACTGATTAAGCTAATCCCGTTTTGAGCGTCAGGGCCTTGATCGTTATTATCCGGAAACGGATCTTGAGCTCTTCTCCTTGTGAAAGTATGAACTGGTAGAGAAACCCGCGAAACATCCACAGTAATTCTTCCTCCTCCTCTGCAACCCTATCTACTGTAAGGTGCTATACAGTAAGCATAGTTAACTTGTACGAATATTGATAGAAACTGTACCCATGTTTTTAATGTTTTCTGGGCTAATACGAAAGATGCAGCGATTTTTTTTATTTATCCTCATTATTACTTAGAATTTTAATTCAGCAAGTTGAGCAATATTAACCGACAATGTTGAGAAGGAGGTTGCTTAACTTTCATTTATTAAAAACGAAAGTTACTACAAATGATTATGGCGATTACCATATAAGTTTAAGATTATGTCATGACGAAAATTGAGACGATGATTATAAGTGACGGTTGTATGTTTATCTGTAAATGTCTTTACTGTTTCTTTCAGATTCTTCACAAAATCCAAAAAAATAATCCAAGATTTAAGGAGATAACTTTTGTCGGTAGTTTAAAGGAACATGTATTATTGTTTTATGCATCTTGTGCAAAAGAATTATAATGTTTTCTTATTCACAAAATATTAAGCACAATCCATAGTTTAATATATATTAACACCAAGTGATGAAGCAGACTTCCTTAACTTAAAGAACAATTATCCCTTTTTGATCATTATCAATAATACATACTTTGTTTTGCCTCAATACCATCATTGTTTAATTGTTAAATTTTATTGTTCTAAGAAACTTTCTATTGTTATCAATTCATGAACGGAAACATCTTGATTATATATAAGTGGGTGTCTATCTTTAATAACAAGAAATACTTAGTTGTATGAGTTTTTACCGCTAAACAGTTGAGGGTTTTCTACTTGAGATTCAAGATGCAATGCTATAACAATACGATATATATTCGTGTACAGTAGACCCAGACAATTAACACGCCATGCCATGTCAATCTCTTTAATATAGTGGCATGTATATAGGGTACAGTATCTGACGCTGTCTTTAGTAATATCAAATTAATTTCACGAGCTGGGCTAATATTCTGATGTCTTTTTACGAATGGGCAGCACAATCGCCAAATATCTGGGTCTGGGTACAGTTGTGTCATACATTATGCAACATAATGTCTGGGTACAGTTGTGTCATACATTATGTAACATAATGTCTGGGTACAGTGGTGTCATACATTATGTAACATAATGTCTGGGTACAGTGGTGTCAAACGTCATGTTACATAATGTCAGGGTACAATTGTGTCATACATTATGTAACATAATGTCTGGGTAGAGGTTTGTCTTACGTCATGTAACATAATGTCTGGGTACAGTGGTGTCTTACGTCATGTAACATAATGTCTGGGTACAGTTGTGTCTTACGTCATGTAACATAATGCCTGGGTACAATTGTGTCATACATTATGTAACATAATGTCTGGGTACAGTTGTGTCATACGTTATGTAACATAATGTCTGGGTACAATTGTGTCATACATTATGTAACATAATGTCTGGGTACAGTTGTGTCATACATTATGTAACATAATGTCTGGGTACAGTGGTGTCTTACGTCATGTAACATAATGTCAGGGTACAATTGTGTCATACGTCATGTAACATAATATCAGGGTACAGTTGTGTCTTACGTCATGTAACATAATGTCTGGGTACAGTTGTGTCTTACGTCATGTAACATAATGCCTGGGTACAATTGTGTCATACATTATGTTACATAATGTCTGGGTACAGTTGTGTCATACGTTATGTAACATAATGTCTGGGTACAGTTGTGTCATAGATGATGTAATATAATGTCTGGGTACAGTGGTGTCATACATTATGTAATATAATGTCTGGGTACAGTTGAGTCATACATTATGAAACATAATTTCTGGGTACAGTTGTGTCATACGTCATGTATCATAATGTCAGGGTACAGTTGTGTCATACGTCATGTATCATAATGTCAGGGTACAGTTGTGTCATACATTATGCAACATAATTCGTCATGCAGTAAAATATGATATCTCGGCAAATATTTTGCAAACAGTAATATAATGTAATAATAATAATAATAATAATTCGAGGTTTTTATATACCGCTTTATCACGACCTTAAAGGGCGCCTCAAAGCGGTTCACAAATTATTATCCGTGGTTATAGGGCCTTAGCAACCAGCCAATATCGTTCTCAACTCCCTGGGGAGCATACAACCGGTGCTGCCATTTCGGCGCTCACAGCTTACATTCTACAATTTCTAGTACTACCTAACCACGTACTCATTTACAGCTGAGTATACTGGAACAAGCAGAGTAAAGTATCTTGCTCAAGGATACAACACAAGTGCCGTGAACGGGACTCGAACCCGCAACCCTTCGATCACGAGCCCGGCGTCCTACCACTAGACCAACGTGCCTCATGTCTGGGTAAAGTTTGCTATACATTATGTAAAATAATGTCTGGGTAAATATTTGTCATACAGTATGTCATATAATTTTGGGGTAACGTTTTGTTATACAGTATATAATACTAGTATGTCATACAATATGTAATATCGGTATGTTATACAGTATGTAATAATAGTAGGTCATACAGTATGTAATACCGGTATGTCATACAGTATGTAATACCGGTATGTCATATAGTATGTAATACTAGTAGGTCATACAGTATGTAATACTAGTATGTCATACAATATGTAATACCGGTATGTCATACAGTATTTAATACTAGTAGGTCATACAGTATTAATACCGGTATGTCATACATTATGTAATACCGGTATGTCATACAGTATTTAATACTAGTAGGTCATACAGTATTAATACCGGTATGTCATACAGTATGTAATACCGGTATGTCATACAGTATGTAATACTAGTATGTCCTACAGTATGTAATACTTGTATGTCATACAGTATGTAATATACTAGTATGGCATACATTATGTAATACTAGTATGTCATACAATATGTAATATACTGGTAGGTCATACATGTTGTAATACTGGTATGTCGTACAGTATGTAATACTAGTATGTCTTGCAATATGTAATCCTGGTATGTCATACAATATGTAATACTAGTATGTCTTGCAATATGTAATCCTGGTATGTCATACAATATGTAATACTAGTATGTCATACAATATGTAATAATGGTATGTCATACAATATGTAATAATGGTATGTAATACTAGTAGGTCATACAGTATGTAATATGACGTCTAGGTTGAACGCTAGATGCATTGGGGTGCACTTAATTGTGCGAAATAGTCTAAAATAAGCGCAAAACAATTGTTTAAAACTGAGATACATGTTTTCAGTATTTTGTCTATCAAATTTCATGTCAGGAGCATTAGAGAAAGCCATTTCCTAAAATGAGATCGTGAGCAACCTGCTAAAGTAATGTGAGTTAGATAATCAATAAACTCTTTGTGTTCGATAGAAGTTTAAGAGATTATACAACCATCACGAATTTGACATTTTGTATACCTTTACAACATTAATTAATTGTGACCCCTTACATGTGCACGACTGTGAAATTATTCGAAATATAGATGGACCATGACCTGACAGAGATCAAGCACTAAGCAACCAACACGGGATAGGTTTTCTCTCAGATATATATAGTAACGGTGTCAGTACCATTGAACTACTCTATTTCAATCAAACAGACTTTCAATATGATTCAGTGCAATTCACTTTTTTTCGGCATACTGTATATATTTACTGAATTTAAAAGGTGCAGCACGTGTATGTGTGTTAGGCTCATCATTCAACAACTCATTAAATCATATTTACTTTTTTTGTGTCCATAAAATCGACATTTTGTAAACAATATGCATGTAACAGAAACTGTTTGTATATTTGTGAAGTGACCTTTGAATGCTCACAATATAATCATTTTATTTACACCTTTTTTCGCCATAATTTTCAGTTTCTATTAACATTTCGGATCCATTTATAAAAATATCACGTCTTTCTTATCTAGAAAGTTGATAAAAATCCTAACTCAAAATCGATTAAACTAGGGGCAAAACATGAACAAAGGAAAGACAAGAGAATAAGACCCGGTGTTCTTGAAGAGTAAGCGTCTTCTGCTTCCTTGACGACAACCTCGATGTAAGTCTTGGTCGGATCCAAGAAGATGCCATGGCCTCTAAGAGAGAACTAATACAAAATACTATGAGCATATTCAAAAACGTTCAACTTCATTTCATACAAGGACGTAGGATTTTTCTCAATGAGACCAAGATGGCGACCATTTAACTTTTTTTATAGTCTTCATCGAACTGTATCTCTCGAATCCCCGTGTCTTCTCTTAATCAAGAATTCTCTTTATGATGTTTCCCCACGATTTTAGTGCCTTTTCTTTCAGTTCTGATTTTGTTCATCATTATTTTTGTCGTTATTTTCTCCATACTTCAATAATAACAAAATCAAATATTGCTATCATTTTCTTAGTGCGATCAATATCTTCATCAGATAGTCAGAGATACTCTGAATACATCTAAATCAACATATTTATTTTCTAAAAAGAACTCTTTCCCTATTCATATTCAGCTGCTTACATGTACTTCGAACTCTACTTAAGCTACGACCAATATGGACAGCTTACTACTAAGCTATACGACAAACGTCACGATTTTATTTTTCCTATCATGAACTTTCCATTTCTTGAGAGTAAAATCCCTGCTTATCATATCTATGGTGTTTATATATCGCAGTTGATTCGATATTCTAGGGCTTGTTCTAAATATCGTGATTTTCGTGATCCATGTCGACTGCTGACAAACAAACCACATGGATTCGAGAAATGCAGGTTGATCAGAACAAAGACAAGTTTTATGGTCGCCATCTTTGTCTAATTAAGAAATAGTCTATCTTTAAGTGATATGAAGATGGACGTCTTCGAGTATGCTCATTAGTGTGCGTACTTGTGATTCAGAATGATGACTCAGTTCTCAATGTGACCAAGATTTACATGGCGGGTGTCGTCGATGAAGCAGAGGACGCTTATTTTTCAGTCCCACCTGGTCTTTTTCTCTAGTACCTTTACAAGCGTCTCCATGGTAATCTTTCCTTTGTTCATATTTTGCCCCTATGTTAATCGATTTTGAGTCCAGATTAAAGTTTTGTTGACGCTTTGGTATTCTCTAAAGTTTTATAGACGCGAGTCACATAACGACGTATACTTTCCATGCTTCTTGTGAAATAAGAGATGGATCTTGCTCCATCCGAAAATATCCGTTTTATAAAAATCTAAGAAATTAAATATTTCTATTTTATTCTATTTTTAATGTCAACGAAGCTATTGTGTAATGATATAGTAATAAATTGTGTAATCTCGGAAAAAGACTAACAAGTAGTTAGCGCCTGATAAGGCAGCTTCTGCGAACTCCTCAGAATTGTATATCATAGAACTTGTATATGATAGAACTGTATGTGTGAATTGTATTGATTGTATAAGAAGTTTTTATCTATGTACTGTAAAGCGCTTTAAGGTGGCTTATGGTAGCTAGATAGGGCGATATATCAAATATTGTATATTATTATTATTATTATTATTATTATTATTGTGCAACGAGAAACGTAAAGACATTAATGTTTGATATAGATAAGTGTGTACGTTGTGAATTCACTCTCTATAATGTCTTACACACTGTGTCTTGGCTCTGATGTAACGTGTGATACTAAACCTATGAGTCGGATGGATCTCGGAAATAAATTGAAAATTATAATGACTTGCAGTGGATGCTATGAATAACTAGGGCCATTATAAATTATGCTAATCTTTAATAGTTATTTTTCACTGGCATAAAATGTTGCTTTATTGAAACTTCCTCGTTATTCAAAGACGTTATACTTAGAAAACATGTTATACACAATACACATAATCAGTACACATCAATATTTCGTAAAATATATATTTCAAAATTATTGAAATGTAAACTTAAACTTATCATTAAAGGTCTAATATACGTAACTTCAGAAAACTGATTCTGAAAAATTCTGAAAAAAATTCCAGTTGATAACCATGCAAAAATAAGCCTAAAACGAAGTAAACCTGAGCGGTAACTAACAAGAGAAACTCTTGACAGAAAAATCTAAAGAATTGAAAATAATTCAGGTGGGGCCCACTTCAACAACAACCCGAAGTTAGAAGACAGTTCAAAAGTGTGTTTACAAATACCGAGTTTCAACTGCTGCTGTACCAGTAGCCGCGTAAGAATTCATCTTGAATATTGTTGATATCAGTTGATCTTAACTGAATCTATAAATATAATGAATTATTAGGCTTGATTTCCGCTTAAAGTTTTGCCGAAAGTTACGTATATTGGGCCTTTAAACTTCTCTACGTGTCCCCGGACAGATCGTGCTAACTTATACTTGATCCACGAATTATTGAGACCCTGGACTACGAGGAAAACCCCAACCCCAACTTCCGGTTCATGCAGAACACAAAAGTTACAAACGTATTTATACAATAGACGTCTCCATATTTAAGATACGAGCTAAATATGATAATACGCAAAATGTTATCAATTCAATGACTCTCCTTTCCGTGGAAGGAAATGGCGGAAACGTGTATATTAATACAATCTCTAACGGCTGCTGGAGGACATTGTATAACTAACCACAAGATACACTGTACATCTCAATCACATCAAATACGTATTCCTGCTATATATGGCTCATACTCCGATAATTCAAATTATATATCATTGAACGGTATACGGTTTTATGAAAACCTTTCATATAGCATTATATTCAAAATAAATTATTCAACAAGGCAACAAAAAAACTGTACTCAAACTGTATATCAATTTTTTTATAGAAAATGTCAAAACTCACCGTTTAAAATGCGATGTAGTGAAATATTCTATAACTCCTGGACATGGCATATATGTCAAAAGCAAAAACTGAAGTAAATGAAAGTTCCATATTTTAAATTTTTAATATTCTATTTCCTGAATCAAATGTCGATGACTAATATATTGTTTAAGGTGATTGTGGTCGGATGGAGCAGTGGATAGCGTACCTGCCTTTCACCAAGACGTCCGCGGTTCCATTAGAAACCTGCAGCCCGACTTAATTCAGGTACTCCGGTTTCCACCAAAATAAAGACTCCCTGCGTGCTAACATGCGGGCTAACAAAGGTGACTATAATATTTAAAGTTTCAGAACTGTTGTAAAACTAAAAAAGTTTATATATTTTTTATCTATCCATTTAAAAAGCTACCAACGGTGGATAAAAACAATAATGGAAGAACACAAAACTAGTGATTGCATCTAATGAATTATTAAGAGAAACGATAAGACATAATAATACAGCACCAATCCTAGGACTAAACATTGATGTTAGAAGCCATGGGGATAAATGTTTGTTCCCTGTTGAAACAGAACGGAGGTGCGTACAACATTTGAGATTAAAAATTTAGTGAAAAAAAGTGATAAATGAATAATTTTGAGTACAAATAAGATGTCTTTGTCCAACATTTGGAAAGAAATTCTCCAGAAAATTGTTTTTAAAAGATTAGTAAATTAAAACAAAATTCTTCGTCGCGATATTGTTCTAATAATTTTTCTTCATAATTATAAGCTTTAATTATTTAACTGGTTTTTGATGTATCGATTATACCATAAGAAAGCTTCTCTCAAACAATTTTGCCAAAATATTATACACTGTATGCAGTACAAGTATTTAATTAATACATTTGTACTTTAGAGAGTTCAGGGTCCCATCGTTAGATTAAAATGAAAAATGACCTTTTAACACAAGATCATATCTTTTTGAAAACAGACCCGACGCAGGGAGAGAAAGACGCTTGAAGAAACACATTCATTAATGGAGCATGACCTAGTTTTGAATAATGTCTTTCCGGAAGAAGTAAGTCTTGACAAAGAATTTCACCCGCGTTATGTTGTGATTTGTTTTTAGATATATTTCCTCTTTCATTGTTTAAAAAAAATTAAGTATACTTTAATTGGTGGCAATATGTTGAGTATAGATAAACAATTGATAAGTGTAGAAAAAAATAATAAAATTCCGATGTTTAATCTCTTTACCGGTTAGGGTTCAAAAATGACATACCCGTATACACTATCATAATGGTTTCTTATAATTCCCGTTTTAACTTCTTACCCAGAAATAAATGGCTGATTAGAATAAAAGAATACCGAAGCGTTAACAAAACCATAATCCGAACTCAAAATCGATGTAACTAGGGGTAAAAATATGGACAAAGGAAATATTTACATGGAGACCCTTGTTATAGTACAGGAGAATAAGACCAGGTGTTCCGGAAGGGTAAGCGTCTTCTGCTCCATCGACGACATCGTAAATCTTGGTCACTTCCAAGTAAACATCAATCCTCAAAATGAGAAACGAGTCATCATTGTTAATCACACCAAGTAAGCACAGTAATAAGCGAATTCAAAAACGTCCATCTTCATATCACACAAAGATACATAATGTTATTTCGTTTGAAATACGATATAATTGATAAAATCAGATATTTTATGACTCTTAAATATTGTCCTTACTGCTAAAACCACTAAATGTGTAGATGTTATTTCATAGCTATAAAACAGTGTGTTATATCTGATATATTTAAAAGCAATATGCTGCGTTAAAATATTTTATATGGATGTATGTTTACATATTCAATGTTACAAAAAGGAAATAACTAATATAAATCTTGGCTGTTGTTCAACACTTTTTCATATGAAGTTAAATTTGGTGTCTAAACAAAAGTGGTTTTCTAACACAGATTGTGTCTAAACAAATATGGTCTTCTAACACAGGTTATGTCTAAACAAAAGTGGTCTGCAAACACAGATTGTGTCTAAACAAATATGGTCTTCTAACACAGGAAGTGTCTAACCAAAGGTGGTCTCACAAAACAGGTAGTGTCTAAGCAAAGGTGGTCTCACAAAACAGGTAGTGTCTAACCAAAGGTGGTCTCACAAAACAGGTAGTGTCTAACCAAAGGTGGTCTCACAAAACAGGTAGTGTCTAACCAAAGGTGGTCTCACAAAACAGGTCGTGTCTAAAGTAGGGGTCTTCTAACACATGTAGAGTCTAAACAAAGTTGGTCTTCTAACACAGGTAGCGTCTAAACAATAGTGGTCTCCGTACATGGGTAGTGTCTAAACAATAGTTGTCTCCGTACACAGGTAGTGTCTAAACAATAGTGGTGTCCGTACACATGTTGTGTCTAAACAATATTGGTCTTCTAACACATGCAGAGTCTAAACAATAGTGGTCTTCTAACACATGTAGAGTCTAAACAATAGTGGTCTTCTAACACAGGTAGTGTCTAAACAATAGTAGTCTCCTAACACAGGTAGCTTCTAAACAATAGCGGTCTTCTAACACAGGTAGTGTTTAAACAATTGTGGTCTTCTAACACATGTAGTGTCTAAACAATAGTGGTCTTCTAACACAGGTAGTGTCTAAACAATAGTGGTCTCCGTACACAGGCAGCTTCTAAACAATAGCGGTCTTCTAACACAGGTAGCGTCTAAACAATAGTGGTCTCCGTACATGGGTAGTGTCTAAACAATAGTTGTCTCCGTACACAGGTAGTGTCTAAACAATAGTGGTGTCCGTACACATGTTGTGTCTAAACAATAGTGGTCTTCTAACACATGTAGAGTCTAAACAATAGTGGTCTTCTAACACAGGTAGTGTCTAAACAATAGTAGTCTCCTAACACAGGTAGCTTCTAAACAATAGCGGTCTTCTAACACAGGTAGTGTTTAAACAATAGTGGTCTTCTAACACAGGTAGTGTCTAAACAATAGTGGTCTTCTAACACAGGTAGTGTCTAAACAATAGTGGTCTCCGTACACAGGTAGCTTCTAAACAATAGCGGTCTTCTAACACAGGTAGTGTCTAAACAATAGTGGTCTCCTTTTCCAGGTAATGTCTATACTAAGATGGTCTTCTAACCCAGGTAGTGTTTTAATAATATCGGTCTTCTAACACTGGTAGTGTCTAAACGGAGATGGCCTTCTAACACTGGTAGTGTCTTAGCAAAAGTGGTCTTCTAACACAGGTAGCGTCTAAACTGTCAAGTTATTACGTATTCCGTTTATCACTTTATTTTATTATATTTCTGTAATGTCCATCATTGTTGGTTTTATTATTTACTACCATAAACTAAACACTTATCACTAAATCATTTATAGAAATAATGTCTTTAAAATATTTAATGCCAGTTGTTGTTGCTATTTTAAAAACACGAATTGCTTTATGTTTTAAAGTGTAATAATACAAAATATTACATTTTTACAAGCGAAATATCGAAAATTATTCATTCTATAAAAGTGATATTTTTCACTGATGAGAAAGATGATACAACTTTTTCGGATTTGACCAGTCAAAAAGCTGTTTAGAAACGATAATCGGGAAAATGAAATGGCTTCCAGGAACCTACAAAAATGTTATAAACATTAACAACATTTTCAGTAATACCAAGTCAATATTTCGCTCACTTGTGTTGCGCACTCGTGAAAAATATCAAAATATAAGCCAGATTCGTGAAATATATTTGGTCTTACTGAAGACACTGTTAGATATATTATACATATGACATGAGATCAGCCAGGATTAAAATCCAAACCTGTCGTGGTATTACCCAATCGACTTCGTTCTCAATACATACTCCTTGGCAGCTACCTGTGTTCCTACTAATAGAGCCGTTATCCCCTCATTACGAACATAATACATTCCATGTTTGTCACCTTCGTTCCTATCAAAGTGAGCAGTGGCAAAGCTGGTAATGTCCAGCGTGACAAACCTTTAATGGAGACTTCACTGTATTTATATTTCTGTGAAATGAATCCCTTTATGTTTAGCGGAATTAAAATAATAATGAATGTATGTCATAATATGCGCCTTCGCGTACGATAATTATAGCCATCTATTATAAAACAAGCTTAATTTGTTAAGTTTTCTAAATATTGTTCTTGTATGTTATCTGTTTAATTTCATTTTTTTTATTAACCCTGAAGTCCTCTTGGTGAAAGGAACGCTTTGTCACTGCGCCCGACACCTTCTGTCGTCATCTTAAACGGTTATATGATTCCTTATTACGCGTAAATGCTATTGTTGAGATAAAATATCCTCACCTGATCCCGCGCCAGAAGGTACGCGCCGACCTCTGTCTTACAAGGAAAAGATCGATATAATTACGGAAGGTAAGCGACCATCACCTGTTCATCGATGCGTCCGTTAAAAACCTAACCGAGCATTAAGTCATTTACAATTTAAAATCGCCGTGAAAAGACGCGCGTCGGTTTATCTCAAAGAGCACGGAGGATTAATAAAAATGTATGAAGCGAACTTGCGTCCCATTACTGGATAGGTAGCCTACACCGAATCTGATAAACATTTTCTTCGTCTCTGCTTCAACTATGGGTCTAGTCTATGCCTTATTAATCAAGTTGTAATTAGCAACATATTTGTTATTCATGCTTTTCTATATTTATTTGGAAAAGATAGTCTTTCTCTAATAAGAACGTTTCCCTTGTGGTACATTTTGGAAGAGTACGGTGACATTTTCCATCTAAGTTAATTAGAACAGAAGGTACAACAATTAAAATATAATTGTCTTTCTCGTTATGCCTTCCTTTTTCTTCCGATTATAGTCGATGAAGTATCCGAGACACGCCAATTCGTTAAAACCCTTTGTTTGTTCAAGATTGACACCAAAGTAAGACATAAATATTTAAATCGTATTATGTTACGGTGAGGTGGAGCGGCTAAGTGCCCATGAAATTGACGTAGGGTGAAACTGTTGTGGCGGGTCGAGTAGATAGGGTTAAAGTCCCTTGTATATATTTTTACGGTTCAAGTCCCTATTATGGGTCTATCTTCTCGGGGTACCTATCGCGCGTGCCTGCTGGGTACCTGTTGAGGTGCTACACAGCTGTCCCTTACTGACTGTCGTAATACAATATAGATCTCATCTCCTTTTCACCTTTATCGTTACCTGTATTATTAATCAGGTCTTCACCTGTGTTACCTGTATAGTTAATCAAGACCCCCAGTGGAGGTGATGATGGTTTATATCATGTCCAGCCTGTCCGGGGCTTTATCCAGCATGATCTCTAAAGCCGTCACTGTAGGTTATCTACTTCACTCCATCTTGCCTATAGACCTTTCGCTGTAGCATTTGTCATCACTTCTACCTGAGGCCTTAGTCTACTCACACAAGGTGTTATGGAGAGACATCTGCTGTCTACCTGTTCTCGGTCATTCAATGTCCGCCAGCTTACAGTCCACCGTGGACAAGATCCACCGTTTAAATGGCCTATATGCCCTTCAGGGGCGTGTCACGGTCTCGGCGCGTTCTCGGCACGCGACTGGTGTTGCCAAGTTGATATATGTGACGTCCGGTCATATAAGCTGTGACTTGTGAACCTTGACGTCTTGTCTGACAATGTTTGACACGATTTTACACGACCGACCGTCACATCTGCAGCCAAAGTCGCGTGCTGTGCGCGCGCTGTGGCTTTGTAGATTGATAGTATGCCAGAATATCTTGTCAATTTGTTACAAAAAATATCTTATTTGCAATTCAAAGTTGAAAGTAAAAAGGAAAAACTTTCAAATTTTGTTTTTACTACTTGAAATTATCCATGTGATCAATTAATCATGATGTCCTAGCTATGTGCGACCGACATTAACAGTCAAATAAGATAGCTTTAGAGAGTTTTAATTTAGCCTATGATACAAGTGGATGTTGTATATCTAACATAACCCTACAGTCGTTGTGAAATTCAGCGCAGACAATTCGTTATAAAAAATCTCTTTGACTCCATTTTATACCGATCGTACTTTTTCTTAATCTACAATATGCTACGGACTCGACATCTCCGGTCCCTTATTGTTACACATGCACTTTTAATTTTGTACATAAACTTGAATAACTAAATTGAAAAAAGTAGAAATCCTCTATTCGCCCGTCCATATATCTTACTTCTGAGCATTTCCAGCCGCGAGACGCCTGGTGCATTTGGAGCCTCCCATAGAGAGCGCCAATGTGTTAGGAACCTTCACCACTTTGCATTTTCTCTCGGACATTTTTAATCGAACAAAATCTGCGGAGCCTTCGTGTTCAGTTCCACGTTTCACGGAAAGATTTTGTTAGGTCATGGCTCTGATATTTAAGACGTCGTTATTTTATAAACTTTGTCAACAGGTAGTCTTGACTGGCTCATAAATATTATGAGGTCTGACAGATTTTATGTCCATATCGTATTATTCAATATATTGCTTTAAAAATCTCTGTCATTTTGTGTTTCCTTGGCAGAGTAAAAAGGTATGTAAAGATAAAATTTGCTTATGCTGTCATAATATATAAGATGATACTTTAAGATGCCGATCATTTTTTTTTTTTTTTATTCTCGGAAGAGTAAAATGTCTTTAATGGAAATTCATGGTTCCGTTCCTTATTTTCGTTCTGGTTATGCTATTCAATACAATTTTAAGACTGTCTGACATACATCGCATTCCTAGTCAGAGTTGGGTTTTCTAGTCTGGAAGAATTTATACTACTCGCGATGAAAGTTCCAATAAAAGTTGGTTATAACAGTCAATCAGGCAAAATTTGGCGGAATTGTAGTTTTGAGAAATATGATTTTTCATGTTTTGATAATTGATTAAGTGTTAATGAATTGGGATTTTTTTGGAAGATTATTGCTTTTTTTTGTATTTTGTTTTTAATTTTCAAGACTTTTATCCACAATTACAATACATTTGACACAAAAAACACACATTCTCACATATATACACACCCTTAATCAACTCATGGTTCATCATGACACGCCATCTCACTCAGTATCATAATATTACTCGTCATCAACATATATTCAATCACAAAAAGTAATAGAATATTACTTCTTATGAATATATGATATTTATGATGTTGGGACAGTGACATTTAATATGGTGTTTAAAGACTTCCCTTAATGGAAATTCCATCGTGGAGTTGTGCTTTCAATCTGTTATAAATTTAAGTTGTTTATTTAGCCCTTAGGATAAACCTGAAAGATCCCACGTTTGATGGTGTTCCTTGTTAAACGTTGATGTTTTCACGAAAAAGACTTTTAAGTCTATGTTGTGATATTCAACAGAATGCTTAAAGCTACCCTTTAAATATTTTCTTAGATAGAATTTGATGTTTTCTGGCAATTGAAAGTTTTCTTTTGATCAGTTTGTGCTATGCAATATACCGTTTGTCGATAGTCTTCCTTATGAAAATTATTTCGTGAAATAGAGGTTTTGATGTTCTGTTTGAGATTCTCTTAGACTATCCGTGAAATAGCTTTATCTTTCCAAATTTTGTCGTAAATAGAGGATCTTACACTCATGTCGATGTAATATGGAATTTATTTAACGAGTATAATAAATTCCATATAACATTGACACGAGTGTAAGATTCTATTAATCACGTAACTTATATTTATGAGAAATACACAAAAATTCTCAAATTAATTGTCTATAAGAAAGGCAAATTTCTTCTGTGACAGTACGATTTTCACTACCGAGACAATCATATGACGTCATAAAGACGTCATTTATTTATGACGTCACAATAGTGTTATTACACGTGTGTAATACCTTTTGTATGACATGGCCGTATGACATGATTAAACGGTTAAGTTATGTGATAAATATATATTCAGATTTTGGTATTCAAGACAATTCAAGACACTTCTTTTGGACTGGTGTTTTTCATTGCTATAGCTTGGCAGATTTGAATGCATGTTGTATTATCTCTGAGGCTGATACATTGTGACCTCCTGGTGATTTATATCCTTATTTTTGTATTTCATTTCAATGAAGTGAACAACTTCTTTTATCTTTTAATACTATGATTCTTTTTGCTACCCGTTTTAGAACCACTGCTTGAAGTTGTTAAAAGCTTCGTAACATATCAATACAAGTATTTTATAAAAAATGTTATTATGCGTGAACTTAAAAGACACATTGAGAATTAACATAACAAATCATAAAGAAAGTATATATTATTAACGATGTCGTTTCTTCAGCGAATGTAGATTTTTTAAAGTGAAGAGATCTAGAGCATAGCTGGCCATACATCAGCGATACCATGGATACAGTATGTTTATGAATAAATGATATCAAAGAGCCATTAATTCTGTACGGTATCAATTTTTTTTATTCGAAAGTTTCTATTTATATGAATTATTAAAAACATATTTTGCCAAAGAGATCAGACAGTCAGATTAGACGCCAACCTGAGTAAGGCTATAACGATCTGAAAACCGTAAGGAATTTCTCCAGTGCAAGGAATGAAGGATAGCGAAATAAAAGATATACTATACATTTGAATTTTGTTATGTGAATTAAATGACGTTATGTCACTAATGCGTTTTACGTCTCTTTTTCATTTTTGCCTCACCTTTTGATAAAATCATAAGTAAGAGATTTCAACAGACCCTAGTTCCACGTGCGTTCCTTAACATAAATAAAAACCCTAAACTCATAAAAAAATCCATAGGAAGTCAAGGAAAAATCTTATGTTAAGGAAAATTTCCCTAATTTCTGTAATGATTTTTTATGGAGAGATTTCAGTTAAGGAACGTTCGTGAAATTGAGGCCAGTAGTTTAGAACAATATTATTTTCCACTTCCACCTTTTGACCTCACCGACGAGTCCTAGAAGGATGAAACAGCCGTATGGTGCGTAATAAGTAACATCTGACGTGCTGTATGAATTACTAAATACTATACGGGTAATCGCATGAGTGAACCGACGTTCGTCCTTTATTCCTCATTGAATTTTCTAAAAAACATTATTATTGTGATGGGGAACAAACAGCAATTGTTTATAGTGTAAGGATATTCATTTGTCTAGTTAAAACAATGTACGTTAAGGCGATCGATATGATCGACCCACAAGTCATATTTGTCAAATTTTGGGTGGAAATTTTTCATTCACAGGAAAAAGCACACATTGAGTGTTATCTAAATAATATACATATTATATTAAATCGTTTTACAACTTGTTCAACACCTTAGATACATGTTAGTACGTATCTACGGCAACAGACATTCATCTTTTACGTGATTTGTTAATAATAATTAAAAATGGCGAAACACTGATGTTTTAAGAGATCGATCTTGCATCAAAAAGGTGAAATTTTGGCCTTTCGCAAAGTGTAAAAGATAGACAGAAATATGCATTTTTAAAATGGCCGCCGAATTGGTATTTTTTTTAAATTCATGCAAAAAAAAGTTCTACAAGCAACAGACAGCCATTATTTGACATAATTTCCAGATGTATAATGCTATTAAAATTGATCATACTTTCTCCAATATAACATAAAATCTTTAAATGAGATATAAACGAATATATTGAATGTGACTGAACCCTGAGAAGAGTATATCCTTAAATCAATTGATAAACAAAATTAAACAAAACTGAACCTAACCAAATCATATTAAACGTATTGTCAAAACGATGTCGAATAATTGAACAAAAAAAAAACATTATTTTGCGTCATATACTAGTGAATACAAATATATTATAGTGGACATATTGTTTTTTAAGCGCATAGAAAAAAACATCTATCATTCATCTTGTATATGTTTATTATTCTGAATTTTTAACATCTAATTCGTACTTAAGTTGATATTTAGATATAAAACATGCTATCGAAAACTTTCTTATTAAAAAGGGGCCTCCATGTATAAATTTGTGTACATGTTATATTGAAGGTGTAAAAGTTGTTTTGATTTTTCGAATCTGAGGTTAAATATAATGTTTCAATAGCTTTTAAAAGTGATTTACACAAAAGAAATCGATAAATTCATAACACATCATAGTGTAAAAATATTAACCTAACACACACATGTGCTGCACCTTTTAAATTTAGTAATACATACAGTATGCCGAGAGAATGAATTAAACTGCATCATACAGCTGTTTCGTCATTCTAGGACTCTTCAGTGATGCTAGGGGCCAAAAGGTGAGAATCCTCTCACAATCAAATGCGATAAACCTCGGTGGCCGAGTGAATAAGGTGTCCCGACATTAGGCCACCACTAGCTCTCCAACTCTGGGCCGCGATGGCCGAGTAGCTAAGGTGTCCCGACATTCTACCACCACAAGCCCCCACCTCTGGGCCGCGGTGGCCGAGTGGTTAAGGTGTCCCGACATTCTGCCACCACTAGCCCTCCACCTATGGGTTGCAATTTCAAATCCCACGTGGGGCAGTTGCCAGGTACTGACCGTAGGTCGGTGGTTTTTCTCCAGGTACTCCGGCTTTCCTTCACCTCCAAAACCTGGTATGTCCTTAAAAGACCCTGGCTGTTAATAGGACGTAAAATAAACCAAACCAAACGATAAACCTTTATAAATGAGATTAGAAATTGATTTATATATCGACTCTGAAACTGATTGCACCAACTCCAATCTGACAACGATAATCATCCCAAAAAGCAAAACTTTTTGACAAATCTGACACATAATGGTTTATAGATGCTTCGCCTTCTAATTTGGATCACGCACCATGTTTTTCATTTTTATGTTTGTATTGTTCCTGCCGAACATAAGGTCCGATTCTGTCTTCCTGTATTGACGCTGTGATAGATCTCGTCATTAAACTTATATTATCAAGCTAATGACTAAACGAATTTAGAGAAGATTTCAAAATTAAATATGTAAGTTGACATAATAAATCAATATCTAATTTTCCGTGTCATGATGCACTCCTTGTACTTTAATTTCCCGTTTTCTTATATTTTGATTACATCTTTTCGTATTTTGCAATAAGCTACAAATGTTTCATTTCATGTGTTGACTTTGAATAATTTCCACATTCATATTGAGAAACTTTATGCAGATACAACAAATAAAATGACCGTTTATGACAATTTAATACCACGTTCATTTTTGGGACTTACGGGTTATATGGACATTTTCTAATCAATTCTGGTGACACACATTCCAATTCTCTGTGAATATACCTTCACTACAGTAACACATGATGGTTCTGACAAGTGATATCTCGATTCCATGTTTTGAACTACTGGCACAGGACAAGACGTATCGCGTCTTCCCCACGACATTAGACGTCAATAGTATCAGCATACAGCGTCCACGATGCGGCTCATTTCACCAATCTTGTCGACAATCAAAGCGCAGATGCCCCCGAGCACAAAATGTTGATTTCTTGTTTTGCTAGGCGATAATTGCTGAGAGTTCCCCTGTCCTGTTGCTTGTGTGGATTGATTACAGTGAGATACAAACCATACAATCGTGTAGCTTAAACGTTGAACAAACAACCATTTTGACAAGAATATGTTTTCTCACCAAATATTTTGGCAGTTTGTTTTCTAAATGAAATATTTACATCCCTCCCTTCTTCAGCTTAGTAAAATGTGACTTTATATAACTAGCGTGTACGTAACGCAAAAAGGCTTGGCGGAATGGTTTTTTTAAATGACACTGTTCACGCTTCAGTACGATAACTATTGGATGGCAGCGATTGTTCAGTTCCTTCAGTATCTTGAACTATATATCCTATTATTTGGGACCCATTACGTATAATCGTCTCATTACGTTGATGCACATGCGTAATTCTTTGACTTTAAAACAAACAATGGAAGTTTCCTTTTGCAACGTTCGGCTGCGTCACTACCAAATCAGTGTACATAATGACAGTTATATGTAAATAAATATGTTCAAAGTGCTAGTAAAAATAAATAAGAGAATATCGAAGCGTTAACAAAATCATGATCCAAACTCAAAATCGATTAAACCAGTGGCAAGATAAGAGCAAAGGAAAGATTTACATAGAGACCTTTGTAAAAGTATAAGAGAATAAGACCAGGTGTTCCGGAAGAGTAAGTGTCTTCTGTTTCATCAACGGCACCCGCCATGTAAATCTTTGTCACATCAAGTAAACATCAAGTTCTCAAAATGAGAAACGAGAAGCATTGTCAATTACAACAAGTAAACCCGCTAATGAGCATATTCAAGTATTAAATCAAAATTCCACAAATGATGAAAAAAGAAAAGTGGTGTTCTGAATTGCGTATTTACTAAATGTACCAATATATTAATGCAGATTCACTGGGACTATATTATTTTAGCAATCATATCTACTATAGTAGCAAACTACTTTAAGTGCGTTTTCTTCGTATAGCCTTTTAAACATTATTCATGATGTAAATATTGCTACTGGTACTGTACCTCATTTTTACTGTGTTTACGACAGTTTGCCCGCAGTAAATTGCCAACTGCGGATATAGACTAAAACTCCTCTATACGCAGTCAAAATGTGGTGCAATTTTTAAGAGAACATGATTTTTTAATTATAATGCTTGAATTGCATTATTTGCATAATATATTTCGGATTTTTTGTAATTTGAAGCAAAATATAACCCGAAACCTTCAATTCAATATTGCCATTTATACTTAATTACATGTGTCTATTTGAGTAGCAGTTTACGTGTTTTTGTTAAGTTTATCGGGTAAAGAGGTTATAGGTTTTGGGCGTGTGTCTTGGTGTTGTCTCTTTCCATGCCAGTTTTCTCAATAAAGAAAGCAAGCGTGCCAATGACTGGGATACATGACGTCACGCTCTACCAGACAAAAGCGGAACACCGTGAGCTATTAGAGAGAGAGAAAAATTAAACCCTCGGTCTTCTCTCATATCGCCACAAGTTTTTGGTCTGAGGCAGAAACCAATAATTGCAAATATAATATTTGCGTTAGGTAATTAACTTGCACGCGCAGTCAACACCATGCCTAACAATGGCTGATGCCGCGCTCCTACCTGGCTAAGATTTTATGGCTTAATCGATACAAGAGCGGGGGATGGGGAGTAAGAACTAGATCTGTAATTGATATTACTTGTGCCATTTTATGTTTTCTTTTTCAATAATCCCGATAATAGTTTCCACCTCATATACAAATGCCTTTCTTTATTGCTTGAATATGTTACTTCTTATACAGAAACACTTCAAACAACAGCTAATAAATCTGCATTTCCCACCTGACCTGAAATGTCTGGAAGCCTTTGAAGGACATTAGCAAAGCTCCATATCTTATATATATATATGTGTGTGTTGGTATAAATAAGAGCAGCGACTGCATAGAAAGGCTTAAGGCTTTACTCCATGCATGCCATATGATACGTGACGTTAACTCAATTCCGCGTGTAAGAAGACTTTGTTCTGGGCCAAGCAGGATATATAGCGACCATTAAGAACCAACTTTAAAGTTATCGATTGTTCCCGTAAGGTTTCTCCTAGCTGGGCTGGAGAATCGGCCAGGGTATTTACCAGGTATAAATATTACATAATGGCAGTCCCAACCATCAAAGTCTACAATAACTAATTGAGAAGTATGATGAGAACACAAAGAAACGTTTAACACGCCCAACTCAGTTTAATTTTTTTTTTCAATATATGGAATTTTGAAGGTTGTTTCTTCTACAGAGAAACAATATTCTATTTGTCTTTAAAAGCTTCTGGTATTCAACACGGCTTTTATCTCCTAAGAAACAACTTTGAATACTGAAATCTTGACAGAAAAGCTATGTTTATTTAAGAGCGAATTAAGTGTATTGGGAAAAACCAAGCACAATGGGGAGGGCCTTTATAAATTTCCATATCTGTCAATAAAACTATAATTCCCACAATAAATTGTCTTGAAGACTTGATTTGGATTTTTTGAAGGTAAAGTGTGTATTTCAGATATACAATTGTACAAACAAACTGACAAGTCAAACAGTCCAAGTAAACATAACTATAATGCAAAACTGTTTCAGTAATCATGAAATCGACCATTTCAATTCTTAAAATATTAAAATCTTGCGATACAAGGGTCCTTAATGTGTTTTCTCAATGGTATATTGACTTTGTGCCACAGGGATAATGCATTAGGAATTCACCAACAATGCCTTCGATACTACGTCACGCTGTAAAATATCTGTAGTGATTTTGTAAAGGTGACTATATGGACCACCTAGCAAATTAAAGTAAATCATTGATACCCCGCGAAAATGTTAACTAGGGCGTAAACTGACGATGATGTCACCACCATCCATTTATTGGACTCGAAGATATTGATTTAGAGCACATCTAACTTAGTAAATAAAATAAGAGAATACAGAAGCGTCAACATAATCATAATCCAAACTCAAAATCGATTAAAACATGTTTACGCCATTTTTTCTCACTCAAGAATGATTTCTTTTTGCGGATCAAAATGAAATGTTCAATCATTGAAACCAAAATATGTTTGGGGGGTTAAAATGATTTTGAAAATCCCAGTATTAAATGATTTTCATGCAGATACTGGAAAACATTTCATTTTCGCGGAATAGATATTTTCAGGATGGTGCATTTGGTGCATATTTGATTACGATATAGGAGTAATGCGTTTCAAATATGCTTGAATAGGTTGTTGTGACATTCTTGTATGATTGTTTATAACTGTTTGTCGATTAAGTCAGGAATCAAAACATTAAAAATGTTTTCTCATCTTTTGTTATTTCTATTCAATAAACTTTTGTTGATTTTCGTTTTTCCTTCCAAAACTAGCAGAATCATCTATCAAAAGTAACAAAAAACGTTGAAGTAGACCTAACTTACATTATAAAGCTGCTTACCGCCCATCACTATCAGGAGGTAATATGAACACAATAAAGAGAATAAGACCATGTGTTCCGGAAGAGTAAGCGTCTTCTGCTTAATCGACAATACCAACTATATAAATCTAGGTCGGATCCAAGAAAATACCATGGTCTTAAATCACAACAAGCATACTAATAAACATATTCAAAAACATCTATCCATCATCATGTCATACAAGGATGTAGAATATTTCTCAAAGAGACCAAGATGACGACCACCATAAAACTTGCTCATATTCTTCATCATTCTGTATTTCTCGAATCCCTGTAATTTCTATAATTATGAATATAGTCGAGATTTACTATCAGTTTTTTTCATATTTTTTCACGCTAAATGCCAGGTTTGCAGTGTTTTACAAATTCCACCCGTAAGACAATGGAGATAACAACTTTTTACCCACATAATATTCACCCTATCGTGACGCAGACGATTAGAAGATCATACCATAAATAAAACGTCTGATAATATCCGTTTACTTAACATCACATTAGATCAATTTCATATGATATTCAACCTTTCTTTTAGCACCTTTAGGAATGACACAACTCTTGCAATAATCCTTGAGCTTCCTTACACTTAAGTACTTTCACTATAATCGATGTGCTCTATTTATCAATTTTTACCATAAAATCTGTCTACGAAGATTACATCGCTACATTAAGATAGTCTTATAGCACTCTCTGTTGTGTTGGGTTAATACCCTTTTACCATTGGACAAGTTTGTTTCAGTTTAAGCATAGTAGTGTCATATACACACATGTTGGTATTTATACTGATTACTCGTCAAATTAAGGCTCTTTCACCGCCGAAACGAATCCTAAATTAAGTATTCACGAAGTTATCTTAACAATGTGTAACCAATGCAGTTTCACTCGCCTGTTGCCATTAACATTTTAAGTCCATAAATTCCAAAATCATAAACCAAGACAAAATGTTATAATTTAGAGAGAAAAAAGTACCCCGAGATAACAAATCAGACGAAAATAGGAAAACCACTTCTCTCGGATCCTTTTCTTTAAGCTGAAAAGAAAAAAAGGAAGATGATTAGGCGTGGCAAAATAGTGGGTACTTATACTGAAGAAGAAATTTGCGTCAATTGGTCATGTATTAGATAATTTCACAATATTGGTGGTCCAGTTGCGCATCCCTATGCACTAAAACCCAGGCCGGCAAAGCAATAACACTAAGTTGAATATATTGTTTCATAGTTGAATCATTATTGCAACATGTTGCTTATTGTGATAACCTTGTAGTAACACACACATGTATGATGCCGACACTTACTGCAACAGTATTTTATATTATAATAATAATAAAAATAATTCGAGATTCTTATATACCGCTTTATCACGACCTTAAAAGGCGTCTCAAAGCGTTTCACAAATTATTATCTCTGGTTATATGGCCTTAGCAGCCAGCCAATATCGTTCTCAACTCCCTTGGGAACATACAGCCGGTGCTGCCATTTCGATGCACACAGCTAGCATTCTACAATTTCTAGCACTACTCAGCCACGTTCTCATTTACAGCTGAGTATACTGGAACAAGCAGCGTAAAGTATCTTGATCAAGGATACAACACAAGTGTCGTAACCAGGACTCGAACTCGCAACCCTTCTATCACTAGCCCGGCGTCCTACCACTAGACAACCGTGCCTCAAAATGCGAGTTGATTTATACATTTGCGAGTAGAAAATATTAGATTGTATTTTGTGGTGATTGGGTATAATGCCTGTTGAAAGTGTGTATACTATTCAAATCTGTACACATGTCCGAAAACGTCAAAATTATAAAACGAATCGTGAAACAAAACCTCATTTAATGTCTTGGTGACACTTCCAAAACTGCGAGCAAGATTCTAATTTGGCGAGTTAAAATTAGCCCACTCGCCACAAAATGGAAGTTGCTAAACAAGTTAAATTCTTACCCTGATATATGTAGATTAAGACAGACAACAATAACTATACGGAGACGTATTGTCCCATTGCCGGAGTCGTGGAAGTAATTATACGTTAAAAGGACTGGTTATGTCTTTGGGGATATGAATTGATACGCTGTAATTAATACAGTACTTAGTGTAAGCAAACATTAGTACATACACGCGTCGTCACTAGGTGGCAGCTTGGGCACGAGACTTTGACGGTGATTACGTACAAAGACTGCAACATCACACACTTCGAGTATGACTCGATGTTATATGGCCTTAGTAGACGGTATCATTTGAATCGGAAGAGGGAAAACAGGAAATATAACATTATATTAGGTATTTTATGAGAATATAAACGGTGTATAATGACGTTTGGAGCCTCAGAGAGACGGTGCTTAGATGCAGTAACAAAGGTACCAAGTAAGACACACATCTGGTGAGGAAACTAGGCATAAAGTAGCACGTCCAGACACGGACAATTACCCCCTATCATAACCGTGTCTATGTATTGATTAGGCAGGACTGCGTCACATCAAACAGAGAAGCGAGCAAAGCGCTGAAGCGACCGATAACTGTTGTCATTACAAGTAACGATAATGGCTGCCAACGTTCGTAAGAATCTCATTAAAGTGTCATCGGATGTATTCTGTTAGCAAACCTTATTTCTAGCGTATTTTATGGCTGGGAACTTATGTTTACACTTCTCTTCAACAAGAAGGAATAAAAGCATATTGTCTCTAAGAAAACATTGTTCTGAAATGTATTTAGCAATATTTACTCAAATCGCCGTAGAGCAAATAATAGCTACTCGTGTCAGTACTTGAAGGATGGGGAAGATGTTCGCTGGCGGTGTTCGACACTCTAGGAAAGCCGCTAACCTACTCAAGTATGTTCGCTGTCTATTTGCCTTGTGCTAACTCCGCCCCACAGCCTCTTCACGAACGTAACCGTGTATCAGCCAAAAGAAACGGAAAGATGACACTACTTTGGAAATCCACAGCTCGCCAGCCAACCCTCCCGACTTGAGGACCGGCCCCCATCCCTTCCCGGCAGCTGTCGCCACTTGTAACACACGTGACCAATCTCAATTTGATGAAGTCCCGATATGTCAAGGTAATTTGGAACGATATTTGACCATTATAAATTTATAATACTGTCTAATGGAACACCATATGAATTGGTGAACATAAATTACAATATTGAATACCAAATAACGAGGCATGACCACTGTCCGACAACCAAGCACGTGACCGGCCCAATGAAGTGACCGAACTTTTATTACTACCACAAAAAGATGATGACCCCCGATATGGTGACGTATCTCCACAGTATTTATGGTTCCTGCATAAACAGGGCTTTTGTGGGGAGACGATGGTCCCCCGTTGAGACATTGACCTTTACGATGGTCCTTTGTCACCTTTATAAAGACTCGTGGGTTCTCGGATTACATTGGACACCCGATCTGATGACCGTGGTAATCTTACCATCTTATATACAAACGGGCCACGCTGGCTGGCCGCTTTAAAAAAAAACATTTGCTGGCATTTCCATTTTTCAGATGTTCGTTTTTGTCACGAAATACAAAGCTAAAATTCATATTCAATTTTTGAAATTGTTTATGTTTGACGTCAGTTGAAGAAAATGGCGCCGGGAACTCTTTTGTGACAAGTCGTAATACAAAGTATATACATACTTTCACTTTCAACAAAATATTGTATCGCGTTTTTCATTACATCTACACATTTTTTAACGTTTGAAGATGATTATAAATATGTGTGCATATTTGGTTCACAATTTCAAGTAGGAAAGTGGAAATACCAACATTTGCGAATAAACTTCGCCGTTTCCATAATATTGAAATAGTTTTGCGACTCGTTATAACTGTGTAACAATTCTTTGACAGCAGCAAACTGAAACATGTTCATTTTTGGCATTCATAATCCCGCCGAACCAGTAATTGAGGATCTTTATATATATGCATATGGTTGTCATCGGGGATCGAACCCACGATCCTAATCTTTATTGACGGGCGATCTACCAGCGCAAAGCTAAATGGCGACCGTATTTCTACGTACAATTAAAAGCTGCAATAATTCCATTTGGTATCAGATGTTTTTTTTAACATATTAATTTTAAATGTATATTTTGTTGTCAAAATTAAAGTAATATAAATACTATACACATATCCAAAGAATCGAAAACGAGTACAGTGCCTGCTTAGTTTCATTAAGAAACGATATGGCCATCGTTGGAAACGCACGTGATACTGCTCTTACGTTTTTAAAGTGTCACGTGGGATTCCGACACGATACGATGGGATGACACTGACCGTTGATGCTATTAATACACACAGGAAGTGAATTTGAGGAGCGCGGTCGTCTGCTGGATAACAAACTACTCAGCGGTGATCCCGACACAAACAAACAAACAAACAAAACAGAGGAGTGTGAGAGGGCTAGAAATAAAATAGTCTTCCGAATTTTCTCTGGCCCTGACACCTGCATGGTTTAGACATTTTGTTCGACAGGTGTGTTGTGACTGTCGATCAAAATGTCTAAGTCTGGTGTCATTGCTAGAAGATATAGCGGGCTGGATATAAAGAAAAGGCACTTTCGATGAAATTTTTCTTAAAATAAGGACGTTCAATTCTTTCAAATCTCCATGGGAAAGCTTTACCGAAGGGTAAAGCGGAAATATTCAGTGACGTTTCTCATGATATATAATGGAGATTTAAGTTAAGGAAATACCTTCAGTTAAGCATCGTCGGAAACCCACGGTACACTTTTCTGACGTTTAAACGTCAGAGAAGTGTACCATGGGTTTCCGACGATGTTACGTAGTTAAGAAAAGTTCACGAAACTTGGGCTGAAGTTATGAACAAGGAGAATGGTTCAATGACTTTTTGAACAGAAGACATCTTGGAATTATATGTTGTTACGTCATGGGCTGTACAAATTGCTGCGTTCGGACTGTGTGAATTTAATGCCTTTTAACAAATGTTTAAACTTTTATACATTTCTAAAGTATTAAAGGCCCAATATACGTAACTTCAGGAAACTTTTTGTGATTCTGAAAAATTCTGAAAAAAAATCAAGTTGAAAACCATGCAAATATAAGCCTAAAACGAAGTAAACTTGAGCAGTAACTTACAAGAAACTCTTGAAAGAAAAATTCAAAGAATTGAAAATAATTCAGATGGGGCCCACTTCAAGAACGAGCCGAAATTAGAAGACAGTTCAAAATGGACGCGTGTTAACAAATACCGAGTTTCAACTGCTGCTGTATCGGTAACCGCGTAAGAATTAATCTTGAATATTGCCGTTGTCAGTTAATCTTAACTAAATCTATGAATATAATAAGTAATTAGGCTTGATTTTCGCTTCAAGTTTTGCCGAAAGTTACGTAAAATGGGACTTTAAAGACGTAAGACCCATTACGTATCAAACAAATCATGAACTGTATCAAAATCAGTTACGGTCAACGTACATATGGCGGAGGTACTTTTACTTGAGCTGTTTCCTCACTTAAAGCATCCGCTAATTACAGATCATGTAGATTACTTTTCTACAGTAAACATCGCGCGAACATACTAATATGTTTATATTCTCTTAATTGCCGTTTACAATATCTTGGATTTTGGTAGCAAGTCACGGACTATTAAAATATCATCTATCAGCATTATACATTCAGACATAAATAAACATTAGGTTGCTTACAAAAATGTTTGTATACATAAATGAATAGATGTACGTCTTTGTATAGATAACAGAGCCTAAATATATATATGTATCTCTTATAAAGTGTGGGAAACATTGTAAATATACTTAAAGACGTCTCTTTGGTGACCGGTTACGGCCAAGTCTCGTTTCTCGTGATCTCGCTCCCTCGACCTTACGATGGTGAGGAAACAAGCTCTCCAGATCGAGAAGGCGAGGGTGACACTAATAATATTTGAGCATGGTGTTACAGGAAGTTAAAACTTACTGGTTTTTGTGTTGTGCAAAATCTTGTAACTGTTGAAAATTGCAGACAAACCTATAGGTAAAAACCTTGTAACTGATCAATGGTAAAAACCTAACAGGAGCATGTGATACATAATTTGATATCACTGTGTGAAAACAAGATGTTTTTACAAGTTGTTGCTAGCACACTTGATATTAGAACTTTCCGATTAAAGTCATGAAACAGTTTTTTGCTTCTCCTGAAAAGTTTGATTTTTTCGGTTACAACGATTTGACTCCCGAACGACGATGTATACGTATACTTAATTATTATCATGTATTTCGGAGAGGACTATTTTAAGTTGTAATAACTTATTTTCCAATCCGTGCTGATTGTTGACGTTGTCATCGATTGTTGACGTCGTAAAAAGTTGGCGGAAAATATATACGAAATGATGTGTTTTCGTGCAAATATCATCCGTGGTTCACAGAAAACAACACTGCCACAGCGACTTAACAGTATTGTTGTAGAAACAGGTCACACGACTCGTGGTTATTGGATATGGAATTTATTTCACTCTCGTTAATCATTTTTTAAAAGTTACAAAAGACACGGGCTTTTTGTAACTGTCAACAAATAATTAACGAGAGTGAAATAAATTCCATATCCAACAACTACTCGTTGTGTAACCACTACATATTTATAAATTTAGTTAATATTAACTGATATCAGTAATATCCTAGATGAACTCTTGCAGTTGAAACACGGTATTTGTAAACACGCGTCCATTTTGAACTGTCTTCTACCTTCGGCTTGTTGTTGAAGTAGGCCCCACCTGAATTATTTTCAATTCTTTGGATTTTTCTGTCAACAGTTGCTTGTTAGTTACCGCTCAGTTTTACTTCGTTTTAGGTGTATTATTGCATAGTTATAAACTGGACCCCCCCCCCCACCCACCCTGAAATTACGTATAATGAGCCTTTAATTGACCCTGCCATCAAATGTATATGTAGACTAACTAGCGGACAAAGCTTTCAATAACATCATCCTGGTCAGTACACCTGGTCAGTACATCTGTCACGTGACTGGCTCGGTTTGCCGGACAGTGGTGTAATCCTACTTATAGCCTATGGACACTTTCTAGAGACGAGATATTGACCTGTCCGGGGTCCTTACTCGAATCACTTCACGTATCAAATACGCCATATTGGATTACCGATTTGAACAAAGAGCCCTACAACCGTAGGTGATGGCAGTATTGTTAGGTCTAACACATACTCGTATTAGTGATATTCACATTCTTACACACCAAATGAGCCACATTTTAAGCTAAATCAACGTTTCACAGTTTCGGATTATTATCAGTAATTCTAGATCAAAATCTGGCAAAAACTGCGTCTTACAATGGTAATTCTAGATGATAAAACATACACCTTTTTGTTAGTAACGAAGAGTTCGAATACACACAGATACAGGTACATTAGTACTTTCCGCTGGATTTAATTTTGATTGACTACGTTTCTTTAACTGAATATTTATTTTTGAATGGGAAAAACATACAAAAAAAACATTTCCGTATCGATACAAAAAGTAAGATATTCAAAGTTTTTTTTGTTTGCCGCCATCATTACCTATTTTCAACTAAATTCTAATTTCTACATCAAACCTCTGTCCAGGATAAGAAGGAACACGTACACCATTGCGAGTGCTACAAATGGTGAAGAAATACACCATTGCGGGTGCCACAAGTGGTGAAGGACCCCACCATTGCGGGTGCCACAAGTGGGGAAGGGCCACACCATTGCGAGTGCCACAAGTGGTGAAGGACCACACCATTGCGAGTGCCACAAGTGGTAAAGGACCACACCATTGCGGGTGCCACAAGTGGTGAAGGACCACACCATTGCGGGTGCAACAAGTGGTGAAGGACCACACCATTGGGGGTGCCACAAGTGGTGAAAGACCACACCATTGCGGGTGCCACAAGTGGTGAAGGACCACACCATTGCGGGTGCAACAAGTGGTGAAGGACCACACCATTTGGGGTGCCACAAGTGGTGAAGGACCACACCATTGCGGGTGCCACAAGTGGTGACGGATTACACCTTTGGGGGTGTCACAAGTGGTGACGGATCACAATATGGCGGGTGCCACAAGTGGTAAAGGACCACACCATTGCGGGTGCCACAAGTGGTGACGGATTACACCTTTGGGGGTGCCACAAGTGGTGATGGATCACAATATGGCGGGTGCCACTTGTGGAACTCTTACCACTTCTATTCAGATTTTGTTCCTATCTTCTTTCGTCGATTAAGACGCATCTTAATCTTATATCTTAAATGAAGACAGGATTGTGGATATAATCGAGATCTAAAACAAAATTGACTTGTCTTCATCGTGCTTTAGTGTTGTTTATCTTTATGATTGTCTTTTTTTAGCTCAGAGCACTTTTTATATCGGGAAACATAGTCGTAACACTTTCTATACATATTTGTTTTTGTTTTAATGTTGAATAAAAAAAACCAGCGGTGAGCTATCTTACTTTCAAAACAAATAATTTCATGGTTACAGACAAAAGCCATTGTTCTCGCATCAACACCAACCCAGAACGTTCTTATTGTCTGTCAGCAAGAAAAGGCCGCATAGATAGTGACAGGATATCTTCAACATAATCATCAGCGTAGTATATATCGCCCGAGTTTAAACAAAACACGATTCTAACGACGCATTGTCATCGTCAAATAAATATCCAAAAGGATTGTGTCTATCTAAGCGTTTATCATGACGACACCTCTTGGGTTTGCGATTGATCTGGAGAAAGGGAATAATAGGTTTATTTATACAAAGACCACAAGTGTTAGATCTGTTTGTTTCAACAGATCGCGCGAAGCGAATTGTAAACAAAGATTGTGTCCGCGGGGAGGAGGCTGGAGGCAAGCTTACAGAGCATGACAATGAACAAGATCTAAATCGGAACTCTCTTCGGAATCCTTTCAGAAACCGTCTATCATAACCGTTGACCAGTAAAGTCATTGATGTAAAAACGTCTACTAACAAACAATAGTCTGGGTTAAGTACTGCTTTACGTAGCTGAGCTGTTTGAAATTCTGACTCTAAACGAGACGGTCACTGAATTTACGTGCACAATTGCAGTAACTTTCCTGAGAATGCTGTAGTTGTCTTATGAAAAATGTGACTAAACGTTTTTTGTTCGTGTTTTGCATCTTTGTACAGCTAAAGTTGTGTTAAGGCGGAGTCGACATATGATGCGGCCTCTAAGTTACAGTGAGGACGAAATCATACAATAAAAACCAGAAAAACCAGAACCAGAACTTGCTGCCAAATGGTTTCAGAAATATAATGCGTTCGTTTAATAACGATAAAAAAATTCAGATATCTTAATGTATAAATGAATGAGATTTACGGAATGTACTTTAAATTGTTCATTTTGTCACATTTTAATAAGATGTTTTAGGCAAAACAGTTCATTCTTGTGGTGAAACATCTATGGAGACATAATATAAAAAATGTTATAAAATCTATTTCTAAATTCAGTTTTTAAAGATGTTTCGATATAATAACCAAATTTCTATATTGACAGGTACTTTAATCATGTCAAGCGTGTAGCACATTAGTTGAACAGATATATAAGATACGAACGGGAGATTTGAGTGCACCCAGGCGTGGCATAAAACTCTCCGTGGAAACTATCACCGCCTCATCCGTTACTACGCTACGAATTGGGACACACTTTAATTAATAGGATGCTTCTATGACCAGGAATATAAGATACTGGGAATTCTGCTCAATGTCAAATTAGTAAATTCACTTTTGTCATGAGCAGCACCGTTGCTAGTTTTCATCTCAAGCACGCAAATAGAAATGACTTCATGTTACGTCAAGTTCGGATGTCACAAGATAAATAAATATATGCCCCAGTTTATGACGTCGCTCGTGGTGATTGTTTTCTTTTTTCAAAGCCTTGTCAGCTCCACGAGTCCTTACATAATGTTTTCAAAATTACTTATTATATACCATATGTACTGAAAATATTTCTGCATTATTATACTTATTTGGTATTAATTTTTTAATTAACTTTTGCGACAAATTATAGTTGGGTCTGGCACAGCTAACAATACTTTGAATAGCAAAAACATTTACGGTAAATAGAATTTTGCATCTCGTTCTTTTGAAAACATTTGAAATCTTATCTGAAATTTAAGTAAAACAAAAAGGTTCAAATAATCAGTTAAAATAATCAAAATCGATAACGTATGTTTACATGTTTATAAATATTCTCTTAATACGTATATTTTCGCAACAATACACAATATAGCTCACGTGAGCTAATGCTGTATACGACACTAAATAAAACTTATTGTACGTATAGAAAATTTCACTAAAAGTTCGTCAAGCTGACAAGTCGAAGCTGTTAAGCCATATTGACCTATTATAAACAAGTGTCTTTTCCCACTCATCTCGAGACATGGGGTCCATCGTAAGCGACTATGCTCTTGTCCTCGGTATTTCTTCCCCCCGTACAAACGTCTCCGACATCGTATACAAAGAGGATCTTTTAGGCATTAGTTTCCCTTTCATAAGAGATTTGTAAAACAGATCAAGGAGCTTACGAAAGCTCAAGTGAAAGTCGATCTCGAGCTAAAAAGAGAATTTCCGGTCGAATTTCATAAACCATTTTTTCTTTTTTAATGTTCGTAAAACTCTTTTTCTTATTATCACTTTTGACCTTTCAGGCCTAAAGTCATTGGATGTGGTTTCTATAAAAGTGAATATTTTCGCAAAGTGAACCTCAAAAATCTTCGCGATGTGGAAATCTTCGCGCTGTGCCGTGCTGCTTTGCACCCGAAGATATTGAGAAGTGTGTACCATATTTGCGCGTGGATATATTCGCGAAGATTCAATGCAAGAAAAAACGCGAAAATTTCCACACCGCAAATATTTCAACATACAGCGATGTAATTTACTGTAGATTTTGTACCACATCCAAGAACAGCAAATGGATAATTTTGTGGGGTCAAATTTCCGTGGTCACCGTCCCTCTGCAAGGGAAAATAGAGGCATACAGACTTGGTTGTTCACACCGAAAATAAAACCTCACAAAAATTAACATTTATACAGTTACTATACATATACCATCACCTAACAAAGTCAGAGTCGATGTCCATGTATTATCGCATAAAGACAACAAGCTGAACCGACAAAATATCAAAATAAAAGGGAAGACAACACGGCCCAACCGATCCATATTTGGGCACAAAATGTAGAACGCTCAAGATTGTCGATTCCTTCTTGAAGAGTGTTGGGAAGTTTTACATGCATACTTATAAGGGATTCTTAAACTCCATGGTCCGTGTGTCATGTTCCAGCAATTCTGTGTTAAAACCAGCTTTCTTGAAATTCACTTTTTATCAGATCAAACTATCAAATACTTAATAGTCAATTGTACGTTCTGTTTTTTCTTTTTTAAGCGGTAGGCACAGCATCCACCCCTAAGCAAGAGAACGGTTTCATGAATACGGGCTCTGGAAATTCTCCAGGAACATTTGTCACATGTAATTACCATACTGATGCCTCATTCATCCCTGAAAATGCAGAATAAATTGGTCCAACCTTTGAATTGGATGAGTTCAAACGTGTCTTAAGGGGCGGAAGACTTAATGAAATAAGAATTATTTGTACTACAAAGTTTTTTTGTTTTTTTTTGACATTTTTGAAAGTTCATCTGAAGTAAAAATAGAAAGAATTATTTTCAGGCTGATCACTTTTAATATCGAGAATTTACCCAAACATGTTGCTAACACATGTTGACTAGAGGAATCTTTTATGTAAAGATAAGTTTACACAACCAAATTATGTTTTAATGTGACGTTTCGATGACTAGTACGATATGTACCCTGTCACCTTCATCAGACTAATGACCAACAAAGCGTATGCATACAACAAGTGTAAAATTTGTAAGAGTCCGTAAATGACAAATCAGTCAATTCGTCTACACTGTTAGGCCTATGTACAGTAAAGTTATTTTACCGAAATGACTAGATTCATGACCGATTTGTCATTTACCAACAGGTACAAATTTTACAACTGTAGTCTGATGAAAGGGACAGTGTGCATATCCTACTAGTCATGGCAACGTTGCATGAAAATGTGTAAAATAATATTTACATAAATCATACTTTCCAACCTGAAGAAAATGTTTACAAACATAGCTCTAGGAATCACTTATAAGTTTATCCTGAATACTCATTTGACCAAATTCAAGGGTTGGAATAAGGTTGGAGAAGTTCATTGTGAAATTCAGCTGTGGAAGAGTTGATGTATCAACAAGGGTGATTGAGTGCACAGGGACCTGAGAATTTGTTAGAGCTAGTTTCAGACATAAACTAGAAGCTATATATATGACCATTCAGGTGGCATTGTTATCAAAAATTGATCTAACCCCCGCCCCCCCCCCCTCCAAAGTGTAAAATTACTCCAAACACCCTAGTTTATGTCCAAAACTAGCTCTAACAAATTCTCAGGTCCCTGTGGTCGGGTGGTGCAGTGAAAGGGCACTTGTCTTTCACCAAGGCGCTAAAAGATGCAGGATCACCTACCGGACCATGTGGGTCATGTGGGTTTTCTCCAGGTACTCCAGTTTCCTCCAACGCTCAGACCATGACGGCCAACATCTTAACAAATGGTTTGTTTCATATTTTTTCTCTCTAAATGGTATCACAGATTAACATGAATACTAAACAGAATAAAAACACATTGTATATTTGTTTTATAGATTTATTCAATAATTTTATACTGTATATAAATTTCAATAAACGGAGAAAAAAATATGCATTTTAATTAAAGCATTTGACTCTCATCCACGCCCCCAAAACATTCTTTTCTGTATTACAGAATTAAAAATTGGTTTAACAATTCTAAACCAACTGCTTCTTATACATACAAAAGTATATTTAACCAAACCTGTACCTACAATATACATTAATAAATTAACAAAAAAAAAAAGATACACGAATAACCACATCAAATGTAAATGGATTAATCTCAACACAATATGACTAGCTTTATTATGAGGTTGTATTAAAAATCATTTACATTGACTTCAAATAAAACAATATTCAATAATAAACGAGAAAATAAATCAGGTTTCAAGTGATTATCTTAAAAATCAATTAATGAATGTTTTTTTTTTCATTTTTGAAACAAAATTTCCCAATTTTGTTCTACATCAAAAATTATGCAAGTTGTTTTGATCATATTTTATTTAAAATAAAATTGTGGGTACATGTACTTGAACAAACTCATTCACCCCCTAAAAACACATTTGAACACTTCCATAATTCAAAAGAGCGAATAATTCTTTAGGAAATATTTCTTGGGTGAATGACTTGACAAGTTTAAGATAAATCATTAGTTGAATTATCAACACTGATATTAATTAATTAAATAACTTAATACAACAAATACATACCTTGTATACAAAAATAGAGAAACTTGTAATTACAATAAATAGTTGTTTGTAGGAGGTTTTGATTGGGGAAACTTTTGTTTAGTGTATATATATAAAAAAAAAATTATAATATTTTTACCGGCAAATACTGCAGACTTTTAAACTGTGATAACATTAGGTAAAGAATACATTTAAGGTATATAGTGTTCACTTGTGTCAGGTAATTTGTAGAACGGGTAAAAATTGTTCATAATCAGGATTATTTTCAAAGTGCACAGGAGCAAAATATACAATGGAATTAGGAAAGTAATGAACACACAAGGAGATTTGAAGATTAATTCAATAAAGTCTTTGTGGAATGAAATGAAATGAATATTATATGGCATAAACAGTTGTATGAATACCGGAATGTTTGTAGGAATAACTGGTGTAGCAATTTGCTCATCTCGGCACATAATGACATTGATGTTAAGATTCCAAGTCCAAAAGTTATTTCATATCTTCTGGAAGTCTAAAAGCTTTTTCATATCTATAGTGCAAACTAGTTGCTGCTCTAGATTTTTTCTATTCAAACAGTGTTACACCATATACCAATGAAAGGAATGGAATTCATTATCAAGATTTAATAAAAAAAAAAAAAATATTATCTAAAGATTAATTTCAAAATAATATTTCTGATGCCTTTCAGAGACTTAAAAGTGAATACAATGGAGATCAATACATTTGTTTAAATCACTTGATGATGTGAAAATTATTATAACAGATAAAAAAAAAAAATTGCACTTTCACGGAATTCTTTGATTGTAGACGGGAGACATATTGTAGAATATTCTAAGGAATGACTGAGTTTGACAACAATTCAAAATCGGGAGGGAATTAGATTTTCCTGTGATTGCACAGGTATAAAACAAAATAATTAACAATAGTTATAAAAAAGACAATGGTAACAAACATGTTTATATTATATAATATGTACTGACAATAGATAATACAGGTAGGTAACGATACTAAATATAGCACTGCTATAAACTGTATCTACAAAACACTACTGGTCCTTTTTTTCGCAGGTCCAGTTCCTAAGAAAAAAAAACCCTGGGTTTTTTCCCCATTTGTTTTCCAGACATAAATTGAAATTTTCATCAAAACATCAAGCTATTTTGGAATAATTATAATTCGCAATAGCTGGCATACAAATTCCTACATGTAATTTTTGTTGTCAAAATATTGATTCAAGATGAAATTTTGGTTAATTTTAATTTTTGACTTTACATTTATCAGATGAAAACATCAATGTATTGTTTGCTGTATTTGTCATTATAATTTTGTTTTACACCGATGTCGGAGCTACCATACACCTTGTCTTAATACTGGCAGTCTGTTACCACAGCCCTGCAAGGCATACATCTCAAGCAGCAGGTGTTCGTTTAATGTCCACAGCGAGACAGGTAAAAATGACAGCGTTTCACAGGTGCATAATCAATAGTGACAATTTAACGCCGGCTTATTTAATGACAATTTACATATTAAAAACACTGCAAGAAGACAATTGTTACGAAAAGGTGGATTGGCAATTATTGACTAGGTTAAACATTGTAGACAGGTAGATGGAGTTGAGCTGTGTTTGTTAACGAGATAAAAGTGGCCCTTGTATATAGGTAAGACAACTATGGATGAGAAGGGAATCGGTGGAAAAGGTTGTTCATATAATTATTAGGTAGAGGGGGTTAGGGTTCCATGTTCCATTGGGGGCTGGATTGAAAAGGGGTCCTATGACATTAAAGCAGGGGTATGGAGTTCAAATTAACCCATTCACCCCTAAAAGCATTTTTTGGACCTTTCCAAATCAATCTATGGGCAAGCCCAGTTTTTAGATATGTAGGGGTGTAAGTTTGGTCACGAATGAGTGGCATATATGAGTAAATTGGGAGGGACTTGGGGAAAAATATATAAACAAATAAACAAACAAGGGAATCAAGGGATGATAGAGAGGGAGTAAGATGCTGAGAATTTGTTGTGGATCGAGGGGGGGGGGGGGGGCATTTCAAGGGTAAAGAGTTTCAGATGGGACAATGGTGGTGAATAAGGATATGTTTTGGGGAGGAGAGGCGAGAAGGAGTTTGAAAACAGCTCAACAATTTCATATCAAGTAGCTTGCTGCAGTTTTGTGGGGAGGGGATCGTGAAATGGTGAGGAGGGGGGGGGGGGGGGGGGGGTATCAGGGGAGCTCTTGCTGGACTATAGCCACAGCTGTCCCTGCCACAGGATGACCCCTGGTCAGTTATAATCTACAGGTAGTTGATGTATCATAACTTTTAATAGGAAAACAACATACATGTAGGGCGAGGAGGTGGTTTAAAACCCTACACAATTATATAGGTTTCTCTTTCATCAAAACCTTCAACACATACACACACAAATCACAAAAAGTTCAAATCTACATCTTCCCTTTAAGCAATGAATGTTTTACCAAATGTTGTTTGTTAGCAATAGCAGTATGTGTTATACGACTGTAACAACATTTGCTAAAACTTTCCGTACTTATATTTACATTTCGATCAAAATTAATTATTGTGCTTTAATTCTTTAGTTATTTCGAACAGTTTTTGAATAGCAAATCAAGTGGTACTGAGATAACACTGAAATTGATGACGTCACAATAAAGATTGATGATGTCACTATAGCAAATGTTGTTACAGCCTCATAATAATATTTGCCCTCACAATGCATTACAATGGAAAAATACAGAGGAAATGTATAATAAATATTGTAAAGTATATTTCACTGCCAATCATAAACTTTTCACACATAAATAACACTATCATAGAGAACTATCTCACAAAAATCATCCTGATTTCTATATCTATAATATTCTGTGTTGGTTTTACTTATTATAAATCTTATTCTTAATACAAACTTACTTGATAATCTCAATTATTATTTCTCAAATTTGCATTAAATTTTCTCCATTCTCAATTTCTGAGCAGTCTTATAATATTATAATGAAAAAGAATATTCCATTCTGAGAAATATATACATTACTGATTCAAACTATGTCAGATTTTGAACCAAACGAAGTAACAGTACTCCATAACAACGATAATACGAACTCATATACAGAGATATTTTAAACACTGTTTGTTCTCATACTCGCAATTGAAACAAAAATCCAATACAATACTTCAAAAGTGGTTCATAATGATAAATTGTTTTTGCAGATATATGTAAATCTAAAATCAAAATTAAAACATTGACAAAAGTATTTGCAGAGATAATGGAATGTTGCTATATATATATATATATACACAGTCTGTACATGTTCAAAACTCGCGTGCCTTTCTTGCAATGCTGATATCAATAAATCTTTTTGCTTTGATCCATGACTGGTCATTGTAGAGTGTCATTTTATGTTTATTTATGTGATTTTTCTTTTTGTTTGTATTTACACATAACAACAAATAGTATGAACTACTGTTACCCTTGATGAGATCAGTAACAATCGCCACAGCAACTCAATTTGCTATCTCCATGACAACACATTTTGCTGGATATCCTTGAAGCCCAGCTGAAACTGATTAATAAGGAACAAGCTTAAGCCCTTCCTACAATGGTTTCTTTTTGGTAATATCATTCGATCAATGAAATGTATAAAAATGAGGATTATTTTTTCAATCATTAAAATTTGTAAAGAATGATTTTTAATGAGATACTTTTTTTTTGGTTTGTTACACATATACAACAAATGTTGTTGGTTTTTGCTATGGAATGTGTGATAGACATATCATGTATACATTATCTTATCTAATATATCTGTACATCTTCATAACACCTATCACAACCATGTCCATTTGCTGAAGAAACTGCGGTGACCATGACAACCATCTATTTCTGGGATGGTGGTAACCAAGACAACCATCTTATTCTGAGATGGTGGTAACCAAGACAACCATTTGTTAGTGAGATGGCCTAGACTATGTCTTGAAATCTGTCTCCGATTTAACAGGACAGCATGACATCACCTTGTCAATGTATGGTCACATGACATGATGGACAGCGGTCACTGTTGATGACATACGTCAGTGGTCACATGACTCCATGTATCACATGACCTCTAAGTTTTGCTGTCATGAGTCAATGAAAACATGACCCACGTCAGATTGTCACGAGTCAGTAATCACATGACCCCAAGTTGTCATAAGTCAATATGACCTCGGTGAACCAACAGTAATTGTTCGCCTCTCTCGAAGTTGCTGCCAGGAAAAAATCTCTGATCACATGACCTAAAATTGTTGACTAGACAGTGTATGATCACATGACCAGTTGTCCGATGACGATAAAGTCACGGATAACAAGATGGCGAAAAGTCACTGATCACATGTCACTAAGTTGATCCATCCAGTTGGGAGACTTGAAGTACTCGGGGAGGGTGTCATCGAGTCGGGCGATCACTTTGTAGATTGACTTTTTCCAGGAGGGTTCATTATCTTTACAAGCTACGATAGATTTGTAGAACTCACGCAGCGTTGCTTGCACCACTAGGCGGAAACTCTCTGGAACCTGCAACAGATAAATGAGAGGGAAAAGTTAAAAATTTGTGTGTTAGTTAAAAAAAAAATCTTAAAAGTGCAAAAAAAATTGTACAGTGACATTTTTTTTTATGTCTGGAGAACAAAATTGTGATCCTTTTGCCCTTTTATGATGTATTCATCAATCGTAATTAGTGTACTTTTAAATATATACTGAAAAAAGATACAGAAACACAACCTCTTTATAAGAAGAAACACATATATAAAGATGAGAGAAAAATAAAAAAAAAACCTGGTGAAGACCTATACATTTCAGTGTTCCATTTACAGTACCGGTATATATACAATGTATAACATGTATAGAATCAATGGTAGAAAACGAGAATTAATGGAACAATTTTTATACTCGGGGAGCAAGACAGTTGCATGTCTGCGGAGGATTTGTTTTACTTTCCCCCATAATCCCCCAATGAGAGTACGGGTCCGTATCGCGGTTTGTAAGCCCACTGATTTGCACAACTGTCATTAAGATACGTAAGCTTTCTGACTTGGCATTCCTTGTTGCTGTTAAGAAGGATTTACTTGGAATCTTCTTGCCAATATACCATAACAAGCGTGTGACAAGTTAAGTCGAATTACGTCTTCTCCACTACACATAAGATGGTGATGCAGACATCCATCCATTGACTTAGCACATCAACATGCTAATTTCTCATATTCTGACGGACCGTTTGTCCAAAAGCCAATCATTAGTGAAGAAATTCACATACAAAATGGACCTTTTATAACACAAAGAAAATTCTGTGTAATGGAGTTTCAAATCCCCATCTCCAAAAGAGCAGAAACGCTGACCTTCTATATTGTGTAACCGATAGCATCGCACAAAATGGACGAATTCTAATCCTTTGCATTCTGCTTGCCTGCACCAACTGTAGGATGGATTGAGGCCACAGTGATGGTCTAACGGGCCCGAGAATACGCAATATTGAAATGAGACCCTCATTGATAGACAGGCAAGACATCGGAGCTAGTGCGGACGGAAAGCCAGGAGTTTGTGAGAGATATTCCTAGCTAATCAGACAATGTAGAATGGGAGATTAGAGTGGACGTGCCGAAACATCCAGTCTTGACTTGTGAAGGCGATGGATCTGTATCAATACTGCAAGACACTAAGACAGTCAATACGCAATACCAGACATTCCTTATCAAGAAGTCTCAAGCAAATAAATAGCCAAACAGTGAACAGGCATTTGATAATTTGCAATCAAAACTATAATTAACCTCATCAGGAATCATCTGCTTCTTCGTTATAAAGAAACCAATAGCCAAACAGTGTAAAAGGCGTTTGATAATTTGCAATCAAAACTATAATTAACCTCATCAGAAATCGTCTGCTTCTTTGTCATAAAGAAACAACAAAGTGTTTATAGAGCATATATGCCATGAATTGATAAAAAAGATGTATATGTTCTGTTTTCAAAGACAGAACTGATGATTTTTATCTCTTACAGCAAATAAATCTATCTACGTCAGAGTCTTATACTGGGCCTAGACACCAGAAATATGTCACGCTTGGTCGGCTACATGTTTAATGACCATCAGCTAAGTTGGCGAAAGTGTTGACGCGTGCTTATCTGTGTGCCCTATCTCTCCCTTTCTCCCGTTTTACTGCGAATAAAACATGAGGAGTTCTGTACACACCCGAGTGACCAGTCATCAGATGAAGATGGGGAGGGCTTCACAAGGCGGGCGGTAGATAGAACGGCCGTATAAAAGCATCTGCTGCTCCATCACGCGTCTGCTCGCTCGGGCGGTCAGGCAAGTGACAATTCCTTGCCTTGATGATCGGATGAGGAATCAGCGCCCAGAATCCATTTGATCAGGCAGCCATTTACATCAGGCTACAAAATCTCACTATCGTGCCAAATTAATAAAGCAGAATACCATGGTGGAACCATTTGGAGCCGGTGAACAAAGCTGACGACAGCTATTTGTAAGCAAAGTGTGTTGTATTGATAGGGAGATAGTTCGGCATAGGTGGACAACATCCCTATAGAAATTCAGAAAAAATGAATGACATTTTAATGTCACTTTCTGCCAATATGAAACAAGCCTAGCATGAAGATTTGAAGAACGCATTAAGAACGATGACACTGATAGGTTGTCTCCCCCTATATTGTATACATATTAAGTCCATATTCAGACCCGACTGCGTCCCCCGGGACGTATCAAAGTGATTTCTGTGAGCATTTTCCGCATGCAGTCATATTGACATTGTCTTCTAGAACAAGCTAACACACCAACTTCAATCCAATTAATTGTGTCTGCAGTGTGGTTCCTGATCATTTCTTCTGGTGTATGACAAATACATTTTTAGGTATTTGATGATAAAATCTCGCTGTAATTATTGTCTGAGAAATATCGGCTCTCCCATCAGAACGGGACTGGTGCTGTATCATGGCAAGTCTCGAGAGACGCCAAATGAGGAGAATAAATGTAACAAAGGATAAGATGAACCTTACTCTAGTCAACCCCACCACGCCACAGCAACGAGTCTTTCAAGTAGATTGAAAAGTTATTCCCGGCGGGTTACAGATAGCAATATTAATATACTTGAAGTAAACAGGCATTAGTTAATTGTATCATCTTAGCTATAATTTGGATATTGATAAGGGTCCATGGGTTGATATGAAATTTCTTCACAGAAGTTACAGACACTGCGGAAGTTGCATCATGGGAGTGCTATATCAATTATAGATGAGGGTTTCGTTAGAAGCTAATGCTTTTCAATAAACACCAAGCAAGGCGGGACCACAAAGTGTCGTGTTTGTACGGCGAAGTGGAACTCTTTTTGCATGGGAGGTGATTCATGGTCGAAGTCTGCGCTCGCTCGATGTGTCAATTTTATTTGAACAACTTACCGACAAATGCAATGAAATTCCTTTTTGAGTGTGTTGCTAATTAATTAGATGTCATTCGGCAATCTATCTTTGCATTCCCTCAAGACTGCCGACTTGATAATATGGAGACTGAAATTCCTGCAAGATGCCGCGGAGATGAGGACCGTCATCTGTGACATCGCCTCTGTCTAATACACCACAATACACAAGGTGACAATTCAAATTTTCATTGAACATCCTACTCCGGCAATATGTTTTGTTTCACTGCCGATAGATAGTTTCGTGTCTTCTTCACTGCTCTATGTTAGAGTGATTCCAATGATAAAACACAATAAAAAGCAAGTAATAACGACAGTTGAGTTTGGCATTTGAAAAAAAATATTGTATCCACCCAATGGTATGGAAAGTTGTTCGAGAATTAAAACCAAAGCGGCGTATACGAACCTCAATTTGGTTGTTGCGGTTGTAGTGAAGATTCAGCACACGGTAAAGCTCAGAGTCAGTCGTCACAGTGAGGTCGTCGGGATGTTTGCATCCTTCACCGATTGACTGCCGGGCATATTTCTCCATTTGAATGTAGAAAAATTCTCTGAAAAGACATAAATTAAAGAAAAATTGTAAATTAAAGATTAAGAGATTTTCAAATTTATTTACAACACTTTTAGCAAATCAAAGATTTTATCACATTTGATTTTTATATAAGTAACAAGGTATCATATTCCTGTGTTTATATTTCTTTGTATCAAACTCGGCTTAATTTCTATCCTTTTTTCTTCTTCACTTGAGTTAAATAGGCAAAAAGATTTCTTGCTGGCCCCTTGGCCATATTGAGTACCCTAATTTTCCCTCATTTTCCTCTCTAGCTGACACAAACTATTTTTCTAATGACAGTAATTTATTCACGACATGCTGTCAACTGTCAGCAAGGACTCCGCCCACTGTTACTAACAGGTACCCCTCCTACCATTATAACCACAAGCACGCTTAACATAGAAATTAATTAAACAGGAGACAGGGGGGGGGGGGAGGGGTAGAAGGAATACAATGTTACTGAGTGTGTGTATTTACAAGGGCTGTGTGTATTTGGGAAGGGGAGGTTTAGGAACAGTATTAGGGCATGTTTTGGGGGAGGAGGAGGAGGAGGGGGATTACAGTGTTTGGGTGGGGAAAAGTTTATTTAATAAAAAAAAAATTTTTTGGAATGTAATAAATAATACTAGCTTGCCCTCATTTGGGATGGATTCCAAGCAGTTCCCTGTCTCGATTCACCTGCTTACCAGGTAATAAAAGGCATTCAGTGCCTGTCAGCAGTATCAATTAAAAATTTATGAAATGATTTATGTGATCTGTGATTTAGGGGTATTTTTTGAGAAATTCTATCTAATACATTAGCTAAGAAAAAACCCCAAAATACAAATGTATACTACAGAGATTTTCAAAGCAGCTTACATTTCTTTTAAAACATTCTTATTTATGCGTAAATGTTTAAATAAATGCACGCTTCATTCCACCATTTAAAATAAATACAGATAATTGGAATCGCCGCATGGAGACAGTATACTACTGAGATTTTCAAACAGCTTACATTCCTTTATAAAACATTCTTATTTACGTGTAAATGTTTAAATAAATGTACGCTTCATTCCACCATTTAAAATAAATACAGATAATTGGAATCGCCGCATGGAGACAGTATACTACTGAGATTTTCAAAACAGCTTACATTCCTTTTTAAAACATTCTTATTTACGTGTAAATGTTTAAATAAATGTACGCTTCATTCCACCATTTAAAATAAATACAGATAATTGGAATCGCTGCATGGAGACAGTCTTTTGTAAACAGCTTAGTGAACTCGGAGCTCATTAACATAAGCTTTCTCTAGTCGTAAATACCCTCGAGTAAATAAGATTAAATATTAGGTCATCTCCGCACAGGACAGGTGACTCCATATATGATTACTCATAACATTGACATTTATTTTTCTGAAACACAAGTAAAAGTTGCATGTGTGAGTCTCTATCCCCACAAGTCAACACGGCCATCACATATATGTGGGAAGGATTTTGTCACTAAACATCACACTAGGACAAATTAGCCGTCTAAGCCATCATCTGTGGGATGTAATCTGTCTTATAAGTAAGAGACTGTTGACAGAGAAGCGACTTAATTAACTGTCTACAAGATTAGGCCTATTGATTCAAATTACTGATACATTGTGGTATGTCTTGTTAGCTCGGCCAATAGGCCTAATTATACAACAGCCTTATTAGGGTCATTCGTTCCAGACTCCGTGTAGCTAGCTAGCTAATTCTGGTGGATCCACCTTCAAGATCACTAGCATACCTTATCTCTGATATCACTCGCAAATCAAACAGGTAAAATTCGTCACCAAAACAGAACATTCTAGGTACTTCTTGATTGATAAATTTAAACTATTGCTCCATATTTTCATGTCTATAATATTAATTATACGGTTGAAATCAATAAAACATAAGATCACTCTGAAGAATTTTTAAGTTAAAAGCATTTTATGTAAAATCAACTGTATGCTTGTATTACTGCATTATTAAGGAAAGATTGAAATCTTTCAGACACTAAAATTTCTACTCTGAAACTTATATATATTTAACCATATTTGCACTTAAACATCTAAAATAAAAGTTTAAACTAAGTCCATATTTGCGCTTAAACATATAAAGTATAAGTTTAAATTATGTCCATATTCGGGCTTAAAAATATTAAGTGAAACTTTTCTTCATCAACAACACCAAAGGAGATCGCATCATGTGGTTGGAATCAGCTCAAAGTGTTGAAAATGACACGGTCAATTAAAGTAAAATCTGTAATTTAAATAGCATAAATTAATTTGTCATATATTTTACAAAAGGGGTCCTTACACTCAGGTGCTGATAAAAGGCACTGACAGTCTTCATCATATATACATGTAATCGGCTAAACAGAAACTTGAAGTTCCATCTCTAAATCATACCAGTAAACCCTCCCTCATTAGGAGGGAGACTCCCTCATTTTGACAAAAATTTACCTCGACATCTCCCTCATTTAAGTCCAAACCCACAATCACTCAAAATCTACATCTTGTGGTCAAATGAGATCCTAAGTTACTGCAGGATATGTGTAATGACCATAATAGCTGTATCTGGATCAAATGAATACCTCCTGAAGTTATTTTGATACATAATAAGGGAAAGACAAATTGAGCAATGCAGTTTCAGTCGCGTTTCATGAACACTTTCTTCCTCATTGGAAATATGGAAAAAGGATGATCTCCCTTATTGGAGGTTTCAGAGGTTGACACATATGTAAATAATGTTTCAAAGTACATGTGCCACTAGGCGGTAAAACCTTTACAAACACCTGACTATACTGACACCTGACTTGATTGACACCTGTTACAAAGGTCATTCTGTAATTTACACTCTTGATGTTAATGTAATTTTTTTTTCTGCATTTAGCACATTCTTTTTCCATCCCCCCCCCCTTCACCCTTCAATCTTTCCATTGTTCTCTCTAGATATAAATGTGTAGAAACAATATGTGAACTTGGGACATTTAGCAAGGCCCAGGTGCTGACAAGTGTGTTTCCCTCCGTGAATCCCACAGTCTGGAAACAGATGTGTTTATTCTAGTTCTAAAACCATCTTCCTGCGTTTAAATGTTTTGTTTTAATTCCCCAAATATTTGTCTAACACTCGTAATGTTATTGCAGGATTCACAACACTCCAGTTCTCAGTTCAGTTCATAACAAACGCATGACCTTATAAGGAAAAAGAATATTTAAGAGTTTAAAACAGCAATGTTTCTGTCATATTGTGAGATTGGTATTTTTAATTTTTTTACCATCTAAACAAAATCTGGAATGCCATGTTTATCTTTATGTTAACTTTTTGCTCAACTTGTCACAATGTAAACTGAAGGTGCCACATTATTCAAAACATGAAATTTGAACAATAGATAAAGAGAAAGTAAACAATACCTGATTAGATAAACAAGATACTGCACTACTTCCCACTAGATAGCTACAGACCGGAAACTGCATTGTTAGCTTTTCCAATTAAAAACACTAAAAGGACATCACTTAAAATCATAATAGTTATTTACAGTGGTTTAACTTAAAACAAACTAATTTCATTCATTTGATATTATTAAATGTTTCACTTTTTTAAAAATTCTATAAATATTATCCAGTATCAGTTCATATAAATCATATCAAGCTTTTCAAAAAAAATCTCTGGGTACGTCTAATTTCGCCCATGAACAATTTACACAGATTATATACTCAGAGATATAACACTAGTTCATTGTAACTCAGACAATAGTCTACTCTTCTACAGTGTATTGATAGTACATTATTACATAAGCATAGGTAATTAAATAAAGCTTTATTTATTTATATTTAATAAATGCTAACGAAAATAACAAAATTAAAATTATCGAACAGAGCTTTGTTCACATTATTGTCTTCACAATAATAATAATAAAAAAAAATCTTTTTCTATTTCATCAAATGAATGGTTGTACATGTAAAAAGAAAAGAAAACGTATAAAAGAACATTACTTTGCCTAAATCTGACCTCCGATGATGTACTAGCTGACAGTATTGTGCCGATCGAGAGTACTTAGGATTTCTGGTATTTAAGTGTGTTTTAATGACAAAAACAAGTCTGTTTTTAACCTCTTTTAAAACCATTTACTTGTTTTAACTCTCGTCACCTCAAACGATGCGTTGATAAACATTTACAGATTTTAATTTGCTTCTTTTAAATGAAGCATATTGTTATAACAATAATAGCCAGTAATTACAGCCTGCACCACTTAAACCCTCCCGTCCCTCGATTGACTCCTATAGAAGACAAATCTCCATTTTACAAGAAAATTACACATCAGTTGCTGACAATTACAGGCTTGTCAATCTGAAGTGACGGTTACCGGGCTGAAAATGGTGGCCAGCTCGGCAGCTGTCACTCCGAGCTTGCTGGATTCCGATTAAGCGCTAAAGCTATCCGCCATTATTAGATTACACAAGATTGAGTGAAAGGTGTTTAACTAAATCTTGTGGCCACCATTGCCTTAGAGACTACCCTTAATGCCGCAGCCACGCCCACAATGGCCGCCAAGCCTCACCGAGCCGCGACTCATTTGCGTCGCCTGGTGATTGTCCCATCTCCCACTTGTTATTAATATCAAACTACTTAGCAGCTTGCCTATTCTGTGTCATCTCGATTCTTTTATCTTCCTGGGAGAAATGGCCGATTAATTTCAAGAGTACATTATCAATTATCAGGAATATCCATTTGAGAAAACCATTTTATACTTAATAGGAAATGATGTTGAGCTTCATTAAGATTATAAGGAAAGCAGTTATTTCATGAGTTTTATGCCATGATGTGGTGTAAACATAGCCCGGAGCAATATGTGCGTCTGAAATAGGAGTTCCGTTTTTATAGCCGTTGCAAGATACAAATTGCAAGTAGAGTGAAAAGACCATGTCGGAAAATGACAAAGTCAAAGAATCAGCAATCCGTCTAACATTATCACCAAGACAACTCACATTAAAGTTTCAATTATTCATGGCTATTAGTTAACGGTAATTCCTCTTCTCGGTCTAATTTGCCATCTAAATTTATTGCATCATTCAAATTATTCGGAAAAGTAAAACCTTTCAAACTAAATAATTAATTTAGCCCTTAGCCTTATGCCTTTTGGTAGCCAGCGCAGCTCGATATTTTGTCTGTTGCTGAGTTAACTACAAGGAAACGGAAACTTTTTGCTAATTAAACACATACTGGTAAGATGTCCGCTTAACATGCAAGGTGAAGCTTTGTCTATCTTCCCACTTAATTTGATTTGCAAATTTACGAGAGTCTGAACAACATATCGAAATCGGTTCTGTTACAGCGGTGTCGACTTCATCTTTCCAATCTCACCAAGTCATCACCTTGACGAACAAGAATCTGATTTACCTGACAACAAACGAGTGTGCCGTGACCAGGTAAAAATCACCAATCACTTTCCCCGGCGATACCTGTTTAATATATTATCATGTCCTGTACATCAATGTATTAAATCATCGCCTTTTCCCCGTCATAATTGAGAAAAAATATTCAATACTTGATTAAATTAGAATATGTCCGTGAAAGATTGTTCCAAGACAAGTGATCGGGCGGTGTGGATTTTTTTTTTGATGACTGGAGTGTAGCCAAGCGTTTCTACACACAGCCTCGGCAGATAGGGTCGCTTGTTGACAAACTCATTATATGATAACAAAATGTTTTGATGTTGAATGATTGATAACTTAAAGTACATTTTTGCAAGTTCATATTTACCTTTGCCACTTGAAAGTGTTGGAATCAGGTTTGATGATCAGATGACCAAAGACATTGATTGATTTCTTTGTGATAAATCAAAAATCTTGTGCTTCGTACAAAATTAATTTCGACACAATTTTTTTATATAAGTTATTGAAACACATATTCACGATGCCATAAATTTTCAATAGGTAAAAAAATAAATCATCAACTTTGTTTATCAAAGCTGTTTGCTCAATTAATCTGATAGTCATTTAATAGCTGAACAGCAACAATTTTAGCTATTGTTAAAATTCTTTGTTAAATTAGGCTTTCCTTTCTTTTCTTTTTCTAGAATGTAGAATCAACTCAATTGAGGGTGACAATTCGACCTCAAAATCAGTTTTGCCTTTTTATTAAATCTGATAATTATTGTTATCAATACCGGTTGTAATTGTTCCATTTTCTTTCGAGATAAATCTTGAAAGCCGTAGTGAGACATTAAAGCTATTGAGGAGGGTTTCAGTGGTATGAAGTACAGTATAACATTACAGAAATCTTTTGTAAGGCCCCTTCATAAAGCCCCTTCCTAGCCTCCTCTCCTGCTTTGTGCCAACATCACACTGTTTTCTTGTCCATTTTGCCATTCAACCCTTATTAAATTTCATCATGTTCATCTTTAATTAGTCACAGTTCCGCAACCAAACAAACCAACTGCCATATTTTTCTCGGTTCCCTCATTCAATCAATTATCATGTGTCGTTTTAACCCCTGTTTTTATACAGCCAATTGTAATTATGGGATGTCTAATTCGTATAACAAAGGATATTTAATAAATTCCAGCTTGCTGGCCTGTTTCCGTCACATGACGAAGAGGTGAAGTTGGCCGAGGGGTGAGCGACTGTCCCCTGTCATCTCCGATACTTCCACGTTCACACTCGCCAGATGACAGTTTATCCTACTGTATGTGACCAATTTTACATAGCCTTTGCATGTCTCTAACTCTTGTATTGGTGATTCCTATTATTTCTAAATTGGGCATGAAATTTTCCTTGCAATAATCGCTTCTCCGGCAGTCAATTTCCTTGAGAGTGGAGGCCAATTTTCCCCTCCGTGATATATCTAATGATATAATTTGAGAAACGAGAGGCTTTATGAGTGACAATAATTGGTCCATTTTCTCCAAGGCTTGGGATTTGATCCAAAATATGCTAAGATAACATAAATTGTTAGTGGCTAGATAAGGTATTAAAACCAGAAGGCTAATATTCTATTGGTGGGTAATAGCTCCCTCTAAACGATGCTAGCTGGCTGATGTATGGAGGTTTAAATGTCAAACGTTGCAAGCTGACTACAAGACAAGTGAAATCTGTTGCCTGCGACTTCCCAGGGAGGTTGGGGCCCCATCATCATCATCATCATCACCCATAATTTGGGGAATCCAGGATTATTCGTCATCTATCACCCCATTTCCCCGAGCTGGGTCTTATAGTCGCTGACAGAAGTGTTAAAAATGAAAAGTTGCTCTCATAAGACACAATAGCTTGTATAACTTGGCGGTTATCTCGGCCCATATCAACGACACTCTATCTGATCAATGCGCCAAGAACTGAAATATTCTTTTAAGTATTCTCGCAAAACTTTGTTCTAATAATGAAACCGAGGGTAAAAAAGTTCCTTTGCATAGCATTTATATCCCCAAACGTAGGTTGGTGCTGATTTATTTTGTAATTGTTTTCGCTGAGAAGATTGGAAGTTTCTACTGTAAACAAACACTTTACAATGCCTAACAATGGGGAGCCCCGCTTAATGGCAGATTAAATTTCAGACAATGAAAAGTTGAATCACCGATGATTCGAGCTAAGACTTTAATTCCTGTCACCAATCTGTTGTGAGCAATTAAGGAAATTGATAAACTTGCGGAGAAACTGATTACACTATTAATCAGACAGTCTGGCCGGGGACTCGTAACAGACACTAGATGCCGACTAGCAGGAGAGATTAATTGCAGTGACACAGCGCCATGTTGGCACGAAGAAATGATTCTTCATTATATAAATGTCATATTTCAACAGTCCATAATAGTGTTTTTTATTGGGCTAACTTGAGTTTCCTGTTTACATGACTAGACCTCTATCCATCTCCCGTCCCCACCTCCTCCCCCCTATTGTTGTGTCCCATCACTACATCCCCCCCCCCACACACACAATATTCTATACCCTGCTCCCCTTCCGATTTCCAGCTCAGACTTACTCCCTTCATGTCTCTGTCTGTGCCTCTCTCTCCTCTCTCATACATTGTTTGCTTCCCTTGATTCCTTCTCACATTTATGCATATTTTGATATTCCTTCTTTTCTTCTTCCTACCTTTATATTTCTCATCCCTTTTGCTCTCTCACCCACTGTCATTCACTAAATTCTCTAAGCTTTCTTTCAGGTCTTTCTAAATGTATCACTTCTTTCTAAACATGTTTTGACCCATTTCCAGTCAATATCATTTTCCCCTCCCTGTGCTTTACCCCCCCCCCCCTCCCTCCCTCTCCTCTCCCGCTCCCCAGGTTTCAGGTCTATATCAGGGTCTGTGACAGTAACATTAGACCTTGGTCGAATATTTCACACAAGATGCTAACATTACACACCGTTTAGGTGGGTAATCTGACCTGGTCTTTGTTGTGAATTAAACCCACGATTATAATTCCAATATTTTTTGGGGTTAATTTGAAAAAAAAAAGATCAAATTATCATCGCAATTATTCTTTACTTTAATGTGCTTTTTTACAGTGCGAAAGCTGCCGCAGCGAAAAAGTAGTGAAATTCAAACTTCGCCTGGAGCAGGATTAAAAATGTATGGTAAAGAATAGTAATTAAGAGACATTCAATCTTCCCCCCATATGTGACCATCACCTAACATCCCAGATATAATGTTAGACCTGACAAATGTGTTTTTTATATACAACAGCAGGTGTTTTTCGAGAATCTCCCTGTGACAGATCTTATAGTGCATTATCATCTTACCTACCACAAACCCATCACATTCTATTTATCCCACCTTCGGGGGGGGAGCAACAATTCATGATATTAAATTACAGTATATTCATTGAATTTTGAAGAAATTTATTTACAAGTCGGATCAAAGGCAGCATGCCCATAATGATTCTATGGATTCTGTGCATATATCTCAACACTCCACAAGTCTCTATACTAAACAGTAGTCAAACCTGTTATAAAGGACACCTCTATATATACAGGATGCTTGTCTATAAAGGACAGACTCATCAGACCCACTCAGTGTAATTTACTATATAATTGACCTCTGTATAAAGGACACCTGTCTATAAAGGACAGACTCATCAGACCCACTCAGTGTAATTTACTATATATACTTGACCTCTGTATAAAGGACAGACTCATCAGATCTGCTCATTGTAATTTTACTTTATAATTGACCTCTGTATAAAGGACACCTGTCTATAAAGGACAGACTCATCAGACCCACTCAGTGTAATTCACTATATATACTTGACCTCTGTATAAAGGACAGACTCATCAGATCTGCTCATTGTAATTTTACTTTATAATTGACCTCTGTATAAAGGACACCTGTCTATAAAGGACAGACTCATCAGTCCCACTCAGTGTAATTTACTATATAATTGACCTCTGTATAAAGGACACCTGTCTATAAAGGACAGACTCATCAGACCCACTCAGTGTAATTTACTATATAATTGACCTTTGTATAAAGGACACCTGTCTATAAAGGACAGACTCATCAGACCCACTCAGTGTAATTAACTATATACAATGTACTTGACCTCTGTATAAAGGACACCTGTCTAGAAAGGACATTTTTACTCTGTCCCTTGGGTGTCCTTTGTAGACAGGTTTGACTGTAAATACAAACACTAGTTACAAATTTGCGGAGATGAAAACAGCCAATTGTAAAAAAAGGAGGAAAATCCACATTTCGAAGGGGTTTTAATGGGAAATTTGAATAATTAACATTACAGCAAAATTATCAAAAAGGAAGGATTCCTCCTTTTGGATGAGGATTTTCACCCCTGAACTTGAAAGACAGTACAATAGAAAGTCGGAGAAACAATCGAAACAATCGTGAAAATAAGTAGTCACTAAAATGTTCGTAGTATCAGGCCTCGAGCTGACAACTGTAAAATACAAAGCCTTTGTACTTGATCTAGATAATGAAAGAAGATTTTCCAGAGACGATTTAATTTCTCTAATGCAGTATTTGTAATGTATCTCGGTCCTGACTAGATGTCATCAAGCTTTGAAGTAGGTGTGTATCTATCACGTATCGTTCCGATGCGTGCACACCAGAAATTTTTCTCCATTTCCTTGAAATTTAGTTTTTGGCGTGTGCATACAAGATAATTTTTTTTTGTTGCCTCAAGAAAACTCTGTTTTTTGATATGGCTGATAGGGTTTGCACAAATTGTCCTACAATTGTGTGAATAATTTATTCAGAACAACAGAGGCCTAACTGTGGCCACTCCCATTAATGAGTGTGTTTGGTAGATAGGCCGCATAAGAGCTGAGACAAATGTCTTCCAATCACTTAGCGACAGCCCGCACTGTAATTGATCATCGGGACCGCTGTATAATTCATTGCTTCTGACTTTCATCCTCTACCTCTGAAGTGCATTAAAGAAATGACATCATCAAAATTTTATGTCCGATATATTACAGGCGACAAGAAAATTCATGTCGAAACTCAAGCCATATTGAAACGTAGACTACAATTGTATCAGTGAAGTCTTCGGGCTGTTTCAGGGTACAAAAAAAACTCCTTTGGGTATTGAAAGATAACAAAATGTATCAATTTCTTATCTGATATTGATCAAGGAAATTGACTGATTACAACAAGACTCTATCTAATATTACTACCTCCACGGTAAGGTATCTATATCATAAATCATTCAGAACTCTTTACACTATCATTACTGAGCTGTGGCACATTTGGAAATAATACTGGAAAACTTGTTGACCCTCAAACATTGCTGATTGCATTTTCTCCGCATTCTTAAGCTTCTAGCCATACAATCACTTGTATCTTTGCAACCCTGCCTTCCTTAATTAATATTTCTCATCCGAGCCCCGCAAAGTATGGTTTTATTGTTAAAAATTATTTCTCAAAAGTTTAGATCAAGTCAATCTTAACAAATTACTTTTTCTACACTTGGTTAATGTTTTTGGTAGTAGTACTGGTATATTTAACATCTCTGCTTCGTTCTTCATCTTCCACATCTATGCTTCCCTCATCAGCCTCTCAAATCTATAACCTATCAGGAATATTGACAGTAAAATGTGTCATTTGCTTTCTCAAGTGTGACGATGGCTATATGGCATCTTTCATAAATAAATAAGACATATATATAATGTTATCCTGATAGGTCTTGGATACTGGAGGAAAGTCTCGGCCCACACATATATAACTCTTATGGTGCTAACAATATGCATCGGATCAATCTTTCATGATTTGTGTCCCATCTCTTTATCCAGTTGTCGGATCAATATTGCGATGTTTAACTTCTTAAGCTATGTAAATGTTACCTGATCAATGGAAACACAACAGAAGAAGCAGAGGTAAAAAGTGGACACAAACCTAATGACATTACGTTGAGAGCCCCCAGCCCTTCACTGACAAGAAAACTGATACCATAGTAACCAATTAGCGGTAAGCAATTTGTGATTCTACTCAAACAGTCCGGAATCAATACAGACATTTTCTGTTTAATTTGGTCCATTGTGTGGAGTCTCGAGCGTCAAGTGTTTGCCAAAGTCGTTAGAACGCCCCATCACACCATAACTTCGACGAAAATCTTGTTTATATTCTATTGCTTTTAACGCAGATACTTCTTGAAACCACACTTTACGTACTGTAATTGTTTTCTATCGGATCGTTTTATAACTTTTAGCAATAACATCTTGTTAAATCCTTTGCTTAAAGCATGTAGCTGTTATTATGACACATATTCATATTTCTTATGACCACGCTATCTACCCTCGTCATCCTGAAAACATGAGAAAATATCGCGTTCCATCTATTGATTTTAATATATTTCTTCGGCATCATCTCAAAACTTCATTACAATTCCGTTTTAGAATTCATAACTTTTACAGAAATTCTCACTGTCAGTGTCTTGAAGCATGTTAATATCACAATGATTAGAATCACAAAATAAAAGGCAAATCTATCCTAAATAGAAGTCTAAAAATAAAAAAAAGAAATGTGGCAATTTTTATATTCGGACTTTTAAGGATGTCAGTCCCTCTGCACTGTGGTTTTTATTTTATACAGTACCGGTAATTAACTTTGATTTAGATTACGATTTAATATATCCTTAATGTATAGTTATATGTATTTGTTGACAACAAAAGTCTCTTAAAATATGCACTCTTTCTGCAGGATTAAGGTAGCATAACAAGAGTTAGAGAAATAATATTTTTTTACGCTAACCCAAATCTGATGTAAAAACAACTACAAAGTGGTGCAGTTGAAATCAAGCAAGAGAAAGAGAAAAAGGACAAACTATCACAGCAGAAGTTGATTAAATGTTGCAAGAAAAGATGATAATTTTGGGGAAAAAACATAAAATAAAGAGAATTCTCTTACCTGAAGTTGCTGAACCACTTGACAAGCTGGGCGGTGTTGTTCTTGTTGAATTTTACGTCTGGGAAGTAGATCTTGAGGATGGCAGAACTTGGGTAGCGGACGTAGAAAAACATCAGTTTGGCTTTCCTCAGGTGCATCGGCGTCAATGTACTGGTGTATACAGAGTTAAGGCAAAAACTTTCGAAACTCCAAACGACTAGATCATTCAATCTCATTGATTATAATTGTAATTTTGTTATTTAACAATATCGATAAATGCTGGAAACGTAAATCTGCGTGATCATACAGAAAAATATTTCAATCTTTCAACATAAGATAAATGCTGTTGTAGATATTTCTTTTCAAAGATTTTATTAACTTATAAAGTGGGGGAGTGGGCGGGGGAGAGAGTGTTAGTTTTTAGTGGGGGGGGGGGGGGGGGGGGGGGGGGGGGGGGGAGGGTAGTTTTTAGGATGGATTAATATTCATAATCAGGGACAAATACTGTATGGAGGCGGGGAGGGGGGGGGGGTGGATCAAGTTATAGTTTGAGGATGGAGTATTAATTATATTTTATCATGCAGGGATATGACACTGTAGAAAAATATGGATAATATATGTTCTATGAAGATAATCTGAGTCTTTGTATAACTGGTCTTATGGCTCCCCTTCACCTCACACCCATTCTACATAATTAATATTACAGAGGTTGAAAACTGAGACAAACCCACACAGCATGTCATCAAGAATGAAGTAATCGGTCTTAATGCAGAGACAGTGGACAGGAGATGGCTGTGCTATCACCAGATAGACACTGGCTGGGTTTACTGACCTCAATAAAACCTTCTTCAAGGTCAAATCTGTTATCTGTTCCTACCACCAACTTATGTATGTATATGTATTGTTGACGAACTTCCTTGTACACAAATATACAAACAAACGAAATGTACAGTTAAACACTTGTCGTTCAGGAAGCTATCCTTTAAATGTGACTTTGAAATATTTCTGGATAAGATAATGGCTATCGATTATTTAGTACAGTATATAAGTATATAGATTATACAGTGGATTCCACTTAATATCATCCCTGTTAATATCATATTCCTCTTTATATCATGTTTTTCCAACTTAGCACCATTTTTCCCTCTATATAATCTATGTATTATTTTATTTGGTTAATATAATGTATTTTGAGGTGAATTCCTCTTAATATCATGTTTTTTTAACCAATCACATAGAGTATCCAGAAAATGATGTCATTTCCACTGATTTCAGATACAACCTACTTATGGAGATTGGAAATGCACTAGATTTCGTGAAATCAACATGTTCCTGTTAATGTCACATTCCTGTTAATATCATGTTTTTTTCTGACAAATGTAACATGATATAAAGAGGAATGTACTGTATATTCAGGTAAATTTCTCCTTACTCCATGACAAAAATTATTGTCAAAAACATGATGCATCCGGTAGAAAAAACCATCTGTAATGATTTTCCAGGATTTGATACATTCTTAAGTCAGATCAATATTGATTAATTACAAGTAAAATCTATTTCAAATGATCAACTCCATAAGTTAGAAAGAATTCCACGGTAACTCCTTTAAGACACTAGCTCTCACATTAATCAGAACATTTAGTCTGAAACATTATCATTCCATTTACTCATTCACCCCTGAAGACACATTTGAACTCTTCCAATTCAAATGCTGGAATAGTTCATTATGAAATTTCAGGGGTGAATAATTTAACCAAAATATCCAATTCTCTAATTACACTTTAGAAAATATTTAAAACAATAAAATTACATCAGATACTATATTGTTCATTATTGTCTAATTTATCAATTTTCAATCATTCATCTTATGCTTACAAATACTGAAATGTTTATCTTTGAATGTTCCCTGATGTTTTATATGATACACTTCTGTAGCTCTGTATTTTGTCACATTATCTGGCATCTAAAAAGTGTTTTTGAAAAATATGACACACTTCTGAATATATAATTCATGGCAAGTTTCAAGCATAAAAAGGGAATGAAAATATTATGAGGTTCAGACAGGCTTTTAGTAGTAAAATCCAACATTTTCTTATTATCGACAAGTTCAGAGCTCTATGTGATGAGTTCTTGAAGGTTTTGTGCTAAAATTGGTAATGAACTTCACCGATCCGTAGATGGAAGATGATAAAGGTGGTTATATCCAGTTTCTATTGTTAACATGAGGACACATTTAATAATTTGTGTGTCCCAGTCATCGTTTCCATCATATTCTATCTATGAGTGTACATATAAACAACAATCTTGGCTTCGTTAAATTGCCCAGTTTTCATGAAATGAAGTTTTCATTTATTATTAATTTTCTTTCATACAAGACAGACAATAAAGTGATCTCAAAATGCGGTGAGGATCTTCAAGCCTCGACTGAAAAACGACAAAATTAAAAGTCGCTGGAGGAGGCAAAAAAGAACAAAATATGATGAAATATGGGAGTTGGAGGTTGGGGTGGGGGGCAATTTGTGGATCATGATGATGCAGAGGAGTAAAAGACAAATTGTGATGTCACATGGAAATCAGAGGTCAAGTTGTGATGACACATGGAAATCTGGGGTCAAATTGTGATGACACATGGAAATCAGTGTTCAAGTTCTGATGACACATGGAAATCAGGGGTCAAATTGTGATGACACATTGAAATCTGAGGTCAAATTCTGATGACACATGGAAATCAGGGGTCAAATTGTGATGACAAATGGAAATCAGTGTTCAAATTGTGATGACACATTGAAATCTGGGGTCAAATTGTGATGACAAATGGAAATCAGTGTTCAAATTTCGATGACACATGGAAATCTGGTCAAATTGTGATGACACATTGAAATCAGAGGTCAAATTATGGATTTGATGTCAAACTGTGACTATAAGGAGGATGAAGGGAGTAGGGGGGAAATTGTGATAGTGTAAGGGGGAAAGGACCGATTGTTAACATAGTAGAAGGGAAGAAATTGTGATGAAACATTGGGATATAGGTAAAATGTTAGAAGTCTTAATGAAGGTGATGGAATAGGGAAAATTGAAATATGCTTTTAGTGAAGGACAAATAATATGTAGATAAAAGGGGATGAAAAGACAAATTTAAGGGGAGCTAGGATACAAATCATGCTGAAAGGTCAAGTGGGAATAAGACAAATTTTTAGATGGTGCATGGCAACGGATTTAAATATGTAAAGATTTAAAAAAAAAAAACTCACATTCCCCAACCAAACAAGATAAAGTTACATGTGAATGCAACTAACAGCATATACATATTTATTTAAGTTCCACATGAAAAGCTTCAGGCTTTCTCTCTCATATATATCACTTACTGAAACACATATGCCACCTGTTGCAAACAAAACCTTGTAAAATAAAAAAGTGAAATATCAAACTCTGTAAATATACTCATTACCGGTCTTTGATATATATAGAGTGTCGTTACCCTTCATTATAATGTCACAGCTGACTGCACCCGATAGAAAATAACGGACGAAGATGTACTATCGTTGTTTCTAATCTGTTATTAAACCATGTATAGTCTCTGATGTTCATTATTTTTTTCATCGTATTAAGTTACTTGCAGTTATTTTTAATAAATTGAATACTTTTGATTTGTACACAGTATGGTCTTTTTATCAGCATGTCTAGCCTCAAAGGCTAATATGAGTTAATAATGAAATAGATTAAAACTACATATGAAATTGACGAGGTGTGTGTGCTGCACTGTTAGAATTGATACTTTAATCTTTATGAAAATGTGTTGCAAACGTATCATTTTCCTTTCTATTTCTGTTTTTTCCTTCGAAACTATATTTACATAGCTTTTGATGGTGTGTTGTGCAGCATCATTTAACGATATATATCAGTTTCCCCTGTGGCATATGGGAAGGGATCCACACCTTGAAAATACTGGATAATTAAAACAGGACACAACATGTGGATTCAATTTCATTGTCTGTATATTGTTTTTCTTTCATAGAAACCAACTGCAAGACCCAGCCTTTTCTTGAGCTATTTATAAAACAAACAGAATCTTTTGACTTGGAATCTTTTAAAAAAAAATCCTTTTTTTTTTTATAAAACTACAAAATTAATACACTAGCTATATTTATATACATCTATCTTTTGAATCCAATGCAATTGTACAGTGTATGTCACTTATAATTTCCATGTACAGTGTATGTCACTTATAATTTTCATTTAAGTTTTAATACATACACAAGTACATTTTCAGGCAATTTTTGACCATCAAACAAATTCATTTTCAGGCAATTACTTTAAACCATCAAACAAATTCATTTTCGATCAGGCAACTTTAAATCATGAAATAAATTCATTTTCAGGTGATTTTTAACCATCAAACAATCATTGTATGAAATCTTGTGTTTTGTGAACCATTGAAAATATTTGACTATAAGCCCTTTTAGAAAAAAATAACTTATTTAGTTTACTGAACATCTGATATATAGATTTTTCAATCAAACAATTAGTGATGAATTTATTTCTTTAGATTTTGTTTGAATAGAAATGTAATTATGCTATATAACATAAACTTTATTTTACAACAATTATGAAACAAGTTATCCAACTTATATTAATCACTTTTCTTGGCCAGTAATATTGTGTGCGAGGGGTCTTATAGCGAGAGGAAACTAGAGTACCCGGAGAAAACCCATGTGGTCGAGCAGGTGACCCCATATGTTTTCATGTCCAGTTGGAGAATCAAACCCTGGCCACCTCGGTGAAAAGCAAATGCGTTATCCACTGTACCACTACCTGACCACCAGATATAATTAGCTATATCACACAATCATTTTTTCTTACTGAATTTTTTTCTCAGATCTAGTAAACTGAATTCCGCCTTTGAAGTCGAAAAATCAAACACAACAGTGTAATAAATATTGTTATATTACCCATATATTTTACATGGTTCAACATTAATAGCCGTTCATATAATCAAACGCGAGAAAAGGTGTGCTCTGAAGAGTTCTATTTGGTGTGCGATTTATCTAAACACCAGCTTGAGCTTGGACTCTTTTCCTTGTCAACTTTCTGATGATGGGACATGTCCGACAAACGATCCGCGATTTAAAGATAGGAATTTCTGGGAAGCTTGCACACTTTCGTAACACAGTATCATGTAACAGACCCCTCAACAATAGTTCAAGTGGAAAGTGTAGATAAAGACCTGTCTGTAATGTTCCAAGGTTCGCGTCGAATGTAATTGATGGTGCTACCAAGTCACAATGTTTTTTATCTCCAAGCTTATGACTAAGAAGGAACCGTTTTATTTCTAATAATATCTTTCTCTCGCGACACAGCATTTTTATCTCTGACGAACTTCTATCGTACGTTATCGCGTTACCTTTGAACGGGCCATCAACAAAAGACATGATTTGTTTTGTAATTTTCTATCTAATGTTGTAAAAAAAATTGTGACATTTAACACAGACATGTTTAAACAAATACTCTCGGCTTGCGACAATGTCCCAGCTCCGAGCTCAACACGGCTATATATATATTCAGTTAGGCTGCTTCCGAGTAGTCTTTGAAAATCAGAACGGCTACACGGGGAAAAGTCTTATCAAATTCATCTCAGTTCAGCGTGTAAAATCATTTGAATTATTACAAGACACTCCGAAACCGTATGCCTCGGGCCACAACATCAAGACACATCAGCTGGAACAATAAGACTTGAGAACGGTGGCAGTGTTCAATACTAAAATGGTTACTTCAAAGAAAACCAATTGATATTGGAGCGAAACAATCTCGATTTCATTGTTTTTCACCCGATATTAATGTTGATCTACTTCAGCGGGGAAACTGTCTATACGAAAATGGAAAGCTTAATCTGGGAAAGAATTGAAGATTATTTTACACACGATTTCATTAGGTCGCCCATTAGAAAGCTCGCTCTCTGTCGCAATTTGGTTTTATGTGACATCTCAGTCGTTGGGATCAAACACAGTAAATGACACAGCCATTTCTGAAGATTCTTCTTAATGAAAGGTTTTGCTGCCAAAAACAATTTCATATTTCACATTGTCTAGTGATTTATGCAGCGCCAGCAACAATGACTAGTTTTGAATGTCAGAATGTCCCCAACAATTAAACTCAAATCAAAGTCATAATTCTATTTGCTTTTATGGCTCCAATGATGCCGAGCGATGATGAAAGCATTCAATGGCATCTTGCATGCTATCATATGTGAAAACAAGAGATTTAATGGACGCAAAAACAGGGGAGCGAAAGCAATAACAAACACTGATTATCCTGATAAATGGAAAGAAAAGAGCTCAATTTTCTCCTCAATACAAGATGAAACAACTGCATCAACACAAACCAATGTTAACTTGTCTATACCGTGAAAAATATGGCTGCCTCACATTTACTGATGATTTATATCAAATATACGGAAATTGTACGGAATCAGTTAAGGGTGTAAATAAATTTATGATTCTTAAAGTAAGGAGTTAGATCATAGACCATTATGTAATATAAACCAGATCAAAAATCATTACATAATATAAACTAGATCAGAGATCATTACATAATATAAACCAGATCAGAGATCATTACATAATATAAACTAGATCAGAGATCATTATGTAATATAAACCAGATCAGAGATCATTACATAATATAAACTAGATCAGAGATCATTACGTAATATAAACCAGATCAGAGATTATTACGTAATATAAACCAGATCAGAGACTATTACGTAATATAAACCAGATCAAAGATTATTACGTAATATAAACCAGGTCAGCGACTATTACGTAATATAAACCAGATCAGAGATCATTAAAATATAAACCAGATCATAGACCATTAAAATATAAACTAGATCATAAACCATTACATAGTATAAACTAGATCAGAGATCATTACGTAATTAATATAAACCAGATCAGAGATCATTACGTTATATAAACTAGATCATAATCCATTACATAATATAAACTAGATCAGAGATCATTACATAATATAAACCAGATCAGAGACCATTACATAATATAAACCAGATCAGAGATCATTACATAATATAAACCAGATCAGAGATCATTACATAATATAAACCAGATCAGAGATCATTACTTGATATAAACCAGATCAGAAACCATTACATAATATAAATCAAATCATATAGACCATTATTATATAACATTATGGTAGTAAAGCCAAAATTGCACCTACTAAAGGTGGGAGAAAATGATTTCTATAACTATTATCATATTTAATTAATTCTCATCTTTCATCAATATTTGTAATGTCGGTAAGTAGTAAGATTGGAACAGATAGTCCTTGAATGAGTAAACCTTTATACAGGTAAATACAGGTATATATGGGGTATATGATGTCCAGAGGGCTGTTTATTAATTAATTCTTTCTATCACTTCACAACCTATTATTTTGATGTGTAAATTCTGACTCGTGATAAGGGGTAAAGAATATTGCTTGAAAGATTTAAAAATTCTTGAAAGCTTAATATCTGACAGAAAATAGACTGTCAAAGAGGCAGTTTTAAAGAAATTGTTCACAATTAGAAATTTGTCATTGGCAGCTAATAAATATTGATACTGAAAGCAGGAAATGTTTCGCCTAGTACATTTTATTAAGTGAAATACAATAATATATTGCAAACATTTTCAAAATATTGCAGCATAAGATCATTTCTGAAGATGTTTAAGAAGAAAATATACATCATATAAAGACTTATTTGGATTTCGGAAAGACACAAAGACAAAACGATGGATTAAGATTGAAACTAGTCATCTGAACTAGTGTAAGCTTGGTAGAACGTTTTAAGTCGGAGCCTTTTTAGAAGGTGACAAGCATTTCGGAAAGACACAAAGACAAAACGACGGATGAAGATTGAAATTATAGTCATCTGAGCTGTTGGTAGCTAGGTAGAACGTTTCAAGTTGGAGCCTTTTTAGAAAGTGACAAGCAGACTATAAGAAGGTGTTCTCAATGTGTTGGTGTCCGAATATAGCCGCAGTTCCTACTGTCGTACATCCACAGAGACGTGTCACCTGACGTATTAAATTCGACAAAATGCCGAAACTGCAAGTGACAAAATACGGGATACTGACAGCATCCCAAAATCTCAGAGTGAGAAAACCTTGGAATTTGAGAGCAGCGAGAAAACTTGTCAGTCTTGGAGACGGAACGTAATGGTGACTTGCAGACACTGCCGTATTATCCTCACACACCAAGAGTGTGGGATCTCCCACCAACGCTAACCCATCTTAATTGCCAAAAAGCACATAACAATCTCGAATTGATGAAAAATTGATGTGGTGGTGTTTTTTTATTGGTTTATATACAAAGTAAGTGGGACGTGGGAGCTCTCAAAGACATGGCCGCTGGGCTGTAAAACACGACCATTATGCCACCTTGACTGACAGCCAAGGCACCTCCCCTCATCTCCGCCATCACAACACAGCCCAATAGCTACTGTAATGAAAATTACATTTCCCCATCATAGAAATCTAATTTTCTTAATAGCAACCCAGTCTTTATACTGTAAAATACCCCTTTGATAGCTGGCCGTCCATTGCATATGCACTTGTGTTTTGCCCGGCCTTGTGCTAAGGAACTCAATTAGATCCGAACATTGAAACACAACGGTTCCCCAGAGACGCTCCGATTTCTAAGAACATCTTTTAATGTCGAGCTTTTCCACTCCTCTAATGTACACACGATCATCTTTAATTAATATTTAAAAAGAAGACTCTACAATTAGATAAAGTCTAATCAATTTATGGAAGTGGAAAGCAAATTGAAAATATTACACAATTAGATTTGACCGTGTTGATCTGTCGGGATGTTTGGAGAGTTTGGAGTTGTAAGGAGGAGTCTTAACAGATAGATCCTACAAGCTTTTTGATCCCTCTGGAGCACAGTTTTTAATCACTCAGATAATCCATTCTATAGATTTTCACATAATTAAGTAGTTGTGTATCCTCATTTACTTCTCAAATTGATTGATTCTGCAACAAGATTACATTTACTTCTTTTTAAAAGAGCTCAAACAATATTCATGGATCTGTAAAATACTTTTCATGAATTAATGCTAGTAGTTAGTACATGTATGAACTTGACAGATTTAGATGAAATTGATGTCAATTCTTCAAAACAAAATATAACCTTGGTATGAGATATATATAATTGTAAAGGGAGACTACTCTATTTCAAATCATAAATACTTTTGTCCAGTGAATGTAGGATACTGCCTTAAACTATTAACAATATTGCTTTTCAGTAAATGTTTTATCACTTTGACCCATATTTATCATAAATTAGATTTGACACAGAACTGTTAACTTCATAATTAACATGCAGAGGTTAAAAAAAAAATCTTTATTTAAGAAAAAAGAATCGCTTGTGCTAGCCATTTTTCATAATTCATAAATAAGATATTTTTATCCAGATCCAGCTTTTTTTAATTACTAGCTTGTGCTAGCCATTTTTCATAATTCATAAATAATAAATTTGTATACAGAGCAAGCTTTTTTTAATTACTCAATATTGATGTTGTTTAACTCTAAATAAACATCAATACCGAATAAATTCCTTGACATTTGATAAAATTCCTTAAAGGCCAGAAAAACAAATATTTTGATGACGTAGAACCCTATGTCCTTATCCCATTCACCCCTGAAATTTCATAATGGACTATTCCAACCTTTGAATTGGAATAGTTCAAATGTGTCTTTGGGGTTGAATGAATTAAAGCCGTGTGACTGTAAAGTCAGGGTTTCTGTATAAACCGATCAGGTGTTAGACCAGCTCAATGAAGCAATATACATCTTCTACGCCATGATTTCATAAATATTTCATTTTCATCTCTTCTTTTAAATCTTATCTCTGTGCCAGCATACGTTTAATATTTTCCTGGTTATTAATATTTAGTGTAAAAAATTTCCTTGGAAATATGTTTTTTAATGTCGCGAATATTGATTTTGCCAGATCTACGTACATTCGCTTTCATCTGCGGAATGACTCGAGTGAAAAATTAAATTGTCATTTTAGATCGGCAGGATTAGATTGCTGGAAGAAGTCATTAAGTGTGTAAATATGTGGCACCTGTAATTAATTCACCGACTGGTTGTGATAAAGGCCTGGCTCGAGACAGTTGTTACGGTAACATTTGTACTCAAAAATGGCCGCCCCTACCTGCCCCCAGCTATCATAGAAATTGAAAGTGTTTGTCACACGGCTAAACCTCTTGTCAATGGAAGCAAGTCTGTCCGAGTCTGCCGGATTAGACATCAGAGGGGTCCCTACCTGACATCTGTAGATCTAGAGAATTGGTAGCCATTATTGCACACGTTTAATTCACACACCTACTTCTTCAAGCCCAGAATTTTTTAGATCCATGTCTCCCTAGGTTTTTCATGTTTTTATATTTTTGTATGGTTATATACTGCCAGAAGTGAACTTTGACCCAGAGAGAGTACATATTTCACTTTCCCACCAGCTTTTTTCATTTCAAGGTTTCCCAATAGTTTGTATGGTTGCACTTGCCCAGGCATTAATAATAATTTAGAGATTATATTTATAAAGAAGTCGAAGTGAATTTAACTTATTTACATTTTTGAAAATACCAAAGAATCACTTCATATTTGTGAGACATATACACAGCACTAGCTGACATCAATTTACAAATACAGTACTAAAATTCTGAACAAAAATACTGATGTCATGAATAATTACTATCAACATTGAAAAAGCTCCTTTCAACACCAATTAAACTAAATTATTGACAAGTATGTAAGACTTCTAAGTGCATAGAACACAAAAAAAAAATAAAGAAACTAATGTTAACTGTTCCCTGAAAGTGACATTTTTACGAAAACAACCCGATGCTATGATGTAATATCATGTACACATTCTTGGTGAGTTGACGGAGTTCCTAACCCTTACACATTCATCTGTTGACAAAGTTGTCAGACAAATGCTATGACAACTGCCAAAACACAGGTGGGCTTTCCACAGTAGGCTGGAGCAGTCAGACAACCAACAGCACAGGAAATTCTTCCATGATTTTCCAGTAACAGATATGTGACACAGACTGAGAAAAATATGCTAAAATATCTGACTGCATAACATTAAGCCAGGATATCTCAAAGCTGTAGGCTGGGGTTAAAGTTCAATTCACAGAGGTCACACATTAATTATGGTCAATAGAGTTTAAAAGGTCAGACTTTGAACAAGTTTCCCTTCCAGTATTTCCTTATATACTTTATTCGGGACAACTGTTTAAATTGTTTAAAGATTCAGGGAAAGGATATAGACAAATGATGAACTGACTTCCTGAACCAATCATTTTGCAGTGTAAATGGAGAGAAAGGTGACAACAAAATTAATGTAGAAGTCAACATTCCCGTATACCTGTGTGAACAATTATGGTTAATTGTTGTAAGGTCACTATTGGTCAAAACGACCTTAACTGTTTTGAGGTCAACATTGGTCAATATGACCTTAACTGTTGTGAGGTCACCATTGATCAATATGACCTTATCTGTTGTGAGGTTACCATTGGTCAACTGTTGTGAGGTCACCATTGGCCATTATGACTTTAACTCATGTGAGGTCACCATTGGTCAATATGACCTTAACTGTTGTGAGGTCACCATTGGTCAACTGTTGTGAGGTCACCATTGGTCAATATGACCTAGCTTAACTTTTGAAAATTATAACCTTTTTTAAAAAGTAAAATTAAGAAATAAACAAGTGAAATGTTGAAATGAAAAGTCCTATAATTAAAACTTACTGATCATAAAAAATTAAAATGTGCCACATTAGGAGAACTTCTTTGGTCAATATAATTATGATACACAAGTTATTCAAGCCAAGGTGCCAGGATAAAGGACATTTACGTGAACTAGAACCAGTTTAAGTTAAACTTGTTTTACTGTTATATGTACCATGCATACAGTTGTTGCTTGCAATGTATAAAGTTAAATATACACATTGATTAAAAATGATTGTAATTTTTGTCAATACACACAAATGAGAGATAATTTTAATCACAAGGTTGCTTCACCATCCTATTGATAAGCTTTGGGAAAACCTGGTACACGTACACTCCCATCCGCCTCTGCAGGTTTCTTGTGTCGCAGCACGTACATACAACTTACATCATAAGTAATCTACTGATCAGAAAATTGAGTTTCTTCTGACAACTGTATACATATGTACCAAGTCCCTTGTTTATCAAGATAACAGACAAGTGTTTCTGAGATAGTACTCTGAGGTATGTATACTGTGATAACAGTATACATAGTGGAGGTGTTGAATTAAAGGTAAATGTTCAACTTGTCGTCTACAAGTGTGTCAAGAATTCATGTGGAAACTCATAATCTGTTTAATAATTTCCAGTTAAAAATTTCAAAAGTTTTAATTACAAACAAAATTATTAATCAAACATCAGGCAAAATAAGACAAAGACTAAATGCTTTGTTTCCATGAAACATGCGAGGGTCATCTATATCACGTCTGGGACGTAACTGCCATATACTGTATGTTAAGCAGCTTCGGAAATATTTTTATTTTTGCCAAATAGCTATTATTTACAACATTAATCATTGAAATCTGAAAACAAATTACTTCAATATTTTTCCTGAAACTTTATATACCATGTCAGTCTTAGTTGATTTAAATCTATTCAGAATTGTTAAGGGAGAATTCTAAAATGCTTTGATTCAATACAAAACTTTTGTTATTAAGTATTTTCAAAATGTAACATTTTCAACTGACACTGCAGGTTTATATGTAAAATTCATGATAATTATGCAATTTATTTTTCAAATGTGGTTTAACATTACTGAAAAGTGCAGATATTGTATCTAGTGAAAAACATTGAAAGGATCAAATTTCTCAATTACTGACGACACCTCGACTGAAAATGACAGTTGTTGACAGAAAATATTCAAAGGGCTTTAATCATTAATCCATGTCATGTTTTCTATTGTGTACAAGGACTGCCGAAACAGCCAATCAGTGATTTCCCTTAGCATCTCCAAACAGTTCCGTCCTTTCGTTAGAAGTCAGACAATACATGTTTGAAATGTTATTACTAAATAATTCTAGATTCAACAGACATGGAAGATAGGGAAACTACCTGTATATTAATATATATGATTAAGCTAAATTGCAATAAAAATAATATTCATTTTTGGATTGATCTATTTAAAGTATCTCTGTAATGTTTGTCACAAATTTTCGAAATTATTCAAAATGTCTTGAAAGGGTAAATATGTATGTGATTTGTGTATATATATATTGGATTGGTAACTTGGTTTACACTGAATCTTCATTATACTGTCAGTATATTACATCTCTCATTATAATGCCAGCATGTGTAACTTACCGACGGTATTATAATGTCAGTATATACAAACTTCATTATACTGTCAGTAAAGAGACCTCATTATATACTGTCAGTATACTATCAACCTCATTATACTGCCAGTATATATAACATGTTTATACTGTCAGTATACTATCAACCTCATTTTACTGTCAGTATATTACATCTCTCATTATAATGCCGGCATGTGTAACTTATTATAATGTCAGTATATACAAACTTCATTATACTGTCAGTAAAGAGACCTCATTATACTGTCAGTATATATACCTCATTATACTGCGAGTATATACAACATGTTTATACTGTCAGTATACTATCAACCTCATTTTACTGTCAGTATATTACATCTCTCATTATGATGCCGGCATGTGTAACTTATTATAATGTCAGTATATACAAACTTCATTATACTGTCAGTAAAGAGACCTCATTATACTGTCAGTATATATACCTCATTATACTGCGAGTATATATAACATATTTATACTGTCGGTATACTATCAACCTCATTTTACTGAAAATATAAAATAACCTAATCATAATATCAGTACAGTGTATTAATCATAAACCTCATTACTCTGTCAGTATATATAATTTCATTATAGTGTCAGTATATATAAACTTGATTATATAGTGTCAGTAAATAATAACTTCATTATAGTGTCAGTATGTATAATTTCATTATAGTGCCAGTATATATAATCATCATTACAGTGTCAGTATATATAACTTCATTATAGTGTCGGTATATATAACTTCATTATATTGTCAGTATATATAATTTCATTATAGTGTAAGTATATAATTTCATTATAGTGTCAGTATATATAAACTTGATTATACTGACAATATATTTATATAAACCTCATTATAGGGGGATTATATTTAAATTTGGTTATAAATCAAAGGCATTGATTAGAACCATATGGTAACTACTACAATTTGATGTTTATTTTGATCGATTGTCAAAATCTGAAAACATTTTTTTTTTCGGGAAAGCTAGCAACATTTAAGTCAATCAATCTTTAACAAAAACATTAAATGATATAGATACATTTAACTTACTGATTCAACAAATGCTATTGTCGTCATATTTGTACTGTTAGCTACGGCTGCTGAGAGAATCTTTATTCACAAGTCATTAAGCCCAAATATCACTATGGACATTTAAGGGTTCATTAGAGACAGAGAGGAAAAAGACATATAACCTCGGGGACAATCAATAACGAAAGTTTTCTCAATTGATGGTGTTTATATAACACGATTGTGATGGTAACCCCGAGACGTTGTTATTACAGTGCTGTCTTGATAGCCATTGGCTATCTATAACGCTCTCCGTCAGATTGTTTGGGATAGAATTCGTCGGCCCGGCAGACAGCTGCCAGGCACTGTCAACAAAAGCTAGCGTAATTGTTGTCCTACAGTAATTATTTGGGTAAAAAATCAAAACAGTCATTGAGAAAAAGTTGAGATATTTTCTGTTCTCAAGAAAAATGATTCAATACAGCTTTTAAACTATATGGTTCCATATCTTGTTGTCAATGGGTCAGGTATTGATATTTAGAAGAATATTGGACGTCTGCCGCTACTGTCTTTGTGTCCAGGTAACTAAACACTGCTGAAAGGGTATAACAAAAGGCTAATCCCAGCGGACAAAGTGGAGGAGAGCTCCGACAAAGGGCCTTCGCTTACAACCCACCGCGAGACCATACTGGAACAACACATTAATACAAGCCACCAATCAAAGGCCACACTTTTATATCAATCCAGAAGAAACAATACCAGAAGGCCGATAAGGAAAGCCGCAGTATCCCTGATAGAGACGGAGAGTAATAATTTATGGTCTAGGAGTGCATTTTGATTATTATTTTTATGCATCAATAGATGATTTTTCTTTCTCAGAGTCTCATTGATTCAAAGATAAAACTGTGGAGTGCTTTCATTGCTATGGAAACCATGCAATGCTTAACTGCCATAGACAATAAGTTACACATTTCAATTAGCCTGGCCGCTCAGGTAAATCAAATGTACGTTTGCCTGTCACAGTGGGCGATGTCTTTGGTTTGTTTGTCTGTGGTGGCGGGGTCCCTGACTTGTTTTATCATCCGTGAAGTTGTGAAGAAGATGACCTGACAGGACAGTGTAATCCTAATGTCTTGTACACAACAGAACGCAGAATGAAAGCACGAAACATTCTAATGATCTTAAAAGCAGTAACCAATCTGATACGTTACACCAATTTGCGGAGGTTCAGGCGAAGAAAATTTTTACCTGAATGCTGTATCTTCAGGTGATGGCATTTGTTTGAATCTTAATGTATTTCTCATGTAGTGCTTAATCTTTGAAATTGGCTGGTGACATTTAGATAATAAAGCGTGATTACCTGAAAGAAATTTAGTAGAATTTTTTCGCAGATCGTTGTGTATAATGAATGTATTAAAGGATGGGGTACCATATACCCACAGGGCCCCGACCGATCACCGGGTCGCTAACGGAGGCTGGGATATAAGTGATGAAGATAAATGCTGATAATATCTCATCCAAAGTATTCCCCTTCTGCAGAATTCATTAAAAAGACAAGATAATGATGGCGTTGAGAAGTTGATAAGACAAGGTCCATCATCGCATTCATCATGTTATAGGTCTGGATATGGTAATTAATGGGATAATACCACTGCATAAATCGACAGTAATTACAGCACACAATAAGGGCTACAGGTCGTCTAAAGCACCCTGTGTCTTCCTGTTGAAAGCATCACTTTTTATGTTGTATTTATATCATTATAATACCATTTGCCGGCTAACAACTACCTAATGGCGGTAGATTCTGTCCCCGGCCACTTTTGAACCCAATCCCACCAAATCTTGGGCTGGACGGCCTACTTAGGGTACACGGCAAATTACATTCCCGACAAGATTACACATCTAGTAATTACGGCCCCTGAAAACCTCGTATACAATAATGATTACACATATTAACTACTAGAACAGTCCTTGTTTCCTACAAACAATTAGGCTACTTTAGACTGGATGGCATTTCTGTAATATATAACTTTTATCCTAAAGTCATTCGTTAACTTTTTCCTACACAGAGAGTTCTGTCATATCAGTTGATGAGTGAGGAATTAAGTGGACATTATAGAATCAATTTACCGAAATAATGATATTATAATTTGTTTTCATTACCAGAAATGATCATCTTCTGATATTCTAATCCTGACAAATATTTTTTTTTTCCCAACTGATTTTAACAAAATTTTTACCATATCTCATAAAGTGATTGCAACTGACTCAGCACAAATTTTTGATACATATTTTATCCCATCAGTATCATCTTTTTCAACTCTCTGGACATGAAAGCAATCTTAAAGGTGTTCGGGTCGAGGAGGCAGAGAAATTCAGCCGTGATTGTGACTTTTTTACCAACAGTTTCAAGGCTGAAGAGTTTTACCCAACTACCGTGAAATATCTATTATTTTCGAAGTTTTTATTTTTTACTTTGTTGACTTTGTGAATAATCTTTGTTCACAATTCATAACTCAATAAAGATAGTTGATACTAGAAGTTTGATAAAAAGCAATTCTTACTACGAGAATTATAAAATCCACAATTTATCAGCACACACAAAATACATCTTGTCAGGATTCACCACAAAAATTCCAGCCCCACAAAAAAACCTGATTTCACAGTAATAAATACAATCCTTTCTATATCTGTGATTACAGGAAAGTAGCTATACTGACACACTCTCTTATTAACAGAATCTTTGATTTTGCAGAAATTTCTTAGCAACGATTTATTAAAACTGACCTGTACAAAACCCTTAAAATGAATTATTTCAGATTAAATTCTCAATACATTGATAGATTATGCAATATAATGAATTTCATTAAGAAAAAGTCAAATCAATTTTTTTTTTTTAAACAGTTCGAACAGATTCAGATTCAACATTAATCAAACTTCCAATCCAAACTTATTACCCAATCCATTGTTTATAGAACATAAAACTGTCGTAAACATTGATCGGAATCAAACAGATAAGTGTTTGCGATCCCCGAGGTTCTGTAACAGAAATGTTATCGAGACAGCCCTAGATATATATCGCCCCTACATGTACGCTATATCTATCTGTATGAACTTTATAAGAATCCACCTACCTTACCCAGTAGTCACTGCCGGCTTCCGATATTTTCAGATTTTTTTTTTTAAAAAGGATATCATATGTACATGACCGTTGTCGAAGCAATCGGAGCTGTTGTCCAAACCTTCGGACTTCATCTGAAAGCTGTCGGAGGGTGAGCAAGAGTGGATGGTACTTGGAGATGGATGATCGGCGTGGAGAGGTGAGTGGTTCGAAGACCGCATTTCTGAGAAGCCATATTCTCGTCCGTAGAAGTCGAATATGTTGGAATGTTGGAGGCCGGGATTAGGGATTGCCACACTGGTGGGGAGAACTGGAGGAATGAGAGCCTGGTAAGCAGAGGACACTGGATGCTGATGGTGGTTATCACTATCGTTGACATGGCCGAGCACCATCGGATCCTGCCCTAGCAAGGCACGAGCGGCGCGGGGGGACAGGCGAGTGTCCGTCACTTTGGTGCGCTTCTTTTTAGGTGTCTGGTTGACAACCAGAGGCAAAGCTTCCGTCTGCTCGGGCTCGACTCCCAAAGGTGCGGAGGAGTACATGGAGGGAGTGTGAAGCATTGTGGGAGGGAAGTATGAGAACGGAGGAAGAGGGAAAGGCAGTGGGTGATGAGAAGGGCCCCGTAGAAGGTCAGGCGTTAGTCCTCGTGGAGTTTCAAAGGCACTGGAGGTGTTGTTCTCCAGGACGCGTGCAATGTTGCCGATGTGATCATGGTATGGCTCGCGGACTGGAGAACTCCGCATTCCAAATATTGGTTTGTCGTATGGCTTCACTTCTATTTTTTCTTTTGCAGTTTTGATTGCACCACCACCGAAACAACTGACACTACCGTTACTACCACTACTGGGTTGCTTTTTCTTCTGTTCTTTCTCTTTGGGTTTTTCTACAGTCTTACCAGATCCTTCCTTCATATATTTGTCTAACACTGTGTCCACAGTCGTGCTAACCACATCCACCAACTGGGTCTTCAGCATGTTTGAGAAGTTGTGGATGTCCACCTGCTGTAGAGGGCCGTTCTCAGTTGGTTTTGTTCCTTCCCTAGGCTCGTCCACACCAGCTATCATGGAATTTTTTCGCTCACTATCGCCTCCAGTTTTATGCATATTTGGTGGAGATGATGATGTTACAATACTACTTTTGTTGAATAGTTTATTACAATTGTCTTTCTTACTGTCATGATTTACATATCGTTCCTGCGGCCCATTCTTTTCACTGTCATCTATTTGCGTGTGTTCTTCTGTGTAAAGATCCATGTAGCGTTTCTGTACATGTTGTAACTGTTCTTGTAGCTGTAGTAGTTGATGCTGTAGTGCCATCTTCTCTAGTTTTCTATGTTTTCCTTCAGAATGCTCGAGCCATTTCGGCTGATATTGTTTACGCTTCTGTCGTCGGACCTCCAAATTGTTTGCACTGTTATTGTCCGAGGGAGTTGGCGACTGCCGCATGTTTGACAAAATGTTCTCAACCCGAGCACGTTTTGCTGCGTTGCTGTTTTCTGTGACAAATATATCATTTTCATCACAATTATCCATGTCATAGCTATCCTCTCCTGCATTGGACTTCCGGTCTCCGGACATGCTGAAGTCACTCTCGTCACCCGATAAGTCTGCGGAGTTCAAAGATCTATGATCCATTTCCTCACGGTATTCTTCCTCCATCTCATTCATGGCTGGTGCTTGCTCATTTAAATCCTGGTCATCGGACTGCTTGTCACTCTTGATATTATTATTGTCACCCATCTTGTCAGTAAGATGTTTGTCCTTGTGCTGAAGTATGCCTCGCAGAAGCTGTGAAGTTTCCGTTATAACTGGATCACTTTTCACCATATCAAGGCCGTTTGCTGTACTGTCGGAATTTTTTTCCAGGTTTTGTGTCATAAATGAGTTTTTGTAGAAGAACTCGCCACAGCTTACTTTGGACAGTGCTTTCTCCTGAGGATCAGCTAATATTTTAGACTCTGTATCATCTTTTTCTCGAACAAACTTTGGAATATTGAGGTAGAAGCCTTTATCCTGAAATCCGTTCTTGGGACTTGGATCTCTCGGGGAAGAATAAGGAAACTGTTCACCATTTAACGCGTGTCCCTGAGATGAGCTTGTCTCGAGCACAGAGGTCATACCCAATGTGTGGTCAGTTTGGGATTACTGGACACTGATAGCTCATTAGGCTGACCGCAACACCTGAAAGTAGAAAATTAAAGTACATTAATTGTAGTAAAAACAAATATCAAAATAACAAAACCTTGATGCCAAGAGTTATCTCCCTTTGAAAATAAACTCCCCGGTATAATTTCATTCCGATGGAAATAAAAAATGTTAAATAATGCATTGATACATTTATCAATTTCCTGTATTTTTTTTTTCTCATGTCAGAAAACAGATTTTAGCTATTTTAGAGCGACAACTCTTTTGAAATGAGATGCATACAATGGCAGTAAGGTTTATGTCCTTAAATAGTTTTAATGACACAATAGATAAAAATATTTTTAATGACAAAATACTGATTTAAATGACAAAACAGCCTTCACTTAAAATAATACAATGTCAAAACTACATGTTCAAATTATAAAAATAATTTACAAAACTATTATTTTCTGCATGACAATATCCCTTAATAATTCTGATCCCAGTGAGGCTTTGGTTGGTTAGTTTGAGTCTGTCAATTCAACATATGTCTCGACATCATTCAGATTCTAATTTCTAGCATAACTGGTTATTAATATATTGCTTGGCTTTAATTAAAAGTTTCCTTGTACAAGACACTTCAAAAGATGTATTACTGATTCTTTTACAAGTTGTTTGATACATACATTGCTATTACATATTGTGATCAATATGAACTTCCTCTGCTTCTAATGTGGTCTATTTAAATTGATGTATAAATGTCTTTCATTCAAATTTGTTTTAATGAGTCTAGTCAGTCTACACAATTTTATTAAGAAGCATTTTCAATTCTTAAAAATATTTTTCATTATTTTATCTTAATGAGTCTAGTCAGTCTATGAAATTTTATTAAGAAATATTTTTCCAATATGCTTTTGTAAATCAGATAAGTCACAGACACGGTTCATATTATTGAAGACCGTTTGTAACACAGATCTGCAAAATCTCTAGCGTATTAATGGTCGTCAGGCAAACCGCTCAATTTTGCTGAGCTGCTAATCTAGAAATGCCAATATTCTCCTCTGTGATATTTAATTTCATATTAAGATAAACACATGTGCTTGAAAAAAAAAATGAAAAAAAAATAACAAGAGATAAAAAACTTAAAATAGTTTTTATGAGAATTTAAGAGATTTGCATGTTTTAAAAATAGTAAATTAATTGTTCCATAACCAATATTTTCTTTTTAGAATATTGATGGAAATATTAATTTTTGAAATGTATATAAAAGTTTCTGTAGACAGGCAAAATGTACTGAGAATCGGTCATTAAAAGTCAGTTGGATGACTAAATGGTTTGAATATGATTGTAATTGATCTTTCTAGTCCATCTTAAACATTTAAAATAAACATAACAAAATTAGAATATAAGGATATATGTCTTCAAGATGAAAATAAGAAAGTATATTATGTGTACACTGTACAGAAAATAAAGACATGTATATCATAAATGAATACTACATCTTTTGACAAAATAAATTTCTGAAACGTAAAAAAAAGTATTATGTAAATTATGTTGGGTTTGGTTTGATCTCTTTAAGACTGTACATTTTGAAGAATTCATCTGAAATTTTATAAATCTCTTAATCTAAAAAAAGGAAATTTTTTACATGTTTGGTTATATTTATAAGCCCAGCATCAGTCTCTTAAAAAAGGAAACATTTCTAATATGACAGACATGTAATGATCCATATTTCGTTTGTGGTTCATATTTTTGTTATTTTAATAGTCAAATAATATTTCCAATATGTGCAAGTATATAGGATTTCATTGTTGAATTTACCTATAACTCCAAAAATTAATAATCCTGGAATTCAAAAGTCTGAATATATATAGCTGGAATTTACATGAAATTGGAACACTAAAATTGTCACGAACGAGTTGTAATTTATTTTTAACCTAAAAATCTAAAACCTATCAAAAACAATGCATTTTATGATTCTCCTAGCTTGAAAAATATACATGCATGTATATATTACCTATATCATGTGTTACCTTATAAAGGTGTTGAGAATACAAATTCAGACCCCATTATCTTGGAGAAATCTTAATTAATTATTCATCAAATGAAAAAAAACAGAAGTTGGATATGCCTACAATAAACTGAGTGGATATACCATATAAATATTGCACAAGACATACACATGGAAAATTTCAGTTTTTTGTTTCAATAATTCATATCAACTTAACTAATGTGTTAGATTTAGCAAGGAACATATCAAGCAGTACTGAAATGGTTTTAACAAATGAAATAATTTATTAGAGAAAGCACTTCCGATTCCATCTCATGTTCTTTCTAAATCATTATCAATAATTGAAATATACGGATAGAACATACAAGTATAGGCCCATAAGCATGATTTAAAAAAACCTTTTACAAGCATAATGCGATGTGGTTTAAGTGCAAAAGGAAATTATCAGAAATGCTTTTAATATATGTATTTTAAAAAATCATGTTAATTGCAAATTGCAATTTCTTTCTATCTACTATACCAAGAACAATGTTAAAATTCTAAACACATTTCATAGAATTGATTATCTCCCTTGTTTCGATAAATTTCATTACAAAATAATAATGGAAACTGTAAAAAAAATATAACGTTCATATGCACAGTAATTGTTTTAGTTTGGAAAACTATGTTTTCAGAACTTACTAGTATGTATGGTACTTTAAAATTATAGCAACCCCCTCCTCCATGCATGAATAAAAATCCCTATTTTAATTTTAGAAGGGGGGGGGGGCAATGGAGAGTATATTTCAAATCTTTTAATCCATGAATTATTAGTATTTTTACATTAATAGCTATAAGTTTTTAGAAGATAAATACACATAGTATCAAGTATAAAACTAAATGAATTTTCTTTTTAATTACTTTAGAAACACCATTGATTTATCAAATTAGTCTACTTAAAGATTTCCCAGACAATGTGTCAATACGCAACGATGACCACCAAATCTGTTTAACAATCGACAATAATCCACTTTACAAATATATGTACAATTAATCTTGTCAACAGGTTCTTGAATTTTCCAAGAAAAGGCCAGATGTCTTCCCGAACATCAGCGACGTTTTTGTTGAGGTGTGACCGGTGATGATAACCAGCCACCCCACATCTCGATATGACGATGAGTTACGTAAGATTAAACCAAGACTCACCGTCACATAAACTAAACGGGCACACCTGGCTTAATTTCTCCAACTTCATTGACCGCGCTCTGTCAATTATGTGTGTGCGGGTCATTGTCTAGGTGTGCCCTCGGTATGGTGTATTTCTATAGCCATTACGCAGGTGAACAATTACCTACCTGAGTCGCGTGGCAGGTCTTTATCAGATGAAGAGATTGACATATCAGTCGCACTTTCATACCTAATACCGTTGGCCGTGTTACCTTGATAATTCTTGCCACACAAAGAACCGTGCGCACCGGTCGCGCCAATCAAGTGTAACAACCCTATCAGCAGTAAACACCGAATATTATATCTAAATTCTTAATCTTTTAAAGTCCGATAGAGGAGAAATCACTGATACTATAAATTCAAACTTAATTTTAACAGATTTAAATTGTTACAGAAATTAACATGAGAAAAAAAATCTTATATCACAAATATCTTATGCCGTTTTCTTTTGTTTCATATTTTTTCACAGGTGGATTGCAAATAATTTACATCTAATGCAAAAATTGAATTCCCAAACAATTGGAATAACAAGAAATTACAAACCAATTTATTTCTATCCATTTATCAGATATGATTTATTTCAAAGATGTTTCTGTGGGCACGTTAGTTCTCTGTTATTTTATACAGCTGACATATTTATTAGCCAAGAACAAAGACAAAATTTAACAAGTGACCTATCAAGTTAACTTAATAGGGTCTTCTTAATTATGGGGAAAATGTAAATAAATATCATTTTGTTGCAAAATATGCCTGTTTGAAAAATAATCTTACAGTATATATATGGAATACATATAAAAAAATCTTAGATAAATTTGACAACAAACATTATTATTTTAAATAACAATACCTCCCTTATCTTTTTATAACTGTTAACTGTGTATATAAACAGATAGCAAAAAAACAACAGATCGTAATGAGCACGATTTGATACTGATTACAATCAATATTGATTAAATAGATCGATTTCTGGTCATTACACACAGAGAACGCATGTGATATTTTCTATTTTAATTTCTTGAGATATGACTTATCAAAATGACCTGCCGGAGCAGGCGTGACCGTACAAAGTTCCTTCTGATTTCGAGTGAGATTTATAGATATCAATCATTATATATATAGAAAGGATGACGGCAGCACAGATTATATAAATATACCTTTAATATAATCTGAAATTTTATCAAAGTGTGTCGTCAATATTATAAGAAAATCTATTATTAATCATAAGGTAATAATTTATCACATACATATATATGTATACACAGTACTTTCAATAAAAGTTACACCGTTGTACGAAATAGATAGGCCTAATCATTTCAGTTAAGTGAAATCTGTGACAAATATGATGTCAGGTTTTTCCTCAAGTTGCAAGACATGCTCGACATCTCGAGAACTGTGAAAACCCACCCCGTGTTTATCGCACGGAAATGTCTTATTACAAAACGGAACACAGAAAATATAGCACACCCTGACATTTCATCTAGAGAAAACACCGCCGAAGTGTCAAGTAAATTACTGTCAATATAATACATGTACTTACCAAAGAAATCCTTTCTTTAAACTGACCTGCCGGTAAATAGAACTTTCTATTTAATAGGGCAGTTCCTGTCGACAATCTTAAAATAATGTCCAATGTTTGTGTGTATTATGTCCAATAACCACTGCTCATATGGAAGAATAATTTAACAATTGTCGGATTTAATGTTTTAAATGAATTCCCTTCTGGAAAAAAATTACTAGTTTAAGACACAACCCACTACACGCGCCTCTCGCGAGCAGATGAAAATCCCATTCATTAACTACTCATGAAAACTCATCAAAGGCCTGCTCTGACAGAGGCTTATTGGTCGGCCGTCTGTCAATGGTTGGACACGCCCACAATTTAGCGGGCTCGCACCACAGATGATAATCATTCTACGATGACACAAAATGGTATTTTATTAGGGATATGATACCGAGGCCGGGTTTAAGGATGTCAATCATGGCTCCTCATTATTTAATAAACATCTCTCAGCCAGAAAATGGCCGAAAGACACGAAATGTCAGAAACGGAAATTTTCTCTTATACCGACACCCATACATGAACAGTACAAGCCGTGACTATTTACACGATATTCGAATTTTAAGAGCTTTTTAAATGCATACTTATATATTGAGTAATTGGTTTCTGTTTTTAAAGAAATTAGATGTTAGAATAAATTATAATTCAATCCCATTGGGCATAATTTATCTTAAATATAAATGTCTAAATGTAAATTTACATGGATAAAATCTTATTTAATTATAAAAATAATGTTCTGCTATCAAGACAGGAATAGAAAGTTTCTTTGTCTTCTAGTCTTTTGAAAAGTATGTTATTGATAAAATGCAGCTGATATTGCAAATCCAGTATAATATGAAGGAGGCCTTCACATCCAATAAAACCGTTTACACATATAACTTGGAGAGGTATACCATAGTGGCCAAAATTAAAATACCAAATAATCGGAATTAAATTTAATGACTTGACTTGATCAATCGTGCTATGACAATCCTCATAGGAAAAATATACAGTATCACCTTCTAATAGATGAATAAATATTTCAAACTTCTCATATATATAACGTTCATGATTTGATTTTTTAAGATATCAACGATTTCAAAACTGAAACGTATCAGTTTGATTCCAACCAATTAAATGTATGATACCACGAAGAAAAATCGCGCTAGGTACCAGAATGACGCAAGGAGATCACTGATGAAACTTCATTCGTTTGTAGATATTCATTGTATATTTTCTACGTTTTTGGTTAAATTTTATTTTTTTCATTCCCCCGACTTTGTTAGGTATACACCGGCGTGTGTAAAACGTCATTTCATTTTCACCAAATACTAAGGAACAAAACTTAGAAAGAAGGCATTTTTGTGCATAAATTGTAAACGTTTGTATATAGGCCTATAGGATCCAATTAACGATGTCTAAAGCACGAGGTAAATATTCACAATTTCTAAATCAAGCTACTCAAATTTTAGTTCTTTCAATTTCAAATGAGCATGAATTTCATTACTTCCTTCCTTAATTCTCACTTTTCTGTATCTCGATAATGAGAGAAAAATGATCACGCTAATATTGTGTGATAATGTAAACACATGTTTTACATGTGGATATATCATATATTAGTCAAATTATAAGAGGTTTTGCAGTGTTTGATGAATCGTACAAGGTATGTTAGTAAACGAATGAAAAAAACCTAGGCTATTAATTAACCATTATGGATTCAAAGACCGTAACTAAACATCTTTTTTTTTGTTGATAACTGATGTTCTATAATTTTGTCAATAATTACAACAATGTAGTATTATCATAATTATAATACGTTTGTAGGCAGAAATGAATTTAGGATGTCATCTAAATATTTATTAATGTAAGATACCGGAAAAGTAATCAGTCATTCAATTAAATGTATCACCTGTAGGCTTATTTGTGACATTGTTAAAGACTTGTTGATTATACTTTAAATATAGATATAATGTCTAACCAAGTCCTAGTTAAGGAAGGACGTCGGTACAATGTATATATATATAATATAACATGTCTTACCTTGAGTGTCACCGTCCTCGCACTTTACCGATTTCCAAGATGACAATACCGTACTACACTGAACTTTAACCCATTTATACGCATGCGCAGAGCTCGTTTCAATATGGCTGCCATGCTGGTGCAAGGGTCGAAGTGTTTACCAAGATATGTGTGTAGATTGACACTATTAAGAAACTCGCCATGGAAAAGGAAGGCAAGTTGGGAAACAATGAATGCTTCATCAAATACAGAACACATGTGTATTCATATTACTGCAAATCATATCATAAATGTTGTAAACATAAGATTATTCCAGTGACCCCCTTGAAGGACGGGCTAACGAACCGGTTCCTCCTAAATCAAAACAAGATCCACAAATAACTATACTATTCACTGCATTTGAAAATAATTATTGTTCTGAAAGTGAAATATACAGTTCCATACATAATCAATCGAGTCGAAATCCATTATGTCAGTTTGAGTAAATTCATATCGGTGATGCACTGATGGATCGACCTCGGCCAGGTTCATCTGAGATTTGTGTCTCGGACAAGATAACGAAAGTCCTCTGAGTGTGCGAATTGATACTCATTTACTTGAAAATAACATATTAACAGCCTGTTAATAAGGATACCAATTTTCCATTGATGAATTTCTAAAATGCACAACTATATTACATTCTTCGCTAAAGGTAAATAGAAGGTGAGCAAAACGGCCGCGGTAATGACCATGATTGAAGGGAGGCAACCCGAGGTGGTTTTTTTTCTATGGACTATTATAATTGTGTGCCAACTTGGAACTGGTCTGTTAAATAGAATAGAACGTTCCCAAACCCAAACAGAAATTTGTGGATGGAAATCTATTAATAGATAATGAAAAATAAACAAATGTTCAAGAAATTATCTAAACGGTTCAGTCGTAAGTTAAGTCTGCAAAACAATGTAAGATTTTCACACTATGATGCCACTTGGAGTCAGTATTGATATAATTTACTGATGTAATACAGTTAAACTATTATATCTATTTACAATTAATTGAATAACTGAAACAAAAACCTTCCATTGGATGCCACATTGGATCCCTCCAATGTGACATTCCTGTGAACCAGTTCGTTCTGACAGAACATCACATATTCCACCTCAGGGCTTTATCACCCCTCTTTTTAGGTCCGATCTGATCATGTCTGTGCTTTAAATATAATTTAGAAAAGAAATAATGTATTTAGTTGCTATAATGGTGTTTGTCAAAATTTCCTAAATAGCTGTTATGTCGATCAATTTTTCCCATTTGATCTCAGGGTCCGATTCCCAAAACCCAAATAAAGCCCTGCACCTAGCTACATTACTCCAACAATGTTAGAGGTTCAACACGGCGAGATATGTTTTGACAGGCGCCGTGTAACCTCTAACTGCCCATAGCTGATTTTCCCGATGCTGACGATCAATTTTTCAAAGTCAGGATTTTGACAAAAATATAGCGTGTCACTTACATTTAAGTGATCAACAAAGTCCAAATAGCATTCCTTTCCATAAATCCATCATGAAATCAGGAGAATTTCGTGTCAAACACTCAATTTTATACAAATAACGTTTTTCTAATGTCGAAGTGAAGCAGACAACATTGTCGGAAGTAAATTTAAATATCAGGTGTTTTTTGCAGTAAATACAAAAATGGAAATACATACAATGTTCTACAAGCGGAATACAACCAAGTTCTGTCTCATTTCGTTCCGTTTAAAAAAATGGTACTATTTTTTATTAACTGAGGAAGCCATGTTGAAAAATAAGCCGGAGAGGTGCTTCAGCCGCTTGGTCTTGTATTTCGCGTTTGACGGTCCGTAATATTCTATATAATTATATCTTTGATATACATATGGGATCTTTATTACATGAAACGTGAGTAGACACTGTTTTTATGAACTGTCAATCACTGAAGTAGGTTTTTCAAGCCGATTTCATTCCCCTTAAATCGAGGGCGGAATATGCATCAAAGAATTAGTACTTCGGAAATAAGAGGTCGGAGTCGGCAAAATCATATCCAATAATAAAAAGGCCGACCAGCGGCCTCTTATGTTATAGGAGTACTAGATACATAACATGTAGTAGTAAATTCAAGTTTATTCAGCCAAAGACATCTATAGACATTGAAGAGGGTCATGGTGAAAAAGTCTTAATCAAAGGGAAAATCAATACTTTTTAGCTAGATGTTTGGCAGTTCCATGTTTAAAGTCAGAAATTTAAAAAAAACCAGATTATTCAAAAAATTGAAAAAAAAGAAGGTTTTTTTTTTTAATCTAAAGGGAGGTAACTCATAAATATGTATTTCAACTTAAACTTTTCAGGTTTTGATAACATTCACTTGTTGTTTTTTTTCTAAATCAAACTTTATTAGATGTTGTGTTGAACATCATGAAATTGATATTGCTGTTCTAAAACTTCTTGTAGCTGGTAAAGTCTTTGTGAGAAAGACAATGGAACAGATAAGGATGACATGAGATTATTTTATGGTATAACTTAGCAATGTAAACATACCAAGCTTTGTTGAAATCTAGGAAAAGTTACAATCATAGTCATTTGCATGATATCTAAGAGATTTGGTAATTAATGAACCATGCCAGAGTCAAATTACATTTTTTGGAAATGTTTTAAGAACCAGTCCAAATATATAACAGTTTGTGGAAATTGTTTATGAACCAGTCCAATAACAGCTGTTAAGCTTTTAGTCTGTACTGTCAGTGAGAGTCAAATGACCAATACATTGATATCGCAAAAAGATTTTAGATCTATTGGTTTAAAGGCCCAATATACATAACTTTCGGCAAAACATGAAACGAAGAGCTTAATAACTTATTATATTTATAGATTTAGTTATTATTAAGTGATATCAGCAATTTCAAAATGAATTCTTACGCGGTTACCGGTACAGCAGCCGTTGAAACTCGGCATTTGTAAACAGGCGTCCATTTTTACGTTCTTCTACCTTCGGCTTGTTGTTGAAGTGGGGCCACACCTGAATTATTTTCAGTTCTTTGGAATTTTCTGTCAAGTGTTTCTTATTAATTACCACTCAGGTTTACTTCGTTTTAGACTTATTTTTGCATGGTAATCCACTGGATTTTTTTCATAATTGTTCAGAATCACGTAAAATTTCCTGAAGTTACGTATTATTATATATTGGGCCTTTAAAATGGCAGGCACAGGATTTTTGGCCTAATTTTATAAAGAGAGGCATAAATGAATTAATATTCAAAAATCTACATATTATAATGTACAAGTTTATGAAATCCATACTTTTTTATAAGTTCTTGGGTTGCAAAGTTAGTAAGTTACCATTCTTCTTTTAATATATATATTATTTTCAACCTAATATAAGACCAGTTGACTTGATAGTGAGCATTTGAGGCCCTTCGGCTGTTATATGATATGGAGACGGCGTCATTGTGAACACTACAAAAAAATAACAGTTTCTACTGCATCGTCAAAGCTGGAGACAAACTGGAGACAGGCTGGGCAAAGATCAATAACGATATATCGTAGATATACTGATAAAAACACAAAAAGAAAGATGGAAATGATATAACGGTCAACAGAAGTTGTAATGCCTGTCTGTAGATGAGTATGTGACCATGATGGAGTCATTAGCGCCACATTATCAGGACAGGTTTTGAGACAGCCATTTATTCAGCAAGGAAAAGATAATGGAGCAGCGTTTCCTTGATTCTATTTACACTCTTTATGAAGTAGACATTTACCATATCTTTTTTCGCTCTTAAAAGGAAATGTCGTTCCGGTCATATTTCTTTATTTTTCCCTTGCATGTATGAATAATATGACGAGAAGTTGCCAAAGTAGGTGGAATGCTGGGCTGTAAGGGATTGGCTTTTACTTCCTTTGTAGTATCTCCTTGTCAAAACATGAAAAATTCAGCTGTCGTAACAGAAAGCTTAACGTGTGAGGTTTTGTGGGTCCCCAGAGAGTTGCAGAGTTTCTGCCCCGACATGACCCAGCGTCTGACAGTTGATCACAAACTTTTTACTTTGATGGTGCCATTGCTGGTTCTCTAACTATTAAAACAATGACATGTATATATAGATGTAGTATACACATTACAAAGAAGCTACATAATATTGAACATTAAACATATATATATGTATATATGAAAAAGGCATTTGATAAAATAAGTTGAAGAAAAAAACTTGTGTAGGCAGCTTTTATTTCATTAAACAAAGATTGTGAGTTTGCTCAGTGAACAAAATTTGAAGTCATATTTAATTTGCCACTCAAGTTTTAAATATTTATTTGGAGAAGTGAGACATCTACATTTGTCATACAGGGTAAGATGATATACATGTATATTTACCATTATATGGCATTGCCACTATAAGACCCTACCAAATTCAGTTGGCATTCATAATACCATGAATGCCATTGGCTGTTTGTTGACTTCATCATTATTATGACGTCATAATTGTTAAATGAATTCAAACTGGACAAAAGCAAATCCAACATGAAGCGCTAGCGCTCTTCATTGATTTAGCCTTTGTTCAGTTGGCATTCATGTAGCCTATGAATGCCAACTGAAAGCAGTTCAATGCTTAAATAATACATTGGTCACGAAGGTTAAGATGTATACATTTGTCACACAGGTTAAAAAGTATGTTATAATTTCTAGAATATGATACAAAAAGTGGTTTCAAATTATATTTAGTTTTAAAGTGTTCGTCTGTAAGAACTTATCAGAGCATTAACAACCAGCAAATGTCATTTGAATGAAGTTATCATCTCTGCGGCATTACAGATTTAATTTTCAACAATTTTAAAACATGGATATTGGCGGCGAGTTGAATTTCAAGTTTAATTCAAAAACTATTCATGTCATATTGTCTCGGGTAATTTGAATTATTCCAGTCTGCAATGTTAGCCACTAGTCCTATGCCCACGACTAGTAAATTTTGGTTAGGACTAGTGGAAATTTCTTGAATTTCAATATATTTATTATAATAAACACCGCATTTTGCTTGTCCGGACTAGTGCTTGAAAATGTTGATGTCACAAACTGTTATTCATTCTTTGTTATTGTGGATTAACACCTTTAAAATATTGAGATGTCCTAATGTACTGTAGGTCACTGCCCGTGTTGCTCTATAGATAGTATATCAATATTTGATTTGTAGGTTATGACATTGTATTAATTCTGTCAGAATTAGTGATGATTTTACAATGAGTAGTTGTTTGGTATAGCTCTGACTATGAAGGTTTGTAGTCAATAAGTCATGAGCTGTATGTAATTCTTGGTTTCTCTTGTGTTGTAGATCAATAATTTTGCTAAAGAGAAGCATCCTTTGAGTGGTAAGTAGGAACACCGACATCTTTCAAGATAAAAAACAAAAAACAGCATTCTTCAACATGTTTCAATTTTTTGTGATATGAAAGCGTGCGGTTGTAATTTATTCAAATGACAAATAAAATCAACAGGGTACTACTAGCTATTTATTGAAGAAACTTGTTCACGCAATTTCGCTGGCATTTATTCCCCATGAACATTAACAGAGACAACAGGAATACATGATTAACGTGTGTACTTTTACTGGTCCGCCCTGAAAGCTTTATGTAAATGCTTCCCTTTATTGATGATGTCTTATCTCACGCCACAAGTTAACACGCTACTTTCGCTCTCTCCATCAAATTGGAAAGATCAATTAATTGTGTGATGTGATAATGATCGGCCATTGCGTAGAATGATTTGAAAGTCTTCGGCAAGTATTTTGAGTCATTAGCTTTGAATACATTGTCTTGCCTCGTTTGTAAAGGGTGTTTATATGTTTATGTGAGAGAGGAGCTTAGGGAACAGATTCAGATGTGAGAGAGGAGCTTAGGGAACAGATTCAGCAATAGGGATGTAAACTCGTAACCTTGTAACACTTTCTTCAGATACAAATAGCAGAGACTTGGTTGGTGAAGTTGATCAGTTTATGCATATGCTGTGGTACGCTTGCGATGAAGTGTATGTGGCCACAAGGAGCTATTTTACTTCCTTCCTTTGGGATTTATCTCTCCTCAAAATCCTATTTAGTCAAAATCATTCTTGGAGGAAGATGGTATCAAACTGTAGAATTTGGATTCCTGCCCCGACCCCAGGGGCCAGGATGAGGTCCCAATGGGAAAATAATTAAAAAAAAAAAAATCTTTTCCAGACTCGGAAGTTATAGTCTGTTTCTGATTTTCTCTGCATGGGTGAAAAGATCCTAAGTAGTTTTGTTTAAATTTAAATTTCAATAACCCCAGGCCATCCATTTCCACTTGTGGAGGGGGAAAAGTTTCTATGATTTATGGAAATAATTATAATACTTTTGGGTATATTTTGTCCATTTTTAGTAGGAAATTATTCCTACTTAGTCAAAATCAGTTTTGGAGGAAAATAGTATCAAACTGTAAAATTGGGATTCTTACGCATGCCTTACCCCCAAGGCTAGATAGGGGCCCCAAAGGGGAAATTATTAAAAATGTTCAAAAATCTTCTTCTCCAACTAGACTCAGGGGTACTCCAGTCTATTTCGTGGCATGGATGGAAAGGACATCAGGGACTTTATTTATCAGGGGTCCCCAGTGCATTTATTCCCCGTCGGTGAGGGGTTAAAGTTTATTCTAGTTTATATAAGAAAATAACACTTTTGTTCCTTTTTTCGTGGGAAACCATTCCCTTTTCATGACCCTCATCCTCAATAGTAATAATATAATGATTTGTTCAATACTTTTAGAATTCTTATCTTTAAATGTCATGACAAATGATGTATTTCATTTCGTTTACATAATTTCATTGAATGATTTCATCATTAAAATTGAGGTAACATACCTGTAACATTACTCGGGTCACTTGGGCCTCTTGTTGTTTTTTTCATACCCCCCTCCCCCAAATTTGGACCCTGTGCCTATTTCCTGATGAAATCCTGCTTCTCTCTGTACAGTTTAAAAAGTTACAAAATAATGTTTATAAAATACAGTTGATGTGTTTGTTGATTCAACTTTGAAACTGAAAAGATAATTAAGGAATGTACTATTTTTTCACTGCTCTCTGTTTTAGGATCAAGACAGGCAGCATCATTGAAACAGTGTGAAAACTTGAAACTGTGAGTTTTTGGTAGAAGTGTTTTCGGATTTGTGACTTGTACAGACTAAGAGGTACACAAATAATGTAAAACTGCTGTAAATTGTATTCAAGCTTTACGAAATTCGAGCATTGTTAAAATGTAATAAGAGAAGTTCTTTGGTGAAATGAATTAACACAATGCATAACAGAAAAAAGTTATAAAGATAATAATGAATGAACATATAAGCCCTTTTAAAAAAATATAAACTTTGTATTAATTTAATAAATGTTATAATTATCAATTCAATGATGTTAGTAATATTAAATACTTTAATATTATATTTTGAAACACAGTTAAAACTGTATTTTAAACACCAGTGTACCCTGTGGATTAAGGTTCTCACAGTGGTCTTTAATTGCACTTGGTCTGTTCATTACTATATATATGTGGGTCATTGATTTGGAGTGTTTGTAGGTGTACATATACATTGTATATACACTTGTCATCACTTTTACAAAAACTTCAATTAAAAAGGGCCATCTCACTCTTTAAAGTTTTTAAAAATCCTATTTAACTTGAGTTTGTCTTATTAATTTATTTTTTTTTAGATCAATAGATCAATGATTTTAGGGCCTGGGGTTAATGTGTTAACAAACACATTTACCGATACTGATGGATCCCTTAGTTTCATTTCCTGATTTTGCAGATTACAGAATATTTCGAAGATTCAAGTTGGATCCACAGGTCGGCGTAGTTTCCATCAATCAGCAGTATTTTGTAAGTACATTGTAATCATAACCTACGGAATATTACAGAATTCCTTGTATTACACCTTTCTAGGGTCTAATCTGATGGAAATCCAACAACTTAACGTATTACATCTCATTCTCATCATCCGTACCAGTGCAGTGATTTTGTTGTTAACTTTATCTTTAGTAATTTTAAAGGCTCATTGAATCATTAAATATATTTCTTTTCCATAATTCCAACCCAACAGGTGATGAATTTAAGGTAGTCAACACACCTGCGTTTGCTGAGTCAGTCACAGAGGGAGATGTTCGCTGGGAAAAGGGTAAGCACTTCTTGTGGAATATTAAAACAAATATAGAAAAAAAAGGTACTACTGGAGTTTGTGGGTAATAGGGTCACAGTCACTAAGAATGAGGTAAAGACTACTCATTGGAGAGTTAATAAGAAAAAAACGGTACTGTAGTTTGTGGGCAATAGGGTCACAGTCAATGAGAATGAGGTAAAAAGACTACCCTATGGAGATCTAGCGTTAATAAGAAAAAAACGGTAATGTAGTTTGTGGGCGACATGGTCACAGTCACTGAGAATGAGGTAAAAGACTACCCTATGGAGATCTAGCGTTAATAAGAAAAAAATGGTAATGTAGTTTGTGGGAGACATGGTCACAGTCACTGAGAATGAGGTAAAAGACTACCCTATGGAGAGTTAATAAGAAAAACTGTACTGTAGTTTGTGGGAGACATGGTCACAGTCACTAAGAATGAGGTAAAAGACTACTCTATGGAGAGTTGATAAGAAAAAAACGGTACTGTAGTTTGTGGGAGACATGGTCAAAGTCACTAAGAATGAGGTAAAAGACTACCTTATGGAGAGTTGATAGGGAAACATTACTGACTGTCTAGTGTTTGTGAAATTATATAGGCGTTATTGGGAAGGGGGAAGGCAAAAGGAAACATAAAAAAATTGTTTGCTCCACTGTAGAGAATGGCAATCAATGTTAATAAACAAAAATGTGCTGTGCTTTAAAGGTTTGATTCAATTCAATAGCATCATACTATGTTATACATGGACCATATATTGGTCCTAAAAACCTCTTCTTTTTCTAAGTTAATTTGCTGTTAAGAATGTAGTAATAAAATTAACATATTTGAAAAATACAATATTACAATATCATTTCTTGGCAGTTATCATATAAGAAAATTCTTAAACAGTCTATCTGAAAGAAGTAAAAATTATGTGTGATTGAGAGATTATCGATCAAAGCCAAAAAGATGTTACTGCAAAAAAAGATACCCCCCCCCCTCCCACCAAAAGAAAGCAATAAAACAAAAACAACATAAGCAGAGAAATAAAAAAAAATGTAATAAGTAAAGTACAGATAGTGTACCAAAGCCAGGGTTTATTTTTGCTTGTAGCAGTTAGCAAGTTTGTCCTTTTTAAGTGCTTTATATAAATAGTTGTGTATTTATAAATTTCAAAAAAATGATTTATGTTTTGTTTACAGCGGTGGGTGACTATGTGAAAGAAGATGATGTAGTCTGTGAGATAGAGACAGACAAGGTGAGTTACACAGGTGATTTCTATGACCCTATATAGGGATATCCCCAAAAAGATGATGTAGTCTGTGAGATAGAGACAGACAAGGTGAGTTACACAGGTGATTTCTATTACCCTATATAGGGATATCCCCAATTTTACTGGTGTGAGATTTTCTGATCTCCGCCTAGGGTTGAGACAGACAAGGTGAGTTACACAGGTGATTTCTATTACCCTATATAGGGATATCCCCAATTATACTGGTGTGAGATTTTCTGATCTCCGCCTAGGGTTGAGACAGACAAGGTGAGTTACACAGGTGATTTCTATTACCCTATATAGGGATATCCCCAATTTTACTGGTGTGAGATTTTCTGATCTCCCCCTAGGGTTGAGACAGACAAGGTGAGTTACACAGGTGATTTCTATTACCCTATATAGGGATATCCCCAATTTTACTGGTGTGAGATTTTCTGATCATCGCCTAGGGTTGAGACAGACAAGGTGAGTTACACAGGTGATTTCTATTACCCTATATAGGGATATCCCCAATTTTACTGGTGTGAGATTTTCTGATCTCCGCCTAGGGTTGAGACAGACAAGGTGAGTTACACAGGTGATTTCTATCACCCTATATAGGGATATCCCCAATTATACTAGTGTGAGATTTTCTGATCTCCCCCTAGGGTTGAGACAGACAAGGTGAGTTACACAGGTGATTTCTATCACCCTATATAGGGATATCCCCAATTATACTGGTGTGAGATTTTCTGATCTCCCCCTAGGGTTGAGACAGACAAGGTGAGTTACACAGGTGATTTCTATTACCCTATATAGGGATATCCCCAATTATACTGGTGTGAGATTTTCTGATCTCCGCCTAGGGTTGAGACAGACAAGGTGAGTTACACAGGTGATTTCTATTACCCTATATAGGGATATCCCCAATTTTACTGGTGTGAGATTTTCTGATCTTCCCCTAGGATTGAGACAAGCTACATATGTTCTATGCTCATTCTTAACAATTGTATGACGTCATACATGTAGCAACAATACCATGACCTCATGACTACAATACAATGACGTTACGTTGATAACTCAATCACATCTCATCAGCATTGTCTTGCATTGATGTGACTTCAATATTAGATATATGAGACTGAGGGAAAACATTGTAAGAGAAAAATAATTATCACCCACTTGGGAGTGCAACATGGGGATCTCAACCATTGGAGTAAGATTCTTAAGCTGTCATACACTTGGCAAGCCTCGTGTTTGGCAACTTAAGAATCTTACCCCCTTGGGTTGAGATCCCTCTGTCTTACCCTCGGGGAGTAAAAGATTCTTTTAGTCTCTCGTGGTGTTTGTGAGAAAGACACAGGGGTTTTCTGTCATATCTAGGCCAAATAGATTTGTGGGAAATATCTTCATCATATGACCAAGTTGACATGTGGACAATGACTGAACGAGGATTAGTAGAAGAACTGTCTGTAAGGGGTGTGGTTGGTATTTTTCAGTTTCATTTCCAGTCAATATGAAGGTATACTACTAAAACACTTCTCTTCCAAAAGTTAGTTATGTATTTTATAGTAGATAACAGCATAAATGTTCATCTTTGTTAGAGCACCAAAATATGTATGTGTCTTACATGGCAGCCGTTTTTAATCCCAATGTCCAGTTCTTAGTGACTGCTCCCACCTTGGCCTCAAGCCCGTAACCCAGGGGTGGAGGGCTACACGTGTTTATGTACCAGAATGTCAGACACTTTGACCACTTTGACAACCACAGCCCTGTCTCTAAGACTTATCAGACTGGAGATCAATAGAGATCACAATCTCAGAATTCCTGAGCTACTCAAATAGTCTGTGACTAACATTTTCAAGCACTCGTCCGGACAAGCAAAATGCAGTGCTGATGATAACAAATGTATTGAAATACAAGGACTTTGCACTAGTCCGACTGCTCAAATGTTGTTTTCAATTTTTCCAGTTTCCTCAATTTCAAAGTTTTGACAATGTATGAATGAGAAGCAAATATTGGGTAATTGCCACTGTCTTACCCCGAGTACTGAACATGTATGCCAGGCAGTTAAGGAAATGGTGCCTGGCTAAAAGTTAAAGCATCCAGAATACTGAAACCATCTTCATAGCATTTAGTAAACTCCTTTGGCAAAAGGATATTTGGTATTAACCTGATCACATTTTGTACAGACTGGTCTAAGGGGAGACAACTTCCATAAGGTTTTTAATACTAAATCAAAAATTTTCATAACATTCTATTTTATATGGAGTTAAGTGTTGTGTTGTTATTTGCAGACGTCCATCTCGGTGCCCAGTCCAGCTTCAGGCTATGTGGAGGAGTTGTTTGTCCCGGACGGAGAGAGGGTGGAGCCTGGTCAACAACTCTTCAAACTTAAACTCTCCGGTCAGTCTGAGGCTCCTGCCCGATAGGTCCATATCACTGTAAACTCTCCGGTCAGTCTGAGGCTCCTGCCCGATAGGTCCATATCACTGTAAACTCTCCGGTCAGTCTGAGGCTCCTGCCCGATAGGTCGATGTCACTGTAAACTCTCCGGTCAGTCTGGGGCTCCTGCCCGATAGGTCCATATCACTGTAAACTCTCCGGTCAGTCTTAGGCTCCTGCCCGATAGGTCCATATCACTGTAAACTCTCCGGTCAGTCTGGGGCTCCTGCCCGATAGGTCCATATCACTGTTAACTCTCCGGTCAGTCTGGGGCTCCTGGCTGATAGGTCCATATCACTGTAAACTCTCCGGTCAGTCTGAGGCTCCTGGCTGATAGGTCCATATCACTGTAAACTCTCCGGTCAGTCTGAGGCTCCTGCCCGATAGGTCAATATCACTGTAAACTCTCCGGTCAGTCTGGGGCTCCTGCCCGATAGGTCCATATCACTGTAAACTCTCCGGTCAGTCTGAGGCTCCTGCCCGATAGGTCGATGTCACTGTAAACTCTCCGGTCAGTCTGGGGCTCCTGCCCGATAGGTCCATATCACTGTAAACTCTCCGGTCAGTCTGAGGCTCCTGCCCGATAGGTCCATATCACTGTAAACTCTCCGGTCAGTCTGGGGCTCCTGCCCGATAGGTCCATATCACTGTAAACTCTCCGGTCAGTCTGAGGCTCCTGCCCGATAGGTCCATATCACTGTAAACTCTCCGGTCAGTCTGAGGCTCCTGCCCGATAGGTCGATGTCACTGTAAACTCTCCGGTCAGTCTGGGGCTCCTGCCCGATAGGTCAATATCACTGTAAACTCTCCGGTCAGTCTGGGACTCCTGCCCGATAGGTCCATATCACTGTAAACTCTCCGGTCAGTCTGAGGCTCCTGCCCGATAGGTCCATATCACTGTAAACTCTCCGGTCAGTCTGAGGCTCCTGCCCGATAGGTCGATGTCACTGTAAACTCTCCGGTCAGTCTGGGGCTCCTGCCCGATAGGTCCATATCACTGTAAACTCTCCGGTCAGTCTTAGGCTCCTGCCCGATAGGTCCATATCACTGTAAACTCTCCGGTCAGTCTGGGGCTCCTGCCCGATAGGTCCATATCACTGTTAACTCTCCGGTCAGTCTGGGGCTCCTGGCTGATAGGTCCATATCACTGTAAACTCTCCGGTCAGTCTGAGGCTCCTGGCTGATAGGTCCATATCACTGTAAACTCTCCGGTCAGTCTGAGGCTCCTGCCCGATAGGTCCATATCACTGTAAACTCTCCGGTCAGTCTGGGGCTCCTGCCCGATAGGTCCATATCACTGTAAACTCTCCGGTCAGTCTGAGGCTCCTGCCCGATAGGTCGATGTCACTGTAAACTCTCCGGTCAGTCTGGGGCTCCTGCCCGATAGGTCCATATCACTGTAAACTCTCCGGTCAGTCTGAGGCTCCTGCCCGATAGGTCCATATCACTGTAAACTCTCCGGTCAGTCTGGGGCTCCTGCCCGATAGGTCCATATCACTGTAAACTCTCCGGTCAGTCTGAGGCTCCTGCCCGATAGGTCCATATCACTGTAAACTCTCCGGTCAGTCTGAGGCTCCTGCCCGATAGGTCGATGTCACTGTAAACTCTCCGGTCAGTCTGGGGCTCCTGCCCGATAGGTCAATATCACTGTAAACTCTCCGGTCAGTCTGGGACTCCTGCCCGATAGGTCCATATCACTGTAAACTCTCCGGTCAGTCTTAGGCTCCTGTCCGATAGGTCCATATCACTGTAAACTCTCCGGTCAGTCTGAGGCTCCTGCCCGAAAGGTCAGTATCACTGTAAACTCTCCGGTCAGTCTGGGGCTCCTGCCCGATAGGTCCATATCACTGTAAACTCTCCGGTCAGTCTGAGGCTCCTGCCCGATAGGTCAATTTCACTGTAAACTCTCCGGTCAGTCTGAGGCTCCTGTCCGATAGGTCGATATCACTGTTGATTTAGTGAAGAGTTCAATTCATGAATCCATCGGGCTGAGTTTGAGTTCTGATGACAGTTCATTGACTTTCTGGCGAGTCATATTGACCAATTGTTACTGATTCAAATATGTACACACAGGGGGGTGGGCAAAAGATTGGAAAGGGCTACTAAAAACGTGGAAATTGACATGCTGGGGAAATTTACACTGATTACGCGAAAATTAAGCAAAAATTTCCCCCACACATATTATTTTGCGATATACAAATGTTATAAAGTTTTTATATTAAAGGAAGAAAACATAAAAAAATACCCTCCACACATTTAGTTTACCAATGGAAATCGTGAAAAAATAACCCCCTGTGGAAATAACCATGTTTATAGTATTCCATAAATAAAATATTTGATGGATGGTGGGGTCTCGGGTGAAGTGCCTCCTACCCCTCCCATATGATTAATTCTGGAACAGCCCTAACAATATTTTCATTTCAAGATATTGTATTATTCACATATATGCATGAAACTAAATACAAAGGTATGTCTTGCACAGTCCTATACAATGTTACTATTCTAGCTTGCTGTAGTCAGTTCCCCCATGTTTTAAACAGGCCAACAACTGTTGATGGCCATAGGGCCACATTTCTAAGCTGCTTTGGTCGAGGTCACTTCCTATAAACACTTTTTCTAAATATCTAAATTTCTAAAACCAGGAGTATATCATTATATTTCATTGCAGGTGATGCTCCCGCCGGAGGTACAGAAAAAGTGGCAGAGGCCCCTGCCCCTACTGAAACAGCAGCCCCTGCACCGCCGGCACCACCAGCTGCTGCAGCAGGAAGTGGCCCCATCCCCACCACGCCCCCACCAGTACAGCCGCTGCCTTCCGCACCCACTGCGTCTGTCCCTGCGGCTGCCATCAAACCCACACCAGCTGCTCCCCAGAGTACCGTAGTACCAGCAGGAGGAGCCAGGACAGAAACCAGGGTAGGAAATAGTATTATCTTCAAGTTTTCTTATTTATATCGAAGAAATATTTGTGTTTCTTAATGTTGAGAATATTGATATCAATTTTTAAAAATATTTATGCTGTCGTTGTTTTGTGTTTTGTCTTATCCTGTGTTGTCATAACTCATTGTCATGATTTCATCTTTTGATAAATTTTCATTGACGTTGATACCAAGGTCTAGTATGAAACTTCCTCAGATGAGTCTATATTTACCAATGTTAATGCCAGTGCTATATTGGTTCAAGGACAGAGTATACGTATTTCAAAGAATATCTTCTGGTTTTCAAGTGAAAATATGAATATCCTGGATAAATTTTCTTCAAATAACCCTTCCCTTTACTTTATTTCCAATATTGATATAAAGAAATCTTTGAAATATTTCACTGGTTAAGAATTTATCTTATTATTTTCAACCTTTATGAAACCATGATAATTGTATTTAGTTGGTAAAGAATGTATGATGTTATTTCCAACCTTTATAAAACCATGATAATTGTGTTTGATAGGTGAAGATGAATAGAATGCGACTGAGGATTGCGGAACGTCTAAAGGACGCCCAGAACACTTGTGCTATGTTAACAACTTTCAATGAAATAGACATGAGGTAAGGAGGTCAACCTAACAGTGAAGGCTTATAGATATAGCGGTTATTTGATACAGAATTTATTTCACTCGAGTTATTTATTTTTTGAAAGTTACAAAAGACATGAGCTGTAGCAAGTGTCTTTTATAACTTTTAAAAAATAATGAACAAGAGTGAAATAAATTCCATATCCAATAACCACGAGTCGTGTGACCTGTTTCTACCAAAATAATATTAAGTTGCAGCGGCAGTGTTGTTTTCTGTGAACTGCGGTATATTTGCGCGAAAACACATCATCTCGTATATATTCCCGCAAAATTGTGACGACGTCAACAATCGATGACCATGTCAACAATCAGCACGTTGCATTGAACCATGATATTTCCGGTCAAAGTTCAACTTCTCAACCAATCAAAAGTCCTGAAGGTCATATTCCATTAGTGGTTTATAATATACATTTATCCAACAGTCAGCATGTTTATACAATGGTCTGAGAGTGGAATAACACAGGGAATTGTGGTAGAAAATAAGTTATTAAGTTCTGTTGCTAATTGAATATAAATTAAGGTGGTCAGTTAGGATCTCAGAAGCCACAAGCCCAGCCATCCTCAATACTTGGGGTGTTATACTCTCTGTGCCCCCCTGGGACATGTCATAGCAAAGTTGAAGATTCAGTATTCACCACTATGTAAATCTTGAGGATTTCCAACTTTCCAACCTCTAAACATATGTTGACCTTACCTTTGTTTAGATGTATACAAATATCTTTGCTGCATGACATATGGGTAGTCATCAATTCACTAATTATAAACACAAATTGGAATGTTTCAGCAACATAATGGACATGAGGAGTTGCTACAAGGACGCCTTCCAGAAGAAGTATGGTCTAAAGTTGGGCTTCATGTCCGCTTTTGTGAAAGCCTCTGCTTTTGCCCTGGACGACCAGCCCGTTGTGAACGCAGTTATAGACGATAAAGAAATTGTTTACAGAGACTACGTAGACATTTCTGTGGCCGTGTCGACTCCGAAGGTATACAGCAAAACACGTTTATGACAAAAAACCCATACTGACCTGTCACAATCCCTTCATATACCTGGTAGTTCTGATTTCACTTTGTCGTTTATGACAGGACGAAAAATACAAATTTACTCATAAAGACTATTTCTTGTGTGTCATTGTAGTTAAATCTGAAACATTCTGTTGAATTGTACTGTCATCTTCAACCGATTGGCTGGTTTCAGCCTTTTTGAGTATTATCGTGTAATGTAAAGTTTTAATTTTCCCATTTAAAAGTTTGATTAACCTAATTTTCATCCTTTTTTGCCCAAAGTCCATTTTCGTCTCTGATACAGTTCGCTTTGATGATGAATATTAATGGCTTATGAACAGAGGGTTTTGGTCGTTTGGTTTTGTTATAAACGTGTTTTACTGTACACATCCATGTTTTCGTGTGGATTATGTCCGTGGATTTATACGCTCAGGATAAATTAGGGAAGTGTGATGTTAAGCTTATGTTCACTGCTGGAAAATTTGAATTGTACGTAAGTGGTGCCCTACATATTTAAGTGTGCACCCTTTTACAACAAGGTAAGTATTCTAGACTGACATTTATTGTGTGACACTTCTTTGTGGTCCAAAAGGGTGAGTATGAACATATTGCAGAAAGAAAAAAAAATTAAATTATCAATCAAACAATTAGTAGATTTTGCTTTCAATGAGTGCAATCAAGCAGAAATTGATAAAGAGTTTATAAGAAAATTTATTGCATTTTGGACATGTTTAAAGAATGTTTTCTATCATCATCAGTGATTTTGTTTGCCCATTTTTACAGCCGATATAAGGCTGTTTCCCCCAGTCAAAATTTGTGCTATTTTCCCAAAATGAAGCAAAATATAAGAATATTTTCCCAATTTATCTGAAAATCCTACTTTATATTTCCCAATTCAATAAGGCACAGGCTGTTTTAAAATCTGGTAGCAAATACACTGTCATGTTCCTCCTGTCCATGTGTTGCAATTTTAATGCTAAGTTTCAACTGATTGCAGCTTAATCTTTGAATGTAAATCGTACTGTCAAAGAAGAAATTTGCCTTTCTTATAGAGAATGAATTTGAGAGTTTTGTTGTATTTTCTCATAAATACAAGTTATGTGATAAATAGAATCTTACACTCGTGTCAATATAATATGGAATTTATTAAATTCATTAAATAATTCAATATTAAACTAATTTGATAAATTCCATATTACATAGACACTCGTGTAAGATCTTTTATTTATTGCTATGTAAAGTTTCCTCATGATCAATATGTCATTGAATGGAGCATTGAATGGCCCTTCAGATTTTATGGATATTCGGTGTAGGATATTGAAATTAATCTATTAATTCATCTATGAGGGAGGATTTAATATGTTATTCAAAATATTAGTGAAATCATGATCAGTTAACTTTGACGAATGGGGAAAAAATATTGCATTGTCAGTTGAAATTTCCATTTAAAATCTGTTGTAAATGACCGTTTTATATATTTTCAGGGCTTGGTTGTGCCAGTATTACGAAATGTATCAAATATGAACTATGCTGATATAGAATTAGAAATAGCTGCTTTAGGAGAAAAGGTGAGACTATCTATTAAGTTTATCTTCTATAACATCAGCAATTGCTTCTAAATTACTTATCAAATGTAACTAGTCTCCCACCAGAAACTGGAGGAGACCGTATAGTTTTTCTTCCCGCTCCTTCTGTTACCTAGTCCGGGCTGACCATCTGCTATCCGGGCTCTATATCCTATACTACATGTCACTGGATTTTCATACTTGGGGTACTGGGTCAACTTGGCAAGGTGGTGTGTCATGCATCAAAAGTAGATCACTGTGACCTATATGTTGACCTTTGACCTGAACCAAAGAAATTCCTCCCTGGGTGTTTGTTTATATATGGGGCATTGTGTCAGTGTGTCTTGAATCAAAAGTAGGACCTAAATCAAAGAATAAGAATTTCCTGACTCTATTTCCTTCACTACTTGTCACTGAAACTTCATACTTGGGGTTTGGATCACCTTGTTGAGAGGTGTAACACAAATTAAATGTTGGACACCAAGACCTACATTTTGATCTTTGACACTGGGATACACTCAGTTCTATAACCCAGTATGACAAGAGATCAAAGTCTATGTCATTGTTTTGTGTGTCTGAACCTTTGCTACTGAGTGGTTCAAAATGTTTTTATGTTAATTTGACTTCCATAGATAGCATCTCGCATTTATATAAATTGTTAATTCACTATCAACATTTTAATAATTAGTCATAATTTACTGGTATTAATGCCTTTATATGGGCTATTTCATAATTACCAATATCATTATTATGGGTGGTAGGGTCCCCTTTCTTGTGGTTAATTCTGGAACAGCCCTAATTAAGATTGTCATAAGTCAACCAACTTCACATTTTAATTTTCTTGTAAATTTCTGATTCCCAGGCTCGGGCTGGTGCCTTAGCTATAGAAGACATGGACGGAGGGACCTTCACCATCAGTAACGGAGGGGTGTTCGGCTCACTGTTCGGGACACCAATCATCAATCCCCCGCAGTCAGCCATCCTCGGGATGCATCGGATAGACCAGAAGCCTGTAGTCATCAATGGAAAGGTAGTTACATAACGATTGGGCTTTAGTTATCGAAAAACCCTTGAGCCATGTCACTGTTTTGAACTTGGCTGAAACTAGCCATGATTGTATGTGGCAAAATTGTCACTACAAAACCGAGTTCTGTTTCTATGTTTTTGTGAGATATTGTAGCATGAAACCGGTCTTCAAAATGGATGATATCTGGTTGTTTTTCAATGAAAGATAATGCTATTGAGGTTTTTCCTTAAAAATGGTTACCGACAATTTGTCAGTTGTAACCGCTTTCTTCAAAATGGATTATATCTGGTTGTTTTTCAATGAAAGATCATGTTATGGAAGTTTTTCCTCAGAAAGTGTTACCGACATTTTGTCAGATGACTTGAGTTGATAATTGTAATATGGGATTTGTGATAGAATAATGTAATTAGAAACAACACTTATCTTGAAACTATTGAATAATTGAACCGTTATCAACATGTCAGATTAAATCTCGAATCAGAAAAGGATGCTAGGTCACAAACAGTCTGGCTTATACTGCCTAGTAAATTCCAAAGGGCACAAAGGCTTTGGTAAATTGGTAAAAAATAGTGAAGAAAAAGCAGATTCGGTATCCAGATATAATAAACCTTGCACTGGTGTTAATTAAATCCATGGATCATCTTGTTCAGGTTCACTTATTTGGTTAAACAGGTCAGTTTATCAAATAAATTGTTGGGCTATGGTATTTGCTGCAGATATTATTGCTTTATACTCGATATCAAAAAGCCTCGACTGTGTTGTAGTTGTGTACAATTAGTTCAGTATCCACAGTCTAAGGGAGGTAACTCAGTTCAGTATGGCCCGTCAAGGGCAGTAGCCATCCTTTGACGGATGGACATGTCGATCAGACTCGTAGCCCTATAATTCTGTGTCTAAGAGAGGTAGTCTATGTGCCCGTACCGCTTTAAATGTGTTGGTTTTTTTTCTGTTGGAAGAGTTGTCCCTCACCTCTGCTGTTAAATACATCTATTGTCTCCAAATAGAATTAAATTTACTCAAGTCTTTTGCTATGTTTATAGCTAGACTTAACACCTTTGGTTAGCAATAGAAATATTCCCTTTGTACAATTTGTTTTTACCGTTTTGAGTTGTTTTCTGATCCTTATTTATCTGTATTCCATGTGTTTCAGATTGAGATCCGACCAATGATGTATGTAGCCCTTACCTATGATCACCGACTTGTAGATGGAAGGGAGGCTGTGACGTTCTTACGAAAAATCAAGTCTGCAATAGAGGATCCCCGAGTGTTACTTCTCAACTTATAGCACCACTGAACTGTATAGGAACGTCATTTTAATGCATTAGCAGATGGTATCCTCGATCGGGATATTTCTACAAGTATTTATTTTGAGGTGATACTAAGACCATCGTTGCCATGGACATGTATGAGGCGACATGTCACACCAGAGCATGTGAAATGGACTGTGAATAACTCACATGACACAAAAGAAACATAGTTTTGTGATAGTTGGTGATAATTTATTCAAACAGTTCAGTATGGACATACAGCTGTCATTGTATCTGCTGTGTTTATATATAAAAGCCATGTGAATTTAAGAATGGTAGTGAGATATGGACTTTATCCTTCCAGCCATGATGTGTTATTGAATTACAAAGGTCTCAAATATCCATTCTAACTTAAAGAATATCTTTGAGACAGTGCATCAGATATATAAAGCTTCAAACGTTTTATCTGTAGAAATTTGTATAATGATATGTATCCGCCCATCTGTATTATTTCTGTTTTAAGTAATCTCTAACAGTCTCTAACAATACTTTTGTACCTGTAGACAAAAGTCTATTGTGCTATTCAGAAATAGTTTGTATTAAGCAAAACTTGAATTGGATGGCGGGGGAAGGGTTGGGACTGAATTCAGCAGGGATGACAAATACTTTTAATATGACACCAGGCGAATTTTTAAAACATTGTTGAAAGAATATGTTTCACAGTATAAAAAATTAAAATGAACTGTCTCGTGAATTAAAGATCTGCATTACATAAGAATCTGTCACCTCATTAAGGACTTTGTCTAGGAAAATATAATAAAACCAGCCCATACACATCAAATTTTTAGTTTTAATTTTGAAAGGTCATAAGTGTGAGTGGTAAATGTTCTGTAACTTGCTTTATTACAAGGGATCCCAGTCATGCCTGTATAGTGCTATTAAAGTCGTATAAGTTTAATATAATATTAATTTTTGAAGTTCTTGTGTATCCCTTTTCACAGCCTGGTTTGAAGTTTGTCTTCAAAGAGGTTCTTAACATCTGTATCCACCACACATGTATGTATATTTTAACAATGAACTTTAAATTTATTACTTGCAGTTCACATATCATGTGGTACTTTTGTTTAAATGTACACTTGTTCACTGTATTGTGACCAATACAAAACAGTCTCAGTATACAGGTGAGGTATACCCGACCACTAATTAAAAATCCTGTTGTTAAACTGGTGTTTGACACCAACATAGGAAGGCGATACTGTGTTTGTTATAATAACTTCCACCAAAGGTCGTAAGGCCATGTAAGGACGTAAAACTCTCAAAATAAATGTTTGTTATCTGGTGGTTTGTCAGATTATCACACTGAGATGTTGTCAGTTATTTACTGTCAAGTCTGAATGACCACTATTATAGATTTTTATTGAGTTTTCCATACTTTTCAGTTCTTAGGAAAAGAAGGAACATGTCAAAACTGGTGGCATCTTCATAAGGGGAGACAATTAAGACAAACAGTAGCATCTTCATAAGGGGAGACAATTAAGAAAAATGGTAGCATCTTGATAAGCAGAGACAATGAAGACAAAACAGTTGCATCTTGATAAGGGAATACAATTAAGACAAACCGTAGCATCTGTGTAAGGGGAGACTATCAAGACAACCTGATACAGGATTCTTATGATTCACTGCAGGATTCCTACATTACCAGCAGCTCTTTATTGTTCAGTGCATGTGTTTGTTATTGTTTGGAGTATCTGTGAATACTGAAAGTCATTAAAGCCACTTGATAATATGGCAAATTACTTGGTGTGTATTTTTGCATAATGGAAGTATATCTGTACTTCAAAGGCCAATTAATGTTCCCAATGTTCTGACAGGCAGGTAACCAAATTATAGATCTGAGTGATGAGGGGAGTCGTCAGTTTTTCCTCGTTAAGAATCATTATACAGTAAGATAGCTCAGTATCAATCACATGGATGTCGGTCGTAGTAGATTACATAGAAAAATTATTTTTAATTTCATTGTAAATGATGAATGATGTTAATTTGTAGTGCCACTGATTGAATAATTGGACTCAATCAAACTATCAATTATAGTAGAAAAAGTTATAATATGAGTACCAGTATGTAGTGTAATCTTGATTACCAGCCCTGGAATCATGAAATGATCTTAAATATATATTTGTCCTAAATTTTGACTTAGTCAATCACAAATAACATCATGAATAGTTACATCTCAGTATAAATTGTCTAAGCAAAAACTAAAGTCAAAGATTATTTCATGATCCTGGGACTAGTACCGGTATGTAAGTACATGTAATTTGCCCCTGATCTATTCTCTTTAATTGATTCTGAATTCGCCCTTTTCTTTAAATGACCTTCTTGGGTGGTATTTGTTCTCATCTGAGCCAATCACAGAATCTGAAAGTCTTAAATTGTTAATAAAGAAATATTCAAACATGCTATTTCAACACTGCATCACCAGGCTTCCTGTGTTTGTTTCCTCGAGGCATCAGCAGACATCTTCAAAATTCTCAGCGTTGAAAAATAGTTTTATGTAAATAAAGGTGTTAGGGTATTTGAAGAGGCCACAACGTGATGTTTGTAAGGTCAGACAACTTAGAATAAAGTAATGTATAAGGTAACATAATATTATGAACAGTCTGTAATGAATAAGGGTGTATCTGAACCACTGCATTGTCAATAATATGTGAGACCACTGCATTATTGTAGACATGTACTATTCTGTATTTGGCAGAATGGAGAAATATATTTATTATTCTTTAGTTAAAGTTTTCTTTTGTTATTTCTACCTCTGTTTTTTCTGGATTTATGTTTTTTTTTAACAGTTATTAAAGAATTCTAACATTGCTATATTGTCTGCACTAGGTAGTTTCTCTCTGTGTTTGGTGCTTCGACCGATATTTTGGTTCTGTAGCAAATGTTTGGTGCTTCGACCAATATTTTGGTTCTGTAGCAAATGTTTGGTGCTTTGACCGATATTTTGGTTCTGTAGCAAATGTTTGGTGCTTTGACCAATAATTTGGTTCTGTAGCAAATGTTTGGTGCATCAACCAATATTTTGGTTCTGTAGCAAATGTTTGTTGCTTCAACCAATATTTTGGTTCTGTAGCAATACCGAGAGACACAGGGCATGTAATACAATATATAGTAATGATAATAGATATATGATAAAAGCATCTGTGTTTGGATGGAAGGAGGACATTTGGTTACGTATCTGATTGTATCTTTATAGAGAGAACCTGAATAAAATTTATGACCTGTACTTACAGAAGTCTATTTTGATTTATTTCCACTTTTCCACTATGGACCCCTATACTGTGTTTCAGGCAATTTTCTACCAAACTTTCCCACCTGACCGATAAAATCAACACTTACTAAGTTTAGATTTCTTCCCAACACATTTGACCAACAGGTATATTATGTTAACTTCAATTGGCTGTTATGATGAATTTTCTCTTGATCAATGGAGAGCAAAAAAAGCAAATCCCTGAGTGAGGAATTTTCATACCCGACACCCTGGCCATGAAAGAGAATTTCCCCTAGAATCAGTTATGTTTTGAATGGCAACCATTTTGAAAAATATCAACTTTTTCCTCTAGGCTTTTGACAAAAACGAATCAGTCGGCAAGATCCCTATTTTCTGCATTTTTGTAACATGTGCAGTAAATATATATTGTAAAAGGGTTAATTGCATCACTTCACGTTTGTCGCATTGGGGCACCAGAATTTGTGAAATCACATCATTGTTCATGCAGCCAATGCGACATTGCGTCATGTGAAAAAGGGTTTATGAAAGAAACCTACACTCTTTTTTTGCTCTGCATAGCCCATTTTGCACATACAGAAATTATGTTATCCACTCACTAGAAACCGGGTACTTGTATCAAAATTGCAATATAAATTTGGATCAGTCAAACAAATTTTATTTCTGAATAAGGTATTGGGGGTTGGTGAAGGGTTCCTTCTCATATTTACGTATGTAATCATGATAACAAACAATGAAATTGATAAAAAAAAGTGCTCTTTAATAATGATTAAATGCAAACAAATAATTATTCACATCTGGAAATGGGTTCTATGAATATAATTATATAACTGGTCGCAACCGATACACGGTGAATATATTTAATTACTAATGGTAACACCGGTAAACTTAATGTTAAGGATTCAATTCCAATATCAACAACTCAGTATCCACAAATAAAGTATTTTATACCAATTACCAACATTTTGTTTTTATGCCCCTGTATTACTTTTAGTGGGCATACCAATTTACCCTGATTCTTCCCCTTCAATTTTGTTAAGTCTCCCTCAACGTCTAACAGAGGATCAAACCTGACCTCAATGTTCCACAAACGATCAACTCTGGACTTCAATGTACTACAGAGGATTAACTTTAAACCTCACTGTACCAAAGAGGATCAACTCTCGTCCTCACTGTACCACAAAGGATCAACTCTAGTCCTCACTGTACCACAGAGGATCAACTCTAGACCTCAATGTACCACAGAGGATCAACTCTAGTCCTCACTGTACCACAGAGGATCAACTCTAGACTTCACTGTACCACAGAGGATCAACTCTAGTCCTCACTGTACCACAGAGGATCAACTCTAGACTTCACTGTACCACAGAGGATCAACTCTAGTCCTCACCGTACCACAGAGAATCAACTCTAGTCCTCACCGTATCACAGAGGATCAACTCTAGTCCTCCTGTACCACAGAGGATCAAACCTGATTTCAATGTCCCACAGAAAATCATCTCTGACCTCAACGTCCCTCAGAGGATCAACGCTGATTTCATTGTCCCTCAGAGGATCAACCCTGATTTCATTGTCCCATAGAGGATTATTTACTGATGGTAATACATAATAATGTTCATGTACATATTAACATTTTTGTACAGATTCACCAGTCTAAACTGAAGCCTTTCAGGACAGAAACTTATTAAAGATATCTATATGTCGGTGTCAGTGGTGGCTTTACATTGTATAAAAGACTTCTCTTTACAAACATGTATTTCATATCCATTAAACAAGATAACCATACCTTAACCACAAATATTTAAGCATACAGACAAAGAAATATATGACAATTACGATAACAGCACAATTTAATAATAGTTTGTAAATAACATCCATGTTGTGTATTGCTATATCTTTGCATACATGTAATATATTTATCTAGTCATCTAGTCTTACCTGAGTATTTGTCATTTACCACAGGGACTAAAAAACTCAGACATTTACCACAGGGACTAAATAACTCAGACATTTACCACAGGGACTAAATAACTCAGACATTTACCACAGGGACTAAATAACTCAGACATTTACCACAGGGACTTGATATCTCAGACATTTACCACAGGGACTTAATATCTCAGACATTTACCACAGGGACTTAATATCTCAGACATTTACCACAGGGACTTAATATCTCAGACATTTACCACAGGGACTTAATATCTCAGACATTTACCACAGGGACTTAATATCTCAGACATTTACCACAGGGACTTAATATCTCAGACATTTACCACAGGGACTTAATATCTCAGACATTTACCACAGGGACTAAAAAACTCAGACATTTACCACAGGGACTTGATAATTGAGAGGTTGAAATGGTTGACCTGGCGAACCTATGTTTTTCCATAGGACTTTCAAATTTTTTTTTTATATGAGGTAAAAAGAATAATCAAGGATGATTTAAATGCCCATATCAACATCTCCATATTGAAGTCAATGGAAGACAAATTATCAATTCAAAACCATAGTAGAATATCAGACCATTTCAATACATTGCATCACTAAGTGGTATCTTGATTAGTATATATATAATAAGTAATTAATGTTATATTAAATATGGTACCGGGTATTTAATTCATATCATAAAATGTGCGAAAATTCAATACTCAATAATTTTGATCTTGAAAAAAAAGTAATATTTTGATCTTTGAGAAGAAAATATGGCTTATATATATACATGCATTGCAAAAATGTATTGACTCAGATTATAAAATAATTAAAATTACCCAGGCTTTGTGAATATCATAAACATCAATTATGGCACTTTAATGGCTTAAACTTATCTGACACTTAACAAGGCAATACAATTTTAACAAAACGCCTAAAAGTCAATTGAAACTGTCCAAACGATCCTAAATAAGGTTCACATTTTTTCAAACCATGAAAACAGGTACTCCAGTCATGTAGTAGCTATGGTGACTGAATTTTAATATAATAAAATACATTATTAGATATACAATGTATATTTTACACAGTTGTACCAATCATAAAACAATAATATTGTCTCTTTAAATAAAAATATTGTCTTTGAGGGCAGTGTCAGATAAGGTTAACCGAATTGCCTAAAAATGGTTTCAACAAACATATATAAGATCTTGCATGAGTTTCCATTTCACATACGATTTAAGAAATGCACACCCCAAAAAAACTGCTACACGTTTGGTAGAATATACTTCACAATTAAGATATATATGCATGTAAAAATCAAATACATAATAAATTCTTATGAAATTCACATAACGTTATGTGAAAACCTTTTAATGAAATTAGGCCTATTAACATTTTAAAATAATAACTAAAAAAATAAAAAGTCACATTAATTTCACGTGCGATTTTTAAAGTTAAATTCACTTTTTTGCCACCTTTCACATGAAACTCAGGTGAAGACATTTTGCTTGTGTACTTGTGTTTAAAAGGCCATGCCTGGAAATAGGCACTCTCATAAACATGTAGTTATTAGGTATTACTGTTTTAATAGTAGAAATCAATGTTCTGTTATAAACTTACCTCTCTACTGCTTCAACTGGAAAATTATGTGTTGGGGACACTGGGCTTTTTGCAGAATAAATGCATGTGAAATATACTAAAAGCAATACAGTTCATAGAAAAAAATATATAAAATAAAGTTATTGTCATGGGGGAGCAAAAAATAATCCAGTATGTGGAGAATTTGTCTTACATGTGTATATAGATATCATTGCATCACAGACAAACATGCATTAAAAATCAAATAATTCTAAGGGATCTTCCAGAAACAAAAACTGCGTTGGAAGTAGGTGTTTTTTCATTAAAAAATAAACGGTAGGGGTAACTAAAATTTATTTATTGAGCTAAAAGAATAATTTAAAGACTCTTTTCTTCCATAATTAATAAGAAAATACTATTCTGCAAACATTCATACATATCTGATCACAAAACTGGAAGATATTGATTGAAATTTTCCTGCATGCAATTGCATGGCCAAAACAGCATTTTTCACATAAATCACATGTTTTGCTCATTTTGGTTTCTTTGACCGAGCATAGCACAAAAATGAGTTCACTACCATATATTTCTTCTTGCATTTTCTGCTATGCAATGAACTCCCTTTTCCAAAAATGCATATAAGAAAAAAAGTTAGTCGCCAGAAAATTTCGACTTTTCACAAGAGAAGATCCTTAAGGAGCATACCATCTGATTATGGTGGGGTTAAAATTCTATTGTAATAAAAAACAAGCTGTCGCTGTATATAATCGATTGCAACTTTGATTAGAAGTATGGTGCCTGATCTATTTATATCTCTGATGAATATTTTTAATCCATTGCATAGATGTATAAGAGAAGATAACAAAAATCATGTGCTAAAAACTTCAAATAATTTTTACAGCATTGTGTCAAAAAGTAATTTTTATACATGAATAAATATTATTTCACAGCTATACATAAAATGTGGAGTATAAAATGTGTGGACATATTGTGGTACATGTATTATATACTAGGTTTATCACATAAATGACCATTTCAGTCATGTCATACGGCCATGTCATAAATATGGTATTACACACGTGTAATAGCACTATTGTGACGTCATAAGCAAATGATGTTTTATGACGCCATAAATTATGATTGTCTCGGTAGTGAAAATTGTACTGTCTAAGAAGAAACTTGCCTTTGTTATAGAGAATTTATTTAACTCGTTAAATAATTTAATTTGTCACTCGCCTAAAGGCTTGTGACATATTAAATTATTGAACTCGTTTAATAAATTTCATATTACATCGGCACTCGTGTAAGATCCTCTATATATATTATACATTTCTAAGTATACTGTACAGTTGTTTAATTTCACAGGGAGAAAATTTCAGGTTTTTTCTTATAAGAACTTTGCCGGGATAACTAATTGTTGTCTCAACGTAAAAAGTCTTAATATCTGAGTATATTTCATGGGTATTTAAATTTTTGCTAATTCTTATTTGACTGCAAACATAGCGAAATTAAATCCTCCGCAAATAAAAGCAACTATACAGTACATGAATATTATCTCATTTACCCCTAATGACCGATTACATCAGAACTCTTCTAATTCAGAGGTAGGAATACTTCATCGTGTAATTTAAAGGGTTAACTAGCTAAAACAACAAACTGTCAATATCTAGCTCATAGGAATAGAGACATTTTAAATATACAATGTAGTGATTTATGTAAATAAGATATGTTGATCGTTATTCGCAATTGTGAACAGTTTCAACTACCCAATAGTTCTGTGATACCGGTATATGCTATTGTGAAATCATAAATTTTTGTGGGGTTTTTAATTTCGTTGATTTCGTTTGTAGTTTTCATAAGGGCTGAAATGGTTAAAACCATATTCCTATAACATAAACGGCTGCTTGTCTGCCTTTTTTATATCGGATATGATTTTACCGACTGTCAAAAACTTGTATCTCACCGTGTTAAACCTCTAACATTGTTAGAATAGTTAAAACCATAACCAGCTGGATGGCCTGAACTAAAACAGGTAACCAAATTTTTGGTGCTACCGGAAATACAGTCCACAGCAATCTTCACAAAAAAATAAGTTGGACCAGAGTCAGGATCTGTAAATATTTCATATAATAAAATCTGTTCTGATTTGTTTTCTTTTTTTCATTTTTACCAAATTTCAGTTGTACCCTTACAATTCTGTTGGAAAACTATAAATATGTTCTATATTTAAATGAGCAGTATGTGTCAGATTTTTCGATTTCCCATAGATGTATTATCTGGTTGCCTGTTCCTGCCTATATATATCTCAATATGTTAATTCATAGGTCAACAGAATAATCAATAGTTTGATATAAATTAAGCAATTTTTCAGTATGTTTATTTTAATTTGTGGATTACGATCGACGAGTACTCAATCAAACATAGAATTATTTTCATGGAATAGGTCCTTACCCATGAATGAAATGGTGTGTTGTCAAGAAACCACAAAATCTATTCCCCACAAAAATATCTGATTTCACTTTTGCATGTAATTGCCATTGTGGCAGTGTAAATATACATGTATATATAAGTTAGGTGATTGATCTTCTTATTTGCTTGCGGCCTTGGCCACCATTTCCTCCGAGAGCTGCCATAGTCGTTTAGCGTCATCTTCAACCAACGCTGCCTTTGATGGTTCTTTTTCTGCGCAGTCACTGGGGACAGTCAAACCATAGAAATGAATCCTCAGAAAATATTTATATTTCAACCATAACTTTATGAAAAGTTTGTTGTATCTAAAGTAAGTGTTTTCATTCCTGTCTACTACATACAAATTAAATATTAGAAAATTTCACGATTTTTTTGGCACTCATAATAGTTACCTCCCTTGATACCATTTTAGCACTTAATATATACCTTAAAGGCTGATTCAGCCAGGTTAAAATACAAACGTCCCGAATCGCTAATTTCCCTCGACGATAACGCCATATTGTTCTGTTTTTTGAGATCGAGGAACTCTTTAGTGTTCCATTTGGAATGGCATGCAGCAAAAGCAGATCAATAACTATTTTCAGATATAAATTTGTGCCAATGTAGATCTATATGACGATATAATAGTAAGTTTATTTTATTAAAATGTTGGAAATGCAGTCTATTATGCAATTTAATTCATGATTATAATTTTCAAAATTCGATACTATCTCCACCCTCGTTATATCGCCATAATTGCTGTGGACAAAAGGTGGCGGTATGACGAGGGTACACTGTATATTGTATTTGTCCTCCATGATGTAAGTAAACTCAGATTTCTCTAACATACATGTACCCCTGACAAAATAACTAGAGAACTATAAGGGTTGCCTTTCTATACATACCTGAAATATTTGCCTGAGACATTGTCTGGCCTTTCTATACATACCTGAAATATTTGCCCAAGACATTGTCTGGCCTTCCTATACATACATGAAATATTTGCCTGAGACACTGTCTGATCTTTCTATACATACCTGAAATATTTGCCCGAGACATTGTCTGACCTTTCTATACATACATGAAATATTTGCCCGAGACATTGTCTGGCCTTCCTATACATACCTGAAATATTTGCCCGAGACACTGTCTGACCTTTCTATACATACATGAAATATTTGCCCGAGACACTGTCTGACCTTTCTATACATACCTGAAATATTTGCGCGAGACATTGTCTGGCCTTTCTATACATACATGAAATATTTGCCCGAGACACTGTCTGACCTTTCTATACATACCTGAAATATTTGCGCAAGACATTGTCAGGCCTTTCTATACATACCTGAAATATTTGCCCGAGACGTTGTCTGACCTTTCTATACATACCTGAAATATTTGGGCAAGACATTGTCTGGCCTTCCTATACATACCCGAAATATTTGCCCGAGACACTGTCTGACCTTTCTATACATACATGAAATATTTGCCCGAGACACTGTCTGGCCTTCCTATACATACCTGAAATATTTGCCCGAGACATTGTCTGGCCTTTCTATACATACCAGAAATATTTGCCTGAGACATTGTCTGATCTTTCTATACATACCTGAAATATTTGCCTGAGACATTGTCTGATCTTTCTATACATACCTGAAATATTTGCCCGAGACATTGTCTGGCCTTCCTATACATACCTGAAATATTTGCCTCAGACATTGTCTGATCTTTCTATACATACCTGAAATATTTGCCCGAGACATTGTCTGACCTTTCTATACATACCTGAAATATTTGCCCAAGACATTGTCTGGCCTTTCTATACATACCTGAAATATTTGCCTGAGACATTGTCTGATCTTTCTATACATACATGAAATATTTGCCCGAGACACTGTCTGACCTTTCTATACATACCTGAAATATTTGCCTGAGACACTGTCTGACCTTTCTATACATACCTGAAATATTTGCCCGAGACATTGTCTGGCCTTTCTATACATACCTGAAATATTTGCCCGAGACATTGTCTGACCTTTCTATACATACCTGAAATATTTGCCCAAGACATTGTCTGGCCTTTCTATACATACCTGAAATATTTGCCCGAGACACTGTCTGGCCTTTCTATACATACCTGAAATATTTGCCTGAGACATTGTCTGGCCTTTCTGTACATACATGAAATATTTGCCCGAGACACTGTCTGACCTTTCTATACATACCTGAAATATTTGCCTGAGACATTGTCTGATCTTTCTATACATACCTGAAATATTTGCCTGAGACATTGTCTGGCCTTTCTATACATACCTGAAATATTTGCCCAAAACATTGTCTGGCCTTTCGATGCATACCTGAAAGTTTGCCCGAGATTTTGTCTGGCCTTTCTATACATACCTGAGATATTTGCCCGAGACATTGTCTGGCCTTTCTATACATACCTGAAATATTTGCCCGAGACATTGTCTGGCCTTTCGATGCATACCTGAAATACTTGCCCGAGACATTGTCTGACCTTTCTATACATACCTGAAATATTTGCCCGAGACATTGTCTGGCCTTTCTATACATACATGAAATATTTGCCTGAGACATTGTCTGGCCTTCTATACATACCTGAAATATTTGCCCGAGACATTGTCTAAGTTTTCATCTAAAGCACAGTGAAGATTTGTCTGGGCGCCTTCCAATGGGGTCTTCAAGAATATTACAATTGGACGGAGTAAAAGAAAAAACATGGACCTAGCTTGAACATGTCTTGACAGTTCTGTGTTGACCACACCAGGATGTAGTGTGTTTGTTGTTACTCCTGTACCTGTATATATAAAACAAATAAATAAATATACATATATACCACATTTGTTATAGCACCCTATCTATAGCTTACATAAGCCACTCTAAAGTGCCTAATAGTACATAGATATACAATTCTTATACAATCAATACAAATAACACATACAGTTCTATCTTACAAGGTAAATAATTCTGAGGAGTCTACAGGATCTGCCTTATCATCTACTTGTCCTATACCACCTGGCTAATATCTCCCTATGTGTGTATTAAATGTCGAGTACTGGAGATGAATTGTGTTCTGTTGGTCACAGTTAAGGACTGTGCTCCCAACAGCCTCTTTAATTGTGCCACAAGAGCTCACTTGAATGCTACAGTACAGAAACCACAACACCCTGCTAAGACCATTTTATACACCACCAGGGTTGTTGGGGTTTGTGTGGGCAGGAGAAAAAACACTTTTCTCTGAATATTCCATGTGTACGACGCTTTGGGGATCAAATCCTGGCCATCTGCATGGAAGGCCGGATTACTAAATCACCCGACCAATCCACTGACCAAAAACGAATTATTGGAGAAAATATGAGTTTAGTTAAAATTAAATAATTGTTATTTACATGCAAAGTAGTAAAAAATGTAAATGTATAAATTGAAAGTCATTTTTTTAAACTTTCATACTATGAAAGTTCAACATTTACATCCATATTTCCCCTAGGGCTTCATGCAATATGGATGAAACCGCTGAACTTTTAAAGCACTATGTAAGTTTAAAAATTGAAGCCACAATCTCCGACATACCTTGTAGACGTTTACTAAGTTCCTTGGTGAAGAGAACATTAGCTAGTTTGCTCTGAGCGTACGCAGTCATAGAGGAATACTCCTTATCACTGTTGATATCATCAAAGTTGATTTTCCCTCCTGTGAAAAATCATTGAAAGAATAATATAAAATTTAGCATGTAAAACAAGACGATGCAGACAACATTAATAGGGCTGTCTCATTATAGAAACCATTATACACAGACAACAAATCTGGGTGAAGAAAAATAAATCTGCACGTCTGTTTTCGTAAATTGTTTTTTTCAAATTAGTAGAACTATGAACACTTGTTTATGTAATACACTGATATTTAGATTGATGCATTGGCTGTAAGCATAATTTATGTGAAAATGGATTATGATTATTATGGTTTCAAAATCCAGAAATCTTAAGGTAAGGTCTATTTCCATCAATTGTTTCTGTGTTTAATTTAACTTGAACGCTTGTAGTACACTGATATTATAACTAATTTACAAGATATGGCATTAAATACTTATGAATTTAAATGCTACACCTCAAGCAGCATAGCAATCAAAGTCAATAACATGCAAATGTTGACGGGTTGAATTAACAGTGGTTTTTCCATGCAGACCAGTAGATCATTCAATAAACAAGCCGAGGTGCAATTGCCAGATAAGTAGATGTTTTGTGAATTTTTCTAAAATTTCAGTACATTGTATATTTGAGTAGCTATATCTTAAAATTTCAGTACATTGTATATTTGAGTAGCTATATCTTAAAATTTCAGTACATTGTATATTTGAGTAGCTATATCTTAAAATTTCAGTACATTGTATATTTGAGTAGCTATATCTTAAAATTTCAGTACATTGTATATTTGAGTAGCTATATCTTAAGTCAAGAATGCTCCTATTTGAGCTTTTTAGATATCAAAGCTTCCCGAGGGCATGCCCTCCCATTCACCTGGGTAAATTCTGCCTAATTGTTTTCTGGAACAGTGCACTCCACACAGGACTAGTGAATTTTAACCTCTACTAGACATTTGGGCCAAAGTCCTGTTTTTCATTTCCATGATCACTGAATCGACAATAATTATCAGGAAAAAATGTGAAGACAATATGAAATAAAAGATAAATTACTGTAGTGTGCCGTTGACGAGACATTGATGATTCTAGACGGAGCAGATGCCTTAATGCGGTCTAATAATAGATTTGTCAACAGGAAATGTCCAAGGTGATTCACCCCAAACTGCATCTCGTACCCATCCTCCGTTTTCCACTTCGGACACATCATTACACCTATCAAAGAAAAACACATAGTAAAATGTAGTCGGTCTTTTTTCTCATCTTGGTGTGTGTAAGATAGAGCTCTCCATGATAAGAACCCTATTTCTACCACAATACCCTGTATTAATTCAGCTCTCAGGCCATTGAATAAACGTCCTGACTGTTGCTGCCCGATGCTCTACTGCTGAACTACAAATGTTTATGTATAATAAAGGGATATTCCCTATAGCTGACACTTTGACATTGCTGAACGAACTCCAGGAACTCTTTATCCTATGAGATACAATACATTACTGAAAGTCTTTACTTGGAATAGTTCATTATGCAATTTCAGGGGTAAATGAGATAATGTATAATAAAACCATGTCCTCAAATGTGTTAAATTTCCCCTCATTTTGTCCTCACAATAAATAATTTGGCCGGAGTTCCTTTGTGACCTTACGGTATACTCAAACCTTTTTACTTTTAAAAACTAAATAACTTACCAGCATTGTTGATAAGAATATCAATTCTTTCCTCTTTATCATTAATTCTCTCTGCGAATTTCCTCACAGATTCCAGGGAGGCCAGATCAAGGCGCTGTATGCTAACGTCAGAGTTTCCTGAGAATTTCTTTACAGCATCAGCAGCCTCTGTGGCCTTTTCCACATCACGACATGCCATGACCACACGGGCACCTAAAAATAAACCATCCTGTTTAGGGGTTTGGTCAGCAGTCCAAGAGTGTGTATAAATATATTAAAATCTATTTATTGAAGTTTTCCAAAGTTGGAAAGTCCCTTATACATAATAAATACTAGTATATTGTCACTAACCCTTCAAGTAAACCATAATCAATAAAATGTTCAATGGTTACATTCTAAGTTGGTATGCAATTAAACCATATAAATTACTTTGAGTTCTTCTAACAAACATATCCTACATATTTAATTAATATCCATTAATATCCATTGTTAATTATTTATAATAATTTTATCTAAATATTTTTTTTTTTTGAAACAATGACGAAACATGTACACCTCTAAAAAAAGAAGGAAATTTATACCCCCCCCCCCCCTCCCAGAGAGTTCTTCTATTACAGTAAGCTATCTCTAAAGACTCTGTTTTTTTGCTTTACCAAGTTCATCATGTTGTAAGACAACTTCAGCTGATTTTGGCCCAAATTCTGAAATACCTCTGGCACACAATTATTAAAAACCAGGGTTTTCCCTGATGCACAAAAACCTGCATTTTGACTCCTAAAATTGTCAAAGGACTCTTAAAATTGATGAAAATTTAGTGTATATTATTTGTGATGGGAGTCCTAAGACTCCTTTTATTAAATTTGAGGGTCCTAGGGAAACACTATAAAAACTTAACAAATGTCTCACCTCTAGCAGACAATTCCTTTGCTGTTTCAAGACCAATGCCGGTATTGCAACCAGTGATGATGACAGTCTTTCCATCGAGACGTTTCTTAGACACACAAACACCACCAGCCAAGTGACGTCGCAGCAGTGCAAAACCAATGACTGAGGAACAAAATAACAGTTTCATATGATCTTCATTTTCTGGTAAGGTTAGGTACATCCTATTAAAGGCCCAATATACATGTACGTAACTTTTGGCAAAACTTGAAGCCTATATCAAGCCTAATAACTTTTTCATTATTATAGATTTAGTTTTGATTACAACAGATATCAGCAATATTAAAGATGAATTCTTATGCGGTAACCGGTACAGCAGCAGTTGAAACTCAGTATTTGTAAACATGTGTCCATTTTGAACTGTCTTCTTTCTAACTTCGGCTTGTTGTCAAAGTGGGCCCCACCTGAATTATTTTCAATTTTTTTTTCAATTTTTCTGTCAAGAGTTTCTTGTTAGTTATCGCTCAGGTTAATGATTTACTTCGTTTTAGGCTTCGTTTTTTTCAGAATCATGAAAAATTTCCTGAAGTTACGTATACTGGGCCTTTACTTGGTAATCAACATCTACAGTCATTTGTAGGGCTGGGCGGTTTTACCAGTTATACCGTGGTATAAAGTTGTGATGGTAAGTACCATGGTACGTCATTTATAGTCCTGTACCTGTGTTTTGGGGACTTTCATTTAACTTATCAATGAACATAGATCAATTGCAAATTCAAATATGGTTTAATTATAATTTCCTATAAGTTTGCTGATCAACTAGGACAGACATAGCTTCACTCAAACAATATTAAAGAAAAACACAAAGAGAAACTTATGACATGCCTTTCCTGGCTTTTGTTGATTGGCTTCAGAACAAAAATAGAAACATTTAACAATAGCTGAAACATTCAATCAAGGTGGTATACCATAGTACGTATCACAGTATTTGCATAAAGACTGTGGTACTTTTGATTTTGTGGTACCCAGCTCTAGACTGGGCTTTGAACTCGCAACCCAGAGGTGGAGACTAGTGGTAGAATGTCGGGACACCTTTACCACTCGGCCACCGCGGCCCCGCATGATTGCTGCTTTAATTTATGCATGCATGAATACATTTATATACATGTACATGATTATATGGTAATGGTTATATGGTAATGATTATATGGTAGGGTCCAGAACTTGACCAATTCATTGCATGATTTTGTTTAGGGCAGGCCTCAAGTTTAACACTTTATTACTTGCTATTTGTAAGTAGATATCTGAGAATGGTAAGTAGAAATGATATGCATTTGCTTTTTTCAGCGAGTGGCTGCATAAGATGTAAACTATTACAATTACAGAACCACTTAATAAAACTAATCTTGTTCGTAATATACAATTTTCATAATGAATGAAGCAAAGTAATACACACGATAAATCACTTTATTCATAATATAACACAGTGCATTATTTGAATATTGAGTTTTATTAGGAAGTCAAAAGCAGGGACGTATATATATGAGACACATATATACGTCCCTGTCAAAAGTTAGCAAGTAAAAATTTAGGGCACTTGCTGATTTTAGCAAGTGACATAAAATGTTAAATTCAAGGCCTGTAAGGACTATAGTGAGCAAGAATGTATTATTTCTTCTTGTCTAGCAAAAGTGTACATGCTCGCTTTATATTATAGCTGAACGCTTAGGTGGGCATCTTAATACATGATAACATCGTCGGATACCCACGGTTGATCTCGCTTCGCTAACTCACTCATGATGAGTGAATTAGCGAAGCAAGATCAATACTGCCTCTCTTTATTTGGTTTCCTTCTACCAGGCAAATTTCTCTTGGGTTCAATTTTTTTTCTTCACTTTTTCAAAAACAGACTAGTCATTCAGAAGGAATCAGAAACTTGATTCAAGCTCATACTTTCCATGCTATTTAATTCATGTAAATAGTCCTCGTGGGTAGGGCTAGCATATAGGTTCAATCTCAGTGACATCATGATCATATAATGCACAGTGATCAATTTACAATTTATTTCCATTAGTCCTCTTTGTACATATTGCCGAAAACGATGGGTCCCACAATGTTAAATTGAAGTATTTCCAGAATTTCTATGAGTCCTTTCATAATTTTATGAGTACTTGAATCGAGACTCGCACGTAGATTGATCACTGAATGCATCTTTTATAGCAAATATGTTCTGTATGATTCTAAGGGTAAGATTTCAACCATTTTCATGTTATCACAAATTTAAAGGTACAGTGGACTCCACTTAATATCACTCCTGTTAATATCACATTCCTCTTTAAATCATGTTTTTTACAAGCACCATTTTTCTCTCTATATAATCTATGAATTCCTCTTAATATCATATTTTTTTTAACCAATCACATAAAATATCCAGAAAATGATTGTCATTTCCATTGATTTCAGATACAACTTGTACAAAATGTTGCATAGGAAATTAAAAACAACCCCCAAAATGATTTTTATTGAAATAAAGTTATCTGTATATTGAAACATCTTCATTTGTACATTGAAAATCTTACTTTTCGTTATGGATATTGGAAATGGGTGGGTAGGTACAGCCCTAGATTTTTACTTTTAATTAATTTAATTTTAGAAATCTCATATTCCTTTAATTACGTAAAATTAAACAATTATTAATTTAAGTAGATTTTTTAGGGAGATAAAGAAATACTAAAAGTTTTTTCCAATTCCAGAGCGAGTTTACTGAGTGTTGAAACTGCAAATCAAAAAAAAATTGTAAGAATTAATATTACATGAGGTTAAAAAACTGTTTTTAAAGATTTTCAACCAATATCTGCATTGTTTGAAAGTGTTATTTGATGGGGTTTTTTCTTGCGTAAAATCTTTATTTGATAAGAAGAAGAAAATGTAATACTAATAAATCATTTCATCATGCATACGATGTACAGGTAGACTGCTAAGTCTATCTAAACTCCAAAGAGGTTCCGAACGATACCACTTCAAGGTGATCATTTAAATTCCTTTTGATTATCATAACGACCTATATGAGTATATATACATGTAGTTTGTGTTAGCATTTATAATCTTCATCATGCATGACTTCAGAGAAAAATGAAAAGCAGACGAAATCATAGATGAAAATATATAATTCAGATGAAGTTGTCAAACTTAGGCTACATCTGGGATCTTGCATGTAATAACTTACGTACCTATGCATATTCGAGTACCTGTATGGTAGCTATATATACGGCCCCATAGATTTGGGATCATAGGATGGTTTTAGTGTTAAAATCACATCAAAACAAGCTTACCAGATCCGACGACCGACGAAATCAGCACCTTGTGTTTTACGACCAAAGCCATAACCACCTCTATGTCGGAGAAATCCATGTAGATAACTAATCCGTAAAGCTGCCTGTCCGTTTTGTGCGTTCACATGTACCTAGATTACCGAAGAGGGGTCGTCTCAAAAAGCTTTTCTCAAAAAATTACCGGTTCACGGTCTATTAATTGACACAGGCTAGGGGTTGATGTAAGGGGGCACAATATAATGAGCTTACGTGTCTGCTCTCTGTTAGATATTAGAATTATTGATTTTCAAACTATTGTTTTCCACACTGTACTATAAAGTTCTAAATACGCGTGTTTTTTTCTGAACAAAGCATAGTCCTCTTTTTAAGTACTCCTAATCACCAGGGATAAAACGCAACAGGCTGCAAAAATCCCAAGATTGGACCCCAAGTTGAATAATAAGAACTCGATCATCTCAGAATGTGTCATGACAAGAACAATCTAATGTAAATACTACCCGAAAATATTGTGAAATACCAACATCAAGAAATTAAAGGACACTACAAGACGTGTAGTTATATTACCACGTGCACGCACCCTACACTATATACTGTCTATCATATAGTTATAACTAACGAATTAACAGAACGGGGCAAATATCATCACTGAGTTTTTACTTTAAAAGAAACTGACTAAAAGTATGTTACTTGATATTTCGGGCAATGATTTGTATATATAACATAACAATATAATGTTAATAAATGAACATAACAATATTTATTACATATATCGAAAACTATTCATTCTATAAAAGTGATTTTATTCACTAGTGGGAAATGAAAAGCTGCCACTGTAGATTTTCCTATAAAAATGTAATAAACAGAATCTAACAGTATCTTCAGTAATACCAAACATAATTCACTCGTGTGGCTAATATTTTGATATTCTATTCTTCACCCGTGCTGCGCACCTCGGACTATGTCATATAACTAAAAAAATATACCGAAAAAATACGTTTAATCACCTACTTAGACACATAATTTAATTCCGTAGTTTAATGTCAAAGTAACAAGTTCTGAAGCCTCAATGAACCTGGATCAAAGATTTTTTTAAAAAGGCGCGGGTGGGGGGGGGGGGGGGGGGGGTAGCGTAAAACAAGGGTTAGCATAAGGGAATTTCCCTTTAGTTCAGCGGTAGAGCATCGAGCTGGAGAGCCAAACTTCGTGGGTTGAAACCTTCCAGGCGATATAAGCTGATTGTTTATGTACCTCTGGGAGTAGCTGTAGCCTTGCAAGCGACACTAGCTAACTATTCTTGTAGGTTGATTCGTACAGCCGATACTTACTGACTGTTCCTATAGGTGGAACCTTAAAGGCGAAACTAGCTGTTCCTGAATGTGGAGCCTTGCAGGCGACACTTACAATGCTGACGTTCCTGTAGGGGGGACCTTTATGGCGACACTTGCTGACTGTTCTTATAGGTGTGGAGCCTTTCAGGTTCAGGCGACACTTGCTGACGTTCCTGTAGGAGGAACCTTGCAACAGGCAACACTTACTGACGTTCCAGTATGTGGAACCTTTCAGGCGACACTTGCTGACTGTTCTTATAGGTGGAGCCTTTCAGGTTCAGGCGACACTTGCTGACGTTCCTGTAGGTGGAACCTTTCAGGCGACACTTGCTGACGTTCCTGTAGGTGGAACCTTTCAGGCGACACTTGCTGACTGTTCCTGTATACCTAACTACGATTTCGGAACAATGCTTTGACTAAAGATACAAGATACATTGGTTTAGTCGCAACTATAATACTTGACCAAGCCAACTACTTAAAGGATATTGGTTTCATGATATCAAAGTCGGCGAATCTTACCGAGACGCTGCAGCGCGATTTACTTAATTGCAAATACAAATTGAGTATAGCCAACATAATACTCATAAAAGCTTTCTTCCCAATGCTACCCTATCCCTCATGTTTTGTCGATCTCTGTATGTAGTAGGCTATTTCATCCCATTCATCAGTCTCAGGCAAAATGACACGAAAGTTTCGCCTAATTACGCGTTAGCTTCGCATTATTATACGAGCGTTTTGCGATATTACACGTTAGTTTCGCGTTACAACGCGACATTTGTGCGATATTGCGAGATAGTTTCGCGTAATAAGTAATAACGCGTAAGTTTCGCTTATAACGTGAAAAACAATGGGTTTTTTTCTTTCCTACAAATATGAGCCCAATAGGCCTTCGTAGTCATATCCATGTTATATTCTCCTGAAATTATCTCTGTTTCCCCAAAATCTAAAGACACGGTGCTAGGTTACTTACATATTTATCATAACTCTATCTTTTTCTTGCATATATTCATAAGGTTGACACCAGCCACATTGTTTGGTTTTATTTTAGATCGATCCAACATTTTTCGGTTGTAGTGTTTAAAATGAAAAGTTGATACCCGATAGTTGCACGGCGCGTTACTACGCCTTATCAGAAGGGACAGGTGAACGAAAAAAATATCAACACATAACAAAAAAATAACTCCAACAACAGTGTACATTAAAGGAAAAGAAATTCAAATTTTAATGCAAAATTATTTTGATAATTAAAGCAGTATTGTCGATATCGTTATGCGAGTAATTAAAAGGTGTTTTTAGAATAAAAATTGGATTTGATAACTTATGATAAGTAGGATACATATTGTATTGAATTGTTCAGTGACTTGCTCAAGTTGCTGGTCTAAAACCAGGCAAAAATGTTTTTTGTAAACCTGAGAAGAACCGTTTTAAAGATCATTAAATTCCTATCGTCAACTTATTAAATATTATAAGTTAATACCCGTTACCATGACATTTCGATACATATATATTGGATCATTTACATCACCTTTCTAAGTTTCATTGGTGAGATGTAACAATCCTTCTGATTGGATAACCCTTAACAAGGAGGATTCTGACCGCCACATCCTCTGAAGTACTTTTCCGGCATATTTCAGCAATAGTTCCAGTTGTTGCCGTTGGAAACAGATTGACCAGTCTAGAAACTGCTTCGGTAAACTCGCGTTGAACAGCGCCACCCTTCACACTCTGTATTTTCTCGTTGAATTTGTCATCAAGCTCTTGAAATTGTCTTTTCTGTCGCTCTTTCTCGATGTTGGCTTGTTCAGTGACTCGCATCAGCCTACCCATTCGATACGCATCCACGTGTGTATTGTCTAGTTTCTTTTTAGTGATTATGAATATGAAAATAAAGATTGAAATCCCTACCACGGCAATCAAGATGTAATACCAGTAATTCGCTAACCAAGTTTTCATGTCCTCCAAATTTTCTTCGTTAAACATTTTACCGAGACGTTTGATGACGTCATCAGGATTGCTTAGAATACATTTGTGACTTTTGTCACAAACTCCAGTATTGTTGTAACATGTTGCACCGGCGTCTTGATAAAGAATCTCACCGAAAGTTCCGAGGAGACCGAAATTGTGGGCAGGTTGGCATTTTGTTGAATTTTCTGAATGGCAACACAACATACACATTTCATCATCCACACCAGTACACTGACATGTATGCTTGTTTTGCGATTCACATATGCTTTCAGCACAATCACCGGCCTTGCATGCTTTCTTTCCGCCAGCACACGCCATTCCGTCTAATAAAAATAATCCGTCTGGACATTCTCCACTGGTTCCGTCGCATAACGATTCCTGTTTACACTGGGTCGTCTCTGCACATTTGTGGCTATCGGACAATGGGATATAAGTACAATTATGGCTGCAACACGGAGAAAATTTCCATGAGCACACCTTACCGTGCTGTTTTCGGAAACTACACGGCCGGTCAACTTCAAAGACAACGTCAGACGGTTGACAACACGTATCCCCATAGAATGAGCATAATCTAGAACTCCCACAGTCGCACTCCTCTCCCGCCTCCACAATGCCGTTCCCACAAACTGGCCCCGTTTCTTCATTTAGACATGAACCCTTGTTCACAATGACCGGGTAAATTTGACTTAAACTACAATTTGAAAATAAATTGTGGTTTGGCTTAGAACCATCTGCTGCATACGGAAACATTATGTAGTTCCCTAGCTCGTTTCCAGGTGAACACGACGCGTCTGTTGCACTGTCATGAATACTACCAAAGCTATGACCGAACTCATGGGCGAGTGTCAGAGATGATCGGTAGCTCGGAATCCTGCTGCCGTAATTATAAAGTGTTACAAGAGCAGTGTTAAAGTTAAACGTTTCCCCCGACAAATTAATCCTCGTCTGACATATTCCTCCTGGAGGGCCATATATATCCGAGTTCCCTATCCAAGCAAGACCTACGATTCCATCTTTAAAGTCACGGAACGTAAAGGCAATGCCGAGGCAGAAATCGTCAAAATTATACTTTGAAAACTGGTTAAGATAATCATATACGTCGATACTGCTGGCCATCTTGTAATTATCTACTGTTTCGTTGGTGTAGATTGTAATTGCTGTGACGGTAAAACCAACGTTATCTCCCTTGCCGTCCCCGTCGAAATCTGTACTTCTGAAAATGTGGTCTGCACTTCCAACCAAGTACATTATTTCGGCAATAGTTTGAGAGCGCGACGACTGACCCACGCCGATGAAGAATAGGTGATCAACTACAACATGAAGGGAACACGAATGCGAGAAAATCGCTTCTCGCTTTGTTCTGCTACGTTTATTTCGAGCGTTGTTAAAAGCACATGGTGCTTGAATTCCTGTACTGTTAATTGTATGACACTGTTCATTAAGTTTTAACTGTTCAGCCTGATTTTGATCGACTAAATCCGATTTTCTGTAAACAATGCATATTTCGTTTGAACCGTTGACTATGTCAGAGCTATACTTTGAGAAGGGCTCCAAGTACAAGATCTCGTTTTCAGTCTGTACCATGCCATCAAACGTTCCCCCGTTAAGCTTTCCATACACATAAGAACCTTTTTCTCCCATCACAGACCCTGAAAACACCGAAGTCAGTCCCATACCCGATAGTTGACCGCCTGACCAAGATACTTTTCCCATTGTCACAATCAAATCACGAGACAAAACTCGTTTGTCCTCTTGTAGAACCAGTGTGAAATTCATCTCGTACGCATTAAATCTTATTATTTTGTCGGCATATTCGTATTCGCGCCCATTGTATGACGCACTGTTTTCTGATATATTCAATACAACAGTCTTATAGTCCTTCACAAATATTCTGATATTCCCGTCTCCAGATTCGGCGTTTCCTGACAGATGTTCATTTTGAAAGCAGTTGATGCATAACATATTCGCTGCTGTAAAGATAATGAGATGGCACACGATTCGTAAAAACATTATTGTTTTGTTCAGTTTCTGTAGCAATAAACTGAAGTAGTTATGGCAACCCGAACAGGCTACGAACCAAACTTTCCACAAAATTCTAGTAAGAATACCATCCTTCGTGTAGACTAATCTTCATATTTTCCCGGAACAAAACTATAAATACACTGCATCATGGGAGGAAAAGGAATTTGAAAACTAAAACCAAACCATACTTTGTAATTCCGGATTACAAACTAAACAATGGATTTCACCTGGCCCCGGTGTTAATCCCACCCAGACCCTCCCCATGATACCCCTCCATTTACCAAATATTCAAAATAGAAAATAAATACTGACACGCACTTTCTTTTAAGACTTAAAAATAGTCATGAAAATAGTGAAATGATGAATTTCTCTCTCATGCGTTTTGAGATGGTCCCCATAATATGAATAAAGTTGATTTTCACAGTTAAAGATTTATGCTTAGATTTATGTCAGTTTAACATTAATTTATTGGATGTGAAATATGAAAATAAGAATACAAAAATTATAAATTAAATGTTTCAATAAACGAAATCAAAAAGATTTTTTTGTTGTTAAATCCGGATACTTCCACCAGGTCCTACTTTTTTTTATTACAACCGACGGCGTCTTTCCTGTTTTTAAAACGACAAGTGAACGAAGATGAACGGCAATATTTGTATCGTAGACCACTCTCTTGGGAACTGCTGTACTAAGTTTTACAGATATGAACAGGATACCACGTTTCGCGATTTATTTAATTCGTTTTGTTCTTCCGAAAAGGTATGACGCGTGTAGCCACATCGAAGTATACGTATTGCACATTATTTTTTCTTCACAATCGTGGGCAAAATTAAATCGCAGTAGTACTAGTGTACATGTACAACTAGGTTCCAACTGGAGTATGCTAGCCCAATGTGGTATTCATATTGATGTTAACAAATAGACCCTAATAGAGGATGACTATCGCAGAGGATTGAGAGCGACAAGTACCTCCTGTGTATAATAAATCTCGGGTTTATATACATGTACAAAATAGCACAGGGATTTGTAATTTTGTATAAGACTCTAAATGATAAAATATAGAGATAAATACATAGGTGTTATTGCTATATTTTATCATACTCTATACATGTCACTGTGGTTATAGCGTAAGATTGTAAAAATCTAACATACAACATTGGCATTTCGGGGAGTTCGGGAAGACATGATCGAGTCAAATACAAGATATTAAATGGAGTATACAAAAAGGAATGCTATAATCCCATGGTAATATGGGAGGGAGCTTAAGCTTCACACAGACACATCGGAATAGGAATCTCCCAAGTTAAAATAACTCAAGTGATCAACAACATATATAATAAATATGCAGTAAGAAACTGGAATAGTCTCCGTCTACCAGAAAAAGACCCCCCCCCCCCCCCCCACCAGGAAATCTCTTTAACTACATATATATATATACAGCAGCTAAACAAACAACTCAATTAAAAGATAATATAGTGTACTGGGCTGAAATTTAATTTTGAAATAGTTCTTAATACTGTATATGTTCTACATGTACTATATTTATATATTTATGTTTTTTTTTAGTTTGGTGTTTATAATATACATAGTTATGTAGATGACTTGGAATAGTCCTGCACCAGAAATAAAACTAACTTTAAACCTACTTACCGCCATGATGGAATTAAACAGAAAAAGGAAAAATCTTTGTATGTAATTGCACATATATACATGTAGAAGCATTTATGGATAAAAATGTTACATATTTTCAAATGAAATGGAGACCTAGACAAAGTATTATTTAATTGTATGAAACTAATGGTCTCATATTTACTTTCAGACATTTTCTGAAGAAGACTTATACATAACCAGTAATGGAAAATTGGTACATGTTGGTGATGCTCTTCATCCTGGCCGAGTCTACCATGTCATTCCAAGGTTACTGGGAGGGAAAGGAGGTACAATTTAATATTATCCCTTCTTCAGCACAACCTCTCAAAGAATTTTCAAAAGTCACGACAGTATTAGCAACTACATTTATGATTCTAATTCATTTTGTTCAACAGTACATAAAGTATATATCATATAGATATATAAATCCAAACACCTGGGAATGGACACGGCCTTTGAAGATGATCACTTCTTATTTTTCCAAATTTAAATTATAAATAGACGGACATGGGCCACTGTTTTATTTGTCTTCTTTCCGTTCCACATCGCTCACATCCCCTGGATCCACCCTTCGGAATGTCCAATACATCGTTTCTGAGATACTTTTTCTCTGCTGATTCGACCAGGTTTTAGATACACTTGTCACGTGATCGGGGGCATATACATATACTTCCGGTGTACCGCTAAATCATCAGTAGCAAAAAACAATATTCAAAAAGAGCTGCTACGAGTTTCCAAATATAATGTCTATCTACATGGTACTGGTCAACAGAAATCACTTTGTTAGAGCAACCTAAATTTCGGTTATGTTTGCTCTGATTTACCGACATAGGCACAAAATACGTTTTTCTTATACTTGCTAATAATTTTTCTAACAAATAAATAACACAAACTCATCCATGTTTTTTTTTTATATACTGGAGAAAATCGTCACCTAAAAAAAGAGAAAAAAGAAAAATCCTTTGTTCCTGACTATTTGAGACAAGATTTTACAAAAGTTTCTCTCTCAAGAAATTTATATGTATAATATTGTCTATAATATTGCAATAAGGTAGTATTTATCTTGCATAGGTTTTGGGTCCATGTTGCGAGCCATAGGAGCCCAGATTGAGAAAACCACCAACCATGAGGCCTGTCGTGACTTAAGTGGAAGGCGTATGAGGGATGTTAATAACGAGAAACAGTAAGTAAAACCGTTTCATACTAAAAATTTGAATGACATTTGCAGTATGGTGTAGTAGTAAAATGTTTCTGAAGATGTCACATGTTATGACATATTTATAAATAGAGGATCTTACACGAGTATCGATGTATTGATCTTCTGGGTCCATATTCATGAAACTGTTCTCATGCTCAAGCATGGATTTTTGGCTCAAAACTTATTTCTTATTTCGGCTTTGACATATTAAAAAAAAATTCATTTTATCAAAGTTTTGGTTAAAAAATGAAGATCCGTGAAGTCCAATAATGTTTGCAATATTTACAACTGAAATTTGGATCTTTGACAAAATTGAGGTGAGTTTCAAGAAAGCTAGCTTGAGCACGGAATCCATGCTTGAGCAAGAGATCGGTTTCATGACTACGGGCCCAGGAGTCAAGCTCACCCACACCCACACCCACTACATCCCTGGAATATAATATCATGCCAAAACTGAAGGCTCCAGTGTGCACCACCTTGTTGATGAGGCAAGAAGACTGGTTTGACCCTTTAATGTACATCAAAAGAGTCTTATGGTCACATAATGGTAACAATTGACAAGCTTTGAAGTTGGTTGCATCTCCTTTGTAAATCTTCAAAAGACAGGCATCAGCCTAGTGATTGGTCAGGTAACTTTACCTGTCTCGGAGCGGGGCTTCAGTTTTGTCATGACATGTTCCAGGGGTTTGTAGCATAGATGAGCACAAATCCTGGATATCGAGGATGGTATCGCATGTAAGGAAGCTGATACACAGTGACATTATACAATTATAGCCCTTCGATGAGGTTGATACATGGTTTTATCGACCAGAGAAAAAATATTGACTGGTATCGATAAAACCATTTATCGACCAAAATCAAAAGGCAGTAATTATAGTTTTATTAGGTATAAATTGATATTTTTTATTTAAATTCAGGCTACAAGAGAATGATTTTTTTCTACGACATTTAATCAAATTCTCAAACAATATTATAACAATACATTGTTATATACTCCCTGAACATTTTAACAGCTGTTGATGTTTTCCGTTAGATATTGTTGGACTCCACGCTGTTGAGAATAGCATCTTTTGGATAATTTGTAAGAACAGTGAGTCTTCCGTCTGCCATTATTGTTGTTGTTGTCAAGCAGTCTTTGGAACTCTTGACGTAAAATCATATTTCTGTTTTTAGAAACACCCAGTCAACCAGCCTTTTTTATCAGCATTTTTTGCATGACCGGTCAATATGACTTTTTATCAGGAATCACGTGGCGCTGTCTTAGCCAATCAGAAAGTGTAAAAAAATATCGATTTACAATAATACATAAAATATATATACAAAGGTTGATGTGAGCATGCACAGCTGCTGCATAACCTTATACATATCAAATCTTTTCTTTACGCCTTTAAAACATGCACAATTTTTCATTTTACAAAGATTAAAAGAATGGATTGGAAAGAAAGCTGAGAAGGAAAGAGAAGAAGAAGAAAAGAGGCAGGAAAGACTGGCTAAGAGACGAGCCTTACCTAATCACAAGTTTGATGATCCACAGTATGACCATCAGAAAAATCTAGTTGCTGAAAATTTAGAGGATGCTCTTCAAAAAGGTACCTTCATTTCTGGAATTTTTTTATCTGTACAGTACCTATCAGATGGTGGCCTGGTAGAATCGTCCTTAGTCCATTATTATATCCTTCTGTATATATAGATAACAAATTTCTGACCAGATGTTCTACAAGTCTCCTATGTCAGAGGAGTCCTCTTGGTCCATAGTTGTGCATATTTCATTTTGAGATTGATAAGGAAAATATTATACTGTCAAGTATATCCATATTGAATTTTGTAAGGTTTCCATGAATGGTCGGAAGTTGTACATGTGTATTTCATTTTGGGACTGGTCAGAAAAACAAAATGGCCACCAGGCAGCCATCTTGGATTTTGATAGCTCAACTTTGCTATCAAAATTGCTCCAGAAGATTGGAATTAATATCAAAAGTTATAATTAAAATTTGATAATTTGGGGGCCAAAATAAGCCCAAACCATAGGATGTAGATTTTAAGTTTGTATGAGTTTGGACTTAAATGGGAGATTGGTAAATTTTGGTAAAAGATTAGGGAGTCTCCCTAGCTCCTGAGGGAAGGTTAACAAGTTTTGTCAGCAAAATATTTGTATTGTAAATGTGCCCTATTCCGTCATTATATTTGTGTAACTTTGATATTTCTGACAGGATTAAAAAAGACATATTCCTCATCAAGTGCATCACACAGTCTTGGAGCAGCCCCAAGCTCTTCCAGTTCATCTGGGTGTCGGAAAAGGACAGCAGACTCACTCTCGCAAAAGTCATCCAAAGTTAAAAAGACCACAGAATGGTAAGTTTACGATTTCGAGTGGAGACCGACATTAACTTTGGAGATACAGTTGTCTGTTCTCAAACTCAAGGGTTGTGTGAACCTGATTTCTAGGAGAGGCTTTTTATTTGACTTTTAAGCATTTTACATGATCTAAATGAGATACAAGAAATTTGGTTCAAGAACAAACTCTATTCTTGAGTATAAGAACCATTTTATAAATATGGGCACCGGACATGATGGTTTTCTTGGGGAATCAGCGATATTCTTAGAGCTGCTGATATATTGTTTGGAAATTCAAACATATATTATTTATATTTGCCCTGCATCCTTCCATTGCAATGCATTGTGAAGGCTAATGCTGTAATAAGACATTGACAACATTTGCTATTGTCACATCATCAATCTCTCTTATGACGTCATCGATTTCATTGATTTGCTGTTCAAAAACTGTTCAAAATAACTAAATAAAGCACAATAATTCTATCAGCATATAAATGTAAGAAATGAACGTTTTAGCAAATGTTGTTACAGTCCTATAACACACATTGCTATTGCTGACAAACTTACATAAAGCCCAGGGCTTAATGTAAACATTTTGTGAAGCACTTTACAAAACATTTCAAATGTTTAAGTTTCACATGCTTTTGCATTGGATTAAATTAAATGTCTTAAAGGCCCAATATACATACATGTAACTCCAGGTAATTTTTCATGATTCTGAAAATTCTGGAAAAAATCCAGTTGATAACCATGTAAAAATAAGTCTAAAACGAAGTAAACCTGAGTGATAATTAACAAGAAACTCTTGACAGAAAAATCCAAAGAATTGAAAATAATTCAGGTGGGGCCCACTTCAACAACAAACCGAAATTAAACGACAGTTCAAAATGGATGTGTGTTTACAAATAACGAATTTCAACTGTTGCTGTACCGGTAACCACGTAAGAATTCATCTTGAATATTGCCAATATCAGTTTATCTTAACTAAATCTGTAAATGTAAAAAGTTATTAGGCTTGATTTTTGCTTCAAGTTTTGCCAAAAGTTATGTTTATTGGGCCTTTAAAAGATTTAAAAAATGTGTTCCGAATGTCTTTACAAACCAGGAACCTTTAAACTATTTATTTCAGGCTGGGTATTGACATGGAAGACCTGAGTGATAGTGATGAGGATGGCAACATCCCGGACACAGGACCGAAGATCCCAGACTCCGGCTTGGACAACAGTGACTCACAGTGTAAGGACAATGGTGGCACCACATGTGATGACACTAAACACCTGTGTGATAGTGATCAGGATAAAACAAACATTGAAATGACCGAGACCACAAATAACAGTGATTCCAGTGGTAGCAAGAATTCTGTAAAAACAAACGTTGATGATTCCAATGGTAGCAAAGATACAGAGGATACAAACATTGGCGAGACTGAGACTACAACAGACAAAGATTCCACTGATAGCAAGAACAGCCTCTTGACAGCTTTACAGGCAATCCCGCCAAAACATACAGAGGCAGTGGAGCAGGAAAAGGAAAGCGAACAGGTATGAAAAAGAATTGTTAAATCATATAAATATTGTCAGATTTGACCATTGCATTTTTCAAGTCTCGTCTAAATTATCTTAGAACAAAGCAATAGTATATACTTTAAAGAAAAGATTTATGTCATAGTCCAATAACTTGCGTACAACCCCCTCATTGTTAATCACACCCGAATAATTCTGTAGTCTCTACAAAAAGTTGTAAACTATATGCAGACCGGGATATATCAGATTTGATAATGTCATTGTAACCAACGAAGAACCAATCTGGTCAGCAGAATTCCGCTACAGAAAGAAATCATGAAAAATTAACATGGTGGTTAAGTCATCTGGCATCCTGCTACCACTAGCCCTCCACCTCTGGGTGATGGGTTTAAGGACTACTTAGGGCTGTTGCCAGGTGCTGGCTGTATAGGTCAGTTGTTTTCTCTGGGAAACTCAGGCTTTCGTACACTACTAATATCTTCATTTAGTTTCATGATGGACTATTCCAACCTTTGAATTGGAAAAGTTCAATTGCGTCTTCAGGAGTGAATGAGTTAAAGGATGTAGCACGAAAATAAGCCAAATTGTACAAATATAAATAAACATGGAAAATCTTTAGTGTTTGGCAAATTTAAAGGGAGAGAAAACATTTGAGAGATTAAAGTACAATGTATGTCATAATTCAACAAACTGTGTGATCCCATGGACAACTTTCTTTTACATCAATATATGTCTCCTGTTACTAACTAAGAAAACAGTTTGCCACATTTACTTGAAGAGTTATGCCTCTTACTACTTACTGTATACATAACTGATATTGACCCAGTCAGTGGCTTTCTAAGTAAAATTGTCACAGGGTTACTCTTTGTCACAATACAGCTTGTTTTATGTTAAACAGGATGAACCACTGGATCTTGACAGTATTTCATCAGTTGAGGAGCTGGAAAGCTTGAGCCTTGAGAAATTGAAAAAGGAGCTGATGCTGAGAGGGATGAAGTGTGGTGGAAATTTAAAGCAGCGTGCTGAGAGACTGTACTGTGTGAGAGGTCTGGCAGCTGATCAAATCAAACCATCTCTATTGGCCAAACGAACCTGAGTGTGATTAAAATGAGGACTGAACTAAAAGAAAAAGAAAGTGATATTAAGGTTTGAAGAATGGTACTTAACAATAACTGATTAGTGGTTAAGGAGTGAAAGGGTGAACTATTGGTTAGAAAAGGTTGGAAATGGATTGTAACGTTCAATGTTTTTTCTGTCTCCACCTGAGAACTGGAATAGGCCCGTTCAACTCCAATATGTGATAAAGTAAGTGTGGTGTGTCTAAAGACCTACTGGATAAGAGCTGGACAGCCAGTGTGGGATTCACTCATGTGACTGGGGGAGCATTTTAACATTTAGTGTTCATCAGTGTCACACAATTTGAAGAAATGAATTCTTTAAGAGTGACATGATAGTAATACCATAATTCCTGAATTATGTTTTGTACACTATGATGGTAACATATCTGACATAAAACAATTAATTCACCTGCCAGCATCGGTGTACCGACAGCAAGCAATTAGTTCATAACTCTAAATAATGCCACAACAGGAAAGTATATAATTGAACATAACATTTCAGGGATCACTTTGGGGATTTTTACCCCTATTTTTTCTGAAAATCTCTTTAAATATTCAAAATTATATTAGGTTTTTAAGAAAAATCTCATCTATTAGATATTTTGCTGATCCCATAAAATCCCTAAAATTCTCTCATAGGTTTTAAGAGTCAGAATTATCCCTGCATTGTCTCAATTTCGTGGTCATTTATTTTAATTTCAACAATTATGATAACTTTTATGATTTGGCAAAAATTAGTGAAAAATTCACAAAATATAAGCTAAAATCTGTAATTTGTATTAAGAATAGATATTATTTTCAACGGTTGTTAATATGAATGTACTGAAATTCTGACATTTTGCAACTTCACCTTCTCTGACATTAAACTTTATTTGACTGAAGGCCATAGAAGAGAACTTGTTGTGTTTGAGAAGGTGATCATCCTTGACAACATTATCATTATGTTATGCAAATCATATACAGTCGTTCTGATATGACCTTAGTTGTTATAAGGACATTAAAACTCAAAACCATATAATTATAGAGTTGAATTACAGGACTGATTAGGTTTATATACATACACACAAAAGTCAACTGGTGACATGGCTAACCAGAAGTCCTCAAGTGTTGATATTTAATTTGGTGCTGGATAAAAATATCATTGCCTTGCATTGATTGTATAGCATTATGTGATGGATTCATTTTAAAAATTAATTCATGCATTGTAGTTGTTCCGTAAAATAAACCTAATGAAAATAAATGTTTTCTTATGATCACTAAAGGTCTGTTTGTATTTATCACTGTTTATTTTTACAGAGTTGGTCAAGTTTGAATGTTAGTCTTCTACTGCATCAAATCCAAAGTACACTTCTCTGACGTTTGCATACCGTGGGCCAGAATCAATAGAAACTCTTGTTTTCGTACTAAAATAGTAGCCAATCATATCGATAGTTTTATCCGTGACTACATCCAGCCGGGTATCCCATTTAATTTGTAGCACCGCCTGTCAACAAAACCTGTCGATTGTGATTAAAAGGTCCTATTATAAGGAGATTGACATCGGCGTCATGTCTACAGAAATATACTGGCCGTGGTCAAGGTAAAATTATCTAACAGAGTGTCACGAGAAACAACCATTCTGATTGGTTGAAATCTCCGACCGTCAAACGTCAGAGAAGTGTACCATAGGTTTCCGACAATGCTTCTACTGGTGCTTCCAGAATATTGTAGATTACTGGTATGAGTGGGCCTTCACCTCTAGTGAGTGACCTTGAAAATATGTCAGAGTAATAAATTGAGTGAAATTTTACAGCTGTTTAACCAAAACACCAATTTGAATGTGTCTAAATTAATTTTGAAACCTTTTGTCTTTAGAATGTATGGAGATGCTTCATTTTGAGCGAAACTGTTTTGTCCCCTGTGACCCAGATACATGTAGTTTGTCAAATATACACAATATGATACACAAAAGTCTAGCATTCTACAGGTTTGCACATGTACAGAGAATTTCTATTTTAGGTACAATTCGGGTTTGCCTTCCTAACAAACAAAAAATACACTATACTACGAAAATAAACGTAATCGAATGAGGAAACCAAACAATGTCAAAGGTCGAAAGAGTTGTGAACCCCCGTTCAAGCCAGGGATTATTTAAAGGCCCAATATACGTAACTTCGGGGAAATTTTCGTGATTCTGAAAAATTCTAAAAAAAAATCCAGTTGATAACCATGCAAAAATAAGCTTAAAACGAAGTAAACCTGGGCGGTAACTAACAAGACACTATGGACAAAAAAAATCCAAGGAATTGAAAATAATGCAGGTGGGGCCCACTTCAACAACAAATCGCAGGTAGAAGACGGTTCGAAATAGACGCGTGTTTACAAATAGCGTGTTTCAACTGCTGCTGTACCGGTAACCGCGAAAGAATTAATCTTGAATATTGCTGATATCAGTTAATTTTAGCTAAATCTATAAATATAATAAGTTATTAGGCTTGATTTTCGCTTCAAGTTTTGCCGAAAGTTACGTATATTGGGCCTTTAACAACTAGCTGAACAGAAAAAAAATAATAAAGTGCTAAGAATAATGATAATTATAGAAGGCAAGGGAGGTATACCGAGATCCAAGCTGGAATGCAAATTTTTAATCCTTGAACGAGCTTCCAACGACAATGTGTGTGCTAAATGTGAAGAGAATTTATACATGTTTCAGTGAGGTAAGACAGTTGTACATGTGAAGGTCATACAGATAACATCACAGTACCTGTTGAGGCAGCCTCAATATGATAGATGAAATGAAAAGAGGTAAATGGAACTTACATGTACAACTTGTTTCAATATTCAAGAAGTTTATATTTTCGGTAATCTCGGTAAATAAAACCGAGGTTACGGCTCAAAGGTACAATTGTATGTGAAAAATTCTGTTTACATAATATAACTAAACATAGAAACAACGTACTATCAAATGTTATACAATTTGGAAAGTTTTTTCTTGGTGTAGCAGGGTTTTTTTTAAGAATATTCAATTTTGCTTTATTATAGTCCATACATATGATATATAAATTATTATTATGATTTTTTTTTTTTTTCAAAAATGCAAAATATGGTTGTTCATGGTAGTGTAAAGATGACACTAGCCCAGATATGTTTTCATAATTTCATAAACTCTCAGATAAATGCATTCCAAATATGCAATCATCCCTGATAAAACTGAAACAATAATTATTTGTTTTTACAAATCTGGTTGTCATGACAACCATCTCAAATATGCATAAGTTAGGGAAATTTGATCATTTGGTCAATTTTAGCCCATTTTTGGATAGTTTTTCTATTAGAAACTATTGAGCACATTCTAGAACAAACTTAATATCAAATAAGAATATGTAGGCATTTATACCACATCTTTAGGAGACATATAAAGTTTGTTCAAGAATGCGCTCTTTGGTTGATGTAAAATTGACCAAAATTAACCGAATAATTTATATTTCAGTTAAGATGTTTGATGTAAAATGTAATTTCATTATCAAATATCTAAATTGATAATTCTTAGATACTAGGGGTAAAATGCACTTTTTTCTAGGGGATTGGACCAGAACTTTGGTCAAAACACAACCCCTGTAAAACAAGTATTAAGCCATGGCCAGGGAAAAAGAAATCAGAATCGAAAAGGGCTATAACTCTAGTAACAAAAGCCCTGAAGGTCATTAGCCGTCACCTAAGTTATATCATAGGTACACTGGTAGCTTAATTTCATTATCAAGATTTGATGAGGAAATTAACATGTAAATAAAGTGAAATACAATACTTATCACCAAAGGATAAGGGATTTAAAAACAATTAATTCAAATAAATTATTATGCTGCTGAGATGATAATCACCAAGTACTTGTAGGAATATAATTTCCTACTGAAAACGGACAAAATATAAACTATAGTAAATTTTGCCCCCTCCCCAAGGGAGTATAGCTGGCCCGGGGGTATTGAATTTTATCAATTTTGAGCCCCTGATGATCTTTTAATATATATATGCAAAGAAATAAGCTGAAGTACCTCTGAGACTGGTGAAGATTTTCATAACAATACCCTTTATTTACTCTTTTTGGGGCAGGGATCCTAATTTTGATTTGATATCATCTTCTACCAAGGGTGATTCTCGTCAAAAATATGATAATAGAAAAATATTCTACTGAAACTTGACAAAACTAGAATTGCCGTCCGTAGGATAACAAATAGTATTAGTAATATGCAGATGCTGGTAGTTTATGCAATAAGCAATCAGCCTTTTCCTTCATGCCCCCAGGGATATCTCCCACCATTTATACAAAATTAAATCTGCTTTGCCTAAGGATTCTTTACATTGAATTAGGACAGTTTTCCCTGTTTTCCATTTGTATAAGGATTTTAAAGAATTACATTTATTTCCCCTAATGAGCCCCATCCCTCTGTCCCCATGAAGGTCAGTCCCACCATTTATATACTGTACATATGTAGTATTGAACCCCCTTCAGCCAAATATGCCTGGCACTAAATATGTAGTTTCCTGTAATTCTTAAGAGAAATCTTACACTATTAATACAATATCTGTATCTTGTCAATCCTTCAGTAGAGGCATATATTTCAAAGAATTATCTAACCCTCTTTGGACCCCACACCTCTGGCCCAGAGGGGCTCAGTCCAACCAGTTATACAAATTAAATCCCCTTCACCCAAGGATGCTTCAAACCAAATTTGGACATTAATTATGATATCATGTCAATGCTTCAGAAAGCGGTATTTGAAAGAATTACATGTATTTCCCATTAGGGGCCTCAGCCCTAATAGAACTTTTCGCAACTTCTAAAATCCATGTCTCGTTTATTTATTTAAATTGGTCAAATCTGTTCTATGGCTCATGACTAGGAGCAAGTGATTGATAGGAAACGTTGATGGACGGACGGATGACGGACGCTGCGCCAAGGCATCGAGCTAACTGCCCTCCTGACAGGAGAGTTATTAACCATGGAAATATGTCGTTTTACTGAAAGTCGTTTCGTTTTAAACCACTTTTATATGTACAAATTACTCTGAATACCCTAGCCTAAGTCTTACATATATGTACCTGTACAAGTTCGCAGGTCCCTGTGATCTGAGCAGCTGCTCGCATTATCAAATGGTGTTTTTATTTACATCAATAATTCTTGAATTAGAACATCTAATCATTTGAAAAGTCAGTCTTCAATGACGTTTAACAGGAGCTTTACGTCTCTATTTCTAATATAAATATATCCAAGATCATATAATCAGTTATTGACTGCTTTTAAGTGATTTCCATGTGGACGATGTGGACGATAATTGGTCATGATCGCACAATAAAAGTACTAATTCGTCAAAAGATGCATAAAAGGCACTCTATATCAAAATTCATTGAGTCAGAGTTTAAATCTATACTTCAGTATCAGTTTCCCAAAGTGATCAAGTAATATTTTGCAATAGTAATGATAATCTGTTGGACTTACCCAAATGTTAATCCATGAGTATTCACTATGCGGGAAAAAGTGACGCAGACTTTCAGATCGTCCGGTCTTGTACATGGCCAGTATATGTTTTCATTAGTCGAAAGCTATAACACGTACTCATTTTTTTTTTTTTTGTTGTATTTGTTTTATTTTCAGAAATTTTCATACAATGCAAAGGACAATATTTTTCAAATAATCTATCACATTCATATGTAGAAAAATATATTACACACAATCACTTACTTAAAATTTTATACAATCATTCAGTTTTTAGGTGAATTTACCAAATATAACCTACATAATATTGTATTTACGGAAAGGAAGAAAGCAGAAAATAAAATTTTATGAAGGAAGGAAAGGGGGACAAAAACATGAACAAAAACAAAGAGGATTCTGTCGGTTGCAAAAGACTGTTCGTGACAATATTTTTGACAAATCATTTGCAAGACAATCATCAGACAATGTAATATATATATGTTGAATTCCAACAAAAGGCATATTGTAATTTCTAACCAAACTCGTGTTATTTAGCCTATATAATCTAATTCTGCGTTTAACAGATATAAACCAGGCATACACATTTTGACCAGAACGTGGCTAAATTTTAACATGTTATTAAATACTACACATGTCCGATACTTTTACAAAAAATCGAATATTACTAGTCTACAAAATACAACAGTTTGTGATATTGAATGTCATACAGGGGTGGATCAAGAAACTCCTAATGTAGGGGGTCCCATTGCAATCTGTTCGGTCTCTATTTCAAACTGATTCATTTCATTTCGTGTTAAAAAAAAACACAAACAATTTTATGGCAGCAATTGGTATTCAACAAAATAAAAGAAAATGTTCTCCTTCGTTTCTCGTCCGTACATAAATCCTTTCTTATCTATCTATTCTCACATCGTCTGAAACCCATGGTACACTTCTCAGACGTTTGCATACGTCAGTGAAGTGTACCGTGGGTTTCCGACGAGGCTATTCTCAATGAAAACATAAACCAAATACTTTTTCGACAATTTAATAGCATGCAAGATACGTGTACATCAGATTTAATTTGTAACATCGCGAATTCACCTGAAACATTTAGGAATGCACTTAAATGTCCACACTTCCTGTCCAATACACGTACATTCCTGGACGTCACAATGGAAAAACGCTGTCGCTGAAATACGAATACTACAAAAGCATGTGTAGAACATAAAAACCAATAATTTGGAAAAATACACACATGTATTAAAGAGGCATCACGGTAAAACTATATTTTTGTATGCTTATTTAAATTTACGCTGAAATATGTTCTCAAAAATTTTAATTAATAATTAAAAAAGGGAATCACTATTCGTTGATCAACGATTTGGACATGTAAATTTTTTTGCATCACATATGATAACGCATGCGCATACCAAGCTACATCGGTAAACAAAAAATGGCGATCCGCGTGACCTACATGTAACTACCAAGCGAAAAGTGGCCGAATGGTCAAATTTTAACGTAAGAATTATATTACGGAAGCATAATGAGGGATGTGAAGTATTCAAGGGAGAGACTAACAGCCCAATTGTTTGCATTGTTACAGTTTTCTTCCGGATAGCCAGTGACACAGTTTTTATTTGGTTTTGGGGCCTCCCAAGGGATAACTCTTTCATTCCTCTTTTACATGAAATGCGTGTGTAAAACTTGAAAGCGTCTATTGTAATATTCCCTTTATAATATTCCAGTAAAACGGCATCATTGAATTATATTGCTGAAGAGAAAGACCTTTTCACATACAAGAAAAACCGTATGGGGGGGGGGGGGGGGGGGGGGGGGGTTACGTTGTAAAACGCCGGTATCCCGGGTGATTGAGTTTAATGTATATACGGATTCAATTTGGACAAAATGAATAAATGTATGTCATGTGCGGATAAAAAAATCTTGTCATACCTAATCTATAAAATACGGATTGTACAAATATTATCGGGTTTGGACCCCGGTATTAAATTTGATATGAACCAAAATGCATCGTGAAGTCATTATTCATAAAAAAAATCATATACATGTATGTCCCATGTCTGCAGTTGTGTTGAAAATGTTAACGAACCTTTAAATTTACATAAAAGGTACAGAATCATAACATTTATAAATGGATTAAGTATTCTACATGTTTAGTGCGTGGTGCGTCATATGAGTGCACGGACTTCCGTGATACATATATAATTGTAAGTGTTAAAGTATGTTGACGCTGAAATTTGGATAGATTTTTATGGAACGCCATAGCTGTCTTATATGGTACACATTCGTTATATTATGTGCCTTTATCATTATATTATGTGCTTGTGTCATTATATTATGTGCCTTTGTCATTATATTATGTGCATTTGTTATTATATTATGTGCTTGTGTCATTATATTATGTGCTTGTGTCATTATATTATGTGCCTTTGTCATTATATTATGTGCCTTTGTCATTATATTATGTGCATTTATCTGTATATTATGTGCATTTATCATTATATTATGTGCTTGTGTCATTATATTATGTGCCTTTGTCATTATATTATGTGCATTTATCATTATATTATGTGCATTTGACATTATATTATGTACAGGTATCATTATATTATGTGCTTGTGTCATTATATTATGTGCTTTTATCTTTATATCGAAACACCTTTATATCAAGCGTCTTAGTGATTCAGCGGGAACAAAATTTCGGGGTCACCGCCGTTGTCAATACACAATTTAAGCGCCGTGTTAACAGAGACTATTGTGGGTGAAACATCAAAATGTAAGATTTTAACGTTGCGAGAGCTGGATTTGGCAGCTTTGATTGACAAATATTTGCTGCAGCCTATCTGATGCTGAACTGAAAAGTCTAGGTATACAGTAGACACAGTCGGCGATCGGGTGAGGTTTAGAGAGGCTGTAAGGAAACGGAGCGTGAGAGCTCGAGGTAAGTTTCAGCAGACGGCATCAGAATTGTCATTTAGGACTAAGATACATGTACAGTACACTTCAGCTTTGAAGTCGAACAGTGGCGGATCAAGAGCCTGCGGAGTTTAACCCCCTCCCCTGCCTCACTTTTTGCATAATTTTGTATAATTAAACACAATAGTCCAATAACAGTACTAGTACTACTGTTGATAATGTCAACAAGTACCAATTTGGAATATATTGATCGAAATTGGGGAAAATAGAATCTAGAATCTAGAAATGCATGGTCTATTTTTAAATGGGACCTTTATCGGACTCCTAATACACACTTGGCAAATCCCTGGATCTACGGTATTCCAAATTTGTTAACAATAGCACTCTTAGTATGCTGTCCATGCTTTTCTGTTTGGAGTAGGCCTATATTCGGCAATTTAATTTGACAATTTTTTAAAGAGTTATTGCCCTTTGATTATTTCAACTCTTCGGTCTTGTAAAGAAATCACCTCCAACAATTTGCGACCTATTCTTCACATGTAGTTGTGTTTACCAGTTCGTCATTTGTATTAATGATTTGTGTGCGATATTCCAGTACATTACCTTTATGCTTTGGTTTCAGAAAGCTACCAGTAGCTAGGCCTATAGATCAAGGTGCAATGTGGCAGCATTAGTCATGGAGGATAAAATGCTAGATCGACTGAGACAGTGTCAACTAAGCCACCTTTCTGCTAATTTTGAAAAGGAGAAGATTACACCTGACATTATAAGTCAACTTTCAGTGCATGAGTTGGAGGCTCTAGGTGTTAGCAACCGCAATGTAATGATGAAACTAAGAACAATTTGCACCACATTTAGAGGTACACAACCAATGAAAATACCCATTGCTGGACCACCTGAGTTTGACATTTCAAAAGAGCTCATTGGAAATTTACTTGAAGAGGATTTCAAAATTTCGGAAATTTCAAATCTTCTTTGTGTATCTGAAAGTACAATATATCGCAGAATGTCTCGTTTTGGTTTAAGTAAGACAAATTTTACGGATATTAGTGATGAGGACCTTGACTCCACACTTCTTGTAATAATGACTGATTTTCCATTATGTGGGGAAAATATGCTTCGACAAATGTTGTCTGTGAAAGATATCAAAGTACAGAGGTCGCGACTAAGAGACAGCATTCATCGGTTAGATACAGCAGGGGTAGAAGAGAGGAGAAAACATCGACTTCATAGGCGTGTTTATAATGTTGCTGGTCCAAACCATCTTTGGCACATTGATACAAATCATAAACTGGTACGCTGGAAATTTGTCATTGTTGGTGGCATAGATGGCTTCAGCCGGATGGTAATGTTTTTATGGTGCACAGACAGTAATAATTCTAAGACTGTATTGGATTGTTTTCTATCAGGAGTTGCTGAGTATGGCATTCCAAACCGTGTTCGATCAGACAAGGGCCTGGAAAATGTTTCTGTTGCAGATTATATGCTATCAAAGAAGGGTCCTGGAAGCATGATCACAGGAAAAAGTACACATAATCAAAGAATCGAGAGACTTTGGAGAGACGTTTTTGAAGGAGTTTTGTGTTATTTCTACAATTTATTTTACAACATGGAGGATCAGAATATTTTGGATCCTCTAGATGTAGTACATATAGCTGCCTTACACTATATCTACTCAGCAGAAATAAACAGGAGATTACAGTTTTGGGCTAAAGCCTGGGCAGGTCACAGAATCCGCACAGTAAGGACATCTCCAAGAAACCTTTGGATGTCAGGTCAACTTCAGAATCCAATTGGGGTAGACCTCCATGAAGTTGAGCAGCAGAATTTTGATGTTGCCGGAGCCCAAGATGTCAACCAGGATGATGTAGAGGATGGAGATCGTCCCATATTTGATCCACCTTCCCATGTCCTTAGTGAACAATGCAGACAAATCTTGGCTGAAGAAATTCTTTTAACAAGACATAACTGCAATTTCGGAATTGAAGACTTTCGGAAATGTTTAGAGATAATAAAAAGACATACATAATCAAATTTGGTGGAATTACAACAAGCTTAAGCAGTCTGAAAAAGTAACATGCTATATGATGCTTAAGATAACTTTTGTATTGTCAAATTATTTTTGTGTATGCATATATGGATGTTCTATGATATAAAATCAAAGCCAATTCCATCACCTTTACTTCAGAGTATTCTTATTATTTAACAGACTAGTGCTGTACATATTGTATTTAATCAGGGCCCTGTATAAGAGATACAGACGTCCTATAGTTATCACTGTCTGTCCGTCTGTTGCGTGGCAAAGTAAAAAGTTAAAAACTTGACCTTGACCTTTGACGAAATGACCTTGAATTTTGGTCAGTTGATTCCTTATATTCTGATAAACTTTGCTTCATAATTTATATAATGTTATAACAAAATGTCATCAGTGAAAAGTTACAAAATTTGACCTCTGGCCTGGTCACCTTGAATTTTGGTCAGTTGGCTCCGTTCTCAATCCCGACCAACTTTGCCGCATAACGTCATAACAAAACTATAAATAAGTGAAAAGTTACAAAATGTGACATTAACCTTTAAACCTTATGATCTTGCTTTTTGAACTCCATAATATTTTTGTAAACTGAACATCCTGATCAACGTTCATGTAAATCGGTCAATAAACTAGGAACTGTAAGCCGATGGCTAACTAATACCCCCCCCCCCCCCCCCCGCTTCCTCTTATTAGAGGTCTCTGACATGTTTTTGAAAAAAACATGATGTAGTATATAAAATACATTATATAATGGATTATCTTATATTACTATGTATCACCGCATATTTAAAAAAAACAAAGAAGGATCCAGTAGTTTAGGAGGAGTTGTCCGGACAACATTTTATTAAGGAAACCTGTGTATAGTGACCTGGTTACCATGGCAATCAAAATTTTGACAAACGAAACCCTGCATGCACATCTACACATGGTCCCCAACAATACTGCCAAGTTTCATTGAAATCGATCCAGTAGTTAAGGAGGAGTTGTCCGGACAACATTTTATTACGGAAACCTGTGTATAGTGACCTGGTTACCATGACAACCAGAATTTTGACAAATGAAACCCTGCATGCACATCTACACATGGTCCCCAACAATACTGCCAAGTTTCATTGAAATTGATCCAGTAGTTTAGGAGGAGTTGTCCGGACAACATTTTTCTACGGACGGACAGACAGACGGACACACAAGCTGATTCCAGTATACCCACCCCCCCTAACTTCGTTGCGGGGGGGTATAATAATTATCAGCCAGGACATTATGAAGCACTTTGGTCAGAATTCAACAAGGAGTAAAATTGACCAAAAGATCAACCTCACCGCGTTTGACCATTGGGTCCAAAGCTCAAGGATTGATGATAATGGGAGATAAATAGCCACATGATGGGGCCCTTCCTGACTTGTCAATGTTCTAACTACATGTATATCCATATAATTGGCAGTGCTGTTATAATTAATTAATTTATGCCAAACTTTGACTGAAAAATAAGAAGTTGATTATAATACCAAATTGGTATGTCCTATGATAATTTGACCCCATGGAAACTTAAACCCAGAGTTAGATTTTTAAGGTTATTGGTATACAAGTACTTTAAACTGAAATGCTATTCTTAAATAGTCAAAATAAATGTTTCAATTCATGTGAAAATATATACATTAGGGCAGGGTTAAGATCATACCTCAAGGGCAAGAGCTAGTGCTTTCCACATCTCCCAATTAAAAAAAAAAAAAAAAAAATGGTGGCTCCCCATTATAATAAATGATAATAATGTGTAGCTATCAATTTTTTGGGAGGTTGAATTAAATACCATGGCTCCCTATAGCTATGATGATAATGATGGGGAACCATGGTATTTTAACCCAAACTCCTTCTTCAGTAATTAAAGTAAGTAAATATTTTCATAGTTAACATGCAATCTGTCAATGCATAAATAATCTTTATCTTTCCCATTCATATGCTGATTTAGTGAATGTAGATCTAGCAATGTACCTTCATGGGGGAATTTGCAATTGAAGATCTACTGATATATATATATATCTTTATAATACCTGACAGATTACATGATAAGGGGAAATGAATTAGAAGTAAATAAATTTCAAACCATTTCATGATTATCAATCAAAGATTTATTGAATAACATCAATCAGTTTTAGTCAATCGTAAATTCCAACTCTATGAACATTAATGATACTTGTAAATGATAGTAAGACATACCCCATATTGTTTTCAGAGTAGATCAAATATAATTACTGATTTGATACAGTAATTATGTCCCCCAAACGAAGTGGGGGGACATATTGTTTTTGCTCGGTTTCTTATTATGTCCCCCAAACGAAGTGGGGGGACATATTGTTTTTGCTCGGTTTCTTATTATTATTATTATTATTATTACAAGCTTTACCGAACATAATCTTACAGTGTACGTGAATGAAGAAAGTATTTTCGTACAAGTATCAGCTGTACGTTTTTGTTTTTCGAAAGCACTGTCAGCTCAACCACACTTCGTCCAACCATGCTCTTCGTCTTCATTGATAGTGTCGTATTTCTTCTTGTTTGTCAGATGCATCTGTTCCGATCTTTCAATAGTCTCTTTCAGCTTCTTTCTTGTCTAGTCTTAGCTTGTGACTCTGTTTTCGTCAGCCAATATTGTTTATCGCGGCTACCTGACATTTGCGCTTCCCGTTCTATTTTTATACGAGAAATCACGTGATTTTTTTTTCGAATCATGTGACCACTATCCTGCTCCCGGTTCCGTGCCGATTCGCAAGAAAACATGAGAAATGTTTTTTTAACATAGAAAACGAGAATAAAAATATAATTATGGTACTGATGTGCTTAGTAATAAATCTTGATATTACATAAATATGTTATTGTTTGATAATCTAAACTGTTAAGGTTAGAAAAATTATAGAAAATATTTCATGTCGTACAATGTTGATATTCCTATAATTAGTCGAATGGCGGTGGCGAAATTGAGCAGACGAAGACCAAATTTAGCGGGAAATGCCGTTTTAAGGTACTTTCCGGTTAATTGACACAACTGAGACCTTGATTTTTCTTCTTAGAATAACATTTGCCTTCAGAAAACGTATTTCATTTGGAAATTGGTCCAAACACGAGCTAATTATTATTATTATGTAAGATTATGTTTTAATTATTATTCTTATTATTATTATTATTCTTGTTTCTTCCACTTTCTTCCGCCGCGGAGGTTTCCGACCGTTTTCTCAAAAACTACTGGACGGATCTTCACGAAACTTCACACACATACTCATTAGGGGCGGGGTGTGTGAAAACGGGTTTTTTTTTCGCGACCGGAAGTCCAAGATGGCCGCCAGAGCTAATTTCCGGTTTTCAAAATTCAGTCTCCGATTTCAGTAAAAATTGGTACATGGGTGTTTTAAGGGATGCTGAATAACATGGTAACATTTTCGTAAAGTTTGGTTGCCACCGAAACGAAAATGGAGGCCTCTGATTGGTCGAAATTTATATATTGTCCGATTTCAATGAAATTTAATATATATGTGTAGTATTACACCAACAACATTGTCGTCACATCCGTTTCATGATTCGTCAACATGGCCGCTATTTCCTGGCTTCTGATTGGTCGAAATTTATATATTGTCCGATTTCAATGAAATTTAATATATTTGTGTAGTATTACACCAACAACATTGTCGTAACCTCCGTTTCGTGATTCGTCAACATTGCCGCTATTTCCTGGCTTCTGATTGGTCGAAATTTATATATTGTCCGATTTCAATGAAATTTTATATATTTGTGTAGTATTACACCAACAACATTGTCGTAACCTCCGTTTCGTGATTCGTCAATATGGCCGCTATTTCCTGGCTTCTGATTGGTCGAAATTTATATATTGTCCGATTTCAATGAAATTTTATATATAACTGTAGTAGGACACCACGGACATTGTCGTAACCTCCGTTTCGTGATTCGTCAACATGGCCGCTATTTCCTGGCTTCTGATTGGTCGAAATTTATATATTGTCCGATTTCAATGAAATTTTATATATAACTGTAGTAGGACACCACGGACATTGTCGTTACCTCCGTTTCCTAATTCGTCAACATGACCGCTGATATATGGGGTGTCAGCTATATTTCCATTGTGAGTTCATTGGGCTCATCAGTTCCGACCAAAGGGGTAGTTTGGGGGACATCTGTAATGGTACCCCATTACAATAAGCACTTGTTATGTCCCCCAAACGAAGTGGGGGGACATATTGTTTTTGCTCGGTTTCTTATTATTATTATTATTATTATTCTTATTACAAGCTTTACCGAACATAATTTTACAGTGTACGAGAATGAAGAACGTAGACGTTTCAGCTGTACGTTTTTCTTTTCCGAAAGCAACTGTCAACTCTGTTTTCGTCAGCCAATATTTGTCTACCGCGGCTATTGTGACATTTGCGATTCCGGTTCTATTTTGTATGAACAATCACGTGATTTTTTCCGAATCATGTGACCACTGTCCTGCTCCCGGTTCCGTGCCGATTCGCAAGAAAACATCAGAAATGTTTTTTTAACATAGAAATGATAATAAAAATATAACTATGGCACAGATGTGCTAAATAATAAATCTTGATATTAAATAAATATAGTATCATTTGATCATCTAAACTGTTAAGGTTAAAAACATTATAGAAAATGTTTCATGTCGTACCATGTTGAGATTCCTATAATTAGTCGAATGGCGGCGGCGAAATTGAGCAGACGAGTACCAAATTTAGCGAAAAATGCCGTTTTAAGGTACTTTCCGGTAAATTGACACAACTGAAACCTTGATTTTCCTTCTAAGAATAACATTTGCCTTCAGAAAATGTATTTCATCTAGAAATTGGTCCTAACACGAGCTAATTATTATTATTATGTAAGATTATGTTTTAACAAGCTTTACCGAACATAATCTTACAGTGTACGTGAATGAAGAATGTATTTTCGTACAAGTATCAGCTGTACGTTTTTGTTTTCCGAAAGCACTGTTAACTCAACCACACTTCGTCCGTCAAACCATGCTCTTCGTCTTCTTTGATAGTGTCGTATTTCTTTTTGTTTGTCAGATGCATCTGTTCCGATCTTTCAATAGTCTCTTTTAGCTTCTTTCTTGTCTAGTCTTTAGCTTGTGACTCTGTTTTCGTCAGCCAATATTTGTTTATCGCGTCTAGACTTCTACCTGACATTTGCGCTTCCCGCTCTATTTTTATACGAGAAATCACGTGATTTTTTTTCGAATCATGTGACCACTATCCTGCTTCCGGTTCCGTGCCATTTCGCAAGAAAACATAAGAAATGTTTTTTTAACATAGAAAACGATAATAAAAATATAATTATGGTACTGATGTGCTAAGTAATAAATCTTGATATTACATAAATATGTTATTGTGTGATAATCTAAACTGTTAAGGTTAAAAAAAATATAGGAAAAGTTTCATGTCGTACCATGTTGAGATTCCTATAATTAGTCGAATGGCGGCGGCGAAATTGAGCAGACGAGCACCAAATTTAGCAAATAATGCCGTTTTAAGGTACTTTCCGGTTAATTGACACAACTGAGACCTTGATTTTTCTTCTTAGAATAACATTTGCCTTCAGAAAATGTATTTCATTTAGAAATTGGTCCAAACACGAGCTAATTATTATTATTATGTAAGATTATGTTTTAATTATTATTCTTATTATTATTATTATTATTATTATTCTTGTTTCTTCCACTTTCTTCCGCCGCGGAGGTTTCCGACCGTTTTCTCAAAAACTACTGGACGGATCTTCACGAAACTTCACACACATACTCATTAGGGGCGGGGTGTGTGAAAACGGGTTGTATTTTCGCGACCGGAAGTCCAAGATGGCCGCCAGAGCTAATTTCCGGTTTTCAAAATTCAGTCTCCGATTTCAGTAAAAATTGGTACATGGGTGTTTTAAGGGATGCTGAATAACATGGTAACATTTTCGTAAAGTTTAGTTGCCACCGAAACGAAAATGGAGGCCTCTGATTGGTCGAAATTTATATATTGTCCGATTTCAATGAAATTTAATATATATGTGTAGTATTACACCAACAACATTGTCGTCACATCCGTTTCATGATTCGTCAACATGGCCGCTATTTCCTGGCTTCTGATTGGTCGAAATTTATATATTGTCCGATTTCAATGAAATTTAATATATTTGTGTAGTATTACACCAACAACATTGTCGTAACCTCCGTTTCGTGATTCGTCAACATGGCCGCTATTTCCTGGCTTCTGATTGGTCGAAATTTATATATTGTCCGATTTCAATGAAATTTTATATATAACTGTAGTAGGACACCACGGACATTGTCGTAACCTCCGTTTCGTGATTCGTCAACATGGCCGCTATTTCCTGGCTTCTGATTGGTCGAAATTTATATATTGTCCGATTTCAATGAAATTTTATATATAACTGTAGTAGGACACCACGGACATTGTCGTAACCTCCGTTTCCTAATTCGTCAACATGACCGCTGATATATGGGGTGTCAGCTATATTTCCATTGTGAGTTCATTGGGCTCATCAGTTCCGACCAAAGGGGTAGTTTGGGGGACATCTGTAATGGTACCCCATTACAATAAGCACTTGTTATTATTATTATTATTATTATTACAAGCTTTACCGAACATAATCTTACAGTGTACGTAAATGAAAAACGTATACGTATTAGCTGTACATTTTTGTTTTCCGAAAGCACTGTCAACTTCACCACACTTCATCCGTCAAACCATGCTCTTCGTCTTCTTTGATGGTGTCGTATTTCTTTTTGTTTATCAAATGCATCTGTTCGCGATCTTTCAATAGTCTCTTTCAGCTTCTTTCTTGTCTAGTCTTGTGACTCTGTTTTCGTCAGCCAATATTTGTTTTTCGCGGCTACCTGACATTTGCGCTTCCGGTTCTATTTTTATACGAGCAATCACGTGATTTTTTTTCGAATCATGTGACCATTATCCTGCTCCCGGTTCCGTGCCGATTCGCAAGAAAACATAAGAAATGTTTTTTTTAACATAGAAAACGATAATAAAAATATAACTATGGTACTGATGTACTAAATAATAAATCTTGATATTAAATAAATATAGTATCGTTTGATAATCTAAACTGTTAAGGTTAAAAAAATTATAGAAAATATTTCATGTCGTACCATGTGGAGATTCCTATAATTAGTCGAATGGCGGCGGCGAAATTGAGCAGACGAGCACCAAATTTAGCGGAAAATGCTGTTTTAAGGTACTTTCCGGTTAATTGACACAACCGAGACCTTGATTTTCTTTCTTAGAATAAAATTTGCCTTCAGAAAATGTATTTCATTTCGAAATTGGTCCGAACACGAGCTTATTATTATTATTATGTAAGATTATGTTTTAATTATTCTTGTTTCTTCCACTTTCTTCCGCCGCGGAGGTTTCCGACCGTTTTCTCAAAAACTACTGGACGGATCTTCACGAAACTTCACACACATACTCATTAGGGGCGGGGTGTGTGAAAACGGGTTGTTTTTTCGCGACCGGAAGTCCAAGATGGCCGCCAGAGCTAATTTCCGGTTTTCAAAATTCAGTCTCCGATTTCAGTAAAAATTGGTACATGGGTGTTTTAAGGGATGCTGAATAACATGGTAACATTTTCGTAAAGTTTGGTTGCCACCGAAACGAAAATGGAGGCCTCTGATTGGTCGAAATTTATATATTGTCCGATTTCAATGAAATTTAATATATATGTGTAGTATTACACCAACAACATTGTCTTCACATCCGTTTCATGATTCGTCAACATGGCCGCTATTTCCTGGCTTCTGATTGGTCGAAATTTAGATATTGTCCGATTTCAATGAAATTTAATATGTTTGTGTAGTATTACACCAACAACATTGTCGAAACCTCCGTTTCGTGATTCGTCAACATTGCCGCTATTTCCTGGCTTCTGATTGGTCGAAATTTATATATTGTCCGATTTCAATGAAATTTTATATATAACTGTAGTAGGACACCACGGACATTGTCGTAACCTCCGTTTCGTGATTCGTCAATATGGCCGCTATTTCCTGGCTTCTGATTGGTCGAAATTTATATATTGTCCGATTTCAATGAAATTTAATATCTTTGTGTAGTATTACACCAACAACATTGTCGTAACCTCCGTTTCGTGATTCGTCAACATGGCCGCTATTTCCTGGCTTCTGATTGGTCGAAATTTATATATTGTCCGATTTCAATGAAATTTTATATATAACTGTAGTAGGACACCACGGACATTGTCGTAACCTCCGTTCCGTGATTCGTCAACATGGCCGCTATTTCCTGGCTTCTGATTGGTCGAAATTTATATATTGTCCGATTTCAATGAAATTTAATATATTTGTGTAGTATTACACCAACAACATTGTCGTAACCTCCGTTTCGTGATTCGTCAACATGGCCGCTATTTCCTGGCTTCTGATTGGTCGAAATTTATATATTGTCCGATTTCAATGAAATTTTATATATAACTGTAGTAGGACACCACGGACATTGTCGTAACCTCCGTTTCGTGATTCGTCAACATGGCCGCTATTTCCTGGCTTCTGATTGGTCGAAATTTATATATTGTCCGATTTCAATGAAATTTTATATATAACTGTAGTAGCACACCACGGACATTGTCGTAACCTCCGTTTCCTAATTCGTCAACATGACCGCTGATATATGGGGTGTCAGCTATATTTCCATTGTGAGTTCATTGGGCTCATCAGTTCCGACCAAAGGGGTAGTTTGGGGGACATCTGTAATGGTACCCCATTACAATAAGCACTTGTTAAAATTGAAATTTATTCATAATCCGTAATGTAAAGGACTAAGATTCAGGATATGTCACAAACCTCTGATGAGATATTATCTATGAAGTTTATTACATCTTTTAGTCTAGATCTGACTGCTTTAATAATAAGCTTACAATATTATTTAACCATACTAATATGTGTATTTGTTTTGCACTATTCACCTTTTACCTAGAGAAGAATTTCTCAATGATCTAAAACCTGTATACCTTCCCTTGGCAATGCAGATACACTTCAACTTTCAAGTTCCAGCCCTAAAATTTTGGTCAACTTAAATCCTGGCTGTAACCTTATTATTTACCGTATTGCATACAAAACGTGGAGGCCTGGGCCATCATTCATATTCATAAAACTACAGAATTGGATTAATTGTTAACAGTTAGTCAAACCATGGTAATTTTATTTCAGATTATCACCTGACAGTATACTATCATAAAGTCTATATAACCAGCTTTTTGAAATATTTTCATCCAATAACTTGCCTATGTATTGTAGATATATACATATACATTAGCAAAATGAAAGACAAATTCAAATGATACCAGTACCAGAACTAATAACAATAAAGTCTAAATTTGTTGGACTGATCAGATGTTGTGTTTATGCTAGTTTGATAAAAACACAGTATGTACCTAAATTAATGAATGCTGTATACCGGGTAAATTGACATGTAGATCCTTTTTAAAATGTGTAACCACTTCGCAATATGGAATAATGAACATTCTAATTTCAGCATACAAGCTGCATAAATTGGTAAAAGTAATAAACATATTTTCAATTAAATTATGGATTATGATTCTGGCAAAACCGTTAAACGCCTTTCTAGGTTTAAATTTCATTCATACATGATACGAGTGAGCTTGAGGTTAAGTCACATGTTATATTTTGTACGCACCTTCCCAACAGGTAAACTGACCACAGTAGACATCATATTTTCAGTATCTGATTGATTGTCATTTTGACAATTAATCTTATAAGTTTGAAAATCTTTTCAGTACTTTCATGATTAAGTAAGGAATGGAAAAGAAGAACTTGTAAACAATTTAGATTCAAAACAGTTTTGTTGTAAGCTTCTTGCTTGAAATGAAACAAAAACACAAATAGAATGTCAATTTCTTGAAAACATCCAGTATTTATCTGATTTTGAAAGATTGAATTGATTCCAGAAGTCCAGACTATCCCTTCATTTCTGGCCATGTTAGTCATTACACTTTCAGAGCAAGTTCGATATTATCAATCAATGGTTACTGACTACTGATTTTACATTATGTAACTGGGACAAGCTTACACTTCCATATATACTGCAAATTGGAATTTTTCAAGACAAATTCTTGAAAGTTTGACACTCTCTATGAATTTTATGAAAGACATTATCGGGAAACAAATTTTTTGACACCCCCACCCCCCTACACACACACGCACACTTTTTTCAGAAATTATAAAGAAGAGGCCAAAAGGGCTGTATCACCGATTACTGACCCAGATATATTTAAGCTAAAATGAAATATATTGTCATTAAAAGTAATGTTGTAGAACATTAACAGGCAGTCAGATTTGTCGTCATGCCCAACAATAATTTTACATAATTAGGGCACTTGGGTATGATCATGGCAATGTTGTCTTATAAATTTTAAGATTCTGGAAGCTGTTTATCAATCACAACACACATTTAAATATTGACCCCTTTCTAATCTCAAAGACCTCTGACCTAAAACATATTTGACAGTAGATCTAAGTCATACTGCATACTGGTCAAATATCAGGACCTTTCACTTTACAGAACTTCAGAAGATTCTAAATCTGTTTATCATTATTTTATTTACAGCCCATGTAAATGTTTGACCCTATCTAGTGATCAAAGTTGACTTTTGACCTAAACACAATTATACGTTAGAAAAAAAGATTGGCACAGCTGGTCTCCTTAATATGCCCAAGTATTATGTAGTTCTTTAGACAATGCTGTGTGACTGTTTAAACATATTGACCTCTGTGACCATAAAATTCAGGACCCTGGATATTACAGTTTCTATCAAAATGTGTTCCAAAGGAAAAACTTGATGAATGGAAATTGTCCCATATCATAAGCTCACAGACACTTTGCACAGCACCAGGTGTGCTAACATACTATATTTCTGATGGAAGTATAAAGTAAAATCTTAAAACATCCCGTAAAATGTATTTTGGAAGGCATAGTCATACAGAGAGAACAAATGTTCATCTGCAGGAATAGATGTTTCAAGGGTTGGTCTGGGCAGATTCAAACAGTTGATGCAAGTGTTGGCTGTTGGAATAAAACTGGTATCCACCACAGTGAACTGAATACTTGGACTAAGAGTGAAACCAAGCACAGGCTCTTCATCAGCACCAGTGACAAACTGGAGGATCTGCTTCAAAGATACACCTCCTCTTCTTCCACCTTGACAAAAAGGAAAATATCAGATAAAACATCTGCAAATAAAATCAAAGTGATCTTACAAAGATGTAACCCCTGCAAAGTGGTCAATAGTGACCTCTGACCCCTTTCCCTTGACCACCAGATTCTAAACAGATATATAGAACTTCATGTTACCATACTATGGTGTAAATAGGACATAAATCTATTCATGAGATATTTGGATTCACAGATCACTCTACTTAGTAGACATGCACAACTAGGGACCAAATGCAAGGGGAACCTACATGTAGATCATAAAATTTAGAACCATTTGTCCAATAATTTCTGAAAAACAGCAGTAGCAATCTTTAACACTCAAATCCAAGATGACTGTCAATTAAGCATGCACAACTAGAGACCATGGGGAACTTTTGAATTGGACTTTAATATCAAATTTTTATTATAGTGCCAACATGAATTGTTTAAAGCCGGATGGACCACAGATGAACGGTGATTTTAATAGGCCAACCAAAATGATGGTGGACCCAAACAATTTCAGAATATCCTCTATTTAACTGGGTGGCTTAACAGTTAGGAGTTGGGTGTTAATGATCCAGGGTCAGAGACTCTCAATGTTATATTCTGTAGAAGTAACCATGATAAAAAGTTAGCTCCAGTTCCACGCTACTGCAAGACAACCTCATCTTTAAAAGTACATGTACAAATATTTTGTCAAGGAGAAACTTACTAGCAGCTTCTCTTGCATATCTAGTGAATGCTGCATACACAACTCCTTCAAAACGTCTAGAATTTGACCCTGTATCAGAAAATTTGGGTTTGAGGAGATGCGTGAAAGCTCTCATTGTCATTGCACGTTCAGATCCAGGTCTCAGTAGAAATACAAATGATGGTAGCTGGCTACCAATCTGTCGATAAAAAATTAAATGTTATTACATGAAGTGATAAAATATTCCAAGAAATGACACCCCCCAACCCGCAAAATGCTTGACAATTAACAATCAAAGTATGTTTCATGCAGAGTAGCTGAATTACATGCAACATAAAATTAATAGACCTTTAACAACAATCTGGTCCGACGGTTTGATTATGATATAATTTTTTTAACATAATCAACAATTGTAAAGGCTCTGACAACACGCAGTTATAATATGTAATGACTTGCAATTTCTATACATCCAGGTTAACTGAAGGTATATTTCCATGTACCTGATAGATTCCCAGATCATCCAACCCCCGTCTCAACATCTGTATGCATTTTGACTCATCAGCTGGTAAATCAGGTGAAAACAAGTCTGTGACAATCTTTTCTGCCATGAATTTTGGAAGGTTCCCATTTTGCAGGATACTCAAAGCTTTGGTCAAGAAAGAAAATAAATTTATTATAATCTGCTGTATCATGTACCATACTTAAAACCTATGGGGCAACATGAAACCTATGTGCACAAGCAATTGAACAGCAATTTAGCATATATATATATGAATATTCTCAATTTCTTGGTCTAGGAAAACAAGAGGCTCACAGGCCTTAACTAACGGTCATCTGACATCCACATATTTGACCCCTGTGACCTTGATAGTAGGTCAAGTTAATTTATACCAGGAAAGTTTGTAGATCTCAACCTCAGACACTTACTGGCCAAATATTAATACCTCAGGCCTTGCAGGTTGGTGAGAAGATTGCTAAAGCTATTTTTACATATTTGATCCCTGGCCTATGACCTTGAAAGTACGTCAAGGTCATTCATATGACGAAACTTTGTAGCACTCCATTCCGGGTAACTACTGGGCAAAAAGCAGCACTCGGGGCCTTTCAGTTGTTGAGAAGAAGATTGTTAAAGGTATTTTTACATTTTTGACCGCTATGACCTTGAAAGTAGGTCAAGGTCAATCATATGAGGAAATTTGGAGCATTCCAACCAAGGTACTTACTGGCCAAATATCACCCTGGGCCTTTTGGTTATCGAGAAGAAGATTGTTAAAGGTTTTTATATATTTGCCACCTGTGACCCTTAAAGTCCGTCAAAGTCATCCATATGAGGACACTTTGTAGCACTCAATCCCAGGTACCTACTGGGCAAATATCAGCACCCAGGGCCTTTTGGTTATTGAGATAAAGATTGTTAAAGGAAAATTTTACGACGGCACACAAAGCACGATGACTATAGGTCTATAGTATTGGGTCAGGTAAAACACCAAGTTTTACTTTTATAAAAGGAGCACTGTCCCAAGGACAAGAGGACAGTCCTTTAAAGACATGCATGCTGTACCACATGCCATTGGATTTATTCTGCTATCAAATCATGAGGTGAGCTTATTACTCTGAAATAACCACATGAACTTCTCTTACAAACATGTTATAAGATCATATTGCTTCATTTAATATTGAAAAGTACTCAAATTGTGAACTTCATTTTGTGCACTGTTTATGAAAACATTCTGAAATAAGTTCAAAAAATTTCAAATGTACATTTACCTAAAAGTCTTTCCCACCATGACATAGTCATCAGCCAGGTGATCACGCAGTCCATGATCAAAATATTTCTCCTTTATGGCTGTCAGTGCTAATCTGAAGAACTCTTTTCTGGGACCACCATAATCAACAGCAACCTACACAAGAATATAAACCCAATACATGTACATACTTTGAAATAATTTTACAAAAATTCTATACAAATATTATAATTATATACCATGGGTATATGGGTAGAATTCCATGTATTATCACTATAAATTAATGTGAAAGTAGTTTTCTGATTAAATAATTCATTGATGGTTGTATTTTCATACAGGAGACACAAAGAACTGTAAATGCTCACTTTTTAAAAGGTCAAGAGTATTCAAACAAATTTGATAGCAAGAAAACTATACCACAGGCGGCAGGCCAAATATCATACATATATTTGTTGTAAAATATAAACATAATTTACTCCTATATTCTGTATTCATTGCAATAATTTATTGCATGGTTAAAGTAATATGTATTTGAACTAACTTGATAGTGTTATGTATTAGTATATATAAAGTATATATGTGTACTATGTACATGTACATGGTATAATGTGATATTACCTCCACAAGATATGATATAACGAAATAATGATCATAATAAGAGGTTGCTAGAAATAATAATTTCCTTTCATTATAGATTAAAACTAATAACGCGGGAATGACTGAAAAAAAAGATTTACAATGTATCATCCTTAATCGTTACTGAAGTTAGTTTAAAATTATTTACCTCGTCATAAAACTGCACTTCCAATGTAGGTCTCAAATCCTCAATGGTCCTGATCTCACCAAATGCAGTTTCAAGAATATTGGATCGATCGACAAGAATAAAATTTGTGTGTCCTTCATTACATTGGGATATGTCTTCCACTTCCAGTTTCCTGCCTGTTACTATGACAGATTGCATGTATCTGAGAATTTCTACAGGGTTACTAATTTCATGGATAACACAATGAAGAATAGCTTGTGTTACAAGTTTAAAAACTGATAACTCTTCCCTTTGTTCAGTCTTAGTCTCATTGGTATCTAGATCTGGTAGGTCATCTTCAGTGTTTCCAGTAGTTGTGTGGCGACTATGGACATCTAGTACTAGTGTGTGTCCTAAATATTGATGGCTTACATCAGATACATGTGACCTACTGTACAAATCAGGTAGTTGATCCAGTGATCTACTGCTGACATCAGGTGGTTGACCCAGTGACGTACTGTTGACATCAAGTGGTTGACCTAGTGACCTACTGTTGCCATCAGGTGGTTGACCCAGTGACCTACTGTTGACATCAAGTGGTTGATCCTGTGGCCTGTTGACATCAAGTGGTTGACCCTGTGACATGTTGACATCAGGTGGTTGACCCAGTGATCTACTGTTGACATCAGGTGGTTGACCCAGTGATCTACTGTTGAGATCAGGTGGTTGACCCTGTGGCCTGTTGACATCAAGTGGTTGACCTAGTGACCTACTGTTGACATCAGGTGGTTGACCCTGTGACCTGTTGACATCAGGTGGTTGACCTAGTGACCTACTGTTGACATCAAGTGGTTGACCCTGTGACCTACTGTTGACATCAGGTGGCTGACCCAGTGACCTTCTGTTGACATCAGGTGGTTGACCCTGTGACCTGTTGACATCAGGTGGTTGACCCAGTGACCTACTGTTGACATCAGGTGGCTGACCCGGTGACCTACTATTGACATCAGGTGGCTGACCCAGTGACCTACTGTTGATGTCAAGTGGTTGACCCAGTGACCTACTGTTGATGTCAGGTGGTTGACCCAGTGGGCTACTGTTGACATCAAGTGGTTGACCCTGTGGCCTGTTGACATCAAGGGGTTGACCCTGTGACCTGTTGACATCAGGTGGTTGACCAAATGACCTACTGTTGACATCAGATGGCTGACCCGGTGACCTACTGTTGATGTCAAGTGGTTGACCCAGTGACCTACTGTTGATGTCAGGTGGTTGACCCAGTGACCTACTGTCCTCAGATGTTGAGTGTTTCAAGGTACAGGTGAGTAAATGTTCTCTCAAGAGTGTCATGTGAATTTCTTTTTTGCAATGCTTACATTCTTCTTTTAAATCGCTTCCAGGTAGGGTGATTTCTCGATCCATTTGTAGATTCTGTTGAATTGGTCGGATGTAAATCTTTGTTTGTACACTTATGGTTGACTTCAGGGAACTTACATTCCACGAGCACTTTAATACTTCTAAATTTCTACAGTTACTGAGACAATTTAGCAGTTCAAACCCACCACTTTGTTGTAATTTTGGGAAGCCCAAATCACTTTGTAATTTCATAGACACATCATTTGCAGTATCCGTTGTTCTAAAAGATATCTTTTTCATTCCTAAACCAGAGTTTATGAGAAGAATTTTTTCTTTGGCATTTGGCACTTTTTGTGTGTCTTTGTCTGCAAGACAGACAAATGTTGCTGTCCATGATCTACCTATATCTACATCTACTTTTCTTCGCTTTCTGGTGCTTCTGTAAGGCTGAAATAGCTGCTCCCTCACTCGTCTTAGCGATACTAGTCCATCTGTATTCCCAGTGCTGGATGTTTCTGAAAGTCAAGAAAGAACATAAGTTACAGGCAGGTTAAGCTTACAAATTGTACATTGCATGAATATATTTATATATATATAGAATCACAAATAACAAAGGAAGTAATTTTTTGACCTGTGCTCTGACCAAGCTTCGAACTCACTATATACAGCACCAAATCGCCTAGCCAGAAATACTCGCGGCTGCTACCACTGCTGATTAAGAAAAATATTGGGATTTTGTCTGGTGTGTATTTAGGGTCTGGTAAAGGGAACCGTAACGTTCCAAGTTAAATATAAACTCTGTATTTTGACTACTTTCTCAATTTGATCTATATCTTCCAAATTAGTACTTTTATAATCATCAATTACCACAATAAAAGTTATTCTTATTTTTTTTTTTTGTGCAGAGTGACAGAAAGGAAATTCCAAATTGGTTTATAATACAATATGAAAACAAAAGGTGCTTCAGTCATAAATTTATAAGCAATTATAAATGTTGAATGAATATTTAACAAACAATCATTTACAACCAGTAGTGGTATTTTCCCAATATTAACTTGCACTAAAACATCAATAATATTTTCTCAATTTAAATAGTATACACAACCCTTTCCCAAAATCACAAGCAAAAACCATAAGATTGAAATTGGGGAGATATATCATATATAGGGAAAATTTTGACTTAATACACATCTAGCAAAATCTTTGGGGGGGGGGGGGGGGGGAGTCTGGAAACCCACTGGATCCAGCACTGTTAGACCTCAGTCTACAACATTTATTTCGCTGGGTGGCTCAACACTGAGGATTTACTGATTACTCAGACACAGAACCAGGGCTGGAAAACCCAGGTCTGATGGCCCGGGGCCAGTAGATTTAAGTAAATATTGGTGACTACTTGCCCAATTGGCAAGTGCAAAATTTCTCAAATTATTTCCCTTTCCCTTAGAGTAATTGAAGATACTACTAATTCCGTTTAATTGGACTGCATATATGTTTCACCTTTGGGCAAGTACTTTTGAACCATCTTGCCCGAAGAAGAAGTGATGCTGATTTTCTTCTTACCCCGAGTACAATGTGCAATGGTAGTGAGTCACAGGGGCATTTATATAGACTTTATGATAAAATAAGCCATAAATACCTATATATATATATATTGACAATATTTTATCATAAAGTCTATACATGCTCCTGTGAGTGAGTCATAAAGTTTTTTTATCAAAGATCATAGAAAAAGTTATAGTTTTTAACAACTGGATAAACCACGTGCCACCTGTTCCTCTTGCCATTGATTACTAAAGTCAAAACTGAAAAATCCAAGTGGATTCAGGATATACATGTATACTGTACTGTACATGTATAGTCTTCACAGGGATTCACTCACATGTCACAGTGTGCATGATTTTACTACACCTGATGCCAATTGCATCAGTACTCTGTGAATGCAAAAGCCTGAAAAGGGTTCGCTACGAACAATATGTACACAAGATGGTTTACATTAATAGTTTTACTTATGAGCTACATTAGACAATATAATTTATAATTTTCGGTGCACAAATGCACCTTGTTGTATAATTAATGCGATTATGTGAAAATGTAACTACCCTTTTTTGTTCCATGTGAGTTTAAGGGTACTTTATGTGTTTTCATTTCATATTGTTACCCATATGAGTAACAAAATTGTTACTGAAATGGGTAACAGTTACCCAGATGTAGGACTATTACTCATATGCGTCGATGTGTCCAATTTGCAACCTGTTAGTGTTACTGTTACAGTAGAGCTTACCCCATAAGTAAAATACTGCAAAATATCCAATATATATTTATAACGAACCCTTGGGTTGAACATCGTAAACTTATAAATGCCATGTACTATAGTTATTAAAAAATCCGATGACTTATCTGTACACTACTCAATTAATTAAAAATTCAGAGTTCAGAGGATTTTCTTTTTTCGAAGCTGTGGCCATGCCGTCTGCTGAAACTTACCTCTCACGCTCTGTTTCCTTACAGCCTCTCTAAACCTCACCCGATCGCCGATTGTGTCTATTCCTAGACTTTTCAGTTCAGCATCAGATAGGCTGCAGCAAATATTTAAACTGTCAACTTTGTTGTTTTTAAAATTATCAATCAAAACTGCCAAATCCAGCTCTTGCAACACATCTTCCATTTTGACGTTTCACCCATACAATAGTCTCTGTTAACACGGCGCTTAAATTGTGTACTGACAATGGCGGTGACCCCGAAATTTTGTTCCCGCTGAATCACTAAGACGCTTGATATAAAGGTGTTTCGATATAAAGATAAAAGCACATAATATAATGACACAAGCACATAACATAATGATACCTGTACATAATATAATGTCAAATGCACATAATATAATGATAAATGCACATAATATAATGACAAAGGCACATAATATAATGACACAAGCACATAATATAATGATAAATGCACATAATATAAAGATAAATGCACATAATATAATGACAAAGGCACATAATATAATGACACAAGCACATAATATAATGATAAATGCACATAATATAATGATAAATGCACATAATATAAAGATAAATGCACATAATATAATGACAAAGGAACATAATATAATGACACAAGCACATAATATAATGATAAAGGCGCATAATATAATGATAAAGGCACATAATATAACGAATGTGTACCATATAAGACAGCTATGGCGTTCCATATATTTTAGATGGTTATATATATGGTTGTAAAACGCCGGTATCCCGGGTGATTGAGTTTAATGTATATACGGATTCAATTTGGACAAAATGAATAAATTTATGTCATGTGCGGATAAAAAAATCTTGTCATACCTAATCTATAAAATACGGATTTTTTTACTTTTCAATGCATGCACACCTTTTGTGAAATGGTTCTAAATGAGGATTCGTGAAGATAACTTTTTACAGAAATTAAGGTTTGCCCTATGGTTGTCATCGTCGGAAACCCACATGACACTGTTAAACGTACAATGTAAGAGTGCAGTGTAGCTTTTATGACCATTGAGGGGGCATTTTTATCGAAAATTGATCTTAACCCCCCAAATGTGTAAAATTACTCTAAACATCCTATTTTAGGTCCAAAACTAGCTGTAACAAATTCTCAGGTCCCTGTGATTTGCATCGGTTTCAGTCAGGTACTGATGTCGATAAATTGTGCAGAGATGTCGACATAAATTTATTCATATGCATATCGTGTGTAATTAACGTCTGATTATTAATGTGAATGTGATTCAATAAATTTATACACGGACTTTGTGTCTGGTTTATCAACGGACCTGTACATTACGTATCCCCTCCCTATAGGCCCCTCGTCGACTTGCGACAAAATAGTCACGTGATTGACGCGTGATCAGCGCTATTTTTATCGGGCTTTCCCAAGAAATGCAATTTTGCAAGTGGCTAATAAACACATTTTGAGTGCGCTTTGAATATTGAAATATCAGGAAAATGTATCTGGTAGTGCAGACAGCATGTACATTCAAGAACTTCACTATAGACTTCCCCGGGATGCCCCTTTAAATGTGAAAACGCGATTAAATAAGCTCTATATCACCCCCCCCCTTTTAAAGAGGGAGAGAGAGGATCTCGTCGAATGCTAAAAGCACGTGCGCTACACTACAACCGTAGTACACGAAATTAATTTATGTTCTTTTTCGTTCCTCGCCCGTACATAAATCATTTTGTATCTATGTTCAATAGAAACATAAACCAAATACTTTTTCGACAATTTAATAGCTTGCGAGATACATGTACGTATAGCAGTGTTTCGATATCGAAGTATCCTAATTGGTCCTAAATGCCAAGACTGGCGTAAACAGAAAGTTTACGTTTAAGATCAACCAACACACAACCGTCTTTGACTTTTTCGCTGGTCCATCGGCCGTGAGCTTTAAACAATCTATCTGAAATATTGTTGTTTGTCGCTCTATCCGCACCCCGGCCCTCAGGCTATGTAAACCAAATTCTGACTTTTTTAGTCCAATTACAGAAATTGCGTCTAGAAAAATCTTCCTAATGCCAGTGTACGAAAGCGGTTGGTTTCGAATGCATAATCTATAGGTTCCTGTAGACTTACAAATAGAGACGGCTCTGAAACAGTATAAATCTGTACCAGATTTCAACTGTGCAGTCGTTATTTATTTTTCAAAACAAGCAACCGGACAAGTTTCCTTTCAACGTTACCCTGACGATAAAATTAATATTTTTTTTTTTTTTTTGCTTTGACGAAGTGCGATTTCAAAATGCGAACTTTTTTTCATAACGAAATTTGACATTTTTAAGTCAACAAGTTCACAAAATCTGAAAAACAACTTGCGAATCCTAAGACGCAAAAGGTATATAAACGTAAATCCATTAAACTTGAGTCGAAGATGTCTGGTTGTTTCAAATATTCAAAGGTGTACGCCAAGGTGATATGCCTATATACATGTAAATAGTCCCTCATTGTTTGCTATTCTTTAAAATGGACTCCAAATGCTCCACCGATATAGAATATTTTTTTTATTTATGGGTTTCGAAAGAATACGTCTAGCTCCCTCTAAGGAATTTGAAACGAACATTTCACTACACGGATTTAGTAAATCGACGAATGCTATAAAAGTGCGAATTTAGGGTAGAAACTGAAAATGACTGTTGTACTAAATACGATAATTCTAGAAGGGAGATATCTCAGGCCTTCAATCCGCACCAACCTTTTTTTTATCAAAGCTTGAAGAGTATTGTTTCTCTGTAGGAACATTGAGCATGACTGGCCTTTTTTAAAAGACAGATTCCAGATTGTTTCCGTTTCTCTTCCAAATTTGAATTTGAAATCTGACTTGTTGCTGCTAAAAGCTTCTCGTGACTTTTAACAGGTTGGGCACAACAGCGCGGCGCGTACGAGTACTAATCCTGCATTTGGACAACTGTTACCCATTTTATTACTCATATGGGTAATAAAGTGAAAAAAGAGGCCCAGATGGCCTGTGTCGATCACCTGGATACATTGGTATCTAGGTAATCGTGGTAATTTGTTTCCAGTCAGAAAGACCTCAAATGGAGCACACATATTTCACCATCGTCGGAAACCCACGGTACACTTCTCTGACGTTTGCATCCCGTGGGCCAGAATCGGTATCAACCTTCGTTTCCCCGAATAGAAGTCTATTCGGAGATTTCAACTAATCAGAATGGTCGTTTCTCGTGACACTCTGTTAGATGATTTTACTGTGACCACGACCAGCATATTTCTGTAGACATGACGCCGATGTCAATCGCCGTATAGCAGGACCTTATATTTCAATCACAATTATAACACAATCGACAGGTTTTGTTGACAGGCGGTGCTACAAATGAAACGGGATACCCCGGCTTGATGTCCCGGCTGTATGTAGTCACGGATGAAACCATCGATATGATTGGATACTATTTTAGTACGAAAACGAGAGTTTCTTTCGATTTAAGCCCACGGGATGCAAACGTCAGAGAAGTGTACCGTGGGTTTCCGATGATTATATTTCACACACAAGTAAAAAAGGCCAGAGCAATCCTTGGATTCCTTAAAAGAAACCTGCGCTACTGCCCAAATTAAAGACTGTAAACGCGCAGGGTATCTGTCACTTATGGACTATATGGCTCCATTGTATGGGACCCGTACACCAAACTCAATATTGACAAAATTGATTGGATACAGAAACAGGTATCCCGATTTATAAGAGAAAATAGAGCAAGGAACAGTCACACACATGCTGGCAGATATTTAAAGCCACATCCACTGGAAACACGCATAAAACATCAGAGACTGGCGTTCATGTACAAAGTGGTTGAGGGACTATATAAGTCTGGTGTTATAGGGTCAGAGGAAACTCGGGCTATATTCTTGCTGGATATTGCGTACCGATTGCTGAATTTTTTAAACTTTGATGTTCATAATTATGCAATATCTCTTGAGATGGGCTATGTACAGTAATTTTACACTTTTGGAGGGTTTATATATTTCCATAAAATCCCCCCTCCCCCCGATGGTCATAATTATGGCCTTTATGACCATTGAAGGGGCATTTTTATCGAAAATTGATCTCAACCCCCCCCCCCCCCTCCAGTGTAAAATTACACTAAACACCCTTGTTTTTATCTAGGTCCAAAACGTTAACTCTGTACAGTACAATTAATTATAAGTCCCTGTGGGGTGGCCTAGCTAGTCCTCTCGACAGGGACCTGAGAATTTGTTACAGCTAGTTTTGGAACCCTTTACTAGGGTGTTTAGAGTAATTTTAATTTTACACTTTTAGGGGATTCTAAGACCAGTTTTCGATAAAAATACCCCCTCAATCGCAGGTCCTTGTGGGCCACCCTGACCATGTTAATTATTGTATCTATTTTTAGAAAGTGAAAGTAAAGCGTTTCTTCCGACAATCAAGATCAATAAAGTGCTTTAAATACACGATGTCTTTAGCTGCACGTTGTCTTCTGAACAAAGGCAGGCTACTTAAAAGACACATATTTGTTGGATTTGTAACTGGACAGCATAGAACACTCAAGGTAGGACATAAACTGTAAAAACAATATCACGATTCCAGATTCAGTTTCACGTCTCATCTTATGATGGACGACAATCAGTCACGTCACCAGTTTTGACGGATAAGAATTGTCAAAATCATTAAATCAACAACACCAGTTGCTTGAGTTTCTGTCAGTAAATAATATATATTTTACATACATCAGCATGGATCATTTTGGGTTTAGATTAGGGGATTTATATTTATTTTTTTCCTGAAAATCTCATTAAAAATGAAAATTATATTAGGCCTACTTTATATAGAAAAATCTCATAGATAGTTTGCTGATCCCATAAAATCCCTCAAATTCTCCAATTTTAAGAGCCAGAAATATCCCTGCATAAGAAACTGTCGCTTACAGAATGGTATTATTCAAAATGGGCGGATCCATTTACATTTGTATATATAGAAATATCTTTATTTGAATTATTATGAATACTGAATACTGACAGAAACTCCAGCAACTGTGCAATTGAGAATTTGAGAAACATCTATTTCTTTCATTGTAGATTGGAAATGAACTTCCACCAGTAAACCTCTTCGAAGAATCACCTAATGATGCTGTTAATGTCCTAGACTTGTTCAAAGGGAAGAGAGGAGTCCTGTTCTCTGTGGTGGGCGCCTTCACTCCTGGTTGTACAGAGGTATATATTAATTATTATACATGTACATTGCATGGTTACATGTACATGTAGATTGCCTGTATGGAATTTTGTTTGCGCTGATAAAGAATTTTACATGTATATATAGTTCAGCTTAAGGCAACTTCTTGCTTGCTAATACTAAAAAAGGGACTGAGCAGACCAAATAAAAACAAAATCATAATGTCACATTGTATAATAAATATGTGAAGAATTCCTGAATATACATTCTTGTAGCTTGATTGGTTATTGTTTATCTTGTTTTTCAGGTTCATCTCCCTGATTATCTGGACCACTATGAGAAATTTAAAGTATGTATTATTCATAATTAAATTATTATTATTGTGTTAGTTTATTTTTTTAAGCTTACCAAAATGTACGTAGCTTTCCTACAAAACACCATTTCATTGATATATAAACTTGTGGATTGTCAATACATGTCAAATACGTGTAAACATTTTTTTTTTTTATATATTTGCCTGTCAAATGACTGGCATTTGTGACAGCCCTATCTTTGACCTGGCTTGCCTTTATAGATTCATCTCATGCCAATTTTGATATATAAATAATTTGGAAATTTCATGATAAGTTTATGTGCATCTCCTGATCTTTGTTTTTTTAGAATAACAAAATGTTTACACGTAACCTTGTTTTATTAAATTCCAGAATGAAGGCTATGACGTAATCTGTTGTGTGGCTGTCAATGACCCTTTTGTGATGTCTGCCTGGGGGAGACAGGTGAAGGCTGAAGGAAAGGTAACAGCACCAGGGACACCATTTTTTAACCGGTGTCATATCATATTTGCACCCCCCCTCAAAAAGGTATCCGGATACTTTTTCCCCCATCAAAAAAGTATCCGGGGATACCTTTTAACCCATCAAAAAAGTATCCCCCCTATAGTATTTGTATCCCCTCCTTGCCAAATATTTTTGTTTACAAATGTACTGTTTATATCAGGTAAGTTGCATGTCAATTGGCCATAGGTTTAAATTTATCATGGCCATGGGTACCTTACTGGTGTCAAGGTGACTAATTACACCTGACAGCCTGACAGGTATTGTTACATAACAGCTAGCCAGTGCTGGGGTAGGCTCAGGTGTCTATATACAGCCACTATATATAGTAGACAATTAGCTGATGATGACCAGGTAAATTAAGCCTATATGTTGTCAGGTGTAATTACGCTTTACAATGGATGGGTGTTTCCCTGTACAGTTATATATGTAAGATTTGCTTTTGTAAGTGGTAAAACTTATCAAAAGAAGGAGAAGACCAACTTTTACAACAATAGATATAATACATATCTCATTTTCATTATCATTTATGTAATAAGTATATCAGCTAGCTAATAATATAACTTCTGGATCTGGATGAATATCATTCAGTATCTTATTTTCATTACCATTTATGTAATAATTAGTATATCGGCTGGCTAATAACTTCTGTATCTGGATGAATATATATATATGATTCAGTAACAATTAAATACTGGCTTGATGAATCAGGAGAGCTAGAGCTCGAAAGAACTTTATATCTTAATTCAACTTTTATCAGAATAAGATATGAAAATCATGATTATTTGACATTATTGGCCCTTTCAGTCTTTATAATTATTGTACTATAAATGTTACATGAAATTGACATGTCACTATGTCAAAATATATCTTGATTTACAGGTATTTTCATCCAATCTTTTTACCTTTACCATATGTCTAAATATTGAGTATAGTATGTTCATGCAGTGGCTTTGCAGTGATACAAATCAAATCAGTATTGTATATAATTATAGATATACAATAGAATACAGATAAATCAATCCTTGTGAAAAAATATATAGAATTAAATAATTAATAAATTAAGATCTACCAGTATAGGCCTTTTATAGTACGTAATCATGTTTTGCTGCAGTCAACCATTGCAGTGAAATTTCAATATCCAGGGGATAAATATTTAAGAAATAATAGGGGGGGGGGGGGGGGGTTACATATATTCCATCAAAATAGATCTAAGGGATAGTTAAGATAAACTGAAAGCCATCAAAAAAGTATCTGGGGGATCAAGGTTTATGAGATATAGTGGGGGGGGGGGGGGATATATATTTGATAGGCATAAAAAAAGTATCTCGGGGGAGGTTTATGAGATACAGCAGGTGATACATATATGATAGCCATCAAAAAAGTATCGGGGGGGGAGGTTTATGAGATATAGGGGGGAATACATATGATAGCCATCAAAAAAGTATCCGGGGGAGGTTTATGAGATATAGGGGGGATACATATATGATAGCCATCAAAAAAGTATCTAGGGGGAGGTTTATGAGATATAGGGGGGATACATATATGATAGCCATCAAAAAAGTTTCTAAGGGGAGGTTTATGAGATTTAGGGGGGTTACATATATGATAACCATCAAAAAAGTATCCGGGGGGAGGTTTATGAGATATAGGGGGGATACATATATGATAGCCATAAAAAAGTATCTAGGAGGAGGTTTATGAGATATAGGGGGGATACATATATGATAGCCATAAAAAAAGTTTCTAAGGGGAGGTTTATGAGATATAGGGGGGATACATATATGATAGCCATCAAAAAAGTATCCGGGGGGGAGGTTTAATGAGATAAAGAGAGGGGATACATATTTGATAACCATCAACAAAGTATCCGGGGGGAGGTTTATGAGATATAGGGGGGATACATATATGATAGCTATCAAAAAGGAACCGGGGGGAGGTTGATGAGATATAGGGGGGATACATATATGATAGCTATCAAAAAAGTATCCGGGGGGAGGTTGATGAGATTTAGGGGAGATACATATATGATAGCCATCAAAAAGGAACCGGGGGGAGGTTGATGAGATATAGGGGGGGATACATATATGATAGCCATCAAAAAAGTAACCGGGGGGAGGTTTATGAGATATTGGGGGGATACAAATATGATAGCCATCAAAAAGGAACCGGGGGGAGGTTGATGAGATAGATATAGGGGGGATACCTATATGATAGCCATCAAAAAAGTATCCGGGGGGAGGTTTATGAGATATAGGGGGGATACATATATGATAGCCATAAAAAAGTATCTAGGGGGAGGTTTATGAGATATAAGGGGGATACATATATGATAGCCATAAAAAAAGTTTCTAAGGGGAGGTTTATGAGATATAGGGGGGATACATATATGATAGCTATCAAAAAAGTATCCGGGGGGAGGTTTATGAGATAAAGAGAGGGGATACTTATTTGATAACCATCAACAAAGTATCCGGGGGGAGGTTAATGAGATATAGGGGCGATACATATATGATAGCCATAAAAAAGTATCTAGGGGGAGGTTTATGAGATATAGGGGGGATACATATATGATAGCTATCAAAAAAGTATCCGGGGGGAGGTTTATCATATATAGAGGGGGGATACATATATGATAGCAATCAAAAAGTATCTGGGGGAGGTTTATGAGATAAAGGGGGGGTACGTATACATATATGATAGCCATCAAAAACGTAACCAGGGGGAGGTTTATGAGGTATAGGGGGGATACATGTATGATAGCCATCAAAAAAGTATATGGGGGAGGTTTATCATATATATAGGGTGGATACATATATGATAGCCATTAAAAACGTATCTGGGGGAGGTTTATCATAGACATAGGGGCAATACTATATAGTATAGTGATGAGGTCTGGTGTGATACAGGACAGACAGGTATAGTATAGTGATGAGGTCTGGTGTGATACAGGACAGACAGGTATAGTATAGTGATGAGGTCTGGTGTGATACAGGACAGATAGGTATAGTATAGTGTTGAGGTCTGGTGTGATACATGATTGACATATAAAGTATAGTGATGAGTTCTAGTGTGATACAGGACTTCTTATCTCATAAACCTTCCCCTGGTTACTTTTTTGATGGCTATCATATATGTATCCCCCCTATATATATGATAAACCTCTCCCAGATACTTTTTTGATGGCTATCATATATGTATCCCCCCTATATCTCATTAACCTCCCCCTGGATACTTTTTTGATGGTTATCATATATGTATCCGCCCTATATCTCATAAACCTCCCTCTTATACTTTTTTGATGGTTATCAAATATGTATCCCCCTATATCTCGTAAACCTCCACCCCCCCCCACCGCCCCGGTTACTTTTTTGATAGCTATCATATATGTATCCCCCCCTAAATCTCCTAAACCTCCCCCCAGTTTCTTTTTTAATAGCTATCATATATGTATCCCCCCTAAATCTAATAAACATCCCCCAGATACTTTTTTGATGGTTATCATATATGTATCCCCCCTATATATATGATAAATCTCCCCCCCAGATACTTGTCTGATGGCTATTATATATGTATCCCCCTAAATCTCATAAACCTCCCCCCGGATACTTTTTTGATGGTTATCATACATGTATCCCCCCTATATCTCATAAACCTCCCCCCGGATACTTTTTTGATGGCTATCATATATGTATCCCCCCTATATCTCATAAACCTCCCCCCAGATACTTTTTTGATGGTTATCATATATGTATCCCCCCTATATCTCATAAACCTCCCCCCAGATACTTTTTTGATGGTTATCATATATGTATCCCCCCTATATCTCATAAACCTCCCCCTGGATACTTTTTTGATTGTTATCATATATGTATCCCCCCTATATCTCATAAACCTCCCCCCGGATACTTTTTTGATGGTTATCATATATGTATCCCCCCTATATCTCATAAACCTCCCCCCGGATACTTTTTTGATGGTTATCATATATGTATCCCCCGCTATATCTCATAAACCTCCCCCTGGATACTTTTTTGATGGCTATCATATATATATCCCGGGCCGCTATATCTCATAAACCTCCCCCCGGATACTTTTTTGATGGCTATCATATATGTATCCCCCGTATATCTCATAAACCTCCCCCTTATACTTTTTTGATGGCTATCATATATGTATCGCCCCTATATCTCATTAACCTCCCCCCGGATACTTTGTTGATGGTTATCAAATAAGTATCCCCTCTCTTTATCTCATAAACCTCCCCCCGGATACTTTTTTGATAGCTATCATATATGTATCCCCCCTATATCTCATAAACCTCCCCTTAGAAACTTTTTTTATGGCTATCATATATGTATCCCCCTTATATCTCATAAACCTCCCCCTAGATACTTTTTTATGGCTATCATATATGTATCCCCCCTATATCTCATAAACCTCCCCCCGGATACTTTTTTGATGGCTATCATATATGTATCCCCCCTATATCTATCTCATCAACCTCCCCCCGGTTCCTTTTTGATGGCTATCATATATGTATCCCCCCAATATCTCATAAACCTCCCCCCGGTTACTTTTTTGATGGCTATCATATATGTATCCCCCCCTATATCTCATTAACCTCCCCCCGGTTCCTTTTTGATGGTTATCAAATATGTATCCCCTCTCTTTATCTCATTAAACCTCCCCCCGGATACTTTTTTGATAGCTATCATATATGTATCCCACCTATATCTCATAAACCTCCCCTTAGAAACTTTTTTTATGGCTATCATATATGTATCCCCCCTATATCTCATAAACCTCCCCCTAGATACTTTTTTATGGCTATCATATATGTATCCCCCCAATATCTCATAAACCTCCCCCCGGATACTTTTTTGATGGTTATCATATATGTATCCCCCCTAAATCTCATAAACCTCCCCTTAGAAACTTTTTTGATGGCTATCATATATGTATCCCCCCTATATCTCATAAACCTCCCCCTAGATACTTTTTTGATGTCTATCATATATGTATCCCCCCTATACTGTATCTCATAAACCTCCCCCCGGTTACTTTTTTGATGGCTATCATATATGTATCCCCCCTATATCTCATAAACCTCCCTCTTATACTTTTTTGATGGTTATCATATAATTATGTATCCCCCTTATATCTCATAAACCTCCCCCTAGATACTTTTTTGATGGCTATCATATATGTATCCCCCCTATATCTCATAAACCTCCCCCCGGTTACTTTTTTGATGGCTATCATATATGTATCCCCCCTATATCTCATAAACCTCCCTCTTATACTTTTTTGATGGTTATCATATATGTATCCCCCCTTTATCTCATAAACCTCCCCCCGGATACTTTTTTGATGGTTATCATATATGTATCCCCCCTAAATCTCATAAACCTCCCCTTAGAAACTTTTTTGATGGCTATCATATATGTATCCCCCCTATATCTCATAAACCTCCCCCTAGATACTTTTTTGATGGCTATCATATATGTATCCCCCCTATATCTCATAAACCTCCCCCCGGTTACTTTTTTGATGGCTATCATATATGTATCCCCCTAAATCTAATAAACGTCCCCCAGATACTTTTTTGATGGTTATCATATATGTATCCCCCCTATATATATGATAAATCTCCCCCCAGATACTTGTCTGATGGCTATCATATATGTATCCCCCTAAATCTCATAAACCTCCCCCCGGATACTTTTTTGATGGTTATCATACATGTATCCCCCCTATATCTCATAAACCTCCCTCTTATACTTTTTTGATGGTTATCAAATATGTATCCCCCTATATCTCGTAAACCTCCCCCCCCCCCCCCACCGCCCCGGTTACTTTTTTGATAGCTATCATATATGTATCCCCCCCTAAATCTCCTAAACCTCCCCCCAGTTTCTTTTTTAATAGCTATCATATATGTATCCTCCCTATATCTCATAAACCTCCCCCCGGATACTTTTTTGATGGTTATCATATATGTATCCCCCGCTATATCTCATAAACCTCCCCCCAGATACTTTTTTGATGGTTATCATATATGTATCCCCCCTATATCTCATAAACCTCCCCCCGGATACTTTTTTGATGGCCATCATATATGTATCCCCCTATATCTCATAAACCTCCCCCTACCCCCCTGGTTACTTTTTTGATAGTTTTTTTATCATATATGTATCCCCCCTAAATCTCATAAACCTCCCCTCTGATACTTTTTTGATGGCTATCATATATGTATCCCCCCTATATCTCATAAACCTCCCCTCTGATACTTTTTTGATGGCTATCATATATGTATCCCCCCTATATCTCATAAACCTTCCTCCGAATACTTTTTTGATGGCAATCAAATAATTTCAATATGGATTTGCTAATAAATTCATTCATTGATATACAATATAAGGTCTTTTAAAGTTGTATACAACAATATAAAATGCATGGTTTCTACACTTACAAATAATCTTTGCATGCATAAAACTTAAATTCATACATAATGGGATGTTCATAACAAAGGAATAGGTTGAAATTATGTTGTTGTATGTATATTATATGGACTAAGAACAAATTATGTTGTTGTATATATATTATATGGACTAAGAACAAATTATGTCGTTGGATAATAGTAATCACTGACATCCAGAAGTTCTGCTATACAGTTTACATATACACCAAACACTATTAAAACTCGGCAAAGCCAATTTTGAAGTTTATGTTGCAATTTTTTTTATATGATAATTAATTTCTTAAGATGTGTTTTGTCCATCTTTATTATTTTTTAACATTATCTTTGTTTTGATACTAATTCAAGTCCTCAAAATGCAATATTTTTGCAATTTCATGTTGAAATTCGTGTATTTTGGTACATGCAGTTATAAATACCAGTTATATATTTGCTTTCAGTTGACAATTCTAATAAAATCATTAATATTATGTCCAGGATATTAATTGAAATATTTATGTCATTCATAATTTAACATATGATTCGGAGAAAAACAAAGGAGAAACACAAATTAAAAAGGAATGAGCATAATTATACACCTTAATTTCCCTCCGCATAGAAGTTAAATAGTATTATTAAATTTTCAGACAAAGTCTTATGTGTGTGGTTATTAACTTTAGGGTGGATTAGGGGAATAAAAGAGGAATTATCTAAAAGACACAAGTACTAAACTTAAAGTTTCCTTCTGAATTAAATTGTTTATATATCTATATGGCCATGACTGGCATGGTATATCCACCAAATGATCAAGTGTATAAATTAACTTGTTACGCTAAAATAGATGCCTTAGATATATGCATTTCATATAATTCATTTTGTAATATGTGTGCAGAGTCTAAAGCACATGCATGGCTATATTACACAGGTAAATTTACCTGTACATCAATTGATCCCAACACCCAGCACCTAGGCTAGGTGTGACCCTCACTTATAATTATCTCCTGTTATGTAACACTGTCATGTTGAACCAGGTGTAATTAACTCACCTATACAATTACCTTGACACCTGTATCTACTTCCTTACAATATATTATTAAAATAATTACCAAAAAACTGTAAATCAACATTAATGTTTAGGGGGATACAAATACTATAGGGGGGATACTTTTTTGATGGCCAGAAAAAGTGTCCGGATACTTTTTTGATGGGGGATACAAATTTGATATGACACCGGCAGTCTTAAGATAAACAGACAATCTTAAGATAGACAGATGATCCTAAATATACACAAATGATCATAAAGTGAGACAATCCTAAAGATTGGTAGACAACGTTACAAAAAGAAATGTAATCCTAAAGATAGACAGACAACCCTAAAGATAGACAGACAACCCTAAAGATAGACAGACAACCCTAAAGATAGACAGGCAACCCTAAAGATAGACAGGCAACCCTAAAGATAGACAGACAACCCTAAAGATAGACAGACAACCCTAAAGATAGACAGGCAACCCTAAAGATTGACAGACAACCCTAAAGATAGACAGACAACCCTAAAGATAGACAGACAACCCTAAAGATAGACAGACAACCCTAAAGATAGACAGACAACCCTAAAGATAGACAGACAACCCTAAAGATAGACAGACAACCCTAAAGATAGACAGACAACCCTAAAGATAGACAGGCAACCCTAAAGATAGACAGGCAACCCTAAATATAGACAGACAACCCTAAAGATTGATAGACAGGCAACCCTAAAGATAGACAGGCAACCCTAAAGATAGACAGGCAACCCTAAAGATAGACAGGCAACCCTAAAGATAGACAGGCAACCCTAAAGATAGACAGGCAACCCTAAAGATAGACAGGCAACCCTAAAGATAGACAAACAACCCAAAAGATTGATAGACAGGCAACCCTAAAGATAGACAGGCAACCCTAAAGATAGACAGGCAACCCTAAAGATAGACAGGCAACCCTAAAGATAGACAGGCAACCCTAAAGATAGACAGGCAACCCTAAAGATAGACAGGCAACCCTAAAGATAGACAGACAACCCTAAAGATAGACAGGCAACCCTAAAGATAGACAGGCAACCCTAAAGATAGACAGGCAACCCTAAAGATTGACAGGCAACCCTAAAGATAGACAGGCAACCCTAAAGATAGACAGGCAACCCTAAAGATAGACAGGCAACCCTAAAGATAGACAGGCAACCCTAAAGATAGACAAACAACCCAAAAGATTGATAGACAGGCAACCCTAAAGATTGACAGGCAACCCTAAAGATAGATAGACAACCCTAAAGATAGACAGGCAACCCTAAAGATAGACAGGCAACCCTAAAGATAGACAGACAACCCTAAAGATAGACAAACAACCCAAAAGATAGATAGACAGACAACGCTAAAGATAGACAGACAACCCTATAGATAGACAAACAACCCTAAAGATAGACAGGCAACCCAAAAGATAGATAGACATATAACCCTAAAGATAGACAAACAACTCTAAAGATAGACAAACAACCCTAAAGATAGACAGGCAACCCAAAAGATAGATAGACATACAACCCTAAAGATAGACAACCCTAAAGCTAGGCAAACAACCCTAAAGATAGACAACCCTTAAGACAGACAGACAACCCTAAAGATAGACAGGCAATGCAACCCTAAAGATAGACAGATAACCCTAAAGATAGACAATTTACAAACAACACAAAAGATAGACAAACCCCAAAAGATAGACAAACAACCCAAAAGATAGATAGACATACAACCCTAAAGATAGACAAACAACCCTAAAGATAGACAAACAACCCAAAAGATAGACCACCCTAAAGATAGACAGGTAACCCTAAAGATAGACAAACAACTCTAAAGATAGACAAACAACCCTAAAGATAGACAGGCAACCCAAAAGATAGATAGACATACAACCCTAAAGATAGACAGACAACCCTAAAGAGAGACAACCCTAAAGCTAGGCAAACAACCCTAAAGATAGACAACCCTTAAGACAGACAGACAACCCTAAAGATAGACAGGCAATGCAACCCTAAAGATAGACAGATAACCCTAAAGATAGACAATTTACAAACAACACAAAAGATAGACAAACCCCAAAAGATAGACAAACAACCCAAAAGATAGATAGACATACAACCCTAAAGATAGACAAACAACCCTAAAGATAGACAAACAACCCAAAAGATAGACCACCCTAAAGATAGACAGGTAACCCTAAAGACAGACAGGCAACCCTAAAGATAGACAAACAACCCCTTAAGATAGACAAACAACCTTAAAGATACACAGACAACCCTAAAGATAATTAAACCATATTGGAAATCCAATTGATCTATGTAACAATTAAATAGTTCTTTGATAAGTTAAACGAAAGTTCCAAAACATCCGGTACAGGATTAATGTACCACGGTTCGTACCATCACAATTTTATACCACAGTATACCGGTAAAACTGCCCAGCCCTACCAATGATGGAAGACATATGATAAAACAGGGTTAAATGGGATAATTATAATTTAGTTGATTTAAAATGATATCTATAATAGAAATTAAACTTATATTAATCATGCTTTTGAATTTAGAAACAAACTTTGAAAAATCTTTCAGATTCGAATGTTGGCTGACCCACAAGCAGAATTTACAAGAGCCATCAACATGGAACTTGATTGCCGAAAAGTCATGGGCAACATAAGATCTAAGCGGTAAGGATGGTCAAAAACAATTTTCATGATTGCTGATTCATATAAAAAAGCTAGCAAGATTATTTTGGTTTGGAAAAATGGTATTGATTATAGGGCTGTAACGAGTACCCGGATGACTGTCACGGGTCGGTTTTGATTCCGACCCTGGTTTGAAATTGTGTACCCGAACCCCGAAACTTTGTACTAGCATAGTACTAACTACTATGGTTCACCGAAGTATAAATATATTTTGAAGTACACCGTAGCCTTGACACACTTAAATCATCACATAAAGGCTATTCCATTATCAATTGCATGGGGGGTGGGGGGGAGGTGGGAGGCCCCTGTATTAGTATATCATGTGTGGTGGGGTTAAAACCAGATCTCAGTCTGTGACATTAACATTTTCAAGCACTAGTCCTGATAAGTAAAATGAAGTGTTTATTATAGCAATTGTATTGAAATTCAAGGACTTTCCACTAGTCCAAACCAAAATTTACTGGTCATGGGCATAGGACTAGTGACTGAAGTTGCAGACTAGATCTACATACTATTCCTCATGTCAAATCTCCGTCAATATTTGATCAGTTGTGCGGGTCACTGAAAAAGTGCCTCCCGCCCCTCCCATAGGGTTTATTCTGGAACAGCCCTTTAATATCTTAAAATTGTTGTTCCTTGTAAGATGTTTGTATACTTTGGTACTGCCTTATTTGCGTGTTTTTCCCCTACAGATATTCGCTAGTGGTGGAGAACGGTGTCATCCGTAGCATCAACATGGAGCCAGAAAACACTGGACTAGCTTGTCTCTTGTGTATAAAAAACTACAAATCAAAATTTAATCCAGGGTAACTTGTGTCCATCAAACAGCCAGAGTCAAATGTTGGCTGTTTTGTTTTTGTGTTTATTTAAATTATAGTGGTGACTTTCTAAAAGCATCCCTCTCAAAAGTATCTTTGCATTTTGTTTCATTTTAAATATTCATCATTATAGATGATATATGTATCAATTAAGAATTATTTAGAGCACAATCTGTTGTTAACTGTTGTTTTCTAGAAAGATTTGACACCACATTCTGCCAATGTCAGAAATGGAACCTGTGTCTATACATGCAATCTGATTAAAATCATGTCTTGATCTCCACGCCGTTCTGTAAACTTCTCTCTGCTGCATTAAGATCTGAGAAAATCCTATAGGGGGTCATGTCCAGATGACCTTTTGTATTAGCCAATCAAATTACTACTGTCAGAATTTTGACAGTGAAATTTTAAGGTGACGAAGCTTGCATAATCGCATTTGTCTGTTTAGTCATTTCGTCACCAAAAAGTTCATGTGTGGAATAATGTGGCGAAATGACTTGTTGCAAGATGACAGGTCATTGGAAAGTTATTTTAGTCTTAAGTAAAGAGGCGACAAAGATCATCTGAACATGACCTCTTATGGGATGTTGTCAGATCCTTGTAAAAAAGAGTGAGAACAAGGATCTGTATTTTAATCAGATTGCTATACATGCAGCCTGTCAATTTATATAGACCTCATGATCATTACACACACCCCATAGTAACTAGGATCATATCATTTGACCACAGAATGTAGATTTTGAGTTTGTGTGAGTTTGGACTTAAATGAGGGAGATTTCGAAGGTCCAGTTGGTAAATTTTGGTAAAAACGAAGGAGTTGCCCTCGTAATGAGGGTGGGTTAACGGGTATGATCAATATGTGCAAAATTAATATAAACATGACTCCACTAGACTTTCCCTTGGATAGCTGAGATGGATGAGCTTCGTACTGAATTGATTGAAAGCCTAGTTACTATACTGAAAGCTAGTAAGATACAACTGGATGGTTGAGGGCTAGAAATACCCCCAAACAAACTATACCATTCCATATCAAACCAATCATTTCCATTTATCCAGTCTGTTGTCGCTTTAACATCTTCAATCCTTGCTTCTTTTAGATTTACAAGGTCAACGAAACCCCGGATATATAACGAAATAAAGAACATCGAAATTTACTAAAGTAAAACCCATGTACAATAACCTTAATAAAAATATTATGCATATCGGATGGTTGGGTGGGGCAGTGGATAGCACTCTTGCCTTTCACCTAGGTGGCAGGGGTTCGATTCCCTGATTGGATGTGAAATGATTGAGTTTAACTGCCTGGTGTACATCGGGTATTTTTCAGGTACTCCGGGTTCCTCCCACACAAAGACACCTGTACACAAACATCCGGGCCAACAGAAGTTATTAATATAAGTTAAAAAATATTGTTGTAAACTAGATTTAAGTCTACATAATATATTATGCAAAAGGACTAATGGTTATGGGAATGTGGATAAGATAATCAGCAATATAGGCTGGTCAACAAAAGCAAGTCTGGCAACATGAACAAGATTATGAAAAGGGGCATTTTCATGGGGAGTTATTAAAACAAAATTGGGGATACTCCCAATTAATATTAATTCACAGGTATTTAAGTGAGTTTTGTGTAATAAGGAGGGACGCAGGTGCTCAGGATTCTATATTGCACTAATGGTGGGACTGATCCCCCAGGGGGCTGAGGGGCGAGGCCAAAAAGAAAATATTTTACCATGATTACCTACACTGTAGATACCAATGTATCCAGGTGAGCGGTACAGGCCCTCTGGGGCTCTTGTTTTAATTGAAGTAAGTGTTGTAGATACTAGTACAAACAGTTCCTGTAATTTGAGATTCCATTTCTCATTAGGGATTATATTAACAAAACCAAAATTGCTACTGGGATAATTGGATGATATTTGGATAAATGTTATAAGATATGGCTAAGTTCACAGGACAAAAATTGTTTCATGAGCAAAGGGCAAAAGTTCTGACCAGGCAAAAATTGGTTTTATTGGCGAAAATTTGACTTTGCAGAAATCTTATAGTTCACATTGTCTGATGACAATGTTATGGCAGGGATGTAAATGTTGACATAATTGTTAATCATAGTTGAATTTATGTAATTTTCACATCAGTAAGTCAAAGTATTACTGATGTGACAACTTCATAGTAGATGTTACTCCTAGGTAGAACCATGAACTGGTTGTGTAACAAGTTATTCATGCAGATATATAAACTTCTGGCTACTTTGACCAAAATCATAAATTGAACATTATACCTACACCTTAGATATATCAAGTATCAAATAGATATATGTGAATATGCTTTATTACTACAAAACTATTTGACAGGTGGAACAATCCATTTTGAAACTTCTTGTGTTACTGATCTTAACATATTTAAATTGTTATTTAAGCGATATATATTTGCATCTTCCTTGTGCTGATAATATTGTTTGATTGGTATTTGTATAAAGTGTATGAAGTCCCTGTGCTGGGTGTATTGTGTGACTGGTATTTGTATAAAGTGTATGAAGTCCCTGTGCTGGGTGTATTGTTTGACTGGTATTCGTATTAAGTGTATGAAGTCCCTGTGCTGGGTGTATTGTTTGACTGGTATTTGTATAAAGTGTATGAAGTCCCTGTGCTGGGTGTATTGTTTGACTGGTATTTGTATGAAGTCCCTGTGCTGAGTGTATTGTTTGACTGGTATTTGTATAAAGAGTATGACGTCCCTGTTCTGGCTGTATTGTTTGACTGGTATTTGTATAAAGTGTATGAAGTCCCTGTGCTGGGTGTGTTGTTTGACTGGTATTTGTATAAAGTGTATGAAGTCCCTGTGCTGGGTGTATTGTTTGACTGGTATTTGTATAAAGAGTATGAAGTCCCTGTTCTGGGCGTATTGTTGCATTTTACTGTGTATGTTTTATTTTATAATTGTAATAAGGTGCATAAATAAATATTTCTCCAAGCACTACTGTGACACCACATTTTGTACTGTTAGGGCATCCGCAGTAGCCTTCCTGAAGTCGAGATTTTTAAGGAGGTAGAGCTGATTGAATTGTATAACTTGCTTTGTACTATGTCTAGCTTTTTGTTCAGAATTAATAAGATTTTATATCTAATCTCTATGGTCTAAACCTTTTCTTCGGGTCAAGTGTAAATTGCAGAAAAGGTTCTTTGTCACAACCAGTAAGTGTTTTCTGTGATGTGTCATGTTTACCTTAGAACTTGAATTCATCAAAGCATTTACATAAACACATAATGGTTGTGGTACAGGTACTTGAATTTCTAACATTCATACTTAATATGGACAATCTTAACTCAATTACTGGTTGTGATACAGGAACTTTCTACAATTCATACTTCATATTGACAATCTTAACTCAATCACACCTGAAATTTCAAAATGAACTATTCCAACCTATGATTTGGAAGGGTTCAAATGTGTCATCAGGTGTGAAGGAGTTAATATAAGCTGGTTTACCACACATCAATGGTGTACATGTATTTCCAGCTTAGACTATAGCTGGATTTGTTAATAATTGCAGTCTTCCTTTTGATTTCTATAAATGATGTAAAATCAGGGGATTTTTTTTTTTTAATTTCGTTGATTATGTTGCCAAATATTATGACAACAAAATATTAACTGTTTGAGTGTGGTACTCGTAGTACACAAATACAAGTACCCAAAAAAGTTATATTTTGAAATTGGGTCAAACAAAAATATTTGTTTTTACAGTACGATTTGTTGCTGTGATATGAGTGTGGGCTTAACTCTAGTATGTGGATTTAAACATGCAATCATATGTTCTTGACATATCTGCTGTAATCAGGGTTATCTCCCTTACAATTGAGTCTGTTGTTATTTTTGTTTGTAAACATACATACAATGTACATTATTTACTGTTTAATTTGATGTTATAATTGAAAAAGAAATCTGTCATCAGAATTCTAAGCTCAATATGTATAGTCTGAGATGCATTTTTTGTTCTCAGGGACTTGAAGAGTCGAATCCCATTTTTCATGCAGAATAAATAAACTCATCATCCTAATATATGTGTTGTGTGCTGATTTCATTCTCTTAAATTGAGGATATTTAATCAAATATACATTTGTACCTCTGTTTTTGAAAACAGTTTCTTAATTATACAGTAGATGAAAGTAAATGGTAGCCACCAGGTATTGGTAAAAGGTACACACGAAAAGAGGAAATGTCCTTTTGCTGTTAAATCTAGGTATTACAAAAACATGGCCTAGAATATCTAAGTCCAAATACTGATTGATATTTCCATACGTAATTTAAATATAAAAGTTGGTTAATGAAGGTCACTGAATACTGCAGGTAATATATTGTTGTATTTATTTTGGTTTTATATATCAGGATCTGGGATCGAACTAATGATATATAAGCCATATTGTACCAATTTTCGCTCACAATCCCCAATAAGTCACTTTAAGTGACTTATAAGCATAGAGTGATATTTGTGACAGGTAGCATCCTTGATTGGAAGACTATTGGAAGAAACAAAATGACCTTGACTCATTTTCAAGGTCACAAAGGTCAAATTTATTTTAAAGGTCCATTTCCCCTACAGTTCTACATGTAGTATAGGATGATGAAATGTATGGCATGTCGTTTCGGTTTTTACCCATTAAATACAGATTCATTTGTTTGCAATTTAAAATTCAGATAACTATCTTTGTAAGGAAAATACAGACATTTATATTAGCTAGATATACCTGTACAAAATGTACTATCTATTAAAAATACAAATATCAGTATTTTGATGTCTGATGTCTGTATTTAAATACAGATTTCTTGCTTTCAACAAAAGAAAAAAAAATATGTTTCATATATATTATATAGAGATATCTTTATTTCAATAGGTAAAACTCGAACAGCTTGCCATATTGTATGTGGCCATCATCAAACTTGAAAGAAAGGCCTTTCATGTTTATTTAATCTTAGTCTATTTTCAACATTCATCGAGTTAAATTTCTTTTGTGATAGTCTGTCCATTATTCCCAGTGTGATGGTCTGTATATTGTTCCAAGTGTGGTGGTCTGTCTATTGGTTCCAGTGTGATGGCCTGTCTATTGTTACCAGTGTGATATCTGTCCATTGTTCCCAGTGTGATGGTCTGTCCATTGTTCCCAGTGTGATGGTCTGTCTATTGTTCCCAGTGTGATGGTCTGTCTATTGTTCCAAGTATGATGGTCTGTCTATTGTTCCCAGTGTGATGGTCTGTCCAGTGTTCCCAGTGTGATGGTCTGTCTATTGTTCCCAGTGTATTGGTCTGTCCATTGTTCCCAGTGTGATGGTCTGTCTATTGTTCCCATTGTGATATCTGTCCATTGTTCCCAGTGTGATGGTCTGTCCATTGTTCCCAGTGTGGTGGTCTGTCCATTGTTCCCAGTATGATGGTCTGTCTATTGTTCCCAGTGTGATGATCTGTCTATTGTTCCCAGTATGATGGTCTGTCTATTGTTCCCAGTGTGATGGTCTGTCCATTGTTCCCAGTGTGATGATCTGTCTATTGTTCCCAGTATGATGGTCTGTCTATTGTTCCCAGTGTGATGGTCTGTCCATTGTTCCCAGTGTGATGATCTGTCTATTGTTCCCAGTGTGATGGTCTGTCTATTGTTCCCAGTGTAATGGTCTGTCCATTGTTCCCAGTGTGATGGTCTGTCCATTGTTCCCAGTGTGATGGTCTGTCTATTGTTCCCAGTGTGATGGTTTGTTTATTGTTCCCAGTGTGATGGTCTGTCTATTGTTCCCAGTATGATGGTCTGTCCATTGTTCCCAGTGTGATGGTCTGTCCATTGTTCCCAGTGTGATGGTCTGTCCATTGTTCCCAGTGTGATGATCTGTCTATTGTTCCCAGTATGGTGGTCTGTCCATTGTTCCCAGTATGATGGTCTGTCCATTGTTTCCAGTGTGATGGTCTGTCCATTGTTCCCAGTGTGATGGTCTGTCCATTGTTCCCAGTGTGATGGTCTGTCCATTGTTCCCAGTGTGATGGTCTGTCCATTGTTCCCAGTGTGATGGTCTGTCCATTGTTCCCAGTGTGATGGTCTGTCCATTGTTCCCAGTGTGATTGTCTGTCCATTGTTCCCAGTGTGATGGTCTGTCTATTGTTCCCAGTATGGTGGTCTGTCCATTGTTACCAGTGTGATGATCTGTCTATTGTTCCCAGTATGGTGGTCTGTCTATTGTTCCCAGTGTGATGATCTGTCATTGTTCCCAGTGTGATGGTCTGTCCATTGTTCCCAGTATGATGATCTGTCTATTGTTCCCAGTATGATGGTCTGTCTATTGTTCCCAGTATGATGGTCTGTCCATTGTTACCAGTGTGATGGTCGGTCTATTGTTCCCAGTATGGTGGTCTGTCCATTGTTACCAGTGTGATGGTCTGTCTATTGTTCCCAGTATGATGGTCTGTCCATTGTTCCCAGTGTGATGGTCTGTTGATTGTTCCCAGTGTGATGGTCTGTCTATTGTTCCCAGTATGATGATCTGTCTATTGTTCCCAGTGTGATGGTCTGTCTATTGTTCCCAGTGTGATGGTCTGTCTATTGTTCCCAGTATGATGATCTGTCTATTGTTCCCAGTGTGATGGTCTGTCCATTGTTCCCAGTATGATGGTCTGTCTATTGTTCCCAGTGTGATGGTCTGTCCATTGTTCCCAGTATGATGGTCTGTCTATTGTTCCCATTGTGATGATCTGTCTATTGTTCCCAGTATGATGGTCTGTCTATTGTTCCCAGTGTGATGGTCTGTTGATTGTTCCCATTGTGATGGTCTGTCCATTGTTCCCAGTATGATGGTCTGTCCATTGTTCCCAGTGTGATGGTCTGTCCATTGTTCCCAGTATGATGGTCTGTCTATTGTTCCCAGTGTGATTGTCTGTCCATTGTTCCCAGTGTGATGGTCTGTCCATAGTTCCCAGTGTGATGGTCTGTCCATAGTTCCCAGTATGATGGTCTGTGTATTGTTCCCAGTGTGATGGTCTGTCTATTGTTCCCAGTTTGATGGTCTGTCCATTGGTCCCAGTATGATGGTCTGTCTATTGTTCCCAGTATGATGATCTGTCTATTGTTCCCATTGTGAAGGTCTGTCTATTGTTCCCAGTGTGATGGTCTGTCCATTGTTACCATTGTGATGGTCTGTCTATTGTTCCCAATGTGATGGTCTGTCCATTGTTACCATTGGGATGGTCTGTCTATTGTTCCCAATGTGATGGTCTGTCCATTGTTTCCAGTATGATGATCTGTCTATTGTTTCCAGTGTGATGGTCTGTCTATTGTTCCCAGTTTGATGGTCTGTCTATTGTTCCCAGTTTGATGGTCTGTCCATTGGTCCCAGTATGATGGTCTGTCTATTGTTCCCAGTATGATGATCTGTCTATTGTTCCCAGTGTAATGGTCTGTCCATTGTTCCCAGTGTGATAATCTGTCTATAGTTCCCAGTGTGATGGTCTGTCTATTGTTCCCAGTATGATGGTCTGTCTATTGTTCCCAGTATGATGGTCTGTCTATTGTTCCCAGTATGATGGTCTGTCTATTGTTCCCAGTATGATAGTTTGTCTATAGTCCCAGTGTGATGGTCTGTCTATTGTTCCCAGTGTGATGGTCTGTCTATTGTTCCCAGTATGATGGTCTGTCTATTGTTCCCAGTATGATGGTCTGTCTATTGTTCCCAGTATGATAGTTTGTCTATAGTCCCAGTATGATGATCTGTCTATAGTTCCCAGTGTGATGGTCTGTCTATTGTTCCCAGTGTGATGGTCTGTCTATTGTTCCCAGTATGATGGTCTGTCTATTGTTCCCAGTGTGATGGTCTGTCTATTGTTCCCAGTGTGATGGTCTGTCTATTGTTCCCAGTATGATGGTCTGTCTATTGTTCCCAGTATGATGGTCTGTCTATTGTTCCCAGTATGATGGTCTGTCTATTGTTCCCAGTATGATAGTTTGTCTATTGTTTCCAGTATGATGGTCTGTCTATTGTTCCCAGTGTGATGGTCTGTCTATTGTTCCCAGTGTGATGGTCTGTCTATTGTTCCCAGTGTGATTGTCTGTCTATTGTTCCCAGTATGATGATATGTCTATTGTTCCCAGGATGATGATATGTCTATTGTTCCCAGTATGATGGTCTGTCTATTGTTCCCAGTATGATGGTCTGTTTATTGTTCCCAGTATGATGGTCTGTCCATTGTTCCCAGTATGATGGTCTGTCTAATGTTCCCAGTGTGAAGGTATGTCTATTGTTCCCAGTATGATGGTCTGTCTATTGTTCCCAGTATGATGATCTGTCTATTGTTCCCAGTATGATGATCTGTCTATTGTTCCCAGTATGATGGTCTGTCTATTGTTCCCAGTATGATGATCTGTCTATTGTTCCCAGTATGATGGTCTGTCTATTGTTCCCAGTATGATGGTCTGTCCATTGTTCCCAGTGTGATGGTCTGTTGATTGTTCCCAGTGTGATGGTCTGTCTATTGTTCCCAGTATGATGATCTGTCTATTGTTCCCAGTGTGATGGTCTGTCTATTGTTCCCAGTGTGATGGTCTGTCCATTGTTCCCAGTATGATAATCTGTCTATTGTTCCCAGTGTGATGGTCTGTCCATTGTTCCCAGTGTGATGGTCTGTCCATTGTTCCCAGTATGATGGTGTGTCTATTGTTCCCAGTGTGATGGTCCGTCTATTGTTCCCAGTATGATGGTCTGTCCATTGTTCCCAGTGTGATGGTCTGTCTATTGTTCCCAGTGTGATGGTCTGTCCATTGTTCCCAGTATGACGGTCTGTCCATTGTTCCCAGTATGATGGTCTGTCTATTGTTCCCAGTGTGATGGTCTGTCCATTGTTCCCAGTATGATAGTCTGTCCAATGTTCCCAGTATGATGATCTGTCTATTGTTCCCAGTATGATAATCTGTCTATTGTTCCCAGTGTGATGGTCTGTCCATTGTTCCCAGTGTGATGGTCTGTCCATTGTTCCCAGTATGATGGTCTGTCTATTGTTCCCAGTGTGATAGTCTGTCCATTGTTCCCAGTATGATTGTCTGTCTATTGTTCCAAGTATGATGGTCTGTCTATTGTTCCCAGTGTGATGGTCTGTCCATTGTTCCCAGTGTGATGGTCTGTCCATTGTTCCCAGTATGATGGTCTGTCTATTGTTCCCAGTATGATGGTCTGTCTATTGTTCCCAGTGTGATGGTGTGTCCATTGTTCCCAGTATGATGGTCTGTCTATTGTTCCCAGTATGATGGCCTGTCTATTGTTCCAAGTATGATGGTCTGTCCATTGTTCCCAGTGTGATGGTCTGTCCATTGTTCCCAGTGTGATGGTCTGTCTATTGTTCCCAGTGGGATGGTCTGTCCATTGTTCCCAGTATGATGGTCTGTCTATTGTTCCCAGTGGGATGGTCTGTCTATTGTTCCCGGTATGATGGTCTGTCTATTGTTCCCAGTGTGATGATCTGTCTATAGTTCCCAGTATGGTGGTCTGTCTATTGTTCCTAGTGTGATGATCTGTCCATTGTTCCCAGTATGATAGTTTGTCTATAGTTCCCAGTATGATGGTCTGTCTATTGTTCCTAGTGTGATGATCTGTCCATTGTTCCCAGTATGATAGTTTGTCTATAGTTCCCAGTATGATGGTCTGTCTATTGTTCCCAGTGTGATGGTCTGTCTATTGTTCCCAGTGTGGTGATCTGTCTATTGTTCCCAGTGTGATGGTCTGTCCATTGTTCCCAGTATGATGGTCTGTCTATTGTTCCCAGTGTGGTGATCTGTCTATTGTTCCCAGTGTGATGGTCTGTCTATTGTTCCCAGTGTGATGGTCTGTCTATTGTTCCTAGTGTGGTGATCTGTCTATTGTTCCCAGTGTGATGGTCTGTCCATTGTTCCCAGTGTGGTGATCTGTCTATTGTTCCCAGTGTGATGGTCTGTCCATTGTTCCCAGTGTGATGGTCTGTCTATTGTTCCCAGTGTGGTGATCTGTCTATTGTTCCCAGTGTGATGATCTGTCTATTGTTCCCAGTGTGATGATCTGTCTATTGTTCCCAGTGTGATGGTCTGTCTATTGTTCCTAGTGTGATGATCTGTCCATTGTTCCCAGTATGATAGTTTGTCTATAGTTCCCAGTATGATGGTCTGTCTATTGTTCCCAGTGTGATGGTCTGTCTATTGTTCCCAGTGTGATGGTCTGTCTATTGTTCCCAGTGTGATGATCTGTCCATTGTTCCCAGTATGATGGTCTGTCTATTGTTCCTAGTGTGATGATCTGTCCATTGTTTCCAGTGTGATAGTTTGTCTATAGTTCCCAGTATGATAGTTTGTTTATAGTCCCAGTATGATGGTCTGTCTATAGTCCCAGTATGATGGTATGTCTATTGTTCCCAGTATGATGGTCTGTCTATAGTCCCAGTATGATGGTATGTCTATTGTTCCCAGTATGATGGTATGTCTATTGTTCCCAGTGTGATGGTCTGTCTATAGTCCCAGTATGATGGTCTGTCTATAGTCCCAGTATGATGGTATGTCTATTGTTCCCAGTGTGATGGTATGTCTATAGTCCCAGTATGATGGTCTGTCTATTGTTCCCAGTATGATGGTATGTCTATAGTCCCAGTATGATGGTCTGTCTATAGTCCCAGTGTGATGGTCTGTCTATTGTTCCCAGTGTGATGGTCTGTCTATAGTCCCAGTATGATGGTATGTCTATTGTTCCCAGTGTGATGGTCTGTCTATTGTTCCCAGTATGATGGTATGTCTATAGTCCCAGTATGATGGTCTGTCTATAGTCCCAGTATGATGGTCTGTCTATAGTCCCAGTATGATGGTCTGTCTATAGTCCCAGTATGATGGTATGTCTATAGTCCCAGTATGATGGTCTGTCTATAGTCCCAGTATGATGGTATGTCTATAGTCCCAGTATGATGGTCTGTCTATAGTCCCAGTATGATGGTATGTCTATAGTCCCAGTATGATGGTCTGTCTATAGTCCCAGTATGATGGTCTGTCTATAGTCCCAGTATGATGGTCTGTCTATAGTCCCAGTATGATGGTCTGTCTATAGTCCCAGTATGATGGTCTGTCTATAGTCCCAGTATGATGGTCTGTCTATTGTTCCCAGTATGATGGTCTGTCTATAGTCCCAGTATGATGGTCTGTCTATAGTCCCAGTATGATGGTCTGTCTATAGTCCCAGTATGATGGCATGTCTATAGTCCCAGTATGATGGTCTGTCTATAGTCCCAGTATGATGGTCTGTCTATAGTCCCAGTATGATGGTATGTCTATAGTCCCAGTATGATGGTATGTCTATAGTCCCAGTATGATGGTCTGTCTATTGTTCCCAGTATGATGGTATGTCTATAGTCCCAGTATGATGGTCTGTCTATAGTCCCAGTGTGATGGTCAGTCTATAGTCCCAGTATGATGGTCTGTCTATAGTCCCAGTATGATGGTCTGTCTATAGTCCCAGTATGATGGTATGTCTATAGTCCCAGTATGATGGTCTGTCTATTGTTCCCAGTATGATGGTATGTCTATAGTCCCAGTATGATGGTCTGTCTATAGTCCCAGTATGATGGTATGTCTATAGTCCCAGTATGATGGTCTGTCTATAGTCCCAGTATGATGGTCTGTCTATAGTCCCAGTATGATGGTATGTCTATAGTCCCAGTATGATGGTATGTCTATAGTCCCAGTATGATGGTATGTCTATTGTTCCCAGTATGATGGAATGTCTATTGTTCCCAGTATGATGGTCTGTCTATAGTCCCAGTATGATGGTATGTCTATAGTCCCAGTATGATGGTCTGTCTATTGTTCCCAGTATGATGGTATGTCTATAGTCCCAGTATGATGGTCTGTCTATAGTCCCAGTATGATGGTCTGTCTATTGTTACCAGTGTGATGGTCTGTCTATTGTTCCCAGTATGATGGTATGTCTATAGTCCCAGTATGATGGTATGTCTATAGTCCCAGTATGATGGTATGTCTATAGTCCCAGTATGATGGTCTGTCTATAGTCCCAGTATGATGGTCTGTCTATTGTTACCAGTGTGATGGTCTGTCTATTGTTCCCAGTATGATGGTCTGTCTATTGTTCCCAGTATGATGATCTGTCTATAGTCCCAGTATGATGGTCTGTCTATAGTCCCAGTATGATGGTCTGTCTATAGTCCCAGTATGATGGTCTGTCTATAGTCCCAGTATGATGGTCTGTCTATAGTCCCAGTATGATGGTCTGTCTATAGTCCCAGTATGATGGTCTGTCTATTGTTCCCAGTATGATGGTCTGTCTATAGTCCCAGTATGATGGTCTGTCTATAGTCCCAGTATGATGGTCTGTCTATAGTCCCAGTATGATGGCATGTCTATAGTCCCAGTATGATGGTCTGTCTATAGTCCCAGTATGATGGTCTGTCTATAGTCCCAGTATGATGGTATGTCTATAGTCCCAGTATGATGGTATGTCTATAGTCCCAGTATGATGGTCTGTCTATTGTTCCCAGTATGATGGTATGTCTATAGTCCCAGTATGATGGTCTGTCTATAGTCCCAGTGTGATGGTCAGTCTATAGTCCCAGTATGATGGTCTGTCTATAGTCCCAGTATGATGGTCTGTCTATAGTCCCAGTATGATGGTATGTCTATAGTCCCAGTATGATGGTCTGTCTATTGTTCCCAGTATGATGGTATGTCTATAGTCCCAGTATGATGGTCTGTCTATAGTCCCAGTATGATGGTATGTCTATAGTCCCAGTATGATGGTCTGTCTATAGTCCCAGTATGATGGTCTGTCTATAGTCCCAGTATGATGGTATGTCTATAGTCCCAGTATGATGGTATGTCTATAGTCCCAGTATGATGGTATGTCTATTGTTCCCAGTATGATGGAATGTCTATTGTTCCCAGTATGATGGTCTGTCTATAGTCCCAGTATGATGGTATGTCTATAGTCCCAGTATGATGGTCTGTCTATTGTTCCCAGTATGATGGTATGTCTATAGTCCCAGTATGATGGTCTGTCTATAGTCCCAGTATGATGGTCTGTCTATTGTTACCAGTGTGATGGTCTGTCTATTGTTCCCAGTATGATGGTATGTCTATAGTCCCAGTATGATGGTATGTCTATAGTCCCAGTATGATGGTATGTCTATAGTCCCAGTATGATGGTCTGTCTATAGTCCCAGTATGATGGTCTGTCTATTGTTACCAGTGTGATGGTCTGTCTATTGTTCCCAGTATGATGGTCTGTCTATTGTTCCCAGTATGATGATCTGTCTATTGTTACCAGTGTGATGGTCTGTCTATAGTCCCAGTATGATGGTATGTCTATAGTCCCAGTATGATGGTATGTCTAGTGTTCCCAGTATGATGGTATGTCTATTGTTCCCAGTATGATGGTATGTCTATAGTCCCAGTATGATGGTCTGTCTATAGTCCCAGTATGATGGTCTGTCTATAGTCCCAGTATGATGGTCTGTCTATTGTTCCCAGTATGATGGTCTGTCTATTGTTCCCAGTATGATGGTCTGTCTATAGTCCCAGTATGATGGTCTGTCTATAGTCCCAGTATGATGGTATGTCTATAGTCCCAGTATGATGGTCTGTCTATTGTTCCCAGTATGATGGTATGTCTATTGTTCCCAGTATGATGGTATGTCTATTGTTCCCAGTATGATGGTCTGTCTATAGTCCCAGTATGATTGTATGTCTATAGTCCCAGTATGATGGTCTGTCTATTGTTCCCAGTATGATGGTCTGTCTATAGTTCCCAGTATGATGGTCTGTCTATAGTCCCAGTGTGATGGTCTGTCTATAGTCCCAGTATGATGGTATGTCTATAGTCCCAGTATGATGGTATGTCTATTGTTCCCAGTATGATGGTATGTCTATTGTTCCCAGTATGATGGTCTGTCTATAGTCCCAGTATGATGGTATGTCTATTGTCCCAGTATGATGGTCTGTCTATTGTTCCCAGTATGATGGTCTGTCTATAGTCCCAGTATGATGGTCTGTCTATAGTCCCAGTATGATGGTATGTCTATTGTTCCCAGTATGATGGTCTGTCTATAGTCCCAGTATGATGGTCTGTCTATAGTCCCAGTATGATGGTCTGTCTATTGTTACCAGTGTGATGGTCTGTCTATTGTTCCCAGTATGATGGTCTGTCTATTGTTCCCAGTATGATGATCTGTCTATTGTTACCAGTGTGATGGTCTGTCTATAGTCCCAGTATGATGGTATGTCTATAGTCCCAGTATGATGGTATGTCTATTGTTCCCAGTATGATGGTATGTCTATTGTTCCCAGTGTGATGGTATGTCTATAGTCCCAGTATGATGGTCTGTCTATAGTCCCAGTATGATGGTCTGTCTATAGTCCCAGTATGATGGTCTGTCTATTGTTCCCAGTATGATGGTCTGTCTATTGTTCCCAGTATGATGGTCTGTCTATAGTCCCAGTATGATGGTCTGTCTATAGTCCCAGTATGATGGTATGTCTATAGTCCCAGTATGATGGTCTGTCTATTGTTCCCAGTATGATGGTATGTCTATTGTTCCCAGTATGATGGTATGTCTATTGTTCCCAGTATGATGGTCTGTCTATAGTCCCAGTGTGATGGTATGTCTATAGTCCCAGTATGATGGTCTGTCTATTGTTCCCAGTATGATGGTCTGTCTATTGTTCCCAGTATGATGGTCTGTCTATAGTCCCAGTGTGATGGTCTGTCTATAGTCCCAGTATGATGGTATGTCTATAGTCCCAGTATGATGGTATGTCTATTGTTCCCAGTATGATGGTATGTCTATTGTTCCCAGTATGATGGTCTGTCTATAGTCCCAGTATGATGGTATGTCTATAGTCCCAGTATGATGGTCTGTCTATTGTTCCCAGTATGATGGTCTGTCTATAGTCCCAGTATGATGGTCTGTCTATAGTCCCAGTATGATGGTATGTCTATTGTTCCCAGTATGATGGTCTGTCTATAGTCCCAGTATGATGGTCTGTCTATAGTCCCAGTATGATGGTCTGTCTATTGTTACCAGTGTGATGGTCTGTCTATTGTTCCCAGTATGATGGTCTGTCTATTGTTCCCAGTATGATGATCTGTCTATTGTTACCAGTGTGATGGTCTGTCTATAGTCCCAGTATGATGGTATGTCTATAGTCCCAGTATGATGGTATGTCTATTGTTCCCAGTATGATGGTATGTCTATTGTTCCCAGTGTGATGGTCTGTCTATAGTCCCAGTATGATGGTCTGTCTATTGTTCCCAGTATGATGGTCTGTCTATTGTTCCCAGTATGATGGTATGTCTATTGTTCCCAGTGTGATGGTCTGTCTATAGTCCCAGTATGATGGTCTGTCTATTGTTCCCAGTATGATGGTCTGTCTATAGTCCCAGTATGATGGTATGTCTATTGTTCCCAGTGTGATGGTCTATCTATTGTTCCCAGTATGATGGTCTGTCTATTGTTCCCAGTGTGATGGTCTGTCTATTGTTCCCAGTATGATGGTATGTCTATTGTTCCCAGTGTGATGGTCTGTCTATAGTCCCAGTATGATGGTCTGTCTATAGTCCCAGTATGATGGTCTGTCTATAGTCCCAGTATGATGGTCTGTCTATAGTCCCAGTATGATGTTATGTCTATAGTCCCAGTATGATGGTCTGTCTATAGTCCCAGTATGATGGTATGTCTATTGTTCCCAGTGTGATGGTCTGTCTATAGTCCCAGTGTGATGGTCTGTCTATAGTCCCAGTATGATGGTATGTCTATTGTTCCCAGTATGATGGTCTGTCTATAGTCCCAGTATGATGGTATGTCTATTGTTCCCAGTGTGATGGTCTGTCTATAGTCCCAGTGTGATGGTCTGTCTATAGTCCCAGTATGATGGTATGTCTATTGTTCCCAGTATGATGGTCTGTCTATAGTCCCAGTATGATGGTATGTCTATAGTCCCAGTATGATGGTCTGTCTATAGTCCCAGTATGATGGTATGTCTATTGTTCCCAGTGTGATGGTCTGTCTATAGTCCCAGTGTGATGGTCTGTCTATAGTCCCAGTATGATGGTATGTCTATTGTTCCCAGTATGATGGTATGTCTATAGTCCCAGTATGATGGTCTGTCTATAGTCCCAGTATGATGGTATGTCTATTGTTCCCAGTATGATGGTATGTCTATAGTCCCAGTATGATGGTATGTCTATAGTCCCAGTATGATGGTATGTCTATAGTCCCAGTATGATGGTCTGTCTATAGTCCCAGTATGATGGTATGTCTATTGTTCCCAGTGTGATGGTCTATCTATTGTTCCCAGTATGATGGTCTGTCTATTGTTCCCAGTATGATGGTCTGTCTATTGTTCCCAGTATGATGGTATGTCTATAGTCCCAGTATGATGGTATGTCTATAGTCCCAGTATGATGGTCTGTCTATAGTCCCAGTATGATGGTATGTCTATAGTCCCAGTATGATGGTATGTCTATAGTCCCAGTATGATGGTCTGTCTATAGTCCCAGTATGATGGTATGTCTATAGTCCCAGTATGATGGTCTGTCTATAGTCCCAGTATGATGGTATGTCTATAGTCCCAGTATGATGGTATGTCTATAGTCCCAGTATGATGGTCTGTCTATAGTCCCAGTATGATGGTATGTCTATAGTCCCAGTATGATGGTATGTCTATAGTCCCAGTATGATGGTCTGTCTATAGTCCCAGTATGATGGTATGTCTATAGTCCCAGTATGATGGTATGTCTATAGTCCCAGTATGATGGTCTGTCTATAGTCCCAGTATGATGGTATGTCTATAGTCCCAGTGTGATGGTATGTCTATAGTCCCAGTATGATGGTATGTCTATAGTCCCAGTGTGATGGTCTGTCTATAGTCCCAGTATGATGGTCTGTCTATAGTCCCAGTATGATGGTATGTCTATTGTTCCCAGTATGATGGTATGTCTATAGTCCCAGTATGATGGTATGTCTATAGTCCCAGTATGATGGTCTGTCTATAGTCCCAGTATGATGGTATGTCTATAGTCCCAGTATGATGGTATGTCTATAGTCCCAGTATGATGGTCTGTCTATAGTCCCAGTATGATGGTATGTCTATAGTCCCAGTATGATGGTATGTCTATTGTTCCCAGTATGATGGTATGTCTATTGTTCCCAGTGTGATGGTCTGTCTATAGTCCCAGTATGATGGTCTGTCTATTGTTCCCAGTATGATGGTCTGTCTATTGTTCCCAGTATGATGGTATCTCTATTGTTTCCAGTGTGATGGTCTGTCTATAGTCCCAGTATGATGGTCTGTCTATTGTTCCCAGTATGATGGTCTGTCTATAGTCCCAGTATGATGGTATGTCTATTGTTCCCAGTGTGATGGTCTATCTATTGTTCCCAGTATGATGGTCTGTCTATTGTTCCCAGTGTGATGGTCTGTCTATTGTTCCCAGTATGATGGTATGGCTATTGTTCCCAGTGTGATGGTCTGTCTATAGTCCCAGTATGATGGTCTGTCTATAGTCCCAGTATGATGGTCTGTCTATAGTCCCAGTATGATGGTCTGTCTATAGTCCCAGTATGATGGTATGTCTATAGTCCCAGTATGATGGTCTGTCTATAGTCCCAGTATGATGGTATGTCTATTGTTCCCAGTGTGATGGTCTGTCTATAGTCCCAGTATGATGGTATGTCTATTGTTCCTAGTATGATGGTCTGTCTATAGTCCCAGTATGATGGTATGTCTATTGTTCCCAGTGTGATGGTCTGTCTATAGTCCCAGTGTGATGGTCTGTCTATAGTCCCAGTATGATGGTATGTCTATTGTTCCCAGTATGATGGTCTGTCTATAGTCCCAGTATGATGGTATGTCTATAGTCCCAGTATGATGGTCTGTCTATAGTCCCAGTATGATGGTATGTCTATTGTTCCCAGTGTGATGGTCTGTCTATAGTCCCAGTGTGATGGTCTGTCTATAGTCCCAGTATGATGGTATGTCTATTGTTCCCAGTATGATGGTATGTCTATAGTCCCAGTATGATGGTCTGTCTATAGTCCCAGTATGATGGTATGTCTATTGTTCCCAGTATGATGGTATGTCTATAGTCCCAGTATGATGGTATGTCTATAGTCCCAGTATGATGGTATGTCTATAGTCCCAGTATGATGGTCTGTCTATAGTCCCAGTATGATGGTATGTCTATTGTTCCCAGTGTGATGGTCTATCTATTGTTCCCAGTATGATGGTCTGTCTATTGTTCCCAGTATGACGGTCTGTCTATTGTTCCCAGTATGATGGTATGTCTATAGTCCCAGTATGATGGTATGTCTATAGTCCCAGTATGATGGTCTGTCTATAGTCCCAGTATGATGGTATGTCTATAGTCCCAGTATGATGGTATGTCTATAGTCCCAGTATGATGGTCTGTCTATAGTCCCAGTATGATGGTATGTCTATAGTCCCAGTATGATGGTCTGTCTATAGTCCCAGTATGATGGTATGTCTATAGTCCCAGTATGATGGTATGTCTATAGTCCCAGTATGATGGTCTGTCTATAGTCCCAGTGTGATGGTCTGTCTATAGTCCCAGTATGATGGTCTGTCTATAGTCCCAGTATGATGGTCTGTCTATAGTCCCAGTATGATGGTCTGTCTATTGTTCCCAGTATGATGGTCTGTCTATAGTCCCAGTATGATGGTCTGTCTATTGTTCCCAGTATGATGGTCTGTCTATTGTTCCCAGTATGATGGTCTGTCTATAGTCCCAGTATGATGGTCTGTCTATTGTTCCCAGTATGATGGTCTGTCTATAGTCCCAGTATGATGGTCTGTCTATAGTCCCAGTATGATGGTCTGTCTATTGTTCCCAGTATGATGGTCTGTCCATTGTTCCTAGTATGATGGTCTGTCTATAGTCCCAGTATGATGGTCTGTCTATAGTCCCAGTATGATGGTATGTCTATTGTTCCCAGTGTGATGGTCTGTCTATAGTCCCAGTGTGATGGTCTGTCTATAGTCCCAGTATGATGGTATGTCTATTGTTCCCAGTATGCTGGTATGTCTATAGTCCCAGTATGATGGTCTGTCTATAGTCCCAGTATGATGGTATGTCTATTGTTCCCAGTATGATGGTATGTCTATAGTCCCAGTATGATGGTATGTCTATAGTCCCAGTATGATGGTATGTCTATAGTCCCAGTATGATGGTCTGTCTATAGTCCCAGTATGATGGTATGTCTATTGTTCCCAGTGTGATGGTCTATCTATTGTTCCCAGTATGATGGTCTGTTTATTGTTCCCAGTATGATGGTCTGTCTATTGTTCCCAGTATGATGGTATGTCTATAGTCCCAGTATGATGGTATGTCTATAGTCCCAGTATGATGGTCTGTCTATAGTCCCAGTATGATGGTATGTCTATAGTCCCAGTATGATGGTATGTCTATAGTCCCAGTATGATGGTCTGTCTATAGTCCCAGTATGATGGTATGTCTATAGTCCCAGTATGATGGTCTGTCTATAGTCCCAGTATGATGGTATGTCTATAGTCCCAGTATGATGGTATGTCTATAGTCCCAGTATGATGGTCTGTCTATAGTCCCAGTATGATGGTATGTCTATAGTCCCAGTATGATGGTATGTCTATAGTCCCAGTATGATGGTCTGTCTATAGTCCCAGTATGATGGTATGTCTATAGTCCCAGTATGATGGTATGTCTATAGTCCCAGTATGATGGTCTGTCTATAGTCCCAGTATGATGGTATGTCTATAGTCCCAGTGTGATGGTATGTCTATAGTCCCAGTATGATGGTATGTCTATAGTCCCAGTGTGATGGTCTGTCTATAGTCCCAGTATGATGGTCTGTCTATAGTCCCAGTATGATGGTATGTCTATTGTTCCCAGTATGATGGTATGTCTATAGTCCCAGTATGATGGTATGTCTATAGTCCCAGTATGATGGTCTGTCTATAGTCCCAGTATGATGGTATGTCTATAGTCCCAGTATGATGGTATGTCTATAGTCCCAGTATGATGGTCTGTCTATAGTCCCAGTATGATGGTATGTCTATAGTCCCAGTATGATGGTATGTCTATTGTTCCCAGTATGATGGTATGTCTATTGTTCCCAGTGTGATGGTCTGTCTATAGTCCCAGTATGATGGTCTGTCTATTGTTCCCAGTATGATGGTCTGTCTATTGTTCCCAGTATGATGGTATGTCTATTGTTCCCAGTGTGATGGTCTGTCTATAGTCCCAGTATGATGGTCTGTCTATTGTTCCCAGTATGATGGTCTGTCTATAGTCCCAGTATGATGGTATGTCTATTGTTCCCAGTGTGATGGTCTATCTATTGTTCCCAGTATGATGGTCTGTCTATTGTTCCCAGTGTGATGGTCTGTCTATTGTTCCCAGTATGATGGTATGTCTATTGTTCCCAGTGTGATGGTCTGTCTATAGTCCCAGTATGATGGTCTGTCTATAGTCCCAGTATGATGGTCTGTCTATAGTCCCAGTATGATGGTCTGTCTATAGTCCCAGTATGATGGTATGTCTATAGTCCCAGTATGATGGTCTGTCTATAGTCCCAGTATGATGGTATGTCTATTGTTCCCAGTGTGATGGTCTGTCTATAGTCCCAGTATGATGGTATGTCTATTGTTCCCAGTATGATGGTCTGTCTATAGTCCCAGTATGATGGTATGTCTATTGTTCCCAGTGTGATGGTCTGTCTATAGTCCCAGTGTGATGGTCTGTCTATAGTCCCAGTATGATGGTATGTCTATTGTTCCCAGTATGATGGTCTGTCTATAGTCCCAGTATGATGGTATGTCTATAGTCCCAGTATGATGGTCTGTCTATAGTCCCAGTATGATGGTATGTCTATTGTTCCCAGTGTGATGGTCTGTCTATAGTCCCAGTGTGATGGTCTGTCTATAGTCCCAGTATGATGGTATGTCTATTGTTCCCAGTATGATGGTATGTCTATAGTCCCAGTATGATGGTCTGTCTATAGTCCCAGTATGATGGTATGTCTATTGTTCCCAGTATGATGGTATGTCTATAGTCCCAGTATGATGGTATGTCTATAGTCCCAGTATGATGGTATGTCTATAGTCCCAGTATGATGGTCTGTCTATAGTCCCAGTATGATGGTATGTCTATTGTTCCCAGTGTGATGGTCTATCTATTGTTCCCAGTATGATGGTCTGTCTATTGTTCCCAGTATGATGGTCTGTCTATTGTTCCCAGTATGATGGTATGTCTATAGTCCCAGTATGATGGTATGTCTATAGTCCCAGTATGATGGTCTGTCTATAGTCCCAGTATGATGGTATGTCTATAGTCCCAGTATGATGGTATGTCTATAGTCCCAGTATGATGGTCTGTCTATAGTCCCAGTATGATGGTATGTCTATAGTCCCAGTATGATGGTCTGTCTATAGTCCCAGTATGATGGTATGTCTATAGTCCCAGTATGATGGTATGTCTATAGTCCCAGTATGATGGTCTGTCTATAGTCCCAGTGTGATGGTCTGTCTATAGTCCCAGTATGATGGTCTGTCTATAGTCCCAGTATGATGGTCTGTCTATAGTCCCAGTATGATGGTCTGTCTATTGTTCCCAGTATGATGGTCTGTCTATAGTCCCAGTATGATGGTCTGTCTATTGTTCCCAGTATGATGGTCTGTCTATTGTTCCCAGTATGATGGTCTGTCTATAGTCCCAGTATGATGGTCTGTCTATTGTTCCCAGTATGATGGTCTGTCTATAGTCCCAGTATGATGGTCTGTCTATAGTCCCAGTATGATGGTCTGTCTATTGTTCCCAGTATGATGGTCTGTCCATTGTTCCTAGTATGATGGTCTGTCTATTGTTCCCAGTGTGATGGTCTATCTATTGTTCCCAGTATGATGGTCTGTCTATTGTTCCCAGTATGATGGTCTGTCTATAGTCCCAGTATGATGGTATGTCTATTGTTCCCAGTGTGATGGTCTATCTATTGTTCCCAGTATGATGGTCTGTCTATTGTTCCCAGTATGATGGTCTGTCTATTGTTCCCAGTATGATGGTCTGTCTATTGTTCCCAGTATGATGGTCTATCTATTGTTCCCAGTATGATGGTCTCTCTATTGTTCCCAGTATGATGGTCTGTCTATAGTCCCAGTATGATGGTATGTCTATTGTTCCCAGTGTGATGGTCTATCTATTGTTCCCAGTATGATGGTCTGTCTATTGTTCCCAGTATGATGGTCTGTCTATTGTTCCCAGTATGATGGTCTGTCTATTGTTCCCAGTATGATGGTCTGTCTATTGTTCCCAGTGTGACGGTCTGTCTATTGTTCCCAGTGTGATGGTCTGTCTATTGTTCCCAGTGTGATGATCTGTCTATTGTTCCCAGTGTGATGGTCTGTCTATTGTTCCCAGTATCATGATCTGTCTATTGTTCCCAGTGTGATGGTCTGTCTATTGTTCCCAGTGTGATGGTCTGTCAATAGTCCCAGCATGATGGTCTGTCTATTGTTCCCAGTATGATGGTCTGTCTATTGTTCCCAGTATGATGGTCTGTCTATTGTTCCCATTATGATGGTCTGTCTATTGTTCCCAGTATGATGGTCTGTCTATCGTTCCCAGTGTGATGGTCTGTCAATAGTCCCAGCATGATGGTCTGTCCATTGTTCCCAGTGTGATGGTCTGTCTATTGTTCCCAGTATGATGGTCCGTCCATTGTTCCCAGTATGATGGTCTGTCTATTGTTCCCAGTATGATGGTCTGTCTATAGTTCCCAGTATGATGGTCTGTCTATTGTTCCCAGTGTGATGGTCTGTCTATTGTTCCCAGTGTGATGGTCTGTCCATTGTTCCCAGTGTGATGGTCTGTCTATTGTTCCCAGTGTGATGGTCTGTCCATTGTTCCCAGTGTGATGGTCTGTCTATTGTTCCCAGTGTGATGGTCTGTCCATTGTTCCCAGTGTGATGGTCTGTCCATTGTTCCCAGTATGATGGTCTGTCCATTGTTCCCAGTGTGATGGTCTGTCCATTGTTCCCAGTATGATGGTCTGTCTATAGTTCCCAGTATGATGGTCTGTCTATTGTTCCCAGTGTGATGGTCTGTCTATTGTTCCCAGTATGATGGTCTGTCTATTGTTCCCAGTGTGATGGTCTGTCCATTGTTCCCAGTGTGATGGTCTGTCTATTGTTTCCAGTATGATGGTCTATCTATTGTTCCCAGTATGATGGTCTGTCTATTGTTCCCAGTGTGATGGTCTGTCCATTGTTCCCAGTGTGATGGTCTGTCTATTGTTCCCGGTGTGATGGTCTGTCCATTGTTCCTAGTGTGATGGTCTGTTCATTGTTCCCAGTGTGACGGTCTTTTCATTGTTCTCAGTGTGATGGTCTGTCCATTGTTCTCAGTGTGATGGTCTGTCTATTGTTCCCAGTGTGATGGTCTGTCCATTGTTCCCAGTGTGATGGTCTGTCAATAGTCCCAGCATGATGGTCTGTCCATTGTTCCCAGTGTGATGGTCTGTCAATAGTCCCAGCATGATGGTCTGTCCATTGTTCCCAGTGTGATGGTCTGTCTATTGTTCCCAGTGTGATGGTCTGTCCATTGTTCCCAGTGTGATGGTCTGTCAATAGTCCCAGCATGATGGTCTGTCTATTGTTCCCAGTATGATGGTCTGTCCATTGTTCCCAGTGTGATGGTCTGTCAATAGTCCCAGCATGATGGTCTGTCTATTGTTCGCAGTATGATGGTCTGTCCATTGTTCCCAGTGTGATGGTCTGTCAATAGTCCCAGCATGATGGTCTGTCTATTGTTCGCAGTATGATGGTCTGTCTATTGTTCCCAGTATGATGGTCTGTCTATTGTTCCCAGTGTGATGGTCTGTCTATTGTTCCCAGTATGATGGTCTGTCTATTGTTCCCAGTATGATGGTCTGTCTATTGTTCCCAGTGTGATGGTATGTCTATTGTTCCCAGTGTGATGGTATGTCTATTGTTCCTAGTGTGATGATATGTCCTTTGTTCCCAGTATGATGATCTGTCTATTGTTCCCAGTATGAGGATCTGTCTATTGTTCCCAGTATGATGGTCTGTCTATTGTTCCCAGTATGATGATCTGTCTATTGTTCCCAGTGTGATGATCTGTCTATTGTTCCCAGTATGATGATTTGTCCATTGTTCCCAGTGTGGTGGTCTGTCTATTGTTCCTAGTGTGATGGTCTGTCTATTGTTTCCAGTGTGATGGTCTGTCTATTGTTCCCAGTATGATGGTCTGTCCATTGTTCCCAGTGTGATGGTCTGTCTATTGTTCCCGGTGTGATGGTCTGTCCATTGTTCCCAGTGTGAAGGTCTGTCTATTGTTCCCAGTGTGATGGTCTGTCTATTGTTCCCGGTGTGATGGTCTGTCTATTGTTCCCAGTGTGATGGTCTGTCTATTGTTCCCAGTATGATGGTCTGTCCATTGTTCCCAGTGTGATGGTCTGTCTATTGTTCCCGGTGTGATGGTCTGTCCATTGTTCCTAGTGTGATGGTCTGTTCATTGTTCCCAGTGTGACGGTCTTTTCATTGTTCTCAGTGTGATGGTCTGTCCATTGTTCTCAGTGTGATGGTCTGTCTATTGTTCCCAGTTTGATGATCTGTCTATTGTTCCCAGTGTGATGATCTGTCTATTGTTCCCAGTGTGATGATCTGTCTATTGTTCCCAGTGTGATGATCTGTCTATTGTTCCCAGTGTGATGGTCTGTCTATTGTTCCCAGTGTGATGGTCTGTCTATTGTTTCCAGTATGATGGTCTATCTATTGTTCCCAGTATGATGGTCTGTCTATTGTTCCCAGTGTGATGATCTGTCTATTGTTCCCAGTGTGATGGTCTGTCTATTGTTCCCAGTGTGATGGTCTGTCTATTGTTCCCAGTGTGATGGTCTGTCTATTGTTCCCAGTGTGATGGTCTGTCTATTGTTCCCAGTATGATGGTCTGTCCATTGTTCCCAGTATGATGGTCTGTCTATTGTTCCCAGTATGATGGTTTGTCTATTGTTCACAGTATGATGGTCTGTCCATTGTTCCCAGTATGATGGTCCGTCCATTGTTCCAGTGTGAATGTCTGTCCATTGTTCCCATTGTGATGGTCTGTCCATTGTTCCCATTGTGATGGTCTGTCTATTGTTTCCAGTGTGATGGTCTGTCTATTGTTCCCAATGTGATGGTCTGTCCATTGTTCTCAGTGTGATGGTCTGTCTATTGTTCCCAGTGTGATGGTCTGTCTATTGTTCCCAGTGTGATGGTCTGTCTATTGTTCCCAGTGTGATGGTCTGTCTAATGTTCCCAGTATGATGATCTGTCTATTGTTCCCAGTGTGATGGTCTGTCTATTGTTCCCAGTGTGATGGTCTGTCTATTGTTCACAGTGTGATGGTCTGTCTATTGTTCCCAGTGTGATGATCTGTCTATTGTTCCCAGTGTGATGGTCTGTCTATTGTTCCCAGTGTGATGGTCTGTCTATTGTTCCCAGTGTGATGGTCTGTCTATTGTTCCCAGTATGATGGTCTGTCCATTGTTCCCAGTATGATGGTCTGTCTATTGTTCCCAGTATGATGGTATGTCTATTGTTCCCAGTTTGATGGTCTGTCTATTGTTCCCAGTGTGATGGTATGTCTATTGTTCCCAGTATGATGGTCTGTCTATTGTTCCCAGTTTGATGGTATGTCTATTGTTCCCAGTGTGATGGTCTGTCTATTGTTCCCAGTTTGATGGCATGTCGATTGTTCCCAGTTTGATGGTCTGTCTATTGTTCCCAGTATGATGGTATGTCTATTGTTCCCAGTATGATGGTATGTCTATTGTTCCCAGTGTGATGGTCTGTCCATTGTTCCCAGTATGATGGTCTGTCTATTGTTCCCAGTGTGATGGTATATCTATTGTTCCCAGTGTGATGGTCTGTCTATTGTTCCCAGTGTGATGGTCTATCTATTGTTCCCAGTATGATGGTCAGTCTATTGTTCCCAGTGTGATGGTCTATCTATTGTTCCTAGTATGATGGTCTGTCTATTGTTCCCACTGTGATGGTCTGTCCATTGTTCCCAGTATGATGGTCTGTCTATTGTTCCCAATGTGATGGTCTGTCTATTGTTCCCAGTATGATGGTATATCTATTGTTCCCAGTGTGATGGTCTGTCTATTGTTCCCAGTATGATGGTATATCTATTGTTCCCAGTGTGATGGTCTGTCTATTGTTCCCAGTATGATGGTATATCTATTGTTCCCAGTGTGATGGTTTGTCCATTGTTCCCAGTGTATTGGTCTGTCCATTGTTCCCAGTATGATTGTCTGTCTATTGTTCCCAGTGTGATGGTCTGTCTATTGTTCCCAGTATGATGGTCTGTCTATTGTTCCCAGTATCATGGTCTGTCCATTGTTACCAGTATGATGGTCTGTCCATTGTCCCAAGTATGATGGTCTGTCTATTGTTCCCAGTTTGATTGTCTGTCTATTGTTCCCAGTGTGATGGTATATCTATTGTTCCCAGTGTGATGGTCTGTCTATTGTTCCCAGTGTGATGGTCTATCTATTGTTCCCAGTATGATGGTCAGTCTATTGTTCCCATGTGATGGTCTGTCTATTGTTCCCAGTGTGATGGTCTGGCTATTGTTCCCAGTGTAATTGTCTGTCCATTGTTCCCAGTATGATGGTCTGTCCATTGTTCAAAGTATGATGGTCTGTCTATTGTTCCCAGTATGATGGTCTGTCTATTGTTCCCAGTGTGATGGTCTGTCTATTGTTCCCAGTATGATGGTATATCTATTGTTCCCAGTATGATGGTCAGTCTATTGTTCCCAGTGTGATGGTCTGTCCATTGTTCCCAGTGTGATGGTCTGTCCATTGTTCCCAGTATGATGGTCTGTCTATTATTCCCAGTGTGATGGTCTGTCTATTGTTCCCAGTGTGATGGTCTGTCTATTGTTCCCAGTGTGATGGTCTGTCTATTGTTCCCACTGTGATGGTCTGTCTATTGTTCCCAGTATGATGGTATATCTATTGTTCCCAGTATGATTGTATATCTATTGTTCCCAGTGTGATGGTATATCTATTGTTCCCAGTATGATGGTATATCTATTGTTCCCAGTATGATGGTCTGTCTATTGTTCCCAGTATGATGGTATATCTATTGTTCCCAGTGTGATGGTCTATCTATTGTTCCCAGTATGATGGTATATCTATTGTTCCCAGTATGATGGTATGTCTATTGTTCCCAGTATGATGGTATGTCTATTGTTCCCAGTGTGATGGTCTGTCCATTGTTCCAAGTGTGATAGTCTTTCCATTGTTCCCAGTGTGATGGTCTGTCCATTGTTCCCAGTATGATGGTCTGTCTATTGTTCCCAGTGTGATAGTCTGTCCATTGTTCCCAGTGTAATGGTCTGTCTATTGTTCCCACTGTGATGGTCTGTCTATTGTTCCCAGTATGATGGTCTGTCTATTGTTCCCAGTATGATGGTATGTCTATTGTTCCCAGTGTGATGGTCTGTCCATTGTTCCCAGTGTGATGGTCTGTCTATTGTTCCCAGTATGATTGTATGTCTATTGTTCCCAGTATGATGGTATATCTATTGTTCCCAGTGTGATGATCTGTCTATTGTTCCCAGTATGATGGTCTGTCTATTGTTCCCAGTGTGATGGTCTGTCTATTGTTCCCAGTATGATGGTCTGTCTATTGTTCCCAGTGTGATGGTCTGTCTATTGTTCCCAGTATGATGGTATATCTATTGTTCCCAGTATGATGGTCAGTCTATTGTTCCCAGTGTGATGGTCTGTCCATTGTTCCCAGTGTGATGGTCTGTCCATTGTTCCCAGTATGATGGTCTGTCTATTATTCCCAGTGTGATGGTCTGTCTATTGTTCCCAGTGTGATGGTCTGTCTATTGTTCCCAGTGTGATGGTCTGTCTATTGTTCCCAGTGTGATGGTCTGTCTATTGCTCCCAGTATGATGGTATATCTATTGTTCCCAGTATGATGGTATATCTATTGTTCCCAGTGTGATGGTATATCTATTGTTCCCAGTATGATGGTATATCTATTGTTCCCAGTGTGATGGTATATCTATTGTTCCCAGTGTGATGGTCTATCTATTGTTCCCAGTATGATGGTATATCTATTGTTCCCAGTATGATGGTATGTCTATTGTTCCCAGTATGATGGTCTGTCCATTGTTCCCAGTATGATGGTCTGTCCATTGTTCCCAGTATGATGATATACCTATTGTTCCCAGTGTGATGGTCTGTCCATTGTTCCCAGTGTGATGATCTGTCTATTGTTCCCTGTATGATGGTCTGTCCATTGTTCCCAGTGTGATGATCTGTCTATTGTTCCCAGTGTGATGGTCTGTCCATTGTCCCCAGTGTGATGGTCTGTCTATTGTTCCCAGTGTGATGGTCTTTCCATTGTTCCCAGTGTGATGGTCTGTCCATTGTTCCCAGTATGATGGTATATCTATTGTTCCCAGTGTGATGATCTGTCTATTGTTCCTAGTATGATGGTCTGTCTATTGTTCCCAGTGTGATGGTCTGTCTATTGTTCCCAGTATGATGGTCTGTCTATTGTTCCCAGTGTGATGGTCTGTCTTTTGTTACCAGTGTGATGTTCTGTCCATTGTTCCCAGTATGATGGTCTGTCTATTGTTCCCATTGTGATGATCTGTCTATTGTTCCCAGTGTGATGGTCTGTCTATTGTTCCCAGTGTGATGGTCTGTCCATTGTTCCCAGTGTGATGGTCTGTCCATTGTTCCCAGTATGATGATCTGTCTATTGTTCCCATTGTGATGATCTGTCCATTGTTCCCAGTATGATGATATATCTATTGTTCCCAGTGTGATGGTCTGTCTATTGTTCCCAGTATGATGGTCTGTCCATTGTTCCCAGTATGATGATATATCTATTGTTCCCAGTGTGATGGTCTGTCTATTGTTCCCAGTATGATGGTCTGTCCATTGTTCCCAGTATGATGGTCTGTCCATTGTTCCCAGTATGATGATATATCTATTGTTCCCAGTGTGATGGTCTGTCCATTGTTCCCAGTGTGATGATCTGTCTATTGTTCCCTGTATGATGGTCTGTCCATTGTTCCCAGTGTGATGATCTATCTATTGTTCCCAGTGTGATGGTCTGTCTATTGTTCCCAGTATGATGGTCTGTCCATTGTTCCCAGTATGATGGTCTGTCCATTGTTCCCAGTATGATGATATATCTATTGTTCCCAGTGTGATGGTCTGTCCATTGTTCCCAGTGTGATGATCTGTCTATTGTTCCCTGTATGATGGTCTGTCCATTGTTCCCAGTGTGATGATCTGTCCATTGTTCCCAGTGTGATGGTCTGTCCATTGTTCCCAGTATGATGGTCTGTCTATTGTTCCCAGTGTGATGGTCTGTCTATTGTTCCCAGTGTGATGGTCTGTCTATTGTTCCCAGTATGATGGTATATCTATTGTTCCCAGTGTGATGGTCTGTCTATTGTTCCCAGTATGATGGTATATCTATTGTTCCCAGTCTGATGGTTTGTCCATTGTTCCCAGTGTATTGGTCTGTCCATTGTTCCCAGTATGATTGTCTGTCTATTGTTCCCAGTGTGATGGTCTGTCTATTGTTCGCAGTATGATGGTCTGTCTATTGTTCCCAGTATGATGGTCTGTCCATTGTTCCCAGCATGATGGTCTGTCCATTGTCCCAAGTATGATGGTCTGTCTATTGTTCCCAGTTTGATTGTCTGTCTATTGTTCCCAGTGTGATGGTATATCTATTGTTCCCAGTGTGATGGTCTGTCTATTGTTCCCAGTGTGATGGTCTATCTATTGTTCCCAGTATGATGGTCAGTCTATTGTTCCCATGTGATGGTCTGTCTATTGTTCCCAGTGTGATGGTCTGTCTATTGTTCCCAGTGTAATTGTCTGTCCATTGTTCCCAGTATGATGGTCTGTCCATTGTTCCCAGTATGATGGTATATCTATTGTTCCCAGTGTGATGGTCTGTCTATTGTTCCCAGTATGATGGTATATCTATTGTTCCCAGTATGATGGTCAGTCTATTGTTCCGAGTGTGATGGTCTGTCCATTGTTCCCAGTGTGATGGTCTGTCCATTGTTCCCAGTATGATGGTCTGTCTATTATTCCCAGTGTGATGGTCTGTCTATTGTTCCCAGTGTGATGGTCTGTCTATTGTTCTCAGTGTGATGGTTTGTCTATTGTTCCCACTGTGATGGTCTGTCTATTGTTCCCAGTATGATGGTATATCTATTGTTCCCAGTATGATGGTATGTCTATTGTTCCCAGTATGATGGTATGTCTATTGTTCCCAGTGTGATGGTCTGTCCATTGTTTCCAGTATGATGGTCTGTCTATTGTTCCCAGTATGATGGTATATCTATTGTTCCCAGTGTGATGGTCTGTCTATTGTTCCCAGTGTGATGGTCTATCTATTGTTCCCAGTATGATGGTCAGTCTATTGTTCCCAATGTGATGGTCTGTCCATTGTTCCAAGTGTGATAGTCTTTCCATTGTTCCCAGTGTAATGGTCTGTCTATTGTTCCCACTGTGATGGTCTGTCTATTGTTCCCAGTATGATGGTCTGTCTATTGTTCCCAGTATGATGGTATGTCTATTGTTCCCAGTGTGATGGTCTGTCCATTGTTCCCAGTGTGATGGTCTGTCTATTGTTCCCAGTATGATTGTATGTCTATTGTTCCCAGTATGATGGTATATCTATTGCTCCCAGTGTGATGATCTGTCTATTGTTCCCAGTATGATGGTCTGTCTATTGTTCCCAGTGTGATGGTCTGTCTATTGTTCCCAGTATGATGGTCTGTCTATTGTTCCCAGTGTGATGGTCTGTCTATTGTTCCCAGTGTGATGATCTGTCTATTGTTCCCAGTGTGATGGTCTGTCTATTATTCCCAGTGTGATGGTCTGTCCATTGTTCCCAGTGTGATGGTCTGTCCATTGTTCCCAGTATGATGATCTGTCTATTGTTCCCATTGTGATGATCTGTCCATTGTTCCCAGTATGATGATGTATCTATTGTTCCCAGTGTGATGGTCTGTCTATTGTTCCCCGTATGATGGTCTGTCCATTGTTCCCCGTATGATGGTCTGTCCATTGTTCCCAGTATGATGGTCTGTCTATTGTTCCCCGTATGATGGTCTGTCCATTGTTCCCAGTATGATGGTCTGTCCATTGTTCCCAGTATGATGATATACCTATTGTTCCCAGTGTGATGGTCTGTCTATTGTTCCCCGTATGATGGTCTGTCTATTGTTCCCATTGTGATGATCTGTCCATTGTTCCCAGTATGATGATATATCTATTGTTCCCAGTGTGATGGTCTGTCTATTGTTCCCCGTATGATGGTCTGTCCATTGTTCCCCGTATGATGGTCTGTCCATTGTTCCCAGTATGATGGTCTGTCCATTGTTCCCAGTATGATGATCTGTCCATTGTTCCCAGTGTGATGATATATCTATTGTTCCCAGTGTGATGGTCTGTCTATTGTTCCCAGTATGATGGTCTGTCCATTGTTCCCAGTATGATGGTCTGTCCATTGTTCCCAGTATGATGATATACCTATTGTTCCCAGTGTGATGGTCTGTCCATTGTTCCCAGTGTGATGATCTGTCTATTGTTCCCTGTATGATGGTCTGTCCATTGTTCCCAGTGTGATGATCTGTCTATTGTTCCCAGTGTGATGGTCTGTCCATTGTCCCCAGTGTGATGGTCTGTCTATTGTTCCCAGTGTGATGGTCTGTCCATTGTTCCCAGTGTGATGGTCTGTCTATTGTTCCCAGTATGATGGTCTGTCTATTGTTCCCAGTATTATGGTATATCTATTGTTCCCAGTGTGATGATCTGTCTATTGTTCCTAGTATGATGGTCTGTCTATTGTTCCCAGTGTGATGGTCTGTCTATTGTTCCCAGTATGATGGTCTGTCTATTGTTCCCAGTGTGATGGTCTGTCTATTGTTCCCAGTGTGATGTTCTGTCCATTGTTCCCAGTATGATGGTCTGTCTATTGTTCCCATTGTGATGATCTGTCTATTGTTCCCAGTGTGATGGTCTGTCTATTGTTCCCAGTGTGATGGTCTGTCCATTGTTCCCAGTGTGATGGTCTGTCCATTGTTCCCAGTATGATGATCTGTCTATTGTTCCCATTGTGATGATCTGTCCATTGTTCCCAGTATGATGATATATCTATTGTTCCCAGTGTGATGGTCTGTCTATTGTTCCCAGTATGATGGTCTGTCCATTGTTCCCAGTATGATGATATATCTATTGTTCCCAGTGTGATGGTCTGTCTATTGTTCCCAGTATGATGGTCTGTCCATTGTTCCCAGTATGATGATATATCTATTGTTCCCAGTGTGATGGTCTGTCCATTGTTCCCAGTGTGATGATCTGTCTATTGTTCCCTGTATGATGGTCTGTCCATTGTTCCCAGTGTGATGATCTGTCTATTGTTCCCAGTGTGATGGTCTGTCCATTGTCCCCAGTGTGATGGTCTGTCTATTGTTCCCAGTATGATGGTCTGTCCATTGTTCCCAGTGTGATGGTCTGTCTATTGTTCCTAGTGTAATGGTCTGTCCATTGTCCCCAGTGTGATGGTCTGTCTATTGTTCCCTGTATGATGGTCTGTCTATTGTTCCCTGTATGATGGTCTGTCCATTGTCCCCAGTGTGATGGTCTGTCTATTGTTCCCTGTATGATGGTCTCTCCATTGTTCCCATTGTGATGATCTGTCTATTGTTCCCTGTATGATGGTCTGTCCATTGTTCCCAGTGTGATGATCTGTCTATTGTTCCCTGTATGATGGTCTGTCCATTGTTCCCAGTGTAATGGTCTGTCTATTGTTCCCAGTATGATGGTATATCTATTGTTCCCAGTGTGATGGTCTGTCTATTGTTCCCTGTATGATGGTCTATCCATTGTTCTCAGTGTGATGGTCTGTCTATTGTTCCAAATATGATGGTCTGTCTATTGTTCCCAGTGTGATGGTCTGTCCAGTGTTCCCAGTGTGATGGTCTGTCTATTGTTCCCAGTGTGATGGTCTGTCCATTGTTCCCAGTGTGATGGTCTGTCTATTGTTCCCATTGTGATATCTGTCCATTGTTCCCAGTGTGATGGTCTGTCCATTGTTCCCAGTGTGGTGGTCTGTCCATTGTTCCCAGTGTGGTGGTCTGTCCATTGTTCCCAGTGTGATGGTCTGTCTATTATTCCCAGTGTGATGGTCTGTCTATTGTTCCCACTGTGATGGTCTGTCTATTGTTCCCAGTGGATGGTCTGTCCATTGTTCCCAGTGTGATGGTCTGTCTATTGTTCCCAGTGTGATATCTGTCCATTGTTCCCAGTGTGATGGTCTGTCTATTGTTCCCAGTGTGATGGTCTGTCTATTGTTCCCAGTGTGATGGTCTGTCTATTGTTCCCAGTGTGATGATCTGTCTATTGTTCCCAGTGTGATGGTCTGTCTATTGTTCCCAGTGTGATGGTCTGTCTATTGTTCCCAGTGTGATGGTCTGTCTATTGTTCCCAGTGTGATGGACTGTCCATTGTTCCCAGTGTGATGGTCTGTCTATTGTTCCCAGTGTGATGGTCTGTCTATTGTTCCCAGTGTGATGATCTGTCCATTGTTCCCAGTGTGATGGTCTGTCTATTGTTCCCAGTGTGATGGTCTGTCTATTGTTCCCAGTGTGATGGTCTGTCCATTGTTCCCAGTGTGATGGTCTGTCTATTGTTCCCAGTGTGATGATCTGTCTATTGTTCCCAGTGTGATGGTCTGTCTATTGTTCCCAGTGTGATGATCTGTCTATTGTTCCCAGTGTGATGGTCTGTCTATTGTTCCCAGTGTGATGGTCTGTCCATTGTTCCCAGTGTGATGGTCTGTCTATTGTTCCCAGTGTGATGATCTGTCTATTGTTCCCAGTGTAATGATCTGTCTATTGTTCCCAGTGTGATGATCTGTCTATTGTTCCCAGTGTGATAGTCTGTCTATTGTTCCCAGTGTGATGGTCTGTCCATTGTTCCCAGTGTGATGGTCTGTCTATTGTTCCCAGTGTGATGGTCTGTCCATTGTTCCCAGTGTGATGGTCTGTCTATTGTTCCCAGTGTGATGATCTGTCTATTGTTCCCAGTATGATGGTCTGTCTATTGTTCCCTGTGTGATGGTCTGTCCATTGTTCCCAGTGTGATGGTCTGTCTATTGTTCCCAGTATGATGGTCTGTCTATTATTGTTCCCAGTGTGATGGTCTGTCTATTGTTCCCAGTATGATGGTCTGTCTATTACTGTTCCCAGTGTGATGGTCTGTCCATTGTTCCCAGTATGATGGTCCGTCTATTGTTCCCAGTGTGATGGTCTGTCCATTGTTCCCAGTGTGATGGTCTGTCTATTGTTCCCAGTGTGATGGTCTGTCTATTGTTCCCAGTATGATGGTCTGTCCATTGTTCCCAGTGTGATGATCTGTCTATTGTTCCCAGTGTAATGGTCTGTCCATTGTTCCCAGTGTGATGGTCTGTCCATTGTTTCCAGTATGATGGCCTGTCTATTGTTCCCAGTGTGAAGGTCTGTCTATTGTTCCCAGTATGATGATATGTCTATTATTCCCGATGTGATGGTCTGTTTATTGTTCACAGTATGATGGTCTGTCCATTGTTCCAAGTGTGATGATATGTCCATTGTTCCCAGTGTGATGATCTGTCTATTGTTCCCAGTATGATGGTCTGTCCATTGTTCCCAGTATGATGGTCTGTCCATTGTTTCCAGTGTGATGGTCTGTCTATTGTTCCCAGTGTGATGGTCTGTTTATTGTTTCCGATGTGATGGTTTGTCTATTGTTTCCAGTATGATGGTCTGTCTATTATTCCCAGTGTGATTGTCTGTCTATTGTCCCCAGTGTGATGGTCTGTCTATTGTTCCCAGTGTGATGGTAAGTATATTGTTCCCAGTGTGATGGTCTGTCCATTGTTCCCAGTGTGATTGGCTGTCCATTGTTCCCAGTGTGATGGTCTGTCTTTTGTTCCCAGTATGATGGTTTGTCTATTATTCCCAGTGTGATGGTCTGTCCATTGTTCCCAGTGTGACGGTCTGTCTATTGTTCCCAGTGTGATGGTCTGTCTATTGGTTCCAGTGTGACGGTCTGTCCATTGTTCCCAGTGTGACGGTCTGTCTATTGTTCCCAGTGTGATGGTCTGTCTATTGTTCCCAGTGTGATTGTCTGTCCATTGTTCCCTGTGTGAAGGTCTGTCCATTGTTCCCAGTATGATGATCTATCTATTGTTCCCAGTATGATGGTCTGTCTATTGTTCTCAATCTGACGGTATGTCTTTTGTTCCCAGTGTGATTGGCTGTCCATTGTTCCCAGTGTGATGGTCTGTCTATTGTTCCCAGTATGATGGTCTATCCATTGTTCTCAGTGTGATGGTCTGTCTATTGTTCCCAGTGTGAATGTTTGTCTATTGTTCCCGATGTAATGGTCTACATTGTTCCCAGTGTGATGGTCTGTCTATTGTTCCCAGTGTAATGGTCTCCATTTTTCCTAGTGTGATGCTCTGTCTATTGTTCCCAGTGTGATAGTCTGTCCATTGTTCCCATGTGATGGTCTGTCTATTGTTCCCAGTGTGATAGTCTGTCCATTGTTCCCAGTATGATGGTCTGTTTATTGTTCTCAGTGTGATGGTCTGTTTATTGTTCCCAATGAGACGTTCTGTCCATTATTCCCAGTGTGATGGTCTGTTTATTGTTCCCTGTGAGATGGTCTGTCTATTGTTCCCAGTGTGAAGGTCTGTCTATTATTCCCGATGTGATGGTCTGTTTATTGTACCAGTATGATGGTCTGTCCATTGTTCCAAGTGTGATGGTATCTTTATTGTTCCCAATGTGACGGTCTGTCCATTGTTCCTTATGTGACGGTCTGTCCATTGATCCCAGTGTGATGGTCTGTTTATTGTTCCCAGTGTGATGATCTGTCCAGTGTTCCCAGTGTGATGATCTGTCTATTGTTCTCAGTATGATGGTCTGTCCATTGTTCCCAGTATGATGGTCTGTCTATTGTTCCCAGTACGATGGCCTGTCTATTGTTCCCAGTGTGATGGTCTGTCCATTGTTTCCAGTATGATGGCCTGTCTATTGTTCCCAGTGTGAAGGTCTGTCTATTATTCCCGATGTGATGGTCTGTTTATTGTTCACAGTATGATGGTCTGTCCATTGTTCCAAGTGTGATGATATGTCCATTGTTCCCAGTGTGATGATCTGTCTATTGTTCCCAGTATGATGGTCTGTCCATTGTTCCCAGTATGATGGTCTGTCCATTGTTTCCAGTGTGATGGTCTGTCTATTGTTCCCAGTGTGATGGTCTGTTTATTGTTCCCGATGTGATGGTTTGTCTATTGTTTCCAGTGTGATGGTCTGTCTATTGTTCCCAGTGTGATTGTCTGTCTATTTTCCCCAGTGTGATGGTCTGTCTATTGTTCCCGATGTGACGGTCTGTCCATTGTTCCCAGTTTGATGGTCTGTCTATTGTTCCCATTGTGATGGTCTGTCTATAGTTCCCAGTATGATGGTCTGTCTATTGTTCCCAGTGTGATGGTAAGTATATTGTTCCCAGTGTGATGGTCTGTCCATTGTTCCCAGTTTGATTGGCTGTCCATTGTTCCCAGTGTGATGGTCTGTCTTTTGTTCCCAGTATGATGGTTTGTCTATTATTCCCAGTGTGATGGTCTGTCCATTTTTCCCAGTGTGACGGTCTGTCTATTGTTCCCAGTGTGATGGTCTGTCTATTGTTTCCAGTGTGACGGTCTGTCCATTGTTCCCAGTGTGACGGTCTGTCTATTGTTCCCAGTGTGATAGTCTGTCTATTGTTCCCAGTGTGATGGTAAGTATATTGTTCCCAGTGTGATGGTCTGTCTATTGTTCCCAGTGTGATGGTAAGTATATTGTTCCCAGTGTGATGGTCTGTCTATTGTTCCAAGTTTGATGGTAAGTATATTGTTCCCAATATGATGGTCTGTCTATTGTTCCCAGTGTGGTAGTCTGTCTATTGTTCCCAATCTGACGGTCTGTCTATTGTTCCCAGTGTGATTGGCTGTCCATTGTTCCCTGTGTGAAGGTCTGTCCATTGTTCCCAGTATGATGATCTATCTATTGTTCCCAGTATGATGGTCTGTCTATTGTTCTCAATCGGACGGTCTGTCTTTTGTTCCCAGTGTGATTGGCTGTCCATTGTTCCCAGTGTGATGGTCTGTCTATTGTTCCCAGTATGATGGTCTATCCATTGTTCTCAGTGTGATGGTCTGTCTATTGTTCCCAGTGTGAAGGTTTGTCTATTGTTCCCGATGTAATGGTCTACATTGTTCCCAGTGTGATGGTCTGTCTATTGTTCCCAGTGTAATGGTCTCCATTTTTCCTAGTGTGATGCTCTGTCTATTGTTCCCAGTGTGATAGTCTGTCCATTGTTCCCATGTGATGGTCTGTCTATTGTTCCCAGTGTGATAGTCTGTCCATTGTTCCCAGTATGATGGTCTGTTTATTGTTCTCAGTGTGATGGTCTGTTTATTGTTCCAATGAGACGTTCTGTCCATTGTTCCCAGTGTGATGGTCTGTTTATTGTTCCCTGTGAGATGGTCTGTCTATTGTTCCCAGTGTGAAGGTCTGTCTATTATTCCCGATGTGATGGTCTGTTTATTGTACCAGTATGATGGTCTGTCCATTGTTCCAAGTGTGATGGTATCTTTATTGTTCCCAATGTGACGGTCTGTCCATTGTTCCTAATGTGACGGTCTGTCCATTGTTCCCAGTGTGATGGTCTGTTTATTGTTCCCAGTGTGATGATCTGTCCAGTGTTCCCAGTGTGATGATCTGTCTATTGTTCTCAGTATGATGGTCTGTCCATTGTTCCCAGTATGATGGTCTGTCTATTGTTCCCAGTACGATGGCCTGTCTATTGTTCCCAGTGTGATGGTCTGTCCATTGTTTCCAGTATGATGGCCTGTCTATTGTTCCCAGTGTGATGGTCTGTCTATTGTTTCCAGTATGATGGTCTGTCTATTATTCCCGATGTGATGGTCTGTTTATTGTTCCCAGTATGATGGTCTGTCCATTGTTCACAGTATGATGGTCTGTCCATTGTTCCCAGTGTGATGGTCTGTCTATTGTTCCCAGTGTGATGGTCTGTTTATTGTTCCCGATGTGATGGTTTGTCTATTGTTTCCAGTGTGATGGTCTGTCTATTGTTCCCAGTGTGATGGTCTGTCTATTGTCCCCAGTGTGATGGTCTGTCTTTTGCTCCCGATGTGACGGTCTGTCGATTGTTCCCAGTTTGATGGTCTGTCTATTGTTCCCATTGTGATGGTCTGTCTATAGTTCCCAGTATGATGGTCTGTCTATTGTTCCCAGTGTGATGGTAAGTATATTGTTCCCAGTGTGATGGTCTGTCCATTGTTCCCAGTGTGATGGTCTGTCCATTGTTCCCAGTGTGATGGTCTGTCTTTTGTTCCCAGTATGATGGTTTGTCTATTATTCCCAGTGTGATGGTCTGTCCATTGTTCCCAGTGTGACGGTCTGTCTATTGTTCCCAGTGTGATGGTCTGTCTATTGTTTCCAGTGTGACGGTCTGTCCATTGTTCCCAGTGTGACGGTCTGTCTATTGTTCCCAGTGTGATGGTCTGTCTATTGTTTCCAGTGTGATGGTAAGTATATTGTTCCCAGTGTGATGGTCTGTCTATTGTTCCCAGTGTGATGGTAAGTATATTGTTTCCAGTGTGATGGTCTGTCCATTGTTCCCAGTGTGATGGTAAGTATATTGTTCCCAGTGTGATGGTCTGTCCATTGTTCCCAGTGTGATGGTAAGTATATTGTTCCCAGTGTGATGGTCTGTCCATTGTTCCCAGTGTCATTGGCTGTCCGTTGTTCCCAGTGTGATGGTCTGTCTATTGTTCCCAGTGTGATGGTCTGTCTATTGTTCCCAGTGTGATGGTCTGTCTATTGTTCCAAGTATGATTGTGTGTCCATTGTTCCCAGTATGATGGTCTGTCTATTGTTCCCAGTATGATGGTCTGTCTATTGTTCCCAGTATGATGGTCTGTCTATTGTTCCCAGTATGATGGTCTGTCCATTGTTCCCAGTGTGACGGTTTGTCTATTGTTCCCAGTATGATGATCTGTCTATTGTTCCCAGTATGATGGTCTGTCTATTGTTCCCAGTGTGATAGTCTGTCTATTGTTCCCGGTGTGATGGTCTGTCCATTGTTCCCAGTGTGATGGTCTGTCTATTGTTCCCAGTATGATGGTCTGTCTATTGTTCCCAGTGTGATGGTCTGTCTATTGTTCCCAGTGTGATGGTTTGTCTATTGTTCCCAGTGTGATGGTGTGTCTATTGTTCCCAGTATGATGGTGTGTCTATTGTTCCTAGTGTGATTGTCTGTCCATTGTTCCCAGTATGATGGTCTGTCTATTGTTCCCAGTGTGATGATCTGTCTACTGTTCCCAGTGTGATGGTCTGTCTATTGTTCCCAGTGTGATGGTCTGTCTATTGTCCCCAGTGTGATGATCTGTCTATTGTTCCTTGTATGATGGTCTGTCTATTGTTCCCAGTGTGATAGTCTGTCCATTGTTCCCAGTGTGATGTATGATGGTCTGTCTATTGTTCCCAGTGTGATGGTCTGTCTATTGTTCCCAGTGTGATGGTCTGTCTATTGTTCCAAGTGTGGTGGTCTGTCTATTGTTCCTAGTGTGATGGTCTGTCTATTGTTCTCAGTGTGAGGGTCTGTCTAATGTTCCCAGTGTGATGATCTGTCTATTGTTCCCAGTGTGATGATCTGTCTATTGTTCCCAGTGTGATGCACTGTTAATTGTTCCCAGTGTGATGGTCTGTCTATTGTTCCCAGTGTGATGGTCTGTCCATTGTTCCCAATGTGATGGACTGTCCATTGTTCCCAGTGTGATGGTCTGTCTATTGTTCCCAGTGTGATGGTCTGTCTATTGTTCCCAGTGTGATGGTCTGTCTATTGTTCCCAGTGTGATGGTCTGTCTATTGTTCCCATTGTGATGGTCTGTCTATTGTTCCCAGTGTGATGGTCTGTCCATTGTTTCCAGTATGATGGCCTGTCTATTGTTCCCAGTGTGAAGGTCTGTCTATTATTCCCGATGTGATGGTCTGTTTATTGTTCCCAGTATGATGGTCTGTCTATTGTTCCAAGTGTGATGGTATCTTTATTGTTCCCAATATGACGGTCTGTCCATTGTTCCCAATGTGACGGTCTGTCCATTGTTCCCAGTGTGATGGTCTGTTTATTGTTTCCGATGTGATGGTCTGTTTATTGTTCCCGATGTGATGATCTGTCTATTGTTCTCAGTGTGATGATATGTCCATTGTTCCCAGTGTGATAATCTGTCTATTGTTCCCAGTATGATGGTGTGTCCATTGTTCCCCGTATGATGGTCTGTCCATTGTTTCCAGTGTGATGGTCTGTCTATTGTTCCCAGTGTGATGGTCTGTTTATTGTTCCCGATGTGATGGTTTGTCTATTGTTCCCAGTGTGATGATCTGTCTATTGTTCCCAGTGTGATTGTCTGTCTATTGTTCCCAGTGTGATGGTCTGTCTATTGTTCCCGATGTGACGGTCTGTCCATTGTTCCCAGTTTGATGGTCTGTCTATTGTTCCCAGTGTGATGGTCTGTCTATAGTTCCCAGTATGATGGTCTGTCTATTGTTCCCAGTGTGATGGTAAATATATTGTTCCCAGTGTGATGGTCTGTCCATTGTTCCCAGTGTGATTGGCTGTCCATTGTTCCCAGTGTGATGGTCTGTCTTTTGTTCCCAGTATGATGGTTTGTCTATTATTCCCAGTGTGATGGTCTGTCCATTCTTCCCAGTGTGACGGTCTGTCTATTGATCCCAGTGTGATGGTCTGTCTATTGTTCCCAGTGTGACGGTCTGTCCATTGTTCCCAGTGTGACGGTCTGTCTATTGTTCACAGTGTGATGGTCTGTCTATTGTTCCCAGTGTGATGGTAAGTATATTGTTCCCAGTGTGATGGTCTGTCTATTGTTCCCAGTGTGATTGTAAGTATATTGTCCCAGTGTGATGGTCTGTCTATTGTTCCAAGTGTGATGGTAAGTATATTGTTCCCAGTATGATGGTCTGTCTATTGTTCCCAGTGTGATGGTAAGTATATTGTTCCCAGTGTGATGGTCTGTCCATTGTTCCCAGTGTGATTGGCTGTCCGTTGTTCCCAGTGTGATGGTCTGTCTAATGTTCCCAGTGTGATGGTCTGTCTATTGTTCCCAGTGTTATGATCTGTCTATTGTTCCCAGTATGATGATCTGTCTATTGTTCCCAGTGTGATGGTCTGTCTATTGTTCCCAGTATGATGGTGTGTCTATTGTTCGCAGTGTGATGGTCTGTCCATTGTTCCCAGTATGATGGTCTGTCTATTGTTCCCAGTGTGATGATCTGTCTATTGTTCCCAGTATGATGGTCTGTCTATTGTTCCAAGTTTGATGGTCTGTCTATTGTTCCCAGTGTGATGGTCTGTCCATTGTTCCCAGTGTGATTGGCTGTCCGTTGTTCCCAGTGTGATGGTCTGTCTAATGTTCCCAGTGTGATGGTCTGTCTATTGTTCCCAGTGTTATGATCTGTCTATTGTTCCCAGTATGATGATCTGTCTATTGTTCCCTGTGTGATGGTCTGTCTATTGTTCCCAGTGTGATGATCTGTCTATTGTTCCCAGTATGATGGTCTGTCTATTGTTCCAAGTTTGATGGTCTGTCTATTGTTCCCAGTGAGATGGTCTGTCCATTGTTCCCAGTGTGATGATCTGTCCATTGTTCCCAGTATGATGGTCTGTCCATTGTTCCCAGTGTGATGGTCTGTCCATTGTTCCCAGTATGTTGGTCTGTCTATTGTTCCCAGTGTGATGGTCTGTCTGTTGTTCCCAGTGTAATGGTCTGTCCATTGTTTCCAGTGTGATGGTCTGTCTATTGTTCCCAGTATGATGGTCTGTCTATTGTTCCCAGTATGATGGTCTGTCCATTGTTCCCAGTGTGACGGTTTGTCTATTGTTCCCAGTATGATGATCTGTCTATTGTTCCCAGTATGATGGTCTGTCTATTGTTCCCAGTGTGATGGTCTGTCTATTGTTCCCAGTGTGATGGTCTGTCTATTGTTCCCAGTATGATGGTGTGTCCATTGTTCCCAGTATGATGGTCTGTCTATTGTTCCCAGTATGATGGTCTGTCTATTGTTCCCAGTATGATGGTCTGTCTATTGTTCCCAGTGTGATAGTCTGTCTATTGTTCCCAGTGTGATGGTAAGTATATTGTTCCCAGTGTGATGGTCTGTCTATTGTTCCCAGTGTGATGGTAAGTATATTGTTCCCAGTGTGATGGTCTGTCTATTGTTCCAAGTGTGATGGTAAGTATATTGTTCCCAGTATGATGGTCTGTCTATTGTTCCCAGTGTGGTAGTCTGTCTATTGTTCCCAATCTGACGGTCTGTCTATTGTTCCCAGTGTGATTGGCTGTCCATTGTTCCCAGTGTGATGGTCTGTCTATTGTTCCCAGTATGATGGTCTATCCATTGTTCTCAGTGTGATGGTCTGTCTATTGTTCCCAGTGTGAAGGTTTGTCTATTGTTCCCGATGTAATGGTCTACATTGTTCCCAGTGTGATGGTCTGTCTATTGTTCCCAGTGTAATGGTCTCCATTTTTCCTAGTGTGATGCTCTGTCTATTGTTCCCAGTGTGATAGTCTGTCCATTGTTCCCATGTGATGGTCTGTCTATTGTTCCCAGTGTGATAGTCTGTCCATTGTTCCCAGTATGATGGTCTGTTTATTGTTCTCAGTGTGATGGTCTGTTTATTGTTCCAATGAGACGTTCTGTCCATTGTTCCCAGTGTGATGGTCTGTTTATTGTTCCCTGTGAGATGGTCTGTCTATTGTTCCCAGTGTGAAGGTCTGTCTATTATTCCCGATGTGATGGTCTGTTTATTGTACCAGTATGATGGTCTGTCTATTGTTCCCAGTGTAATGGTCTCCATTTTTCCTAGTGTGATGCTCTGTCTATTGTTCCCAGTGTGATAGTCTGTCCATTGTTCCCATGTGATGGTCTGTCTATTGTTCCCAGTGTGATAGTCTGTCCATTGTTCCCAGTATGATGGTCTGTTTATTGTTCCCAATGTGACGGTCTGTCCATTGTTCCTAATGTGACGGTCTGTCCATTGTTCCCAGTGTGATGGTCTGTTTATTGTTCCCAGTGTGATGATCTGTCCAGTGTTCCCAGTGTGATGATCTGTCTATTGTTCTCAGTATGATGGTCTGTCCATTGTTCCCAGTATGATGGTCTGTCTATTGTTCCCAGTACGATGGCCTGTCTATTGTTCCCAGTGTGATGGTCTGTCCATTGTTTCCAGTATGATGGCCTGTCTATTGTTCCCAGTGTGATGGTCTGTCCATTGTTTCCAGTATGATGGTCTGTCTATTATTCCCGATGTGATGGTCTGTTTATTGTTCCCAGTATGATGGTCTGTCCATTGTTCACAGTATGATGGTCTGTCCATTGTTCCCAGTGTGATGGTCTGTCTATTGTTCCCAGTATGATGGTCTATCCATTGTTCTCAGTGTGATGGTCTGTCTATTGTTCCCAGTGTGAAGGTTTGTCTATTGTTCCCGATGTAATGGTCTACATTGTTCCCAGTGTGATGGTCTGTCTATTGTTCCCAGTGTAATGGTCTCCATTTTTCCTAGTGTGATGCTCTGTCTATTGTTCCCAGTGTGATAGTCTGTCCATTGTTCCCATGTGATGGTCTGTCTATTGTTCCCAGTGTGATAGTCTGTCCATTGTTCCCAATATGATGGTCTGTTTATTGTTCTCAGTGTGATGGTCTGTTTATTGTTCCAATGAGACGTTCTGTCCATTGTTCCCAGTGTGATGGTCTGTTTATTGTTCCCTGTGAGATGGTCTGTCTATTGTTCCCAGTGTGAAGGTCTGTCTATTATTCCCGATGTGATGGTCTGTTTATTGTACCAGTATGATGGTCTGTCCATTGTTCCAAGTGTGATGGGATCTTTATTGTTCCCAATGTGACGGTCTGTCCATTGTTCCTAATGTGACGGTCTGTCCATTGTTCCCAGTGTGATGGTCTGTTTATTGTTTCCAGTGTGATGATCTGTCCAGTGTTCCCAGTGTGATGATCTGTCTATTGTTCTCAGTATGATGGTCTGTCCATTGTTCCCAGTATGATGGTCTGTCTATTGTTCCCAGTACGATGGCCTGTCTATTGTTCCCAGTGTGATGGTCTGTCCATTGTTTCCAGTATGATGGCCTGTCTATTGTTCCCAGTGTGATGGTCTGTCCATTGTTTCCAGTATGATGGTCTGTCTATTATTCCCGATGTGATGGTCTGTTTATTGTTCCCAGTATGATGGTCTGTCCATTGTTCACAGTATGATGGTCTGTCCATTGTTCCCAGTGTGATGGTCTGTCTATTGTTCCCAGTGTGATGGTCTGTTTATTGTTCCCGATGTGATGGTTTGTCTATTGTTTCCAGTGTGATGGTCTGTCTATTGTTCCCAGTGTGATGGTCTGTCTATTGTCCCCAGTGTGATGGTCTGTCTATTGTTCCCGATGTGACGGTCTGTCCATTGTTCCCAGTTTGATGGTCTGTCTATTGTTCCCAGTGTGATGGTCTGTCTATAGTTCCCAGTATGATGGTCTGTCTATTGTTCCCAGTGTGATGGTAAATATATTGTTCCCAGTGTGATGGTCTGTCCATTGTTCCCAGTGTGATTGGCTGTCCATTGTTCCCAGTGTGATGGTCTGTCTTTTGTTCCCAGTATGATGGTTTGTCTATTATTCCCAGTGTGATGGTCTGTCCATTCTTCCCAGTGTGACGGTCTGTCTATTGATCCCAGTGTGATGGTCTGTCTATTGTTCCCAGTGTGACGGTCTGTCCATTGTTCCCAGTGTGACGGTCTGTCTATTGTTCACAGTGTGATGGTCTGTCTATTGTTCCCAGTGTGATGGTAAGTATATTGTTCCCAGTGTGATGGTCTGTCTATTGTTCCCAGTGTGATGGTAAGTATATTGTCCCAGTGTGATGGTCTGTCTATTGTTCCAAGTGTGATGGTAAGTATATTGTTCCCAGTATGATGGTCTGTCTATTGTTCCCAGTGTGATGGTAAGTATATTGTTCCCAGTGTGATGGTCTGTCCATTGTTCCCAGTGTGATTGGCTGTCCGTTGTTCCCAGTGTGATGGTCTGTCTAATGTTCCCAGTGTGATGGTCTGTCTATTGTTCCCAGTGTTATGATCTGTCTATTGTTCCCAGTATGATGATCTGTCTATTGTTCCCAGTGTGATGGTCTGTCTATTGTTCCCAGTATGATGGTGTGTCTATTGTTCGCAGTGGGATGGTCTGTCCATTGTTCCCAGTATGATGGTCTGTCTATTGTTCCCAGTGTGATGATCTGTCTATTGTTCCCAGTATGATGGTCTGTCTATTGTTCCAAGTTTGATGGTCTGTCCGTTGTTCCCAGTGTGATGGTCTGTCTAATGTTCCCAGTGTGATGGTCTGTCTATTGTTCCCAGTGTTATGATCTGTCTATTGTTCCCAGTATGATGATCTGTCTATTGTTCCCAGTGTGATGGTCTGTCTATTGTTCCCAGTATGATGGTGTGTCTATTGTTCGCAGTGTGATGGTCTGTCCATTGTTCCCAGTATGATGGTCTGTCTATTGTTCCCAGTGTGATGATCTGTCTATTGTTCCCAGTATGATGGTCTGTCTATTGTTCCAAGTTTGATGGTCTGTCTATTGTTCCCAGTGTGATGATCTGTCTACTGTTCCCAGTGTGATGGTCTGTCTATTGTTCCCAGTGTGATGGTCTGTCTATTGTCCCCAGTGTGATGATCTGTCTATTGTTCCTTGTATGATGGTCTGTCTATTGTTCCCAGTGTGATAGTCTCTCCATTGTTCCCAGTGTGATGTATGATGGTCTGTCTATTGTTCCCAGTGTGATGGTCTGTCTATTGTTCCCAGTGTGATGGTCTGTCCATTGTTCCCAGTGTGATTGGCTGTCCGTTGTTCCCAGTGTGATGGTCTGTCTAATGTTCCCAGTGTGATGGTCTGTCCATTGTTCCCAGTGTTATGATCTGTCTATTGTTCCCAGTATGATGATCTGTCTATTGTTCCCTGTGTGATGGTCTGTCTATTGTTCCCAGTGTGATGATCTGTCTATTGTTCCCAGTATGATGGTCTGTCTATTGTTCCAAGTTTGATGGTCTGTCTATTGTTCCCAGTGAGATGGTCTGTCCATTGTTCCCAGTGTGATGATCTGTCCATTGTTCCCAGTATGATGGTCTGTCCATTGTTCCCAGTGTGATGGTCTGTCCATTGTTCCCAGTATGTTGGTCTGTCTATTGTTCCCAGTGTGATGGTCTGTCTGTTGTTCCCAGTGTAATGGTCTGTCCATTGTTTCCAGTGTGATGGTCTGTCTATTGTTCCCAGTATGATGGTCTGTCTATAGTTCCCAGTATGATGGTCTGTCTATTGTTCCCAGTATGATGGTCTGTCTATTGTTCCCAGTATGATGGTCTGTCCATTGTTCCCAGTGTGACGGTTTGTCTATTGTTCCCAGTATGATGATCTGTCTATTGTTCCCAGTATGATGGTCTGTCTATTGTTCCCAGTGTGATGGTCTGTCTATTGTTCCCAGTGTGATGGTCTGTCTATTGTTCCCAGTATGATGGTGTGTCCATTGTTCCCAGTATGATGGTCTGTCTATTGTTCCCAGTATGATGGTCTGTCTATTGTTCCCAGTATGATGGTCTGTCTATTGTTCCCAGTATGATGGTCTGTCCATTGTTCCCAGTGTGACGGTTTGTCTATTGTTCCCAGTATGATGATCTGTCTATTGTTCCCAGTATGATGGTCTGTCTATTGTTCCCAGTGTGATAGTCTGTCTATTGTTCCCGGTGTGATGGTCTGTCCATTGTTCCCAGTGTGATGGTCTGTCTATTGTTCCCAGTATGATGGTCTGTCTATTGTTCCCAGTGTGATGATCTGTCTTTTGTTCCCAGTGTGATGGTTTGTCTATTGTTCCCAGTGTGATGGTGTGTCTATTGTTCCCAGTATGATGGTGTGTCTATTGTTCCTAGTGTGATGGTCTGTCCATTGTTCCCAGTATGATGGTCTGTCTATTGTTCCCAGTGTAATGATCTGTCTACTGTTCCCAGTGTGATGGTCTGTCTATTGTTCCCAGTGTGATGGTCTGTCTATTGTCCCCAGTGTGATGATCTGTCTATTGTTCCTTGTATGATGGTCTGTCTATTGTTCCCAGTGTGATAGTCTGTCCATTGTTCCCAGTGTGATGTATGATGGTCTGTCTATTGTTCCCAGTGTGATGGTCTGTCTATTGTTCCCAGTGTGATGGTCTGTCTATTGTTCCCAGTGTGATGGTCTGTCTATTGTCCCCAGTGTGATGATCTGTCTATTGTTCCTAGTATGATTGTCTGTCTATTGTTCCCAGTGTGATAGTCTGTCCATTGTTCCCAGTGTGATTTATGATGGTCTGTCTTTTGTTCCCAGTGTGATGGTCTGTCTATTGTTCCCAGTGTGATGGTCTGTCTATTGTTCCAAGTGTGGTGGTCTGTCTATTGTTCCTAGTGTGATGGTCTGTCTATTGTTCTCAGTGTGATGGTCTGTCTAATGTTCCCAGTGTGATGATCTGTCTATTGTTCCCAGTGTGATGATCTGTCTATTGTTCCCAGTGTGATGCACTGTTAATTGTTCCCAGTGTGATGGTCTGTCTATTGTTCCCAGTGTGATGGTCTGTCCATTGTTCCCAATGTGATGGACTGTCCATTGTTCCCAGTGTGATGGTCTGTCTATTGTTCCCAGTGTGATGGTCTGTCTATTGTTCCCAGTGTGATGGTCTGCCTATTGTTCCCAGTGTGATGGTCTGTCTATTGTTCCCATTGTGATGGTCTGTCTATTGTTCCCAGTGTGATGGTCTGTCCATTGTTTCCAGTATGATGGCCTGTCTATTGTTCCCAGTGTGAAGGTCTGTCTATTATTCCCGATGTGATGGTCTGTTTATTGTTCCCAGTATGATGGTCTGTCTATTGTTCCAAGTGTTATGGTATCTTTATTCTTCCCAATATGACGGTCTGTCCATTGTTCCCAATGTGACGGTCTGTCCATTGTTCCCAGTGTGATGGTCTGTTTATTGTTTCCGATGTGATGGTCTGTTTATTGTTCCCGATGTGATGATCTGTCTATTGTTCCCAGTGTGATTGTCTGTCTATTGTTCCCAGTGTGATGGTCTGTCTATTGTTCCCGATGTGACGGTCTGTCCATTGTTCCCAGTTTGATAGTCTGTCTATTGTTCCCAGTGTGATGGTCTGTCTATAGTTCCCAGTATGATGGTCTGTCTATTGTTCCCAGTGTGATGGTAAGTATATTGTTCCCAGTGTGATGGTCTGTCCATTGTTCCCAGTGTGATTGGCTGTCCATTGTTCCCAGTGTGATGGTCTGTCTTTTGTTCCCAGTATGATGGTTTGTCTATTATTCCCAGTGTGATGGTCTGTCCATTGTTCCCAGTGTGACGGTCTGTCTATTGATCCCAGTGTGATGGTCTGTCTATTGTTCCCAGTGTGACGGTCTGTCCATTGTTCCCAGTGTGACGGTCTGTCTATTGTTCACAGTGTGATGGTCTGTCTATTGTTCCCAGTGTGATGGTAAGTATATTGTTCCCAGTGTGATGGTCTGTCTATTGTTCCCAGTGTGATGGTAAGTATATTGTCCCAGTGTGATGGTCTGTCTATTGTTCCAAGTGTGATGGTAAGTATATTGTTCCCAGTATGATGGTCTGTCTATTGTTCCCAGTGTGATGGTAAGTATATTGTTCCCAGTGTGATGGTCTGTCCATTGTTCCCAGTGTGATTGGCTGTCCGTTGTTCCCAATGTGATGGTCTGTCTAATGTTCCCAGTGTGATGGTCTGTCTATTGTTCCCAGTGTTATGATCTGTCTATTGTTCCCAGTATGATGATCTGTCTATTGTTCCCAGTGTGATGGTCTGTCTATTGTTCCCAGTATGATGGTGTGTCTATTGTTCGCAGTGTGATGGTTTGTCCATTGTTCCCAGTATGATGGTCTGTCTATTGTTCCCAGTGTGATGATCTGTCTATTGTTCCCAGTATGATGGTCTGTCTATTGTTCCAAGTTTGATGGTCTGTCTATTGTTTCCAGTGTGATGGTCTGTCCATTGTTCCCAGTGTGATTGGCTGTCCGTTGTTCCCAGTGTGATGGTCTGTCTAATGTTCCCAGTGTGATGGTCTGTCTATTGTTCCCAGTGTTATGATCTGTCCATTGTTCCCAGTATGATGATCTGTCTATTGTTCCCTGTGTGATGGTCTGTCTATTGTTCCCAGTGTGATGATCTGTCTATTGTTCCCAGTATGATGGTCTGTCTATTGTTCTAAGTTTGATGGTCTGTCTATTGTTCCCAGTGAGATGGTCTGTCCATTGTTCCCAGTGTGATGATCTGTCCATTGTTCCCAGTATGATGGTCTGTCCATTGTTCCCAGTGTGATGGTCTGTCCATTGTTCCCAGTATGTTGGTCTGTCTATTGTTCCCAGTGTGATGGTCTGTCTGTTGTTCCCAGTGTAATGGTCTGTCCATTGTTCCCAGTGTGATGGTCTGTCTATTGTTCCCAGTATGATGGTCTGTCTATAGTTCCCAGTATGATGGTCTGTCTATTGTTCCCAGTATGATGGTCTGTCTATTGTTCCCAGTATGATGGTCTGTCCATTGTTCCCAGTGTGACGGTTTGTCTATTGTTCCCAGTATGATGATCTGTCTATTGTTCCCAGTATGATGGTCTGTCTATTGTTCCCATTGTGATAGTTTGTCTATTGTTCCCAGTGTGATGGTCTGTCTATTGTTGCCAGTATGATGGTGTGTCTATTGTTCCCAATGTGATGGTCTGTCCATTGTTCCCAGTGTGATGGTCTGTCTATTGTTCCCAGTGTGATGATCTGTCTATTGTTCCCAGTGTGATGATCTGTCTATTGTTCCTAGTATGATGGTCTGTCTATTGTTCCCAGTGTGATAGTCTGTCCATTGTTCCCAGTGTGATGTATGATGGTCTGTCTATTGTTCCCAGTGTTGGTCTGTCTATTGTTCCCAGTGTGATGGTCTGTCTATTGTTCCAAGTGTGGTGGTCTGTCTATTGTTCCTGGTGTGATGGTCTGTCTATTGTTCCCAGTGTGATGTTCTGTCTATTGTTCCCAGTGTGATGATCTGTCTATTGTTTCCAGTGTGATGATCTGTCTATTGTTTCCAGTGTGATGATCTGTCCATTGTTCCCAGTGTGATGCACTGTTTAATTGTTCCCAGTGTGATGGTCTGTCTATTGTTCCAAGTGTGATGGTCTGTCTATAGTTCCCAGTGTGATGGTCTGTCTATTGTTCCCGATGTGACGGTCTGTCCATTGTTCCCAGTTTGATAGTCTGTCTATTGTTCCCAGTGTGATGGTCTGTCTATAGTTCCCAGTATGATGGTCTGTCTATTGTTCCCAGTGTGATGGTAAGTATATTGTTCCCAGTGTGATGGTCTGTCCATTGTTCCCAGTGTGATTGGCTGTCCATTGTTCCCAGTGTGATGGTCTGTCTTTTGTTCCCAGTATGATGGTTTGTCTATTATTCCCAGTGTGATGGTCTGTCCATTGTTCCCAGTGTGACGGTCTGTCTATTGATCCCAGTGTGATGGTCTGTCTATTGTTCCCAGTGTGACGGTCTGTCCATTGTTCCCAGTGTGACGGTCTGTCTATTGTTCACAGTGTGATGGTCTGTCTATTGTTCCCAGTGTGATGGTAAGTATATTGTTCCCATTGTGATGGTCTGTCTATTGTTCCCAGTGTGATGGTAAGTATATTGTCCCAGTGTGATGGTCTGTCTATTGTTCCAAGTGTGATGGTAAGTATATTGTTCCCAGTATAATGGTCTGTCTATTGTTCCCAGTGTGATGGTAAGTATATTGTTCCCAGTGTGATGGTCTGTCCATTGTTCCCAGTGTGATTGGCTGTCCGTTGTTCCCAGTGTGATGGTCTGTCTAATGTTCCCAGTGTGATGGTCTGTCTATTGTTCCCAGTGTTATGATCTGTCTATTGTTCCCAGTATGATGATCTGTCTATTGTTCCCAGTGTGATGGTCTGTCTATTGTTCCCAGTATGATGGTGTGTCTATTGTTCGCAGTGTGATGGTTTGTCCATTGTTCCCAGTATGATGGTCTGTCTATTGTTCCCAGTGTGATGATCTGTCTATTGTTCCCAGTATGATGGTCTGTCTATTGTTCCAAGTTTGATGGTCTGTCTATTGTTCCCAGTGTGATGGTCTGTCCATTGTTCCCAGTGTGATTGGCTGTCCGTTATTCCCAGTGTGATGGTCTGTCTAATGTTCCCAGTGTGATGGTCTGTCTATTGTTCCCAGTGTTATGATCTGTCTATTGTTCCCAGTATGATGATCTGTCTATTGTTCCCTGTGTGATGGTCTGTCTATTGTTCCCAGTGTGATGATCTGTCTATTGTTCCCAGTATGATGGTCTGTCTATTGTTCTAAGTTTGATGGTCTGTCTATTGTTCCCAGTGAGATGGTCTGTCCATTGTTCCCAGTGTGATGATCTGTCCATTGTTCCCAGTATGATGGTCTGTCCATTGTTCCCAGTGTGATGGTCTGTCCATTGTTCCCAGTATGTTGGTCTGTCTATTGTTCCCAGTGTGATGGTCTGTCTGTTGTTCCCAGTGTAATGGTCTGTCCATTGTTCCCAGTGTGATGGTCTGTCTATTGTTCCCAGTATGATGGTCTGTCTATAGTTCCCAGTATGATGGTCTGTCTATTGTTCCCAGTATGATGGTCTGTCTATTGTTCCCAGTATGATGGTCTGTCCATTGTTCCCAGTGTGACGGTTTGTCTATTGTTCCCAGTATGATGATCTGTCTATTGTTCCCAGTATGATGGTCTGTCTATTGTTCCCATTGTGATAGTTTGTCTATTGTTCCCAGTGTGATGGTCTGTCTATTGTTGCCAGTATGATGGTGTGTCTATTGTTCCCAATGTGATGGTCTGTCCATTGTTCCCAGTGTGATGGTCTGTCTATTGTTCCCAGTGTGATGATCTGTCTATTGTTCCCAGTGTGATGATCTGTCTATTGTTCCTAGTATGATGGTCTGTCTATTGTTCCCAGTGTGATAGTCTGTCCATTGTTCCCAGTGTGATGTATGATGGTCTGTCTATTGTTCCCAGTGTTGGTCTGTCTATTGTTCCCAGTGTGATGGTCTGTCTATTGTTCCAAGTGTGGTGGTCTGTCTATTGTTCCTGGTGTGATGGTCTGTCTATTGTTCCCAGTGTGATGTTCTGTCTATTGTTCCCAGTGTGATGATCTGTCTATTGTTTCCAGTGTGATGATCTGTCTATTGTTTCCAGTGTGATGATCTGTCCATTGTTCCCAGTGTGATGCACTGTTTAATTGTTTCCAGTGTGATGGTCTGTCTATTGTTCCAAGTGTGATGGTCTGTCTATTGTTCCCGGTATGATGGACTGTCTATTGTTCCCAGTGTGATGGTCTGTCTATTGTTCCCCGTATGATGGTCTGTCCATTGTTTCCAGTGTGATGGTCTGTTTATTGTTCCCGATGTGATGGTTTGTCTATTGTTCCCAGTGTGATGATCTGTCTATTGTTCCCAGTGTGATTGTCTGTCTATTGTTCCCAGTATGATGGTATGTCCATTGTTCCCCGTATGATGGTCTGTCCATTGTTTCCAGTGTGATGGTCTGTCTATTGTTCCCAGTGTGATGGTCTGTTTATTTTTCCCGATGTGATGGTTTGTCTATTGTTCCCAGTGTGATGATCTGTCTATTGTTCCCAGTGTGATTGTCTGTCTATTGTTCCCAGTGTGATGGTCTGTCTATTGTTCCCAGTGTGATTGTCTGTCTATTGTTCCCAGTGTGATGGTCTGTCTATTGTTCCCGATGTGACGGTCTGTCCATTGTTCCCAGTTTGATGGTCTGTCTATTGTTCCCAGTGTGATGGTCTGTCTATAGTTCCCAGTATGATGGTCTGTCTATTGTTCCCAGTGTGATGGTAAGTATATTGTTCCCAGTGTGATGGTCTGTCCATTGTTCCCAGTGTGATTGGCTGTCCATTGTTCCCAGTGTGATGGTCTGTCTTTTGTTCCCAGTATGATGGTTTGTCTATTATTCCCAGTGTGATGGTCTGTCCATTGTTCCCAGTGTGACGGTCTGTCTATTGATCCCAGTGTGATGGTCTGTCTATTGTTCCCAGTGTGACGGTCTGTCCATTGTTCCCAGTGTGACGGTCTGTCTATTGTTCACAGTGTGATGGTCTGTCTATTGTTCCCAGTGTGATGGTAAGTATATTGTTCCCAGTGTGATGGTCTGTCTATTGTTCCCAGTGTGATGGTAAGTATATTGTCCCAGTGTGATGGTCTGTCTATTGTTCCAAGTGTGATGGTAAGTATATTGTTCCCAGTATGATGGTCTGTCTATTGTTCCCAGTGTGATGGTAAGTATATTGTTCCCAGTGTGATGGTCTGTCCATTGTTCCCAGTGTGATGATCTGTCTATTGTTCCCAGTGTTATTGTCTGTCTATTGTTCCCAGTATGATGGTATGTCCATTGTTCCCCGTATGATGGTCTGTCCATTGTTTCCAGTGTGATGGTCTGTCTATTGTTCCCAGTGTGATGGTCTGTTTATTGTTCCCGATGTGATGGTTTGTCTATTGTTCCCAGTGTGATGATCTGTCTATTGTTCCCAGTGTGATTTTCTGTCTATTGTTCCCAGTGTGATGGTATGTCTATTGTTCCCGATGTGACGGTCTGTCCATTGTTCCCAGTTTGATGGTCTGTCTATTGTTCCCAGTGTGATGGTCTGTCTATAGTTCCCAGTATGATGGTCTGTCTATTGTTCCCAGTGTGATGGTAAGTATATTGTTCCCAGTGTGATGGTCTGTCCATTGTTCCCAGTGTGATTGGCTGTCCATTGTTCCCAGTGTGATGGTCTGTCTTTTGTTCCCAGTATGATGGTTTGTCTATTATTCCCAGTGTGATGGTCTGTCCATTGTTCCCAGTGTGACGGTCTGTCTATTGATCCCAGTGTGATGGTCTGTCTATTGTTCCCAGTGTGACGGTCTGTCCATTGTTCCCAGTGTGACGGTCTGTCTATTGTTCACAGTGTGATGGTCTGTCTATTGTTCCCAGTGTGATGGTAAGTATATTGTTCCCAGTGTGATGGTCTGTCTATTGTTCCCAGTGTGATGGTAAGTATATTGTCCCAGTGTGATGGTCTGTCTATTGTTCCAAGTGTGATGGTAAGTATATTGTTCCCAGTATGATGGTCTGTCTATTGTTCCCAGTGTGATGGTAAGTATATTGTTCCCAGTGTGATGGTCTGTCCATTGTTCCCAGTGTGATTGGCTGTCCGTTGTTCCCAGTGTGATGGTCTGTCTAATGTTCCCAGTGTGATGGTCTGTTTATTGTTCCCAGTGTTATGATCTGTCTATTGTTCCCAGTATGATGATCTGTCTATTGTTCCCAGTGTGATGGTCTGTCTATTGTTCCCAGTGTGATGGTCTGTCTATAGTTCCCAGTATGATGGTCTGTCTATTGTTCCCAGTGTGATGGTAAGTATATTGTTCCCAGTGTGATTGGCTGTCCATTGTTCCCAGTGTGATGGTCTGTCTTTTGTTCCCAGTATGATGGTTTGTCTATTATTCCCAGTGTGATGGTCTGTCCATTGTTCCCAGTGTGACGGTCTGTCTATTGATCCCAGTGTGATGGTCTGTCTATTGTTCCCAGTGTGACGGTCTGTCCATTGTTCCCAGTGTGACGGTCTGTCTATTGTTCCCAGTGTGATTGTCTGTCTATTGTTCCCAGTGTGATGGTCTGTCTATTGTTCCCGATGTGACGGTCTGTCCATTGTTCCCAGTTTGATGGTCTGTCTATTGTTCCCAGTGTGATGGTCTGTCTATAGTTCCCAGTATGATGGTCTGTCTATTGTTCCCAGTGTGATGGTAAGTATATTGTTCCCAGTGTGATGGTCTGTCCATTGTTCCCAGTGTGATTGGCTGTCCATTGTTCCCAGTGTGATGGTCTGTCTTTTGTTCCCAGTATGATGGTTTGTCTATTATTCCCAGTGTGATGGTCTGTCCATTGTTCCCAGTGTGACGGTCTGTCTATTGATCCCAGTGTGATGGTCTGTCTATTGTTCCCAGTGTGACGGTCTGTCCATTGTTCCCAGTGTGACGGTCTGTCTATTGTTCACAGTGTGATGGTCTGTCTATTGTTCCCAGTGTGATGGTAAGTATATTGTTCCCAGTGTGATGGTCTGTCTATTGTTCCCAGTGTGATGGTAAGTATATTGTCCCAGTGTGATGGTCTGTCTATTGTTCCAAGTGTGATGGTAAGTATATTGTTCCCAGTATGATGGTCTGTCTATTGTTCCCAGTGTGATGGTAAGTATATTGTTCCCAGTGTGATGGTCTGTCCATTGTTCCCAGTGTGATGATCTGTCTATTGTTCCCAGTGTTATTGTCTGTCTATTGTTCCCAGTATGATGGTATGTCCATTGTTCCACGTATGATGGTCTGTCCATTGTTTCCAGTGTGATGGTCTGTCTATTGTTCCCAGTGTGATGGTCTGTTTATTGTTCCCGATGTGATGGTTTGTCTATTGTTCCCAGTGTGATGATCTGTCTATTGTTCCCAGTGTGATTTTCTGTCTATTGTTCCCAGTGTGATGGTATGTCTATTGTTCCCGATGTGACGGTCTGTCCATTGTTCCCAGTTTGATGGTCTGTCTATTGTTCCCAGTGTGATGGTCTGTCTATAGTTCCCAGTATGATGGTCTGTCTATTGTTCCCAGTGTGATGGTAAGTATATTGTTCCCAGTGTGATGGTCTGTCCATTGTTCCCAGTGTGATTGGCTGTCCATTGTTCCCAGTGTGATGGTCTGTCTTTTGTTCCCAGTATGATGGTTTGTCTATTATTCCCAGTGTGATGGTCTGTCCATTGTTCCCAGTGTGACGGTCTGTCTATTGATCTCAGTGTGATGGTCTGTCTATTGTTCCCAGTGTGACGGTCTGTCCATTGTTCCCAGTGTGACGGTCTGTCTATTGTTCACAGTGTGATGGTCTGTCTATTGTTCCCAGTGTGATGGTAAGTATATTGTTCCCAGTGTGATGGTCTGTCTATTGTTCCCAGTGTGATGGTAAGTATATTGTCCCAGTGTGATGGTCTGTCTATTGTTCCAAGTGTGATGGTAAGTATATTGTTCCCAGTATGATGGTCTGTCTATTGTTCCCAGTGTGATGGTAAGTATATTGTTCCCAGTGTGATGGTCTGTCCATTGTTCCCAGTGTGATTGGCTGTCCGTTGTTCCCAGTGTGATGGTCTGTCTAATGTTCCCAGTGTGATGGTCTGTTTATTGTTCCCAGTGTTATGATCTGTCTATTGTTCCCAGTATGATGATCTGTCTATTGTTCCCAGTGTGATGGTCTGTCTATTGTTCCCAGTGTGATGGTCTGTCTATAGTTCCCAGTATGATGGTCTGTCTATTGTTCCCAGTGTGATGGTAAGTATATTGTTCCCAGTGTGATGGTCTGTCCATTGTTCCCAGTGTGATTGGCTGTCCATTGTTCCCAGTGTGATGGTCTGTCTTTTGTTCCCAGTATGATGGTTTGTCTATTATTCCCAGTGTGATGGTCTGTCCATTGTTCCCAGTGTGACGGTCTGTCTATTGATCCCAGTGTGATGGTCTGTCTATTGTTCCCAGTGTGACGGTCTGTCCATTGTTCCCAGTGTGACGGTCTGTCTATTGTTCATAGTGTGATGGTCTGTCTATTGTTCCCAGTGTGATGGTAAGTATATTGTTCCCAGTGTGATGGTCTGTCTATTGTTCCCAGTGTGATGGTAAGTATATTGTCCCAGTGTGATGGTCTGTCTATTGTTCCAAGTGTGATGGTAAGTATATTGTTCCCAGTATGATGGTCTGTCTATTGTTCCCAGTGTGATGGTAAGTATATTGTTCCCAGTGTGATGGTCTGTCCATTGTTCCCAGTGTGATGATCTGTCTATTGTTCCCAGTGTTATTGTCTGTCTATTGTTCCCAGTATGATGGTATGTCCATTGTTCCCCGTATGATGGTCTGTCCATTGTTTCCAGTGTGATGGTCTGTCTATTGTTCCCAGTGTGATGGTCTGTTTATTGTTCCCGATGTGATGATCTGTCTATTGTTCCCAGTGTGATGATCTGTCTATTGTTCCCAGTGTGATGCACTGTTAATTGTTCCCGATGTGATGGTTTGTCTATTGTTCCCAGTGTGATGATCTGTCTATTGTTCCCAGTGTGATTTTCTGTCTATTGTTCCCAGTGTGATGGTATGTCTATTGTTCCCGATGTGACGGTCTGTCCATTGTTCCCAGTTTGATGGTCTGTCTATTGTTCCCAGTGTGATGGTCTGTCTATAGTTCCCAGTATGATGGTCTGTCTATTGTTCCCAGTGTGATGGTAAGTATATTGTTCCCAGTGTGATGGTCTGTCCATTGTTCCCAGTGTGATTGGCTGTCCATTGTTCCCAGTGTGATGGTCTGTCTTTTGTTCCCAGTATGATGGTTTGTCTATTATTCCCAGTGTGATGGTCTGTCCATTGTTCCCAGTGTGACGGTCTGTCTATTGATCTCAGTGTGATGGTCTGTCTATTGTTCCCAGTGTGACGGTCTGTCCATTGTTCCCAGTGTGACGGTCTGTCTATTGTTCACAGTGTGATGGTCTGTCTATTGTTCCCAGTGTGATGGTAAGTATATTGTTCCCAGTGTGATGGTCTGTCTATTGTTCCCAGTGTGATGGTAAGTATATTGTCCCAGTGTGATGGTCTGTCTATTGTTCCAAGTGTGATGGTAAGTATATTGTTCCCAGTATGATGGTCTGTCTATTGTTCCCAGTGTGATGGTAAGTATATTGTTCCCAGTGTGATGGTCTGTCCATTGTTCCCAGTGTGATTGGCTGTCCGTTGTTCCCAGTGTGATGGTCTGTCTAATGTTCCCAGTGTGATGGTCTGTTTATTGTTCCCAGTGTTATGATCTGTCTATTGTTCCCAGTATGATGATCTGTCTATTGTTCCCAGTGTGATGGTCTGTCTATTGTTCCCAGTGTGATGGTCTGTCTATAGTTCCCAGTATGATGGTCTGTCTATTGTTCCCAGTGTGATGGTAAGTATATTGTTCCCAGTGTGATGGTCTGTCCATTGTTCCCAGTGTGATTGGCTGTCCATTGTTCCCAGTGTGATGGTCTGTCTTTTGTTCCCAGTATGATGGTTTGTCTATTATTCCCAGTGTGATGGTCTGTCCATTGTTCCCAGTGTGACGGTCTGTCTATTGATCCCAGTGTGATGGTCTGTCTATTGTTCCCAGTGTGACGGTCTGTCCATTGTTCCCAGTGTGACGGTCTGTCTATTGTTCATAGTGTGATGGTCTGTCTATTGTTCCCAGTGTGATGGTAAGTATATTGTTCCCAGTGTGATGGTCTGTCTATTGTTCCCAGTGTGATGGTAAGTATATTGTCCCAGTGTGATGGTCTGTCTATTGTTCCAAGTGTGATGGTAAGTATATTGTTCCCAGTATGATGGTCTGTCTATTGTTCCCAGTGTGATGGTAAGTATATTGTTCCCAGTGTGATGGTCTGTCCATTGTTCCCAGTGTGATGATCTGTCTATTGTTCCCAGTGTTATTGTCTGTCTATTGTTCCCAGTATGATGGTATGTCCATTGTTCCCCGTATGATGGTCTGTCCATTGTTTCCAGTGTGATGGTCTGTCTATTGTTCCCAGTGTGATGGTCTGTTTATTGTTCCCGATGTGATGGTTTGTCTATTGTTCCCAGTGTGATGATCTGTCTATTGTTCCCAGTGTGATTTACTGTCTATTGTTCCCAGTGTGATGGTATGTCTATTGTTCCCGATGTGACGGTCTGTCCATTGTTCCCAGTTTGATGGTCTGTCTATTGTTCCCAGTGTGATGGTCTGTCTATAGTTCCCAGTATGATGGTCTGTCTATTGTTCCCAGTGTGATGGTAAGTATATTGTTCCCAGTGTGATGGTCTGTCCATTGTTCCCAGTGTGACGGTCTGTCTATTGATCCCAGTGTGATGGTCTGTCTATTGTTCCCAGTGTGACGGTCTGTCCATTGTTCCCAGTGTGACGGTCTGTCTATTGTTCACAGTGTGATGGTCTGTCTATTGTTCCCAGTGTGATGGTAAGTATATTGTTCCCAGTGTGATGGTCTGTCTATTGTTCCCAGTGTGATGGTAAGTATATTGTCCCAGTGTGATGGTCTGTCTATTGTTCCAAGTGTGATGGTAAGTATATTGTTCCCAGTATGATGGTCTGTCTATTGTTCCCAGTGTGATGGTAAGTATATTGTTCCCAGTGTGATGGTCTGTCCATTGTTCCCAGTGTGATGATCTGTCTATTGTTCCCAGTGTTATTGTCTGTCTATTGTTCCCAGTATGATGGTATGTCCATTGTTCCACGTATGATGGTCTGTCCATTGTTTCCAGTGTGATGGTCTGTCTATTGTTCCCAGTGTGATGGTCTGTTTATTGTTCCCGATGTGATGGTTTGTCTATTGTTCCCAGTGTGATGATCTGTCTATTGTTCCCAGTGTGATTTTCTGTCTATTGTTCCCAGTGTGATGGTATGTCTATTGTTCCCGATGTGACGGTCTGTCCATTGTTCCCAGTTTGATGGTCTGTCTATTGTTCCCAGTGTGATGGTCTGTCTATAGTTCCCAGTATGATGGTCTGTCTATTGTTCCCAGTGTGATGGTAAGTATATTGTTCCCAGTGTGATGGTCTGTCCATTGTTTCCAGTGTGATTGGCTGTCCATTGTTCCCAGTGTGATGGTCTGTCTTTTGTTCCCAGTATGATGGTTTGTCTATTATTCCCAGTGTGATGGTCTGTCCATTGTTCCCAGTGTGACGGTCTGTCTATTGATCCCAGTGTGATGGTCTGTCTATTGTTCCCAGTGTGACGGTCTGTCCATTGTTCCCAGTGTGACGGTCTGTCTATTGTTCACAGTGTGATGGTCTGTCTATTGTTCCCAGTGTGATGGTAAGTATATTGTTCCCAGTGTGATGGTCTGTCTATTGTTCCCAGTGTGATGGTAAGTATATTGTCCCAGTGTGATGGTCTGTCTATTGTTCCAAGTGTGATGGTAAGTATATTGTTCCCAGTATGATGGTCTGTCTATTGTTCCCAGTGTGATGGTAAGTATATTGTTCCCAGTGTGATGGTCTGTCCATTGTTCCCAGTGTGATTGGCTGTCCGTTGTTCCCAGTGTGATGGTCTGTCTAATGTTCCCAGTGTGATGGTCTGTTTATTGTTCCCAGTGTTATGATCTGTCTATTGTTCCCAGTATGATGATCTGTCTATTGTTCCCAGTGTGATGGTCTGTCTATTGTTCCCAGTGTGATGGTCTGTCTATAGTTCCCAGTATGATGGTCTGTCTATTGTTCCCAGTGTGATGGTAAGTATATTGTTCCCAGTGTGATGGTCTGTCCATTGTTCCCAGTGTGATTGGCTGTCCATTGTTCCCAGTGTGATGGTCTGTCTTTTGTTCCCAGTATGATGGTTTGTCTATTATTCCCAGTGTGATGGTCTGTCCATTGTTCCCAGTGTGACGGTCTGTCTATTGATCCCAGTGTGATGGTCTGTCTATTGTTCCCAGTGTGACGGTCTGTCCATTGTTCCCAGTGTGACGGTCTGTCTATTGTTCATAGTGTGATGGTCTGTCTATTGTTCCCAGTGTGATGGTAAGTATATTGTTCCCAGTGTGATGGTCTGTCTATTGTTCCCAGTGTGATGGTAAGTATATTGTCCCAGTGTGATGGTCTGTCTATTGTTCCAAGTGTGATGGTAAGTATATTGTTCCCAGTATGATGGTCTGTCTATTGTTCCCAGTGTGATGGTAAGTATATTGTTCCCAGTGTGATGGTCTGTCCATTGTTCCCAGTGTGATGATCTGTCTATTGTTCCCAGTGTTATTGTCTGTCTATTGTTCCCAGTATGATGGTATGTCCATTGTTCCCCGTATGATGGTCTGTCCATTGTTTCCAGTGTGATGGTCTGTCTATTGTTCCCAGTGTGATGGTCTGTTTATTGTTCCCGATGTGATGGTTTGTCTATTGTTCCCAGTGTGATGATCTGTCTATTGTTCCCAGTGTGATTTACTGTCTATTGTTCCCAGTGTGATGGTATGTCTATTGTTCCCGATGTGACGGTCTGTCCATTGTTCCCAGTTTGATGGTCTGTCTATTGTTCCCAGTGTGATGGTCTGTCTATAGTTCCCAGTATGATGGTCTGTCTATTGTTCCCAGTGTGATGGTAAGTATATTGTTCCCAGTGTGATGGTCTGTCCATTGTTCCCAGTGTGATTGGCTGTCCATTGTTCCCAGTGTGATGGTCTGTCTTTTGTTCCCAGTATGATGGTTTGTCTATTATTCCCAGTGTGATGGTCTGTCCATTGTTCCCAGTGTGACGGTCTGTCTATTGATCCCAGTGTGATGGTCTGTCTATTGTTCCCAGTGTGACGGTCTGTCCATTGTTCCCAGTGTTACGGTCTGTCTATTGTTCACAGTGTGATGGTCTGTCTATTGTTCCCAGTGTGATGGTAAGTATATTGTTCCCAGTGTGATGGTCTGTCTATTGTTCCCAGTGTGATGGTAAGTATATTGTCCCAGTGTGATGGTCTGTCTATTGTTCCAAGTGTGATGGTAAGTATATTGTTCCCAGTATGATGGTCTGTCTATTGTTCCCAGTGTGATGGTAAGTATATTGTTCCCAGTGTGATGGTCTGTCCATTGTTCCCAGTGTGATTGGCTGTCCGTTGTTCCCAGTGTGATGGTCTGTCTAATGTTCCCAGTGTGATGGTCTGTTTATTGTTCCCAGTTTTATGATCTGTCTATTGTTCCCAGTATGATGATCTGTCTATTGTTCCCAGTGTGATGGTCTGTCTATTGTTCCCAGTATGATGGTGTGTCTATTGTTCGCAGTGTGATGGTCTGTCCATTGTTCCCAGTATGATGGTCTGTCTATTGTTCCTAGTGCGATGATCTGTCTATTGTTCCCAGTATGATGGTCTGTCTATTGTTCCAAGTTTGATGGTCTGTCTATTGTTCCCAGTGTGATGGTCTGTCCATTGTTCCCAGTGTGATTGGCTGTCCGTTGTTCCCAGTGTGATGGTCTGTCTAATGTTCCCAGTGTGATGGTCTGTCTATTGTTCCCAGTGTTATGATCTGTCTATTGTTCCCAGTATGATGATCTGTCTATTGTTCCCTGTGTGATGGTCTGTCTATTGTTCCCAGTATAATGGTGTGTCTATTGTTCCCAGTGTGATGGTCTGTCCATTGTTCCCAGTGAGATGGTCTGTCCATTGTTCCCAGTGTGATGATCTGTCCATTGTTCCCAGTATGATGGTCTGTCCATTGTTCCCAGTGTGATGGTCTGTCCATTGTTCCCAGTATGCTGGTCTGTCTATTGTTCCCAGTGTGATGGTCTGTCCATTGTTCCCAGTGTGATGGTCTGTCTATTGTTCCCAGTGTGATGGTCTGTCTATTGTTCCCAGTGTAATGGTCTGTCTATTGTTCCCAGTGTGATGGTCTGTCTGTTGTTCCCAGTGTGATGGTCTGTCCATTGTACCCAGTGTGATGGTCTGTCTGTTGTTCCCAGTGTAATGGTCTGTCCATTGTTCCCAGTGTGATGGTCTGTCTATTGTTCCCAGTATGATGGTCTGTCTATTGTTCCCAGTATGATGGTCTGTCTATTGTTCCCAGTATGATGGTCTGTCTATAGTTCCCAGTATGATGGTCTGTCCATTGTTCCCAGTGTGACGGTTTGTCTATTGTTCCCAGTATGATGATCTGTCTATTGTTCCCAGTATAATGGTCTGTCTATTGTTCCCATTGTGATGGTTTGTCTATTGTTCCCAGTGTGATGGTCTGTCTATTGTTCCCAGTATGATGGTGTGTCTATTGTTCCCAATGTGATGGTCTGTCCATTGTTCCCAGTATGATGGTCTGTCTATTGTTCCCAGTGTGATGATCTGTCTATTGTTCCCAGTGTGATGATCTGTCTATTGTTCCTAGTATGATGGTCTGTCTATTGTTCCCAGTGTGATAGTCTGTCCATTGTTCCCAGTGTGATGTATGATGGTCTGTCTATTGTTCCCAGTGTTGGTCTGTTTATTGTTCCCAGTGTGGTGGTCTGTCTATTGTTCCTGGTGTGATGATCTGTCTATTGTTCCCAGTATGATGGTCTGTCTATTGTTCCAAGTTTGATGGTCTGTCTATTGTTCCCAGTGAGATGGTCTGTCCATTGTTCCCAGTGTGATGATCTGTCCATTGTTCCCAGTATGATGGTCTGTCCATTGTTCCCAGTGTGATGGTCTGTCCATTGTTCCCAGTATGTTGGTCTGTCTATTGTTCCCAGTGTGATGGTCTGTCCATTGTTCCCAGTGTGATGGTCTGTCTATTGTTCCCAGTGTGATGGTCTGTCCATTGTTCCCAGTGTAATGGTCTGTCTATTGTTCCCAGTGTGATGGTCTGTCTGTTGTTCCCAGTGTGATGGTCTGTCCATTGTACCCAGTGTGATGGTCTGTCTGTTGTTCCCAGTGTAATGGTCTGTCCATTGTTCCCAGTGTGATGGTCTGTCTATTGTTCCCAGTATGATGGTCTGTCTATTGTTCCCAGTATGATGGTCTGTCTATTGTTCCCAGTATGATGGTCTGTCTATAGTTCCCAGTATGATGGTCTGTCCATTGTTCCCAGTGTGACGGTTTGTCTATTGTTCCCAGTATGATGATCTGTCTATTGTTCCCAGTATGATGGTCTGTCTATTGTTCCCATTGTGATGGTTTGTCTATTGTTCCCAGTGTGATGGTCTGTCTATTGTTCCCAGTATGATGGTGTGTCTATTGTTCCCAATGTGATGGTCTGTCCATTGTTCCCAGTATGATGGTCTGTCTATTGTTCCCAGTGTGATGATCTGTCTATTGTTCCCAGTGTGATGATCTGTCTATTGTTCCTAGTATGATGGTCTGTCTATTGTTCCCAGTGTGATAGTCTGTCCATTGTTCCCAGTGTGATGTATGATGGTCTGTCTATTGTTCCCAGTGTTGGTCTGTCTATTGTTCCCAGTGTGGTGGTCTGTCTATTGTTCCTGGTGTGATGGTCTGTCTATTGTTCCCAGTGTGATGTTCTGTCTATTGTTCCCAGTGTGATGATCTGTCTATTGTTTCCAGTGTGATGATCTGTCTATTGTTTCCAGTGTGATGATCTGTCCATTGTTCCCAGTGTGATGCACTGTTTAATTGTTCCCAGTGTGATGGTCTGTCTATTGTTCCAAGTGTGATGGTCTGTCTATTGTTCCCGGTATGATGGACTGTCTATTGTTCCCAGTGTGATGGTCTGTCTATTGTTCCCAGTGTGATGGTCTGTCTATTGTTCCCGGTGTGATGGTCTGTCTATTGTTCCCATTGCGATGGTCTGTCTATTGTTTCCAGTGTGATGGAATGTCCATTGTTCCCAGTGTGATGGTCTGTCTATTGTTCCCAGTGTGATGGTCTGTCTATTGTTCCCAGTGTGATGATCTGTCTATTGTTCCCATTGTGGTGGTCTGTCCATTGTTCCCATTGTGATGGTCTGTGTATTGTTCCCAGTGTGTTGGTCTGTCCATTGTTCCCAGTGTGATGGACTGTCCATTGTTCCCAGTGTGATGGTCTGTCTATTGTTCCCAGTGTGATGGTCTGTCTATTGTTCCCAGTGTGATGGTCTGTCTATTGTTCCCAGTGTGATGGTCTGTCCATTGTTCCCAGTGTAATGGTCTGTCTATTGTTCCCAGTGTGATGGTCTGTCTGTTGTTCCCAGTGTGATGGTCTGTCCATTGTTCCCAGTGTGATGGTCTGTCTGTTGTTCCCAGTGTAATGGTCTGTCCATTGTTCCCAGTGTGATGGTCTGTCTATTGTTCCCAGTATGATGGTCTGAGTATTGTTCCCAGTATGATGGTCTGTCTATTGTTCCCAGTATGATGGTCTGTCTATTGTTCCCAGTATGATGGTCTGTCCATTGTTCCCAGTGTGACGGTTTGTCTATTGTTCCCAGTATGATGATCTGTCTATTGTTCCCAGTATGATGGTCTGTCTATTGTTCCCAGTGTGATGGTTTGTCTATTGTTCCCAGTGTGATGGTCTGTCTATTGTTCCCAGTATGATGGTGTGTCTATTGTTCCCAGTGTGATGGTCTGTCTATTGTTCCCAGTGTGATAGTCTGTCCATTGTTCCCAGTATGATGGTCTGTCTATTGTTCCCAGTGTGATGATCTGTCTATTGTTCCCAGTATGATGATCTGTCTATTGTTCCTAGTATGATGGTCTGTCTATTGTTCCCAGTGTGATAGTCTGTCCATTGTTCCCAGTGTGATGTATGATGGTCTGTCTATTGTTCCCAGTGTGATGGTCTGTTTATTGTTCCCAGTGTGATGGTCTGTCTATTGTTCCAAGTGTGGTGGTCTGTCTATTGTTCCTGGTGTGATGGTCTGTCTATTGTTCCCAGTGTGATGGTCTGTCTATTGTTCCCAGTGTGATGGTCTGTCTATTGTTCCCAGTGTGATGGTCTGTCCATTGTTCCCAGTGTAATGGTCTGTCTATTGTTCCCAGAGTGATGATCTGTCTATTGTTCCCAGTGTGATGATCTGTCTATTGTTCCCAGTGTGATGATCTGTCTATTGTTCCCAGTGTGATGATCTGTCTATTGTTCCCAGTGTGATAAACTGTTTATTGTTCCCAGTGTGATGGTCTGTCTATTGTTCCCAGTGTGATGGTCTGTCTATTGTTCCCGGTATGATGGACTGTCTATTGTTCCCAGTGTGATGGTCTGTCTATTGTTCCCAGTGTGATGGACTGTCCATTGTTCCCAGTGTGATGGTCTGTCTATTGTTCCCAGTGTGATGGTCTGTCTATTGTTCCCAGTGTGATGGTCTGTCTATTGTTCCCGGTGTGATGGTCTGTCTATTGTTCCCATTGTGATGGTCTGTCTATTGTTCCCAGTGTGATGGACTGTCCATTGTTTCCAGTGTGATGGTCTGTCTATTGTTCCCAGTGTGATGGTCTGTCCATTGTTCCCAGTGTGATGATCTGTCTATTGTTCCCATTGTGGTGGTCTGTCTATTGTTCCCAGTGTGATGGTCTGTCTATTGTTCCCAGTGTGATGGTCTGTCTATTGTTCCCAGTGTGATGATCTGTCTATTGTTCCCATTGTGATGGTCTGTCTATTGTTCCCAGTGTGATGGTCTGTCTATTGTTCTCAGTGTGATGGTCTGTCTATTGTTCCCAGTGTGATGGTCTGTTTATTGTTCCCAGTGTGATGGTCTGTCTATTGTTCCCAGTGTGATGGTCTGTCTATTGTTCCCAGTGTGATGGTCTGTCTATTGTTCCCGGTATGATGGACTGTCTATTGTTCCCAGTGTGATGGTCTGTCTATTGTTCCCAGTGTGATGGACTGTCCATTGTTCCCAGTGTGATGGTCTGTCTATTGTTCCCAGTGTGATGGTCTGTCCATTGTCCCCAGTGTGATGGTATGTCTATTGTTCCCGGTATGGTGGACTGTCTATTGTTCCCAGTGTGATGGTCTGTCTATTGTTCCCAGTGTGATGGTCTGTCTATTGTTCCCGGTGTGATGGTCTGTCTATTGTTCCCATTGTGATGGTCTGTCTATTGTTTCCAGTGTGATGGACTGTCCATTGTTCCCAGTGTGATGGTCTGTCTATTGTTCCCAGTGTGATGGTCTGTCTATTGTTCCCAGTGTGATGATCTGTCTATTGTTCCCATTGTGGTGGTCTGTCCATTGTTCCCATTGTGATGGTCTGTCTATTGTTCCCAGTGTGTTGGTCTGTCCATTATTCCCAGTGTGATGGACTGTCTATTGTTCCCAGTGTGATGGTCTGTCTATTGTTCCTAGTGTGATGGTCTGTCTATTGTTCCCAGTTTGATGGTCTGTCTATTGTTCCCAGTGAGATGGTCTGTCCTTTGCTCCCAGTGTGATGATCTGTCCATTGTTCCCAGTATGATGGTCTGTCCATTGTTCCCAGTGTGATGGTCTGTCGATTGTTCCCAGTATGATGGTCTGGCTATTGTTCCCAGTGTGATGGTCTGTCCATTGTTCCCAGTGTGATGGTCTGTCTATTGTTCCCAGTGTGATGGTCTGTCCATTGTTCCCAGTGTAATGGTCTGTCTGTTGTTCCCAGTGTGATGGTCTGTCCATTGTTCCCAGTGTGATGGTCTGTCTGTTGTTCCCAGTGTAATGGTCTGTCCATTGTTCCCAGTGTGATGGTCTGTCTATTGTTCCCAGTATGATGGTCTGTCTATTGTTCCCAGTATGATGGTCTGCCTATTGTTCCCAGTATGATGGTCTGTCTATTGTTCCCAGTAGGATGGTCTGTCCATTGTTCCCAGTGTGACGGTTTGTCTATTGTTCCCAGTATGATGATCTGTCTATTGTTCCCAGTATGATGGTCTGTCTATTGTTCCCAGTGTGATGGTTTGTCTATTGTTCCCAGTGTGATGGTCTGTCTATTGTTCCCAGTATGATGGTGTGTCTATTGTTCCCAGTGTGATGGTCTGTCTATTGTTCCCAGTGTGATGATCTGTCTATTGTTCCCAGTATGATGGTCTGTCTATTGTTCCCAGTGTGATGATCTGTCCATTGTTCCCAGTGTGATGATCTGTCTATTGTTCCTAGTATGATTGTCTGTCTATTGTTCCCAGTGTGATAGTCTGTCCATTGTTCCCAGTGTGATGTATGATGGTCTGTCTATTGTTCCCAGTGTGATGGTCTGTCTATTGTTCCCAGTGTGATGGTCTGTCTATTGTTCCAAGTGTGGTGGTCTGTCTATTGTTCCTGGTGTGATGGTCTGTCTATTGTTCCCAGTGTGATGTTCTGTCTATTGTTCCCAGTGTGATGATCTGTCTATTGTTCCCAGTGTGATGATCTGTCTATTGTTCCCAGTGTGATGATCTGTCTATTGTTCCCAGTGTGATGCACTGTTTATTGTTCCCAGTGTGATGGTCTGTCTATTGTTCCCAGTGTGATGGTCTGTCTATTGTTCCCAGTGTGATGGTCTGTCTATTGTTCCCGGTATGATGGACTGTCTATTGTTCCCAGTGTGATGGTCTGTCTATTGTTCCCAGTGTGATGGACTGTCCATTGTTCCCAGTGTGATGGTCTGTCTATTGTTCCCAGTGTGATGGTCTGTCTATTGTTCCCAGTGTGATGGTATGTCTATTGTTCCCGGTGTGATGGTCTGTCTATTGTTCCCATTGTGATGGTCTGTCTATTGTTCCCAGTGTGATGGATTGTCCATTGTTCCCAGTGTGATGGTCTGTCTATTGTTCCCAGTGTGATGGTCTGTCTATTGTTCCCAGTGTGATGATCTGTCTATTGTTCCCATTGTGATGGTCTGTCTATTGTTCCCAGTGTGATGGTCTGTCTATTGTTCTCAGTGTGATGGTCTGTCTATTGTTCCCAGTGTGATGGTCTGTTTATTGTTCCCAGTGTGATGGTCTGTCTATTGTTCCCAGTGTGATGGTCTGTCTATTGTTCCCAGTGTGATGGTCTGTCTATTGTTCCCGGTATGATGGATTGTCTATTGTTCCCAGTGTGATGGTCTGTCTATTGTTCCCAGTATGATGGACTGTCCATTGTTCCCAGTGTGATGGTCTGTCTATTGTTCCCAGTGTGATGGTCTGTCTATTGTTCCCGGTGTGATGGTATGTCCATTGTTCCCAGTGTGATGGTCTGTCTATTGTTTCCATTGTGATTGTCTGTCCATTGTTCCCAGTGTGATAGTCTGTCTATTGTTCCCAGTATGATGGTCTGTCTATTGTTCCCAGTATGATGTTCTGTCTATTGTCCCCAGTATGATGGTCTGTCTATTGTTCCCAGTGTGATGATCTGTCTATTGTTCCCAGTATGATGTTCTGTCTATTGTTCCCAGTGTGATGGTCTGTCTATTGTCTCCAGTGTGATGGTCTGTCTATTGTCCCCAGTGTGATGATCTGTCTATTGTTTCCGGTATGATGGACTGTCTATTGTTCCCAGTGTGATGATCTGTCAATTGTTCCCATTGTGATGGTCTGTCTATTGTTCCCAGTGTGATGGTCTGTCTATTGTTCCTAGCATGATGGTCTGTCTATTGTTCCCAGTGTGATGATCTGTCTATTGTTCCCAGTGTGATGGTCTGTCTATTGTTCCCAGTGTGATGATCTGTCCATTGTTCCCAGTGTGATGGTCTGTCTATTGTTCCCAGTGTATTGGTCTGTCCATTGTTCCCAGTGTTATATTCTGTCTATTGTTCCCATTGTGATATCTGTCCATTGTTCCCAGTGTGGTGGTCTGTCCATTGTTCCCAGTGTGATGATCTGTCTATTGTTTCCGGTATGATGGACTGTCTATTGTTCCCAGTGTGATGATCTGTCAATTGTTCCCATTGTGATGGTCTGTCTATTGTTCCCAGTATGATGGTCTGTCTATTGTTCCCAGTATGATTTTCTGTCTATTGTCCCCAGTATGATGGTCTGTCTATTGTTCCCAGTGTGATGATCTGTCTATTGTTCCCAGTGTGATGATCTGTCTATTGTTTCCGGTATGATGGACTGTCTATTGTTCCCAGTGTGATGATCTGTCAATTGTTCCCATTGTGATGGTCTGTCTATTGTTCCCAGTGTGATGGTCTGTCTATTGTTCCCAGTATGATGGTCTGTCTATTGTTCCAAGTGTGATGGTCTGTCTATTGTTCCCAGTGTGATGATCTGTCTATTGTTCCCAGTATGATGGTCTGTCTATTGTTCCAAGTTTGATGGTCTGTCTATTGTTCCCAGTGAGATGGTCTGTCCATTGTTCCCAGTGTGATGATCTGTCCATTGTTCCCAGTATGATGGTCTGTCCATTGTTCCCAGTGTGATGGTCTGTCCATTGTTCCCAGTATGTTGGTCTGTCTATTGTTCCCAGTGTGATGGTCTGTCCATTGTTCCCAGTGTGATGGTCTGTCTATTGTTCCCAGTGTGATGGTCTGTCCATTGTTCCCAGTGTAATGGTCTGTCTATTGTTCCCAGTGTGATGGTCTGTCTGTTGTTCCCAGTGTGATGGTCTGTCCATTGTACCCAGTGTGATGGTCTGTCTGTTGTTCCCAGTGTAATGGTCTGTCCATTGTTCCCAGTGTGATGGTCTGTCTATTGTTCCCAGTATGATGGTCTGTCTATTGTTCCCAGTATGATGGTCTGTCTATTGTTCCCAGTATGATGGTCTGTCTATTGTTCCCAGTATGATGGTCTGTCCATTGTTCCCAGTGTGACGGTTTGTCTATTGTTCCCAGTATGATGATCTGTCTATTGTTCCCAGTATGATGGTCTGTCTATTGTTCCCATTGTGATGGTTTGTCTATTGTTCCCAGTGTGATGGTCTGTCTATTGTTCCCAGTATGATGGTGTGTCTATTGTTCCCAATGTGATGGTCTGTCCATTGTTCCCAGTATGATGGTCTGTCTATTGTTCCCAGTGTGATGATCTGTCTATTGTTCCCAGTGTGATGATCTGTCTATTGTTTCTAGTATGATGGTCTGTCTATTGTTCCCAGTGTGATAGTCTGTCCATTGTTCCCAGTGTGATGTATGATGGTCTGTCTATTGTTCCCAGTGTTGGTCTGTCTATTGTTCCCAGTGTGATGGTCTGTCTATTGTTCCAAGTGTGGTGGTCTGTCTATTGTTCCTGGTGTGATGGTCTGTCTATTGTTCCCAGTGTGATGTTCTGTCTATTGTTCCCAGTGTGATGATCTGTCTATTGTTTCCAGTGTGATGATCTGTCTATTGTTTCCAGTGTGATGATCTGTCCATTGTTCCCAGTGTGATGCACTGTTTAATTGTTCCCAGTGTGATGGTCTGTCTATTGTTCCAAGTGTGATGGTCTGTCTATTGTTCCCGGTATGATGGACTGTCTATTGTTCCCAGTGTGATGGTCTGTCTATTGTTCCCAGTGTGATGGTCTGTCTATTGTTCCCGGTGTGATGGTCTGTCTATTGTTCCCATTGCGATGGTCTGTCTATTGTTTCCAGTGTGATGGAATGTCCATTGTTCCCAGTGTGATGGTCTGTCTATTGTTCCCAGTGTGATGGTCTGTCTATTGTTCCCAGTGTGATGATCTGTCTATTGTTCCCATTGTGGTGGTCTGTCCATTGTTCCCATTGTGATGGTCTGTCTATTGTTCCCAGTGTGTTGGTCTGTCCATTGTTCCCAGTGTGATGGACTGTCCATTGTTCCCAGTGTGATGGTCTGTCTATTGTTCCCAGTGTGATGGTCTGTCTATTGTTCCCAGTGTGATGGTCTGTCTATTGTTCCCAGTGTGATGGTCTGTCCATTGTTCCCAGTGTAATGGTCTGTCTATTGTTCCCAGTGTGATGGTCTGTCTGTTGTTCCCAGTGTGATGGTCTGTCCATTGTTCCCAGTGTGATGGTCTGTCTGTTGTTCCCAGTGTAATGGTCTGTCCATTGTTCCCAGTGTGATGGTCTGTCTATTGTTCCCAGTATGATGGTCTGTCTATTGTTCCCAGTATGATGGTCTGTCTATTGTTCCCAGTATGATGGTCTGTCTATTGTTCCCAGTATGATGGTCTGTCCATTGTTCCCAGTGTGACGGTTTGTCTATTGTTCCCAGTATGATGATCTGTCTATTGTTCCCAGTATGATGGTCTGTCTATTGTTCCCAGTGTGATGGTTTGTCTATTGTTCCCAGTGTGATGGTCTGTCTATTGTTCCCAGTATGATGGTGTGTCTATTGTTCCCAGTGTGATGGTCTGTCTATTGTTCCCAGTGTGATAGTCTGTCCATTGTTCCCAGTATGATGGTCTGTCTATTGTTCCCAGTGTGATGATCTGTCTATTGTTCCCAGTATGATGATCTGTCTATTGTTCCTAGTATGATGGTCTGTCTATTGTTCCCAGTGTGATAGTCTGTCCATTGTTCCCAGTGTGATGTATGATGGTCTGTCTATTGTTCCCAGTGTGATGGTCTGTTTATTGTTCCCAGTGTGATGGTCTGTCTATTGTTCCAAGTGTGGTGGTCTGTCTATTGTTCCTGGTGTGATGGTCTGTCTATTGTTCCCAGTGTGATGTTCTGTCTATTGTTCCCAGTGTGATGATCTGTCTATTGTTCCCAGTGTGATGATCTGTCTATTGTTCCCAGTGTGATGATCTGTCTATTGTTCCCAGTGTGATCCAATTTTTATTGTTCCCAGTGTGATGGTCTGTCTATTGTTCCCAGTGTGATGGTCTGTCTATTGTTCCCGGTATGATGGACTGTCTATTGTTCCCAGTGTGATGGTCTGTCTATTGTTCCCAGTGTGATGGACTGTCCATTGTTCCCAGTGTGATGGTCTGTCTATTGTTCCCGGTATGATGGACTGTCTATTGTTCCCAGTGTGATGGTCTGTCTATTGTTCCCAGTGTGATGGTCTGTCTATTGTTCCCGGTGTGATGGTCTGTCTATTGTTCCCATTGCGATGGTCTGTCTATTGTTTCCAGTGTGATGGAATGTCCATTGTTCCCAGTGTGATGGTCTGTCTATTGTTCCCAGTGTGATGGTCTGTCTATTGTTCCCAGTGTGATGATCTGTCTATTGTTCCCATTGTGGTGGTCTGTCCATTGTTCCCATTGTGATGGTCTGTCTATTGTTCCCAGTGTGTTGGTCTGTCCATTGTTCCCAGTGTGATGGACTGTCCATTGTTCCCAGTGTGATGGTCTGTCTATTGTTCCCAGTGTGATGGTCTGTCTATTGTTCCCAGTGTGATGGTCTGTCTATTGTTCCCAGTGTGATGGTCTGTCCATTGTTCCCAGTGTAATGGTCTGTCTATTGTTCCCAGTGTGATGGTCTGTCTGTTGTTCCCAGTGTGATGGTCTGTCCATTGTTCCCAGTGTGATGGTCTGTCTGTTGTTCCCAGTGTAATGGTCTGTCCATTGTTCCCAGTGTGATGGTCTGTCTATTGTTCCCAGTATGATGGTCTGTCTATTGTTCCCAGTATGATGGTCTGTCTATTGTTCCCAGTATGATGGTCTGTCTATTGTTCCCAGTATGATGGTCTGTCCATTGTTCCCAGTGTGACGGTTTGTCTATTGTTCCCAGTATGATGATCTGTCTATTGTTCCCAGTATGATGGTCTGTCTATTGTTCCCAGTGTGATGGTTTTTCTATTGTTCCCAGTGTGATGGTCTGTCTATTGTTCCCAGTATGATGGTGTGTCTATTGTTCCCAGTGTGATGGTCTGTCTATTGTTCCCAGTGTGATAGTCTGTCCATTGTTCCCAGTATGATGGTCTGTCTATTGTTCCCAGTGTGATGATCTGTCTATTGTTCCCAGTATGATGATCTGTCTATTGTTCCTAGTATGATGGTCTGTCTATTGTTCCCAGTGTGATAGTCTGTCCATTGTTCCCAGTGTGATGTATGATGGTCTGTCTATTGTTCCCAGTGTGATGGTCTGTTTATTGTTCCCAGTGTGATGGTCTGTCTATTGTTCCAAGTGTGGTGGTCTGTCTATTGTTCCTGGTGTGATGGTCTGTCTATTGTTCCCAGTGTGATGTTCTGTCTATTGTTCCCAGTGTGATGATCTGTCTATTGTTCCCAGTGTGATGATCTGTCTATTGTTCCCAGTGTGATGATCTGTCTATTGTTCCCAGTGTGATGCAATGTTTATTGTTCCCAGTGTGATGGTCTGTCTATTGTTCCCAGTGTGATGGTCTGTCTATTGTTCCCGGTATGATGGACTGTCTATTGTTCCCAGTGTGATGGTCTGTCTATTGTTCCCAGTGTGATGGACTGTCCATTGTTCCCAGTGTGATGGTCTGTCTATTGTTCCCAGTGTGATGGTCTGTCTATTGTTCCCAGTGTGATGGTCTGTCTATTGTTCCCGATGTGATGGTCTGTCTATTGTTCCCATTGTGATGGTCTGTCTATTGTTCCCAGTGTGATGGACTGTCCATTGTTTCCAGTGTGATGGTCTGTCTATTGTTCCCAGTGTGATGGTCTGTCTATTGTTCCCAGTGTGATGATCTGTCTATTGTTCCCATTGTGGTGGTCTGTCTATTGTTCCCAGTGTGATGGTCTGTCTATTGTTCCCAGTGTGATGGTCTGTCTATTGTTCCCAGTGTGATGATCTGTCTATTGTTCCCATTGTGATGGTCTGTCTATTGTTCCCAGTGTGATGGTCTGTCTATTGTTCTCAGTGTGATGGTCTGTCTATTGTTCCCAGTGTGATGGTCTGTTTATTGTTCCCAGTGTGATGGTCTGTCTATTGTTCCCAGTGTGATGGTCTGTCTATTGTTCCCAGTGTGATGGTCTGTCTATTGTTCCCGGTATGATGGACTGTCTATTGTTCCCAGTGTGATGGTCTGTCTATTGTTCCCAGTGTGATGGACTGTCCATTGTTCCCAGTGTGATGGTCTGTCTATTGTTCCCAGTGTGATGGTCTGTCCATTGTCCCCAGTGTGATGGTATGTCTATTGTTCCCGGTATGGTGGACTGTCTATTGTTCCCAGTGTGATGGTCTGTCTATTGTTCCCAGTGTGATGGTCTGTCTATTGTTCCCGGTGTGATGGTCTGTCTATTGTTCCCATTGTGATGGTCTGTCTATTGTTTCCAGTGTGATGGACTGTCCATTGTTCCCAGTGTGATGGTCTGTCTATTATTCCCAGTGTGATGGTCTGTCTATTGTTCCCAGTGTGATGATCTGTCTATTGTTCCCATTGTGGTGGTCTGTCCATTGTTCCCATTGTGATGGTCTGTCTATTGTTCCCAGTGTGTTGGTCTGTCCATTATTCCCAGTGTGATGGACTGTCCATTGTTCCCAGTGTGATGGTCTGTCTATTGTTCCCAGTTTGATGGTCTGTCTATTGTTCCCAGTGAGATGGTCTGTCCATTGCTCCCAGTGTGATGATCTGTCCATTGTTCCCAGTATGATGGTCTGTCCATTGTTCCCAGTGTGATGGTCTGTCGATTGTTCCCAGTATGATTGTCTGTCTATTGTTCCCAGTGTGATGGTCTGTCCATTGTTCCCAGTGTGATGGTCTGTCTATTGTTCCCAGTGTGATGGTCTGTCCATTGTTCCCAGTGTAATGGTCTGTCTATTGTTACCAGTGTGATGGTCTGTCTGTTGTTCCCAGTGTGATGGTCTGTCCATTGTTCCCAGTGTGATGGTCTGTCTGTTGTTCCCAGTGTAATGGTCTGTCCATTGTTCCCAGTGTGATGGTCTGTCTATTGTTCCCAGTATGATGGTCTGTCTATTGTTCCCAGTATGATGGTCTGTCTATTGTTCCCAGTATGATGGTCTGTCTATTGTTCCCAGTATGATGGTCTGTCCATTGTTCCCAGTGTGACGGTTTGTCTATTGTTCCCAGTATGATGATCTGTCTATTGTTCCCAGTATGATGGTCTGTCTATTGTTCCCAGTGTGATGGTTTGTCTATTGTTCCCAGTGTGATGGTCTGTCTATTGTTTCCAGTGTGATGGAATGTCCATTGTTCCCAGTGTGATGGTCTGTCTATTGTTCCCAGTGTGATGGTCTGTCTATTGTTCCCAGTGTGATGATCTGTCTATTGTTCCCATTGTGGTGGTCTGTCCATTGTTCCCATTGTGATGGTCTGTCTATTGTTTCCAGTGTGATGGAATGTCCATTGTTCCCAGTGTGATGGTCTGTCTATTGTTCCCAGTGTGATGGTCTGTCTATTGTTCCCAGTGTGATGATCTGTCTATTGTTCCCAGTGTGATGCAATGTTTATTGTTCCCAGTGTGATGGTCTGTCTATTGTTCCCAGTGTGATGGTCTGTCTATTGTTCCCGGTATGATGGACTGTCTATTGTTCCCAGTGTGATGGTCTGTCTATTGTTCCCAGTGTGATGGACTGTCCATTGTTCCCAGTGTGATGGTCTGTCTATTGTTCCCGGTATGATGGACTGTCTATTGTTCCCAGTGTGATGGTCTGTCTATTGTTCCCAGTGTGATGGTCTGTCTATTGTTCCCGGTGTGATGGTCTGTCTATTGTTCCCATTGCGATGGTCTGTCTATTGTTTCCAGTGTGATGGAATGTCCATTGTTCCCAGTGTGATGGTCTGTCTATTGTTCCCAGTGTGATGGTCTGTCTATTGTTCCCAGTGTGATGATCTGTCTATTGTTCCCATTGTGGTGGTCTGTCCATTGTTCCCATTGTGATGGTCTGTCTATTGTTCCCAGTGTGTTGGTCTGTCCATTGTTCCCAGTGTGATGGACTGTCCATTGTTCCCAGTGTGATGGTCTGTCTATTGTTCCCAGTGTGATGGTCTGTCTATTGTTCCCAGTGTGATGGTCTGTCTATTGTTCCCAGTGTGATGGTCTGTCCATTGTTCCCAGTGTAATGGTCTGTCTATTGTTCCCAGTGTGATGGTCTGTCTGTTGTTCCCAGTGTGATGGTCTGTCCATTGTTCCCAGTGTGATGGTCTGTCTGTTGTTCCCAGTGTAATGGTCTGTCCATTGTTCCCAGTGTGATGGTCTGTCTATTGTTCCCAGTATGATGGTCTGTCTATTGTTCCCAGTATGATGGTCTGTCTATTGTTCCCAGTATGATGGTCTGTCTATTGTTCCCAGTATGATGGTCTGTCCATTGTTCCCAGTGTGACGGTTTGTCTATTGTTCCCAGTATGATGATCTGTCTATTGTTCCCAGTATGATGGTCTGTCTATTGTTCCCAGTGTGATGGTTTGTCTATTGTTCCCAGTGTGATGGTCTGTCTATTGTTCCCAGTATGATGGTGTGTCTATTGTTCCTAGTGTGATGGTCTGTCTATTGTTCCCAGTGTGATAGTCTGTCCATTGTTCCCAGTATGATGGTCTGTCTATTGTTCCCAGTGTGATGATCTGTCTATTGTTCCCAGTATGATGATCTGTCTATTGTTCCTAGTATGATGGTCTGTCTATTGTTCCCAGTGTGATAGTCTGTCCATTGTTCCCAGTGTGATGTATGATGGTCTGTCTATTGTTCCCAGTGTGATGGTCTGTTTATTGTTCCCAGTGTGATGGTCTGTCTATTGTTCCAAGTGTGGTGGTCTGTCTATTGTTCCTGGTGTGATGGTCTGTCTATTGTTCCCAGTGTGATGTTCTGTCTATTGTTCCCAGTGTGATGATCTGTCTATTGTTCCCAGTGTGATGATCTGTCTATTGTTCCCAGTGTGATGATCTGTCTATTGTTCCCAGTGTGATGCAATGTTTATTGTTCCCAGTGTGATGGTCTGTCTATTGTTCCCAGTGTGATGGTCTGTCTATTGTTCCCGGTATGATGGACTGTCTATTGTTCCCAGTGTGATGGTCTGTCTATTGTTCCCAGTGTGATGGACTGTCCATTGTTCCCAGTGTGATGGTCTGTCTATTGTTCCCAGTGTGATGGTCTGTCTATTGTTCCCAGTGTGATGGTCTGTCTATTGTTCCCGATGTGATGGTCTGTCTATTGTTCCCATTGTGATGGTCTGTCTATTGTTCCCAGTGTGATGGACTGTCCATTGTTTCCAGTGTGATGGTCTGTCTATTGTTCCCAGTGTGATGGTCTGTCTATTGTTCCCAGTGTGATGATCTGTCTATTGTTCCCATTGTGGTGGTCTGTCTATTGTTCCCAGTGTGATGGTCTGTCTATTGTTCCCAGTGTGATGGTCTGTCTATTGTTCCCAGTGTGATGATCTGTCTATTGTTCCCATTGTGATGGTCTGTCTATTGTTCCCAGTGTGATGGTCTGTCTATTGTTCTCAGTGTGATGGTCTGTCTATTGTTCCCAGTGTGATGGTCTGTTTATTGTTCCCAGTGTGATGGTCTGTCTATTGTTCCCAGTGTGATGGTCTGTCTATTGTTCCCAGTGTGATGGTCTGTCTATTGTTCCCGGTATGATGGACTGTCTATTGTTCCCAGTGTGATGGTCTGTCTATTGTTCCCAGTGTGATGGACTGTCCATTGTTCCCAGTGTGATGGTCTGTCTATTGTTCCCAGTGTGATGGTCTGTCCATTGTCCCCAGTGTGATGGTATGTCTATTGTTCCCGGTATGGTGGACTGTCTATTGTTCCCAGTGTGATGGTCTGTCTATTGTTCCCAGTGTGATGGTCTGTCTATTGTTCCCGGTGTGATGGTCTGTCTATTGTTCCCATTGTGATGGTCTGTCTATTGTTTCCAGTGTGATGGACTGTCCATTGTTCCCAGTGTGATGGTCTGTCTATTATTCCCAGTGTGATGGTCTGTCTATTGTTCCCAGTGTGATGATCTGTCTATTGTTCCCATTGTGGTGGTCTGTCCATTGTTCCCATTGTGATGGTCTGTCTATTGTTCCCAGTGTGTTGGTCTGTCCATTATTCCCAGTGTGATGGACTGTCCATTGTTCCCAGTGTGATGGTCTGTCTATTGTTCCCAGTTTGATGGTCTGTCTATTGTTCCCAGTGAGATGGTCTGTCCATTGCTCCCAGTGTGATGATCTGTCCATTGTTCCCAGTATGATGGTCTGTCCATTGTTCCCAGTGTGATGGTCTGTCGATTGTTCCCAGTATGATTGTCTGTCTATTGTTCCCAGTGTGATGGTCTGTCCATTGTTCCCAGTGTGATGGTCTGTCTATTGTTCCCAGTGTGATGGTCTGTCCATTGTTCCCAGTGTAATGGTCTGTCTATTGTTACCAGTGTGATGGTCTGTCTGTTGTTCCCAGTGTGATGGTCTGTCCATTGTTCCCAGTGTGATGGTCTGTCTGTTGTTCCCAGTGTAATGGTCTGTCCATTGTTCCCAGTGTGATGGTCTGTCTATTGTTCCCAGTATGATGGTCTGTCTATTGTTCCCAGTATGATGGTCTGTCTATTGTTCCCAGTATGATGGTCTGTCTATTGTTCCCAGTATGATGGTCTGTCCATTGTTCCCAGTGTGACGGTTTGTCTATTGTTCCCAGTATGATGATCTGTCTATTGTTCCCAGTATGATGGTCTGTCTATTGTTCCCAGTGTGATGGTTTGTCTATTGTTCCCAGTGTGATGGTCTGTCTATTGTTCCCAGTATGATGGTGTGTCTATTGTTCCCAGTATGATGGTCTGTCTATTGTTCCCAGTATGATGGTCTGTCTATTGTTCCCAGTGTGATGATCTGTCTATTGTTCCCATTGTGGTGGTCTGTCCATTGTTCCCATTGTGATGGTCTGTCTATTGTTCCCAGTGTGTTGGTCTGTCCATTATTCCCAGTGTGATGGACTGTCCATTGTTCCCAGTGTGATGGTCTGTCTATTGTTCCCAGTTTGATGGTCTGTCTATTGTTCCCAGTGAGATGGTCTGTCCATTGCTCCCAGTGTGATGATCTGTCCATTGTTCCCAGTATGATGGTCTGTCCATTGTTCCCAGTGTGATGGTCTGTCGATTGTTCCCAGTATGATTGTCTGTCTATTGTTCCCAGTGTGATGGTCTGTCCATTGTTCCCAGTGTGATGGTCTGTCTATTGTTCCCAGTGTGATGGTCTGTCCATTGTTCCCAGTGTAATGGTCTGTCTATTGTTACCAGTGTGATGGTCTGTCTGTTGTTCCCAGTGTGATGGTCTGTCCATTGTTCCCAGTGTGATGGTCTGTCTGTTGTTCCCAGTGTAATGGTCTGTCCATTGTTCCCAGTGTGATGGTCTGTCTATTGTTCCCAGTATGATGGTCTGTCTATTGTTCCCAGTATGATGGTCTGTCTATTGTTCCCAGTATGATGGTCTGTCTATTGTTCCCAGTATGATGGTCTGTCCATTGTTCCCAGTGTGACGGTTTGTCTATTGTTCCCAGTATGATGATCTGTCTATTGTTCCCAGTATGATGGTCTGTCTATTGTTCCCAGTGTGATGGTTTGTCTATTGTTCCCAGTATGATGGTCTGTCTATTGTTCCCAGTGTGATGATCTGTCCATTGTTCCCAGTGTGATGATCTGTCTATTGTTCCTAGTATGATTGTCTGTCTATTGTTCCCAGTGTGATAGTCTGTCCATTGTTCCCAGTGTGATGTATGATGGTCTGTCTATTGTTCCCAGTGTGATGGTCTGTCTATTGTTCCCAGTGTGATGGTCTGTCTATTGTTCCAAGTGTGGTGGTCTGTCTATTGTTCCTGGTGTGATGGTCTGTCTATTGTTCCCAGTGTGATGTTCTGTCTATTGTTCCCAGTGTGATGATCTGTCTATTGTTCCCAGTGTGATGATCTGTCTATTGTTCCCAGTGTGATGATCTGTCTATTGTTCCCAGTGTGATGCACTGTTTATTGTTCCCAGTGTGATGGTCTGTCTATTGTTCCCAGTGTGATGGTCTGTCTATTGTTCCCGGTATGATGGACTGTCTATTGTTCCCAGTGTGATGGTCTGTCTATTGTTCCCAGTGTGACGGACTGTCCATTGTTCCCAGTGTGATTGTCTGTCTATTGTTCCCAGTGTGATGGTCTGTCTATTGTTCCCAGTGTGATGGTCTGTCTATTGTTCCCGGTGTGATGGTCTGTCTATTGTTCCCATTGTGATGGTCTGTCTATTGTTCCCAGTGTGATGGATTGTCCATTGTTCCCAGTGTGATGGTCTGTCTATTGTTCCCAGTGTGATGGTCTGTCTATTGTTCCCAGTGTGATGATCTGTCTATTGTTCCCATTGTGATGGTCTGTCTATTGTTCCCAGTGTGATGGTCTGTCTATTGTTCTCAGTGTGATGGTCTGTCTATTGTTCCCAGTGTGATGGTCTGTTTATTGTTCCCAGTGTGATGGTCTGTCTATTGTTCCCAGTGTGATGGTCTGTCTATTGTTCCCAGTGTGATGGTCTGTCTATTGTTCCCGGTATGATGGACTGCTTATTGTTCCCAGTGTGATGGTCTGTCTATTGTTCCCAGTATGATGGACTGTCCATTGTTCCCAGTGTGATGGTCTGTCTATTGTTCCCAGTGTGATGGTCTGTCTATTGTTCCCGGTGTGATGGTATGACCATTGTTCCCAGTGTGATGGTCTGTCTATTGTTCCCATTGTGATTGTCTGTCCATTGTTCCCAGTGTGATAGTCTGTCTATTGTTCCCAGTATGATGGTCTGTCTATTGTTCCCAGTATGATGTTCTGTCTATTGTCCCCAGTATGATGGTCTGTCTATTGTTCCCAGTGTGATGATCTGTCTATTGTTTCCAGTGTGATGATCTGTCTATTGTTTCCGGTATGATGGACTGTCTATTGTTCCCAGTGTGATGATCTGTCAATTGTTCCCATTGTGATGGTCTGTCTATTGTTCCCAGTGTGATGGTCTGTCTATTGTTCCCAGTATGATGGTCTGTCTATTGTTCCCAGTGTGATGATCTGTCTATTGTTGCCAGTGTGATGGTCTGTCTATTGTTCCCAGTGTGATGATCTGTCCATTATTCCCAGTGTGATGGTCTGTCTATTGTTCCCAGTGTATTGGTCTGTCCATTGTTCCCAGTGTTATATTCTGTCTATTGTTCCCATTGTGATATCTGTCCATTGTTCCCAGTGTGGTGGTCTGTCCATTGTTCCCAGTGTGATGATCTGTCTATTGTTTCCGGTATGATGGACTGTCTATTGTTCCCAGTGTGATGATCTGTCAATTGTTCCCATTGTGATGGTCTGTCTATTGTTCCCAGTATGATGGTCTGTCTATTGTTCCCAGTATGATGTTCTGTGTATTGTCCCCAGTATGATGGTCTGTCTATTGTTCCCAGTGTGATGATCTGTCTATTGTTCCCAGTGTGATGATCTGTCTATTGTTTCCGGTATGATGGACTGTCTATTGTTCCCAGTGTGATGATCTGTCAATTGTTCCCATTGTGATGGTCTGTCTATTGTTCCCAGTGTGATGGTCTGTCTATTGTTCCCAGTGTGATGGTCTGTCTATTGTTCCCAGTATGATGGTCTGTCTATTGTTCCAAGTGTGATGGTCTGTCTATTGTTCCCAGTGTGATGGTCTGTCTATTGTTCCCAGTATGATGGTCTGTCTATTGTTCCAAGTGTGATGGTCTGTCTATTGTTCCCAGTGTGATGGTCTGTCTATTGTTCCCAGGTTGATGGTCTGTCTATTGTTCCAAGTGTGATGGTCTGTCTATTGTTCCCAGTGTGATGGTCTGTCTATTGTTCCCAGTGTGATGGTCTGTCTATTGTTCCCATTGTGATGATCTGTCTATTGTTCCCATTGTGATGATCTGTCTATTGTTTCCAGTGTGATGAACTGTCTATTGTTCTCAGTGTGATGGTCTGTCTATTGTTCCCAGTGTGATGGTCTGTTTATTGTTCCCAGTGTGATGGTCTGTCTATTGTTCCCAGTGTGATGGTCTGTCTATTGTTCCCAGTGTGATGGTCTGTCTATTGTTCCCGGTATGATGGACTGTCTATTGTTCCCAGTGTGATGGTCTGTCTATTGTTCCCAGTGTGATGGACTGTCCATTGTTCCCAGTGTGATGGTCTGTCTATTGTTCCCAGTGTGATGGTCTGTCCATTGTCCCCAGTGTGATGGTATGTCTATTGTTCCCGGTATGGTGGACTGTCTATTGTTCCCAGTGTGATGGTCTGTCTATTGTTCCCAGTGTGATGGTCTGTCTATTGTTCCCGTTGTGATGGTCTGTCTATTGTTCCCATTGTGATGGTCTGTCTATTGTTTCCAGTGTGATGGACTGTCCATTGTTCCCAGTGTGATGGTCTGTCTATTGTTCCCAGTGTGATGGTCTGTCTATTGTTCCCAGTGTGATGATCTGTCTATTGTTCCCATTGTGGTGGTCTGTCCATTGTTCCCATTGTGATGGTCTGTCTATTGTTCCCAGTGTGTTGGTCTGTCCATTATTCCCAGTGTGATGGACTGTCCATTGTTCCCAGTGTGATGGTCTGTCTATTGTTCCCAGTTTGATGGTCTGTCTATTGTTCCCAGTGAGATGGTCTGTCCATTGCTCCCAGTGTGATGATCTGTCCATTGTTCCCAGTATGATGGTCTGTCCATTGTTCCCAGTATGATGGTCTGTCTATTGTTCCCAGTGTGATGGTCTGTCCATTGTTCCCAGTGTGATGGTCTGTCTATTGTTCCCAGTGTGATGGTCTGTCCATTGTTCCCAGTGTAATGGTCTGTCTATTGTTACCAGTGTGATGGTCTGTCTGTTGTTCCCAGTGTGATGGTCTGTCCATTGTTCCCAGTGTGATGGTCTGTCTGTTGTTCCCAGTGTAATGGTCTGTCCATTGTTCCCAGTGTGATGGTCTGTCTATTGTTCCCAGTATGATGGTCTGTCTATTGTTCCCAGTATGATGGTCTGTCTATTGTTCCCAGTATGATGGTCTGTCTATTGTTCCCAGTATGATGGTCTGTCCATTGTTCCCAGTGTGACGGTTTGTCTATTGTTCCCAGTATGATGATCTGTCTATTGTTCCCAGTATGATGGTCTGTCTATTGTTCCCAGTGTGATGGTTTGTCTATTGTTCCCAGTGTGATGGTCTGTCTATTGTTCCCAGTATGATGGTGTGTCTATTGTTCCCAGTGTGATGGTCTGTCTATTGTTCCCAGTGTGATGGTCTGTCTATTGTTCCCAGTATGATGGTCTGTCTATTGTTCCCAGTGTGATGATCTGTCCATTGTTCCCAGTGTGATGATCTGTCTATTGTTCCTAGTATGATTGTCTGTCTATTGTTCCCAGTGTGATAGTCTGTCCATTGTTCCCAGTGTGATGTATGATGGTCTGTCTATTGTTCCCAGTGTGATGGTCTGTCTATTGTTCCCAGTGTGATGGTCTGTCTATTGTTCCAAGTGTGGTGGTCTGTCTATTGTTCCTGGTGTGATGGTCTGTCTATTGTTCCCAGTGTGATGTTCTGTCTATTGTTCCCAGTGTGATGATCTGTCTATTGTTCCCAGTGTGATGATCTGTCTATTGTTCCCAGTGTGATGATCTGTCTAATGTTCCCAGTGTGATGCACTGTTTATTGTTCCCAGTGTGATGGTCTGTCTATTGTTCCCAGTGTGATGGTCTGTCTATTGTTCCCGGTATGATGGACTGTCTATTGTTCCCAGTGTGATGGTCTGTCTATTGTTCCCAGTGTGACGGACTGTCCATTGTTCCCAGTGTGATTGTCTGTCTATTGTTCCCAGTGTGATGGTCTGTCTATTGTTCCCAGTGTGATGGTCTGTCTATTGTTCCCGGTGTGATGGTCTGTCTATTGTTCCCATTGTGATGGTCTGTCTATTGTTCCCAGTGTGATGGATTGTCCATTGTTCCCAGTGTGATGGTCTGTCTATTGTTCCCAGTGTGATGGTCTGTCTATTGTTCCCAGTGTGATGATCTGTCTATTGTTCCTATTGTGATGGTCTGTCTATTGTTCCCAGTGTGATGGTCTGTCTATTGTTCTCAGTGTGATGGTCTGTCTATTGTTCCCAGTGTGATGGTCTGTTTATTGTTCCCAGTGTGATGGTCTGTCTATTGTTCCCAGTGTGATGGTCTGTCTATTGTTCCCAGTGTGATGGTCTGTCTATTGTTCCCGGTATGATGGACTGTCTATTGTTCCCAGTGTGATGGTCTGTCTATTGTTCCCAGTATGATGGACTGTCCATTGTTCCCAGTGTGATGGTCTGTCTATTGTTCCCAGTGTGATGGTCTGTCTATTGTTCCCGGTGTGATGGTATGACCATTGTTCCCAGTGTGATGGTCTGTCTATTGTTCCCATTGTGATTGTCTGTCCATTGTTCCCAGTGTGATAGTCTGTCTATTGTTCCCAGTATGATGGTCTGTCTATTGTTCCCAGTATGATGTTCTGTCTATTGTCCCCAGTATGATGGTCTGTCTATTGTTCCCAGTGTGATGATCTGTCTATTGTTTCCAGTGTGATGATCTGTCTATTGTTTCCGGTATGATGGACTGTCTATTGTTCCCAGTGTGACGATCTGTCAATTGTTCCCATTGTGATGGTCTGTCTATTGTTCCCAGTGTGATGGTCTGTCTATTGTTCCCAGTATGATGGTCTGTCTATTGTTCCCAGTGTGATGATCTGTCTATTGTTCCCAGTGTGATGGTCTGTCTATTGTTCCCAGTATGATGGTCTGTCTATTGTTCCCAGTGTGATGATCTGTCTATTGTTCCCAGTGTGATGGTCTGTCTATTGTTCCCAGTGTGATGATCTGTCCATTGTTCCCAGTGTGATGGTCTGTCTATTGTTCCCAGTGTATTGGTCTGTCCATTGTTCCCAGTGTTATATTCTGTCTATTGTTCCCATTGTGATATCTGTCCATTGTTCCCAGTGTGGTGGTCTGTCCATTGTTCCCAGTGTGATGATCTGTCTATTGTTTCCGGTATGATGGACTGTCTATTGTTCCCAGTGTGATGATCTGTCAATTGTTCCCATTGTGATGGTCTGTCTATTGTTCCCAGTATGATGGTCTGTCTATTGTTCCCAGTATGATGTTCTGTGTATTGTCCCCAGTATGATGGTCTGTCTATTGTTCCCAGTGTGATGATCTGTCTATTGTTCCCAGTGTGATGATCTGTCTATTGTTTCCGGTATGATGGACTGTCTATTGTTCCCAGTGTGATGATCTGTCAATTGTTCCCATTGTGATGGTCTGTCTATTGTTCCCAGTGTGATGGTCTGTCTATTGTTCCCAGTGTGATGGTCTGTCTATTGTTCCCAGTATGATGGTCTGTCTATTGTTCCAAGTGTGATGGTCTGTCTATTGTTCCCAGTGTGATGGTCTGTCTATTGTTCCCAGTATGATGGTCTGTCTATTGTTCCAAGTGTGATGGTCTGTCTATTGTTCCCAGTGTGATGGTCTGTCTATTGTTCCCAGGTTGATGGTCTGTCTATTGTTCCAAGTGTGATGGTCTGTCTATTGTTCCCAGTGTGATGGTCTGTCTATTGTTCCCAGTGTGATGGTCTGTCTATTGTTCCCATTGTGATGATCTGTCTATTGTTCCCATTGTGATGATCTGTCTATTGTTTCCAGTGTGATGATCTGTCTATTGTTCCCATTGTGATGGTCTGTCTATTGTTCCCATTGTGATGGTCTGTCTATTGTTCCCAGTGTGATGGTCTGTCTATTGTTCCCAGTGTGATGGTCTGTCTATTGTCCCCAGTATGATGGTCTGTCTATTGTTCCCAGTGTGATGATCTGTCTATTGTTCCCAGTATGATGTTCTGTCTATTGTCCCCAGTGTGATGGTCTGTCTATTGTTCCAAGTGTGATGGTCTGTCTATTGTTCCCAGTATGATGGACTGTCTATTGTTCCCAGTGTGATGGTCTGTCTATTGTTCCCATTGTGATGGTCTGTCTATTGTTCCCAGTATGATGTTCTGTCTATTGTCCCCAGTGTGATGGTCTGTCTATTGTTCCAAGTGTGATGATCTGTCTATTGTTCCTTGTATGATGGTCTGTCTATTGTTCCTTGTATGATGGTCTGTCTATTGTTCCTTGTATGATGGTCTGTCTATTGTTCCAAGTGTGATGGTCTGTCTATTGTTCCCAGTATGATGTTCTGTCTATTGTCCCCAGTGTGATGGTCTGTCTATTGTTCCAAGTGTGATGATCTGTCTATTGTTCCCAGTGTGATGGTCTGTCTATTGTTCCCAGTGTGATGATCTGTCTATTGTTCCCAGTGTGATGATCTGTCTATTGTTTCCGGTATGATGGACTGTCTATTGTTCCCAGTGTGATGATCTGTCAATTGTTCCCATTGTGATGGTCTGTCTATTGTTCCCAGTATGATGGTCTGTCTATTGTTCCCAGTATGATGTTCTGTCTATTGTCCCCAGTATGATGGTCTGTCTATTGTTCCCAGTGTGATGATCTGTCTATTGTTCCCAGTGTGATGATCTGTCTATTGTTTCCGGTATGATGGACTGTCTATTGTTCCCAGTGTGATGATCTGTCAATTGTTCCCATTGTGATGGTCTGTCTATTGTTCCCAGTGTGATGGTCTGTCTATTGTTCCCAGTATGATGGTCTGTCTATTGTTCCCAGTGTGATGATCTGTCTATTGTTCCCAGTGTGATGGTCTGTCTATTGTTCCCAGTGTGATGGTCTGTCCATTGTTCCCAGTGTGATGGTCTGTCTATTGTTTCCAGTGTATTGGTCTGTCCATTGTTCCCAGTGTTATATTTTGTCTATTGTTCCCATTGTGATATCTGTCCATTGTTCCCAGTGTGGTGGTCTGTCCATTGTTCCCAGTGTGGTGGTCTGTCCATTGTTCCCAGTGTGATGGTCTGTCTATTGTTCCCACTGTGATGGTCTGTCTATTGTTCCCAGTGTGATGTTCTGTCTATTGTTCCCAGTGTGATGGTCTGTCTATTGTTCCCAGTGTGATGGTCTGTCTATTGTTCCCAGTGTGATGGTCTGTCTATTGTTCCCAGTGTGATGGTCTGTCTATTGTTCCCAGTGTGATGGTCTGTCTATTGTTCCAAGTATGATGGTCTGTCATTTGTTCCCAGTGTTATGGTCTGTCTATAGTTCCCAGTGTGATGATCTGTCTATTGTTCCCAGTGTGATGGTCTGCCCATTGTTCCCAGTGTGATGGTCTGTCTATTGTTCTCAGTGTGATGGTCTGTCTATTGTTCCCAGTGTGATGGTCTGTCCATTGTTCCCAGTATGATGGTCTGTCAATTGTTCCCAGTGTTATGGTCTGTCTATAGTTCCCAGTGTGATGGTCTGTGTATTGTTCCCAGTTTGATGATCTGTCTATTGTTCCTAGTGTGATGGTCTGTGTATTGTTCCCAGTGTGATGGTCTGTTTATTGTTCCCAGTGTGACGGTCTGTCTATTGTTCCCAGTATGATGGTCTGTTTATTGTTCCCTGTGTGATGGTCTGTCCATTGTATCCAGTGTGATGGTCTGTCTATTGTTCCCAGTGTGATGATCTGTCCATTTTTCCCAGTGTGATGGTCTGTCCATTGTTCCCAGTTTGATGGTCTGTCCATTGTTCTCAGTGTAATGGTCTGTCTATTGTTCCCAGTGTGATGGTTTGTCCATTGTTCCCAGTGTGATGGTATGTCCATATTTCCCAGTGTGGTGATCTGTCTATTGTTCCCACTGTGATGGTCTGTCTATTGTTCCCAGTGTGATGGTCTGTCCATTGTTCCCAGTGTGATGGTCTGTCCATTGTTCCCAGTGTGATGGTTTGTCCATTGTTCCCAGTGTGATGGTCTGTCTATTGTTCCCAGTGTGATGGTCTGTCCATTGTTCCCATTGTGATGGTCTGTCTATTGTTCCCATTGTGATGGTCTGTCTATTATTCCCAGTGTGATGGTTTGTCCATTTTTCCCAGTGTGATGGCCTGTCCATTATTCCCAGTGTGATGGTTTGTCCATTATTCCCAGTGTGATGGTTTGTTCATTGTTCCCAGTGTGGTGGTCTGTCCATTGTTCCCATTGTGATGGTCTGTCTATTGTTCCCAGTGTAATGGTCTGTCTATTGTTCCCAGTGTGATGGTTTGTCCATTGTTCCCAGTGTGATGGTATGTCCATATTTCCCAGTGTGGTGATCAGTCTATTGTTCCCACTGTGATGGTCTGTCTATTGTTCCCAGTGTGATGGTCTGTCTATTGTTCCCAGTGTGATGGTCTGTCCATTGTTCCCAGTGTGATGGTTTGTCCATTGTTCCCAGTGTGATGGTCTGTCTATTGTTCCCAGTGTGATGGTCTGTCCATTGTTCCCATTGTGATGGTCTGTCTATTGTTCCCATTGTGATGGTCTGTCTATTATTCCCAGTGTGATGGTTTGTCCATTTTTCCCAGTGTGATGGCCTGTTCATTATTCCCAGTGTGATGGTTTGTCCATTATTCCCAGTGTGATGGTTTGTTCATTGTTCCCAGTGTGGTGGTCTGTCCATTGTTCCCATTGTGATGGTCTGTCTATTGTTCCCAGTGTGATGGTCTGTCCATTATTCCCAGTGTGATGTTTTGTCCATTGTTCCCAGTGTGATGGTCTGTCTATTATTCCCAGTGTGATGGTATGTCCATTGTTCCCAGTGTGATGATCTGTCGATTGTTCCCAGTGTGATGGTCTGTCCATTGTTCCCGTTGTGATGGTCTGTCTATTATTCCCAGTGTGATGGTCTGTCTATTGTTTCCCTTGTGATGGTCTGTCCATTGTTCCCATTGTGATGGTCTGTCTATTGTTCCCAGTGTGATGGTCTGTCTATTGTTCCCAGTGTGATGGTCTGTCTATTGTTCCCATTGTGATGGTCTGTCTATTGTTCCCAGTGTGATGGTCTGTCCATTGTTCCCAGTATGATGGTCTGTCTATTGTTCCCAGTGTGATGGTCTGTCCATTGTTCCCAGTGTGATGGTCTGTCTATTGTTCCCAGTGTGATGGTCTGTCTATTGTTCCCAGTGTGATGGTCTGTCCATTGTTCCCAGTATGATGGTCTGTCTATTGTTCCCTGTGTGATGGTCTGTTTATTTTTCCAGTGTGATGGTCTGTCGATTGTTCCCAGTGTGATGGTCTGTCCATTGTTCCCAGTATGATGGTCTGTCTATTGTCCCCAGTGTGATGATCTGTCTATTGTTCCTAGTGTGATGGTCTGTCTATTGTTCCCAGTGTGATGGTTTGTTTATTGTTCCCATTGTGATGGTCTGTCTATTGTTCCCAGTGTGATGGTCTGTCTATTGTTCCAAGTATGATGGTCTGTCATTTGTTCCCAGTGTTATGGTCTGTCTATAGTTCGCAGTGTGATGATCTGTCTATTGTTCCCAGTGTGATGGTCTGCCCATCGTTCCCAGTGTGATGGTCTGTCTATTGTTCTCAGTGTGATGGTCTGTCTATTGTTCCCAGTGTGATGGTCTGTCCATTGTTCCCAGTATGATGGTCTGTCATTTGTTCCCAGTGTTATGGTCTGTCTATAGTTCCCAGTGTGATGGTCTGTGTATTGTTCACAGTTTGATGATCTGTCTATTGTTCCTAGTGTGATGGTCTGTGTATTGTTCCCAGTGTGATGGTCTGTTTATTGTTCCCAGTGTGATGGTCTGTCTATTGTTCCCAGTATGATGGTCTGTTTATTGTTCCCTGTGTGATGGTCTGTCCATTGTTTCCAGTGTGATGGTCTGTCTATTGTTCCCAGTGTGATGATCTGTCCATTTTTCCCAGTGTGATGGTCTGTCCATTGTTCCCAGTTTGATGGTCTGTCCATTGTTCTCAGTGTAATGGTCTGTCTATTGTTCCCAGTGTGATGGTTTGTCCATTGTTCCCAGTGTGATGGTATGTCCATATTTCCCAGTGTGGTGATCTGTCCATTGTTCCCACTGTGATGGTCTGTCTATTGTTCCCAGTGTGATGGTCTGTCCATTGTTCCCAGTGTGATGGTCTGTCTATTGTTCCCAGTGTGATGGTCTGTCTATTGTTCCCAGTGTGATGGTTTGTCCATTGTTCCCAGTGTGATGGTCTGTCTATTGTTCCCAGTGTGATGGTCTGTCCATTGTTCCCATTGTGATGGTCTGTCTATTGTTCCCATTGTGATGGTCTGTCTATTATTCCCAGTGTGATGGTTTGTCCATTTTTCCCAGTGTGATGGCCTGTCCATTATTCCCAGTGTGATGGTTTGTCCATTATTCCCAGTGTGATGGTTTGTTCATTGTTCCCAGTGTGGTGGTCTGTCCATTGTTCCCATTGTGATGGTCTGTCTATTGTTCCCAGTGTGATGGTCTGTCCATTATTCCCAGTGTGATGTTTTGTCCATTGTTCCCAGTGTGATGGTCTGTCTATTATTCCCAGTGTGATGGTATGTCCATTGTTCCCAGTGTGATGATCTGTCCATTGTTCCCAGTGTGATGGTCTGTCTATTGTTCCCAGTGTGATGGTCTGTCTATTGTTCCCAGTGTGATGGTGTGTCCATTATTCCCAGTATGATGGTCTGTCTATTGTTCCCAGTGTGACGGTCTGTCTATTGTTCCCAGTGTGATGGTTTGTCCATTGTTCCCAGTGTGACGGTCTGTCTATTGTTCCCAGTGTGATGGTCTGTCTATTGTTCCCAGTGTGATGGTTTGTCCATTGTTCCAAGTGTGATGGTCTGTCTATTGTTCCCAGTGTGATGGTCTGTCTATTGTTCCCAGTGTGATGGTCTGTCTATTGTTCCCAGTGTGATGGTCTGTCCATTGTTCCCAGTATGATGGTCTGTCTATTGTTCCCAGTGTGATGGTCTGTCCATTGTTCCCAGTGTGATGGTCTGTCTATTGTTCCCAGTGTGATGGTCTGTCTATTGTTCCCAGTGTGATGGTCTGTCCATTGTTCCCAGTATGATGGTCTGTCTATTGTTCCCTGTGTGATGGTCTGTTTATTTTTCCAGTGTGATGGTCTGTCGATTGTTCCCAGTGTGATGGTCTGTCCATTGTTCCCAGTATGATTGTCTGTCTATTGTCCCCAGTGTGATGATCTGTCTATTGTTCCTAGTGTGATGGTCTGTCTATTGTTCCCAGTGTGATGGTTTGTTTATTGTTCCCAGTGTGATGGTCTGTCTATTGTTCCTAGTGTGATGGTCTGTCTATTGTTCCCAGTGTGATGGTCTGTCCATTGTTCCCAGTGTGATGGTCTGTCTATTGTTCCCAGTGTGATGGTCTGTCTATTGTTCCCAGTGTGATGGTTTGTCCATTGTTCCCAGTGTGATGGTCTGTCTATTGTTCCCAGTGTGATGGTCTGTCCATTGTTCCCATTGTGATGGTCTGTCTATTGTTCCCATTGTGATGGTCTGTCTATTATTCCCAGTGTGATGGTTTGTCCATTTTTCCCAGTGTGATGGCCTGTCCATTATTCCCAGTGTGATGGTTTGTCCATTATTCCCAGTGTGATGGTTTGTTCATTGTTCCCAGTGTGGTGGTCTGTCCATTGTTCCCATTGTGATGGTCTGTCTATTGTTCCCAGTGTGATGGTCTGTCCATTATTCCCAGTGTGATGTTTTGTCCATTGTTCCCAGTGTGATGGTCTGTCTATTATTCCCAGTGTGATGGTATGTCCATTGTTCCCAGTGTGATGATCTGTCCATTGTTCCCAGTGTGATGGTCTGTCCATTGTTCCCGTTGTGATGGTCTGTCTATTGTTCCCAGTAGGATGATCTGTCCATTGTTCCCAGTGTGATGGTTTGTTCATTGTTCCCAGTATGGTGGTCTGTCCATTGTTCCCGATGTGATGGTCTGTCCATTGTTCCCAGTGTGATGGTCTGTCTATTATTCCCAGTGTGATGGTGTGTCCATTATTCCCAGTATGATGGTCTGTCTATTGTTCCCAGTGTGATGGTCTGTCTATTGTTCCCAGTGTGATGGTTTGTCCATTGTTCCCAGTGTGATGGTCTGTCTATTGTTCCCAGTGTGATGGTCTGTCTATTGTTCCCAGTGTGATGGTCTGTCTATTGTTCCCAGTGTGATGGTCTGTCCATTGTTCCCAGTATGATGGTCTGTCTATTGTTCCCAGTGTGATGGTCTGTCCATTGTTCCCAGTGTGATGGTCTGTCTATTGTTCCCAGTGTGATGGTCTGTCTATTGTTCCCAGTGTGATGGTCTGTCCATTGTTCCCAGTATGATGGTCTGTCTATTGTTCCCTGTGTGATGGTCTGTTTATTTTTCCAGTGTGATGGTCTGTCGATTGTTCCCAGTGTGATGGTCTGTCCATTGTTCCCAGTATGATGGTCTGTCTATTGTCCCCAGTGTGATGATCTGTCTATTGTTCCTAGTGTGATGGTCTGTCTATTGTTCCCAGTGTGATGGTTTGTTTATTGTTCCCAGTGTGATGGTCTGTCTATTGTTCCTAGTGTGATGGTCTGTCTATTGTTCCCAGTGTGATGGTCTGTTTGTTGTTCCCAGTGTGATGGTCTGTCTATTGTTCCCAGTGTGATGGTCTGTTTGTTATTCCCAGTGTGATGGTCTGTCTTTTGTTCCCAGTGTGATGGTCTGTCTATTGTTCCCAGTGTGAGGGTCTGTCCATTGTTCCCAGTGTGATGGTCTGTCCATTGTTCCCAGTGTGATGGTCTGTCCATTGTTCCCAGTGTGATGGTCTGTCCATTGTTCCCAGTGTGATGGTCTGTCCATTGTTCCCAGTGTGATGGTCTGTCCATTGTTCCAAGTGTGATGGTCTGTCCATTGTTCCCAGTGTGATGGTCTGTCCATTGTTCCCAGTGTGATGGTCTGTCCATTGTTCCCAGTGTGATGGTCTGTCCATTGTTCCCAGTGTGATGGTCTGTCCATTGTTCCCTGTGTTGTCGTTTATGGTTCGTCTCTTTTTTGATCTGATGTTATAATTAATTAAGGTAATATAGATTTTTAGATCTTACATACACGTACTATTGTATAAAAAATCGATAATTTCATGATTCACAAAGCTTGTAAAATGATATCAAACTGAAGAAAAAGAGAGCAAAACGGAAAATAACGTATTACGTATACTTATTGTTGCAGATGATTACTACATATATAATATTTAAAGTTGTCTCTAGCCTTTCACACAAAGAATTATCTTTCATAAAGGATTATATTCCAAGGCTTGATTGTTGATTATTTAAGTTAATATTTCTATATTTTTTATTAGGAGACGTTAAGCGATCTAGGTACATGTATTTCCCATTACTGTATACAATATACATTTTCTGTACGTCTCTGTTTATAAACATACAGTGTATATGAAAGGTACTGCACTGAAAGCAATATTCTACATCATCATGATGTGTCAAAAGTATTCAGCCACATTATATTTTTACTAAAGTATTATAAATTGCATACCTTTTGACATTTGTAATGATTTTTTATGACTTCCTTTTCCAAAGAAATTTATTGAATTTATTCACATTCATTTAATTTGCTTATTTCTCTGATAATATTTGTTTAATTTTCCGTAGTCAATCAAGTGATAGTGAACGTGTGGCCCTTTCAAAATGTTCAGAAAAATAATATCATTAAACTAAAATAAAGAAAAAAACGACCCCATGCTCTTATTACAGTGTATAATACTATAATTTCATTTCAATACATATCTATATATATGTATTTTCGTCTATTTCAAGAAACAGTGTTTAAGAATATCAGAGGAATGAACTAACAATTGTTTACAAGTGTATTAAATTTAAAGTCCATTGAAAAACGAGGTCATAAAAATCATTGAAACTTGTCTAACGCATATCACATGCGATTATCGATTTAGCGTGATCGAGTGAAACTTCTAGCTTACTGTCGTGAAACCTAAATATCAAGGACACACGAATTATCTCCCTTTACCAGTTCCGAAGTGAAAACGAAAATGCAGGGAGCCAGCGTACGAATAAGTGATGAAGAAAAGATCAGGACTGCAGCCACGTTCAAGGCCGATGGCAATGCTTTCTACAAAGAGAAAGATTTCAGGAAGGCTATCGGGAAATACCACAGGGCTATTTTACAGCTGAAAGCTGTCGGAAGTGAAAAGAAGTGTGCTGCCTTGATGCCGGTGCCAATGTCTCACACCGCACCGGAACTGTCCGAGGACATGCAGGATCTGTTTACCTCTTTGAGAGTGGATTGTTACAACAATTTAGCAGGTATAATCATTCTGGATCTGGATTTGGATAAATACGATTCAGTGACCCATACTGACTTGATCATGATGATGAATCAGTGAAAATTAAACGACCCCAAATTAATTTCTGCTCGCGATCGTCGTATTATCATGTTTCTTCACTCTCATTCCGTTGCTCATGGGAACTGAAACTACATGTACGTATCAGTATAGGTTTACTTATCTGCAGTAGTACACGTGCATGTTCATAATATTGTTACACATGTGCTAGGCCTGATACACATAAATAGCACAGCTTGCAACCAAGTACAATATATGCCTATAAGTGTGAACAGCTGGTTACTTCTGATAGTTATACGTAGACCTAATTCATCTTGTATACATGTCATCGTCGGAAACCCACGGTACACTTCTCTTATGCTTGCATACCGTGGGCTAGAATAGATGGAAACCCTCGTTTCCACGAATAGAAGTTTTTTCGGAGATTTCGACCAATCAGGCAGGTGCTTGTGGACATGAATGTGTCACCTGTGTCTGTAATTAGATCATTTTACCTTGCCCACGACCAGTACATTTCTGTAGGCATGACGCCAATGTCAATCTCCATATAGTAGGACCTTATATTCTAACACAATCGGCACAATTATAACACAATCGACAGGTTTTGTAGACAGGCATGCGCAGTTCTACATATGTACAAATTGCGGGATACCCCGTCTACTTCCATCTATTCTAGCCCACGGCATGCAAGCGTCAGAGAAGTGTAGGTGGGTTTCAAACTAAGTTTGTTTAAGGATCCTACTCAAAGTTATAAGCTATGTAGACTTGAGAGAAATTGAAAGCAAATAGCCAAATACTGATGAATACTACATGTAGTTGTAGTAGAACTTGACTAGTAATTGTTGGATGCAATTTGACAGTGACAAGGTTCAACAAGTTAAAATTGGTATAAAAAAAATTCCAGAGTTCAGAGGATGTCACATGATCACATGAGCTTGTTGAAAGGAATTATTGATTAAAAAAAATTTCACTAAAAACACCAGGATTGTTATTGTGCACTTTTTAATTAAGCAGGGTTTGTGTCGAAGCCATCCCTATATCTTTTTCAAGCAAAGAAACTGAAAATAAAGGACCCCACTAATTTTCAGGAGTCCAATTTAAACTATGCAGAAGGACCCCATTTATTTAGGAATGGACCCATTTGATAAAATACCCAGCACAAACCCTGATTAAGTATTCTTATATTATGAAATATTCTCTGTGTATGTTACATACTGTTTTTAATGGAAAGAAATCACATTTATGTTCGGAAGCACTTGTGACAGTTGTTAGAAGGCAGTATTGTTTAGATTCTGAAATGTGTGTATATTGCTGTGTACATTAACATATATATTGTGCACCACAGCATGTTTACTGCACCAGGAGGGCACCAACTACAGTAAAGTACTGGAGTACTGTGACCAAGTTCTAGAGGACCGGCCGTCTAACAGCAAGGCCAGACACCGTAAGGGAGTGGCACTTTACCACCTCAAGCAATACAACGAGGCTCAAGCTCTCCTCCTTAGTTTAGACGGAACAGGTAAAACAGCACTGTTACAGAGTTATTATATAATCCCCCAATTTATTTGTACCAGAGATTTACTTATTTATAGAAATTGGACAAACAAAATCAAACAACAATTTACGTTTACGACGGTTATGAAAAACAATAGAGCTGCTTACCACAAAAACAAAAGTACCATGGTATACCACGGTATTTAGGCAAATACTGAGGTACGTACTATGGTTTACCAACTTGATTGAATGTTTAAGCTAGCTAAAGGTCTCTGGCAGTTTTTGTTCTGAAGCCAATCAACAAGAGACCTGTCATAAGTTTCTCTTTGTGTCATCCTCTTACATGTTTGAGGGATGCTATATATATGTCTGTCCTAGTTTAAGTTAAGGATCTGCTCTTGTGAGGTTTCAATCACGTTCAAATCTCGTTTTGATCTCACGTGAGATATTTTTGTAATATCTAACAATTTATTATTAATTTCAATAGGAAATATGCATCTCAAAAATGTAGTAAAAAATTAGATGTCTGTTATTTGTAGAACTTTTTTTAGAAGAATTTAAAAAAATGACCATTATGGCGGCCATTTTGAAAATTAGTATTTCTGTGTATTTCTTCCCCTTCAGGAATGGCCAAAATTTTTAAGATTTTTGTGCTTGATTGATCATTTAAAATCGGCAGTGTGTCGCCATTTTTCAATACAGCAAATTCATTTTTGCTGTACAACTTCTTTATGTTCATTTTAAAGCAATTATTATGCAACAAATATATTGTTTTACATTTTGGTTATGATTTTAAGATATTTGGTGTAATTAAAGTGATTTTGATTTTTGACTCAAGAATAGTGAAAAATAACACATTTGATAAAAGGACAAAAAAACAAGCACACTACCCTCCAGTTTTTATGACTGCTTTAGAATGAGAAACCCATTTCCTTTTGATCTGCCAAATATCTAAAAAAGTTAGTCGCTAGGATTTTTTTGATAAAGCATCAAATCTGCAAAAACTGAGGAAAATGGAGTATTTTCTCATTCAAAAAAAAGGGGTAGGGGTAAGTAAAATTTATTTTTTGAGCTAAAAAAAATAATTTAAAGACTTTATTTTTCCGGAATGAATAAGAAAATACCATTTTTGTCAATTCTGCAAACATTCATACATATCTGATTACTCATCTGGAAGATATTGAATGAAATTGTCCTGCAATTGGCCAAAACGGCATTTTTCACATAAATCACGTGTTTTGCTCATTTAGGTATCTTTGACCGAGCATAGCACAAAAAGGAGTTCACTACCATATATTTCTTTTTGCATTTTCTGCTATGCAATGAACTCCCTTCGACTTTTCACAAGAGAAGATCCTTAATTAGCAAACTTATAGGAAATCATAATTAAACCATATATTGGAATTATAATTGATCTATGTAACATATAGTTCTTTGATAAGTTAGATTAAAGTTCCCAAAAAACTGGTGAGGGACTAATATACCATGGTACATACCATCACAACTTTATACCACAATATACCGGAATACCGGTAAAACCGCCCAGCCCTAAAAAACAACTCATATTGTCATGGTTGATAGTTTTCCATTTTGTGACAGAAACCCGTTTTTTTACATGTGGATGGTCAACAAATTTTTTTCCATTATTTCAACTTTTTCTTACTTTAATCTATTTTCAGGTTTTCATTTTTTTTTTTAACTTTCACCCATGTATTATTCATTAATCCTATTAACCTGAATGGATCCCAGTAAGGATAACATAAGCAACAGGACATCAGTGTACCCAAAGAAAGCCTAGCTAAGTGTTTGCGCAGGTCAACTGAAGAATTGTCTGGTCCAATAAGGGGGTCAGACTAGCTTTAATGCTATCTGTTGTTAGATGGAACATCTATAATCTTTTAGTCAGCCCTTAATTAAGATGTTAGAGAGGGCTTAAGGTTTTAGTGTGTTACATGGTCATACACATGTACATGTACATTTTTGTAGGCATGTATTACTTTGTAAGGGTAATGGCCCTTCGTTCTCTGAAATGTTCTCTGTAAAATTTGCCTATGTTATAACAATCATCTTTTTATAAAAAAGAGACTCCTATCATGTAATACTGAAATGCCTGTCTATTTTTGATTTATCAATAAAGCTAAGACTAAGTGTTTCATACATGTTTCTTTTTCTTACTTTCAGATGCGGCAACAAAGAAATATTTAGCTCTTTGTAAACAAGCCATTCGGGAAGAAGATAAACAGCTTCAGAAGACATATCGGGCCATGTTTAGTAGTAATTCAACACAACCAACGCAGATGGATGCAACTTGACAACATTGTAAATTGTATGAAAAAGTGAATGTATACAGAATGACTGCTTACATGAAACCTGACCCATGTGAACTGTATGGAAAGTGAAAGTTAATGATAAGTGACTGCTTACATGAGGTCTGACCCATGTAAACTGTATGGAAAGCGAAAGTTAATGATAAGTGACTGCTTACATGAGGCCTGACCCATGTAAACTGTATGGAAAGTGAAAGTTAATGATAAGTGACTGCTTACATGAGGCCTGATCCATGTAAACTGTAACGAAAGTGAAAGTTAATGATAAGTGCTTACATGAGGTCTGACCCATGAAAACTGTAACGAAAGTGAAAGTTAATGATAAGTGACTGCTTACATGAGGTCTGACCCATGTAAACTGTATGGAAAGTGAAAGTTAATGATAAGTGTGACTTGCTAGCATGGGACATGTGATATGGATTGTAACATTTGAAATGTGATTGCTTTCAATGTTTAATTATCTGTGATAGTATGTGTGTTTCACTCTGTCAACTTTTGCAGAGAAAACTTCCAAAGCTGTTTGAGGAAAGATCGAACAAAATACTTGCATCAATTGCACAAAAAAAGGTTGGTAGCTTAAAATAGGTAAATTATCATTGGACTTTCCCAAGTGATGTTTGTATGAAGATAGATAGCTATATATAGTCTGGTATAAAGTTGAATTGTTGAACACATCTTAAAGTAACACAGACTAAGCAGTTATTGGATCTGATCAATCTGATTAAAATCATATCTTGATCTCCGCGCTGGTCTGTAAACTTCTCTCTGCTGTGTTAAGTCATAGATCTGAGAAAATCCCATAGGGGGTCATGTCCCGATGATCTTTTGCATTAGCCAATCAAATTACTACTGTCAGAATCTTGACAGTGAAATTTTGAGGCGACAATGCTTGCCTATAATTGCATTTGTCTGTTTAGTCATTTTGTCACTAAAAAGTTCATGTGGAATAATGTGACGAAATGGCTTGCTGCAAGATGACAGGTCATTGGAAAATTATTTTAGTGTTAAGTAAAGAGGCGACAAAGGTAATCTAAACATGACCTCTTATGGGATGTTGTCAGATCTTTGTAAAACGGAGTGAGAACAAGGATCTGTATTTTAATCAGATTGGGATCTGATTCAACTTTTGCTGTCCTGTATACAGAAGTATCTTGTTACTGAAGGTTGCTTGATGCAGGCTTTCAGATAAGTTGTCAACTCATTGATATAGACAATTGGCACCTTTAAAGTAGATTATAGAACAAATAAATGCCTAAATCTTTAATCTATATTTGATTTCTGAAATATGTTTTCATGTATATTAAAGCATTTTCAAATATCAAACTTCCACAGTCATATTAGATAATAAATATGTGAAGACATATTTTCTTTTAAAATGAAATGAGTTATCATGAACACATCACTTTAAGAATTGATGGGTAATTGATATGTGTGTATAAGAGTACATGTATATGTATGTGTTTGAGAGATGGCATATAGGCATTTTACCTGTCCCAGCAAATGTTTTTATCCAATCAAACAGAAATGTGTAATTAAACTTTCTTTCACATGATGCTTTATATTTTAAATTTTTAAATTACAAACACGTAATAATGTTCTAGGGTCAGACACTAGGAATTGGATCTCGTAGAAACCTTCATAGACCACAGTTGCTTGAGTTTCTGTCATTAAATAATAAATATATATGTGTGAAATGAGCCACTACATTCTGTAATGTGCCGCGGCTCCATATATAAACATTTTTTATATACTGACAGAAACTCAAGCAACTGTGCATAATAGACAAAGAGGGTCTTATTCCAGGGAGACAATCCTTGCGTGACAAACCATCTAATAGTGCTACATTTAACAAAATGACTACAATTACTAAGTGTGTACCCATGTTGGACGTTAACAAGAATATTTCATATAAAAGACATGGTGCAAACATACTCATCAAACTACATAACACCATTGTTTCAGAATACAATTAGCACAAAAATGGCAGAAAAAGCAATTTTCAAATGACCGTTTCAATTAATATTGATTTGAACAATTTCAATTAACTTATGCAGTTTAAGACAGAACTGTATCAAAATGGCATTACCATGACAAAAAACCGTGCCCCACTCTTAGATGATTTTTTGTTTATCATATATACTAGGTTGGATTTGTGAAGGAGCTTTTCAGGACATGTACCAGAAACCTTGCAAAATCTTTTGATTTCACTTTCAGATATATCGACAATGTATTGTCTATAAGCTCTAAATAACAAGAAGTTTGCTGACCACGTCGATCGTATATGTACATGTATATACACCTCTGAACTTGAAATAAAGCACACAACAGACTCTTCTACATCAGCTGCTTACCACGATCTTTACTTAAACTATTACCATTGTGTACAGCTTACTACTAATTAAGGTAAACAATTTATTTGCTCATCTGGTCCGAAGGACCGAGGTGAGCTTATGCCATACAATTTCTTTAAACGACTTCTCCATAACCACTGATAGGAAATCAACCTAATTTGGCAGGAAGCACCCTTGGGTGCCCAGGATTCAAAATTGTACTAATGGTGGGACTGACCCCCTAGGGGGCTGAGGGGTGGGGCCAAAAGGGGTTATTTAGCTATATCGGTTAAAGCGACTTCTTCTCCATAACCACTGATTGGAAATCAGCCTTATTTGGCAGAAAGTATCCCTGGGTGCTCAGGATTCAAAATTGTACTTATGGTGGGACCGACCCCCTAGGGGGCTGAGGGTTGGGGGCCATAAAAATTATTTAGCTATATTGATATTAGCGACTTCTTCTTCATGACCACTGATTGGTAATCAACTTTATTTGGCAGGAAGCATCCTTAGGTGCCCAGGATTCAAAATTGTACTAATGGTGGGACTGATCCCCTTGGGGGCTGAGGGGTGGGGCCAAAAAGGGTTATTTAGCTATATTGGTTTAGTCGACTTTTTCTCAATAACCACTGATTGGAAATGAGCGTTATTTGGCAGGAAGCATCCCTAGGTGCTCAGAATTCAAAATTGTACTCATGGTGGGACTGACCCCCTAGGGGGCTGAGGGGCAGGGCCAAAAACCGTTATTTAGCTATATTGGTTTAAGCGACTTCTTCTCCACAACCATTGAATGGAAATCAAACTTATTTGGTAGGAACTATCCCTAGGTGATCAGGATTCAAAATTGTACTCATGGTGGGACTGACTCCCTAGGGGGCTGAGGGGCGGGGCCAAAAACCGTTATTTAGCTATATTGGTTTAAGCGACTTCTCCATAACCACTAATTGGAAATCAACCTTATTTGGCTAGGAACCATCCTAGGTGCTCAGGATTCAAAATTGTACTCATGGTGGGACAGACCCCTAGGGGCTGAGGGGTGGGGTCAAAAAGGGTTATGTAGCTATATTGGTTTAAACGACTCCTTCTCCATAACCATTGATTGGAAATGAGCCTTATTTGGCAGGAAGCATCCCTAGGTGCTCAAGATAATTAAAATTGTACTAATGGTGACACTGACCCCCTAGGGGGCTGAGGGGCCAGCCAAAAAGAAAATATTTTATCATGATTACCTAGATACCAATGTATCCAGGTGATCGATACAGGCCCTCTGGGCCTCTTGTTTAAAACGTGACGATATCGAATTTCCGATCGTGAATTATCCCTTTCTTGATCGTAAAGTCCCTGCTACTCCAATTGCAACCTACATGTATAGTATTCACATGTCGAAGTAAACTTCTTATTTTGGGGATTGCTTTATATATATCGAGATTTTCTAGATAAATCATTTGGGGGAGGACTAAGACAACTCGGATCATCAAGAAGTTACTTGCCCCTGTCCTGAAGGAAGAAGTTGTAGATCACTGCCGAAGCCAACCATTTTCATTGAGCTGCGATGAGAGCAACGGCAGCAACGATGAGAAAAGTTTGGCTGTCCTTGTCCCATACTTTGAAAAACTTGCTACGCCAAAGTTTCTTTCCATGCCAGTGGGCAACATAGGAACAGGACAGAACATTTTTCATCACTTAAAAGGCCCAATATACGTAACTTTCGGCAAATTCTTATGCGGTTACCGGTACAGAAGCAGTCGAAACACGGTATTTGTAAACACGCGTCCATTTCGAACCGTCTTCTACCTTCGGTTTGTTGTTGAAGTGGGCCCCACCTGAATTATGTTCAATTCTTTGTCAAGAGTTTCTTGTTAGTTACCGCTCAGGTTTACTTCCTGTAAGGCTTATTTTTGCATGGTTATCAACTGGATTTTTTTTCCAGAATTTTTCAGAATCACGAAAACCCTGAAGTTACGTGTATTGGGCCTTCAAACCAGGTTTTTGTTGAATATGATATTTCGTGGAAAAACTACAGTAGTTTCATGTCCGACAACTGCAGTATGATGCCAGGCCGCCACAACTCCGTCATTAGCAGAATTAGAGAGGTACAGCCAGATATATTTGCCATTTGGCAAATTTGTGCACCGTGGCAGCTGTGAAGAGCCTTCCTTTACCAGTTGAAGACGTACTTATAGATGTTTTCTACCACTTTCATCATAGTGCCAAACGGAAGGAGGAGTACAAAGAGTTTATGGACTTCTTGGACATTGAGCCTTCCAAGATCCTGAAGCATTGTGCCTTCAGAAAGCAGTAGAACGTACACTTCACCACTGGCCAGCTCTCAAGTCCTACTTCTTGTCAAATGAGTATGAGGAAAAGCCAGGACGTGTCAAGCGAGTTGCTGACCTGCTCTCAAACCCAGAGATGTACATATACTTTCACTTTCTGTGGTTTATCTTTCCGTTCCTTGTGGAGTTCAACACTATGTTCCAGGCCGATGACACCCGCCTTCCTTATCTAGGACAGGAGATGAGGCAGTTGCTGAGGAAGCTCCTCGGGAAGTTTGTTGTTGTTAAGTCCATCAGGGAGGCAAATGATGTGACCGATGTTCCCTTTAAAGACTCTTCTCTTCATCTGCAAGATTCTTTCCTGGCCGTTGGTTTATAAACTCGTGCTTACCTGAGTGAGCATCAAGATGATGTAGACCCTGCAGTAGCAACGAGGTTCTTCAGCCATGTGAGGAAGTTTTACGTGGCAGCTGTGGACAAGATGGTTAAGAAGTTCCCGTTCCGTGACCCTGTAGTGAACAGCCTTGAGTTTCTGGTGCCTTCCAAAAGAGACATTGTTAACCCAGCCTCTGTGACAGAACTCGGTAAGAGATTCCCTTCCGTTATCAACGACAACCAGCTAGAAGCCCTCGAGGAAGAGTACCGGGAATTCCAACTGTGTGCTGATAGAGACTTGCCCAAGTGGGAAGATGGAAAACCCGTATAGACAGCTTCTGGGGAGAAATGTCCACCTGTAAGACGACGGTCACCCACACACTGAGATTTCCTGTCCTCCACAAGCTAGCTTCAGCCATGTGCAGACTCTCCAACAGCAACGCTGACTGTGAACGGGTATTTTCCCTTGTACGCAAGGTCAATATAGATCACAGATCTCTTCTGGACCAGTCCACATTTTCTGAACACCTTACTTGCAAATTGAACAGAGAGGATGACTGCTTCCTGTACAAACCATCTTCCATAACTCTGATGACAGCAAAGTCTGCCTGTGTGTCATACAATAAAGAACTGTCATGTTCCCCATCAATGTCTAGGGACTAGTGAATTTGGTGACTTATTGTGGACAGTATGTTTTCCAGTTTAACTGAGTTTGTGTTGTGGGAGCAATCAAAAGTTTGCCCAATGAACTTACCTGTAAGTTGTAATAAATTTCTACATAACATTTTCATGGTTTGAATGTTAGATTTATGCACTTTTTTAATTTGACAAAGAGTTCTGTATTCAGTTTGTGATTGTCAATTATAGTTGATAATATATCTTAATTGTCTCAAGTGAAAGACTTGTCCTTATTTGCTTTAATAAAGGTTGTTTAGTATTATAAGGATTCAGTATGTGATTGTCATTTTTAGTTGATAATATATTTCTACATTTCAATGAAAGCTTTTTTATGTGATTTGAAATTCAGTTGATAATACATTTCTTCAAATTAGTGAGTGGACAGTATTTTGATTTCAAAATGTTCTATTTATTATAATGGTGTACATTTTAAAGGATCTCTTGTAGTGCATCTAATGTTAAATGATAAGATGAAAGATAATAGCATCCCTGTGATTGTTAAGCTTTCATTTGTTATGTCTTATTAAAATTCAAAAATCAAAACTGCACTTGTCTGTAATATTTTCCTTGTCTTAAATTGTTCAATCAACTTACAGAAGGGAAGCACATTTGATGCATAGTAGTAATTTCTTTTATTTTTAATAAAATACTGTAGGCCTGAAGATGAGTCTTCCTCTTCAACAGAACAAATAAAACATAACCACAAAATAGATTATTTGAAGCATGTGCTTATCAAAAAACAATATATATGTATCAGCAATGATTAAGGTGAACTATACCGCGACGCCGTGTTAGTATATGTTTCAGTCGAAAAAATGCTCTCACGCACTTTTCTCCCCCATGAACATTTTGAAAAGTTGGCAAGTATGTAAATGTCGGCTGCTGACAAATTAACTTACGAGGGCTGAGTTGTGAGTCTCATATTTAAGGGTTTAACTTTTTGCGGACATATTACATTATGTTTCAAAATATTCCCTTTCAGTATCTGTTCTATTCACTTTTGCCAGCGATGTTTAAAAAGAAATCCTTTTCTTGACCGTTCATAAAGTCCTCCACTGTCCTGTGAAATCCCAACTTTTCTGGCTATAAATATCAGATACTTTAATATGGACTTTATTACCATTTCTGGGATTGCAACAGTGACATATATGGAACGCAAAATTTAAATATATTCAATAAATTGCCCCTATCTAATTATTTGAAAATAGATCAATTAATTGAATGTATGCTAATTAAGCGTTCCATAGTACTATTGTGACAGGCCTTCCAGTACGGGCTCGGTCTGTCATGCTTTAATTTCGCCATCCACATTTCATTGTAGCATATGCATTGACAATGACAAGTGCCAGATTCTGTCTCAAAGGAGAGATATTATACTTATAACTAATTTCAGGTTATTTTTAATTGTATGTAATGATTATTTTGTTTATAAGTATTAGATAGGTTTAATGTAAAAGTATTTGTAGTTATCTTGTGGAATATAGACTTTGTTGTAAACATCAATCATTAGTGTGTTTACTTGTTGTGATTGACAATGCTACTCGGTTCTCATTTTGAGAACTTGATGTTTACTTGGATGTGACAAAGATTTACATGGCGGATGTCGTCGATGAAGCAGAAGACGCTTACTCTTCCGGAACACCCTGGCCAACAATTCACAATTCATCTCCAGCACACACGCATACATACACACACACACATATGGAGATATTAGCCAGGTGGTATAGGACAAGTAGTTACCGCCCGATAAGGCAGCTCCTGCGAACTCCTCAGAATTGTATATGATAGAACTGTATGTGTTAAATGTATTGATTGTATAAGAATTGTATATCTATGTACTGTAAAGCGCTTTAGAGTGGCTTATATTAGCTAGATAGGGCGCTTTATCAAATATTGTATATTATTATTATTATTATTAAGTTGTTCAAAAGATGATTAGCTTAATCCGTGATTAGCGCAAATTTTAATTATCCTGTAACTTAAAAATGAAACCATGGATTCTGTTATAACTTCGCAGATATCAATTATCTTATAGAACCAATCTACATGCAAAATTTTAAGATTTTAACTTGTACACTGACAGACTTATTAAAGTTTGGAAATGTTGTTAAATAGTGATTAATCACCCGTTGAACAATCGGACTCTGGTCTTATTATCTTATACTTTTACAAGAGTCTCCATGTCAATCATTCCTTTGTTCATATTTTGCCCCTGGTTTAATCGATGTTGGGTTTGGATTATGGTTTTGTTAACGCTTCTGTATTCTCTTATTTATTTGCAGTCATGATTCTACATTTCGTTTAGTACAACAACCTCAATATTATACCTCAGTTCTTCTCACTTTGAGGCCGCGACATTTACTTGGATGTGACAAAGATTTACATGGCGGGTTTCGTCGATGAAGCAGATGACGCTTACTCTTCCGGAACACCTGGTCTTATTCTCTTGTAATATTACGAGGGACTTCATGTGAATATTTCCTTTGTTTCTATTTTGCCTCTAGTTTAACCGGTTTTCAGTTCGGATCATGGTTTTGTTGACGCTTAAGCATTCTCTGATTGTTTTGTCCTATTACGTTTGTATAATGTGATATATGTCTGATTTCGACCTCGTGGAATATGAGCCTATAGCTTAATGGGGTATCGAGGTTTAAATAAAGTTATTATTATCATTCATACATCTTATGATATTTTGCCTTTAGCTTATAATTACAAAATAAAAATGCGTTTCGTCCCCCGTGTGTATCTGAAAGGAGAAAAAAAACAAGTCTTCCTATGGTAAGCCGTTTGGAATTTTACCTACTAAATACATATATCTCTATTTCAAATGGTGATATCCTATTTTATTTTATACAGAAAAAAAATATTTTTAATTTAAATAGATATATCTGTATTTGAAATAGAGATACCACTAACTAATTCAAATAGAGATAATACTAATTCAAATAGAGATATCTGTATTCGGATTAGAGATATACAGATCTATTTCAAATACAGATATTTCTCTTTAAATTTAAGATATCATTTATCAAATGGGGATATCTATATTTAAAATAGCGATATCTATATTTAAAATAGAGATATCTCAAATTCAAATAGAGATATCTCTACTTCAATTACATATATTTCTAAATTGATAGATGTCTTTATTTTAAAAAGAGATATCTTAATTAATTACTAGAGATATCTTCATTTCAATAGGTAAAAAACCAAACGGCTTGCCATAGTCTTAAATGTGTTAAAATTGATGTATTATTTGAAGTAGATTTACGCATCGTACCTGTCGAGGAAAGTATAAAGCTCTAGCGTTGAATTGGCTAAGTAACTATACTTAGCCAATTCAACGCTAGAGCTTTAGAGCACCTAATATTAGCACACCAATACCGCCAGCGGCTATTGTAGGTTAAAGCTAATGGTGTATACTGAATTGATTACAATGTATACGTAGCTGTGACTGTCTGCGGTCGCTATACATTGTACATGGCTGTGTGTTTTCTATTAATAGCCCATGGCGCTTTAATATAACGAGTTTGAACACTACCTGCTATATTGACATATATACCGGACAGAGCCCATACGGTAGGTGTGTTTTTTGTATAATAACTCCGTATTTTTTGGATGTTCAATTTTGACTATTTTGTGGTAATGACATGCAATAGGTCCAGTGTTTACTTTCAGCGTCAATATGTGTACCTATACACCTACATACTACTCTACATATTGTATACAAGGTTAAGGGCAACCTGTGTTCGGGGTCATATTATATCTGTACAAAATACCAGCGTTTGATGTTGAAGGGGGGTTCAAAGTCCATTGAAGGTATCGTACACTTAACCATTACGCACACCTTCGCTATAAATCATTTGTACAATTTTATCTGTCTATCGATACTGATATAAGGTAACGGGGATCGTTCGGCTACACCTATACCGTACAGATCTCGAGGTATGTATTTGACAGTTATATATATTGTTCATACGTCTAGTGCTTTATTTACTTTGTCAATAACACATAACTAACCTAATGATGTAACAAACAAACTAGAAAGTTGTTTGTTTTGGATTGCTAGAGTTTGGTCGACACGCGTTGACCTACGTTGTATATATGTTTTATACCAACTTTGCATGGCATATTTACGTTGTCATGAACACCAAATTAACTATTTAGTTTTGTAGCAAACTAGCTAGAAAGTTGTAATTTGGCTGTTTTGAATTGTTGGAGTTTGGTTTGGTCGACGTGCATTGACCTATATATGTTTTATACCAACTTTGGCATGTTTACGATGTGTTTATCTGAACTCTAAAAGAAATCTAGAATTGATTTTTCCCACACATTTCAGAATGAGTTTAAATCATACATTATGTTGAACACAATATATTGTGATAGTGATACAATCCTGTTCTATATGTTGTCCGTTCTCTCGAGTGTCTATTTTACAAAATTAAAAAGAAGCCTTTGGCCAAAGCTTGTTTGAATGCTGCTGTATGTATCATTAACTATGCTCAAATTATATTATATTATTGCATAGAAGCATTCTCTATTGAATTCTCCCAAAAGGATTATCAGCACAAAATACAGAAATGTATTTCAGTGTGACAGAGGCATTGTGATTGATGAATAGCGGCTAGCTTGCCCTATATACGTGTGCTCTAGATACAGCTGGAATGTGTGCTAAGTCTGCAATACGAGGGGTTGTTTATCTATAGTAGCAATATTCGTAAGTCAAAATCTATTTATAATTGGAACACAGATGCCAGGAGAAGGAGAAAACATCTGCGATAGAATAGTCAGATTTACCTTTAACGAAACAGTGTTGTTGAGGTCTGGCATTTGATATCTTAAATATGACAAAAAAGATTTAAAAAGAAAGAGGGTCGAAAGTAATATTAGATCACAGGCGATTGCACTGTTTTCAAGCTTTGTAAACATAATACTTTAGGTTTTTGTAAACACTATACGCCATGTGAGGTAGTGTTATAGTTGGATGTTACTGTTAGTTTCTTATATTAAGCTGACTATACTTTATGCTGTACGTAAATAGCAAAGTTTTACAGTTTCTTATGTTAAGCTGACTATACTTTATGCTGTACGTAAATAGCAAAGTTTTACAGTTTCTTATATTAAGCTGACTCTACTTTATGCTGTACGTAAATAGCTAAGTTTTACAGTTTCTTATATTAAGCTGACTATACTTCAAACAGTTATGTCCTGTAATTATAAACTGTTTACGTAATCACATGTATCACCGACTGCGGACTCTAGATAACCTACATATTCGTTATTAAGACACGTATACGTTCCGGTTGACTGGAGACGGTAACTAAATGTTATCTATGAGATTATAAATTTAGATCACCATATGACATACCTGAACATTCCCTTCAGGTAATCAGGTACGAGTTCGCTGTGGACATTTTTATCTGCATTCTAGGTCAAGTAGACCAGACGAAAATACGCCCGGGGATTATATGACAATGATATTCGACCAAAGATGACGTACATGTAACACACACATATGCTGCACCTTTTAAATTTAGTAATAGATACAGTATGCCCCAAAAATGAATTAACTGCACCATACAGCTGTTTCGTCCTCCTAGGACTCGTCAGTGATGCTAGAGGCCAAAGGGTGGGAATTCAAAATTTCTAAACTAATGTAGAAGCAGAAGGGCCAGGTGCGTCAAACCCATTTAATTAATGAATTTAGAAGTAAAATTAAAATAGTTCGTTAATGCAGAAAATTATATTTCTACGATTAGTTGTTGAGAACTATGAGCAAGTTTTATGGTCAATATGTTGGTCTCAATGAAAAAGATTGTGTATCCTTTTGTGATTTTAAAATGAACATTTTTGAGTGTGCTCATGAATTAGTGCTCTTGTTACTTGTTGTGATTTACATGGCGGGTGGCGTCGATGAAGAAGAGGACGCTTGCTCTTCCGGAAAACCATGGTCTTATCCTCTTTTATTATTACAAGGGTCTCCATCTAAATCTTTCCTCTGTTCATATTTTGCCTCTAGTTTAATCGATGTTTAGTTCGGATTATGGTTTTGTTGACGCTTAAGTGAAGGTATATTTTTTATACGTAAATGTATGATTTCAGATGGTTTTAATAAGTAATTTAAGTCATTGAAACTTTTTTCTCAATATTTTACGTTGTAAATTGGTGACCCAGATTTAAATATTCACAAATAAATTTGACAGATAAAATGTACATAAACATACATCACAATGTGAATTTACTGTGACCAAAAATCTGTTATCACAACGTCAGTATACAGTGGCCCAAATACTGCACCAAAGCTTGAACAAACAAAGGGATACATCACACTTTATCGGCAAAACAATGACCGATATATATATTTAAAAAAAAAAAACTAAAAATGTTAAAATGTTAAAATGACTTAAAAAGTATAAAATGATATACCTCATACACCACAGCTGCAACAAAGTGACCTAAATCAATGTACACCTCATCCACCTCATCTGAAAAAAAATGACCCAGATCATACAACTGGGCGTAAACATGAATACGTACCACACAACGCACTGGTTAAACTATAAAATGTAAGAATATATTTGTTTTTCATTTCAATATTTTTTTATTATCCTTTTTGTTTTGCAAATAATACAATGATATACAATAGCAATCATTTTTACAATAATGTACTTCATGTTTTGTAAGGCACAGAAACTACAATTTGATAATATTATTTTACATTTGGCACTCAATGCTAGTAATCAACTTCAAGAAATCTGCATGTTCTTCCATTTTTCGATCAATGTTATAATTACACTGAAATGTCCATACATTTCTAGCTAGCAATTTAATAAAACATTGTTTTCTTGAAGAGAAAAGATTTTTTCCCCATAAATACATCCTAGTTATTCTGATATACTTTCATATATCTACTCACTCATGAACAAAATATCAAAGTTATGCATACTTATTAGGCTCTATTTAATTTGTCTTCCAGCTAAATGTATTCCATATCATACATGAAGCTATGACCCAGTGAACTGTTGAATAAACTATATACAAAACAGGTTATATTAATCGCATGTTTTGTCACGGACAGAAGTGCGGAGAGGGTCTCAATCTGCTGAGTAACAACTCGTAGTAGCCGCGTTTGATTGTATATCGACATCCACAGGCTGTGTTGACAATTGTTGTTATTATCTAGAACACAGAGATAGAAATAGTGTTGCCCTGATGTCAGACTCGTTGACATATTGAGTCGGGACATTCTCCTTAGTCAACGAGATAAAGCCAGTCCAAAAGTTAAGGTCATATACCTGGCTGTTTATCGGTCGCTATAAGAGGTGAGTTTAAATGTGAAGATACTTGTTATGTCGTGTTTCTATTCAGAAAATCAATATGCTCATTATATGTATTTACAGGATAATTAATAATTAACACGGAAACACAAATGACGAAGTCATATACCTGACTGTTTATCGGTCGCTATTAGAGGTGAGTTAAAATGTGAAGATACTTGTTATGTCGTGTTTCTATTCAGAAAATCAATATGCTCATTATATATATTTACAGGATAATTAATAATTAACACGGAAACACAAATGACGAAGGAAGACAGTGTTTTGACTCGTGCCCTATCCGGGCCTCGAACTCACGATCTCCGGCACCAAATCGCCTAGCCAGAAATTTACAGGATAAATATATTATTATATACAACGTACATTATTGTAACGTTGCCCTTTTATTTTAAGTAATACAATACTTTCATATTGCATATCTGAGCCATATCCAAATAGCACCAGTCGATAAGAAGTTTGGTAGTATTCTTGTGGTAATTTATTTCAAGTTTTATGGCTGGAATATTTGTCTCATTGAGAATGATTCTGTATCTTTGTGTGATATGCGAATGGGCGTTTTTGAGTTTGCTTATTAGTGTGCTTACTTGTTGTGATGACGATGATAACTCGGTTCCCATTTTGAGGATTGATGCTTACTTGGATGTGACCAAGATTTACATAGAGGGTGTGGTCGATAAAGCAGAAGACGCTTACTCTTCCGGAACACCTGGTCTTATACTCTTGTGCTTTTACGAGAGTATCCATGTAAATCTTTCCTTTGTTCCTATTTTGCCTCTAGTTTAATCGATTTTGAGTTCGGATTATGGTTTTGTTGACGCTTTGGTATTCTCTAATTTTTCCCTTTAAACTAGATAATTTGCCAATACATCACTGGTAATCCTGGCTGAATCATTCAAGACATCTACTACATTCAAATTGATATAGTTTGCATATTGAGCTTTTAACTAGATATTACGCCAATACATCGATGGAAAGACTGGTTAAATAATTCAAGATGAATAGTGCATACAATTTGATACAGTTTGTATATTAAACATTGATACTTTGCCGTTACATCACGTGCACTGGAAAGCCTGATTGAATAATTCAAGATATTTTGTACATACAAATTGATATGGTTTGTATATTTCAAACATTTAACTAGACACTTCGCTAATACATCACTGGAAAGCTTGGTTGAATAATTCAAGAAATTTATTACATTTACAATCTAATTTCGTTTGTATATTAAACTTACTTTTAATCTTCTTATTTCATCATTACTTCAATGGAAAATCTTACTTAAGTACAGCAATAATTTACTAGTACGTACATTTTAATAACCTTTTAGATATGAAGGCCCGTCTTTCGCTTGGTGTTTGATGCTTTGTTCTGACGACACATTATTATAGGTTATTTGTGGGATACCTTGTGCCCTTTTAAGCATTAATGATACTATCAAAGTGGCTTGATGAAAACCACAAACTCAAATCTCAACGAAGCGGCTAATAGACTATGCTGTGAAAATGTAGCAAGTTAGAATGGGCTTGTAAATGTATAGGGACATTCTGTCTCCTGGTATCAGTTTATTTGCCTCACAGTTCACGATTCAACACATTGTAAGATTGTATCACTATATCGTGACTGAAGAGACAGCATGAAAAGAATATAAAATTGTAAAAAAAAGTATGCTCCATGTGTTTTTGCAGGCTTACATTTTCTCATTTCACCAAGCGTTAGCCACAAATCTATGGAGATAAATATCTTTTGTATATTCATTGTTCATTAAATATTTTTTAAATACAGGATATTTTCCCACCAAGGCATTGAATATGTTTCGTTGATATTTTCGTTTAGGGATATGATAGGGAGAAGTGTATATGGACCTTACGATAAACAGGGTTTCTGTCTATTTGATCGACGATCTTGTGCATTTTAGGTGATATAATGGTAATGGTAACATGCATTCTATAAGAGTTCCGAGAAAAGTTCTTTCGACTTTGAAGCACTGTATATCACTTGTCTAAATCCAATCGTAAATCACTTGATGACTTGACGTTTACTTATAAGACCTATCAACCAAACAAAGCTTAATATGTCAAGAAATTGCAATTGAATGTAGTTTTCATTTCTTTGCAGAGAGTTGTTGACTACATCATGGCATCATCAGGCAGCAAAGTTAGCTCCATCTCACGAGGAGCTGTGCCACTCTTGCTGCAGACGTCATCAAGATGTTCCCATGGCACCAGACATGCGCACAAACAGGTTTCTAGACTGTTGTCTACTATGAGACGGTCTGCACTAGCAAGTAATGTCCAATCAAAGACCTTCAGTACTTCCAGCTCATCCCAAACTATTTTCAAAAGTACGCATCCTGATGTGGAATTGGATAACAGAAGCCTTGGCGAATACTTGCTGACAAAGTTAGATAATTTCGGCGACAAAACCGCATTGGTCAGTATATTACGTTTTAATATCAATTTTTACTTTACTTAAAAATGAATCGGAATGAAAGTTAGATCCGATAAATTAGAAATTTGACTGAAATTGTAGTCGTTTACTCGTTTGGTCTTATTCTCTTGTACTTTTGCAAGGATCTCTATGTTAATCTTTCCTTTGTTTATATTTTGCCACTGGTTTAATCGATTTTGAGTTTGGATTATGATTTTGTTAATGCTTCGTTATTCTCTTATTTATTTTCTCACGTAAATATGAATGATCCATTAATGATAAATACAGTGTTTTGATTTAAAAAAGCATGAATATAAAACAATATTCTTATCCAAACAGAAATACAATTATAAAGTAATAGTTGAATGCAGCATTTCTGAATGACGTCTTAAAGTTTTAAAAAAATTGCTTTTGCTCGATCCCAGAAAAAAATACGTATATACAGCGTTCTTGATGTTGATAATACTTTTTCTTCAAACGCATGTGAGATGTCGGATATAATCAGTACGATAGTTTTCTCTAATATTTCACATATTTCAGGTTGACTACGCCAACGGCAAGACGTACAGTTACCTCCAGCTAAAAACAGCAATCATACGCGTGGCTAGCGCACTGAACAAGCTCGGCTACAAGAAAGGGGATGTTATGGCGATGCATTCTATCAACAACACAGAGTACTGCATTTTACTTCTGGCATGTGCAGCATCCGGCATCGTACTGACCACAGCCAACCCAGCTTACACTCCTGGTATGTGTCTTTACTGATCACAGTCATCTTTGCACACGATATTAAACTCGGTAGGTGTCTTAGTGAACACAACGTCGGAAGACAAGGATGTACAATACGTTACTCTCCTTTTCACAATGAGGAACGGTAGACATCTCCTGGTATCAATCAAGTCGAGGAAGTCTATTTCTACTTGTGCTTTTGCTAGACGGATTAAGGTGAAAAGGAGAGTAGCGTATTGTACACCCTTGGCTTGCGAAGCTGTAGTGAACAGAGCTAACCTAGTACACACTTATGGTTGGTATCCTATTGGCAACGGCTAACCCATCATACACTTCAGCGCCCAGTTGTTCAAAAGTTGATTAGCCTAATCAGTGATTAGCACAAATTTTCCTGTTACTTAAAAATGAAACCATAGATTGTGTTACAACTTCGCAGATATCAAATATATAATAGTGTCAATTTACATGCATAATTTCAAGGTTTACCTTGTACACTGACAGAATAATTAAAGTTTGAAAATATCGTTAAATAGTGATGAAGTTAATTATATAATCACCTTTTGAACAACTGGACCTTGTTGGGTGTCTTAGTGACCACTGCTCCTGGAATATGACCATCGCGAAAGCCCTGCATATATTCTTGAAATGTCAATTATGCATATGTGCATTTTGTGTTGGGATATAAACGAGAATATATAATGCTTCCGCTCTTCATGTAGTGAAATTTTAGTTTGGATGTTGTGAATGCCAGTTTCCTGTAAACACAAGTCGACTAATACAACTCCATGTGCCAGTCTGTAAGCGACAGTTTACCAATAAAATGTGTCAATCTATTTTGTGGAAGACACAATAAAGATGTTTTTCTTTTAAAACGCGAGAAAGACACGCTTACCCTATGTTCGTTAGTATTTTATGTATTGAATGTATCTATTCTTGCAAGTAGCTTCGTTAAGTATAATGTTACTACCGAGAGACAAGCTTCGTTACCCTCTAATTGTCTAGTTTATAAGTCAGTCTTGCTGACAAATGCGCTATGGCATGTTGAGATTCCGTATTCTACATGTGTACATGTTTCCATTTGTGTTGCAATCTCTTCCGTATGTTTCCTATTTCTTCAAATTGTAACTGAGGAGAATGTCCGCCAATTGTTGCTTGAACCTTTAATTTCATGATGTTTCAGTACATGTACAATGTGCTTTTACTTATGTCACAGCGGAGCTTGCACGCCACTTATCCCACTCTGGATCCACCAGTTTGGTAGTAGTTGAGGTTTTACTACCAGTTGCCAAGGCAGCAATTGACAGCGACCCCGCGCTGAAGGCTGCTATTAAGGTACGGACCAATAGGTAATAGGTATGCCGCGGGGTGAGACCAAGAGACAAGTCTTTGAGTTGTTGTTTACGAACAATATTCCGTTTCTTAGGAAGCGATTCCTGCAGATTCAGCTCTGAAACAGTTTCAAGTTAATTTCTGATATTGTGGTCCGTTATTAGTATGGATACTCGTTTCATTTTGTTTTATTGACTACTTGTGTTATACTTTGTCTTATACGAGACTTTCCTTATCAACCCGTTTCCTTGTGCAAAATGTACAAATCTTTAACTCTTCTATATATATTCTATTGATAAGAAGCTTTCTGTAATCACAAATAATGCAGTCGAATGATAACAAAGGTGAAACTATTTTTTCAGGAAGTGATTGTCATTGGTGAAGCAGAAGGCTGTCGTCCATTTTCCACACTGTTGGAGGATGATGGGAAATCGTTTCCCGAAAATCTGAATATAGATCAAGTGAATGACGTCGTAGTTTTACCCTACTCCAGTGGAACGACCGGGCTCCCCAAGGGAGTCCAGCTCACCCATCGGAATCTGGTGGCTAACCTTCAACAGTTCAGGTACATGCTGAAGACAATGCTATAAGATAGAATTTTACCTGATGCTCAAATTCTTTTGAAATTGACTTATTTCTATTCAGATTATTTTATGCGTTCGAATAAGTTGTCATTTTCTTGAACACTTGGTCTTATTGTCCTTGTAGTTTTTCTTAAGTCTCCACGTATACTTTCTTTTGTCCCTAAGGAATCTTATAATTATCGATTTAAAGTTTTCTTCGAATATGTCATCGGTTGCTTTAATATACAAAATATCCATTGAATAATTTTGAGGTATTTTACTTCCATATAAGGTTGTACGCCTAAAGACGATTTTATGTATGAAATGTTTATTGCTGAAATCGAAGTCCTTGTACAATGCAAAAATTTTCTACATTTGAAAAACATACATTTACTGATATAATATCAGTGTAGTGTTTAATTCATCCTTGATATCCCGGGGTTATGCCCACCTATTTACCCCTTACAATCCTCTGGAATATGTCATGTTAAACTGAAGACTTGCTCGGGTAAAATAAAACTCTAACTAGAATGTGCCTATGAGTTTGCCTCAATTGCATGTTGGCGCACACAGAGCTTTCAGTTTTGCCATGGTATACCTGTATTCCAGGGATTTAGAGAGCAAGCTGTCCTAGATATAGAGCTGCGATTTATCAAACTATTGTTACCTGCCTTCTGGCAAATGTATTTAGATATCAATTTACTAGGTACTGGTGTTTGTGTTTTTAAAATGTCCAAAGCCAAAGTCTATTCATGTCTACATTTCCTAAACTGTAAATATGACTTCACCACCGAGTGTCGTTACTGTAGTTTGGTACAGTTAAACCTAGATTAAATGCTCGTCCTTTAATTTTCCTCTCGTTTTCCTTTGCTCGCTTTCTTCATTTTCCTATAGCTATCGCCAAATCCCTTACTGTACACAATTTATTCATTCAGTTGATATTTTCACGTGTGTAACCTCCTCAATTTGTAACGTTTTGTTTTGATAGACCCATGATCAAGGTCGGCGTGGAGGATACCAGCATAGGGATTCTCCCGTTCTACCACTGTTACGGTATGATCCCGGTCATGATGGGGATATTCCAGGACGGAGGGAAACTAGTGACCCTCCCCAAATTTGACCCCGAAATGTACCTCAAGGCGTTGTCAGAACACAAGGTAAATATTTTTCCATATTAGAATTAATTTGGAGAATGGCGCTTCTGATTTTATGAAAGTATCATATCAAAAAAAGTTAAAATAGTTCACCTCCAACAATTTGTATGAATGGACTTAATTGGAAATCTGACGACTTAATGTTATAAGAGTTTTAGTGAAACTATCATATTTCTATGGTTGTAGCGTAACGTCGTTGAGCGGTTTGCTCCAAAAACATGACATCATACTATCTCCCTATAATAATAACTTTCCATTGCATATATGCTTAATAAAAAGTGAAGCTGTGTAAGATACTTCACATACTTGTTTATTTGTTCCTAGGTAACAATAGCCCATATAGTCCCACCAATCGTCGTATTTATGGCGAAGCACCCTGCTGTGTCCCAGTTTGACCTGTCCAGTCTGAAAAGAGTTGTGGTCGGTGCAGCTCCTCTGGGCGAAGCTATCACGGGAGCATTTATGGACAGACTAAAGGCTCCAGTTACACAAGGTATTCAGCTTACTAACAGCTTTTTGCAATTATCTGATATTTCAGGGTGTAGGAGAGAGTGTTGGGATGGAATAAAAATAACATGATATGAGTCCAAAACACAATGGAATTTACTAACGTTAATTAACATTTCTTGTCTGTAATTTTTTTCATCTAGCAGTAAACACAATGATACTTGTTGATCAGTATATGTCGTGGATGCACCTTTAAGTGTAACCCTATGTTGGTTATTCTTTTCTAGGATATGGTCTGACGGAGACGTCACCGGTGTTAGCGATTGATGTCCTCCCTCCCAATCCCGGAACAACCGGTCATCTGGTACCAAACACCGTAGCTAAGGTAAACAATGACAGACAAAATATGACTAGTGTCTTTTGTGATCGATACCACCAATTTTATGATACATGCATGGATTGTAGGGGTCGGTAAATAATGAGCTATGCATTTTCTTTGTTGACTATATCTAGCGCATCGGCTTTGATATGATGATGTTTTTTTCTGTTCATATATGTATATGCTATAATGTTTGTTCTGTGATTCTAAATTGTCTTTTGTTCTTTGTTTTGTGTTGATACTTACATGAGGATACTTTCTGTTTGAGTGTACTGGCGATATCAAATATATTTTTGTTTTTGTGTTGCCGATATGCTTTATTTGTATCGGAAATAGCCTCACAATCGTGGTATGATAATGTAGACGCTTTCTCATTAGTTTGATATGATAACTACGTTGTCAATCCCAATAATTAACCAACGAGAAAACTCAATCTAGGTAATCCAGATCGAGGGACCTTTCTACCAATCACCCATATCTAAATACGAAAACTCATTTGCAATTTACTGTAAAATGGTATGCAGTCGGCACCAAGACTCTTTATTTCATTATTGCTGCCGTGTTAAAAAGTCGATTTGTGCCTTGCTGTATTAAGGATAGAAATTGTTATGGTTTACTTCACATTACTTACAATTTTTGCACCCAACTCTTGTTGTCATAACATGTCACATTGTCATAAGTTGACATTTTTAACAGTTAAAAAATATTGTGTATCCTTGTGTGATATGAAGTTGGATATTAATTAATATGTAAATTAATATGTCTACCTCTTGTGATTGAGAATGATTTAATTTTTTCAGATTTATGACGTGACATTTACTTGAAGTGACCTAGATTTTCATGGCGGGGGTTGTCAATGAAATCTTATCTTCTTCATAATTTGCCCCTAATTTAATCGATTTTGAGTTCGAATTATGGTTTTGTTGATGAATCTTCCGTATTTTCACATTTTGTTTTGTCAACAACACTTTGACTTTAGTTCCAAAATGAACCCCCAACTAAATAGTGATCCTCGTTCCACCACCAAAGGCTACCACCGAATGTTGGAAACGTAGCTTTGATTTACCTATTTGGGTGCCTGCTAAACAAGAGAAGAGTAGACGGAAGGAGAGGTTACTCTATAGTGGTACCTGTATGACCCTTTAATCAATCCATCTTTGCATAAATGTATTTCCTTGTACATGTTAGGTCATCAATCCTGAGACGGGTGCAGAGTTAGGTATCGGCGAGACTGGGGAATTCGTGTTCCGGGGGCCACAGGTGATGAAAGGCTACCTAAACAACCAACAGGCCACTGAGGAAATGATCAAGGACGGCTGGCTCTTTTCAGGTACAAGTCGTGTTTTATTAATTTTTGTTCACTGATTAACATCCATAATGTACACAATGGAATATGATATGATGTATTTTACTTATAAACAGGATACTGTAAACTGACTATATTTGGTGCAATTTAATTTTATCGCGTTGTCAGTTTTTGGCATATTAGCGTAATGATAAATTCGCGCACCCGTGGTAATTACTATATAGAAGAAACATTTACAAAATCCAATTAGCGCAATCATATTTTAGCGCAATACTATTAGCGTAAAAATCGCTGAAATAAAATTACCGTGAAAATATGTACGTTATAGTATTAGTTCTTCGATAATGAACGGTTAATACATTCGCTGCTTAATCTAATGCATTTTATTTTTTAGTAAAACAAAACATAAACAATAACTAGGTTGAAAATTTATCATGGTATCTCTAAAGCAGAAGACGCGTACTCTTCCGAAACACCTAGTCTTATTCTCTTGTGCCCTTACCAAAGTCTCCATATAAATCTTTCTTTTGTACCTATTTGGTCTCTAGTTTAATCGCTTTTGAGTTCGGGTTATGGTTTTGTTGACGCTTTGGTGTTCTCTGGGTTTATTTTCGCTAACTTGTTAATGTTGTGTGTTTTGTAGGTGACGTAGGACATGTGCGCGAGGACGGCTGTATCGTCATCACAGACAGACTGAAAGAGCTCATTAAATACAAGGGATTTCAGGTAACATCAACTTCGAGAATAATTATATATATACATATAAACATCTTATCTGGTGATGGTTGCCGGATAGCGCAGTGAAAAGCATGGGTGGTCGGGTGGTGCAATGGATAGCGCACTTGCATTTCACCAAGGCGGTCAGGGCTCGATGAACGTGAGAAGGTATGGGGCCACCTGCCCGACCACGGGTACTACGGTTTTCTCACACACTAAGACCCATCGCGGGGATTGATTGATATATTGATAATTGTTTAAAAAAAATAAAGTTAACTTTAAAAGCATGTTCCGATAGGTTCCTGGAATTTTAACACTTCAATTGCCATGCAACCACTTAGTTTATGTTTATACTATACTTATATCTTCCCAAGTAGTAAAACAATTAAAACACCACGTTATCAGCCATTTGTGATGCTCCGGAGGGCCAAGACATTTTTGTTGTCAGACATGTCGCCATAGCTTTTCTAAACGCTATACATATTCAGATAAGTCGACATTGTTGCTTGAAAAGAAGAAAAAAATATTTGTTTTCACTAATAAAAATGAAATATCAAAATTATCAAGAAATGAGGGTTTATGGTATTACATACTTGTTATAAGAAACCGCGCAAAATAAAAACAACCAAACGAATAACGTTAGAGTAGGTAATTCTTTCGCTAAAAGAGCTTTTAAAATTTGAACCGTCATCACATACCTTTTATATTTCACGGATGTACACAGGTACCCCCAGCGGAATTAGAAGATCTGTTGCTCAAACATCCGGGTATCCAGGACGTGGCGGTGATTGGTGTCCCGGATGAAGCTGCAGGGGAACTCCCCCGGGCTTACGTAGTACCTAAGCCTGACCAGAAACTGTCCCAGGAGGACGTCTGCAAGTTTGTTGAAGGTAGTATTTATGCAATAAAGATATGACTTTACGAATAAAGTTGTAACGTATATATGGAATTTAACATTGTTCATGAGTTTCCATCTGGAATTTTTGGAACGAGGCTAAGATTTTTTCAATCGTCTGGCGAGCTTAACTGAAACATTCGTGGCGAGGTCCATTAACCTTATATGAAATAGAAACATATGTAAGATATGTTTTATTAGAATAACCGAACTTGTGGTATTTATTTGTGTAAAACGTTAATTTTCATACACTACTGAAATGTGAAACCTAAACTGAAACATTCGTGGCGAGGTCCATTAACCTTATATGAAATAGAATTAAATGTAAGATCTTATTATGACAATTTCTGAACTTGTGGTATCTATTTGTGTAAAACGGCAACCTATATACAGCATTGAAATGTAAAACGCCGACAATTACATCACTCCAATTTTGAAACAAATGACGTCATGTAATTGTCTTAGGCGTGCCGTCACAATAAAAAACACAATTGAAACTTACCGCCAATCAAATTTGCGCTAGGGTGTATGTAACGAGTTACATATGAAAAATGTTTCACGGACAAAATCACTGGATAACAAAACAATTATATGATAAACGTCATAATTTGTATTAATGTTTATCGTGTTAGCAACAAAGGAAGGACCAGTGTTTGTTTTTCCTCTATACAATCATCATACATTTATGTCTGATTGATATAAATTGAATACTAGTTATCTATTATGGCCCTCTTGAGATGGCACTATTGCCTCATAGTATGGTCGAGGGATGGGATAGTGCCTGAGCCGAACGAGGGCACTATCTCATCACGAGACCATACTATGAGGCAATAGTGCCGTCTCAACAGGGCCATAATGGGTTTAGTACATCACCCTTTAATTTAGATACATATGTATACAGCAAAACACTTTTTAATGTGATAGACCATTGCCAGCTTTGGGTCGTTTCCAGAGTCAGTCATTTTCAAGCAGAACAGTGGCACGACGTAATAGTGACGTAACGCAATAGTGACGTCATAATAGATTCACGTTGAACATCGTGCCAAATTTGATAGTGCCCGGGTGAGCGGGCACTATCGCTTCATAGTACCCATGTGTGTAGCCAATAGTAAGGCAGTATTCAATCACGTGATGTACTAATATATTATAAACTGAGTTTGTTTTGTAGACAAACAGGAATTTAAAACTTAATTTGCGTAGACAGAGGGCCGGGTAAGATTTATACCTGTAGTATTAGAGTACATTTGGACGAAATGTCGCGCTACGTTTTTGACAGCTGACTTCTCTAACTCGCACTAATTTGGGTAGTGAGCCGATTTCAGCGGTCAGAACACCGACACTCGGCTATTGTACTCTTTGCTTGATGACGGAAACAGACGTTTTCGAAAGCTCACAAATTAAGTTTTCAATTCCTGTTTGTGTACAAAACAAACTCAGTATATATCATTCATACCAAACTGATGAATCTTATTCCCAATAATACTACACTGTAGTATATTTTATGATTTATAAATGAAATGAAAATTGGAAATCATTACTTATTATTTATTGTAAATGTCGGTATTCCAGAAAACGTATCTGCGCACAAAAGACTGCGAGGAGGAGTGGAATTCATGGACGTCATCCCTAAATCTCCGTCTGGCAAAATCCTTAGACGGATTCTCCGAGACGAATATAGTACGAAAGTGTGATGACGTTTCTTCACAGGCATAATTAATCATACAATGTAAATGCGAAAATTTAACATAAAGTATTTTAGTTATCACTCATGATCAAAGTGAACCTAGTTATCAAGTTAGTGTCATTTATCTGTAATTTAGAGCAGTCACAATGCAACTTAGAGATTTAGTGGAAGCTCGCTAGCCATGACGAAATAAATTTCAGAGTAGTGTAGACCACTTTGAACTAATTGAATGTTAAAACAAAGAATTACCACATTCTGCTGAGTAAATGAATTTGATTATTTTTGAGTGTTACTTTGAAGTGGTTTATTGAATGAAAACAGAAATAATGTTATATTCATGAAATAATTCAACTGATATAGATGTCATACACATTGCCGCGATTATTTTTCATATTACTCATCAAACATATTTCATTTTTTGTTGTTAATATGTTTATACAAAGGTACACCTATTTTGAAAAACAGAAAAAAACATGTAATCACTTTTTATACAATAATCTTGTACGTATATCACTTTTAAAGTAATATATCAATTTATAGAAATACTAAAAAAACAGAAACATCACTAAATGTTACAATATACAATTTGTAACCCATTTAACAGATATTATAATCCAGGCTGTTCTTTTGATTACATTATTTTCGTGAGCACTTGGCTTCGTGCAATTGCCATTAATTTGATTCGTGAATACTTAACTTCGCGATCTTTTCCTATATATTGTGTTTTTCTGTGAACTGAAATTCGTGGCGAATTTCAATTATACATAAACATAATATATAAAAATAAATCGAGGACAGTTCATGAATTGTAATGTTGGATCAGATTATACTATTTAGCATAGTTTACATACGCAAGGAAATGAAAGACAGCAGTGTAGACACAGTCACTTTAATCAAAGTAATCTTCCTCTCTGTCAATACCAAAACTTATCAGTAGAGAATGTTTTGCTTACATGTGATTCTAAGCATCAGCAATCAACTGTTTAAAATGAAAAAAAAAATGTTTTTTATTCATCAAAAATGTTTCCTGTACTTTATTATACTACATTATCTATAATGAGAAGATGCTTCTTTTAATAATTAGTTTATTGAAGAAATTACCACAATTTTTGCTGGAATAGGCAAATTTAAATTATTTCACGTCAAACGGAAAAAAGAGAATGTCATTAAAAGGGCGCAAAAGGAAAAAAATAGAGGCCAATAGTGATCATGTGATCAAAGAAGCAGACCGTCTGTCGTTGAGCTGTAGAAATTTACATTTAGATTAATTTTTTAATATTTGTCATATCAACAATGAATAGTTTTACTACACTTGTTTTCATATATGTTATTTTAGAAGATAGACACGTGTTACACGTATATAAAATGTATGATTATAGTGCAAAATGAATTTAATCATTAATGCGTGTATATTATATTAATTGTATCATTTTAATGGTATGTCTTATTAACATATGTGGATGACTAACATGTGTTAGATGGTATTAGCAATTGTATATTGAATACATTGACATTTTTGAATGATGTTAATGATATGACTTTGGATGAGTATGAATACGTTATGTGTAAGGATGGCAAAATTAACATAAGTATAAATGGTATTAACTAGAATGTGTTAAGATGGTATCAAGTACTGTAAAAGTCAATATTTTCGCGAGTGGAACTTTTTCGCTTAGTCAGCCTCCCAACTGTTCGCGGTGTGAACATTTTCGCGATGTCAGTCATGCTGGTTTGTACATGTGTACCCCTATACTACTTTTAGACACTGTAGAGGTCAGTGGTGTTAAATATGTTTGTGTGTGGATATATTCGCGAAGATTTAATGCAAGCGAAATAAGCGAAAATTTCAACACCGTGGAAAATTCCACTTTTACAGTATTATGAATGTGGATGGTACATATTGCTATGTGTATGGATGGTAGTTATGAACGGTTGTGGATGGTATTAAAATGAGTGTGGATAGTATTAAGTAACACGTGTATATGTGGTATTAGATAATATTTGTGTGGATACTGTTAAATTAGTATCCGTGTGGATGGTATTGATTAATCTGGATGATATTGAATAACATGTGTATGGATTGTTGTGATTAATTTGTGTGTGGATAGTATTGCTTTTTTTGTGTGGATTGTTTTGATGAATATGTGTGTGGAGGTTATTGATTTGTGTGTATTGAATTGATGAATGTGTGTGTTGATTGTATCAAATAACACATGTGCGGATGTTATTCATAACGTGTTTTGATAATCAACGGCCCAACTTCAGGAAATTCGTCGGGATTCTGAAAAAAATATGAAAAAAATCCAGTTGATATCCATGCATATATAGATCTAAAAAGAAGTAAACCAGAGCGGTAACTAACAAGAAACTATTGACAGAAAATCCAAAGAATCGAAAATAATTCAGGTGCGGCCACCTGAAGTACGAAGACAGTCCAAAATGGACGCGTGTTTACAAATACCGAGTTTCAACTACTTCTGTACCGGTAACCGCGTAAGAATTCATTTTGAATATTGCTGATATCAGTTAATCTTCACTAAATCTATAAATATAATAACTTTTTAGGCTTGATTTTTGCTTCAAATTTGCCGAAAGTTACGCATATTGGGCCTTTAACATGTATTTGGATGGTATCAACAATAGTGAATAAAATTAATTTACATTAATTAACATATGTCTTGATCGTAGTAATAAACAAGTGTGTGGATGGCTTTAATTGACATTACACGAATGTACGGCATTGATACATTTATATGCGGATGGTATTATTCAACGTACATGTATATGCTATTATGATGTAATTGTTTGATGTTGACGAGTTTGTTAAAATAGGATTAATCTCACGACGAATGTAAATAAAGTAAATTTACAAATCTTTAAGTTTGAATAAAATGTTACTATTTTTTTTTCTTCATTAACGTAAAATTTACGAGAATCGTAAATATACGATTTGCTATACTCGGTCACAACCATGGATGACAACCAAATGATTTAAACTTAATATAGTTAATGCGTAAACTATTGTAGCACAATATATTTCAAGGAAGATAACTCTAACGGCATTCATTAGAATAAATACCGAAGTATTACAAAGTTACAGTCTAGACTTTTTCATTGTATGTATGGTATCCATCATTTTTGGATCCATTATTTTTGACAATATGAAACCATTGAAGACGTGACAAAAATAACACTTAAAATCTTACATATTATAGCTACATCTGGCCGAAAGGATAAAACAAGCAAAACAAACTTGTCAAGTAGACACCTTTGTTCTAAACAAATTTCAGATCAGAATGCGACATCGCTGAACATTAAAAATAAATATTTATATGGTTTTGAAAAAAAAGAGAGCAGAATTGTGTGATATAAACAGAATCATTAACCATCGACTCGTTTTACTGGTTTCGTTTTGTTTGTATTTACGTCCTATCAACAACCAGGATCATATAAGGACAGCCCCCGGTGTATGCGATTTAGATGCGTGTGTTGAAAGCCTGTATTTGGGAGGGTGCGGTATGTTTGTTGATGTCTTCTTGTGATATCCCGGAACTTTTGCCGATTAAGGTGCTACATTATGTAACACTATAGGAAGAATGCTAACGAGAGCGCCCTACCATTGTTAGAGACTCTGGTATGTCTCGGGCTGAGAACAAAACTGGATATTTTGGTAAAACGACAGCGATTCAAAAGTACAGACCGAAAGATATTTTGCATTCATTTACCTCACGGCTGACCACATCAAAAAAGTTTGGATTAATTACATTCATTGCTGTGTACCTTTCCAAAGTCCAGACACCAAAATTGAGATTTTTTCATAGAAGACTTTAATAAATGCATTTTAAATGCTTTAAAAAATTATGTTTGTGACAAATACGGTATTGCAATGTATATGAATATGCTGACATTCGACAAGGACTTATGTTATTCAGATAAGCAGATTCATTAAGGACAGACAGGGAAGTGTTGATGGGTAATGATTCTACGACTAGTTTGATATATATATTATGTCATAGTCATCAGACCATCATGATTGATAAAGCAAATATGTTCATGATGCAAAACTATGGCCACACTAAAATGCCGTAAAATACTATTCCTCATACCAAACAGAACAAACTGAAAGAATGTCTTCGATCACTCATTATGAGAGCTTTCTTTTCCACGAAAGGTGAACGACAATACAAATATATGGATGTGAGCTATATTAGAACATCCATTGTGACACGCACAAGAAAAGCCAAGATGAAATATTCTGAGGAAGATATATTTATGAATGATTGCATTTCTGGTTGACAATATCATTGTTGAGTTTTCAGGAAACATTTGCTAGAAAACTGTTGGCATTCTAATTAAAACAAACTGTATCATCTACTTATTTCCATGTGAGGCTGAATCTGTCTAGGGGTATATCAGGGCAGGTAACAAAAACCTTGTAAAATCGTCAATTTCATTTTTAAGTATAAAGACGATGTTTTGCCACAGAAAAAACCCACCAGAGAAAACAGAAGCGTCAACAAAACCATAATCCGCATTCAAAATCGATTAAACCAGGGGCGAAATATGAACAGAGGAAAGATTTACATCTAGACCCTTTTAAAAGAACAAGAGAATAAACCAGGTGTTCCGGAAGAGTAAGCGTCTTCTGCTTTATCAACGACACCCGGCATAGAAAGGTGCAGGTTGATGAAGATGGCGGTCTTATTGTTTTGTAATTTGCAAATATCTTCCTACAAATCTTTCATTTTTCCATATTTCCGCCCCATTTGATCAATTTTTGTTCGGTTTTTAGTTTTATTGACGTTCCAATATTCCCGGATTTCTTTCTTTCTTTTTGCATCGTAAACCTGACATGATAAACTTCACTGAAAGTGAATCCTATGTAGCATGTTAACGTTAAGTCCATTATCTGGCACACTCTTTCAGGTCTTCTATTCAGAGAAGAATAAGCGGTTTACGATACAAAATGAAAACTAAACACAAGTCGATATTTCTTGACCCCGATGTTCGAACAACACTTATCGACCTACAAGACAAGTGTGTGGTTGTGTCTGCAGACAAGGCATCTAATAACCTGATCCTGGTTTGCAAACACTATTTCATTCTTTGTTTGCAAAACGAACTTGGCCTGCTGGATACCAAAGGTAACCCGACTTACGTATTGACCGCCTTTTCGAAAGATAAAATACTTTCAAGCCACACATCAGTATTACAATCATTCGAAATACCCTTTAATGATAAAGACGCTGACTTACCTCGGCTATATTGGATATCTAAACTACACAAGGATTCTTATAAGCAACATTTTATCGCTGGCTCGTCTCATTGCTCAATCAAACCATTATCAAAACGTCTTACTACCATTCTTAGTACCGTTAAATCGGGGCTTCAGTCTTATTGTGACACTGTATACTCTAGAAGTGGCATTGATGGGATCTTCTTATCAGTCTTGAGCACCCCCTTCTCAAAAATGTTTCGTCCATCAAAACATTTGATTTTCCACCCTGTACACTACCATATCACATACCAAACTGAAAGAACGTTTTAGGTCTCTCATTATAAGAGCTTTCTCTTCCACGAAAGGCGGACAACGATGCAAATATATGGCAGTGGGCTATCTTGGAGCATACTTTGTGAAAAACATGACAAAAGTTAGGAGGAAATATACTGAAGACGATATTGTAAGAATGATTGAATTTCTGGTCAACAATATTTTGTTGAGTTCGGAGGAAAGATTTTCCAGCAGACTGTTGGCATTCCAATGGTAACAAACGGTGCCTCACTCTTAGCTGACTTGATTATGTTTTCATACGAGGCTGAATTTGTGGAAGAGCTAATCAGGACAGGTAACAAAAACCTTGCCAAATCTTTTAATTTCACTTTCAGATATATTGACGATGTGTTGTCTATAAACAACAAGAAGTTTGCTGACCACGTCGATTGTACATGTACATGTATATACACATCTGAACTTGAAATAAAGGACACAACAGACTCTTCTCCTCAGCTGCTTACCTCGATCGCTTCTTAAACTACGACCAACATGGACAGCTTACTATAGCTATGTGATAAACGTGATTATTTCAATTTTCCGCTCATAAACTTTCCATTTCTTGATAATAACATCCATGCTTCTCCAATTTATGGTGTTTACATGTAGCAGTTTATTCGATATTCCAGAGCTTGCTCTTAATATCGTGATTTTCGTGATCGATGTCGACTGTTGACAATCAAACTAACAACACAAGGATTCGAAAGATGCAGGTTGGTCAGAACTATGGGCAAGTGTTGTGGTCGCCATCCTTGTGTCATTGAGAAATATTCTGTATCTTTAAGTGGTAAAAAGACGGACGTGTTTGAGTTTGCTTGTTAGTGTGTCAGTGTGTTTACTTGTTGTGATTGACAATGAAACTCGGTTCTCATTTTGAGAACTTGATGTTTACATGGATGTGACAAAAATGTACATGGCGTGTGTCGTCGATGAAGCAGAAGACGCTTACTCTTCCGGAACACCTGGTCTTATTTTCTTGTGCTTTTACGAGAATTTCCGTGTTAATCTTTCTCTTGTTCCTATTTTGCCTCTAGGTTTATCGATTTTGATTTCGGATTATGGTTTTGTTGACGCTTTGGTATTCTCTGATTTTTTTACCAGTCGATAAGTATCTTGAAATCTACGTTCCATATGATAGGACCTTTCAGGAAAATATCCCGAATATTTTTGTTAAGGATAATATCCAGGACCGAGTTTCAATAAGGTCGCAAGTCTACACGTAGACGTAAACATAGACGTAACGTGACGTGACGCTTACACGTGAAATTTAAACGTTACTTGCCAAACACACAAAATGACGTTTGTTTTCCTGATACAAATTTTTCAACAGCGAAGAAATGCAAACCAGAACCGAGTATCACTAAAGTTGTTAGTTTGCTGCTCTGTGTCCAGCCGGACCATTGCAACATGGTGATGAAGACATTCTCATGTCATGTATAGCCAAATGTTGTAGCAAAAACTTAGGTGCAATAGGTACAGAATTACAACAGAAAATGATACATCCTTGTAGGCGAACTTGTATATCGGTACGGTGGTATGCTCGCTTGAACACACTTTTGTTGTAAGGTATTGCTGATGTTAATGGCATCAATCTCCTTGTTAGCAAATTCGACTTGAAGAAAATGTTGAGTCACTGGTGCCTCACGTTTGTCTGTTACCACGGGCCAACATAGTCGAATTTCTGTCAAATATCAATAATGTTAAGGAGCCTCAACGCTTAAATTTTTAAAGATTATTATGAACAATTTTTGTTCATTTCTAAATTAATTTACACCATCTTTTTAAATTCGACTTCCATTTTGAAGAATTGTCTACATTGTTAATTCATTTGTAGAAATGTAAGGTTATGTAAGATTATTTGAAACAGTTTTTGTTCTTTTTAAATTCGACTTCCATTTTGAAGAATTTTCTCCATTGTTAATTTATTTGTAGAAATGTCAGGTTATCGCAAACCTGAGGTGAAAATTTACAGTATACTTGCATGGGGTATCGGCTTGTTTCAGAGAGAATTGAATATTGCTATTATTAACACATGAATGCAGTAACAGGACACATTAGATAACTTACTTTAATGTGGTTTTAAAATCTGAGTTTGCCCACGTCATCATACAACTTTGGTGGTGTTAGAGTTTGGTGTATTTTATCTTTAACGTCCATTAACAGCCACGGCCATTTAAGGACGTGCCAGGTTTTGGATGTGAAGGAAAGCCGGGGTACCTGGAGAAAAACCACCGACCTACGATTAGTACCTGGCAACTGACCCACGTAGAATTCGAACTCGCAACCCTGAGGTGGAGGGCTAGTTGTAGAATGCCGGAACACCTTAACCACTCGGCCACTGCGGCCCCAGGACCAGCCTACACCGAAACACAGTGGCTTGAGTTTCTGTCAGTATATAAAAAAATGTTTATATATACGGAGCCGCGGCCCATTACAGAATGTAATGGAAGTATTCCAACGTTATTTCTCAACTATTTGTAAACAATGCACATAACTTACTTTTTGTGAGGCTGTCGTGCAATTCTTAGACTAAACACCGACATTTCTGATAAATTTAGATATTAATCCACCACTACATGCTAGTTTCGTTTCATCTTACGATGATTTCTCCGTCGCATGGACCGTTTTGTTTTATGACGAGCGTACCGGCAACTTTGTAAGCAAGCCGCTATGGCCGGTACATATGTGACGTCACGTTCTGAACAATTCAGTGCAGGACGAAATATTAGGAATTCCTCGGACTTTTTCAAATTTTCCCCGAGAAAAAGAGTTATCTCCCTTATTTACGTAAATTTCAACATTTATAAGGAAATCTCTTCGTGTTTAAAAAAATGCAATTTACGTTCCACGGGATCGTCTATAATTTGATGGACTCAACAATCGTCAGCATGTATTTTATTTGAATAAAAACATTGTTTATTCTTTTGTATTCCATGCGGCCTGGTGACCTCACATATGTACCGGTCATGGCGGCTTGCTTAAAAAGTTGCCGGTACGCTCGTCATAAAAACCCGTCTATGCGACGGTGAAATTATCGTTATATGAAACGAAACTAGCATGTAGTGGTGGATTTATATCTAAATTCATCGGAAATGTCGGTGTTTAGTCTAAGAAATGCACGACAGCCTCGCAACCAGTAAGTTATGTGCATTATTTACAAAAAGTTGAGAAATAAGGTTGGTATACTTCCATTACATTACTGTAATGGGAGGCTCATTTCACACATATATATATTTATTATTTACAGACAGAAACTCAAGCAACTGTGACCGAAACGAATAAATATATATACACGGTAATACGTTTTTGCAGACGTGAGCTGAATTAAGGACGCTCGACCCTACGTAATACACAAGTTTTGATTCTCGTTTTGTGGTGACGTAACTTCCACAAGAAAAAACATTAAATTTTGAGAAAAATCATTTCTTGGTGTTTTTTTTACCAAAAATGAAAAAAGTCATAGGAATGCTTAGATTTTCAAAAATTATCTCTACCTGGTAGCATAATCAACATATGAAAGATTTAAGAAAATCTAGCGGTTAATTGCGAAAGGGTCGAGCCTCCTTAATAGGACTAACTATTGACGTAAACTCATATAACGTTAACAATGAAGACTGGATGTAGTCTGTTAGTTTTATACAAAGAAGATCCTTATATAGTTAAATAGCGCTTCAAGGTCACAGCTACCCGTGTACATACGTAGAACAGACAGAAACTGTATGTAGTGAGATATTTATAGATTTAAAAAAAATCTAGACAATGAGTGCACTTTTGTATTAACGTTTAGCGACATTGGTTATACACGTTTGACTAGCTGAATCTAGCGCCCACAGACACAGGTAGGACAATTCACTATTATAACAAATTTCACTTTATATGATATATCTTAGTTTAGTTTAGTTAGATTTGTTGTCACTGTATTGCTGCATTTATTAAACCAATCGGCTCTTTGTAACTGCTATAGTTACGGCTTCGTTTCAACACTTGGTTTCGATTTCGTTCTCTGCGTGAAGTCACATCGATGTTTTCTATACATTACCTTTAGTTTACACTAATGCAGATAAGTGTAGATTCTCCGAGGTATTGTCTTTTATCATTCAATTCTCACCTTTTTAGGTCACCTAAGACGAAGTATCCAGTACTCTTTTCTTGTACTTTTTTGTAATAACTCATTTATAAAAATAGAGACATACTGTCTAAAGAAGGATACAACCAGACGACTTAATATTTCACACATACACTTTATTTACATGTAATATATACTATCGGTGATGTAAGACAACACCGACACAACACCAGGTGTTCTATTTACATACAAAATCAGGGTTTACATATGCAAATCTAAATGTATAATATCCTATGTTACGACTGATATATATATATATACAGCAGCTGTCAATTCACATGAAATATTTGTTACAGCGTTGTTACCTGTATAATATTTGTGTTAATGCAACCATACACATATATTACGCAGAGAGAGAGTGACAAAATAAACATAATTTCTTGACGTTTAAGTCCCATGTTTTACTCATGCATAAAGGTATACACATTTCCTAATGTGTCAATATCAATAGAAAGGGACAAGTTACGAAAAACGTTGCAAACAATTATGATATGAATTATGGTTCATAGAACACACGACAAATTGTTTTGTAAATTTTGAAATCAACTAAAAGCAGGTTTTATTGAGCTCTCGCGCACAAAGGACCCCCTCTCCGCTAGGTACTGAACCGTTAAATTGTCTACTGGTCGATAACTCTCTAGCCGACCGGTCTATTGAGGATAATATTTGCCAGGTTTACAATAAAATGAATACATAACGTACAGTGTAACTTCAGACCAGGATATTACAGGTATGTCTACATTACGTAATCAGCATTTGCATATGCATATTCTATTCTGCCCACAGCTCGTCAGTTAGATCGTTCAGAGGAAAATAGTACCTGGCGGTTAATTGAAATCGGCGCAGTTTTACATATTTGGAATATAAACCTATACAGTATGTGTGTATGACACATATCCTGCGGAGTCTATCAGTGCGTCAAACTTATTTTGGTTTTGCTAACCCAACATTATGTGACTTGAATGTAAACACGATAAAACAATTCAAGTTAGTATAAACATTCATCATTCGTCATATTATTATCTTAATAGGGGCTTTATTAAAGCAAGGGAAAGTATATCAAAGGAGAGTTAAAGAGTCGAAGCCTGAAATTCACTTGACATAAGCCGAACACTATAAGTAAACTTTTGTACAAATCAGCCGAAGACCAGACGGACTTTTGTACAAATTCAAATCCGGAAATTCTCAAGGTATCAGCCTAACACTAAACGAAATGATTTACAAACTTAAATAATGAAATTTACAACAGACTAGCTCACACTCAAATAAAGACTAGATTCGAAATAAGCACGATAAATAAGTTTCATGATATACACATTTTCGTAGTACTCGATTTGAAATCATACAGAACTAGTTTAATTTTTCTTCTTCATTCATAAATTAAAGGGGTTTTACGCACCTGATCTTTCTGCTTCTACATTAGTTTAGAAAATTTTGGATTCCCACCTTTTGTCCCCTAGCATCACTAAAGAGTCCTAGGAGGACAAAATAGCTGTATAATGCAGTTTCATTCATTTTTTTGGCTTACTATATCTATTACTAAAAAGGTGCAGCATATGTGTGTGTTACGTCATCTTTCAGGGGTTTGTTTCGTTAACAGCTCACGTAGCTACTTGTGATCGACTTACTACCAGTATATCAGTACGAAAGTTCATGGTTACAATCAATGCAATCTTGAGAAATTATTCAACTTCCTTGAGCTATGGATATATCAACGTTGTTAGCTGCTTTGTTCTCTCTTTGTTTACCTTGAGATTCTTTTATTTAACATTTATTAAAGGCCAAATATACGTAACTTTCGTTACAATTTTAAGCGAAAATCAAGCCTAATTACTAATTTTAGATGTAGTTAAGATTAACTGATATCAGCAATATTCAAGATGGAATTTTACGTAAGTATCGGTACAGCAGTAGTTGAGACTCGGTATTTGTAAACATGCAACCATTTTGAACAGTCGTCTAACTTAGGTTTGTTGTTTTAGTGGTCCACACCTAAATTATTTTGAATTCTTTGGAATTTTCTGTCAAGAGTTTCTTGTTAGCTACCGCTTAGGTTAACATAGTTTTTGCCTTATTTTTGCATGGTTATCAACTGGATTTTTGTTCAGAATTTTTCTGCATTACGAAAACTTCCCTGAAGTTACGTATATTGGGCCTTTAACAACACTGTTATAGCAAAATCGGCGCATCCTTCTGAAACCCATATTCCTGATACCAATTTTGAGTGTCTCCGTATAAACATTTTCTTTCCAATATTTAAACGAGTTTTATTGCTATTACACTTAAATTGCAGATTTGTTACTGTGTGATATTCTTGTGTGGTATTCTAAGATCAGGAAACAATTTGTGTTCAGCGTAATATTTTAATATAAGGATTTGTGTTATCGTCTTATCATTTAACATATTCATATTTTTGTTTATTTAGCCACAATGTCATCCCAAACACGAAGACTGGGCAAGACAGTGCTAGCTTCGAAAAGTGTATTCACCACACTTTCTGGAAATATCGGCAAACAGTATGGACAGGCAAATTATCGGATATGTTCAACGATGGAAAATCCCAATTACAGAAGGTCATTAAGGAGGCAGTTTTCTACGTCACCAAACCCACGGGTTATCTACAAAAGCCCTATTCCCGACATAGACATCAAGACACAAACACTACCCGAGTACCTCCTTCCAAAATTTGAGGCCTTCGGGAACAAAAGGGCACTTGTAAGTCATAACCTTAGGAAAACGTAGGAATGTTGAAACTTTTGTTTAAATTCAAAGAAAAAGAAGCTTCATGATACATTACTGTAATGTTTATTTGTGCTAACAATGTATGCTCTATTTACACGATAGCGGGTTCCAAATCAATTAATCTTTATAAACAAACTTATGAACCTCTTTTTGTTCAGATTGTTTTTCTTTTTATTATTTGTTTTTCTTTTTGAAATTCTTGAACGACATGTTTTAACACGCCTGCTCTTAAGTATAATTTTTGGAAAGATAATTGATATTGTGTTGAAATAATATCGAAATATCACTAAGTCTGAAATGTAAGAGATGTCAGGCGCGATTATTAGGCACACCATAGGGTTGCACACCTAACAGAAAAATAAACATTTCACCGGTCAGAAACATTTTTAAGGAACTGATTTACAAATTTTTAAAGCAATTGAAATACATTTGTATTTTCCAAATAAAGAAAGAAATATTTATACGAGTTTAAGTGGCCTTATATTATGCTAAATGATTATCATATAACATTTTTCGAAATTACACATTTTCGGTAGAAACGAAATAGGAAAAAGACATTTCATGACATCATCCGCTATATATGTATTCATGATTTATTTCTATAACAAGAGGATCTTACACGAGTGTCGATGCAATATGGAAGTTATTTAACGAGTTTAATAAATTTCATATTACATTGACACAAGTGTAAGATTATATTTATCACATAACTTATATTTAAGTGAAAATACACAAAAACTCGTTTGTTTATGACGTCACAATAGTGTTATTACACGTGTGTAATATCATATTAAATCACATGGCCGTGTGACATGACTGAACGGGTCAGTCATGTGATAACTTATATTATTATATCTTTGTGTTTTAATTTGTAGAATTCAATGTAAGTCTCACATTACATTATTTTTGCACACTAGTAGTAAATTAAAAGCATTGTATTCTAAAGGTCGACAACGAGACAGGTAAAGGGTACACCTACCTGGAGATGAGGGAGGCGGTGATCAAGTTAGGCAGTGCCCTACACAGGTTGGGGTACAGAAAGGGGGACGTACTCTGTATGTGTTCTACCAACAATACCGAGTATGCCCTTCTCATACTGGCTTGTGTGACTTCAGGCATTGTACTCACCACCACGAACCCGGCCTACACTTCCGGTACGTATGACCATTCGTGTAACTATCCCTATGAATTCAGAAGAGAAATGCTTATTTATTTTAAAAAGAAAGAATATCCGCTGAATATTTTTGAACTAGTTCGGTAGAGGTTTGAGTAACATTATGGTATGATGTTTGCATCTGCAGGTGAACTTACTCGACATCTCCATAACTCCGGGGCTGTTGGAATGGTGGTCCTGGAGCCGCTGCTACCGCTTGTCAAAGAAGTCATAGCAGGGGATAGAGAACTCCAAAACACAATAAAGGTAATGCAAAACCAAGTATTTTATTTGTCAGTATTTAAACTGTGTAAGATAAGTCCTTGACAAAAATGTTAGTTTTTGTCTCAGCGATGAAAAGTCATTGTTTGAAAGATTGGATTTTATTGTCATTGAGAAATAATTTTCTAATTATTAAAATAACATATACCCTCAGCGATAGTCTTGCAAATATGAATAAATGTTATCTGTACACTATCTTTATTATCAACTTATCGTCATTCTCATAAGAACGAAGAATGTTACTTTTCTTCAACCAATGCAAAGATATAACATAACCCGCATACAAACTAAGGGGCATATGGTCGCAGTTTACACGAGGTTAGTCCTTATTTACAAAGTTACGCACATTATAGTCCAAGAACAACTAAATTTGAAGCAAAATTAAGTACTATCCCCAAATCTATAAACAAACATTAAAAGTTTATTTTAAAAAATAAGAGAATACTGAAGCGTCAACAAAACCATAATCCAAACTCAAAATCAATCAAGCTAGGGGCAAAATATATATATATAAAAAGGAAACATTTTCTTGATTTGAGGACTCGATGTTTACTTGGATGTGACAAAGATTTACATGGCGGGTGTCATATTTCCCCCTAGAATATTCGATTTTCGGTTCTGATAATGGTTTTGTAGGTGCTTCGATATTCTCTGATTTTTTTTTATAATTGGCAATTTACATGATGTTACCACTACAAATAAAAATCATCTTTTATTGCTTGTTAGAGTGTTATCGTGGTCGGACAGGCTGACGGGTATCGGTCATTTTCGTCCCTCCTAGAAGACGATGGGAGTCTCTATAATGAAAACATCGATATTGATCCTCACAATGATGTCGCCTTGTTACCTTACTCCAGTGGCACCTCAGGTCTACCAAAGGGAGTCATGCTCACACACATGAATGTCGTGTCAAATCTACAGCAATTCAGGTAAGTTCTCTATCAGGTAAATACATATACAACAATTCAGGTAGGTTCTCTATCAGGTAAATAGATATACAACAATTCAGGTTGGTTATCTATCAGGGTAAATAAATATACAACAATTAAGGCAGGTTCTCTATCAGGGTAAATACATATACAACAAATCAGGTAGGTTCTCTATCAGTTAAATACATATACAACAATTCCTGTATGTTCTCTATCAGGGTAAATACATATACAACAATTAAGGCAGGTTCTCTATCAGGGTAATTACATATACAACAATTCAGGAAGGTACTTTTTCCTGGTCAATTATTCTACAAGAATTTAAGTAAAATCTTTACTGAATTAGTTCTTAAATGTTGTCGGTGCATAATGTGTCATTTCGTGTCCAATACATGTAACATATCTGCAAAATAATTTGGATTAGCAATCAAATATATTATCATTTAATATTTTTTTCGACGTAAAGGAAATTGATTTTTTTTTGCAGGTAAATAATCGTGATGCATAGTTTTTTCACTGATATAATTAAAACATAATCTTACATAATAATAATAATTAGCTCTTGTTTTGACCAATTTCTAAATGAAATACATTTTCTGAAGGCAAATGTTATTCTAAGAAGGGAAATCACGGTCTCGGTTGTGTCAATTAACCGGAAAGTACCTTAAAACGGCATTTCCCGCTCCATTTGGTGCTCGTCTGCTCAATTTCGCCGCCGCCATTCGACTAATTATAGGAATCTCAACATGATACGACAATATCTTCGTGTTGTCTACTCTTGTAACACATCTATGCATACAAAATAAATCTCTGTTGTTAATTTAAAATATTTCACCATGGCGACAACTAAATCATTCTTGGTATTAAACTTATTCACATAGATTTTTTAAAAGTCTAAAGCAAAATAAACCGAAGTGATTTCATTTGATTTAACAATTTTAAGTGAAGTCGATTGAAATAGAATGAAATGAACGGAGGATTAGACTAGACGATTGGGAAGGATAAGCGTTTACTGCTTTACCGATATCAGTAACATTTAATGCTATGTGGACCACGGGAAACACTATTGTTAGTCATAATAGTTAATTGACTTGGTTAGGTAACGATACATATATAAGTATATGTTGTTCGGACAGGTCCCAGGTAGGTACAAAATTAAGACTCTTTCATCAAAGTAAATCCGTCATATACCAAACACAAAATTTACTTTTCAGCATTCTAATACATTGGTTTGTATCCTTTGAGTGGAGGAATCAAATCATGGATACTGGATTATAACTTATTCAAAATTATCAGATTTGAAAATATTATAATTGATAAACAAACTCATAATATATTATGACTCTTTAATATAGCTCTTACTTCTGATCGTGAACTTTAGCTTTCTTGATAGTTACATCCCGTTTCTCCATCCTATGGTGTTTACATGTCGCAGTTGATTCGTTATTCTAGGGCTTGCTCTGAATATCGCGGCTTTCGTGATAGATGTCAACTGCTGACGAACAAACTTACGGCACAGGGATTCGAGAAATGTAGGTTGATGAAGACTAAGGGCAAGTTGTATGGTCGCCATCTTCATATCACCGAGAAATATTCTGTATCTTTGTGTGATATGAAGATGGACGTTTTTAAGTTTGCTTGTTGGTGTGTTTACCTGTTGTGATGACAATGATGACTCGGTTCTCATTTTGAGGATTGATGCTAACTTGGATGTAATCAAGAGTTACATGGCGGGTGTCGTCGATGAAGTAGAAGACGCTTACTCTTCCAGAACACCTAGTCTTATTCTCTTGTGCTTTTACGAGAGTCTCCATGTAAATCTTTCCTTTGTTCCTATTTTGCCCCTAGTTTAGTCGATTTTGAGTTCGGATTATGGTTTTGTTGACGCTTTGGTATTCTCTAATTTTTTTTCTACAACTGTTACATGTGTAGATATAGAGTATCTTACACGAGTGTCGATGTAATATGGAGTTTATTACACGGGTTTAATAAATTCAATATAACATTGACACGAGTGTAAGATTCTATTTATCACATAACTTATATTTATGAGAAAATACACAAAAACTCTCAAATTAATTATCACAGAGAAAGGCAAATTTCTTTTGTGACAGTACCGTTTTTACTACCGAGACAATCATATGACGTCATAAAAACGTCATTTGTTTATTCCGTCACAATAGTGTTATTACACGTGTATAATATCATTTTTATGATAGGGCCGTATGCCATGACTGAATGGGTCAGTTATGTGATAAGATGTTTTATAGCTATAGAATAGTGTTAGATATCTGATATATTTAAAAGTAATATGCTACATTTCTTATTTTTATATATGTAGATCCAATAAGAGAAACACAATATATAGCGAGTATATGAATATAAAAATGAAATTTCAACATGGCTACTAATGTTTCAGGCGATTGAAGTTATGCCATAATTCCTATGTATATACAAAATGTTACAAAATGAGGAAAAACTAATAAAGACCTAGCATTTTGCTGAATCTTTTTTTTTCGCATGAAATAAATCAAATTAACCTTTGATTTATCTTTGCAGAGATTTATCTTCAACCGGTGAGGACGACATAAATTTGTGCATACTTCCTCTGTTTCACTGTTACGGTATGATTGCCATTTTGTTGGGTATTTTTCAAGAGGGAGGCGTCCTGGTCACCATGCCCCGATTTGAACCTGAATCCTTCCTTTCTGCTATAGAACGACACAAGGTAGGAACCAAAAAAGTCAACACGAAATGTTATCCAACGGAAACGCTTGTAATATCAATGATGCTGCACTATTCAGAAAATAAGTTTGTTCATGTTGCATGTGTGTCCAGTTTATTTATCAATTTGTCTCCACTCTAAGTTTGAATTTTCGTTTCTTGCAAATGTTAAAGGATCTTGTTTGGAACGCACAATCTTGTATATGTGTCATATAAAATGTGAGGTCATGATATTGCAGTAATTGTTGATATAGGAATGTATAACATCAGTTTGTTTTTAGCTTATCTTGTTGACAAGATGTATGATCAAATTCAATTGATGAGAACTCTTACTTAAGATATATATATAATTAACATAGATAACTATTACTAACTATACATGTATGATACATAAATGATTAACATAGATAACTCTTACCATACATAACTCTTACCTAGGATATATATATAATTAACATATATAATCTTACTCATGATACGTATATAATTATCAAAGCTTTCCCTTACACATGATACATATATAAATAACATAGCTAACTCTAACGTATGATATAAATATATAATTAACATAGGTAAACATCATTACCTATACGGTTAACATAACTAATGTCGAAACATACCTGTTTGTCTCAGGTGACGATTCTACAGATGGTCCCGCCCATTGCCTTGTTCCTAGCTAAACATCCAATGGTAGACAAGTATGACCTGTCCAGTGTCCGTACTCACTTCTGTTCAGCAGCACCACTGGCCTCCTCTCTGTATAAAGACTACTTAAGTAGATTTAAGGCAACACCTGTACAAGGTATGTTTTCGACGTTGCTATTCCGATTGTGATTGTGAAACTACATAAAAGATGACGTTACACACATATGATGCATCTTTTCAATTTAATAATAGATACAGTATGTTGAAAAAATGAATCACCAAAATGACTTTCGTTTTTAATGACGATCATTTGAACCTACTATTGCTTGCTAATATAACGCCTTCGTAGATAATAATTCGCATTTATGGAAAAGGTGAGGTCATTATTATATTTAAAGAAAACTTCTCAATTGTAACAATGAGAAAAGATAGCAAGCGAATACAAAGCGTCGACAAAACCATAATCTAAAATAAAACAAATTAATTTTAATAGAGGCAATTCATGAACAATAAAAATATTGACAATGTGACCGATAAAAAGTATAAAAGAATAAGACCAGGCGTGTCCGGCGGGTATGCGTCTTCAGCTTTATCGACGACACGAACCATGTAAATCTAGGTCACATTCAGGTAAAAATTAAGTCCTCAAAGTGAGAACCGAATCATCATTCTCAATCACAGCAAGTAAGTAAACACACTAATGCGCATACTAAAAAACGTCCATCTTCATATCACACAAATATACAAAAGATCTCTCCACGAGACAAAGACAGCGACCATAAAACTTGTTCGTAGTTAAGATCAACCGGCATCTCTCGAATCCATGTGTTCTAAGTTTGTTTGTCAGCAGTCGATATCGATTATGAAAATCTCTTTATTTAGCGCAAACCCTAGATACTCTAAAATAATTCTCGTATACCCTGCTTAAACTTTAGCGTTAAGGGAAAGGGAAACACATGGTTCTTTCGTTATCTGTCTAACGTTTCCAGAGGAAATACTATGCAAGTTGCCTTCTGCATGACATTTTCAATAAAACTCGAAATTTGGCATTAGATCCGCCGTATCGCAAAGAGGACACTATATCAGCATACCATGTCACCATTAGGGATATGCATACATTTTACACGTGGAAGTACCCTTAACTGACCAATATAGTTAAAATGTAAAAGAAAGAAAAAAAAACAAGTTGCAAGAAATGACTGAGTTTTACTTTTTGACGCATTATGCAAACACCACGCCAGGTAAAAAGTCACTTGTACCTCTGTTCTGCCTTTGTGTATTTCAGGGTACGGTATGACTGAGCTGAGCCCAGTAGCTACTATAGATACCATGTCTGATGTCCACGAAGGGACGGTCGGTTTTCTGGTGGCAAATACTTATGCAAAGGTATCACGGACACTCGAAGAACTATATATATAATACAATGTTCCATACTTCTTTGTTCAAAGTCCGTTCATAATGATTTGAGCATTGGTTATTATTTTCATTCAGAGTATTATTTCCCCCTACAAACTAAGAGAATTAATTCTGCGCTTTCGAAAACAATAGTTTTATTACAAGATTAAAATGAAAAAGAAAGTAACCTCTTGTAATAAATTTCATTTAATTGATGAATGAAACCTACAATTTAATTTTGAATAGTTGTATTTTGTTATGTCACTATAAATAATGCATTTACATATTATCAATTGTTGAAGGCGTAGCTTTTAATAACATTATACAATGCATACGTAACATGTCAACAATTACTATATTATATTTTGAAGATATTACTGGATTAGACAAAAGTTGCACGTGTCCGAATACCTCTGTTTGTTTTATCCAACGGCAGATTGTCAATGTCAAATAGAACATCTTAGTCTTAATAAACAGGAAATGTATTAAATGAGCGTATGGTTTGACAAAAGTGTCATTCGTGCTGTATTCAAGAGCTTAATTGAGGAAAGCCCACAAGCAATCATTGTTCTCACTCCGTTTTACAAGGATCTGACAACATCCCATAAGAGGTCATGTTCAGATGACCTTTGTCGCCTCTTTGCTTAATACTTAAATAATTTTCCAATGATCTGTCATCTTGCAGCAAGTCATTTCGTCACATTATTCCATATGAACTTTTCGGTGACGTAATGACAAAACGGACACATGCGAATATACAAGCTTTGTCGCCTCAATTTTTCACCTTCAAGATTCTGACAGTAGTAATTTGATTTGCTAATGCAAAAGGTCATCGGGACGTGACCCCTATGGGATTTGCTCAGATCTTAACGCAGCAGAGAGAAGTTTAAGGAACGGCGCGGGGATCAAGATATGAATTTAATCAGATTGGTCCACAAGTACATGATCGGTTAGCAACTATGTTAACATGGAATAAATCGTTAAAAATATTTTACATAAAAATTGTTATACTTTGATGATTTTGTCTGAATTTGTTTTATATCATTATAAAATAAATTCCTAAGACGTAAACTTGATTTAAAAAAGAACTTCAACATATATACATAGAGGTTACACAACGAGTGGGTGTTGGATATGGAATTTATTTCACTCGAGTTAATTATTTCTTAAAAGTTACAACAGACACGAGCTTTAGCGAGTGCCTTTTGTAACTTTAAAAAAATAATTAACGAAACTGTTTCTATCACAATACTATTAAGTCGCAGTGGCAGTGTTGTTTTCTGTGAACCGCGGAATATTTGCGCAAAAACACATAATCGCGTATACATTCCCGCCAAATTGTAACGACGTCAACAATCGATGACGACGTCAACAATCAGCACGTTCCATTGAACCACGTAATTTCCGGTCAAAGTTCAACTTCTCAAACAATCAAAAGTTCGGAAGGTCATATTCCACTAGTGGTATATAACATACATTTATCCAACAGCAAGCACGTGTATCCAATGGTCTGAGAGTGGAATAACACGGGGTATTGTGGTAGAAATTGTATTATGCAATTGTGATAATGGTCTTGATACAATAGTTTAACTTGTTGAAAGCATTTACCTTCACTATACATATCTATACAAATCAAGCTGAATTGATGGAAGGTCAAAACAGGTCGACATAATGTTGAACAAAACTAGAAATATATTGAACCAGATTTTGTTTAAAACAGATTGTTAACGCTGAGACTGGGGCTGAACTAGGACGTGGGGAGACAGGCGAGGTGTGTATTCGGGGACCCCAGGTCATGAAGGGATACCATAACAACAAAGAGGCTACCGAGAAAACGATCAGGGATGGCTGGCTTCACACAGGTACGTACAACTGTAGATATCATTGACATGTATAGTCTGTCTCATATAATTGACATGTATAGTCTGTTTCATATCATTGACATGTATAGTCTGTTTCATGTAATTTACATGACATCGTATAGTCTGTTTCATATCATTGGCATGTATAGTTTGTTTCATAATACAAAAAAAAATTAAGTTAATCTTACTTTTATTGTACATTCAATAAAAGTAAAATTCACTTATTTTTTTTTCTCTATAAAAACCAAAGTAACAAAGTAACAACAAAAACTAAACACTGTCTTTCCATGTCTGATGCTTGTGGCCATGGACTGTTAGGGCCTTCTCATATAGAATAATAAGACAAAATATGTCGTTTGTAAAAGTTCTCGGGAAAAAACCACGTGGTCCGGCAGGTGACACTATACCGTTTTACGTCTGATAGCGGAATCGAACCCCGGTCATCTTGGTGAAAGACAAGTGCGCTACCTACTTCGCCACTCAACCTCGCAGTCCGATCAGTAATGCCAAGGGAGGTTACTCCCTTATAATTAGGTTTCGACCAAGAGTTGAATACTATATTTCTATTCTCTGATAAACGGATTTACGGATATCAAATAAATGTCATTACAATTAAATGTCAACACATTTCATTGTTTAAATGTTTTCGTTCAAGGTGATATCGGTTATGTGGACGATGAGGAATGTTTCGTGATCACAGACAGAGTGAAGGAACTTATCAAGTTTAAGGGATTTCAGGTACAGTTTGAGAATAGAAAAATACTGTGTAACGATTTCAAGTATAGTTTGACAATAGACAATACTGTGTAACGAACGATTTCAGGTACAATGTGAATATGGGAAATAATTGTGTTAAAATATGAAATAATGCGGAACATTTTCTGGTAAAGTGGGATAATAGGAAATAATGTTTAACGATTTCAGGCACTGTTTCACAATATGAATGAATGTGTAACGATGTCTGGCACAGTTTCACAATATGAATGCATGTGTAACGATTTCAGCTTTATGTGCAGTGTGACAATGGGAAATAATGTGTAACGATTTCAGCTTCAGTGTGAAAATAGCAAATAATTTGTAACGATTAGGAAGGAAATCTCTTAGAACATTCTTCTTGATATTTGGAAAAAAGTTTTGCGGATGCTTAGGTATCCTCTTATATTTTTTTAACATACATGATGGTCAATATTTTAGGAGAGTGTTATGCAATATTAAAAATCGAGGAAGTCAATTTTTTAAAAACATCTATGAAATGCACATGTATTACACTTAATGGAATATTACATTGTTCTCGGGGAATGTGTTTATACTAAATCAGGTAGCCCCTGCCGAATTGGAGGATCTTCTCCTAACACATCCGGACATCATGGACGCGGGCGTCATTGGGGTACCAGATGAGGACGCAGGAGAAGTTCCCCGAGCGTACGTGGTGCCCAAACCGAATAAAACCCTGACACAGGAGAGTGTGGCAAAGTTTGTCGATGGTAAGTGCTACTCCAGTCAATATCACGTATCCATTGACTGGAAAGAGATCTTTGTACTTCACACAGGTTGTCGAATAATTAAGGACATATTAAAACAAAGGATATTAGGAATAGTAAATGGTTGAGAAAAATACTGTTTAAAATATGTAATTTAATAGATGTGTGTGTTGCTTTTGTAGACAATGCAGCTGGATACAAGAAACTCCGTGGAGGTGTGGAAATAATAGACGAGATTCCAAAGTCACCTGCGGGGAAAATTCTCAGACGCATTCTTCGGGAAAACTACGCGAATAAAAACTGATGCCATTGACCCATGAGAATGAATGACAACACGCAACATTAATGGAATTGATATTGAAATAACATTGATACTCACAAACAAATAAAAGTACGTCGCAAAGAACAAAGAACGTACATTTCTTTTAATACTTATTGGAAATCATGTCATGATGATTGGAATGTGAATTGAAGCAACTTAGAGTGAAAATCTAGTATACCAAGAAGATACCAATGCTGCTACGGATACCTAATCCAGAAAGTGATGAAGTGGTTAAACATTGCCTGACATCTCGACATATGCATCCAAGTCCCAGTTATTGGACTATATATTTTTATACATAGTAGCCTTCATTAAAGTTATTTTTGATAAACAGTAGCCCTGATGAGCAAGGACACTGCGGTTGCGAACGTAGCACAATCTCAACAACCGGGTGGTGTACTCGAGAGCACACTTGTCCTTTACCAAGGCGATTTGCGTTCGATTTCCTAATGGGATATGAAAAAAGATGGGGTCACCTTCCCAACCACATGTTTTTTCAGGTACTCCGGTTTCCTCCTACAGTAAGAGTCTCGTTAGCTGCTATCCGGGTCAACAAGAATTGTTACTATAAATTTTCTATTTTGTATTTTTCACAACCTGAAAAAGACGGTTAGGGTCACGGTCAAGTTCCACTTTAAAAAGTACGCGCAGAAAATATCAACATCGTTAGATTTTTTCCTGAAGATCCCTCAACGAATGGGTAAGATGGGATATCCTTAGGAGAGAGAAGCTGGTGTAGTTACTGTTCAGCCAAATATGGAAGATAGCGATGCTTATATCTTTGTGTCAGTAGTCGATGACTACTTTAACAAAACTTAAATTATGGACTGATATTACATGTAATCATGTTCATTACAAATTAATATTGATATTTTTACATTGAAACAACCAATAACAATGCACTTTGCATACGTTCAACAGTCCTTTTTATCTACTATATGCATTTGTTATTATTATTATTCATATATGTAGATGTTATGATTATATTTTTACACATAGTTTGTTAGCTACATGCCGATCGTTTGATATTTGCTTGTGTTTTTCTTTCTTGCTTCTGCATAAGGTATATTATTTTAAAATGAAGTGTATTGTTTACATTGTAAGTTCGTACGTTATATAACCGTTGAATCATTTGACAAATAACAAAGGCTATTGTAATATCGGGTTATTTACCACAATGTTCTCCTAGCCTCTATTAAGGCAGGGCTATAAACCACCATGATTTGCTAGCCTTACTCCGGGAAAGGCAATTTACCACCATGATATCCTAGCCTCATTTCGGGCAGGGCTATTAACCACCATGATATCCTAGCCTCATTTCGGGCAGGGCTATTAACCACCATGATATCCTAGCCTCATTTCGGGCAGGGCAATTTACCAACATGATATCCTGGCCTCATTTCGGGCAGGGCTATTAACCACCATGATATCCTAGCCTCATTTCGGGCAGGGCAATTTACCACCATGATGCCCTAGCCTCATTTCGGGCAAGGCAATTTACCAACATGATATCCTAGCCACATTTCGGGCAGGGCAATTTACCAACATGATATCCTAGCCTCATTTCGGGCAGGGCAATTTACCAACATGATATCCTAGCCTCATTTCGGGCAGGGCTGTTAACCACCATGATATCCTAGCCTCATTTCGGGCAGGGCAATTTACCAACATGATATCCTAGCCTCATTTCGGGCAGGGCAATTTACCAACATGATATCCTGGCCTCATTTCGGGCAGGGCTATTAACCACCATGATATCCTAGCCTCATTTCGGGCAGGGCAATTTACCACCATGATGCCCTAGCCTCATTTCGGGCAAGGCCATTTACCAACATGATATCCTAGCCACATTTCGGGCAGGGCAATTTACCAACATGATATCCTAGCCTCATTTCGGGCAGGGCAATTTACCAACATGATATCCTAGCCTCATTTCGGGCAGGGCTGTTAACCACCATGATATCCTAGCCTCATTTCGGTCAGGGCAATTTACCAACATGATATCCTAGCCTCATTTCGGGCAGGGCTATTAACCACCATGATATCCTAGCCTCATTTCGGGCAGGGCAATTTACCACCATGATGCCCTAGCCTCATTTAGGATAGGGCAATTTACAACCACGATCTCCTAGCCTCATGTAGGATAGGGTAATTTTCAACCACGATCTCCTAGCCTCATTTAGGATAGGGCAATTTACAACCACGATCTCCTAGCCTCATGTAGGATAGGGCAATTTTCAACCACGATCTCCTAGCCTCATTTAGGATAGGGCAATTTACAACCACGATCTCCTAGCCTCATGTAGGATAGGGAAATTTTCAACCACGATCTCCTAGCCTCATTTAGGATAGGGCAATTTACAACCACGATCTCCTAGCCTCATGTAGGATAGGGTAATTTTCAACCACGATCTCCTAGCCTCATTTAGGATAGGGCAATTTACAACCACGATCTCCTAGCCTCATGTAGGATAGGGTAATTTTCAACCACGATCTCCTAGCCTCTTTTAGGATAGGGCAATTTACAGCCACGATCTCCTAGCCTCACTTCGGGCAGGGCAATCATGATATCCTAACCTCACTTAGGATAGGGCAATTAACCACCATGATCTTCTAACCTCACTTCGGGCAGGGCAATTTACCACCACGATCTCCAAGCCTCACTCCGGGCAGGGCAATGTACCACTATGATGTCCTAGCCTCACCTATGTCAGGGCTGTTGGAAAGTTGTTTGAAATGTCTTTATATTGATATTTTGGTAACAAATAAATATATGTCCTATATCCTGAATATCATTTTATTCTATATCATTCTACCATTTCTCTGTGTATGTGACCTGTGAATTACAACGCCTTAATATAAGTTACCATCGTCCAGACATGCCCCGAATTGTTATGTATCACATGCTGTCAATAAAGTGGCCAAGAAATTGATCTTACGGCAGGGTAACTACAGCTAAGTAAGGATATAGTTATATGTAAAAAGGATACGCATGGTAAGTCTTTGTATGCTTATTCATACGAATGAGTAAAATTGGCTTAAGCATGATAAAGTGGACTTTGTGGACTTCACATTTGTAAAAAGAGAAAAAACTAATTTTGGTTAGTGATTAAAATTTTGACCCTTCCGAAATGGGTGTCTTCTCATGAAAAGCTAGCTTTACAGGAAGTGAAATTTCGACAACAGCACATGAGGGAAAATAGCGAAAAATCCAAACACACGACCTATGCAGATAATTCTGTAACCAAGTATGTAATCTTTAGTTTTAGATAGAACGTAAGAAATAAATTCCTATTGGCGGTGGTAAAATTTTGGGTCAGAAATAGTGGGTTTTTTTGCATTTTTCAGTGGTTTTTGATGTGGTAACCATGGTTTTCACACAAGTGACATACATACAAACTATAAATCTATATTACTTTCTATGGATTGGAAATACAATGCTGTTTGCAAAAATATATACATTTATAAACTTTATGTGTAAATTGCACACTCTGTGTTCATGTGTTCGGCCGAGGGGCTTGATTTCCAGAAATCTGTTAATGTTACTATACTCTGCTACCTAAGTTTCCTGACAGATGAACCAAACACACACACACACACACACACACACACACACACGTACTGTACCTTTTACATTTAACTATTGTAATAGATACAGTTTGCCAGCAAAAATAATAACCTACACTTCATCATACAATCTGTTTCGACCTCCTAGGACTTGTCAGTGATGCTAAAGGCCAAAAGGTGGAAAACGACATTCCCTAAACTACACTGTAGAAGCAGAAGGGCCAGGTGCGTAAACCTCCTTTAAGTTACGAATTAAGAAGAGTACTACTGTATAATTTCAAAACGTGTACTTCGAAGGTGTGTATATTATGAATAATGCCAATGTTTAAATGCGATACCTGTGGCCACGAAGGCTCCAGCAAATCGGAGATAACAGTGCAATCAAAGCTCATATTACACTATTGTAATATCCTATCTAGACCCCCAAAGCTATCTCTCACAATGATAACGATGGCGGTTAACAACGATATCAACCGTTAAAACGGAACAAACATGGAGCTCATCAGAAAACCTATAATCGTCTATGTTGCAACTTTGAAGCGTTCCTGAAGAATGGACAACCAACCAAGCTATACGATAAATGCGACATACACAAATGGTGGGTCGGTCAAACTTTCGGGCGACATGCTCGCAGGCCAGCGTCATGCGTCGATTTCTCACAGTTTTGTGATAGAGTGGACCATTATGGGTGTCTACCGTATTCCGAACAGTTTCAAACAGTTGAAGATTTTAAAAATGCGCAAGTCGAAGTGTTTGGGTCCTTCTTGACGTCACGCATACATGTCAAGATCGAAGTCAGTCGGCATTGCGCCTTGATTCCTTCAAACGACAGACAAGACGTGGAAACATTGATATGAAATTGGTTAGAAACAAACCAGTTTTTGTCTTTGTCTTGCAATAGTAATACAATTGCATGTCCATTCAAAACGTCTGCCAGTTATACAATGATTTAAGACATCGAATATTAGAAACGCAATATTTATCTGTCAAGAACACCACGTGTTATGGTGAGATGAGTTATAAACATTGTTTCGCACTTGATATCAGTAGCTATCTCACTATTCTCTATACGATTCGTGGTAAGTTTGACTGATTTAATCTCTTGTTTAATACACTTACCGAAAAGAAATTAGAGAATACCGAAGAGTTAACAAAATCATAATCCAAACTCAAAATCGATTAAACCAGGGGCAAAATATGAACAAGGGAAAGATTAACATGGAGACTCTTGTAAACGTACAACAGAATAAGACCAGGTGTTCCGGAAGATGTAAGCGTCTTCTGCTTCATCGACGACACTCGCCATGTAAATCTTTGTCACATCCAGGTAAACATCTCAAATAAATAGAAGAGAGAATACCGAAGGGTTAACAAAATCATAACCGAGTATCATAGTCAATCACAACAAGTAAACACACTAATGAGCATACTCAAAAACGTCCACCTTCATATCACTTAAAGATACAGAATATTTCTCAGTGAGACAAAGATGGCGACCATAAAGCTTGCCTATAGTTCTAATCAACCTGCATCTCTCGAATCCTTGTGTTGCCATTTCGTGTGTCAGCTGTCGACATCGATCAAGAAAATCACGATATTTAGAGCAAGCCCTAGAATATCTGATCAACTGCGACATGTAAACACCATATGTTGGAGAAGTAGGGGATTTACTATCAAGAAATGGAAAGTTCTCGATTGGAAAATTGAAAGCATCACGTTTATCGTATAGCCTAGTAGTAAGCTGTTGTTCGTAGTTTAAGTAGAGATCGAGGTGAGCAGCTGATTATTTTAAGTTCAGAAGGGTACATGTATATACAATAGACGTTGTCAGCAAACTTCTTGTTGTTTATGGACAACACATCGTCGATATATCGATATATATAAGTGACATTAAAAGATTTAGCAAGGTTTTTGTTACCTTTTCTGATTAGCTCTTCCACAATTTCAGCCTCGTATGAAAACAAAAACAAGTCAGCTAAGAGTAGGACATCTGATCGAGTCTTATTATATAATTGCAATCCTTGGACGAAGGAATACAATTTCTGACCTTGTGTCTATGTTTTCCTTCAGCATATAACGAAGCTAAAACAGATAAGAGAACCGATATATAAAGAGAAAGCTATAGAGTCATGCCCGTTTATTAGAGATTTATTTGTAAATATTCAACGTACAACAGCTGCGTTGCCAATATCTTCCCTTTACGGTATGGTATTTTGCACAACAGTATATAATTATGTTTATCCATTCCCATCACATACGGGGTGCAGCTCCGGCACACTATTTCTATTTTTTTACACCAATGCTTTTGCTGCTGGTTTGTGATGCGTACTGTTATATAATGGATAGGAATTGATATGTTTTAACTCGAGCGGTTAGACGCTGTGTGTACAGGACGAGTAAAGTAGGGCATTCACTGCGACACATAATAAATAAATAGAACAAGAGGACCGACGGGGTCTTTTTCTCATTTCCCCCTCTTTTTCGTATTGGCTTCATATTTATTAAATTAGAAAAACAATATTCATCTTTATATATCAACAGGTTGACTTTGCTTTTGAACCAATCAGAGCTGCAATTTTGTATTCAATGTAAGCGTCTGGACGCCATGTACAATGTGACCTAGTTTGTAATGTGATCGAGGCTTGTAATGTGATATGTAAGCTGCTATTTATAGTTTAACTGCATCCTGCATTCACAGTTGTACATGTGAAACTATACTTTATTCAGCAGCAGTAATGCAAAGCTGATTAGTATTTACCCGGACCAGTATGTCGTCTTGGGGAATATTAATGAACAGAATAAGCATTCCTGGCATCTACACCCGACGGTTAATGTTTACTGGGTGTCTGAGGCGGGTCATCTCTCCCGAAGTGCCGAGACCTGTCAGGATCATGTTTTACAGAGACCTATCCAGCACTACCGCCCGGAACACCGTGTACAACAGTCCTATACCCAATATCAACATCAAGGAGGAATCGTTGGCGGAATATTTTTTACCGAAATTTGAGCGTTTTGGAACCAATACAGCACTAGTAAGCTAATTTTGAAATTATTCACTTACAATTAACTTTGGCAATTGCAAGAAACTTATTAATTCTTTTGTTTAATGTTTTTTGTCCGATTTAAAATATATTTGATTTTTGTATTATTTGCCAGATGTAACGTTGTCTTCATCTATCTGTCCGTCTGTCCGTCCGTTACTGTCCGTCTCTCTATACGGATCTTGGTTTCCATATAGTAACTGAGAAAGGAAGGGTTTTAACGAAACGTCAGTTAACAGTTAGTTATGAGTAAATACATAATAAACTTTTGGTTGACAGGTGATCACTAAAGAACGGATTGATGGATTTGGTTGAATCTTCATAAACTGTAAGCTTATGAGGTAATATAGAGTGGGATTATGATTGGGGTTAATATCTCATGTAAAAATGGTCACTATGGAAACCGGAGTTGACTAAAGTGTTTGACTCCGTCTGTCCGTCTTTAAGTTTAGTGTACCCGGGCCAGGGAAACGATTTAATGAAATTATTGTTACTTCTGGTACTTCTACACGTCTAAACCTCAAACCCAAATGTCCCTGTCACTGAAATACGGTTTTAATCATCCCATTCTCATTTCACGCTCAGCCTGATAAACCATTTATGAAATGATTTTTAAAATGAGAGCGCTGTTAATTGCTAGAAACGATTGCTAAAATGAAACATGCTCAATGCTATCAAGGTTCCTTAGGGAATTTAATTATGGCAGGTGACGAGTGTTGCATGCAACAATGACTGTAATAAATAAATAAAAGAGAGAATACCGAAGCGTTAACAAATTCATAATCCAAACTCAAAATCGATTAAACCAGGGGCAAAATATGAACAAAGGAAAGATTTACATGGAGACTCTTGTAAAAGAAAAAGAGAATAAGACCAGGTGTTCCGGAAGAGTAAGCGTCTTCTACTTCATCGACGACACCCGCCATGTAAATCTTTGTCACATCCAGGTAAACATCAAGTTTTCAAAATGAGAACCGAGTATCATTGTCAATCACAACAAGTAAACACACTAATGAGCATACTCAAAAACGTCCATCTTAAGCTTGTTTTTGCTTATTACTGTGCTTACTTGTTACGATTGATAATGACTCGGTTCTTATTTTGAGGATTGATGCTTACTTGGATGTGACCTAGATTTACACGGCGGGTGTCGTTGATGAAGCAGAAGACGCTTACTCTTCCGGAACACCTGGTTTTATTATCTTGTTCTTTTACGAGAGTCTCCATGTAAATCCTTCTTTAGTTCCTATTTTGCCATTTGTTTAATCGATTAGATTTCGGATTATGGTTTTGTTGACGCTTTCATATTCCCTGAAATGTTCAGAACAACGTTGCGTGAATATTTTCATTTAATCACCAAGGTTGATTACGAGACAGGTAAAACGTACACCTACCTGGAGATGAGGGAGGCGGTGATAAAGTTAGGCAGTGCCCTACACAGGTTGGGGTACAGAAAGGGGGACGTACTCTGTATGTGTTCTACCAACAATACCGAGTATGCTCTTCTCATACTGGCTTGTGTGACCTCAGGCATTGTACTTACCACCACAAACCCGGCCTATACTTCCGGTATGTACAACGTAGTGATGGTAGCTTTTACAAAATGATGATTCTGTTTGCATGTCTAATTTGTAATGTATAACACGGTAGAAAAACTTGCGGTCTGTCACGATGGATTTTTCGAATTGTTACTTTAGAAATAATCATTAATTTTTTATGTTTTCGTAAAACAGATGTTTAAAAATTTGCTACATACAGTCATTTAATTAGAGCTGATCAGGTCTTAATGTAATAGTACTTGCATTACTGTCAATACTGTTTACTGTAAAATCCAATATTTTCGCGCGTACATTTTCCGCTTATATCAGCCTTCAAACTGTTCGTGATGTGGAAATTCACGCGCTGAAGTCATGCCATGCTGTTTTGCATATTGTACCTATAATACTATTGTAGAGTTTGAGCATTGTTGAATAGGTCTTGGTGTGGATATATTCGCGGAGATTTATGCCAGCGAAATAAGCGAAAATTTCCACACCGTTTACAGAATGATAAAATGTTGTACATAAATGTATGCTCAAGCTAATGATGCATACACATTGTAGTCTTGATTTGTTTTGTAATTTTGATAAATAAAACCATGCATAACAGGCTAAAAATGAACACGATATTAATTAACATAACTTTGAATTACTTTCCGGTGCCAATGCAGTTAAACAACATACAGAGACAATTATAGAAATTAAGATGACTGCGAATATCAAAATTATCACAAAAGCATTATGTCCTTTCATGTAATATATTTGACAGAATTAATTTGTTTTCCTTTAGCTGAACTTGCACGTCACATAAGACAATCAGGAGCTACTGGTATAGTCATCATGGCATCGCATTTATCGACTCTCCAAGAAGCCATTGCAGGTGACCATATGGCTGAAAGCAAAATCAAGGTATGGTCGTCCTATTACTCTAGAACATACTTTATAATGAAAAAGTGCAAGAGAATAAGACCAGGTCCTCGGGAAGTGTAAGCGTCATCGACGACACCGTCATGTAAATATAGGCGGTCATATCCAAGTAAAGAACCCTCAAAGACAGAACATAAACACCATTCTCAATTGTAACAAGCAGGTTTACTTATGAGCATATTAAGAAAACGTCCACTTTCTTATCATAAAGGGTTCAGAAAAACCTTCAATGAGACCACAATGACGACCGTTTGTTTGTTCGTCAGCAGTCGAAATCTATCACGAAAATCTTGATATTTATAGCAAGCCCTAGAATACCGAATCAAGCGCGACATCCATGTACATAAGTTGAAGAAGAATGAATGATACTATCCAGAAAGGGAACGCTGGTGATCGGAAAATTAAAATTGTCACGTTTATAATATAGCTTATAAGTAAGTTTGCCATGTTGGTCATAGTTTCAGAAAAATAGAGGTATGTAGCTGATGAAAAGGTGTTAGTTGTGTCCTTGATTCAAAGTACAGAAAGATAAATATGATCGACTAGGTAAGCGAGTTTCTTCTCGCTTACAGACAACAAATCATCAATATATCAGAAAGTGAAACAGAAAGATTTGGCTATGCTTTTGCTACCTATACTATAAGCTACCCGACAAATGCATTTCCGTAAGAAAACAAAAAAGCAAGCTAAGAGTGGGACATAATTTGTTCTCATAGGAATGCTGAACCTACTGGAAATGTTTTCCTCCAAACTCAACAAATATATTGTCAACCAAGGCCATATATTCATAAACTGTACACTGAAATGACTTCAGAGATTTGATCCACATCATAATCTGAAACGGAATATCTTAATCGTTGATGAGTTCTTAAAAGAATGGCCATTTGGTACAGCATTATTTTTTATGACGTTCTAAATCAATCAAGTTTCAAAGTTTCTATAAAAAATTACTATCTCGCCTCGTATTTCGAGCAATTTTGTTTCAAAGTTTATTTCACCTTCCAGAATATCATAACACTAGGAGAGATGGATGGATATCGTTCATTCTCAAATCTTCTAGAAGATGATGGAGCATGTTTCCCTGAAGATGTGCCGTTCAATCCTAAAAATGACGTGGCACTCCTTCCCTACTCAAGTGGAACTTCCGGTCCCCCAAAAGGAGTCATGTTGACACATATGAACGTTGTGTCAAACATCCAACAGATAAGGTAGTGTCATCTATGATACACTGTGGATTGACAGATGAACCTTACACACACCTACCGTAATTGCCAGTGTATTGCCCGTGGGCTATCGTTGTTTTTACATCAGACGATGCCTAGTGCGGGCTATCTACCGGTGCGGGCTATCTGTATTTTTTAAAACCAAATTATTAAATAATGCGGGCTATACAATTTTAAATGTTTCCACTTTTATCAACATGTCGAGGATACGCTATTTGTAAACAAAATATGTCATTGATAAGTTAATACAGAGCTTTAGTTATACACATAAATATATGTATTTACAAAATAAAAACAATATTTCCATCATATCTCTCTGATTTCAAGCATTCAAAATAATTAATCACAAAGTCACATACGATGTACACTTTAACACACCACGTATGCATTCGATGTATAACCCGCGGGCAATCTACCAGTGTGGATAATCTGGAATTTATTTTACAAAATCCTCCAAAATGCCTTAATTTAATTCCCGCGGGCTATACCCCGGTGCGGGTAACACGCAGGTTTTACGGTACATGTGATTCACCATTTAAATTTAGTAATTAATACATTATCCTGACAAAATTGAATTGCACTGCACCATACAACCTTTTCGTCCTTCTAGGACTTGTCAGTGATACTATAGGGAAGAAAGTACTATTCTATTGAACTTAAGATCTTTTACATTTATGACGTAAATTTGAGTATATTGCAGTCAAACTAAATTCTTAACTCGTATTCACTAGCCGAAACTTGAGTTTATATCATAATTGTCTAATGATATGTGATATATAAACCTAATTGAGTTTATTAGTACATCCGTTGATAAAGTCTTGCTTAAGTTTGTTTCTGTAACAAATTGTTTAAGATACAATATCCTGCTGTTAAGTTACGTTTACGTATCAGTTATCATTCTAAGGTATATTACAGGTTTTATCTATCTTCATAAATATATATATATACATTTTTTAATTTATGAAGTCGGCGAAAGAGCCTTTAAATTGCAACAAAGATAATACAATTACAATGTACAGAATTTTTGATAACGCAAAGTTACAGAACAAATTTGATATGTACTAGCAAATGTGTAATATACAATGTTAATTATTTCAACTTTTAATGAAATGAATGGCTTAAATTACCCAGCTGGATGAACCAATGTCTGGTAAAGCAAGGAACAATATTGATTGAATTATACCTCAGTTCTCACTTTGAGGTCATGCCATTTACTTGGATCTGACCTAGATTTACATGGATGGTGTCGTCAGTGAAGAAGATGACGCTTACTCTTCAAGAGTCTCCATATAAATGTTTCCTTTGTTCATATTTTACTCTTAGTTTAATCGATTTTGTGTTCGGATTATGGTTTTGTTGACGCTTTGGTATTTTCTGATTATTTTCTTAATTAAATATTGCATTTATCTTCATCAAATAATGGATTCATGGATAAGAGTTACAAGTGTAATTCGTCCCTGGAAGTGTATGCTATATGGTATGTGTGAAATGGTCAAAATGGTACGTGTTAATGTGTGATTTATTGGTCAATGTCCATTTTCTTCAGACCACAGCTGACCATAACGCCGGACGACACAAGTCTCTGTCTTTTGCCAATGTTCCACATTGGTGGTTTGACCGCTGTTTTGATGAGCACTTTACAAGATGGTGGTAAACTAGTCATTCTACCAAAATTTGAACCAGGATCCTTTCTCAAATCTATCCAGGATCACAAGGTATATTAACCATGTTTAATTATATAAATATACATCCATATATGTTATACTTTGTACGTCCATGTGTAATTTACTTGTTCAGGTAAAATTATCTTACACCGGTATGATACGAATATACGAGTTAGGTGGTGGCCCGTCATGATCGGTATTATCTGAATAGGTTCAGAAAAGATGGAAGAAAAACAAACAAAATAAATTGCTGTCAAGTTTACACATTCTTCATCTGTCTTTGATTATCCCGAGACGCTTAATTCTGACAATACAATCAAAGATTCATTTGTTCAAGATTATAAAATAGCACGAAAATAGGTCCGATTTTACTGTACGAATTAAAAATTTTATCGATGAGTGCGTCATAAAATGCATGACAATTTTAGCAAATCTGATGTTAATGTCCTAATTGAATAATAAAAATAAATACCACTTTTTTAAAAACAAAATATCATTTGACATTCTTTCCTTGTTTTGTATTTAAAAACAAAACAAGGAAAGAATGTTAAATGATATTAAAAGGACACATTATTAGCCTACTTAACCTGTAATTGATGTTTCCTGTTGCTACGATAGGTAACCGTCCTCTACATGGTACCACCTGTAGCTCTGTTCCTAGCCAGACACCCCCTCGTGGACAAGTTTGACATATCAAGTGTCCGTTTCCATCTGTGTGCAGCTGCTCCGCTGGGAGAGTCATTATGTAGGGAGTATGAGGACAGACTGAAATATCCCATATGCCAAGGTAGGAAAATGGCGATCAATCAGTGATTCAATTACTTTGAGTGTTGTTATTTTAAAAAGGCTGGTTGAATTCTTAACATACTTACTTGTGTATGACTACGTCTTTGAAATTATACAGCAATAGTTTAATTTTACTTCTAAATTCAGACATTAAAGGGGTTTTACGCATCTGACCCTTTTGCTTCTACATTAGTTTAGAAATTTTGGATTCCCACCTTTTGGCCCCTAGCATCACTGAAGAGTCCTACAAGGACGAAACAGCTGTATGATACAGTTTAATTAATTTTTACGGCATTCTGTATTTATTACTAAATTTAAAAGGCGCAGCATATATTTGTGTTACGTTAACTGAACGCTTCATTCCAGTGTCTGAAATAAAAACATGCGTTAACGTATCAATATGTGGTACGACTGACTGTGAAAATACCATTTTTGTTCTGTGTTAGGGTATGGGATGACAGAGTTGAGCCCGTTCGCTATTATAGACACACTGCCACCACACCATATTGGGACTGTTGGATCATTGATACCAAACACCAGCGCTAAGGTACAGTATTTCACAGAAGATCACGGCGTATGACTGACTAAATACTAATATGGGATGTACAGATTTGACTGTGTCCACACACACACAATCTTCCCAGTATTTTCCCAAATGAACACTCAACACACTTATTTAAACTTTCGGACGTTCATAACTCTAAGCAGCTTACTACTAAGACTATTACATGATTAGCACGTTTTATGGACGTTATTAATATATTATTAGGAAATATTCTGCATCCTTGTATGACTATGAGATGGACGTTTAGTTTGGTGGTAAATAAGTATGCCTGCTTTGAGTGATTGAAAAGTATGCCTCAGTTCTCACTTTGATGTCATGACATTTACTTGGATATGACCTAGATTTCCCTGACGGCTGTCGTCGATGAAGCACAAGACGCTTACTTTTAAAGAAAACTTCGGTCTTATTTTCAATGGTATTCGTGTACTACTTTAAATTGTTTATTTTCTAACCAAGGTTTAATACATTTTGATTTACGATTACGGTTTTGGTAACGGTTTGATATTATCTGATTTCGTTTCAAATGCAATTGATCTAAGCTCCAATTGTATCTCAATATTAAAAAAACACACCTCTATCTAAGACTAATTGAAATAGGCAAATTATATAATGATATGAAATGTACGATTACAACGTGACATATTCGACCAAGCAAATCAAATCCAATTCTTTTTTTATGTTAGAAATGGCACTTGTTCCGTGTCACGGTGTGCTGAACTGATCAAAGGTATTGCGTAAATGTAAGATCGCATGTGTTCATTGATTTTGAACCATCAACAGATTGTGTGTCCAGAGACAGGTGCACCACTTGGACCTGGGGAGACAGGCGAAGTGTGTATACAAGGGCCCCAGGTAATGAAGGGATATCTCAACAACAAGGAAGCAACCAATGAAATGATCAGGGACGGGTGGCTTCACACAGGTACGAGTTGTTCTTCCCCCATTAATACAATATCACTTAGAAGCTACACGTACATACATGTACAAGCCTTAATTGCTTTCGAAGTTCACACATAATTTGTGTCTCAGCTAGATCTTTATTCCGGCGCATGTGTTGACAAAATGTGCAACAAGCAACATATTCCAAAGGTTTGATGAATCTTTAAAAGTGATACACATATTATTTGATTGTATAAAGGACATCACGAAGGTGACACATGTGGTCCAGGGGATGTTTTTTTTCATTAACGAATCGTTGTGCCCTTATGTTTCAACTACAAATGTAGCTTTGCAAAAATGCTCAAGAGAGTTAAGCAATAAATCCCCTTTTGTTAACAACAGATGAAATTTAGACAACATTTTGCAAGGACAATTCATGGAAATATGTTTGTTTTTAGTGTTGCAAAAGGTAAGTTTTGTTTGTTGCATTGCTGGGAAAGAAAGGTGAGACAAAACGAACCATTATTTTGTAATTAGGTGACAGAGAAAGGAATGAAATAATTTAGCAAGGAGCTTCTCTTTGGTATAAATTTACTTTACTTAAATAATAATTTAAAACTTAAACATATCTCGATTTTATTTCCAGGTCTGATAGACAAATATTAACAAAGTAAATTGTTTCATTTTTTGGTCGGTAAATGAGCATCCTTTATGATGCGATACTTCGAACAAGCAATATAACTTCATTGTGTTTACTTCAAATTATTTCTTTACTGTAACAAACATTCAGATGATTTGACCTGTTTGCTTATTTATTTTCTCGTTCCAGGTGATTTGGGACACGTTCGGGAAGATGGCTGTTTTGTCATCACCGATAGATTAAAAGAGCTTATCAAATACAAGGGGATGCAGGTTTGTTTTGTTTCCGGTTTCCTTGTTTCTTAAAAACACTTCCACTGACTCAAATGAAGTTCAAAGTGCCCGAAGTGAAATTAGTATCAACTTGATACAATATACAGATATATTGAAAATGATTAATATTTCTCATTCAAATTTCTATATACGGCTCAATCACATTCTAGTTTGCAAGTTATCACAAAGTAGTTCGAAAATTATTACCAGTGGTTATAGGGCCTATTCAACCAGCATATATATTTTTCAGCTCCCTAGAAGGCACATCTTCGCTAGCCAAGGGTTACGATCCGCACACTCATCTTCACCCTTGGCATATATAGACCACATTTCGTAAATCCCGCGACGAGAATTTTCATTGGATGCAGCTAGGTCTGGCTGCGTCCAATCAGAGCGCACCTTACATTTGATCACGCGCTCTTCTTGTGGGACAGAAAAAATTGTAAACAAACATGGCACGTGCAGTGTCGACTGTGTCATGGATCTTTACCAGTAAAACAGAGAAGAACAATCTTCACCGACACATTTACGGTAAGGACTCAGTGCGTGGATCGCCGTTTCCTGATGCTGTCTAATTTGATCAAGCTTGAATTTTTCACAGATCAACCGAATGAGATGTTTTTCCATGTTTACATTCATTGCTGAAGCTGTTTTGTTATACGCATTTTGATTATTCGGTGATTACGTGATTCAAAAGGACACAACGCACACCGACCGCTAGGTGGCAGACCCGGGAGCTTTCAATTTTGCCATGATATATTCCAGGGGTGTAGATTACATAGGTGATCGTAACCCCTGGATATCGAGGATGTAGAAGGCATAGCCCAAGCTGCTATTGTGGCTCTCACAGCCAGCATTCTGAGTATACTGGAACAAGCAGAGTGAAGTATCTTGCTCTAAGATACAACATAGTGTCGTGCCGTGATTCGAACTCACAGTCCTTCACTCATAAGCCCAGCGTCCACAACTATAGCAGTGCGTCTGATCATAGATGTATTTACATATACACGTTGCTTGCCACATAGAATATTCCGATGGTGTAATATGAGCTTTGATTGCACTGCAGTCTCCGAGGTTAGCAGTTATCTCATTTGAGTAGTGGCATGGTGCATAATATACACATTTTCGTAGTACACGATTTGAAATTATAAAGAACTATTTCAAATTTACTTCTAAATTCATAAAATAAAGAGGTTTTACGCATCTGACCCTTCAGCTTCTACATTAGTTTAGTAATTTTGGATTCCCATCTTTTGGCCCCTAGCATCACTGACGAGTCATAGAAGGACAAAACAGCTGTATGATGCAGTTTAATTAATTTTTTCGGTATACTGTATCTATTACTAAATTTAAAAGGTGCAGCGTATGTATGTGTTACGTCATCTTTTATGAACGTCAACCTTACTGTAGAGAATATACATTCAAAGCTAAGAACTTAATTATTCTTGAGTATCATGTCACGGCTCTCAGTTTATGTCTGATGCATTTTTTGAAACATACGTCTTATTGACCACCATGTACAAAGAGAACCTTCTATGACTTTGCCTTATTCAAGTACAATACCCCAATGCCGTCACTGTTGACTCCCTCCATTGTAATATCTCGTGACAAATTGACACGATATTGAATCAATTCAGGAATACAGAACACATACGATAACCTCTTGAAAATGTCAACCATTTGTTAATCATTGTTTACGTGAGAAAAGTTTCAAAGAAACCAGGAGGACAACAACCATATCGGACTCCACTGCGGGCAGATGTTCTAAATATATTCCTGTTAATTTGTGCATAAAAGGATCGTAAAAATTATGCTCGGAAATAAATTATTTATCATTCTTGAAATATCCTAAGACACAATCGTTTGCTGGACGACGAATTTGTCACTGTATGTTTTTTTTAATGTTTAATGACTTTCAGTGGCTCGCTAGACTAAAGTTAATACAATGGAGTCCCTTCCCTTATTAGGACCACATAAGTTATATGATAGTGATAGATTGATGGAGGAATACTATCAATACTAAAATTATTTTAAAAAATAATTTAAAAAAAAAGATATCACCATTGACTTTCTTATATGTAAATGGTGTTTTTATTTTCAAAATATTTTTTCATTAGTTTTTATTGATATTTTATGACGGATTATTTTCTTACTCGTATCAGTTTTGTTGAGCTACTATTTCCGGATATGACGTCATGAATCGTGAGCAGACGTTCTGTTTCGAGAAAATATGATAATGCGTTTATCATGTTAACGGTAGGTGGTATAAAGCAGTATCTCGATGATAGAAACTTTTATCACCGATGCCACATCTGGATCTCATCTCCATATATATTTTCTCTTTCAGTTCCTTCTATAATGTTGAAAAACATGGATTGAATTTGATGTCAAATGTTTCCCAGTTAACATGATTGATCATTAAAGACTTTCTGGCATAAAATGCACACAGGTTGCTCCAGCAGAGCTCGAGGATATGTTGCTGCGACATCCGGGGGTACAGGACGTAGCCGTGATAGGAAAGCCAGACGAGAGAGCAGGGGAGGTCCCCCGGGCCTACATAGTGCCCAATCCAAACGGAAAGGTCACAAGGGAGGAGATATCCAAATTCATTGAAGGTAACGTTCAAACACAAGTACAAATATCATAGATTTAGTAGCTACAGAATGCTACGATGATGTTTAAAACTCCTGTTTCAAATACATATCTTTTTACAAAATGACTATTGTTAATGTAGGGTGCAAAACGACATTTATGTTGAACTAGAACTTCAATATCACATGAACATTATTGAATAAAATATTGTTTCGCAAGACAAAATAATGTTTTTGAACATTCTATGATAATGTAAAAAGTATCTGATATGTGGTTTTCATAAAAAAATTACCACATTATGTTTTAAATTGTGTTTGCACAAGGACATTACAGCGTATATTGAGCTGCCATTATTTTACTTGACAGAAAATGCAGCATCCTACAAACACCTGAGGGGAGGAGTAGAATTCCTAGATGAAATTCCAAAATCGCCATCTGGAAAAATTCTGAAACGTATCATCCGGAACATGTTGTGAACTTTTCACCTCATCAAATTACTTCATAACGGGGGAGGGGGGGGGGGGGGAACTTTATTAATAATACTAAAGCATGTCATATATTTTTAGTCCCCTATCTGAAATTTGGTATACAGATACATTATGTTGATATCTTCGCCAGGCCCCTGTATTTTGTTAATGAATCAATGCACCTTTATAGCTTGTGGAGGGCCGGTAGGGGACACAATGTATTGCTTCAGCAATACTAAATATGCTTGTTCTTCTTGCATTCATAAATATTGTTTTCTTTTTGTTTAGTTGCAGGGGCGGATCCAGAAATTTTTCAAGGGGGTGTCACCATTTCAGATTTTAGGTTTATTTTGCAGCAAATGCGGTCTTAATCACATCTTGTTTTTTTAAACAAATGCATTTATCTCTTTACTTTTTCAATGATCTCTTATTTGATCTTCATCTTTGTTAAATTCTCGAATAAAAATGTGGTTATATAAACGACATGATTTATTTCTGGCAATTTGCAAGATATTGTCATCTTTTAATTGAGTAGCTCATAGTTTTTATTTTAATACAAAAATTCAAATACAATACCAGAGACCTATATTACACAGTGTTATAAATATCTCTACACAATATGTTGTATGTATTTGTATATAATACTGATTATATGCTTAACTATTATGTAAATATTTGAAACAATAAAAATGTTTATTATAATTTATCATCTTTTATTATTATTATATTACCTTTTCCCTCTAAGGTACGCTGAGAATATGTTGTTTCCATAAAATGGTTTTCAAGTGGGATTTTCAACGTCTACCTCGATGAGACCTGTTCACAATTCATGATAATAGTACTTTATAATACATCTCGACAACAACCAAAGGCAAAATGTATTACAACAACAATGGAAAAGACAACACATACCACAGCGACAACATGAACAGATCAAGGTAACATACAAGTAAATGTCCCGTCCTCAAAGTGATAATTGAGGTAGTGTTGGCAATCATAGCTAGGAATACAAATGAATTATTCAAAAACGTTCACTTTCACATCATACAAAGATACAGAATGTTTCCAAACGAGACCGGGATGGCGACCATAAAAGTTTTTTCCTCGGCCTGCATCTCTCCAATCTCTATGCCACAATTTTGCTAGGAGCTGAAATCTATCACACAAAAAATCAATATTTCAGACAATGACAAGATATTCTTAAGCATTACAACATGATCAAAATATACTTAATATCATAACGCGAAGCCAGAATATCAGACAGCGTCAAAAGGACGAAGTATACGCCACAGTGCCATCACAGTAGACGAAACAAAAACCCAAATTCGAAAAAAAAATAAAAATAAAAAATGACTGGAGCTGATAAAATGTCATAATACGAATTTATATAAAGACATGAGAATATATCATAATGCATAGTAATGTAAGGAGCTGTGGATATATCGTAATACAAAGTTATGTAATAAGGAGCTGGGGATATATCGTAATACAAAGTTATGTAATAAGGAGCTGGGGATATATCGTAATACAAAGTTATGTAATAAGGAGCTGGGGATATATCGTAATGCTTATTTATGTAATAAGAAGATGATGAGTTTAGTCTTACATTTACCCGCTTTTAGCAACGGGTACGTTTTATACAGTACATGCATTTACATTTGTATTTCTATATAGGCTAAAGACATTTGAATGTAAACATTACTGAAAAACACATGCGGCATTCATCCGTTTTGTATACACACACGGCGACTTGTTTTTCTTCTGGCGTTCATAGTCAGCTTGGTAGTGTGTTTGAAGTGACCTAGTTAGATACATTCACCACAGCAGAGCGTGTCAGATACAAATGTACCTGTGCTTGTCTGTAACTGTATAAATCGTTACGTAACAGGTAACCATTTTCTGGTGTCGTGTGTGAGAAGGGAACAGCGTTTCTTTAGTTAGCCATGGCTTCGCTGGGTAAATCGCTGAGGAGACTGAGTGACCTGCGCGTTTACTCCCGTCGTTGTCCTAGAGCACGTGCCTGTCTCGCTATAATTACACCGCAATGGGGTATACGTATCAAGCCATTCTCCAGCTCTTCCGCCCGAAACACCATTTTCACAAGTCCGATTCCTGATATCAAAATCAAGGAAGAATCTTTGTCGGAATATCTGTTGCCAAAATTCGAACACTTTGGAAATAGGACAGCCCTTGTAAGTTAATTTTATTTGTTTTCAATTGTAAAAAGTGGTTTAAAATAAATATATAATATATAGCTTCGTTATGAAGCATTTTAAATTCAGACATTGTCTGTATTGTTTTTTTTTTTTAATTTGTTTTCCTGGTGTCTGTACTTTAAAACATTTTTTATGGCTTGTACAGGTGGATGATAATGCCGGTAAAACGTACACCTACCTGGAGATGAGGGAGGCTGTGATCAAGTTAGGCAGTGCCCTACACAGGTTGGGGTACAGAAAGGGGGACGTGCTCTGTATGTGTTCTACCAACAATACCGAGTATGCCCTTCTCATACTGGCTTGTGTGACCTCAGGCATTGTACTTACCACCACGAACCCGGCCTACACTTCCGGTACGTAAAATACAAAATATGTATTTGACCCTGGACCGTCTATATATAGCGTACTGGGTACAGTGCTTCATTGTACATTCGCAGTGTAAGGATAAACGTCGACATCCTCAAAATTAAGGGCATTATAGTCTACGCTAACATAATTATGTGCTCTTTACCCCCAGACTATCATGGAGAAATATAAATACAAATATGACAGATAGCTACTTCCACGCCTTCTATTTAGTCGTGACTTGACAGGGGTGTAGGAAACTCAATCGACCCATTAAACACTTGGAATGCGTTTATAGCAGCCCATAAATCATTTAAGAGTACATGTTATACAAATCAACAAAAACTGTTACTAACACGTACGTTTGTCATCATAGCGTATAATCAACAGAACCATGTTTCCTACACGAATAGCATATTTCAATGGAAATATGTTGCCAACACATGTTTCATAATCCACAAAAAACAATGCTACCAACACATGCATCATAGTCGACCGAAAATATGTTAACTAACACGTATGGCATAATCCATAGAAACTATGTTGACACACAGTTGCTTGAGTTTCTGTTAGTATATAAAAAAGTGACACACAGTTGCTTGAGTTTCTGTTAGTATATAAAAAAGTTTATATATATGGAGCCGCGGCCCATTATAGAATGTACATTACTGTCATGGGAGGCTCATTTCACACTTATATATTTATTATTTACTGACAGAAACTCAAGCAACTGTGATTGACAAAACGTGTAGCATAAATAAAAAACTATGATATATTTTGTACCAACACGTGTAGCATAATCCACAGAAATTATATTACCAACACGTGCGTCACAATCCACAAAAAAACTTTGTTACCAACACGTGAAGCGAAATCCACAGAAACTATGCTACAAACACGTGTATCACAATCCACAAAAACTTTGTTACCATCACGTGTATCACAATCCACAAAAATTTGTTACCAACACGTGTATCACAATCAACAAAAACTTTGTTACAAACACGTGTATCACAATCCACAAAAACTTTGTTACCATCACGTGTAACACAATCCACAAAAACTTTGTTACCAACACGTGTATCACAATCCACAAAAAACGTTGTTACCAACACGTGTATCACAATCCACAAAAAACGTTGTTACCAACACGTGTATCACAATCCACAAAAACTATGTTAACAACACGTGTATCACAATCCACAAAAACTATGTTACCCACACGTGTATCACAATCCACAAAAAACTTTGTTACCAACACGTGTATCACAATCAACAAAAACTATGTTAACAACACGTGTATCACAATCCACAAAACAACTTTGTTACCAACACGTGTATCACAATCAACAAAAACAAGGTTAACAACACGTGTATCACAATCAACAAAAACTATGTTACCAACACGTGTATCACAATCAACAAAAACTATGTTAACAACACGTGTATCACAATCCACAAAACAACTATGTTACCAACACGTGTATCACAATCAACAAAAACTTTGTTACCAACACGTGTATCACAATCCACAAAACAACTTTGTTACCAACACGTGTATCACAATCAACAAAACCTTTGTTACCAACACGTGTATCACAATCCACAAAACAACTTTGTTACCAACACGTGTATCACAATCAACAAAAACTATGTTAACAACACGTGTATCACAATCCACAAAACCTTTGTTACCAACACGTGTATCACAATCAACAAAACCTTTGTTACCAACACGTGTATCACAATCAACAAAAACTTTGTTACCAACACGTGTATCACAATAAACAAAAACTTTGTTACCAACACGTGTATCACAATCAACAAAAACTTTGTTACCAACACGTGTATCACAATCAACAAAAACTATGTTACCAACACGTGTATCACAATCAACAAAAACTTTGTTACCAACACGTGTATCACAATCCACAAAAACTTTTATACCAACGTACCAACACGTGTATCACAATCCACAAAAAACTTTGTTACCAACACGTGTATCACAATCCACAAAAAACTTTGTTACCAACACGTGTATCACTATCCACAAAAAACTTTGTTACCAACACGTGTATCACAATCAACAAAAACTATGTTACCAACACGTGTATCACAATCAACAAAAACTATGTTAACAACACGTGTATCACAATCAACAAAAACTATGTTAACAACACGTGTATCACAATCAACAAAAACTTTGTTACCAACACGTGTATCACAATCAACAAAAACTATGTTAACAACACGTGTATCACAATCAACAAAAACTATGTTACCAACACGTGTATCACAATAAACAAAAACTTTGTTACCAACACGTGTATCACAATCCACAAAAACTTTAATACCAACGTACCAATACGTGTATCACAATCCACAAAAAAAATTGTTACCAACACGTGTATCACAATCCACAAAAAACTTTGTTATCAACACGTGTATCACTATCCACAAAAAACTTTGTTACCAACACGTGTATCACAATCAACAAAAAACTTTGTTACCAACACGTGTATACCAATCCACAATAACTATGTTACCAACACGTGTATCACAATCAACAAAAACTATGTTACCAACACGTGTATCACAATCAACAAAAACTATGTTAACAACACGTGTATCACAATCAACAAAAACTATGTTAACAACACGTGTATCACAATCAACAAAAACTTTGTTACCAACACGTGTATCACAATCAACAAAAACTATGTTACCAACACGTGTATCACAATCAACAAAAACTATGTTACCAACACGTGTATCACAATCAACAAAAACTTTGTTACCAACACGTGTATCACAATCCACAAAAACTTTAATACCAACGTACCAATACGTGTATCACAATCCACAAAAAACTTTGTTATCAACACGTGTATCACAATCCACAAAAAACTTTGTTACCAACAAGTGTATCACAATCAACAAAAAACTTTGTTACCAACACGTGTATCACAATCCACAATAACTATGTTACCAGCACGTGTATCACAATCAACAAAAACTATGTTACCAACACGTGTATCACAATCAACAAAAACTATGTTAACAACACGTGTATCACAATCAACAAAAACTATGTTAACAACACGTGTATCACAATCAACAAAAACTTTGTTACCAACACGTGTATCACAATCAACAAAAACTATGTTACCAACACGTGTATCACAATCAACAAAAACTATGTTACCAACACGTGTATCACAATCAACAAAAACTTTGTTACCAACACGTGTATCACAATCCACAAAAACTTTAATACCAACGTACCAATACGTGTATCACAATCCACAAAAAACTTTGTTACCAACACGTGTATCACAATCAACAAAAAACTTTGTTACCAACACGTGTATCACAATCCCCAATAACTATGTTACCAACACATGCGTCACAATCCACAAAAACTATGTTACCAACACATGCGTCACAATCCACAATAACTATGTTACCAACACATGCGTCACAATCCACAATAACTATGTTACCAACACGTGTGTCACAATCCACAAAAACTATGTTACCAACACGTGTATCACAATCCACAAAAAAAAACCTATGTTACCAACACATGTATCACAATCCACAAAATCTTTGTTACCAACAATTATTCACAGATTTTAAATGTTTTGAATCATAAAAGGTATAAAATTACGACAATGTAATATATATTGTCATTTCATTTCAAGGTAATATACATTTGTAATTTCTTATTTCAGGTGAACTTGCACGGCACCTCAATCATTCGAGCACTTCCGGTGTTGTCGTCATCGAATCATTGTTGCCGACTCTTCAGGAGGCTATTGAAAGTGATGTTAACCTTAAAACAAATATTAAAGTAAGTTCTAGACAGTACCAGTACAAAGGAAACAACTGATAGAGGCGTAGCCTGTAGTTAAGTCCTCTTCATATATCACTTCCTCAAAATTTAAATAAAATAATGTAAGTTTCAAATAGCATATGTACTTTTCAGTATTCAAGAATCGGCCTTAATTAATGAAATCAAACGAACAAAAGAAAATGATAACAATCTGATTAAAATTATCTGTTACATGACCCGTCATTTCGTATCAGGCGTGCATAGATGATTTGGTACAAAGTTAGCAGAGTTGTGTTACAGACGCTGCAGCCTGTATTTGAAATCAATACAAATGAAATCGATTACCAAAATGTCAACAAAGACAATACATGTATATATATAGCAGTGTCAGAAAAAATATACATTCATAACTCACAATTGAGATTTACCTACAAACAACGGACCTGGGAGACCTTAAGGAACACCCAATCGACTGGAGTGACGTCATAACTTACATGTATACAATGTAGCACAACACATCGAATGCTAAACACGTGTGTCAACTTTCCTCTAGAAAGATAGCGTTTGTGGTTGTCTAGACTGTTTTCAATAATGTTAGTAATATATATATACAAAGATATAAGCGTTTTATGTACATGTACAATGTATTTTGTTATATATATTACCTGCCGTTTATTCCATAGAATGTAATAGTGGTTGGTGAAAAGGATGGATACCGCTCGTTCTCAAACCTACTCGACGATGACGGGACTTGCTTCCCTGACAACCTCACGTTCAATCCAAAAGAGGACGTGGCACTGTTGCCCTATTCCAGTGGGACCACGGGGCTACCTAAAGGGGTCATGCTGTCACACAGGAATATAGTATCCAACCTACAGCAGACGAGGTATAAGGTCGAAATATCATGTTGTTATTCATTCTGTAACTGCCTTTTTTTAAAGGCCCAATATACGTAACTTCAGATTTTTTTTCGTGATTCTGAAAAATTATGAAAAAAAAATCCATTTGATAACCATGCAAAAATAAGCCAAAAACGAAGTTAACCTGAGCTGTAACTAACAAGAAACTATTGACAGAAAAATCCAAAGAACTGCAAATAACTCAGGTGGGACCCACTTCATCAACAAGCCGAATGTAGAAGACAGCTCGAAATGGACGCGGGTTTACAAATTCCGAGGTTTAACTGCTGCTGTACCGGTAACCGCGAAAGAATTGATCTTGAATATTGCTGATATCAGTTAAACTTAAACTAAATCTATAAATATGATAAGTTATTAGGCTTGATTTTCGCTTCAAGTTTTGACGAAAGTAACGCATATTTGGCCTTTTTAAAATAACGTTATCAATTCTACACATCTTTCTGCTAGCCTTTCTTTTGATAGCTGTCGTGTGTTAGTGAAAACCTTAACTCTGCTTATTCTGATCGTGATTTGATCGCGTTCCTCGTTGTAACAAATTGGTTTGGTAAACACTGAACTGTCACACTTAATATGTATGTGTATAACTTGTAGTTTTCAATATATTGATTACACATCGTTTTCCCCGACCAATTGTATCTCCCCATCGCCTATATTACACAGCTTCAAGGGTTTGAAAACCCCGGGGCAGCTTTTCGTCTCCCATTCTTCCATGTTCTAGATATCTGAACATTGTATATGTGTATACATGTAGTTTCGTACCTTCTTTCATTCTGTAAATACATACTTTAGTTAATACATGTATATATCTTACAATGAAGGACAGAGAGAAATGCAAGCGTATACTTAGTTGCACTAGTACATCTACATATAACATACATGTACATGTACATTTATGTAACCATCAATTATAATCCTATATTGCAATATCTACCCTTTTTGTTCATGCAATGCTATGTAATATGAAATATCATATAAAGAGAAGAAAACATAAAAAAATAGCTATGTATTATATATTGTTTTAAAATGTAGAAATTGTTGTTTTTTATTTAAATAATGTTTAAATTTGTTTATTGAATCAAATGATGATCTCTATAGTGACGTTTTATGCTGTATACTAGAAATATAGCGTGATCTAAATATATCTTCACTACAGACCACAACACGTCATAAAGGCTGATGACGCAGTCCTCTGTCTTTTACCGATGTTCCATGCGTATGGCATGATTTTCATTCTTCTGAACACCTTGCAAGATGGCGCTAAACTGGTCATATTGCCGTTGTTCGAACCAGGATCCTTCCTCACCTCTATCCAACAACACAAGGTATATAATACGTAATTGTTTACCAAATTTAATATTTCAACATTGCCACCTTATGCTTTTAAAAACACGTTCACTCGTTTTGTATAATTTGTAAACATAGTTATGGAAGAAAAGCAATATTATTTTTCAAACGCGAAATGTGAAACTTTGCCCCGACTGGACAAACTGCTCGAGGTGTTTGGAATAACCATGCAGTGTTCAGCCAAATTTATGGACATAACATCGCTGTAATATCACTGCGGTCCGTGCTCAATATATAAAAAAATAAATGAAAGTCGTATTTGGAATGCTACGAACACCTTTCCTTACCTGATCTACTTTCTTCCGCTTCCGAATAGAGACCACTGTGTTCACAGTTTAGAGACTCCATGTGGCGCTAGGACACGGTGTATATGTTTCATGGATTGCTGTCATGATTACCTTAAAAAATACATCTGAATCGACTGGTACACGAAACTCTTCCAACCTCCTGAAACCTTACGTATCTTTAAGATATATATATATATTGTATATCAATATTTCTTGTTGGTTTAATAGGTAACCATCCTCTACATGGTACCACCCGTGGCTCTGTTCCTAGCCAGACACCCCCTCGTGGACAAGTTTGACATTTCAAATATCCGTTCCCATCTGTGTGCAGCTGCTCCTCTGGGGGAGTCATTATGTAGGGAGTATGAGGACAGACTGAAATATCCCGTTGTTCAAGGTAATTACTTCATTTCGTATTATCACGGTAACCATGGTAACTTATACTTATCTGATAGACAACTTTTCGCGCCATTTGTTCAAAAATTTATGCGCGCCGCCATTACGGTGTCACGTGATCGGCGTCCATTACCTCCGTGACGTTTGACAGCTTCGTGATAATGAGAGAACGAAACATGAACTGTAATAAATAACGGAAGATTTTTGTTTAGAAAAAAATGGCTGTTTGTTCATTCTAGAATGATATTCCTGTTGGTGACTATTTTGAAAATGGGAAAACGGGAAAACTCGTTTTCGTACTAAAAATAGCAGCCAAGCATATCGCTTATTTCATCCGTAGCTATACATCCGGCCGGGATATCCCGTTTATAGCTATACAATTCAAACCAACATGGCGGCGGCATCGCCTGCAAGAAAAACCTGTGGGTTGTGTTTGAACAACAAAAGGGACAATAAGTCTTTCCAGATATTGACATCAGCAGTCATGCCTATAGAAATATACTTAGATAAAATTATCTAATTCAAGTACAAGGGAAACGACCATTCTGATTGGTTGAGACGTCTATTCCGGAGAACAAGCTTATCCGTCTGTTCCCAGCCCACGGAACACTAACGCAAGAGCAGTTCACATGGATTTCTGACGATGACTTATTCGATTCGCTTGTGAAATTAACTTAAGTATATTTCCTTCATTATCAAGCATATGACTAGCATTTGTGTATTGTTATGTGGCTGAACTATCAGATCTTGGTACAATACTTGTAGGCTACGGAATGACAGAGCTGAGTCCGGTAGCTACGATAGACACCAAACCGCCACACCATATAGGAACGGTGGGGCCATTGGTACCCAACTCAAGCGCAAAGGTATCTCATCTAATTAAATAAACGTCTATCTGTCGCTTTATTAAACATTTTTGAATATGTATTAATAACATTTTAATAACATTTTATAACATAGACATGAATTTAACTAACAACCATTAGCTGTTTGACAAGTTCATATTCCCGTTGCAAAACTTTGAGAACTCTCCATTTCGCCCTTGAGAGGCGAAAGATTTTTTTGCTTAAATGGTACACAGGAGTTCTACCATCACAACGGAGTCTTGTTAATGGAAAATGCATGCAAACTTAGTAATTACATTAGACTTGATAAGAAAATGCATGTAAATTTTATACTTAGAAACTTCTGCAAAGATTTGTTCAAGTAAGGTGAGTAAAGGGTAGGTATCTTTTTTCCTTTGATTAAACAATGATTCTGCCGACTTTTTTTTAATATTTTGAAAACGTGTGTTATTCTTTTCATGTGAATTATCGATATCGCTTATGCCTTCTGGTGGGAGAAAAAACACAAATGGCAAATCGAAATGATACTTCAAAATTAAGTTGTAGAAAGAATTAATCTAAAGTTACTAAAAAAAAGTACTTGGTTGAGAGATCTGATCTCACAAACAGGTAAAAACTGTTCAAATACAATTTTCAACGCAATGACGCATCAATGAAAACAAGTTAATAAATTATTTCTAAACTAATCAACAGTTACCCAACAGTCATACTTCTGAGGTGATAACGCAAAGGCCATTTACTGTGTAGAAATACAATTTGTATTAGTGTTTCCTCCTGGAATGACGAACTAGTGATATACATGTATATTAATGCAACAGCGTATAGTATAAATACTACTTCTCCAGAGTGGCTAGTATCATTTATACGAAAAAGAACCCCTCTTATATGAATAATATTATTGTTGCATAATTATGAACTTTCGAGTGATATTCAAAGATGACGTAACATACATATGGTATATATAGTAAAATATGGATTTACATTTGATTTATTGTTGCATATGAACTTTCGATATTGTACAATATGGATTCATATGGACCTCTCCAAAGGTCGTGTGCCCGGAGACTGGGGCTGAACTTGGACCAGGGGAGACAGGGGAGCTGTGTTTTCGAGGACCACATGTCATGAAAGGATATTTAGATAATGAGAAGGCAACACACGACATGATCAAAGACGGCTGGCTTTATACAGGTTTGATGTTTTACGTTACAACCAGGGTCATTTAAAGACAAACCACCGATGTATGCGATGTGGGTGATGTGTTGAATGCGTGTGTATTTGGGAGGCTGCGATATGTTCTTGAAAACCTCCTTGTGATAGCCTGGATCTCAATCTGATTAAAACCAGATCTGAATTTCACTACGTAACAGTACAGGTAAGGTTCAAACGGGGTGTCCCTGTACTGTTACGTAGTGGAATTCAGATCTAGTTTCGATAAGATTGTCTGGATCTTTTGCTTATTATCCCCTCGCGACGAAAGTCGGGGAGGGGATATAACGTTCCGTTCGTACGTACGTACGTACGTATGTTCACTTTTTGTTAGCGCTCTTGCGACTTCATTATTGAACGGATTCTGACGAAACTTTCTATATGGGTCCAGCATGGTAATAACTCGAACGAGTTTTTCAGGGTGCCAAGGTCAAGGCCAAGGTCACCGTTACTATTTATAGAAATTCTTTGTCAGCACTCTTGCAACTTCATTTCTGAACAGATCCTGACCAAACTTCATATATGGGTCCAGCATGGGAATACCTCGAATAAGGTCGTGTTTCAGGGTGCCAAGGTCAAGGTCAAGGTCAGCGTTACTATTTATAGAAAGTCTTTGTCAGCGCTCTTGCGACTTCATTTTTGAACGGATCCTGACTAAACTTCATATATGGGATTAGCATGGGATACATATGTACCTCGAATAAGGTCGTGTTTCAGGGTGCCAAGGTCAAGGTCAAGGTCACCGTAACTATTTATAGAAAGTCTTTGTCAGCACTCTTGCAACTTCATTTCGGAACGGATCCTGACCAAACTTCATATATGGGTCCATGGGACTACCTCGAATAATATATACCATATTTATCCGGCAATGAGCCCATGCCTGATAATAAGCCCATCCATGTCTATTACAGTTCAGTGCAAATGACAACTGATGTTATTTCAATGTCCTGCAATAACCCCAAACCCCATTTTGCATCAGAGTTCATGTATTAGCTCGCGAGGGGATTTGTATCGTTTGCGATGCCTTGTTTAAAGTACTACCAGACTGCAGTGTAGTGCCAAAGGCACCCAGCATAACACTACATCCGGTCAAATTATATTGACAACGGGTTAACCATTCTCTCCACTCCCATAATGCTGGTTGCAAAGCATGGAGAAGTAGCTCCCGTTGTTTCCGACTTTGGTATGTTTCAACCAGGGGACAGAGCCCAAAGTCTTCCTTACAGGGGCGAACACCCATGGCCAAAAGTGAGGTAGTGTCAATGAAGACATCAAGAAGAAAGGAGAAAGTTGTTTAGAAAGAAGAGAAAAGACGCGATCCGAAATTCAGTGGGAGTAGCAGGTACAATGCTTAAGCTACCTGTTGACAGAAAGTTGTACCTGCACTAACGCCTAATAATAATATACAATTTATAATATGTTTGACATGTCTTGCGATTATAAGGAGGTCACTAGTAGCAATAATATGACGTCATCGTAAGACGATATTATAAGGAAAAAAATAGCATTTCCTGTCTGAATATTGTCTAAAGTAAACATTTCAATAAAATGTCTAATGTATCATATACTTTAAGAATGTATTTAAAAAAGAAAGACAAAGGGAACACGACCAGGCGTTCCAGAAGTGTATTCTTCGACAATATTCAACAGTATAAAATTAGCATTTACAAAAGTATGTTTTTGCACTCATCGTAATTTCTTGTTAAAGACAATATTGTCACATGTACAAGTCACATTTCCATGACGAAGCATATATTGTAAGTTAAAGGCCCAATATACGTAACTTCAGGAAATTTGTTGGGATTCTGAAAAATATTTTTAAAAATCCAGTTGATAACCATGCAAAAATAAGTCTAAAACGAAGTAAACCTGAGCGGTAACTAACAAGAAACTCTTGACAGAAAAATCCAAAGAATTGAAAATAATTAAGGTGGGGCCCATTTCAACAACGAGACGAAGTTAGAAGACGGTTCCAAATGGACGCGTGTTTACCAATATTGACTTCTGCTGTACTGGATTCATCTTGAATATTGCTGATTGCTTGATTTTCCCTTCAAGTTTTGCCGAAAAGTTACGTATATTGGGCCTTTAATATTCCTGGATGTATATGTTCTCGGCCTTTTCTGATCTTACACAGGTCGCCCCAGCAGAGCTCGAGGATATGTTGCTGGGACACCCGGGGGTACAGGACGTAGCTGTGATAGGAATGCCAGACGAGAGAGCAGGGGAGGTCCCCCGGGCCTACATAGTGCCCAATCCAAACGGAAAGGTCACAAGGGAGGAGATATCAAAATTTGTTGAAGGTAATTTTAAAAGAGAATGCTGGATGGTAGTTCGTTGAATACAAAGAGAATAAATGATAGAAAACGCAGAGAAAATAATGTAGAGGAATCGCTAAAATATTCACGAAATAAATTACACTTTACAATGTTTTAAATTATTTGTTGCAAATATTATTAAATATGGCTATTGGCAAGCAATTTATTGTTTAATCTCAAATTCAACTCGAGTTGTAAAAGACTGAGTATGTTGCACGTTGTATGCCGTTTTTTTTAATGTACTGATGGTACAAGTGAAAAGGGTCCTCGAGGCGCTAAATTTGATATATATAATATATAGTCATGATCAGTGTTAGTTACTTACTATGTAAATCATAGTATTTCTGCATTCTTAGTAGATACTGTGCAGTCATGACACTCGTGTAATATTCTCCATTAATCACATGATGCATTGATGAAGCGATGTGTAATATGACGTTTTCATTATTCTTATTGTGACGTCACGCCTAGGGCAATTACATCACGTCATTCACTTCGGCACTTGCGTCAAAGTTGTTTGAAAATTGTCGTTTATTTTTAACACAAATGAATACCACAGATTTCGATAATATGATAAAAAGATCATACATTCGTTTACATTAATTTTCATATGTGAAACTCGCCATGAAGTTCATAAATCCCATATAAGATCATTATATGTATTGAATTTTCTGTATTTTCTGTCAACTTTTCTTCGCAGAAAACTCTGCTTCCCACAAGCACCTGAGAGGAGGAGTAGAATTTCTAGATGAAATTCCAAAATCGCCATCTGGAAAAATTCTGAGACGTATCCTTCGGGATATGTCCTAAAGAACTCAACGGTACAAAGTATTGACACGAGAAAGCAATTGAAAAATGAATTAAATAGATAAAAAGTAAAATTGACACGTGACAAGGATTTCTTTTGTAAGTAATTTGTTTTCTGTTTCTGATCTACACGTGAAACTTGGACATTGCTAAGGACAGTGATCGTCTGGTTGGTTACATGTACCAACGTCTGAATTTCTTTGATATATCAAACTATTTTGTTTGGTAGGGATGCTTTAAATTTTGTCATGTGATCACTTGAAAGATGCAATGTAACTGCTTAACAATTAAAAGTTCTTAAAAGGTATATGTTTGTCACAATGATACATATTCAACAGTTATGGACGTTTGTTGTTGTGAGTATGGTGTGAAAGCACAAGACAAGACGGTATTGACAGAGGAGAATTCGAACTTATCATCGATAATCATTATATTATTATTTTTAAATCGGAAAGGCCAAACTTGGATATGGGGTTCTGCTGTCTTGTTTTCCTTGTAAGTTCGTACAAAAAAGGTATCCACATGAATGGTGTAGAGGGTATAAATTCAAAACATCACAAGAATTCCACGGAAATCGATATGTCCCCTGCGCAGCAAGCTGGGGGTGAGTTTTGCAGATTATGATCAAAGTGTCTCATGGCACAGACTTCCCATGGATTAAAGTGTTCATTTAAGTCTGTTCATACCAGAAAGCACTAAGTGAACTTGACACATATTTTTTTTTTATAGTAACAAGTGACCTTGACCTTTGAACATAAAAAGCAATCCGTAGAAAGCGCTTCTGTAAGGAAGCACTACACCAAGTCTGAGTTAGATCAGCAAAAACTAACTCTAGTTATCCCATGGAAACTGATTTTCTATTTATAGTAAAAGTGTCCTTGACCTTTGACGTTCGAAACTGAAAAACACTCCCAAGCAAGCACTTTAGATAATGAAGCACTGTGAAGTTATTTGAGCTTTATCAGCTAAAGCGAAGTTGAGTTATCGCATTGGAACTGATTTTCAATTTATAGTGTGACAAATGCAGTGAACTTGATCTTTGCCTTCGTACAGGAAAAGCAAACCAAAAATTGCACTTTTGTAAGAAAGCACCATTGGAAGTTTGAACTTGACAAGCCAGAACGAACGAAAGCCGATTATATTTTTATATTCATAACAAGTATTATTGACGTTTGAACCAGAAAAGCGATCCCAAGAAAGCTCTGTATGGAGTTTGATCGGCTACAGCAAACTTGAGTTAACGCATGGAAACTGATTTTCTATTTATAGTAATAGTGATCTTGACCTTTGAACCTGAAAAGCAATCCCAAGCAAGCACTTTTGGTAAGGAAGCATAGTATGAAGTTTGAGTTTGATTGGTCCAAGGGAATACGAATTATCGCATCGAAACCGAATTTCTATTTATACATGTAGTAACAGTGACATTAACCTTTGACCTTTGACCTTTGAACCTGAATCGCAAGCAAGCACTTTTGGTAAGAAAGTACTGTATAAATATTTAGATTGATTGGCACAAGGACACTCAAGTTATCGCATGGAAACCGATTTTCTATTTATAGTAACAGCGATGTTGACCTTTGATCTTTGAACCTGAAAAGCAATCCCAAGCAAGCACTGTATAAAGTTTGCGTTTGATTGGCCCAAAGGAACTCGAGTTATCGCACGGAAACTATTGTACGGACGACGCCGACATTGTGTTGCCTGTATGTCGCCTTTTCAGGTGACAAGAAAACGATTTTTCCAATTGCTCGAAGATGAAAACAGATTTATAACCATATTTCGTATAAGCATGATATGAAGAACAAAACCATTTTTTCTCTTTATTTTACAAATATTTTATCTCAAACACTTGAAAATGTACACAGTTATAGCACAGCAGGCAATCCAGTCTATCTCTTTGGTATGACGCGAAGCCGTGAAATCTCTGACGAACCGACTATAACCGAATACTAGCTACTAGAAACATAAGTTACTACATCATTTAAAACTGTCTCTAACCCTACCAAAGCTAAATCCGGAAGTTTGACTGATCTAACTTAAACTAAATCCGGATAGTTTTGACTGACGCGACCTTACTAAACTTAACCTGGTTTGTTTTGACTGACCCTACTATAACTAAATCGGGATTGTTTTGACTGGCGCGACCTTACAAAACTAAACCTCGATAGTTTTGTCTGACTCTACTTAAACTTAATCCGGATAATTTGGACTGATTTTACTAAAACTAAATCTGGATGGTTTTGTCTGACCCTACTTAAACTTAATCCGGATAATTTGGACTGATTCTACTAAAACTAAATCCGGATAGTTTTGTCTGACCCTACTTAAACTTAATCCGGATAATTTGGACTGATTCTACTAAAACTAAATCCGGATAGTTTTAACTAAATCTACTAAACGGACGAGTTTTCCTGATCAACGTTTGTAATGACACAAGTTAGGGTTTCTTATTTCTTTGAGTTTTCATGTTTTACTTTTTGGTAGCTGATTATATTTCATTATTTTCTATATGTTTAAATAGTTCTTCGATTTAGTCACATCAATTCCGAACAATGTCTGTGATTTTCTTCTCTTGATGCATTCAGTCAACTAAAGGACCAACTGTGGCAGTCTGCCCGACAAAACAGCACATGAGATTTTTACGTATCCAATCTCTCTTGTTATGGGCCTTGGATGGACTCTTTTTCTTTCCCCCGCCGTTGGCGCTGTCATCTGTTGGATATAAAGATAGTGACACATTCACATAAAAAAAATACAGTATATACTGTACGAGAGAATAAAATGGATGATTGATCTTGTAAAATCATGCTTAATATAAAGTTTTACTCAATCAAAATATGAAATTTGCGCCAGCAAAGACTGATCGAGAACCGTCGGCATTTTCCGTCAGGTATTTTTCTTATTTACGAAAGGTGCCGACGTTTTCCGATCGAAGCAGAGATAATAATGCCGCAAAAACCCAGTTATTATGGAAAAGGAACCCGGGGAGGGAGGAGCTAAATTCCTTCTATACATTGTAAGTATATATATTTTGGCGTATCGCGGAAACCATTTGGAACTTTCCTGTATTTTAGTTAGCACTGAAAAACATCGAGTGAAATGGTATTGAAATTAATAAAGCGAAGTCTAGTGTGTATCTAATTAATTTTATGAAACATGTTTTCTCAAATGTTTTAAAAAAATGGGACCTAGACGATTTAACGAGTGAATGATATTCTCACCAGCTGTCGTAGTATTACATTCTTTGGCCTCTTTCTTGTCTCTCTGAAACAAAACGTTTGGATCGAATCATATTTTAATCAAGTTTACAAACATATTTTCCCATGTATTTTTGAGATCCTGTATTTCTTCATGATTTAAGCAGAACACCTTTTTACTACAAGTTAATTTAAGCCACATATAAAGCCTTGAGTTATCATCCGAAGTCAGTGATTTTGTCCCCTAATTGAACAATAATTTCTGTTTAATTACATGCGGAGGAAAAGTAATTCAGATTTCATTTATGTTAGTACTGTTAGACACTGAGCAATCATCTATAATAAAAATAGTTTATCGACGCCAATCGGGAACCGTCGGCACTTTCCGTCATTCTCGTTTACGGAAAGTACCGACATTTCCCGATTGTATAGACACATAATAGATAGTAGCCTTACCTTGAGAATCCTGTCCAACAATCGCTCCAATACATTCTTCTTACCGGAAGTACATCCATATGTCTTGCCGGAAGTCTTATTACCGGAAGTGTTGCTAAAATGCCCATGCGTTGTACCCATGTTCTCTTTCTTAACTTCTGTCGCCTTGTCGTCTTTATAAATGAAGATCAAGATGAAGATCAAGATGAAGAAAACAGAACCTTAGTTACTCTAGATTTGACTATGACGATTTTCTTTTAATCATATAATAATTGTTATTTATTAACAAATTCGTTTTAAAACGTTATCCTAATAATGGTTATGATAGACAAGATATATAATTCTGTGATAATACTGTTTTAAGACTATATATATATATGTTTGTGCATGAAGTACTTTTAAATTAAATCGGTAGTTTAAGTTAAAGAAGTTGGTAACAAATTCATGGAATAGGTATATTTAAACTCTAAAATTACCTTTTATAGGGCCAGAGATGATAACTTGAGGCTGATTATCGGTTCCTTCAACATTTGGTTTGATTTGCTTATCTTCAATCTCAATAGGCTCACTTCCTGTTGCGCCAGTTGCGCCTTCCGGTGTTGCAGGAACCAAGATTTTGCCAAGGTCGAGCTTTCCCTCCAACCTAATATCAGTTGGAGAACTTTGACCTTCACGAATGGCCGTGACTGACCTTCCAATGGTCAGTTCTACAATAGCATCTACTCCCTGGTCAAGACCTTCGTCCATTTCTTTTTGGTCGGCCTTAACTTTATCGACAGCTTTCTCTATCGCGTTTTTCACCAAAAGCTGCGCAATATTACGTAGTTGTTGATCATCCATTGTAGATTCTGGGAAAAAAAATAAAAAAAATATGGCTCGTTGAAATTTTGTCTGAGGGCCCATAGTCAACCTGCTATATATTAATTCAACAACAATTTTCATAATTCAATAATAACATTCAAAAGACTTACGTACATACTTAAATGGAATGCAAATTTCTCGTTGCATAATATATAAAATATACAATTACGACAGGTAGTTGAACGGTGACCTTCAACATGTATGATTAACGAGTAAAACAGTTACTCTACTTCAAGCAGGAATGATTGATTAGAAAAGAATCTCCACTTTCGACGGTTATAATTGATGGAATAAATAAAACTCCACAGGAGACGGGTATTGTTGATGAACTATTAACTCAACTTTAGACAAGTATGATTGATGAGTTGAAGAGTAACTCCGCTTTAGACAGGTATGATTGATGATTTGAAGAGTAACTCCGCTTTAGACAGGTATGATTGGTGAATTAAACAGTAACTCCGATTTAGACAGGTATGATTGGTGAATTAAATAGTAACTCGGCTTTAGACAGGTATTATTGGTGAATTAAACAGTAACTCTGCTTTAGACAGGTATTATTGAAGAAATATATACTTCATTGTTTCCAAATGGATGAGACATTAGGCAAAAGTCTTTACAAGTATGAGTCTAAAAATTCCGGGAATAAAGCTCAGTACAATACATTGTTGCCGCATAAAAGTTTAACAATTAATTTAGTAGTTGTGTTTAGTACAGTTATGACAGCTTTAACATTATGTCCGATTTAGACAGGTACATATGATGAGTTCACGGAAAGTAACTTCCTCGTCCGGTATATGCATGACTGATGAATACCAATAGTGAAACGAATTCTATATCACAAATGTGCCGTAACTGTGTATATTTATATGCAGGGAGAACACGTGATACATACGTACCTTCCCAATACAGTATCCTGTACCTAGTTTATATGTTATCTAAGTAAAGTTGTTTACCGCCTTCACACGTCTCAGATCAGCTGTAGCTTCCTTCGTCGCTAGCAACAGTGACAATGACGACAGGAAATCTCGCGTGAGGACTGTCTATTGTGACGTCATAGGTACAAATATGTCATCGTCTTCAATGATAACATGTATCATTTTCTATAAAAATCTACCATTTGATTTTTTTTTCCATCGACAATAACTAAAATGAAAACATTACAATAGAACATTGACATTGACGGCAGGAAATCTCGCGTGACGGCTGTCCATTGTGACGTCATGGATAAAATTGATTAAAGCCCGCGACCAACCATCCTCGATTTCCAGGTGTTACGATTATCACCTACGCTCTCTACACCTCTGGAATATGTCATGACATAACTCAGGTAAACTTTACCAATCGCTAGGCTAATTCCTTGTATTTTGAAGATTATAAAGGAGCAGCAACCGACTTCCAAAACCTGTCAGTTTTTACCGTTATGTGACTGCAAGATTATTTTGATGTACATCAAGGTGTTGTTAAACTATTCTTCTTGTCTCATCAAGGTAGCGCACATGGAGTCTTCAGATTTGCCATGACGCATTCCGAGGGGGGGGGGGGGGGGTTTAGCATAACCCACATATATCGAGGACCTTTGATTTGGTTTAGTTTATGATATAAATTCAATAGAACACGCGATAAATTGCGTAAACGCTTAAAACTGCTCCATTGGATTTATGATCTCATAAACTGAACAAAATCTAAGGTCCGTCGTTATACCTTTAGTAATATTTTTTCTGTAATGATTCATAACTATTGCGTTCATTATTGTAACACCTGAGGACGTTAGATTTCATTTCAAAACTTGCCACTGGCGTAATACTTGCGGTTTTCTGATGTTGCTCCATCGAGTTTGGATTTTTTTTTTGCAAATTATTCACAAATGCACAAATTTAGTCTGTGTTTACAGCAGCTGAAACTATATCTGATCCGCATTTTTTTCACTAGATGCAATCTTCTACCAAACTTTATTCTAGAATGCCCGACAGACGTTATTACAAGGTCTTAATCCACACAAGGCCGCAAGCCCAGAATGTTTGGAACCAAACGTGTTTAAAGAATAACTATCTGTCGAAATTTTTCCCATACCGTGTCCGATATTTAAAACGTATTTAGAACAGGGTATAGTGCCCCTAGACTGGAATACTGCAAATGTCTCCCCAGTATACAAAACGGTTCCCAAATTCCACACAGAAAAGTATAGGCCCATATCTCTGACATATACCTGTAGTAAAACCATGGAGTATATTATAGTATCTAATATCATGACTCATACGGACCAATATGACATCCTGTATCCCTTCCAACACGGCTTCCGTGGATCCCGCCCTTATGAATAACAACTTATGGAATTTGTCGATGATGTATCTACCAGTCCCTACCAAGGACACCAGACAGACATTCTGATAATAGACTTTTCCGAGGCTTTTGACAAATTTAAAGTATTAAAGCCATTCATTACTGGTCTATAAGTTAAGAGACTACGGAATAAATAAGACTGTTTTAACTGGATTGAAAGTTTCCTGATAATAGAACACAATCAGTAGTAGTGGAACACAGAGGCTAGGCACGGACCTATGTAACTTAAGAAATAATTGCCAGATGATTTTTTACCTCTCTCGAATATAGCCCCTCCCACTACTATGTCACAGATATAAAGTAGTGAAGGGGCTATTTTCGAGAGAGGTATCAAAATTATCTGACAATTATTTCTTAAGTTACATAGGTCCGTGCCTAGCCCCTGTGTAGTGGAAGGGGAAAGATCCGATTTAGTTGACGTCCAGTCTGGTGTCCAGCAGGGATCAGTCCCCGGGCCAAGTCTATTTCTATTGTACATCAACGACATCCCTGTGGACAGAAGTTCTACCACCCGTCTTTTTTTGCAGATTACACTATTGCATACCTAGTTGTCAAGTCCAATAGCGATGCTGAAACCCTCCAGCATGACTAAGACAAACAGGCGTAGTTGAGAAAAAACATGGAAATTGACATTCCACCCCAGCAAATGCAACGTATTACGTGTTTTCAACAGTAAAACTTCCATTGTACATAATTACACGTTACAAAGGCACATATTAGTTAGAACATGTAGATCGGGCCAAATGCCTGGTTGTCAATCTTGAAATGGTTGTTCGGTTGATTGTTTTTACGTCGGAAATTGTCCACGCCCCAGACAAAAACAATAAGCTATCCGGCTCTGCCCAGAGTGGCTTTAAACCGGTTTTCGTGCAGCAGTGACCTTGACCTTCGAACCTGATTGGGTGAAAAACGATCCCAAGCAAGCACTCGTGGTAAGGAAGCACTGTATGGTATGGAGTTTAAGCTAGCTCGGCTACAGCAAACTTCAGTTAACGCATGAAAACTGATTTTCTATTTATAGTAAAAGTAGACTTGACGTTTGACCTTTGAACCTGAAAAGCAATCTCAAGCAAGCACTTTTGGTAAGAAAGCACTGTATGAAGTTTGAGTTTGATAGGCCCAATGGAACACAAGTTATCGCACGGAAACCATTGTGCAGATGGCACGTCGACGCCGACACAGTGTTACCTGTATGTCGCCTTTTCAGACGACACAAAAACGATTTTTTTAATTGTTCAAAGATTAAAACAAATTGATAACCATATTCCGTATAAGCATGATCTGAAGAACAAAAACAATATTTTCTCTTTATTTTACAAATATTTTATCTCAAACTTGAAATTGTACACAAGTATAGCACAACAGACAATTCAGTCATCTCTTTGTAATGACACGAAGCCGTGAAATCCCTGACGAACCGACTATAACGGAACACTGTGGTCTGAGAAACATAAATAACTCCATCACTTAAACTGTCTCTCACCCTACTAAAACTAAATCCGGAAAGTTCTGACTGACGCAACCCTGTTAAAACTAAATCCTGATAGTTTTGTCTGACGCGACATTACTAAACTAAATCCGGATAGTTTTGACTGACGCGACCCTAGTAAACTAAATCCTGATAGTTTTGACTGACGCGACCCTACTAAACTAAATCCTGATAGTTTTGACTGACGCGACCCTACTAAACTAAATCCGGATAGTTTTGACTGACATGTCGACCTTACGAAACTTAATCCGGATAGTTTTGACTGACGCGTCGACCTTACGAAACTTAATCCGGATAGTTTTGACTGACGCGTCGACCTTACGAAACTTAATCCGGATAGTTTTGACTGACGCGACCCTACTAAACTAAATCCTGATAGTTTTGACTGACGCGACCCTACTAAACTAAATCCGGATAGTTTTGACTGACACGTCGACCTTACGAAACTTAATCCGGATAGTTTTGACTGACGTGTCGACCGTACGAAACTTAATCCGGATGGTTTTGACTGACGCGTCGACCTTACGAAACTTAATCCGGATAGTTTTGACTGACGCGACCCTACTAAACTAAATCCGGATAGTTTTGACTGACGCGACCCTACTAAACTAAATTCGGATAGTTTTGACTGACGCGACCTTACTAAAACTAAATCCTGATAGTTTTGACTGACGCGACCCTACTAAAACTTAATCCGGGCAGTTTTGACTGACGCGTCGACCTCACGAAACTTAATCCGGATAGTTTTGACTGACGCGTCGACCTTACCAAACTAAATCCGGATAGTTTTGACTAACGCGACCCTACTAAACTAAATCCGGATAGTTTTGACTGACGCGACCCTACTAAACTAAATCCAGATAGTTTTGACTGACGCGACCTTACTAAAACTGAATCCGGATAGTTTTGACTAACGCGACCCTACTAAACTAAATCCGGATAGTTTTGACTAACGCGACCTTACTTAACTAAATCCGGATTGTTTGGATTGACGCGACTTTACTAAACAAAATCCGATTAGTTTTGACTGCCACTTCTACAACTATAAATCCGGATAGTTCTGACTGACCCTACTAAAACTCAATCCGGATAATTTTGACTGATTCTACTAATTTTTGGGCGAGTTTTCCTGATCAACGTTTGTAATGCTACATGTGAGGGTTTCTTATTTCTGTGAGAAATTAGAGTTTTCATGTTTTACTTTTTTGTAGCTAATAATATTTCATAATTTCCTATATGTTTAAAAAGTTCTTCTTTTTAGTCACATCAATTCCCAATAATGTCTGTGATTTTCTTCTCTTGGTGCATTCAGTCATCTAAAGGCTCTACTGTGGCAGTCTGCCTGACAAAACAGCACATGAGATTTTTACGTATCCAATCTCTCTTGTTATGGGCCTTAGATGGACTCTTCCTCTTTCCCCCGCTGTTGGCGCCGTCACCTGTTGGATATATAGAAAGTGACACATTCACATAACAATAACAGTATAAGAGAACAAAATGGATGATTGATCTGGTAAAGTCATAATCTATATTAAGTTTGACTAAATAACGTGAGTCCCATGTTCATAAGAACTAGTTGCATCGAGAACCGTCTGCATTTTTCCGTGATGTTTTTTTTTTTTGTGTTTACGAAAGGTGCCGACGTTTTCCGATTGAAGCAGAGAATAAAATATGCCGAAAAAACTGCTATGGATGTTAAAAGGTACCGGGAAAGGTCCTGTCCGAAAACTTAGTTCCTTCTCCATTATTTTTTCTCCTTCTTTTGCCTACTTTCAAGAGCATGTACCAATTGCATTCATTTTAACAGGAAACCATTCGGAACTTTCCAATATATGTACCTATTTTAGTTCGCACTGAAAAACATCTGGTAAAATGGTATTTAAATTAATAACGCGAAGCCTAGTGTTAATTTAATGAATTTTAAGAAACATGTTTTCCCAAATGTATTGAAAAATTGAACCTAGAATATTTAATGAGTGAAAGATATTCTCACCAGCTGTCGTAGTAGTACATTCTTTGGCCTCTTTCTTGTCTCTCTGAAACAAAACGTTTGGATGGAATAATATCTTAAACAAGTTTACAAACATACTTTCCCATGTATTTTTGAGATCCTGTATTTCTTCATGATTTAAGCAGAACACCTTTTTACTATAAGTTAATTTTAAGCTACATATAAAGCCTTGACTTATCGTCCAAAGCCAGTGATTTTTGCCCCTAATTGAACAATAATTTCTGTTAAATAACATGCGGAGGAAAAGTAATTCAGATTTTATTCATGTTAGTACTGTTAGACACTGAGCAATAATCTATAATAAAAAAAGTTTATCGACGACAATCGGGAACCATCGGCACTTTCCGTAATTCTCGTTTTCGGAAAGTGCCGACGGTTTCCGATTGTATCGACACATATTGGATGGTAGCCTTACCTTGAGAATCCTGTCCAACAATCGCTCCAATACATTCTTCTTACAGGAAGTACTGCCATATGTCTTGCCGGAAGTCTTATTACCGGAAGTGTTGCTAAAGTATTCATACGTTGTTCCCACGTGACCTTTCCTAAGTTCTGTCGCCTTGTCGTCTTTATAAATGAAGATCAAGAAGAAACAACAAAACATGTCGTTATTCTATATTTGATTAAAGCGATTTGCCTTTTTCATCATATAACATAATTGTTATATACAAATTTGTTTAAAAAACGTCATCCTAATAATGGTTAGGATAGATAAGGTATATAATTCTGTAAGATCATTTTTTTAAGACTATATTTTTTCGTACATGAAGTACTTTCAATAGTTAAGTTAAGGAAGTGGATAACACATGCAGGGATATCTAATTTTTGTTTTTTAATTTTAAAATTAAACATTACCTTTTTTAGGGCCAGGGATGATAACTTGAGGCTGAGTATCGGTTCCTTCAACACTTGGTTTGATTTGCTTATCTTCAATCTCAATAGGCTCACTTCCTGTTGCGCCAGTTGTGCCTTCCGGTGTTGCAGGAACCAAGATTTTGCCAAGGTCAAGCTTTCCCTCCAACCTAATATCAGTTGGAGAACTTTGACCTTCACGAATGGCCGTGACTGACCTTCCAATGGTCAGCTCTACAATATCATCTACTCCCTGGTCAAGACCTTCGTCCATTTCTTTTTGCTCGGCCTTAACTTTATCGACAGCTTTCTCTATCGCGTTTTTCACCAAAAGCTGCGCAATATTACGTAGTTGTTCATCATCCATTGTAGATTCTGGGGAAAAAAATCAAAACCAAAATGGCTCGTTGAAATTTTGTCTGAGGGCCCTTAGTACATTCTGCTATATATTCATTCAACAACAATTTTCATAAGTCAATCATAACATTCAAAAACTTATGTATTTACTTAAATGGAATGCAAATTTCTCGCTGCATAATATATAAAATATACAATTACGACAGTTAGTTGAACTGTGACCTTCAACATGTATGATAAACGAGTAAAACAGGTACTCTACTTCAAGCAGGAATGATTGACAAGAAAAGAATCTCCACTTTCGACGGTTATAATTGATGGGTTAAATTGTAACTCCGCAGGAGACGGGTATTGTTGATGAATTAACTATTACCTCAACTTTAGACAAATATTATTGATGATTTGAACAGTAACACCACTTTAGACAGGTATGCTTAATGAGTTGAACAGTAACTCCGCTTTAGACAGGTATGATTGATGAATTCAACAGTAACACCGCTTAAGACAGGTATGATTGATGAGTTGAACAGTAACCCCGCTTTAGACAGGTGTGATTGATGAGTTAAACAGTAACCCCGCTTTAGACATGTGTGATTGATGAATTGAAAAGTTACTCCGTTTTAAACAGGTATGATTGATTAGTTAAACAGTTACTCCGCTTTAGACAGGTGTGATTGATGAGTTAAATAGTAACTCCGCTTTAGACATGTGTGGTTGATGAGTTGAACAGTAACTCCGCTTTAGACAGGTATGGTTGATGAGTTAAACAGTAACTCCGCTTTAGACAGGTGTGATTGATGAGTTGAACAGTAGCTCCGCTTTAGACAGGTTTGATTGATGAGTTGAACAATAACTCCGCTTTAGACAGGTGTGATTGATGAGTTGAACAGTTACTCCGTTTTAGACAGGTGTGATTGATGAGTTGAACAGTAACTCCGCTTTAGACAGGTGTGATTGGTGAGTTGAACAGTAACTCCGCTTTAGACAGGTGTGATTGGTGAGTTGAACAGTAACTCCGCTTTAGACAGGTGTGATTAATGAGTTGAACAGTAACTCCGCTTTAGACAGGTTTGATTGATGAGTTGAACAGTTACTCCGTTTTAGACAGGTATGATTGATGAGTTGAACAGTAACTTCGCTTTAGACAGGTATGGTTGATGAGTTGAACAGTAACTCCGCTTTAGACAGGTATGGTTGATTTGTTAAACAATTACTCCGTTTTAGACAGTTACGGTTGATAAGTTAAACAGTAACTCCGCTTTAGACAGGTATGGTTGATTAGTTACACAGTTACTCCGTTTTAGACAGGTATGATTGATTAGTTAAACAGTAACTTCGCTTTAGCCAGGTATGGTTGGTTAGTTAAACAGTAACTCCGCTTTAGCCAGGTATGGTTGATTAGTTAAACAGTAACTCCGCTTTAGACAGGTATGGTTGATGAGTTAAACAGTAACTCCGCTTTAGACAGGTTTGATTGATGAGTTGAACAGTTACTCCGTTTTAGACAGGTTTGATTGATGAGTTAAACAGTAACTCCGCTTTAGACAGGTATGGTTGATGAGTTAAACAGTAACTCCGCTTTAGACAGGTTTGATTGATGAGTTGAACAGTTACTCCGTTTTAGACAGGTATGATTGATGAGTTGAACAGTAACCCCGCTTTAGACAGGTACGATTGATTAGTTAAACAGTCTTTAGTCTGTACCATTAAGATTATTTTCTTATACCGAAGAAAGTGCTTAATGAATTATATGATTGGTGATCAAGTAATTTTGAGATAGATATATTACAGTATTCAAATGTATTAGAAACAGGCTTAAGTATATATAATTTTAGATCTTCTATCCTGGGAATAGTGTTTTAATAAAGATTGCGGTTAATTAGTTTAACATCAACTCCGGTTAAAATAGGCATGACAGCTTAAACATTATATCCGATTAAGACAGGTACAATTGAAGAGTTACATATTGGAACGGGAAGTAAGTTTCCGTCAGGTATGGTTGATGAGTACCGACATTGAAAACAATTCATATCCAAAACTTAATAAATATATATGAATAGATTTATATATAAGGAGAACACGTGATACATACGTACCTTCCCAATACAGTATCCTGTACCTAGTTTATATGTTATCTAAGTAAAGTTGTTTACCGCCTTCACACGTCTCAGATCAGCTGTAGCTTCCTTCGTCGCTAGCAACAGTGACAATGACGACAGGAAATCTCGCGTGACGGCTGTCTTTTGTGACGTCATAGATACAATTGATTAAAGCTCGCGACCAACCATCCTCGATTTCCAGGTGTTATGATCATCACCTACGCTCTCTACACCTCTGGAATATGTCATGACAAAACTCAGGTAAACATGATCAATCGCTAGGCTGATGCCTTGTCTTTTGAAGATTATAAAGGAGCGGCAACCGATTCCAAAACCTGTCAGTTTTACCGTTATGTGACTGCAAGATTATTTTGATGTACATCAAGGTGTTGAACTAGCTATATAGTATTCTTGTCTCATCAAGTCAGCGCACACGGAGTCTTAAGATTTGCCATGACGTATTCCGGGGGTGTAGAGAGCGTAGGTGAGCATAACCCATGGATATCGAGGAATGGCGACCAACATTATGTCATTTAATTTAAGGATTAACCTTTGAATTGATTCAGTTTATGATATCATAAATTCAGCACGAGGAAAATTGCGTACACTTAAAACTGCTCCATTAGATTTATGAACAAAATTCAAGGTCCGTCGATATACCTTTAGTAATATTTTTTCTGTAATGATTCATAACTATTGCGTTCATTATTGTAACACCTGCGGACGAAGATTTCATTTCTAAACTTGCCGTTGGTGTAATGCTTACTGTCTTCTGATGTTGCTCCAAGTTTGATTTTAGATTTTATTTTTGCAAACTAAACACAAATGAACAATTTCAGTCTGTGTTTACAGCAGCTGAAACTATATCTGATCAGCAATTTCTCACTAGATGCAATCTTCCACCAAACTCTTATTCTAGAATGTCCGACAAACGTTATTACAAGGTCTTAATCCACACAAGGCCGCAAGCCCAGGCCCTGGTTTCATCAACGTTCCTTAACTTAAGGAAATGTCCTTAACTTAAAAATCTCCATAGGAACGCATTACAGAATTTAAGGAAAGCTCCTTAACTAAGGATTTTCCCTTTAACTTCTGTAGTGCTTTCCTATGGTTTCAAGTTAAGGAATTTCCTTAAGTTAAGGAACGTTGATGAAACCGGGGCCTGAATGTTTGAAACCAAACGTATTTAAAGAACTATCTGTCGAAAGTGCTCCCATACCGTATCTGATATTTAAAAAGTATTTAAAGCAGAGTATAGTGCCCCAAGACTGAAATACTGCAAATGTCTCCCCCAGTATACTAAAAGGGTCCCAAATTCCACACAGAAAAGTATAGGCCCATATCTCTGACATACAACTGTAGTAAAACCATGGAGTATATTATAGTATATAATATCATGACTCATGCGGACCAATATAACATAATGTATCCCTTTCAACACGGCTTCCGCAGATCCCGCTCTTGTGAATCACAACTAATTAGAATTTGTCGATGATGTATCAAACAATCTCGACCAAGGACACCAGACGAACATTCTGATTATGGACTTATCCGAGGCTTTTGACAAAGTTAGCCATTCATTACTGGTCCATTAGTTCAGACACTACGGAATAAATAAGACTGTTTCTAAATGGATTGAAAGTTTTCTGATTAAAAGATGACAATCAGTAGTAGTAGAAGGGGAAAGATCCGATATAGTTGACGTTCAGTCTGGTGTCCAGCAGGGATCAGTCCTCGGGCCAAGTCTATTTCTATTGTACATCAACGGCATCCCTGTGGACAGACATTCTACCACCAGTCTTTTTTTGCAGATGACACTATCGCATACCTAGTTGTCAAGTCCAATAGCGATGCTGAAACCCTCCAGCATGACTTAGACAAACTAGTGTAGTTGGGGAAAACATGAAAAATGGGATTCCACCCTAGCAAATGCAATGTTTTAAGTGTTTCCAACAGTAAAACTTCCATTGTACATAACTACTCGATACATGGGCACATATTAGTTAGAACATGTAGATCGGGCCAAATGCCTGGGTGTCATATTACAATCAAACTTAAAATGGGATTACTACATTTATAAAGTTATGTGGTCAAAAGCAAACTCCACCCTTGGCTTTCTGAGACGTAACTTGAAGATCCACTCACTGAACATCAATCAAACTACATGTATAAATCTCTAGTACGACCATCCCATGATCATGAATATGCCTATACCGTTTAGGACCACTGTACGCAATCTTACATTTACAAGATTGAAATGGTGCAGCGCTGGGCAGCGCGTTATGTGCTTAACAAGCAGAGTCGTGTTCAACCATTGCACATCTTGTGTCGATGAGATGCTGCACCATTTACAGTTATGCCCCCTTTCAGACAGACGCTGAGATGCCCGTCTTACAATACTGTTCAATATATTGTAAACGATAATGTTGCTGTTATGAAACGAAACAGATTAACCCCCCTCTCCCACTGTCAGACCACTCACGACACAGACAAATGCCACCAAGTCATTCCAGTGACTGCATTATAAAACCCAAACAAGAAAACAATCATTCTTTCCCCGAACTGTCTGTGAGTGTGGAACAAGCTCCCATCAGAAGTTGTCTCCTGCACTACAAATTCTAAAACTGCGCTCTTTAACTTTTACCACAGTCCAAAGTAATGTAAATAATCAGTATGTCCCGTCTCGTTTATCCTCCCCCACTGACATTGTCTTGATTGATCATTTAGAAGTAGAAGATGCTAATATACTTTTACAATTTTGGATTCCCACCTTTTGGCCCCTAGCATCACCGAAGAGTCCTAGAAGAACGAAACAGCTATAAGATGCAGTTTATTTTTTTCTGTATACTGTATCTATTACTAAATTTAAAAGGTGCAGCATATGTGTGTTACGTCATTGACCTGTCAGATTGTATGCATTGTCCATATGAATGCAATCTGGGTTAAAGATAAATTAAAATAGAATGACGTTTGCAGGGCGGACGGACAGATGGAACGGACGAACGAACAGACAGTGATTTCTATAGGACATATATATATGTATCACCGATATAGAGCCCTGTGTGGCCGTACAAGTAGGTAATTTATTTAGGCTCTTGGTTATTCAAAAGATTATGTTTAAAGGTTTAAAACACATTTGATACTTTAATTGTAACTTTGAAAGTTGGTCAAGGACATTTAGATGAGAAAAGTATATATAGCACTTCATACCAGGTACATGAACAATGTACCAACTGACTAAGCATCATTTGACCTCCTGTGTAGTCAAATTTGGCCAATACGGCCATTAAAGTAGGTCAAGGTAATTCATTTGAGGAAACTTACATCACGTTCGCCATGGAAGCAACTGGCCAAGAATGTTTTTATACGTTACACCCTTTGTGACCTTGGAAATTAAAATAGAATGACGTTTGCAGGGCGGACGGACAGATGGAACGGTCGAACGAACAGACAGTGATTTCGATAGGACATATATATATGTATCACCGATATAGAGCCCTGTGTGGCCGTACAAGTAGGTAATTTATTTAGGCTCTTAGTTATTCAAAAGATTATGTTTAAAGGTTTAAAACACATTTGATACTTTAATTGTAACTTTGAAAGTTGGTCAAGGACATTTAGATGAGAAAAGTATATATAGCACTTCATACCAGGTACATGAACAATGTACCAACTGACTAAGCATCATTTGACCTCCTGTGTAGTCAAATTTGGCCAATACGGCCATTAAAGTAGGTCAAGGTAATTCATTTGAGGAAACTTACATCACGTTCGCCATGGAAGCAACTGGCCAAGAATGTTTTTATACGTTACACCCTTTGTGACCTTGGAAATTAAAATAGAATGACGTTTGCAGGGCGGACGGACAGATGGAACGGTCGAACGAACAGACAGTGATTTCGATAGGACATATATATATGTATCACCGATATAGAGCCCTGTGTGGCCGTACAAGTAGGTAATTTATTTAGGCTCTTAGTTATTCAAAAGATTATGTTTAAAGGTTTAAAACACATTTGATACTTTAATTGTAACTTTGAAAGTTGGTCAAGGACATTTAGATGAGAAAAGCATATATAGCACTTCATACCAGGTACATGAACAATGTACCAACTGACAAAGCATCACTGGACCTCCTGTGTAGTCAAATTTGGCCAATACGGCCATTAAAGTAGGTCAAGGTAATTCATTTGAGGAAACTTACATCACGTTCGCCATGGAAGCAACTGGCCAAGAATGTTTTTATACGTTACACCCTTTGTGACCTTGGAGTAGGTCAAAGTAATTTATTTAAGGAACGTTACATGCATATCGCTTTGTCTGATGCACCTAATGAGCATGAGTAACATTGCTCTAGGACCCTTGGTTATTCAAAGAAAATTATTCAAATTGTTTAACATTCCTTACCCCTTGTGACCTTGAAATTATGTCAATGTCATTAACTTTAGTATAACACTCTAGGCCTCTTGGTTATTCAAAGAAAGTTGTTCAAATTGTTTAACATTCTTTACCTTTTTGACCTTGAAAGTATGTCAAAGTCATTTATTTAAGGCAACTTCACATGCATAACACTCTAGGCCTCTTGGTTTATTCAAAGGAAGTTATTCAAATTTGTTTAACATACTTTATCTTTGTAACCTTAAAAGCATGTCAATGTCATTTATTTAAGACTGTTTTACTTTGTATAACACTCTAAGCCCCTTGGTTATTCAAAGGAAGTGGTACAAATCTGTTTTAACATTCTAAATTCTTGTGACCTTGAAAGTATGTCAAAGACATATATCTTAGGCTATTTCAGATGTATAACACTCTGTCCAAGATACCTACTCGCCAAACATCTTCATTTTATGTCTGCTTGCTATTGATGGACGACAGCTGCCAGACAACACAACAAGAATAATTAACTAATAACAGTGCTTGTTACCCAAACGGAAATTAATTAAGGTACTAGTACATATGTACTTAATATACATTTAAACAAAGAACAGTAGGACAGGGACCCTTAAGACACTGAGAAACAATTCAGTGACGTCATAAAATGAAGATCAGAAATACAGTGCACTGCAGTAAGACAGGGACCCTTAAAACACTGAAAAACAATCCAGTGACGTCATACAATCAAGAGAAACAAAACAAACAACCCAGTTTGATGATTTTTTTTAATTGGTTTATGGTTTATAATATACAATACATATCACAGATATATACCTGGTCAAGGTAAACTCAGGTGTAATAAACATACAACAATTTCCTCAATACCAGGTGGTATGGTGCAGCAAGCATCAGAGTACCGATGTTCCATGTCTAGTGACTCTGACAACATTCACAGATATTAAATTAATAATTATAAACTGGTTTTTACAAAGGTCATTTTTTGCGTAGCCTTTTTGAAATTCTATATGCATTCATTCAAGGGTGCATGTGTGGTCATGCAGTTTTCGCAGAATATAACATCTAACATATAAACACACCTTACACCAATGATAGAATGCTAAAACACTCACCAAATGCTTTCATAATATGCAATTGAGGACAATGCTACAACATGTAATGACATGGCTAATGATCATGACATGAATTCTCAAAACTGACAGCTAAAGATGGTTAAAATATCTGTTATTAGAATGAGAATTAAACTGGAAAGTTTCAAGAAAATTCTTTATGGGATGAAATAAAAAGTTATGGAAAATGTTTGGAAAAACATCTTTGAAGTTCATTAATAACTTTTTTTCTATTGAAACACCAGTACTTTAAAAAAAAACTGGAGAAATTGTTCAATTTTTAGATTATTTTTTTTTTAACTTCACAAAATTTCAAGGTTCTGAGGCTAATTTTACGGAGCTGCAGATTTTACGTGATTTCTTTTGTAAAAAATATTTTAAAAAAAAAACAAACATTTACTTTCAAAGTTAATGCAGAGTAAGCATGTCTTGGGCCTAAGATTAATATCATTGGTCCTAAGCCCAATTTTAAGCTATGTTTCTGCAAGAAATTTCATAGTCTGTACTCTGTGCGAAAAAAAGTTTCACAATGTAGGTAGTATTTAATGATAAACTACCTGGTATTACACATTTAACTACAAAATAGAACATTTAAACTGCATGGTATGGAATGTGTTTTAATGAGGATGAACACAAACCTTCACCACCGTGAATATTGGAGCCAAATGTCACATGAAGGTATCAGACCGGGAGTATAAGATAGAAAAATCTCACACAGGGTAGCAGGGTATGTGGTATTATCTCTGTCATAAAGGAAAAACATTTGCTAAATACATTGTATCTCTAAATCAATTTCAAGGCTACAATTTAGCTAAACTACTTTTAAAGCTGAATTTTGCATCATAAAACATGGACCAGTGCTTAACCAATTTGGAGTCAATTATAAATGCAACCAGATCACTCTAAAATGGATGAATTATATTTGAAAACAACAACAAACGTGTTCATAGTCACGGTACGAAATATGAATTTTTTGTATGGGCCTGAAATATTAGTAGATTTTCCAATAATAAGTTAAGAAATCTGGATGATAAAGAAAGAATGGGTGCATGTGATGTGTTTGCATAAATGTGATTTTATATCAATAAAAGATATTTAGACATATGCATTCATGGATACTTAATACCCATAGAATCAATACAATCATAAACACTGCCATATTTAATTTACTATACATGATTTCACAGTAATGTCAGCACCATTACAAAGCGGCTTCATATGTTATCTAACCAGTTGTTTCAGAAACAAATGTTTCAGATATTATATCCAAATCAACATAATATAGAAATGCCCTATTTTTTATTTTATCTAAATGGGCCGGTTTCCGTGAATGGATAATATGTGACAACAAAAACAACACGTTATTCAACCTTACACACTTATACGGTTGCGATTACACATTTCTCACACGTATAACTACTATAGGTTTTCTTACTCCCCTCTCTCATTTGTTAAAATCTGTAGGAGTCAGATACAGTTTTGATAGCACACTAGCTAAGTTAAACCTTACAACAGTCCTAAGATTGTTTCATTATCCTGGGGCCAGGAATATTTGACACATTCCGAAGATTGACATGACCATGAATAGAAATCTTAGTCATGACAGTGTTTACTATCATATCCAAGAATTGTTGGTCTCTAAAACATGGCCGTGAAAAGCACATTCCATTAGAGCCATGATAATATTGTTCATGGCCATGAAATCTTGTTTTCATGAGGTGAAGTTTTTATGGCATTTTCATGAACTTTTCAAAGATTTTGTTGCCATGAATATTTAACATTTTCATGGGATTTTTTTCCTGAGATTTTTATGGTTTGTATATCTTTTTTTATGGCATCATCATAGGCATTCTTCCAGTAGAGAATATGTTCTATCAGAACATACAATGTACATGTACATTTTTCAGATTTGAAAATTATGCATGCATAATACAATTGAATTGAAGTGGAGAATGTTCCAACTTTGAAACAAGGGAATACCATAAGTCATATCATTGGATCACAGAAAATAATTAAGCCTCATAGTAATAAGTCTCGGCCAACTTTCTTCAGTGTCTCATAATCATCAAACTAAAAGTCTTCTTCATTTTCTGAATTTCTTTTTCTCCTGAAAACACAAACAAACAAATACAAAGTCAGTCAAAATTTGATAAACCAACAAATGACAGAGAAAACTCCAATGAATTGTTGTCAATTTTCACTTTCAGTATGTCCATTAAATGTCTAAAAGTTTGGGTTATTTAAGAAAAGTTTTATACATATATGCCTATCAAAATCATACAATATGAAATATCTAACAGAGGCTGCTTCCAGTACATAGAATAATGTTTTATGAAAATTGAGAATGAGCTTACAATATTATGCTTATTAAAAAAATATTACATCAATACACCAAAGGTTATGACATCACCACACAAAATGTTATGACATCATTACACAAAATAGTATGAAATCATCACACCAAATATTATGACATCATTACACAAAATATAATGACATCACTACATCAAATGGTATGACATCACTACACAAAATGGTATGACATCACAACACAAAATATTATGACATCATTACACAAAACGTTATGAGATCACTTCACAGAATGTTATGATATCACTACACAAAATATTATGACATCATTACACAAAACGTTATGAGATCACTTCACAAAATGTTATGACATCACTACACAAAATATTATGACATCTGTACACAAAATGTTATGACATCAGTACACAAATTGTTATGACATCACTACACAAAATCCTATTACATCATTACACAAAACGTTATGAGATCACTACACAAAATATTATGACATCTGTACACAAAATGTTATGACATCAGTACACAAATTGTTATGACATCACTACACAAAATCCTATTACATCATTACACTAAATGTTATGACATCATTACACTAAATGTTATGACATCACCACACAAAATATTATGACATCATCACACAAAATAAATGACACAAGTGACCACTGCACAAAATGATATTACATTATATTACACCAAATGTTATGACATCAGATTGAACAAAATTATTTGGAAAAGAGGAATCCACTAGGAAGTTTGAAGATGTCCCAGTAATAACACTTACTTTTGGCTGTGCTGCTTTTTGTGCCTTTAGCTCATCTATTTCATCTTTCTGCTGGGCTAGCTTTTCATTCATGCTGGCCAAGTGCTCACTCATCATGCTCAGTTGACCCTCGTAACTTTTTGTTGTCGTCTGCAGTTCATCCTGACATGGAAGTGACATCACAGAAATGTAAGATTTAAGATTATGTTTGCATCAGCTTAATAATAAAGAATACAATTATAATAAGGAAATTCAACATCTGGTATTCAATAGGAAGCATTCTAAGTAAGAAATATGATAGGTCAATCTAAGTTAGCATACCTTGAGTTGGGCAAGATGTTGTGAAGAATCCTTCAGCTCCTCTTCACACCGAGTTTTCGATTTGTCTGCGATTTGTAACTGTTTGTGTAATGCACGCACCTACAACAAACAAACTTATGATAAAACACAGCAAATTGTCTGACACCAAAGAATGCAGATATAGGGTATTTAGTTGTGGTACATGGTAAACATTATAATTAAGGATTAACCTTTTATCTTGTTTAGAATATGAGATCATAAATCCAATGGAGCACGAGGTAAAATGTGTAAATGCTTCACATTTGCGTTAAATCTACCAACTGCTCCATTGGATTTATAATCCTTCATTATAATATCTTCCATGTTAATTCTTATATTTACAGTATATTTTTCTGTTACAGTAAATGGTTCAAAACTATTCTGATCAATATAGTCCTATCTGCAGATATAGATTCCATTTCAAAGCTTACAAACAGGAAAACGGTTCAATAAATGTAACAGCATGGAATTTGCTCAAGCTGTGGTTAAATCCACCCATGTCCATTGTTGATAACGTCATAAAAATGTGACTCCAAACTGGATAATTTGCATAGATCCGCCAAAATGTATTGTTGTCAACGTCATAGAAATTATGCACATTCTCAAGTTTACTTACTAGTTTGCAGGACAATGGTTACAGCTCATGTAAACCTACCAGAAAAAATGCACTTAAAGAATTATGAACACAATCATTTTGATCAGTTTCACCTGAATCTTTCCCAACGCTGACTTTACCTCTGAGTGGAAGTTGACCGCCTTACTCTCCACCAGCTGTAGTTGTAGAGCCTGGTCGTTGATTCTGTTGGTGAAGTGGTTTTTGATGAGGACCTCCCTGGTATCTGCATCACTGGAACCAGCTGATGTCATGTCTAACTTACCAAACTGAAAAATACAAACACTGAATCAAAACCTACTTCAGTTCAAACAGAAACTCTACCAAAAGGACAGAATGGGACAAAATATGTCTAATGTTTGCTGTAATATTTTCAAGAACAAAAATACATTACTGTATATGTATTAATTACTTTTTTTCGTCATTTCTAAAGTTGAACACTGCAAATTTACATGCAACTTATTTCATAAGCTCCTCAATTGAATTAATCGCTTATAAAGATGTAAAATTTCAGTATGATTTGTGCCCAGATTTCTTAAAATATTTCCATTTTTAGAAGTCTTAATTAGCTTAATTTAAAATCTTGAAAAATATTAATGGAATGTGCATTTTTTTTTCAAAAGGAAAGAAATACAACTTTGTAAAATTAAATGATCTACAATAAACACAAAAACCTATATTTCTGAACAATCCCTGATATGACAGAACCTTCTTAACCAGCTATTTAATACTGTGGAAGCTGTCTATTATCATATTCTATTTACTGGAGAAAAAAATGGCGGTCATGGGGGCCATCTTGGATTTCTGACCAACCCCAATAATTAGAACACTTGGTCGGGACCATCTCAGGATCATTTCTGTCAAGTTTCAGTGCAATCCCACTGGTTGAACTTGAGAAGAAGTTTAAAATGTATTTTCAAAATGGCGGTCATGGTGGCCATCTTGGATTTCTGACTGGCCCGAAAAATAAGAACACTTGGTTAAGACGATGTCAGGATCATTTCTGTCAAGTTTCAGTGCAATCCCACTGGTGGAACTTGAGAAGAAGTTTAAAATGTGTTTTCAAAATGGCGATCATGGCGGCCATCTTGGATTTCATGACTGGCCCGAAAAATAAGGACACTTGGTCAAGACGATGTCAGGATCATTTCTGTCAAGTTTCAGTGCAATCCCACTGGTGGAACTTGAGAAGAAGTTTAAAATGTGAAAAGTTTACGGACGGCACACGGCTGACGGCACACGGCGGACGACGACGGACGGAGCATGATGGCTATAGGTCATCCTGACCCTTCGGATCAGATGACCTAAAAACTAAGTTTATACTGTTTCTATTACACAGTGAACAGTCTTTTGTAAAAATTTGATGAGACTACTATTTGATGTATACTTCACATCTAGGACAAATGGTTATCTAGACGTAGGATGTTGGGCTCACGATCAAAGGGTTGCGGGTTCAAGTGATCAAGTCCCATCATTAAACTAAATTATGAGTTGTATCTTTGGACAAGGTGCTTTACTCTACTTGTTCCAGTCTACTCAGCTGTAAAGGAGTACTGTACTACATGTGGCTGGGAAGTGCCAGAATTGCTGAATGCTAGTCGAGAGTCGCAAAAGATATTGGCTGACGATGAAAGCCCTATAATTATAACCACAGATAATAATTTCTAAATCACCTTGAGATGACCTACAGACCAGATTGAGATATTGTTTTTATCATTTATCTGTAAACTAGAGTAGAATGTTACCATGGCAGCCTTAGCTTCGGGATTTTGAGGTACCACAGCATCTAATGACCAGGTTCTGGATGAAGGTTCTTTTATGATGTTTTCTTCAATAGAGTCTTTGTGGGCTCCAGAGGCGAGTCTGCCGGCTAGATCTTTCTCTAGCTTCTTCACTTTCTGAAACAAGTAATTAAACTGTTATCACTAAAATCAATCTTTAAGACTAGAAATGTCTGTGAGACATAAATGCCCCCCCCCCCCCCATATGAAATTATGATTAGTTCTTTATGCTTATAACGTATGCAAAGTTTGATGACAATCGGATCAGTAGTTATCTAAAAAAGCTGGTTACATTACCATGGGACGGGACGGACATGGGTAATACTATATGTCCCCCATTTTTATGGCTGGGGCATAAATGTGATCATGCACAAGCATATATGATAAAATGTAACAAGAATAAAAGACAATACTTAAACCAAATGTTGCCCTGGCATATAAACATTTAGAGCATACTTCAAATTGTAAGTGGCCATGAAGATAAACATAATAATTTTCTCTCTAACTCGCCATGTTGGATAGAATTTGCCCATGTAAGAAAGCTATGCAAGAAATATCAATCATATAAGTGATGTCACAATGCATATAGCTCAACAATAATACAACGTCACAAATGCGATAAACTCCGAAAAAAAGGACAAGAGGCCCAATGGGCCTGCATCACTCACCTGGTATTAATCTCTGACTTACATTATAGTGTAATCCTGAATCGGCCTAAAATCTGTTATTGTAAGACATTCAGAAAAAAACATATTATTTAACCCCTGTGACCTTGTAAGACAATGTCATTTTCAAATTTTGTTTGACTTTATCAAAGCCAAATAACATGTCTCTATGCCTTCGGGTTTGTCAGAAGAAGTTGCTCAAAGGTTTTAATAGATTTGCTCCCTGTGACCTTGAATATGGGTCACAGTCATATTTTTTCACAAACTTTGTCAAGCTCCATCCAAGAAACCTTTCAGCCAAAAATCATGCTTTTAGGGCTTTTGGTATTTCAGAAGAAATTGTTTGAAGGTTTTAACAGATTTGACCCTTGTGACCTTGAATATAAGTCAAGGTCATTTCTTTTTTGCAAACTTTGTCATGCTTCATCCAATGAAGCTACCAGCCAAATATAATGTCTCTACGCCCTTTGGTTCATCAGAAGAAATCTTTTAAAGGTTATAAAAGATTTAACCCTTGTGACCTTGAATATAGGTCAAGGTCATTTCTTTCGAAAACTTTGTTGGGCTTTATCCAAGGAACTTTTCAGCCAAATATCATGCTTCTAGGGCTTTTGGTATTTCAGAAGAAGTCGTTTGAAGGTTTCAACAGATTTGACCTTGTGACTTTGAATATAGGTCAAAGTGATTTTTTTTCGCAAACTTTGTTCAGCTCCTTCCAAGAAAGCTACCAGCCAAATTTCATGTCACTAGGCCTTTCTGCGTTTAAAGCGAAAAATTGACGGACGCAGGATGGATGGACGGACGGACGGATGCCGGACGCCGCACCATCACATAAGCTCACTTGGCCCTTAGCCCTTCAGGCCAGGTGCGCTTAAAAGCCTTTGGTTTTACCAAATTTGAAAACCCCTAGTGGATTTTTCCTATCTTACATCGCTGGAATTTTTTGTAGCAAAAATGACGTCACAAAGATAGCAGTTTGTTTTCTCTGTCAATATTAAGTATCCCACAATGTGGAGTATTAATATTGATGTTTACTGTCACTGACCTCCGTTTCCTTGTCATGTTTGATCTGTAAAAGTTGGAGCTCTAACATCCAGTGTTCCTTCTCCTGTTCCAGCTTGTTCACTTTGCTCTGTGCTGTTACAAGCTGTAACCAGAACATTTCAAATGTACCAGTTAATCATGGATACCATAAGTGATGATATAAGCGATGTTGTTTTGCATTATGTATATCTGCATTCTAATTTATCAAATGATATATGAAGTAAGGAAATTTAAAATCCTTCATAAAATTTTGGAAACTAAATAAATAGATACAATGTATTTAGTTAAATACATTACAAATTTATATTTGTTACTACAGTGGACTCAACTTCTGAACTTTGCTTAATGAAACATGACATTGTGTTCTTGATTAATATACAATGTATATCAAAGATATTTTCCAGTCTACTCCCCAAAGGTCATAGCTATAGACATGGCATGATTATAATACACTGTATTTCTTTTAAAACAGAACTATGTCCTGTGGCGTAATAATATTCTGCAAGCCTTAGCACTCCATCCCTGATCAGCTGTGACTGCAAGTTTTAAAATTGAAATCAGAAAATCTTAAAACTTTAGGGAATATTGAAAATACAATAAAAAAAAAATCCCTGGTTTCCCCATTGTCGGTAACCAACGGTTCTGATGCTCACAGATAGAGACTGTGGGACGATAGATACACTTCACTTTGTTTCCCCCAAAAAATCTTTTCTGGACTTTTTGACCAATCAGAAGACCCCTTTCTTAGTGTTTTCGGTTAGACTATAAAACACAATGGCGGCCTCCATGGATTATCTTAAATTGGATTGCGAAAGACGTTTTTCAAATTGACAAATTTAAGGACTTTCAACAGAGTTCAATCGAAGCTCTTATGAAGAAACAAGATGTGTATTTATCTGTTAAAACTGAACAACACACACCACCTGTTTTCTGGACCGTGGGTTACCGACGATGTGGTTCTCGCTTTAAATATCAAATATATTTCACTCGTATGGCATATTTTTTTTTTAATATTTTCACTTGCACAAAGTAAAATATTGAAAAAAAATCTGCCATACGAGTTAAATAAATTTGATTTTCAAAGGGAAACCATTGAATAGCCACTATATATTTTAATTCAGACAATATTGACTACCCTAGGTACTCACTTGTTTGGACAGCCCCTCACGACTCTCAGTGGAGCTGAGTAATACTTTACGGTTCTGAACAGCAACTCTATGAGGAACAGTTTCTGGGCAGGGCTGTCACAAAAAAAAAAAGATAATCAACATCTAATGCTATGGGAAACACAGCTGAATGTCATTATCTTGAAGTCATGAGGGAAACTTCGAGATATCCGATATTGAGTTAGGTGACTTTTAATGTATATAGTGAAGTTTCTCTGGGACTAATCAATACTTTTAAGTAGGGTCTTCAAATTATACAAGTTTCTGTTAATAAGGTTCAACTGTAGGCTGTAGCTATTATTAAGGCAAAGCATATACATTCTATCGGGAAAACTTTCCGGGCAGAACACAGAAAATTGATGAAAAAAACATTTAAGGATATTGGAAATAATTACCCTTTAGGCTGTCAGATCAGATTACACAGAAAATTGATTGAAAACATTTACTTACAATTTAACTTGATTGGAAACAGTTATTTCTGTATGGGCAAGACTGACGCAGACAACTGATGATAAACCTCTATTGCTCTTAGAAATAGCTCTTTAGGAAGATTTGATGGTTAACGTTTGACATTGGTTTCTAAGGCAGAGCTTTATACTCCTTCTATATATGTGCAAATAGAAACAGTTTCTGACAAGGCCGACACAGAAAAGTTGATAACAAACTTTAAATGCTAAAGGAAACAGCTCTTTTGGCCAACTTCACACTAGAAACATGAATGCCGGCATTCATTTTACTCTGTGGGGAAAAATTTATGGAAAAAGCTGACAAATGGAAAGCAATATCTAATAATTTCAAGGTAGAAATAACAAAGAAAACTCATACCAACTAATAGTAAAAATTAAATTTTGAATGCTACAGTGATAAGTCTCCAGACAGAATTCACAAAGAAAAGAATCAGAGGCTATAATGACATGAGGGAGTAATTTCTTGACGGAGCTAATACAAATAACTAATGTATTTACATTTGCGCTGCAACTCACTATATGAACATTACCAGCAAAAATGCCTTTCATAAAAGCATTGGTTCTCGCGACATAGCACGTGGTTTCATTATGACATCATAGATGAAGCTTAAGTTCAATGAGAGTCTTGTCGCGCCGCTTTGAATAACATGGAGAATGCCCTTGCATCAAACGCTCAAATGACTAATTATTATCATTGGCGCCATTTTTATTCAAGTTAGGCTGCCCATGTCATTTAAATGACAACACATATACAAACACTGGTAATAAACTATTCATTGGAAAAAAATATAAATGAAGCTAAGCAATTGCTCTATAGTAAAAATGTAAATATATGGATTGAAAGTCATTTTTTTTAACTTTCATAGTGCTATGAAAGTTAAAAAAATGACTTTCGATCCTTATGTAAATACTCAACTCCATTAGAAACCATTATCAAAAGTTTAAACCAAGGTTTAGACACTTTCATGAGAACACAATTCTCCGCCAACTCATTCACCCCTGAAACTTAATAATGAACTACTCCAACCTTTAAATTGGAGCAGTTTAAATGTCTTTAGGGTGAAGGAATTAATTAGCTCACCGTGGAGAGGTGTGATAGGTAGGTTGCCGCCTTCTGTCTGAAGCAGACGGTCGCTGGACTGGAGCGTGGTCCCTCCATAGTGGTGTCAGTCCCTATACTGCTCCCGCGGGTCCTGTAGCCAGGGTTCTCCTTAAAGAAGTCAATGTTACCGGCAAAGAATGCTGAAATCTGAGAAAGAAATGTTCAAATAAGTAACAATTCAAAATGAGTCCATTTTCTATTTATAGTAACAGTGAATGATTTTTTTCACCTGAAAGCAATTTCTTCAAGGCAGCTGTATATTAAATTTGAGTAATGACATGTAGGTATTATACTCCAACAATATCAGAGGTTTAATTAACAAGGCAAATTACTTTTTGAAAGGCGCTGTGTCTGCAAAATCATATCCGATAGAAAAAAGGCAGACCAGCAGCCTCTTATATGTTATAAGAGTACTAGGTATTTTTGGTCCGAGAGAATTGAAACTATTACTCAAAGAGCAAATACATTTTTTTTCTTTTTATAGTACCAATGATCTTGTCTTTTGACTTTTGTACCACAGCAGAAAGTTCAGGTAAGCAAGCAATGAAATAAAAGAGTTTTTTTGAAGAATTAGCCCACATACATTTTTCTACATTATATGAACGTGAAGAAAGTCTGATGTTTATACTAATAATAACCAGCAATGTGTAATATCAAAGCTACTCACCTTTCCTGTACATGTAACCATGGAGATCAGTGATGATACAATACACTCGTCTGTTGTCTTAAGCTTTTGTGTTGCCGTGGGTAACTGATGTTCTAGAGACACTTTAGAGTTGTAATGTTTGGATACATCTAAAAATGGAAAAAAAAAATATGAAGAAAATCATGAATTTGTTGGGCAACTTAAATCTGTAGTTTCGTTGAGAAATGCTTACTTTTTTCCCCCTATCGTGCTGTTGTACAGTTATTACTAGCACTAAATGATAACAGTAATTGAACTAACATTCCATAAAAAAATATGGGTCCACAAGAGCTTGCCTACTTTTAGAAATATATCTTTAGGAGAGATTCTGCATTCTCAAAATCAAAACATAGTAAATGAAATGTAAGTACAGAATAAACCCCCTTGGGACAAAATAACCCCTGAAAATCATATTTTTGAGGTGGTCTCTGGTCATGGAATTTCGTTTTCATATGTTGATTAACTTCAGTTAAATGGTTCAAAATTTGAAGACTCATTTTTAAATAGGGAGACAGGCAAGTATATGCATAAATGTAAGTGGAAACTAGAAATGTCTGTGAGACATAAATACCCACTTCCCCCATATGGAATTAGTTCTTCATGCTTATTACGCATAAAAAGTTTGATGACAGTCCGATCAGTAGTTATAAGCTGATTACATAACCATGGGACGGGATGGGATAGGACGGGACGGGACTGATATGGAAAATACAATATGCCTCCCCCCCCCCATTTCATAGCGGGGGCATAAAAAACTTGTTTCTTTACATTAAATTTATTGGACTTGAATAAGGATATTATAGCTATTAAATTGTAATTTGCACCTGATATAAACACTGTTCCTACAATATGACTAACATTCAAGATGGCGTGAATTGCTTATGAAACTAAGTGCTACGTCTCAAGCGACGTGTAGCAATTCGTTCTGTAATGGGAGGTAACTCTGCAGACTGGGTGTACATTACCTCTGACAGATGTGTCTAAATCTTGGAGCACTTTGGACAAACACACAAAGAATGAGTAGTGGTTTTGATGTGGGTAATGGCAGTGATTTTGACCTGTATCAACGAATAAAAACAAATTCAGTTAGGCACACAGGTATATAAACAGGTTTTATAAACATTCTTTATATAAACTTTGAAGTGTTTTGTATTGTTTTTTTAATAAAAATTCTAAAATTAATAAAACAATTTTTAAATTAATACAATGATTTCTCAATGCTTTATAAAAGGATATGGAGAACTCTCAACACCAATGATTTTAGGAAATATGTTTCAGCAAAATTTATATCTTAAAACAAATAGAAAGACAACAATTTTTTGAATTAATTGATTATACTCGTCTAATAATTAGCATGTTAAAAGGTAAATATCAATTTGTTAATATTTTGACTAGAAACTAAAGGACCAAGCAAAATTATTGCTAAGAATCTTTTGATTAAATCTTAATTATATGGACTACAATTAATGTAGTGACAGAAAAATGTTCACGCTTACTTTGGGTGGCAAGCAGAGCTACATAGGTGTCTAGTTTGTTGAACACGGCGGTGAGATGTTTGAGGGAACTATGGAGATCCATGTTTTTGTTTTCTAATGTCGAGGTACAGGAGGACACTGCACATTCTTCCTCTATACTGTAATAATAGAAGTAAAGTAACAATTAACAGTCAACATGGTTAAAAAATATTTAATTCTCATCGACTCACAGACCAATGGATATTACATTCTTGTTGACTTCTATTTCTTAATATGAGCTTTATAAATATATACGCAATTATTCTTGTTGGTCCGAATTTTAACGCACGGGGTCTTATTGTTGGAGAAAAACCCACATGGTAGGCCAGGTGGGCTCATATCTTTTCACATCTGTTCGGGAATGGAATCATCATTGGCCGCCTTGGTGAAAGGCAAGTGTGCTATCCACTGCACAAAAGTTTGCATAAAGTGCAATGTGTCCAAGTGGTGCACCTTTCATCTAGTCACTACTGATTATACAGACTGTCCAACCATCTACCTGGTACGCTATAGCAACTGGTCCATTATCCAGGCGGATTAATCATCACCAGTAAGTATTAGTACAAAACAAATGTCATGAAATTATATATTCATGTAACTAATTTTAACTTTGAGTGGATAACAGACCATTGGACAAATAGAATTTTGGCCAAGGCAGAAGAATGTTTTAAAGGGCTAATGTTTTTACTGGTGTACAATGAAATAAGTAATTCTATATTGTTCTCATATGCGTGGTACTGTACAAACCTAGCCAGTTGATAAGGCAAAAGCTTATTCATGTAAGCCACGAGACATCGAAAATTCTTCGAAAACACCAGTAAATCTGTAGCAGTTTCCTGAAAAAACAGTGCACAAAATTAAGGAGTATGCATGTTTGTATTTTTCACAGATTCAATTAAAATATTTACTGGGTACACAGGCTTTCTGCCATTATAATACAGTGCATTCCTCTTTATATCATGCTGCATTTGTCCGACAAAAACATGATATAAACAGGAATGTGACATTAAGAGAAACATGTTTTTCCACTAAATCTAGAGCATTTCCAATCTCCATAACAAAAAGTAAGCAATTCAATGTGTATATGAAGATGTTTCAATATAAATAAATAACATTATTTCAATTAAAAAACATTATTGGGACTATTATTTATTTCTATGCAAAATTTTGTACAAGTTGTATCTGAAATCAATGGAAATGATATCATCTTCTGGATATTTTATGTGATTGGTTAAAAAAACATGATATTAAGAGGAATTCATCGCAAAATACATGATATTAACCAAATAAAATTACATAATTATATATAGAGAAAAATGGTGCTTGGGAAAAACATGATATAAAGAGGAATGTTATATTAACAGGGGTGATATTAAGTGGAATCAACTGTAGAACAATGCACTTGAGTGCTAGAGGACAACATCCAAATTTCTAGTAATATTTTTCCTGTTTGCATAAAGCATGATGTAGATTGTTTTATTATTCATTGGGCTCAGCCCTTTCAATAGGCTGCATTTGCTCATTAGATCATATTTGTACTGAGCAAGGCCTTGAGCCATATTCAGAGTGTTAACCAACATCCTTAATGAATTAATACATATACATATTACAAACTTAACGTGAAAATGGTCTAGTCATATTGATGGAAGAAATATCTTCTATTCCATTCAAACAGGCCTCTGTTTCATCAATGTTTCTAAACTAAATGATATATTACTTAACTTAAAAGTTCTCTAAAGAAAAGAATTACAAAAGTTAAGGGGAAAGTCTTTAGTTAAGGAAATTTTCTTAAATTAAAGGAATGTTGATGAAACTGAGGCATGATTTTATTGTACATACAGTGTAAGTCGGAGAGAACTTTCACTGTATCATGTTTCAATTACTTACAAGTGTTGTTAAGGAATCCTCGTTCAATGTACCAAGGAAAGTACGTAGAGCTTGTTCACAGGGGCGTAGGTAGCTCACATTCTCGTGAAGGTATCTACAGTACTGCAAAGTAAGGTCAAAACCCCATGCTATTTAATTAATTCACATTTGCACCTGTATAAATTATGGTCTGTTATAAATAAACTTTATTTACATTACAACAATTATGAAACATGTTATCAAACTTATATTGATCACTCTTGTTGGCAAAGATGTTAGGTGCGAGGGATCTTATTGTGGGAGGAAACCAGAGTTCCCAGAGAAAACCCTTGTGGTCGGGGCAGGTGACCCCCATACCTTTTCACATCTGGTCGGGGAATCGAACCCCGGCCACCTTGGTGAAAGGCAAGTGTGCTATCCACTGCACTACCTGGTCTATTATATGGTCTATTAATAATGGTGGCTTTGATCTTGGCTTCAAATTATTGCATATCTGCTTATTATCACGTTATCCTGTTTTCAAATTTTAACCAATTAGATTTTTAGATTCGGAGATAATCTTTAGAAATGAACCTCTTGACGGACTGATCAAAAAAGGTTTATTTCAGGGGAGATGACTCTTTCAAGCATGTATGATAGGAAAGGTTAAGTATACTTACTAGCAGGTTGACAGGACTTAAAGGTTCATTGACTCCATCAATGGGGTAGATTTTGGACCTCTGTTCTGAGTAGGTGTAAAAGTTGGACAGAGCCTGGACAAGTTCTGACAGGTGGTTCACAGATTGGTTCACCAGTTCTCTAGCTCGCAGCTGGTGCTTCCTGTCATGGGTAGGCAGGTTCAGACAGTTTAAGTCTCGGTGCTCTGCAAACACATATTGAGATGTTATTCTCAGGTAAGGAATCAGTTAGTCAACAGTTTCTCCCTATCAAGCAATGCAATGGGGGAAAGCATCAGCCGGCTAATTTTTCCCCAGGGAAACTTCTAGCAGGGAGGAGGGAAAGAATTGGCTGGAGCACCAGTATAATCCAAAGGGTTCTGAATCTCTGATCTGCTATCTGTCTCGTCCACAAAAAACATTAAACCCAATATTTATCGGATCTGAGAGTCAGAACCCTTCGAACTAGTATACCTACTGGTAGTGAAAGATAAAGAAATACACACAAATATCAATTGCTTATAGTTACATGTGCTTTATATAATTATGTACAAAGTTTTTGAAAAACAAAAATTAATTAAAACAAATACAAGTTATCCACATTATGCCCAGTACAGTTGTTTCAATGTTTAAATCACATGCACAGACAAGTACAGCTTGTTCTTTGTTGGACATTTTAAGGCAGTCTACAAATTTAACTCTTTCACCCCTGAAATGTCATTATGAACTATGCCAACTTTTGAATTGAAAGGGTTCAAATTTGTCTTCAGGGGTGAATGAGTTAATATCTCACAATATTCCAATTAGAACTGTTCAAAACTACATTGTACATCAGTACCAATCATAATTCAGATTCCTTTTTTGAAGTAATATATTATCAATATTTAATTAATAACAAAAATCACAGAATACATGAATTACTTTTAAATCATAATTCAATTTTGTACTACACTGTACATGTACTAAACTGCTTTTCGCGAATCCATAAATTTTGACAAGCTGTAAAAAAATTCTCACTTGTATCTATGAATGGCAGTTTGTCCGCTATTATTTTCCTCGCCTGTTGTAGATCACCTTGGAGACGGGACTGAACACCATCCAGCTTTTCTTCACTGTAAACAAAAACAAATCTTTTCAATCAATTGAATCACAAGAGTGATTTATGTAAGTTGAATACCTTGTTTCATAATTATTGTAAAATCAGAAATGTTTATATGACGTCAAGGTAAAGCACAAATTTGCATGTAGACCATACAGCAGGATTTCAGTTTTGTTGAGTTATTTAGAACTAAATCTTACATTCATGTTTTAATTAAGTCAGCCATGCATGCAGGCATCAGATATTAAATAAATTTCATATAGATGCCTCTGACTTAAACAAAGACAAATTTGGTACAGACTTACGATAATTCAGCCCTTGATCGGTAACTTTTCACATCTGATTCCAATTTTTGCAGTTTTACCTAAACAACAAAAACGAATATAAATGTACAATTTCACCAACAAAAAATCTCCTTCTCTCTATCAATACCGGTAGTCAGTTTCCTACTTCAGTACAGTGTAGCCTATATTTCTATCTGCATGGACTCCTTCTCCTCTATCCATACTCCTCCCCTCCTTATGGACTCCTTCTCTCTATCAATAGCCAGTTTCCTACTACTGTACAGTGTAGCCTTTATTTCTCCCCCCATGGACTCCTTCTCTCTTCCCTTAATCCTCCCCTTTCTTTAGACTCCTTCTCTCTATCAATAGTCAGTTTCCTACTACAGTACAGTGTAGCCAATATTTCTCCCCCCTCCTCCATGGACTCCTTCTCTCTATCCATACTCCTCCTCTTCCTTTGGACTCTCTCTCACTATCAATACTCAGTTGCCTTCTACAGTAAAGTGTAGCCTATATTTATCTCCACATGGACTCCTTCATTCTCTCCATACTCCTCCCCTCCCTTTGACTCTTTCTCTTGATTAGTTCTCACCTCTACCATGGCTTTTTCCTGCTGCAGTTTGTCTATCTGATCCTTGCTCTTCTGTAGAGTGGACTGGAGCACCTGTTGATGCTGACTGCATTCCTTCTCGTAGAACTGTAGCTTCGTCTCCAGCTCCTGTATCCGGGCCTGGTACTGACGGTTACTGTCATCTACCTGTATATTACAAGGGTAAAATATATATATAACACTTGTACATAGTAGCACAAGTACAAGTAACATCTACGTATACCTGTACATGTACTGTCGATTACTTTCATCTACATTTCACCTGACAGTGTATATAATTATATATTACACATGTAAAATAGGACACCTGTACATAGTATAACATCTACCTGCAGTACATGTACACCTGTCAGGCAAATTAAAACACTTGTACATGGTACAGGTAAATATATTATGCCTACCTGAACATTATATTTATACACAGGTAAAATACAACACTTGTAGTGTACATACATTATAGAACAAATTACATCTGTCAGATAAATTAAAATACTTGTACATAATACAGGTAAATATTATGTCTACCTGTATATTATACACACATAAAATACGACACTTGTGTACATTGTGCAAAAACAACTAGCATCTATTTCTATTTTTGCTATAATGTAGTTTATTTATTAATTATGTACAATCATGTATTATAAACTCATAGGTTACAGTTTCAGATTTTTTTTCTAATTGTTTCCATTTTGTTTAAGTAAACATTCCTGTTACCATAGTTACCTGTTTGTGTAGCCTCTCGTTCTCCTGGATCTTGCTGAAGAGTTCCTCACTGTAGACCCCCGGTGATGTAGGTGCTGGAGCAACTGAAGATGGCTCTGCATTTCTGTGCTGTAAACAAATAACGAGACAGTAAAGAGATATTGTAAAAAAACATAAAGCGGTAAAAACAGTCAAACGCCCATGTGCATATAAATCCAGAGATACAAATAAAACAAAACACTGTAAGCGTAAATCTCATTAGGACAAGTAAATTTGCTCCATCAGGGTTCGTGTTGGGTATTTTATAAATGGGGTCCTTTCCTAAATAAAAGGGGTTCTTCTCATCATGCATAGTTTAAATGAGAGTCCTGAAAATTAGTTGAGTCCTTTTCAGTTTCAATGCTTGAAAAAGATATATAGGGACAGCTTCAATGCAAACCCTGTCCATCTCAAGGCTCTTCGTGATCAGGGGATTACTTGTGATCGGGATGTCATAAATAAAGTAAGAATTTGATCATATGAAGAGCCCCAAAATAAATAAAAGTTCTTGTAAGATACAGTCTTATAAGCCTTTTGTTATATTTAATTTCATGTACATGTATATAGAAATAAATTTACAAAATAAAATGTTATTCTGTTCATGAAAACAAAAATTATGAAACTTAACCTAAAACAATATTAATAAGTAAAACTGGATAAGAATCAACCTTGAAATATCCTTTTCAGTACAAATTCTGTTTAAAGGCCCAATATACATAACTTTCGGCAAAAGTTGAAGCGAAAATCAAGCCTAAAATCTTTAAATTATATTATATTTATAGATTTAGTTAAGATTAATTGATATCAGCAATATCCTGGATGAATTCTTACGTGGTTACCGGTACAGCAGCAGTTGAAACTCGGTATTTGTAAACACACGTCCATCTCGAACGGTCCTCTAGCTAACTTCGGCTTGTTTTTGAAGTGGGCTCCAACTGAATTATTTTCAATTCTTTGGATTTTTTTGTCAAGAGTTTCTTGTTAGTTACCGCTCAGGTTTACTTCATTTTAGGCTTATATTTTCAGATGGTTATCAACTAGATTTTTTTTCACAATTTTTCAGAATACTGAAAAAAAATTCTGAAGTTACGTATATATTGGGCCTTTAACTGGCTACTAATTTACAAATATATCTTGTTCACAGACAGTTAATTGTAATAGAAAATTTTGGACTTTATAGTCAAAATAAAAGTACATTTGTAGGCCTGTATAACAAGCCGATTTTTTAGACTTAATAATATTAATAATTGATATGCCCGGGCTTTTTAACAAGCATGGGCTTACTGTCGAACAAAATGGTATTTTTATGAAATTTTACTTTAAGATATTATTTAAAACAAACTGAACAGCTACATTATTAAACTATTAAATAATTTGCTGAATATCATTTCACTGTCATAATATATACTAGTGTAATATTAATTATTTATGATCATGGTATATTTCTACAAATTAGTCTATGTTTGACTGTAATTGGAAACTGTTTATTTCTTATGCATTTTTGTTCTTTTAATCATTTCCACTTTCAATGTGAAGGCAATGTGAAGTAATTATAAATTATTGGCGATCAGGTCCAGATTTTTTGGTTTTCTAACAAAACACCATAATGTGGTAATAATGTTCAAATTCAAGAATTAAGAGTACACACTTGAACAGGGGGATTAATTTGAATAAATCATTTTATTTACATCATGGACTTAAAATAAATTTGTATATTGAAGATCATTATCCATAAATTCAATGAAATTTAAAATGTCACAAAAATTAGTCATTAATTAAAGCAAACTTGTAATTCAACTTTCGGCACTTCGGAACTTGTTGATGAAGATTACACATGAAATCATCGAAACTGAAAACCCAACATAAATAAGTTATAATTCACAGCAAGTTAGGAGAATTGATCAAAAAAAGATTAAATAAAGAATCTTTCAACCCCTTGGGGGTGAGACAGGGGAATCTCAGCCCAATAAGCTGTGATGCGATTGTGTTGTTGCAGTGACCTCATTGTATTGATGTCGTGACATCATGATATTGTTGTTACAACGTCATACAATTGTTGAGAACGTGCAAGAAGCATATATAGTTTGTCTCAGCCCTAGGGTGAGATTATAAGACACCCTCGGGATTTTCAAATTTGGCAAAACCCTCGGCAAAGCCTCGGGTTTTACCAAATTTGAAAACCCCTCGGGTGGAATTTCCCTATCTTACACCTCTGGTCATGAAAGAGTATTTTTCTCTCATTTCAACTACCTGAATAAGCTAAAAAACCATGAAAATACTTTTGACTGCATGGCCACCATTTTGAAAATATCAAATTTTTCCTTGAATTTTTTTGACGAAAACAAATGATACAGCGAGATCGAGCATACCCCATATTTGCAAACATAGTTTGCGCAGAAAAAATAATCTCAGCTTTCTAATGTACACGGTTAAAATATCGTGAAAGGTTTTAATTTCATCACGTCGCCATTTTTCTTTTTTTTCGGCATCAGATTTTACCGAACTCATGACATCACGACATTGTTGCGCCATTGTGACGTCACGCGTTGGCTGTATTGCATGGGTAGGGGTGTAATACAGACACAGCGATCATATGTGTATTGCCCTATCGACAGGCCAGTATAACACACTTAGACATGAGAGAAAGAAAATCTCACACCGTTAAATGGATATCACTGTCCAGGGTAAGAGAATAAAAGATATCATACCAGGTAGTTAATATTTTTAGCAAGACAAATAAAATCACAGGAATTAATTAGTTTAGGTTTTAACTCAGTAATGAAAGTCATAATCTTTACCTATGTGGTTATATAATTCAACAATTAAAGAAACAAGCTTTGAATTACCATACCAGTTTTGTCTATGAAACAAATTTTCATAGTTTGTTAGTTTCAACCCCTAACAATTCATTTCAATACTATCTATATTTTGTTTGTTTGCATTAATATCATATTTTTTTCTTTGTAACTGATGAATTGGCACTCATCACAGAAAGTGAAGCAAGCTGGCACCATATTTGATAAAATTTTACCTCATTTATTTAAGTGCCTATTTGATTTTAGTAGTTGCTTCGGTCAATATTTTTATTGCATATCATGTGGTCGTGTTGGGTAGATTCGGTATAATATAACAAATTAAATATTGCATGTCACTTGGGGCAATATTGGAGTTTTTTCACTTCCGTCCTTACATATTTTTGGGTGACTGACCAGTCCATAAACTCCCATATTGCCCTCTCTGCCATGCAATATTTGTTAAATATAAGTATGTCTAAAGTACTGTATTTTAAGCTTACCTTATTTACAGTAATTAGCGCCCCCTCACCCCTTCTGCGGAGGTATTGACATTACACACGCACTCCTGCTAATCCCGACAAAACTAAATCACTCTATACTAGCTATATGGAACGGTGTATACATATGCTTACAAGAAAAAAAACTCAAATATGGGTAATTACTGGGTATATGTGTCAAATTGTCTGAAATTGATGAAAATCAAATGTTGCACATCATGATTACCACCTATTCTGGTCACAATACATCATACTTATTGACTTATTTTATAAAAGCAAAATTTTTCATCTAGATCTTGATTTTGTTATCCTGATAAGCGCCCCCTTTGGAACCAATTTTTAGGCGCACTGGGCACTATAATTATGTCAAATACAGTGTTCTGATTATAACTCGTTATGTTACAGGTCTATAATCTGGAGGAAGTTACGGTCACTTACACAAATGAGTCAATTATCTATAGTACTGCGTGATAATATCACTGTAACTCTGTGTCAGACACAAGTATAAACACCATCACTTGTGAATCAGCTTTAAAGAGGCTGGTTTTACCAAGTGTTTGGTGGAGAATATATTATGTCATTGCGAGGAAAGTTGTAGGTAAAATGAGGAAGAAATCTTATATCATGGTCACGACAGGAAATATTTATAAAGTTATCATTTCCTCTAACAATAAACTGATGGATATATATGTCCAACCCAATCACCCCTGAAAATCCATAATGGACTATTCCAACCTTTGAATTGGGGGAGTTCAAATGTTTCTCCAGGGGTGACTGAAAATTACTTGATCGATGAGGATATATTTCATAACTAGCAAATTAAATGTCTACCGGACAAGAATTTACTTTTGACCCTGAATGTAGTTAACAACACACAAATTGAAAACATGGTTAAAAAAGATTTAAATTTATAAATAAAATTTCTCCAAGCAAAGAATCATGTCGCAGATCGAGTACCAGGCAGCCTCCATAGATTATACTATCGCAAGCTGATAAAATTCTAATAAAAGTCTACAGCCAGCAATTGCCACTTAAGATAATGCCAGGTGACAATTGAAAATACAAAAAAAAAATAATACCCTGGTAACCGTTTTAAAGTGAAACATGTCTTAACAGAACAGCATCAACACAAAAAGACTGATTCAGAATACATCGTACAAAAAAATGTAGTGCTTTCATTAACACTCCAAAATTGTGAGCAAGTTTCTAATTTGGCGAGTTAAAATTAAACCCACCTACCACAAAATGCGAGTTGCTAAAAATTTTTTAATTTTACCCCTTGTTCTGGTTTAGTAACTCATTTATCCCTAAAATTCAGTAATGAACTATTCCAATCTTTAAATTGGAAATGTTCAAATTGGTCATTGGGGATGAATGAGTGGGGACTTCCCCGAACACCAACTCTGCTTATAAAAACATGTTTATTTAGGTGGTCAGTTGTGATGATAGTGAGTTATAGTCTATAGCAGAAATGTTGTACAGGTAAATTACACAGGTAACTCAACTTCTGGTAACTAATCAGATACTCAATAACTAATGATAAATAGGTACTGCATAAAACAGCTGCACATATAGAAAAATCATCATTTTAATTATTTATTACACCTCCTTTCCGATATATGTATGTGTAAATTATCATTTATTTATTGATATGTAATTAAGTTTCAGATTTCTGTAAATCAGTGTCATATACACCAATGTATTTAATTTCAAAATACTTTATCATTTATACAAGACATATAAACAAATACTAAAAAGAAATAGTATACAACTACCTTACTGAAATATGAATTACTTACACATTTAGAGCGTGTTAGTGCTTTATATACAATGTATATATAGATGTAAGAGGTAGTATAATTAAGTATAGTTGAATTTATTTCATCCGACATACCAACTACACCATTGAAAAGACATCTAAATACATTTCGCCTAAAAGATCATATAGAAACAATATGTTTGTGGTAGTCATGCTGTGTTATAGTATGGTTATTAAAGAAAAGAGGGGAATGATGATTTCTTTGGAAAGTTTTTATTGCTTTATCAACATAAGGAATTACACAAAACACAAGTTACATACCACATTACAAAGACGATTTTCACTCAACTCAAACCTATTGTATAAAGTTGCAGTTATTTTGAACTATATCTTAGAGTAAAAGTAAATGCTACTGTTTTAGTTGGATTAAAAATAATTTTCCATTCATTGATTAGCCCAAGCAGGGATTGATGAAATATCATCATTTATTATGATCAGCAGTCGTATTAAGGTCACCATCACTATCTTCAATAACATATAGAGAAGTATCAACTGCAAACAAGTTAATATAAGAAGTTACATCATCTGTTATATCAATAAATGATAGAAATAAAAGGGTAATGCAAAGAACAGATCCTTGAGGAACTCCTGAAGATATGGATTAAGTGTTTGATTGGTATCCATCAATTAATCAAGATCTTAACCACTCAAAATAATTTTCCTTTTTATACCATTTTTGTAAAGTTTTTACAAATACGTACATGCCGAACCCTGTCATATGCCTTATTTATATCACAGAATATAAAAGTTAAACTTGTACAGATTTGTGTGACATCAGTTTAATATCTGTTATTGTGTGTTTTATATATCATTTTCATTTAATGGTTTTCAGTTAAGATACTGACATACATGTATGAATGAAAACTTTATTTTATTATCAATATGCTTTAAATTATTCGATATTAATAAGGAAATTTAATTTTCAAGTAATGTAATTTAATTATTACTTTCCATTTATTGAATCTAAAATATAATATTTAATCAATGATCATTTTCTATTACTTAAAGCTGTAATACATGAGAATATTTCCAAATTGTTAATTTCATTTAATACTGAATAAGTATCATACATTCTTAGTTGAAACAGACTATAACTTAAACTTCAAAGGATTTCCTTTATAAACACCTTTCTTTCAAGTTACCAGAGTTGGTGTTCGGGGAATGAGCCAAATGAGTTTGGGCTCCTTCATTGTACAGGTGTCAGTTTAACGGTTTACAATTAAAATAATTCTGTTCTGTAAAACACATTAAGTGAATATAATATAGTACAAAAAAAATAAAAAAATAACAGAACATGTTTGTATATCCAGCATTTTTTTGTTATTTTACATGAAAATACCAGAAGATGCTTGAACCCAGCATTTCTTGATTATTTTACATGAAAATACCAGAAGATGCTTGTACCCAGCATTTCTTGGTTATTTTACATGAAAATACCAGAAGATGCTTGAACCCAGCATTTCTTGATTATTTTACATGAAAATACCAGAAGATGCTTGAACCCAGCATTTCTTGATTATTTTACATGAAAATACCAGAAGATGCTTGTATCCAGCATTTCTTGGTTATTTTACATGAAAATACCAGAAGATGCTTGTACCCAGCATTTCTGGTTCATATAATACTACATGAAATACCAAAACATGTTTGTATCCAACATTTCTTGGTTATTTTACATGAAAAGTGATTTTCTTCCTCTGACATTACATATTGCAGATATGTGTTAAGTTTCATCTTCTGAGACTGGCTTGATATAACTAGTACTTAATAAACATCTAATAATCAAATCTCTTCTACAAACACTAGGTCACTAGCAAAAGTTAGATGCATAGTAGTGGAATTTCATCCCTTCCACAAAAAGAAGTTATATAATAATAATTTATTGCGATTATATTCATTAATAAATACATGTATATGTCATCATCCTTTAAAAGCACCACACATTACTTACCCGTGCTCGCCCAAATATCTAACAACATCAAAATCACAAATACCTAAACAACTGTTACCTATTCCTAACAAAATAAGAAATAAATTTTTTTAGCTAATTCTAACTTTATTTAAACAAACAGACATTTGAAGCCATAATCATGTTATGTCTAGCTATGACCTTTAGGGAGTAGACTGGAATATATCTTTGATATACGTATACACTGTCTGAATATTAATCAAGAACTCATGTTTCAGTAAGCAAAGTTCAGAAGTTATTTATCAAAATTAAAAAGATTGACCTTTAACCTTTTTCTGTAACCTTATCCGGCATAGCAGCATACATGTATCAGAAGTTTAACAGATTGGAGCAAATACTAAACATAATATTAAAATTCAATTCACAACACCATTATAGTTTATTTTACATTGAAGCAGTGTCCAAATACATTAAATGAGCATGCAACTAGACTCAGGAAATGTCTCCAGAGATGTGGCTAGAAGACTCTGATGCACGTACCTCTGAAGGAGCCATGCTAAGATGCTAGAAATCTAGATAAGGCATTAGGGGTAAAATTCCCTTTGAAATAAAATCCAAAATAGAGCGAGTACGTGTGAAATTAAAAATTGAGCAAGTGTGATTAACAGATATATGCAGAGTTTTTTCTCACTGGTTTGGGATGGGGGCCATCTGGACTTACTTTGGGAAGAAAATTAGTGAATTGGGAAAGATTTTTTTCTGGAGTAAACTGCAAATCTTGGGAATTTCGCTTAAATATGAAATAACTTCGATGTGGAATGGGGCCCATTAACGACCCCAAAACGCCCTGGTATGACACGTTTATGTACATGCTTACATTGCTTTGTGTGTGTGTCTTACCTTTTTCTTTTTCGATGCTTCTATAGTGTCCAGTTCTTCCTGGAGAAAAAGTACACGTTTGGACAGCTGCTGGTTTCTGAATGATAAGCTGTCCACTTCCTGTTCATATTTTCTCAGTGCCTGATCCTTCTCTTTAATTTGATCCTGAAGATAAAATTCATCAACATTGAAGAAATGGCAGATCAACATTTTAGTATACGTACATGTATGCCCTTAAAAAAGTCATCAGAATTTTGAATCTAATGTTATATTTAGTAATTTAACTAACTTATTGGAAGCAGTTATTTGTGAACATATTTCATTATATTTACATTTGCTCTGCATTGCCACTATATAACACTACCAAGGCCAGTTCCGTGTTATGAGAGTATAACACTGGACTGGTTATTATGACGTCATTACGATTGTGACGTCATAATCATAACGTTGGGTATAACTGGCTGTTTGCATTTGGCTGTTCCCTTTATTAGAAATCTACCTTAAATTTCAGAACAAATGTAGAATATAAATCTAAATTTAATAAATTTATTATTAAAACCAATTGGAAAATGTAAATATAAGCATTAAACAGCATTCTATCCCGTGTTATGGTCCAATAACACGGAACAGGATTGCAGACAAAATGAATAACGCTTGTTAGCCGTGTTATAGGACCGTTACTAGTACTGTTCATGTTGGATGAAAATTGCTTACCAAATCTTTCCATTACAGGCATTTATTATAATTATGGTATTTAATAAGACACATGTTTGTTACTGGAATACTATCACATTATTTAATTAACCATAGCTTCAAAACTATTGTCATATATATGTCATCTAAAATATTTTGGTATGTAATCCATAATGTCTTTCTCTGTGAAAGTTTCTGAGGTTTATTATATGTTTACATCCAATTAAGTTAACTATCCAGGGTTTTCCCTGGGACCCTCAAATTTAATCAATTTAGGAGTCCTGGGACTCCCATCACAAACAATATATAGTAAACCTTTATCAATTTTGGGAGTCCTTTGACATTTTAGGAGTCAAAATGCAGGTTTTTGTGCGTCAGGGAAAACCCTGCCTATCTGCAAGCAATACCAGTTGTAGTCAGACCATCCATACCTTATAATCATTGCTTGTGCCTTGTTCATCCAGATAAGCCTTCTTAAGGACAGGTATTTGAGCTTTTAACTGAAAAAAAAAAATGAATGAACACATAATTTCAGGTACATCATCAATTAATTATACCTTATTTTGCACCAAAGAACAGTTATTTGCTTAATGCTTTTCAATTAAAATGACTTTATCATATTTTTTTCTCATAAAAAGGTTAAAATTGCATTAAGAAAGCATATAAATGATGTGAAATGTTCTTATGTTATCATATTTGCGACCTTATAAGCACATTGTGTGCTCACAAAAACACAAAAAGAGGGGTTTTGATTCATGGAATGTTACAGAGTCTTTGAATATAAATAAGACTGAGCATGGTATAGGCAGATCAGTGAGGAAGTTTTTATAGCTTTTGATTATATTATAATTAGCACACCCATATTCTTTCCCTGAAAAATTGTGGTATTCGTTTATCAAGGCCCAGCAGGTGAGTTTTATTATTAGGTTGAATATGGTAACTAATTATATATATATTAACACATACAATTTACATAATATACATCACGGACTTATATAGCAAATTCCGTAATATACATGTACCAGGTAAACGGACCCATACCCAATGAAAAAAGGTGTGATTTTCCCCAAATTTTCTTTCAAAAATTTCCAATTCAGACACTTGAAAACAAATTGGTGGTTTAACATGCTTGAGGAGCTTCTTGTGACATTAAGTTTAATAAGAAACAAGAAAGATGGGCTGTATATATATGTCTTACTGACAGTGCTTTAAATAATAATTTAGAAAAGAAATAATGTATTAAGTTGTTATAATAGTGTTGTAAAAATTTCCCAAATAGCTATTATACTGTATGTCGATCAATTTTTCCCAATTTCATCTCAGGGTCTGATTCCCAAAACCCGCTGATAAAGTTCTGTATACATGTACTCAAATTAATAAGTGACTATATAAGATGAATTATGACTTTGAGTATACATCTGTGATTTTGAGAATATTTTATTTATATTTGTGATTATATATATATTATTGCCAGTGAAAACAGCTGACAGCCATTTCTCTATACATGGGATAAAGTATGATCTATAATCACAAAGAACAAATTTTAAGTAAAAACAAAGAACAAATTTTAAGTAGATCACCACATGCACAAAATTTGCCACATTTATGAAGTTTATTGTATACAAATACAATGTTAACAGTGCTACTAATATAGAGTACAAATGTAGATTATATAAATATATACTGTAGCATGTACTGATGTTCTGTGTGCCAAAAAAACAATTGCCTAACTTCCATTATCTGTTTGAGTGAAGCAAACTCATTAACCCTCTCTCATTACGAGGGAGACTCACTCATTTTGACCATAGTTTACCAATCTCCTTCGAAATCTCCATCATTTAAGTCCAATCTCACACAAACTCAAAATCTACATGGTCAAATGATCTCCTACAATGTATAGTTACTGAAGGGTATGTGTAATGACCATAACAGGTGTGTCTAGATCAAATTAATACTTTTTGAAGTTGTTTTGATACATAAAAAGATGAAAACAAAATGCGTAATGCAGTTTTGACATATTTCACGCACTCGTACAAACAATATCATTTGCAACATGCAATTATTGTAGCTAATAGAGACCCCATTGGAAATAAGCTTTTAATGCTTTATGGGCTATCACAGGTGAAAGGATGAAAGAAGTCAAAATCTGTGATTTTACCATCTGATTAAATTCAAATTCAATTGTCCATCCAAATATTGCCTCATTTTATGTATTTAATTGTTGCCTTTTACCTGAATAAATATTATTATTATTATAACACTGGTTTAGGTTTTGGGTACCCTTTTGCAAAGCACACACACAGAGTACATGTACCTGAAAAAGAGTTGGTCGTTGTGACCACTGTAGAACAGGAGGGTAAAAATAACGACCTGATTGGGATTTGAACACTTCACCTCAGGTGATCGACCCCAGATTATCTATATAGGCCTACATAAACATGTACATATATGTATGGTAATATACTGATATACATATAGCATGCCCTACAGTCATTGTACAGTCACCCCATGATTAGGCAAAGATAATTCTATAACAAGTATGCACATTCTGTTTGTGTGTGCGCTTGTCAGTAAACGATAGCATAGAGCGAGAAAACTTCACTTTCCGTTTTTATCTCATAATGATATCGGATGGTGGGCGTTTTTTAGCAAGGTAATTCACGTGTTCTTCCACCAACAAAACAAATCATATGCAGCTAAATGTAGCGTGTTCGTATCAAATATGTATATATTTTTGATTTCAAGCTCTCGCTTGTCGGTTATAATAAACAATATCCACAAACCTTCGCATATTCTGATGCTAATTTCTGATATTTAGCGGCATCTGCCATTCTGCATCATCCGGAAGTGAGAAACATGTATCGGAGGTCCTCTATACTGGCTATTCATAGAGATGATAATTCCCGATGAGAGCAGAACTGAACAAAGGTTTATATGCGGAACGCAGATTGAGAGAAGATTCACGGACCCGCGTAGTATTGTTGGGTTCGAAACCTATTTGAAGGGTTTTGGCAAATTAAATGTAATATGGTGTACATATGATTTCAAAATTTCTGCAAAATTATATCAAATCTTTCAAAATTACATCAAATCTTACAAAAGGTCAAGTTTAAGATATCAAATTACGCTTTTCATCGCGTATCTTCCAATTTTTTTTCTTTTGTATGATCTTTTAAAGTTTTAATACTTAATTGTAAAATGATATTCGTATTCTACTGTTTCTCAATCTGTGTAAACATATTGTACATTGTATATGTATACAATGTACATGTACTAACATATATACAGTAACGTGCCATAAGTCTTTCAATTTTTTTTATTTTGCTATATATTCTTTGTATTTCCAACTTTTTTCAATGAATTTTCCTGACTTCGTTTCGGGATCATTTTTAATGAAATTTTGTGTACTTATAGAGAATTGTTTCCTGTTTCATCTCATAATATTTTCAATGTTTTCCGTTGTGTATAATTAGAGAAATCATAATTTATTTACAACATCCAATTTTCGGGACGCCATTTTGACGTCATTTTGGTAACGTTATATAGAGAAATGGCGTCACACAGAAATTAGCAGTGTAGACAATTCTGTATATCTCCATAAATTCACAACGGAAAATTAAATAAATATTACGAGAGGAAACCTTGTATATTTCTGTACCAAATGACAAAAATTTGTCAAAATCCATCCATAAACGGAGTCAGGAAAATTCATTGAAAAAAGTTGGAAATACAAAGAATATATAGCAAAATAAAAAAAATTGAAAGACTTATGGCACGTAACTGTATATGATCGTGGAAGTAATTTAGCGACAGCACGGACAAATAAATTGTCAAATTTTAAAGGCTATCTATATAGCTAGCCGCCCCTTTATCAAGACACATAAAATACACGTTACAACACATAAACAGAATATTCATAAAACATGAACAATTTAAGATTCAAATGCTAACTGTTGCATATAATCCATTCGACTTTAATCACATGAGCAATCAAACGTTACAAGGACAACTTAATTAAGTTAAATTCACAGGCGAAAGAGTTGTATTACAAGCATTGAGCCAAACAATATATCAATCCCTTTAAACTATTCTGAAGTTAAAAATATTTGCTTTTATTGTATTTTTTCTGCAAACATTTTTATCTTATGCACAAATTATCGTAAATAAATAAATAAAAAAAAACAGCACGGTTTATTTTAGGTTATCAATTTCTAAACCGGACCGGACGGATAAGATCTTATTCGCAATGACTCTTATCATAAGAACACATACATGTACTCTCAAGTAATCTCAAACAATAATTAATGCATGCCTTATGGGAAATTGAAAAGGTACAGCAACTTTAGATTGATACATTTTGAACTTCTTTTGAATTTTTTGTTAATCCCTTTTGATTTCACCAAGGAGTTATTTATTGTTGGGTTGCATGATAAAAGAAATACTGATGATGACTTAATTATTCTTATTATAAAACAGTAGTATCTATGTGATTCTAGATGCCAGGAAAAGTGTTTATCACTAGCAGCTCACTCAAGAACTTGATTTAAGAATCTTACAACACTCAAAAATACATAGAGGAAATTTTTATTCCAAACTTGATTGGAAAAAAATGGTAAAGATTAATACATTCAGTACTGTAGATACAGCATGAATTAAACAACGGATGAAACGTAATTATACGTGTTAGGCATTGCAAAGAAAGTTTCATTTTATTTGTAACTGATGGGTGGATTCTTTTTAAAGGCCCAATATACGTAACTTTCGGCAAAACTTGAAGCGAAAATCAAGCCTAATTAATAATTGTATTTATAGACAAAGTTAAGATTAACTGATATCAGCAATATTCAAGATGAATTATTTCGCGGTTTCCGGTACAGCAGCAGTTGAAACACGCAATTTGTAAACAAGCGTCCATTTCGAACCGTCTTCTACCTTCGGTTTGTTGTTGAAGTGGGCCCCACATGAATTATTTTCAATTCTTTGGATTTTTTGTCATGAGTTTCTTGTTAGTTACCGCTCAGGTTTACTTCGTTTTGGGCTTAATTTTGCTTAGTTATCAACTAGTATTTTTTTAAGAATTTTTCAGAATCACGGAAATTTCCCTGGGGTTACGTATATTGGGCCTTTAAATCTTTACTTGAATCAATATGTTTTTGTCTTTAACATACATTAACCCATGTAATTGACGATTGGTGGCCCTAAGACATGCTTGCTTTTTGTTCCATTTTAATCATTTAGGCCCAATATGTGAACAAATTTATCGGGAAAATTCCATTTAGACTAACAGTCCGTGCTAACGGCCAGTTTCTATCGACCGTTCACTTGAAACACAGGTATATTATATATAGTAGTGCATGCACCTGATATCCAGACTTTGATTATTGAAACTTTGTAAATATTAAAGTAGTTGTGCATTGGAGTTACCCATAAACTGTAATTGATAGATTAATTTTGAAAGCCATTTGTACAATGTGGTTTGTGCAAGATAATTATGCCGCTTATGTGGAAAAAATATATTAAACAATACATTTGAAACAAATTAAGCAATAGGTTGATTTTATTGAAACTTGATAGAACAATATAAAATGTATTTGTGCATAAGAGTTATGCCCCTTTACGCATAAACTATTTCTTTTTTTTTCCTGTATTGTCTGTAAGAGCCACGCCGCTTATATAAGAAACTTTATGGGAAAAAGATATGTAACAATTTAAGCGACAATAAGTTTTTATTTGAAACTTTACTGAAATAAACAGTATATAGGTTGTTGTGCGGTTGAAATGTTCTTGCAGATTTCAGCCCATTTTAAAGGCCCAATATACGTAACTTCTGGAAATTTTTCAAGGTTTTCAAAGTTCTGAATAATTATGAAAAAATCCAGTTAATAACCATGCAAAAATTAGGCTAAAACGACGTAAACATGAGCGTTAACTAACAAGAAACTCTTGACAGAAAAATCCAAAGAATTGAAAATAATTCAGGTGTGGCCCACTTTAACAACAAGCCTAAGTTAGAAGACACTTCAAAATGGACGCGTGTTTACAAATACCGAGTTTCCACTGCTGCTGTACCGGTAACTGCGTAAAAATTCATCTTGAATATTGCTGATATCAGTTTATCTTTAACTAAATCTATAGATATAATAAATTCTTAGGCTTGATTTTCGCTTCAAGTTTATCCGAAAGATACGTATATTGGGCCTTTAAAGGAAATATGACACACAAGACAAGTACATGACAGACAGACAGTGTGCATGATAGTAAAGGATATGACCAGGTACTAGTAATTCTTTTTTGTTTCTCTCTCTAGTTTTGTACAAATCCTCATCAATTAATTTCATTTTAATAATTTATTTAATTACAAACCAGGCTGTGGTCACTCCGCTGATACCCATCCTAACCTATTTATGTACCCTTTTTTTCTCTTTACTTTACTTTTATTTCTTTCTTTTCCTTCCTTTTTTCACTTAAAAAATTACTCTTTATTTCAACTGAAATAGACCTTGACTTTTGACCCGGTGACCTTGAGTTATGGTAAGAACATTTGACCTTGACCTATCAACTTGACCTTTGACACCGTGTCCTTGAGGTTTGGTCAGCGGACATGTTTTTTTCTATTCTGACCAAATTTTCTTCCTGATGATGTCATAACAAAATGTAAAGCAGTTAATAAATGTAAAATTTGACCTTGACTTATGAATTTGACCTTTGACACCGTGACCTTGAGGTTTGGTCAGTGGGCATTTGTTTTAGTCTGACCAACTTTCCTTCATATTGTCATAACAAAATGTTAAGCATTTATCAAATGTAAAATATGACCTTTATCTATGACCTTGACATTTGACCCTGTGACCTTGAGGTTTTATCAGTGGACATCTGTTTATTCTGATCAACTTTCCTTCATATAGTCATAACAAAATATCAATCAGTAATGGACAGAGGGACAGACAAGTTAATTCATATATGCCCTAATTATCATGAGGTTTGGTCAATTATTGTTACATATTACATGTATAGAATTAGACAGTAAGGAACCGATGACATCACCTTGGCGTACACCTTCAAATATTTGAAAAAGTCATACATTTTCCTACCTTTGGGTGAAGGTCACACTGGTCTATTAACAGTGCACTGCACATCGTCTATGGGGGATGCAGGTATGTTATGCTATGGCCCGGACAAGAATTATTAGAAGAACCAGAACCGGTACTTATACACAATATTTCTTCCTTCATACGAAGGGTGGACATAATACCAACAACATATGTGCAATGACCAGTCTTGCAACACTTTGAAGATTGCAATTAATATATATTTACTATCTTTTGTGTGTGAAAGCAGCATTTTTCACAAAGACACGTTGAACAAATGCAGGTACATGATGTGAGTGTATATAAAATGTAGACGTTTTATGTTAGACTAATATATACCCGATAATTGATATATTGGATGTCTTTATTACTTTAAAGTCTTTCAACTCGTTGGTTTAAAGAAGGTAAAAATAATGTTAGTATGTACTTTTCGTCCTACTTTTTCATAATAAATTATGTCTAGAGCGAATTAGGGTATTACATACATGGAAGTGTATATTAGTGGGTTGTCAAGTGAGATTTTATTGATCTCTCTCGACATATATTTCAGTTTTACACAACAAGTTTACACATATCGGATGACTCGGCAGGTACGTATACCTCGGCTTCCTGTTGCAGTGGAATAGGGATACTACAGGTACGGTGTATCTATATATATATTACAGGTAAAACCAACTCACCAGCGACTAACTTCAACAGGACATCACAGGTACGTAAACGTCCCTCTTTCAAAACTTGGCCATACATATGTATTTATATGGAACTTTTACATCAATTTGTTAGGAATAAACATATATGACGTTTATATGACGCCGTAGCTACAATACATTAAGTGACAATACAATGTGATTATCGGGTGTGGCATCGTTATATGCAATTTCTACAGTTATCGTTTGTCTATACAATTAATTTTAATTGCTTGAGCAGTGTTATGTTATATGTAAACAATATATTCCTTAGATGATAGCATATTTTACGGTATATTTGATTAACCACTCCTGATTTTCCCTTGATATTTGGAAGTATACTTACTAGCAATTAACTTCCGGGTTTACATAGGAGTAATATTAATACCCGGCCGACGCAATATAAACAAATCGTCTCGTTGTGCAGAGCTACGTTATCGCAACTAGGATTTACATAGAGAAAGCAACAACGTAGAAATATTATTTATTTGAAAACTTATCAATGCACTCGCGCCACTCCACGACCACCACCATCACGATTAACACACGCATTTTTTACCTATGTATCTGTAATATGTTGTGATTTATGTAAGAAATGTTCCTGTCTTCATGAAGAGGTAGATCGCCCTGGAAATTTGACAAATGTGATTGTCTGTATATGGCCGTTTTAATTTCTTAGGTCAGATTGCATTTACATATATAACCTTAAAGGCCCAATATACGTAACTTTCGGTAAAACTTGAAGCGAAAATCAAGTCTAATAAACTTAGTATATTTATAGATTTAGTTAAGATTAACTGATATAAGCAATATTCAAGATGAATTCTTTCGCGGTTACCGGTACAGCAGCAGTTGAAACACGCTATATGTAAACACGCGTCCATTTCGAACCGTCTTCTACCTTCGGTTTGTTGTTGAAGTGGGCCCCACCTGAATTATTTTCAATTATTTGGATTTTTTGTCAAGAGTTTCTTGTAAGTTACCGCTCAGGTTTACTTCGTTTTAGGCTTATTTATGCATGGTTATCAACTGGATTTTTTTTCAGAATTTTTCAGAATGACGAAAAATTCCCTGAAGTTACGTATATTGGGCCTTTAAAGCTTCTTTGTGTTCTTTTACGTTAGGTTAGCTAGAGGACCACTGAACTATATATAACTTTTAATAAGTTTCATTATGTATTGTATATATAAAACGAAAGTAGAAATATTCGGTTAAAAGCTTGGGTCTAACGAACCTAAACAAAATAATTGGGACTCGTTTTAAATTAACGAAGATGAGGATGAAACAAATTCAGGTACCTAGTATTTATCCTGGCTGTTGTTAACCCGAATTTCCTCAGGTCTTGTCACAAGACTTGGACATTTTGACTGTGTCAAAATGTCCAAGTCTGATGTCAGGACCAGAAAAATCTCAGGCCATTTTTTGTTTCCAATGCGGCCTCCCTATATCAATTGATGTCTTTCCGACGTCACTAAGTAATAGTTATTACATTACAGATATGATTTCACTGCATACCACTTTTTAATCAGTTGGTTTTTACCCTGGCGTTTTTTGCGGTAGGTACCTGCCTTTCGTCGGTAAATAAAATGGGAAAATATGACTTTTCCGGAATCTGTTAGGTGATAACAACTTGCAATGGCTAAAATGTGTTAAGTGCTTAAACGTATTGAAAAACAAGTTATTGGTAATAATGAAGAGTAGCTTTTCCTAATTGGAATGAAGAAGTAGTTGCCATATATGTAATGCTCATATGATGCAATGCTACTCCTATTAGGTACTATATGTATGCTATTCTATTTGTTCAATATACCTGGACTAAATGATGAATATTCGGTATTTTTTTCCTTTAAATTTCTAAAAAGTGTTTTGTTAGATGTTTACACCAACCGAAACTTATACAGATGTCCGCCTCCATGAAAGAGTCAACACAAAAGATTTATTGGAGAAATGAACAAATACTCCAATACTTCCGTGTGAATAACTAGAACTAGGGGAAGGGGGTGTACCGTCAGTGGTTACGTAAATATTCGCATGATAGATACTACAAAAATGTAAATAGTAATGTCCCTAATGTATTTTTCAAATTTACACCGCTCAATATATCACTTAAGATCGATTTTGATTTTTTTACTCACCATTGTGTGGTGGTAACTTGGTGTGAGTTGCATGTTATAAGACTTTCTAATGACAAGGGGTGTCGTAAAGGGAAATTCCTCCTCCGAGGGGTTTAACCCTAAGAAAGAAAAAAAAAGCATAACAAAAGAGATCTACTTAATTCATAGATGTTACCCTTTCATACTAAAAAATGGTTTTGCAATTCATTACATATAGATAATACTATTATTATATACATTTTAATTAAAATAGATATATACCAGGGCCGAGTTGTTCAAAAGATGATTAGCTTAATCAATAACTAGGGCAATTTTTAATTATCATGTAACTTTAAAACGAAACCATAGATTTAATTACAACTTTGCAGATATCAAATACCTAATATTAATAATTTACATACAAAATTTTTAAGATTGCAACTTGTTATTGACAGAGTTATTCAAGTTTGAAAAATGTCGTTAAATAGTCATTAAGCTATTCACTCTTTGAACAACTGGGCCCAGTAGTTCTATCATGATATACATTCATTTATTATTCTATACCTCAAAACACCATCTATCATGATATAGATTAAACTTAGCTCATGTTATCAGGTCAGGTCGCATCACTTGGTTTAAGTCAAGCATATTGATGTGTAGATTTGGTGCGAAGTTTGGAGACAACTGAAGCAATCTGATTAAAATACAGATCCTTGTTCTCACTCTGTTTTACAAGGATCTGACAACATCCCATAAGAGGTCATGTTCAGATGACCTTTGTCGCCGCTTTACTTAACACTGAAATAATTTTCCAATGAGATGTCATCTTGCAGCAAGTCATTTCGTCACATAATTCCACATGAACTTTTTTTAGGCCGAAACGACTAAACGGGCAAATGTGAATTTGCTAGCTTGGTCGCCTCAAAATTTCACCTTCAATATTCTGACAGTAGTAATTTGATTGGCTAATGCAAAAGGTTATCGGGACGTGACCCCCTATGGGATTTGCTCAGATCTTAACGCAGCAGAGAGAAGTTTACGAAACGGCGCGGGAATCAAGATACGATTTTAATCAGCTTGTCTCTGTTACCAAATTCCATTGTGTCTAATGTCTGAACAATATATATTATGAAATGAAATTTTGCAGGAAGGATGACTAACCATATGAATTGTATGAGTCAAAATATACAAACTCTTTAGAACAGGTAAGAAATGAAATATCTTGTTTTTTTTAAGTAAATTTTATGTGTGACCGATCAATCCTGGCAAATTCTTACGTGGTTTATCTCTGATCAAAGGAAATATTTACGCGTTTGTTTGGCTAGTGTAGATATATGTTTTTGTCAATACACGTTTATCGAAAAATAGATCTTAGGCACATGTTACATATGTAACACACCCTATCAAAGCTGTCTGCAAATTCTAGTCGTAAAGGGGATCCCAAATATCGTACATAGGGGCATGTACATTACATGTTCATAGTTGTAGACGCAGACATGGACAGTCGATATGGACATAGAGAGTAGATATGGATATAGACAGTAAATATGGATATAGACAGTAGATATGGATATAGACAGTAGATATGGATATAGACAGTAGATATGGATATAGACAGTAGATATGGATATAGACAGTAGATATGGATATAGACAGTAGATATGGATATAGACAGTAGATATGGACATAGACAGTAGATATGGATATATACAGTAGATATGGATATAGACAGTAGATATGGATATAGACAGTAGATATGGATATAGACAGTAGATATGGACATAGACAGTAGATATGGATATAGACAGTAGATATGGATATATACAGTAGATATGGACATGGACAGTAGATATGGATATAGACAGTAGATATGGATATAGACAGTAGATATGGACACAGACAGTAGATATGGACATAGACAGTAGATATGGACATAGACAGTAGATATGGACACAGACAGTAGATATGGACATAGACAGTAGATATGGATATAGACAGTAGATATGGACACAGACAGTAGATATGGACATAGACAGTAGATATAGACATAGACAGTAGATATGGACATAGACAGTAGATATGGACATAGACAGTAGATACGGACATAGACAGTAGATATGGACATAGACAGTAGATATAGACATAGACAGTAGATATGGACATAGACAGTAGATATGGACATAGACAGTAGATATGGATATAGACAGTAGATATGGACATAGACAGTAGATATGGACATAGACAGTAGATATGGATATAGACAGTAGATATGGACATAGACAGTAGATATGGATATAGACAGTAGATATGGATATAGACAGTCGGTATGGATATAGACAGTCGGTATGGATATAGACAGTCGATATGGACATAGACAGTCGATATGGATATAGACAGTCGATATGGAGAGTAGATCGGGATGTGGACATGTACAGATATAGTCTTTGAACGTCAAAAGGTCGAGTTCAAATTTCTTTATAAATAATTTACCCCTAGTTTAATCGATTTTAAGTTCAGATCATGGTTTTGTGGACGCTTTGCTTTTGTTTTGTTTTTGTTTTAAAAGACATTTTAATTACAACGACAGATGTGTTAATTCATGTGGTAGTATCGTTAACAATTACAAGGTGACTAGTATCATACATGGGGTGGTCGGGTGGTGCAGTGAATAACGCACTTGCCTTTCACCAAGGCGGCCGGGTTTCGATTCCCCGACCGGACGTTAACAGGTATGGGATCACCTGTCCGACCACGTGGGTTTTCTCCGGGTACTCCGGTTTCCTCCCACAGTAAGACCCCTCGCGCGCTGACATCCGGGCCAACAAGAGTGATTAATATAAGTTGGATAACTCTTTTCATAATTGTTGTAAAATAAATAAAGTATATATTTTTAAAACATACATGTACTTGAAAGAAGGGCTGTCAAGGTTACCAGAAGTATAAAGGTCAAATATGTATTAAACGTTCTTGTAAAGACCTTATCAGATTGAAAGAAAGGTCCATTGTGAAGATAATATTCATAGAGTAAAATGTTGTTGGCATTATTTCCCCCGCGCACTTGAAACTTATCAAAGTATTACAGTGTACCGCATTGAATATAGATATCTATCTTGGTCATATTTTTTTCAGTTCAATAACTAACTAATATTTATTTCATTTATCCTGTGTTGTTGTTGATTGACAATGGTACTATTTTTATTTATAATACATAATGAACAACGAGAAACACAAATTATAGAAAAAGAAATAAGTTCTTATGTGCGTCCTCAATTAGAGAAGTAAAATCTATTTGGATAGACTTATTTTTCTTTGGTCTTGATGATTTTGAATTAACATTCAAACAGTACTTTGATGCTAATTGAAGCGTCTCTATGACATGGACTGAGTTATTACAGACTAAAATAAAATAAAAAATTCTATACTTGAAAAATTACAACAAGAAAAGATGGTGTTCTGGAAGGTTATTGACATTGTTTTAATAATTATTTTAAGCTTGATAAAACCTTTTACATTTATCAGTGCACATAGACTGGTGGTAGACATGGCAAGCAACGTCAGGTATAGCAGCCCGGACGATGACGAGGAACAGCATTACGTCAGTATCAAAAGCGTGATTGATACAGCTATATATGATACCCCCGCGTAAGTATGTAAAAGAAAGTGATGTCATACTGTTTTCAATGCTTGGGCTAGTAGTTGAACTCGGAGTCTCTGGTTTATTGGTGTTACGCTTGCCGAATAACCCAGTCCGAAGGGTTCTGACTCTCTGACCCGCTAAATATTTTGACGACAGGCGGGTGCGAGAGTCAGAATTCCTCATTAGTTAGAAAGTGGAAAGTTTACCGACCCGTGCACAGGTCACTGTTTAAGCAGTGTTTTATAATATGAAACATTTTCGATCATATGTAAAATAGGTAGCAATGGAAAGAACAGATATTTTTTCTACTAACCTACACATTTAATCAAGTCACAGGAGGTCGTAAACTAACTGTTGCCACCCATTTCTAAAAAATAACCAGTTTCCTCGCTTCTGTTTGAAAATGGCCGCGCGTCGTGAGATCCCGCGACAATTTCTTTCTGACCTACCTTTTCTGATCACGTGACGTTAGGCGGCGGCCATTTTCAAACAGATGTCGGGAAACTGGTTATTTTTTAGAAATGGATTGCGACAGTTAGTTTGCAACCTCCTGTGACTTGAGTAAAGGCGTAGATTAGTTGGAAAGTATCGGTTCTTTCCATTGATACCTAATTTGCATGTGATCGAAAACGTTGCATATTATAAAACTCAGCTAAAACGGCCACCCGTGGACGGGTCGGTAAAATTTCTTCTTTTTAACTAATGAGGAATTCTGACTCTCGCACCCGCCTGTTCATTCTCTCCAAATGTCAATAAAGCTTTATGGGTCAATACTTTGAAGATGCACGTACAGTTCATTTAATAAATACTGTGAAAGTGCTTAGTTTTAAAGCCATCCCATATGTATGATAAACCACAAGTGGTAAAAGATAGTAAGAGTGATATGTGAGGGACGAGTTACTGACACGCTTTAATGAATAAAGTATATGAAAGCTTTAAATGGTACTTTTGCTTAGGGATAACAACATCGTTGAGGGAGGTCTAGATGTATTTTCTGGTTTCTGTGTCTACTAAGTTTCTTTTGTTGTCTTTTCGAACCGAATTTTTATATAAAAAAGAAAGAAAGAAATAAACGTGCAACTTATATAAATCAGACGCTTTTGTCAGGGAAGCGGACATATAGTTATAATGTTAGAAGAAACCAGAAAAACTCGGGTAAAGCACACACGACTAGGCAAGTTACCATGGACATAATTAATTGGCCTTGTTGTGTTGACATTATGGTATACTTCATTTTCATGTGTGGAAATAAATGGAGAATACCGAAGCGTCAACAAAACCATAATCCGATTTCAAAATCGATTAAACTAGCGTCAATATATGATAAAAGGACAGATTTACAACGACACCCTTGTACATGTACAAGAGAGTAAGACCGGTTGACTGGACGAGTAAGCGTCTTCTGGTCACATCATTGGTCTTGGGTCACATCCAAGTAAGCATCAAGTCCTCAAAGTGAGAACTGAGTCATCATTCTCAATTACAACAAGTAAACACAATAATGCGCATACTCAAAAATGTCATATCACACAAAGAAACAAAATATTTCTAAATGAGATAGCGATCATAAAACTTGCTTATAGTTCTGATCAATTTGCATCTCTCGAATCTCGATTTTGTCAGTAGTCGACATCGATCACGAAAATCTCGATATCTAGAGCAAGCCATAGAATGACGAATCAACTGCGACTTGAAAACACCACAGGTTGGAGAAGCAAGGGTGTTATTGTCAAGAAATGGAAAGGTAATTTTTGTCTTTTTATGTTAAAACTGCGACTTTACTTTGTTTTCGTTTGCCTTTTTAGTCCCGTGCGTCCCAAGATGTTGGTTGTGGCTGCTATTGATTTTGGAACGACATTCTCTGGAGTTGCATACTCATTTGTAGGCGAATATGAACGCAACCCCCTTCAGATTAAATCAATAGTATGGCAGAGCACCAAAGGAACGGGAGTGATGTCGCACAAGACCCCAACCTGTCTCCTCCTCAATTCTAATCAAACGTTTGAGGCTTTCGGCTACGAGGCAGAAGACGAGTACGCAGAACTGGCTGGGGAAAACGCTCATCATGGCTACCGCTACTTCAAGAACTTCAAGATGATACTTCATTCAGATGAAGTAAGGGTGTGGTTGATGAAGCGGATTGATTATCAGACAACTTTGACAACATTATCAAGAATATATGTGTTTATTTATATTTATTTATGTATTTTCTGATAGTTTAGACCGCCTTAATGAAATCTGAACTGTGCAAAACAAGCTAAACATTTATGCCAAGACAATCATACCAATAATTCCCAGAGGTCTTTAATTAGGGCCCCGCATCGAGAGATGCGGGTGCCCTATAGTAATCAGGTTGTCCGTCCGTCCGTCCGTCTGTCCGTTTTTTGTCTTCTGCACAAAAATGTTTGCAGGAGATGAAGGATTTGTATCAAATTGGAACTGATGATTCCTCATGCATCCTAGATCACATGTGTAGTATTTCATGCAAATTGGATTCAAAATGGCTGTTAGGCGGCCATATTTGATTTTAACATTAACATGAAAATACTGAATCTTTGCTGTTTTTAACTGTTCACTAATCGATTATGCAAAGTAGTGAACAAATAAACCAAGAGTTAACTGACAATGATCAAACTCATAGTTCAAGGTCACAAATTCAAAGGTCAACGGTCAAGGTTATCCTGGATAGGCTACAAAATGCCAGGTAATCGACCCTTTTGGATTTTAGCTGTCAAAACAATTTTGACATTTTCCTATCAATGAATGATCTTGTTTATAATTTTTTTCTAACACTTACAAATTTAACATCACTGTACTATAACTCTAAAATACCAATATTCATTGGAGCATCAGACATATTCCGGGGCCCTTTCTGATGTATCAGTGTTCTAGTTTAATGAGGCTCCAGAATTTGAGGCTTCTTTTCCTTAACTTTATGTCTTAGTTGCACTTACTTGGATGTGACCAAAATTTACATGGCGGGTACGAAGGTATCCATGTAAATCTTTCCATTGTTCTTATTTTGTCTCTAGTTTAATCGATTTTGAGTTTGGAATATGGTTTTGTTGATGCTTTTGTTTTTGTTTTTTTTTGCACAATGAATTAAATTCACTTGAAGTTATGACAATTTCAAAACGTTATGTCCACTTTTATTAATAAATTACGTGACGTTTTCTTTCTTTTCCACAGTATTGACGTTCTGGTAAATTTTAAATATCTATGGTGCTATAATTGAATAAATGTTACCAAGATTTCGTTTTGTCGATGGTATTTTCCATGGGTGTCGTGAATAAAGACTAGCGCGCCTTCGTTTGTGACACCATTCTCCTCTTACACCACAATGGAACCTTCCACTTGTTGGGAGAAACCTAGTTTGGCTTCATATGTGGAGATTAAAAGTGTTGCAGTTCTTTTACAGTCCTCTTTATTGCGTTAGAACTTCTTCTTCCTTACCAAGTTTGGGTTAGAATATTTACAGTCTACACTGACATTCACTCGATAAACATTGCACTGCAAACTAGAGTTATTTTCCGATAACTATACTTGAGAACGTGCAAAAATTCTATGACGTCGACAACAATACATGTGGGCCGAGCTATGCATATTATCCCGTTCGAATCACAATTGTATGACGTCATTAACCATTGACATGGGCGGAGCTAGCTACGGCTTGTGCAAACTTCATGCTGTTACATTTATTGAACCGTTTTCACGTTTGTAAGTTTTGAAATGAAATATATGTCCGCAGATGGGGCTAAATTGAACAGAAAAGTTATGACCCATTTACAGAAAAATACTGTAAATATAAGGATTAACCTTTGATTTTGTTTAGTTTATGAGATCATAATTCCAATGGAGCAGTCGGTAAATTTAACGTAAACGCTTCGCGTTTACGCAATTTACCTCGTGCTCCATTGGATTTATGATCTCATAAACTAAACAAAATCAAAGGTTAATCCTTAATTAAATTGCACTTCCCTTTTAAGTATTTTTCTTTGTTATTTTTTCCGTATTAACTTTTGTCCTTTGTTCCACCTTTACTAATCAGATTAAATTTCACTTCACCTTAGAGCATTTTCCTTTATCAACTTTGCGTTAAAGTTGTTCGTATCAACTTTGCGTTAACGAATTTTTGTCTTTTGTGCTATTTTGCGTGAGGGTAAATTTCATATCGCCTTTGATTATTTTTTTATTTTCGTATCAAGTGTGTTTAAGAACAAACTTAAGAACTTATTTCTTTTCTTATACACTGTGCATTTACAATGTTTCTGTGTTGACTATTGACATCTAAATATCATTGCATGTGTTGAAAACATTTTAATACAAATATATAATACATTACTTTTATAAAATACATTCTTATATTGGGATCACGAACCCTGATCATTAAATACTTACAACATGTTTTCACAATTCTATTTAGGGGTTAAAGAGGGACGCAGAGATCAAAGATGAACAAGGCAATGCTCTCCCTGCAATGCTGGTGTTTGCGGAATGCATTAGTTTTCTCCGGGACGAAACGATGAAGTCATTAAAAATGAAAGGGGATCTTGTTCGCGTAAACGAGGTCAGATGGGTGATAACTATGCCTGCTATTTGGGGAGATTCCGCCAAGCAATTCATGAGGGAGGCTGCTGAACAGGTAATTACTGTATAACATTTATCAGTCACCATTTCATACCTGAATATCAGCTACTTTAGAGACATATGTTGGTAACCAGAATACTATCTACTGTAGGCTGGTATTGAAAGACAGATGTTGGTAACCAGAATATTATCTACTTTAGGCTGGTATTGAGAGACAGATGTTGGTAACCAGAATATTATCTACTTTAGAGACAGATGTTGGTAACCAGAATATTATCTACTTTAGAGACAGATGCTGGTAACCAGAATATTATCTACTTTAGGCTGGTATTGAGAGACAGATGTTGGTAACCAGAATATTATCTACTTTAGAGACAGATGTTGGTAACCAGAATATTATCTACTTTAGAGACAGATGCTGGTAACCAGAATATTATCTACTTTAGGCTGGTATTTAGAGACAGATGTTGGTAACCAGAATATTATCTACTTTAGGCTGGTATTGAGAGACAGATGTTGGTAACCAGAATATTATCTACTTTAGGCTGGTATTGAGAGACAGATGTTGGTAACCAGAATATTATCTACTTTAGGCTGGTATTGAGAGACAGATGTTGGTAACCAGAATATTATCTACTTAAGGCTGGTATTTAGAGACAGATGTTGGTAACCAGAATATTATCTACTTTAGGCTGGTATTGACAGACAGATGTTGGTAACCATAATATTATCTACTTTAGGCTGGTATTGAGAGACAGATGTTGGTAACCAGAATATTATCTACTTTAGGCTGGTATTGAGAGACAGATGTTGGTAACCAGAATATTATCTACTTTAGGCTGGTATTTAGAGACAGATGTTGGTAACCAGAATATTATCTACTTTAGGCTGGTATTGAGAGACAGATGTTGGTAACCAGAATATTATCTACTTTAGGCTGGTATTTAGAGACAAATGTTGGTAACCAGAATATTATCTACTTTTGGCTGGTATTTAGAGACAGATGTTGGTAACCAGAATATTATCTACTTTAGGCTGGTATTGAGAGACAGATGTTGGTAACCAGAATATTATCTACTTTAGGCTGGTATTGAGAGACAGATGTTGGTAACCAGAATATTATCTACTTTAGGCTGGTATTGAGAGACAGATGTTGGTAACCAGAATATTATCTACTTTAGGCTGGTATTGAGAGACAGATGTTGGTAACCAGAATATTATCTACTTTAGGCTGGTATTGACAGACAGATGTTGGTAACCATAATATTATCTACATTAGGCTGGTATCGAGAGACAGATGTTGGTAACCATAATATTATCTACTTTAGGCTGGTATTTAGAGACAGATGTTGGTAACCAGAATATTATCTACTTTAGGCTGGTATTTAGAGACAGATGTTGGTAACCAGAATATTATCTACTTTAGGCTGGTATTGAGAGACAGATGTTGGTAACCAGAATATTAACTACTTTAGGCTGGTATTTAGAGACAAATGTTGGTAACCAGAACATTATCTACTTTAGGCTGGTATTTAGAGACAGATGTTGGTAACCAGAATATTATCTACTTTAGGCTGGTATTGAGAGACAGATGTTGGTAACCAGAATATTATCTACTTTAGGCTGGTATTTAGAGACAGATGTTGGTAACCAGAATATTATCTACTTTAGGTAGGTATTTAGAGACAGATGTTGGTTACCATAATATTATTTACTTTAGGCTGGTATTGAGAGACAGATGTTGGTAACCAGAATAATATCTACTTTAGGCTGGTATTGAGAGACAGATGTTGGTAACCAGAATATTATCTACTTTAGGCTGGTATTTAGAGACAGATGTTGGTAACCAGAATATTATCTACTTTAGGCTGGTATTTAGAGACAGATGTTGGTAACCAGAATATTATCTACTTTAGGCTGGTATTTAGAGACAGATGTTGGTAACCAGAATATTATCTACTTTAGGTAGGTATTTAGAGACAGATGTTGGTTACTATAATATTATTTACTTTAGGCTGGTATTGAGAGACAGATGTTGGTTACCAGAATATTATCTACTTTAGGCTGGTATTGAGAGACAGATGTTGGTAACCAGAACATTATCTACTTTAGGCTGGTATTTAAAGACAGATGTTGGTAACCAGAATAGTATCTACTTTAAGGTGGTATTTAGAGACAGATGTTAGTAACCATAATATTATCTACTTTAGGCTGGTATTTAGAGACAGATGTTGGTAACCAGAATATTATCTACTTTAGGCTGGTATTTAGAGACAGATGTTGGTAACCAGAATATTATCTACATTAGGCTGGTATTTAGAGACAGATGTTGGGAACCAGAATATTATCTACACTAGGCTTGTATTGAGAGACAGATGTTGGGAACCAGAATATTATCTACTTTAGGCTGGTATTGAGAGACAGATGTTGGGAACCAGAACATTATCTACTTTAGGCTGGTATTGAGAGACAGATGTTGGGAACCAGAACATTATCTACTTTAGGCTGGTATTGAGAGACAGATGTTGGTAACTAGAATATTATCTACTTTAGGCTGGTATTGAGAGACAGATGTTGGTAACCAGATTATTATCTACTTTAGGCTGGTATTGAGAGACAGATGTTGGTAACCAGAATATTATCTACTTTAGGCTGGTATTTAGAGACAGATGTTGGTAACCATAATATTATCTACTTTAGGCTGGTATTGAGAGACAGATGTTGGTAACCAGAATATTTATCTACTTTAGGCTGGTATTGAGAGACAGATGTTGGTAACCAGAATATTATCTACTTTAGGCTGGTATTTAGAGACAGATGTTGGGAACCAGAATATTATCTACATTAGGCTTGTATTGAGAGACAGATGTTGGGAACCAGAATATTATCAACTTTAGGCTGGTATTTAGAGACAGATGTTGGGAACCAGAACATTAGAAAATTATCTACTTTAGGCTGGTATTGAGAGACAGATGTTGGTAACCAGAATATTATTTACTTTAGGCTGGTATTTAGAGACAGATGTTGGTAACCAGAATATTATCTACTTTAGGCTGGTATTGAGAGACAGATGTTGGTAACCAGAATATTATCTACTTTAGGCTGGTATTTAGAGACAGATGTTGGTAACCAGAACATTATCTACTTTAGGCTGGTATTGAGAGACAGATGTTGGTAACCAGAATATTATCTACTTTAGGCTGGTATTTAGAGACAGATGTTGGTAACCAGAATATTATCTACTTTAGGCTGGTATTTAGAGACAGATGTTGGTAACCAGAATATTATCTACTTTAGGTAGGTATTTAGAGACAGATGTTGGTAACCATAATATTATCTACTTTAGGCTGGTATTGAGAGACAGATGTTGGTAACCAGAATATTATCTACTTTAGGCTGGTATTGAGAGACAGATGTTGGTAACCAGAACATTATCTACTTTAGGCTGGTATTTAGAGACAAATGTTGGTAACCAGAATAGTATCTACTTTAAGCTGGTATTTACAGACAGATGTTGGTAACCATAATATTATCTACTTTAGGCTGGTATTTAGACACAGATGTTGGTAACCAGAATATTATCTACTTTAGGCTGGTATTTACAGACAAATGTTGGTAACCAGAATATTATCTACTTTATGCTGGTATTTAGAGACAGATGTTGGTAACCAGAATATTATTTACTTAAGGCTGGTATTTAGAGACATATGTTGGTAACCAGAATATTATCTACTTTAGGCTGGTATTGAGAGACAGATGTTGGTAACCAGAATATTATCTACTTTAGGCTGGTATTTAGAGACAGATGTTGGTACCCAGAATATTATCTACTTTAGGCTGGTATTGAGAGACAGATGTAGGTAACCAGAACATTATCTACTTTAGGCTGGTATTGAGAGACAGATGTTGGTAACCAGAACATTATCTACTTTAGGCTGGTATTGAGAGACAGATGTTGGTAACCAGAATATTATCTACTTTAGGCTGGTATTTAGAGACAGATGTTGGTAACCAGAATATTATCTACTTTAGGCTGGTATTGAGAGACAGATGTAGGTAACCAGAACATTATCTACTTTAGGCTGGTTTTTAGAGACAGATGTTGGTAACCAGAACATTATCTACTTTAGGCTGGTATTGAGAGACAGATGTTGGTAACCAGAATATTATCTACTTTAGGCTGGTATTTAGAGACAGATGTTGGTAACCAGAATATTATCTACTTTAGGCTGGTATTTAGAGACAGATGTTGGAAACCATAATATTATCTACTTTAGGCTGGTATTGAGAGACAGATGTTGGTAACCATAATATTATCTACTTTAGGCTGGTATTTAGAGACAGATGTAGGTAACCAGAATATTATCTACTTTAGGTAGGTATTTAGAGACAGATGTTGGTTACCATAATATTATCTACTTTAGGCTGGTATTGAGAGACAGATGTTGGTAACCAGAATATTATCTACTTTAGGCTGGTATTGAGAGACAGATGTTGGTAACCAGAACATTATCTACTTTAGGATGGTATTGAGAGACAGATGTTGGTAACCAGAATATTATCTACTTTAGGCTGGTATTGAGAGACAGATGTTGGTAACCATAATATTATCTACTTTAGGCTGGTATTTAGAGACAGATGTTGGTAACCAGAATATTATCTACTTTAGGCTGGTATTTAGAGACAGATGTTGGTAACCAGAATATTATCTACTTTAGGCTGGTATTGAGAGACAGATGTTGGTAACCAGAATATTATCTACTTTAGGCTGGTATTTAGAGACAGATGTTGGTAACCAGAATATTATCTACTTTAGGCTGGTATTTAGAGACAGATGTTGGTAACCAGAATATTATCTACTTTAGGCTGGTATTGAGAGACAGATGTTGGTAACCAGAATATTATCTACTTTAGGCTGGTATTGAGAGACAGATGTTGGTAACCATAATATTATCTACTTTAGGCTGGTATTGAGAGACAGATGTTGGTAACCAGAATATTATCTACTTTAGGCTGGTATTTAGAGACAGATGTTGGTAACCAGAATATTATCTACTTTAGGTAGGTATTTAGAGACAGATGTTGGTTACCATAATATTATCTACTTAGGCTGGTATTGAGAGACAGATGTTGGTAACCAGAATATTATCTACTTTAGGCTGGTATTGAGAGACAGATGTTGGTAACCAGAACATTATCTACTTTAGGCTGGTATTTAAAGACAAATGTTGGTAACCAGAATAGTATCTACTTTAAGCTGGTATTTAGAGACAGATGTTGGTAACCATAATATTATCTACTTTAGGCTGGTATTTAGAGACAGATGTTGGTCACCAGAATATTATCTACTTTAGGCTGGTATTTAGAGACAGATGTTGGTAACCAGAATATTATCTACTTTAGGCTGGTATCGAAAGACAGATGTTGGTAACCAGAACATTATCTACTTTAGGCTGGTATTTAGAGACAGATGTTGGTAACCAGAATATTATCTACTTTAGGCTGGTATCGAGAGACAGATGTTGGTAACCAGAATATTATCTACTTTAGGCTGGTATTTAGAGACAGATGTTGGTAACCAGAATATTATCTACTTTAGGCTGGTATTGAGAGACAGATGTTGGTAACCAGAATATTATCTACTTTAGGCTGGTATTTAGAGACAGATGTTGGTACCCAGAATATTATCTACTTTAGGCTGGTATTGAGAGACAGATGTAGGTAACCAGAACATTATCTACTTTAGGCTGGTATTGAGAGACAGATGTTGGTAACCAGAACATTATCTACTTTAGGCTGGTATTGAGAGACAGATGTTGGTAACCAGAATATTATCTACTTTAGGCTGGTATTTAGAGACAGATGTTGGTAACCAGAATATTATCTACTTTAGGCTGGTATTGAGAGACAGATGTAGGTAACCAGAACATTATCTACTTTAGGCTGGTTTTTAGAGACAGATGTTGGTAACCAGAACATTATCTACTTTAGGCTGGTATTGAGAGACAGATGTTGGTAACCAGAATATTATCTACTTTAGACTGGTATTTAGAGACAGATGTTGGTAACCAGAATATTATCTACTTTAGGCTGGTATTTAGAGACAGATGTTGGAAACCATAATATTATCTACTTTAGGCTGGTATTGAGAGACAGATGTTGGTAACCATAATATTATCTACTTTAGGCTGGTATTTAGAGACAGATGTAGGTAACCAGAATATTATCTACTTTAGGTAGGTATTTAGAGACAGATGTTGGTTACCATAATATTATCTACTTTAGGCTGGTATTGAGAGACAGATGTTGGTAACCAGAATATTATCTACTTTAGGCTGGTATTGAGAGACAGATGTTGGTAACCAGAACATTATCTACTTTAGGCTGGTATTTAAAGACAGATGTTGGTAACCAGAATATTATCTACTTTAGGCTGGTATTTAGAGACAGATGTTGGTAACCAGAATATTATCTACTTTAGGCTGGTATTGAGAGACAGATGTTGGTAACCAGAATATTATCTACTTTAGGCTGGTATTTAGAGACAGATGTTGGTAACCAGAATATTATCTACTTTAGGCTGGTATTTAGAGACAGATGTTGGTAACCAGAATATTATCTACTTTAGGCTGGTATTGAGAGACAGATGTTGGTAACCAGAATATTATCTACTTTAGGCTGGTATTGAGAGACAGATGTTGGTAACCATAATATTATCTACTTTAGGCTGGTATTGAGAGACAGATGTTGGTAACCAGAATATTATCTACTTTAGGCTGGTATTTAGAGACAGATGTTGGTAACCAGAATATTATCTACTTTAGGTAGGTATTTAGAGACAGATGTTGGTTACCATAATATTATCTACTTAGGCTGGTATTGAGAGACAGATGTTGGTAACCAGAATATTATCTACTTTAGGCTGGTATTGAGAGACAGATGTTGGTAACCAGAACATTATCTACTTTAGGCTGGTATTTAAAGACAAATGTTGGTAACCAGAATAGTATCTACTTTAAGCTGGTATTTAGAGACAGATGTTGGTAACCATAATATTATCTACTTTAGGCTGGTATTTAGAGACAGATGTTGGTCACCAGAATATTATCTACTTTAGGCTGGTATTTAGAGACAGATGTTGGTAACCAGAATATTATCTACTTTAGGCTGGTATCGAAAGACAGATGTTGGTAACCAGAACATTATCTACTTTAGGCTGGTATTTAGAGACAGATGTTGGTAACCAGAATATTATCTACTTTAGGCTGGTATCGAGTGACAGATGTTGGTAACCAGAATATTATCTACTTTAGGCTGGTATTTAGAGACAGATGTTGGTAACCAGAATATTATCTACTTTAGGCTGGTATTGAGAGACAGATGTTGGTAACCAGAATATTATCTACTTTAGGCTGGTATTTAGAGACAAATGTTGGTAACCAGAATACTATCTACTTTAGGCTGGTATCGAGAGACAGATGTTGGTAACCAGAATAGTATCTACTTTAGGCTGGTATTGAGAGACAGATGTTGGTAACCAGAATACTATCTACTTTAGAGACAGATGTTGGTAACCAAAATATTATCTACTTTAGGCTGGTATCGAGAGACAGATGTTGGTAACCAGAATAGTATCTACTTTAGGATGGTATCGAGAGACAGATGTTGGTAACCAGAACATTATCTACTTTAGGCTGGTATCGAGAGACAGATGTTGGTAACCAGAATATTATCTACTTTAGGCTGGTATTGAGAGACAGATGTTGGTAACCAGAATAGTATCTACTTTAGGCTGGTATCGAGAGACAGATGTTGGTAACCAGAATATTATCTACTTTAGGCTGGTATTGAGAGACAGATGTTGGTAACCAGAATATTATTTACTTTAAGCTGGTATTGAGAGACAGATGTTGGTAACCAGAATATCATCTACTTTAGGCTGGTATTGAGAGACAGATGTTGGTAACCAGAATATTATCTACTTTAGGCTGGTATTGAGAGACAGATGTTGGTAACCAGAATATTATCTACTTTAGGCTGGTATTGAGAGACAGATGTTGGTAACCAGAACATTATCTACTTTAGGCTGGTATTGAGAGACAGATGTTGGTAACATGACTATTTTCTACTTTAGGCTGGTATTTAGAGACAGATGTTGGGAACCAGAATATTATCTACTTTAGGCTGGTATTGAGAGACAGATGTTGGTAACCAGACTATTATCTACTTTAGGCTGGTATTTAGAGACAGATGTTGGTAACCAGAATATTATCTTCTTTAGGCTGGTATTGAGAGACAGATGTTGGTAACCAGAATATTATCTACTTTAGGCTGGTATTTAGAGACAGATGTTGGTAACCAGAATATTATCTACTTTAGGCTGCTATTGAGAGACAGATGTTGGTTAACAGAATATTATCTACTTTAGGCTGGTATTGAGAGACAGATGTTGGTAACCAGAATATTATCTACTTTAGGCTGGTATTGAGAGACAGATGTTGGTAACCAGAATATTATCTACTTTAGGCTGGTATTGAGAGACAGATGTTGGTAACCAGAATATTATCTACTTTAGGCTGGTATTTAGAGACAGATGTTGGTAACCAGAATATTATCTACTTTAGGCTGGTATTTAGAGACAGATGTTGGTAACCAGAATATTATCTACTTTAGTCTGGTATTGAGAGACAGATGTTGGTAACCATAATATTATCTACTTTAGGCTGGTATTTAGAGACAGATGTTGGTAACCAGAATATTATCTACTTTAGTCTGGTATTGAGAGACAGATGTAGGTAACCAGAACATTTTCTTCTTTAGGCTGGTATTGAGAGACAGATGTTGGTAACCAGAATATTATCTACTTTAGGCTGGTATTGAGAGACAGGTGTTGGTAACCAGAATATTATCTACTTTAGGCTGGTATTTAGAGACAGATGTTGGTAACCAGAATATTATCTACTTTAGGCTGGTATTGAGAGACAGATGTAGGTAACCAGAACATTATCTACTTTAGGCTGGTATTTAGAGACAGATGTTGGTAACCAGAACACTATCTACTTTAGGCTGGTATTGAGAGACAGATGTTGGTAACCAGAATATCATCTACTTTAGGCTGGTATTGAGAGACAGATGTTGGTAACCAGAATATTATCTACTTTAGGCTGGTATTGAGAGACAGATGTTGGTAACCAGAATATTATCTACTTTAGGCTGGTATTGAGAGACAGATGTTGGTAACCAGAACATTATCTACTTTAGGCTGGTATTGAGAGACAGATGTTGGTAACATGACTATTTTCTGCTTTAGGCTGGTATTTAGAGACAGATGTTGGGAACCAGAATATTATCTACTTTAGGCTGGTATTTAGAGACAGATGTTGGTAACCAGACTATTATCTACTTTAGGCTGGTATTTAGAGACAGATGTTGGTAACCAGAATATTATCTTCTTTAGGCTGGTATTGAGAGACAGATGTTGGTAACCAGAATATTATCTACTTTAGGCTGGTATTTAGAGACAGATGTTGGTAACCAGAATATTATCTACTTTAGGCTGCTATTGAGAGACAGATGTTGGTTACCAGAATATTATCTACTTTAGGCTGGTATTGAGAGACAGATGTTGGTAACCAGAATATTATCTACTTTAGGCTGGTATTGAGAGACAGATGTTGGTAACCAGAATATTATCTACTTTAGGCTGGTATTGAGAGACAGATGTTGGTAACCAGAATATTATCTACTTTAGGCTGGTATTTAGAGACAGATGTTGGTAACCAGAATATTATCTACTTTAGGCTGGTATTTAGAGACAGATGTTGGTAACCAGAATATTATCTACTTTAGTCTGGTATTGAGAGACAGATGTTGGTAACCATAATATTATCTACTTTAGGCTGGTATTTAGAGACAGATGTTGGTAACCAGAATATTATCTACTTTAGTCTGGTATTGAGAGACAGATGTAGGTAACCAGAACATTTTCTACTTTAGGCTGGTATTGAGAGACAGATGTTGGTAACCAGAATATTATCTACTTTAGGCTGGTATTGAGAGACAGGTGTTGGTAACCAGAATATTATCTACTTTAGGCTGGTATTTAGAGACAGATGTTGGTAACCAGAATATTATCTACTTTAGGCTGGTATTGAGAGACAGATGTAGGTAACCAGAACATTATCTACTTTAGGCTGGTATTTAGAGACAGATGTTGGTAACCAGAACACTATCTACTTTAGGCTGGTATTGAGAGACAGATGTTGGTAACCAGAATATTATCTACTTTAGGCTGGTATTTAGAGACAGATGTTGGTAACCAGAATATTATCTACTTTAGGCTGGTATTTAGAGACAGATGAAGGTAACCAGAACATTATCTACTTTAGGCTGGTATTTAGAGACAGATGTTGGTAACCAGAACATTATCTACTTTAGGCTGGTATTGAGAGACAGATGTTGGTAACCAGAATATTTATCTACTTTAGGCTGGTATTGAGAGACAGATGTTGGTAACCAGAATATTATCTACTTTAGGCTGGTATTTAGAGACAGATGTTGGGAACCAGAATATTATCTACATTAGGCTTGTATTGAGAGACAGATGTTGGGAACCAGAATATTATCTACTTTAGGCTGGTATTGAGAGACAGATGTTGGGAACCAGAACATTATCTACTTTAGGCTGGTATTGAGAGACAGATGTTGGGAACCAGAACATTATCTACTTTAGGCTGGTATTGAGAGACAGATGTTGGTAACTAGAATATTATCTACTTTAGGCTGGTATTGAGAGACAGATGTTGGTAACCAGAATATTATCTACTTTAGGCTGGTATTTAGAGACAGATGTTGGTAACCAGAATATTATCTACTTTAGGCTGGTATTGAGAGACAGATGTTGGTAACCAGAATATTATCTACTTTAGGCTGGTATTGAGAGACAGATGTTGGTAACCAGAATATTATCTACTTTAGGCTGGTATTTAGAGACAGATGTTGGTAACCAGAATATTATCTACTTTAGGTAGGTATTTAGAGACAGATGTTGGTTACCATAATATTATTTACTTTAGGCTGGTATTGAGAGACAGATGTTGGTAACCAGAATAATATCTACTTTAGGCTGGTATTGAGAGACAGATGTTGGTAACCAGAATATTATCTACTTTAGGCTGGTATTTAGAGACAGATGTTGGTAACCAGAATATTATCTACTTTAGGCTGGTATTTAGAGACAGATGTTGGTAACCAGAATATTATCTACTTTAGGCTGGTATTTAGAGACAGATGTTGGTAACCAGAATATTATCTACTTTAGGTAGGTATTTAGAGACAGATGTTGGTTACCATAATATTATTTACTTTAGGCTGGTATTGAGAGACAGATGTTGGTAACCAGAATATTATCTACTTTAGGCTGGTATTGAGAGACAGATGTTGGTAACCAGAACATTATCTACTTTAGGCTGGTATTTAAAGACAGATGTTGGTAACCAGAATAGTATCTACTTTAAGCTGGTATTTAGAGACAGATGTTGGTAACCATAATATTATCTACTTTAGGCTGGTATTTAGAGACAGATGTTGGTAACCAGAATATTATCTACTTTAGGCTGGTATTTAGAGACAGATGTTGGTAACCAGAATATTATCTACTTTAGACTGGTATTTAGAGACAGATGTTGGGAACCAGAATATTATCTACACTAGGCTTGTATTGAGAGACAGATGTTGGGAACCAGAATATTATCAACTTTAGGCTGGTATTGAGAGACAGATGTTGGGAACCAGAACATTATCTACTTTAGGCTGGTATTGAGAGACAGATGTTGGGAACCAGAACATTATCTACTTTAGGCTGGTATTGAGAGACAGATGTTGGTAACTAGAATATTATCTACTTTAGGCTGGTATTGAGAGACAGATGTTGGTAACCAGATTATTATCTACTTTAGGCTGGTATTGAGAGACAGATGTTGGTAACCAGAATATTATCTACTTTAGGCTGGTATTTAGAGACAGATGTTGGTAACCAGAATATTATCTACTTTAGGCTGGTATTGAGAGACAGATGTTGGTAACCAGAATATTTATCTACTTTAGGCTGGTATTGAGAGACAGATGTTGGTAACCAGAATATTATCTACTTTAGGCTGGTATTTAGAGACAGATGTTGGGAACCAGAATATTATCTACATTAGGCTTGTATTGAGAGACAGATGTTGGGAACCAGAATATTATCAACTTTAGGCTGGTATTGAGAGACAGATGTTGGGAACCAGAACATTATCTACTTTAGACTGTTATTGAGAGACAGATGTTGGGAACCAGAACATTATCTACTTTAGGCTGGTATTGAGAGACAGATGTTGGTAACTAGAATATTATCTACTTTAGGCTGGTATTGAGAGACAGATGTTGGTAACCAGAATATTATCTACTTTAGGCTGGTATTTACAGACAGATGTTGGTAACCAGAATATTATCTACTTTAGGCTGGTGTTTAGAGACAGATGTTGGTAACCAGAATACTATCTACTTTAGGATGGTATCGAGAGACAGATGTTGGTAACCAGAACATTATCTACTTTAGGCTGGTATCGAGAGACAGATGTTGGTAACCAGAATATTATCTACTTTAGGCTGGTATTGAGAGACAGATGTTGGTAACCAGAATAGTATCTACTTTAGGCTGGTATCGAGAGACAGATGTTGGTAACCAGAATATTATCTACTTTAGGCTGGTATTGAGAGACAGATGTTGGTAACCAGAATATTATTTACTTTAAGCTGGTATTGAGAGACAGATGTTGGTAACCAGAATATCATCTACTTTAGGCTGGTATTGAGAGACAGATGTTGGTAACCAGAATATTATCTACTTTAGGCTGGTATTGAGAGACAGATGTTGGTAACCAGAATATTATCTACTTTAGGCTGGTATTGAGAGACAGATGTTGGTAACCAGAACATTATCTACTTTAGGCTGGTATTGAGAGACAGATGTTGGTAACATGACTATTTTCTGCTTTAGGCTGGTATTTAGAGACAGATGTTGGGAACCAGAATATTATCTACTTTAGGCTGGTATTGAGAGACAGATGTTGGTAACCAGACTATTATCTACTTTAGGCTGGTATTTAGAGACAGATGTTGGTAACCAGAATATTATCTTCTTTAGGCTGGTATTGAGAGACAGATGTTGGTAACCAGAATATTATCTACTTTAGGCTGGTATTGAGAGACAGATGTTGGTAACCAGAATATTATCTACTTTAGGTAGGTATTTAGAGACAGATGTTGGTAACCAGAATATTATCTACTTTAGGCTGGTATTTAGAGACAGATGTTGGTAACCAGAATATTATCTACTTTAGTCTGGTATTGAGTGACAGATGTTGGTAACCATAATATTATCTACTTTAGGCTGGTATTTAGAGACAGATGTTGGTAACCAGAATATTATCTACTTTAGTCTGGTATTGAGAGACAGATGTAGGTAACCAGAACATTTTCTACTTTAGGCTGGTATTGAGAGACAGATGCTGGTAACCAGACTATTATCTACTTTAGGCTGGTATTGAGAGACAGATGTTGGTAACCAGAATATTATCTACTTTAGGCTGGTATTTAGAGACAGATGTTGGTAACCAGAATATTATCTACTTTAGGCTGGTATTGAGAGACAGATGTAGGTAACCAGAACATTATCTACTTTAGGCTGGTATTTAGAGACAGATGTTGGTAACCAGAACACTATCTACTTTAGGCTGGTATTGAGAGACAGATGTTGGTAACCAGAATATTATCTACTTTAGGCTGGTATTTAGAGACAGATGTTGGTAACCAGAATATTATCTACTTTAGGCTGGTATTTAGAGACAGATGAAGGTAACCAGAACATTATCTACTTTAGGCTGGTATTTAGAGACAGATGTTGGTAACCAGAACATTATCTACTTTAGGCTGGTTTTGAGAGACAGATGTTGGTAACCAGAATATTTATCTACTTTAGGCTGGTATTGAGAGACAGATGTTGGTAACCAGAATATTATCTACTTTAGGCTGGTATTTAGAGACAGATGTTGGGAACCAGAATATTATCTACACTAGGCTTGTATTGAGAGACAGATGTTGGTAACCAGAATATTATCAACTTTAGGCTGGTATTGAGAGACAGATGTTGGGAACCAGAACATTATCTACTTTAGGCTGGTATTGAGAGACAGATGTTGGGAACCAGAACATTATCTACTTTAGGCTGGTATTGAGAGACAGATGTTGGTAACTAGAATATTATCTACTTTAGGCTGGTATTGAGAGACAGATGTTGGTAACCAGATTATTATCTACTTTAGGCTGGTATTGAGAGACAGATGTTGGTAACCAGAATATTATCTACTTTAGGCTGGTATTTAGAGACAGATGTTGGTAACCAGAATATTATCTACTTTAGGCTGGTATTGAGAGACAGATGTTGGTAACCAGAATATTTATCTACTTTAGGCTGGTATTGAGAGACAGATGGTGGTAACCAGAATATTATCTACTTTAGGCTGGTATTTAGAGACAGATGTTGGGAACCACAATATTATCTACATTAGGCTTGTATTGAGAGACAGATGTTGGGAACCAGAATATTATCAACTTTAGGCTGGTATTGAGAGACAGATGTTGGGAACCAGAACATTATCTACTTTAGGCTGGTATTGAGAGACAGATGTTGGGAACCAGAACATTATCTACTTTAGGCTGGTATTGAGAGACAGATGTTGGTAAATAGAATATTATCTACTTTAGGCTGGTATTGAGAGACAGATGTTGGTAACCAGAATATTATCTACTTTAGGCTGGTATTGAGAGACAGATGTTGGTAACCAGAATATTATCTACTTTAGGCTGGTATTTAGAGACAGATGTTGGTAACCAGAATATTATCTACTTTAGGCTGGTATTGAGAGACAGATGTTGGTAACCAGAATATTATCTACTTTAGGCTGGTATTTAGAGACAGATGTTGGTAACGAGAATATTATCTACTTTAGGCTGGTATTTAGAGACAGATGTTGGTAACCAGAATATTATCTACTTTAGGCTGGTATTTAGAGACAGATGTTGGTAACCAGAATATTATCTACTTTAGGTAGGTATTTAGAGACAGATGTTGGTTACCATAATATTATTTACTTTAGGCTGGTATTGAGAGACAGATGTTGGTAACCAGAATATTATCTACTTTAGGCTGGTATTGAGAGACAGATGTTGGTAACCAGAACATTATCTACTTTAGGCTGGTATTTAAAGACAGATGTTGGTAACCAGAATAGTATCTACTTTAAGCTGGTATTTAGAGACAGATGTTGGTAACCATAATATTATCTACTTTAGGCTGGTATTTAGAGACAGATGTTGGTAACCAGAATATTATCTACTTTAGGCTGGTATTTAGAGACAGATGTTGGTAACCAGAATATTATCTACTTTAGGCTGGTATTGAGAGACAGATGTTGGTAACCAGAATATTATTTACTTAAGGCTGGTATTTAGAGACATATGTTGGGAACCAGAATATTATCTACTTTAGGCTGGTATTGAGAGACAGATGTTGGTAACCAGAATATTATCTACTTTAGGCTGGTATTTAGAGACAGATGTTGGTAACCAGAATATTATCTACTTTAGGCTGGTATTGAGAGACAGATGTAGGTAACCAGAACATTATCTACTTTAGGCTGGTATTGAGAGACAGATGTTGGTAACCAGAACATTATCTACTTTAGGCTGGTATTGAGAGACAGATGTTGGTAACCAGAATATTATCTACTTTAGGCTGGTATTTAGAGACAGATGTTGGTAACCAGAATATTATCTACTTTAGGCTGGTATTGAGAGACAGATGTAGGTAACCAGAACATTATCTACTTTAGGCTGGTATTTAGAGACAGATGTTGGTAACCAGAACATTATCTTATTTAGGCTGGTATTGAGAGACAGATGTTGGTAACCAGAATATTATCTACTTTAGGCTGGTATTTAGAGACAGATGTTGGTAACCAGAATATTATCTACTTTAGGCTGGTATTTAGAGACAGATGTAGGTAACCAAAACATTATCTACTTTAGGCTGGTATTTAGAGACAGATGTTGGTAACCAGAAAATTATCTACTTTAGGCTGGTATTGAGAGACAGATGTTGGTAACCAGAATATTATCTACTTTAGGCTGGTATTTAGAGACAGATGTTGGTAACCAGAATATTATATACTTTAGGCTGGTATTTAGAGACAGATGTTGGTAACCAGAATATTATCTACTTTTGGCTGGTATTTAGAGACAGATGTTGGTAACCAGAACATTATCTACTTTAGGCTGGTATTGAGAGACAGATGTTGGGAACCAGAATATTATCTACTTTAGGCTGGTATTTAGAGACAGATGTTGGTAACCAGAATATTATCTACATTAGGCTTGTATTGAGAGACAGATGTTGGGAACCAGAATATTATCTACTTTAGGCTGGTATTGAGAGACAGATGTTGGGAACCAGAACATTATCTACTTTAGGCTGGTATTGAGAGACAGATGTTGGTAACCAGAATATTATCTACTTTAGGCTGGTATTGAGAGACATATGTTGGGAACCAGAACAATATCTACTTTAGGCTGGTATTGAGGGACAGATGTTGGGAACCAGAATATTATCTACTTGAGGCTGGTATTGAGAGACAGATGTTGGGAACCAGAATATTATCTACTTGAGGCTGTCATTGAGAGACAGATGTTGGTAACCAGAACATTATCTACTTTAGGCTGGTATTTAGAGACAGATGTTGGTAACCAGAATATTATCTACTTTAGGCTGGTATTGAGAGACAGATGTTGGTAACCAGAATATTATCTACTTTAGGCTGGTATTTAGAGACAGATGTTGGTAACCAGAATATTATCTACTTTAGGCTGGTATTGAGAGACAGATGTTGGTAACCAGAACATTATCTACTTTAGGCTGGTATTGAGAGACAAATGTTGGTAACCAGAATATTATCTACTTTAGGCTGGTATCGAGAGACATATGTTGGTTATTGCGTTGGAGCCGGAAGCTGCGTCAATCTACACGAAAGAGCAACTGTCACAGCGGAAAGTCGATAAAGACGGCACTGCTTTTTTGGCGCCTTATGATCCGGGAACAAAGTATATGGTTGTGGATTTAGGAGGTATTTCAACATATCATATCTGTTTTAATCGCAATGTAAAGAGTCTATGTCTTCAAAACACTGTGTAATGTTAGACAATGTATAATGAATAGTTTAATGCAGTACAACCAATACGTGTTTTAAGTGCGGATTCGATGACTAGTGCGAAGTTTACTCCGTCATCTTCATGTACGCAAATGTGTAAAAAGAATTGTCGATGATTTGGCTACCCTTTAATTATTATAAGCGTACGACATACCGATCGCGAAATGACTTTGTTTGATAATTGGTCAAAGATGTTCTATCTTTTTATATTGATAGCAAGCTGTTTATTTTTGGTATTTGTTTTTTTTTTTTTTTGTCTAGACCGAAATTAATTGGGAACAAATTGTTTGGCGGAAAACTTATATGTTACTTCTTTGGGCACTCAAATCCAATATAAGATTTTATAATGTAGCATATTTTAAGAACATTATCGTCATGTTTACGTTCTTATTTTCTTTCTTTCATCCATATTTATTATATCATGATTGTCTAATTATTTCATTATTGAGTCGTTTTTTCAGGTGGTACTGTCGACATAACGATAAGGCAGGTTCTAGAAGACAGGACGCTTAGAGAGGTTCACCAGGCAACCGGTGGACCATGGGGAGGAATGGTAGTCAACGCCAATTTCCTGGAGTTTATCTCTGACCTTGTCGGTGAAAATGTTCTTTCAGAACTACGTCTGAAACACAAGGCCGATTATCTGGAGCTAGAACGGTCAATCGAAACCAAGAAGCGTCATTTAGAAGGTGATAAACGCGGCAGGATAATGATACCATTACCAGCAGCTTTGATGGAATTGTATGAAGAATTAAACAACGGCGCTAAACTTACCAACAAAGTAACATTCGAGTCCAATCATGCAGGAAAAGTAGACATTCAAAGAGGTCATTTACGCATAAATAAGGAACTTGTGGCTGAATTTTTCAAACCAGTCGTTGAGAACATTGTCAAGCACCTACGGGAGGATCTTTTGACACTACCTGAGGCATCAGATGTAGTTGATATAATTTTAGTGGGAGGTTTTGCAGATTGTAGCATTGTTACAGATAAAATAACTCAAAGTTTCCCCCAGAAACGCGTGGTCGTCCCGGAAGAAGCGGGACTTGCCGTACTTAAAGGCGCCGTGCTTTATGGCCAGGATCCCAGTGTTGTTAAAGAACGCATTTCAAAATACACGTACGGTACAAGATCGTACAGGCACTTCCTTGAAGGATTTGACGCCAAAGAAAAAGAAACATTCATTGAAGGACAAAAATACTGTGGCGACTGCTTCGGTAAAATAGCCGAAGTTGGGACGTCCTACATGCTTGGAGCAGGCCAGGATATTGAGCTCAGTCCCGTCCGCGGAGAACTTACGAAAATGTGTGTAGATATTTACAAATCTACGGACAGGAACCCTGTCTACGTGACGGATAAAGGATGTTCCTACCTCGGCCGTATAAACGTGGACATGCCTGATACGTCCCTGGGAAAGGATAGATGTGCAAAAGTCAGGATAACGTTCGGTGACACGGAACTCGTCTGTGAAGGGATTGACGAAAGTACCGGAAAATGTAGTAAACGGGAGGTGATTGACACACTGAGCAGCCAGACCTAAACTGAAGAGAGACTGAAGAGAAGTCCTTTCTGTATTCTGAACAATCCAGAACACTTAATAAGTCTTGCAATGCTAAATGCATTCATATGGCAGAAATTAAATAAGTTCAAAATCAGATAACATTTTTGAAACATTGTTCACAAGAAAATGAGTAATTAGGGAAAAGCATTAATTAAAAATTGACACGTCGTACAAACAATATTTACGATTGGGGTGTTTGCAACTAGCAGGATACGGATATGGTAAAATATACATATTAAAGCAATTGAACGCCAACTTTCAAATGACATTGATATACAAAATGTAACTCAAACGTTTCACAGGAAAACAATTATATTATAATATTCGAACGCCTCCAATCAAAACCATTATACTTAGTTTCGTTGATAAAAATAAACAATTATTCTTGAGTCGCCTGTGAAAGACAGACTTACTAAAGAGTCAAATATTGTTGATGTGTCGACAGCACGGGCAAATGCAATATGTATACCTGTACGCGTGTAGCAGTGTATGGGAACGTGTATAAAGCTTAAATTAGCACAAAATACAAACACGTCATATAAACCGCATAAACTTTTACTATAATATACGTGTAAAACAGAAACCAAACACTTCATACATATGATGTACACACCGTACAAACCATTAACAAAACAACCATGCACAATAAACATACCATACAGCCATACACCACACCCCTTTGTGCACAACATATTCACCAAATTTGTCTCATAAAATATATGTCGTGTTCACCTTACACCATCACAGACAGATGCACAATATCACGATTATTCTGAAGGTTTTTTTCAAAATGTTGACTACATGATTTATTACGTGTATTTGAAGTCACCAGGAGGAAGATTGTCTGTATTAGACGAGAGACACCAACAAAACATTCATATATGGAGCAAACGACACTTAAATTGACCTCTCTTGAACCAACTAGGAGAATTCAACAAACGCGCGACTTTATTAAAGTCTAAATCAGGGACCGAAAGGTGGGCCAATCGTAAATCGGAAGGTCGACATGACGTTGGAACTTTGTTTATTGTAAATCTGATTAATATTATGAGAGATGAATTGTAGATAATGAACCCCAATTATTTATTGATTAGTTTCAGTAATTCATACGAACGGGCATCAAAATAATTCAATGCTAAGTGAATATCTGCTTGCAGTACCGAACATTTTACTGTTTGTATTGACCTGGACGATTTTGAAAACGTTATATTATAGTTAATGCACTACAAATATTTTCCTGTAAGACCTGTTTAACGCGTAATAAGTACATTATACATGCTGACGTTGAGTCTTTAGGGGACTCTTTTGGCTTAAATGGCACATCTAAATTCCCCATGTAAAGAGTATACCTTAAACCTATATATTTTGGCGGCGACTTAATTTTGCGTTTCAAATGAAATTTCTATTTCGCGGCGATTTAATTTCCCGATAAATTCGGTCGTAAATCCTATGTACATTTATGTAAAGTATTCCTACAGTTTGCATACCTCTGATTGAAACGATTACGCTGCGCTAATTTTTCGCGAATTTTAATCATACGCGAAATACGCAAAAATCAATCGCACGCGAAAATAAGTTGGTTTACAGTATGTTTCTATTTGATTGTCTATTTACCGATTGCTTATTATACATATGTATTTGACTAATATGAAAACTACGTAAGAAAACCAAAGTGCTTTCGGTGTTTTGTTCATATTGTAAATCAATAATTATGCTTCTGCTACGCTACGATAATATAATTTTATTAAGTATTCTTTTTTGCTTTAATTTGAAAAAGAATACACAACTTTATTTTACAGAATTTCAAAAAGTAACAATATTAAAAAAAAAGAATCGTAAACGGTTTTTTATACAGAATATGAATTTTATATATTTTACAATACGTATTATACATGTTATTTTTCTACACAACTGTACACAGACTTGGATTTGACTTATGGATCAATTTCAATTGATACTTTAGATATGGACTTAATTGATTATGCCAGTGTCAATTAATTTTATTTACTTTCAAAAATTTTGGCTCCAAGTATCAACGAAAAAAAGGAGTCCATTTCTTCAGCATACTGTATCTATTCCTAACTTTAAAAGGCGCAGCACATCTGTTTGTTATTAATAAAGATTAATCACCCTTAATTGATAAGTCTTGTTGGTACGGATGTAAGCTTGTGCAGAGGGTTAGTAAAAGGAAACCAGAGTACCAATAGAAAACCAACAACGTTTTCGGGCAGGTGACCATCGAACTGTTTTGTGTACGCTCGCCCGGGGAAAGGAACCCCGGTTAACTTAGTGAATTGCAAATGCGCAATCCAGTGACTACCCGATCAACCAAAATTGGTACTCGTGTGCATTTTGAAAACGCTTCAGGATAAAATCGACAATATCGGAAGCAATGCTGATTAAGATGGATTGTTTTATCGCGATATCTGCAACACGGAAGGATGGTACTGCTTCTGCGAAAATATTATTCCCTACTAACTGAGTTCTTCACTAACGGCTTCTTACGCGAGTACACTGCCTGTTAATAATCATAATATTCACAAAAGAAATAAATTCTTGCAATAATCTAAGCTAAAAGTCGTGTTATACACTGTATCCCATTTTAGAAACAAAACATTACCGTTGTAGTATATTAAGAATCATTACTTTTGATAAACTTTCGATTTGTAAATAGCACTGTATGTATTTATAAGCTTGTATTTGATATATATATAATATGTTGCTTTATAATTATGTTACAGTGCAATGCCATTGGTGCTATTATTGACAATAGCCGTATTTTGGGTATAAGATTTCCTTGGATTTTAAAAATGATCAAATTCGTTCTGAAAAGTAGATGTTTTATGAGAGATTTGATTAGAGTAAATTCCTATTTGATAGAAAGGAGATGATAAAATTAAATATTTGAAAGGAGGCAATACAAATGAATACATTTTTGAATTCAGATTGTCGCAAACTTCTACTGAGACAGGGGGGAAGCAAGCCCTTTCCTTTTGGATTTCTGAACTTGCAAAGGAGTGTTTGTTTATTTATATTTACATTTATATGTATATATTATAATGAATTACAATGTTAGTATGTTAATAAAGAAACTTCGCCACTAATCAAAATAGATAATCACTGAATTCAATAGGTAGTTGTTTCATTCAATCAAGAAATTTGCATTACTCGAAACATGTACATCGCAAGTAAAATTATACCCAGCAATGTGTGAGAAGAAAAGTATCAGGAACATACAAAGGAGTTAAATGGATTTTTCTGACGTCAGTTGAATATGCATAGACTGTCTCTATCAACAAAATGATTTTAGAATACGTATGATTCCTTTGATTGGAATATTTCTTAGTATCATGCAGGTATGAAAGGAACCCCGAATTGTATACGTATCATGAAGTGCTACGCGCATTCATTCAGTTTGTAAAGTTTTTCTTTCATACCTGCTTGAAACTGAAAAATATTCCTATCAAAGCTTAAATAAACAAGAGTTCCCAGAAGGGTCTTGGCGCCCACTCTCCTTGATATTTCATTCATTCTTAGAAAAATGGATCTTTCCTTTCTTATTTTAACTTTCATTTATGCATTTAATCTTAGTTCTATGAATTTCCCCTGAAAAATAAAGATAGATGAAAGAAGGTCTCTTGTCAGGAGTTTTGTTTTTAGGATCAATTCCAAATTCCAAATGTCAGTCCATCTTGTATCTCTTAAAAAAATAACCATAATATACTTTCATAGTCACATAAAAGATGGCCGTCTGGCGGCCATATTTTCCCCCTGGACCAGTCCAAAATTAGACCATGCACAACTAAGGTCCGAACAAAACATGCTTATAAATATCGGAAAGGATGTCACCTGTACCTCTCAAGATATGCAGGAACACATTTCATTGTGAAAAGCCAAGATGGCCGCCTGTCAGTTGTTTATTTCCTGATCAGTCCCATAATCAATACAACACAACCAGGCACCAAGTAAAAACTTGCATGTGAAAATTTGGAAAGATCAATCCCGTACTTCTCAAGATATAACGGTAACGAATTTTCAATGTTAAAATCCGAAATGGCCGCCTGTAAACCATAATGTTTTTGGATCAGTCCCACTATTAAAACAGCACAACAAACAACAAAGGGAAACCTGCATATGAAATTTGGGAAAGATCAATCCCGTACTTCTCAAGATATAATGGTAACAAATTTTCATTGTCAGAATCCAAGATGGCCGCCTGTCAGCCATTTTTGTTTTCTTCCGATTAGTCTCAAAATCATCACAGCACAATAGGGAACCTGCATATGAAATATGAGAAAGACCATGTAGTGCTTCTCAAGATATATCAATAACAAATTTCTATTGGAAAAATCCAAGGTGGCTGACTGTAAGCCATTGTGCATTCCGATTAGTTCCAAAATCAATACAGCACAAATAGGCACCAACCAAGGGATATCTGCATATCAAATTTGAGAAAGATCCATCCAGTACTTTTCAAATTATAACAGTAACAAAAAATGTTAAAGGACGGACGACAGACGGACCACGAACGCAGGGTGATTTGAATAGTCCACCATCATCAGTAGCCCATCATCTGATGATGCTGGTTTAAAAGAACATGGATATTAACTTCACTGCAAAATCATTAATGCATATATCCATTTTCTGATATATAAATAAACAAAGGAAAAAGAAGTCATTTTTTTAAACTGAAATACTCAACAATTTTAAATAAATGTCCATAATTACATCCAAAGATTACAACCATAAGCTGACTCAGACCATTATCAAATCTTGATAAATTGCTTTTTTAACATAAGAATGAGTTTTAGCGCGACAATAATATCAGAACAGTGTACATTGATTTGTACACCATGTTACATTCATATAGTAGCTATGTGCTATAAGAGAACAAACTGCTGTGCATTGTTCAACTTCTCTCTGCCCTAAAACTCTCGGGTTGAGTGTCATGGGTGTAATAGGACTCTGCACACCGATACAGCGAGATAGACATAGTTAGGGTCCAACCCAAAATTTGGCAATTTATTCTTGCCTCTGTTCTTTATTTATTTTCTTATTAATACATTACTTTAGATATATACACCATATATAGATAATACGTGCCTTTGACGACTCGGTTCTCATTTTGAGGATTGATGCTTACTTGGATGTGACTAAGATTTACATGGCGGGTGTCGTCGATGAAGCAGAAGACGATTACTTTTCCGGAACTCCTGGTTTTATTCTCTTGTGCTTTTACGAGAGTCTCCATGTAAATCTTTCCTTTGTTCCTATTTTGCCCCTAGTTTAATCGATTTTGAGTTCGGATTATGGTTTTGCTGACGTTTTGGTGTTTTCTATTTTTTTTTCAACCATTTATCTTTTTCGTAATGACCCTGTCCTATTTCTAGAAACTCCTGTTAAACATATGGCGCTATATTGTAAACAATATTTCCTAAAAATAAAAATCGACGTGAAATACAATAGAACGCTTCTGAAATTTTCCCAAAGGATTGTACAAAAGATACAAACAAGAATGGCACCTATATATAGGGATTGGAAGTAATTTTTATTTAACATTCATAATGCTATGAAAGGTCAGCCATTACATCCATATTGAATGAAGCCCGCTAGGGCTTCATGTTAAATATGGATGAAACCGCTGACCTTTCATAGCACTATGAAAGTTTAAAAAACGACTTTCAATCCATATATTTTCATTTTTACCATAGAATAATTGTTTAACTTCATTTATATTTTTTAAAATTAACAGTTTATTAACCGCGTTTGTATATGTGTCGTCATTTAAACGACATCGGAGGAACAGCCAAGATTATCGCCAATGATAATAATTAGTCATTTGAGCGTTTGACACAAGGGTATTCTATATGTTATTCGAAACGGCGCGACAAGACTCTCATTGAACAAGCTTGATCTATGACGTCATAATTAAACCACGTGCTACGTCTCGAAAAACCTTGCTTTCATACTTTTATGAAAGGCATTTTTGATGGTAATGTTCATATAGTGGGTTGCATCACAAATGTAAATATAAAACCGATAAGATACAATCGGGCCAAATCATGAATCAGGCATCACCATACAGCTGTCTTGGTTTCTAATTTGAGTCTACCTTTAGTTTTACTCAGACTTATTGAAGCTCAAATTGAGCCCTTGGAGCAGGCTGAGCTTAAGGGGCTCACATGAAAAACATTTTTTTCTGCTGCCTCGGCATCAGCAGCTTGAGTGAGATACATGCATTGTCAGTGGAGAAAGATTATATCAGATGGGAACGAACAGGGGTTCTTCTACTGCCAGACTTTCAGTTTCTAGCTAAGAATCAGCGATTAGGGAAGCCATGAGATTCCATCTTTATCCCTAAGTTTTCTACGTTTGCTACAGAGGACGCAGATTTGAAATTATGTCCATATTGAGCTTTAAAAGTTTATCTCGGACGAGTGCAGGAAGAAGGAAAGGAATCGCCTATCAAAAAGGAAATGTGAAGGATGCTTCTAAGGACTCCATAGCAAGGTGGATTGTGGCAGTGGTGAAAGTTTGCTATGAGTCGTCCATCGACAGTCACATAGAGCTGGCCAGAGCGCATGATACTAGACTACTTTCCACATCATTGGCATTATTCGCAAAAGTGCTAGTATCAGAGATAATGAAGGCAGCTCATTGGGCCCAGGAAACAACTTTAACTTCATTTTACTTAAAGGATGTTCAAAAAGGGAAAGGATCCTTTGCCAGAGCAGCCATTCTACAGTCGACAGCAGGCAGAAAGGCGTCTAGACAGTAAATGAGTGATTTGTGCTCCTTGTTTATGATTAAGGGTCTCTCCTCCAGGGGTAAGCTACTAATTCTAGTTTTGCCTAATGTTACTCATGCAGGTAGGTACGGGGACTGAAGTACACTGAGGGTTTGTAAAACCCCTGTTTACGAAGTCACCATACCTACCTGCATGATCCCTCCTTCCTTCCCCACACAGCCAGTATTTAAGCTTGATGGACATGCGCAGATAACAGAAGTGCGTCCGGTTTGGCGCGTTCGATTTGCAAGCTTAATTTCGGGCGAGTTTGTGTTGGTTGTCCGGAGAATTGCTTAATGTTACTCAGGTAGGTAGGTATGGTGACTTTGTAAACAGGGGTTTACCTAAAAACCCTCATTCTTCCTTCTAGGACTTCTCAGTGATGCCAAGGGACTAAACTGGGAAGCTAATGAGCACCAACGATCTTTAAAGAAAGTAAAGACTCGTGAGAAATACACCTTTATACTTTCACATATTTAAACTGTAGACAGTAAATGGTAGGCCTTTCCAAAGTGCATGCTGTTATTCATCTTGAAAGGTCGCAGTGGTGGGTACAAGATGGACTTCCGGGAAGTGTTTTTATTAGCTCACCTTGACTGACGGTCCGGTGAGCTTATGCCATGGCACAGCGTCCGTCGTCCGTCCGTCCGTCGTCTCAATATTTGCTTCAAATCACTACTAGTGAAAAACTCCTGATTGGATTTTGACTCTGACCCCTTAGGGGCCAGAGGGGCGGGGCCTAATAGGGGAAATAGAGGTAATTCCTTTGAATCTCTTCTCGTCATAAAGATATAAATGGATTTGACCCTAACCTCCAAGGGGCCAGAGGAGCAGAGCCCAACCGGAGAAATAAGGATAATTCCTTTCAATCGCTACTAGTCATTGAGTTATTAATGAACTATGACCAAATTTGGTCAGAAAATCCTTCGGGGAAGGGGAACAGATTTTGCATTAATGGTAGCTTTGGTCAGAGGGGCGGGGCCCAATAGGGGAAATTGAGATAATTCCTTGAAACAGTTACTAGTCATTAAGTTATGAATGGATTTGAACCAAATTTGGTGACAAACATCATTGAAGAAGGGGAACAGATTTAGCATAAATGGTCACTTACCCAAAAAGGTCCAGAGGGGCGGCGCCCAATCGGGGAAATAGAGGTAATTCCTCTAAATCACTACTAGTCATAAAGGATTGAAGGGATTTGAACCAAACTTGGTCAGAAACATCATTTGGGGTCGAAGGGAACAGGTTTTGCATTAATGACGATTGTTACTATAATCCAGGTGAGCGATACAGGCCCTCTGGGCCTCATTTTATGATTTGGCGCCATGTGACAATCGAATGACGTAATTCCAATTATGGTTTCATACGTTTATGGCGCAATTTTGTTTGAAAAACACTTCTATGTGAAGCCATGACGCGGCAAACATGGGAGATAACGACACTTTTGAGATAGGCCTATGCATGTCTCACATATTTAATTCAAACCAATCCCCACATCCAAAATAAATCAAATACCATAATTATTTGGTTGTATCTAGTAGCATTTTTTCTTCTTCCTAGGTTATGCAACACCAGCATACCCCAAAACACATCGTTCTTAGTCGAGTTCTGCATATACATTATTTTGACAAGAAGTATCACAGAGGGCGAGAACTGTATTTCCGTTGTGATTATAAACATTTCCATTTAAGTACGGCATATTCACCGTCCTTGACCTGAGCTAATAAAGTTTGACCTACCAGTACTCAACATGCTTAGATATATAACGTACTTGTACAAAGCATGAAATACCCGCATAAAGATTAGTGTCATTATGAAACAGGTATTTTATCAAATCTGGCTCATATCCTACTATGCTTGATCCATTAAATCAAACTATATTCCGTGTAATATAATGCAAGTATTAATGATCAATTGTCCTATCAATTGTTCACCTTAGTATATTAAGTAGATTAGTGTTTAATTCTGTATAAGAATGGGTCATTGCTATTGTTAGAAGGGTTTAAAGACAAAATACGGTCAGTTAAAATAAGGCCTGATCTACTATATCTATTAGAGTTGAGGTCAACACCAGTAAGTGTGGTGTTAGCAGAGGGAACGATAGCGTCATTGATGATGGTAAGTAAAAATATATTAATTTTAATCAATCAAAAAACAATGTCGGCGTTTGTCTTCGGTAATAAAATGATACATTTTAAGACAATTTAGCTGTTCAGAAGAACGCATGAAAATAATTATTGATAAAATATAGCATAAATCGATTATTTATCAGTTAATTATATGTCAGAATGAAAGAAAAGATACATGAAAAGAAACTTAATGACTTGTCAAGTTGAAATTGTATTTGGCCAGCTACCGACAAATTTGATTTATACATGAATATAATTCTTTGTGGTTTTTGATAAAAAAAAAAATATTTGACAATAAAACTCATGCATAATTGTCCTTATCAATATTTCCGCTTAAAATTCCGTTGCTATTCTTAATTTGAATTGATTGACACAACTAAGACGAAATATATTGACGGAAACCCTGTGGCTTATAATGATTGTTTGAAAGAATTGATTGCATTATGTTAACTCGAATTATATTTCAACTGCAAATAGAAAATATGTCAAAGTATGTTTTATTTGTTTAGTAGTATAACGTAAAATCTTTGTAATAGCATTTGGAAAAAAATATTAAACATTTTATTTTAAAAAAGTAACTGTGGTCGTTTATCATGTCGTTTATATATATAATTATGTAATAGAATAATACAAAAAAAAAAAAAAAAATACAAAAATCACCGTATTTACCGAAACAATGGAAATATTTGTGAAATAAAATAATTGATTATATTTACTGGATGAAATTCTATTTTTGATAGAAAATTTGAAACATATAAAATAAATAATATTATAAACCATCGAAGATACATATATATTTCTCACGGCCACTTTCTCGAGTTTATAAATCCTCTTTTTCGTCTAAAAACAGGTCAATAATTGCATATATGGTATGTATAGATCCTAATATTTACTTAACAAGTTACACTATACAAATAACAAATATCATGTATATGTTGTATTCACTCTGATAACATCGTAATCAATATTTATCATAACATGCTTTTTATAACACAAATTTAATCTACAATAAAATGTGATTACTTGACTCGTTACCAAACATGATCACCGTTTTCTTTTTTATAGGATCATTATATATACATAGAGATGACACTTGCATGGTCTCTGGTTATAGTTATATGATCAGTATATATACCCAGACATAACACCTACAGGATCTCTGTTTTATTGATACAGGATCAGTATATATACATAGACATGACACCTACAGGATCTCTGTGTCATTGTTATAGGATCAGTATATATACACAGACATGACACCTACAGGATCTCTGTGTCATTGTTATAGGATCAGTATATATACACAGACATGACACCTACAGGATCTCTGTGTCATTGTTATAGGATCAGTATATATACACAGACATGACACCTACAGGATCTCTGTGTCATTGTTATAGGATCAGTATATATACACAGACATGACACCTACAGGATCTCTGTGTCATTGTTATAGGATCAGTATATATACACAGACATGACACCTACAGGATCTCTGTTTTATTGTTATAGGATCAGTATATATACACAGACATGACACCTACAGGATCTCTGTTTTATTGTTATAGGATCAGTATATATACACAGACATGACACCTACAGGATCTCTGTTTTATTGTTATAGGATTAGTATATATACACAGACATGACACCTACAGGATCTCTGTTTTATTGTTATAGGATCATTATATATACACAGACATAACACCTACAGGATCTCTGTTTTATTGTTATAGGATCAGTATATATACACAGACATGACACCTACATGATCTCTGTTTGATTGTTATAGGATCATTATATATACACAGACATGACACTTACAGGATCTCTGTTTTATTGTTATAGGATTAGTATATAATACACAGACATGACACCTACAGGATCTCTGTTTCATTGTTATATGATCATTATATATACACAGACATAACACCTACGGGATCTCTGTTTCATTGTTATAGGATCAGTATATATACACAGACATGACACCTACATGATCTCTGTTTTATTGTTATAGGATCAGTATATATACACAGACATGACACCTACAGGATCTCTGTTTCATTGTTATATGATCATTATATATACACAGACATGACACCTACGGGATCTCTGTTTCATTGTTATAGGATCATTATATATACACAGACATAACACCTACAGGATCTCTGTTTTATTGTTATAGGATCAGTATATATACACAGACATGACACCTACATGATCTCTGTTTGATTGTTATAGGATCAGTATATATACACAGACATGACACCTACAGGATCTCTGTTTTATTGTTATAGGATCAGTATATATACACAGACATGACACCTACGGGATCTCTGTTTTATTGTTATAGGATCAGTATATATACACAGACATGACACCTACAGGATCTCTGTTTCTTTGATATAGGATCAGTATATATACACAGACATGACACCTACAGGATCTCTGTTTCATTGATATAGGATCAGTATATATACACAGATATGACACCTACATGATCTCTGTTTTATTGTTATAGGATCGCTACTCTCCACTTCCCCTAGGGTTGCTTGGATTGTTATTACTTTGCACAGCAACAGCCTATGAAGGGGACATTGGAAATGGACGTAAGTATTTGGAAATCTAATTTGCAGGTTTTATTTTCTTACGTGTATATAAACAAAAAAGTCATGTATGTCATTTTCACTTTCTAATTGACGTAATCTTCGGTTTTACGTATACATCCCATTCTCACATTCTATCAACTTATTTAACGATATTAGGTATACACATATGGGTATTTTGGATCTGTATACATAAATACATAAAATAGAACAAATATATTATAAAGAAAGCAAACTGTTATTATCGTTAGGATAAATGACGTATCTTACAGCTTGGTAAATAAAAACAATGTAAAATAATAATCCAAGTTATTAAAAAAAGCATGAACATAAAACCCTATCACAAATTACATGTTTAAAGTGTCAGGTAGCACACACCACCTATACGAATGTTGTGTATGTACAACACAATAGTTAACATCTTATCAAGGGTGATAAGTGTTGGTTTTTTTTATTTCAATGCTGATCGGTAAATATGTCTGTATGCACAAGGATTAAGCTCTCGGGATGATTGATCAGGCTAAACCTGTTGTAAAGCACAATGTGTCAAAATATTTTTTTTAGGCATGCATGTATGAGACAGGTGTATGTGTGTGTGTGTATAAAAGATATAGGAATGTGTGTAATGTAAAAAGTGTAACAGTGATAGGTCCTATATAAGAACGTGTGAGGATATGTTTTGCAATTTGATATGTATGTAAATCTTGATCAATAAAATGTTTTGAAAACAAATTTTATGTACGTAACTAGTTCGCGTTTATATCCACATGAAAATGTAGAAAATGCTATTTTGTTGGAATGTTTAGATTTTATCTTATTTGTTTTTATTTTACTTATTATTGACCTCAAAACAAATATTTCCAAACATTTCCGAAATTTAAATGTTAATATCATTATTTTAAACAAAATTCTTCGAACACCATCACGTAATCAAAATGTTTCTGCTTCTAGTAGCAGTCTCTTGCTATTCGCGGCGAGAGAAGAAGTGTCAAATGGACACGCCATATCCCGATGAATGCAATTTGTTAATGGTAATTTGACATATACATGTATATCTATGCTCCACATATTTCTGACAAAACACATTTTATATATCTTTATTTCCCCAGCATGGAAGTTAGCGTTAAAAGTTCCAACGGGAGTACAGGCCCCCGGCTACTCGAGTATACAGGCCCTGTGGACCTCGAGCAATACCTTAAACGATAACGACATTAGCGCTATGACAGACTTCAGCTCTGGCGGCAAAGTCTACAAGGGATCGATATCCAATGATTGGGGAAGCAAAACAGCCGTCTCTCACGTACGTATTATTACTTGATCAACATTAATGTTAATTGATATTTTCAAGTTCACAGCTTCTTTATTTTATTTGTCAACTAATAGCAAAAATGGTTTTAAGTTTTATCGGTGAACAGTCAAATAAAATGAGCTCTTCACGAAAATAGGTTTGGCTCTTCTTCAGGGTCAATGTTTATGATAATAACACAATAGCTGTCAATCCAATCATTTTTCTTTATCAAAGGGGTTTCATCCTGATCATGGTGCAGTTTTAACAAATTAAAAATACTCTGCCAAGTGGAAGAATGAACTTGTTTTCTATGAACGTCAGACACCAAACAAGCTAATCACAAACTTTCAGGATTTTTCGTCATATTTTGATTTAGAGATCAAGCATGATCCATGTATGATGGAACGGTCTGAATGGTTTCCGAATGGCAACGTTCTCATGCTAAAATCCTAATTTATTTAGGTAGTAAATGGTTTATGTGAAGATTGTGCAATAACATATGTGAACCATATCGGTTATGTAAATACCTACCTCGGACAAAATCAGAAGTGATTAAAAGCAGAAATATTCTTAATTATTCAACTTAATGAAAATGCAAGGTAAGTAATGCGTGTATCTCCAGCCAAATCCTTTGCTTTTCAAAATGGTTTGCGTGTGAACGAATATATGTTTTTAAAAGTATTATTGATCGATATTAGGCGTATGCTGATATACTGTTCGGATTATAAACAAATAATCCACACCCGAAAACAAGTGACAGTAATATATGTGTAATAAACAATAGAAATGTAATAAATGCATATGCCTTAGATAAATAAATGCAATAAAAATTAAATAACATCAGGGAAAGTATAAACAATGTTGTTTAAAACATCTCGGCTTTTCTGTCGAATTCCGAAAAAAATGGCCAGAAATGATCGAGGTGGTCCGTTTGACAGGTAGTGTGTACATTTCGTTTGGAAAGCAACTATGTTGATGTTGTGCAAGGTACTTTCTGATTTAGGTCACGTTTGAATGTACAATGAAATGAACTCATATATTTAGATTTAGGTAATGCCTGTTAATCACTATTATAATAATAATCCTGATGTAATCCCCGATTACACTGCTTACTGTAATCACTTTAAAGATGGCATAGTCTGTAATACACATTACGGGTATTACCGAGAGTTTATAACAATCTAATATGGGTTAAGTATGTCAAAAAAACATAGGTGTGTTGCGATTAATCCTTTTTGCTTTAGATTTTTGAAGCGAAATATGTTCGTCTGGTCAACTGCAATATTTCTTTACAAATGTATAGAGGATATTTATCAATATTCAATAATATCAAATATATTTCACGAGTGGGGCTAATATTTTGAATTTTTGTTTAATATCAAAATATTAGCCACATGAATTAAATATATTTTGTACTACTGAAGAAAATATCTTTTATTTTTTTCATTTGCTTAGCAAAATTTACTAGGACAACTTTTAATTTTCCCCATTGTCGTTTGTAAGGAAAGTTTGGATTGTTCATCAAAGAAAAACTGATAGTGAAAAACATCATTTTTCCCACCAGTGAAAATTATCGCTTCGGAACAGCAGACGGACACTCAACCAATGCAATTGAGCTTGCTGGTAGCTGAAGACCGACCAAGTCTATATTCAAGTTCTGCTAGATCAGTAATCAGTTTATTTTTTCTGTAACATATAATGTTGATATGATATCACTTCCCATCTTTTGTATCGACTAGGTAATTCTGGGTTAACCTATCACCGTGCTCTGTATGATATATGAACTTACCAAGGTTAATTAATTCTTTGGTAATAGTAGGACTATTTTGTAGCAAAAGGCTTATTGCGATAGTAAAATTTGATATATTTACTTTCTAGTTCACTGAAAGGACAGAATCTTCATTTATGAGGAATTTCTTTAATCCTTCCTGTTCCTATTTTTTTTAAGATTTTGTGAATAACATTTTTGACAATTACTTTTTTATACTCTATTGGAAATGGTTTACTCATGTATGGTTTAAGACAGAAATGATCATTACATTGTAATATATGTTACTACTTCAAGCTCTTAGACAAGGTTGAGAAAAAGTATCAAACAATCTCTATTTTACTGAAACAAACAACAAAACAAAAAGGTGTGTATTGAAGCTACCTTGGGCATGCCAGTATTCCGACATACATTATAACATGCATTTAAAATACAAGGAATAAGATTCATCAGTTTGGTATAAATGATATATACAGTAGTATTAGAGTACATTTGGACGAAATGTCGCGCTACTTTTTTGACAGCTGACTTCTCTAACTCGCCCTATTTTGGGTAGTGAGCTGGTTTCAGCGGTCAGAACACCGACGCTCGGCTAGTGTACTCTTTGCTTGACAAAGGAAACAGACTTTTTCGAAAGCTCTCAAATGAAGTTTTCAATTTCTGTTTGTGTACAAAACAAACTCAGTATATATCATTTAAAATACAATTGTAAGAAGTCAACCGTTTGCATCAGTAGTTTGAAATTCTAAAATGTTCTTCCAAATAATAATCGGATAGCTACCCAGGTCGAAATAGACCAGAGCGATTGGTGTAGATTTTCGAACCCCTAAAATAATCCTATAAAAGCCTGGATGTATAGTTGCTCGATGTCGGGCGATTTGTGGAATTCATCATAATTGAGATTATCTGTTTAAACTCGATTTTACGCTTAAGTTTAGGTGCGCTAAAATAGGCACGTTTACTTTACGGTAGAGTCAAATATTCATGTGTATCTCAAAATTGCTTCCATACATAATAGCAATATTAATAAGTACGCCTTTTTTTAAACCATTTGAGAGGATAATATGATTTAACAAAGTTAAATAATTTGAGACTGGACAATCATGTAATTTACTTCTAATTGGTAATAATTATTTGGATTTCAGTTCGTAAAACTGAACGTTGTTTTTGTTCCAACAGGTGAAGATTTCAGCTTTTAAGGACGGTATTGAGAAGGGTTATGTTGTGTTTGATGCTTTCGGCAAAACTAAGTCTAACTTCATGAACTGTGATAACGTAGTGCACTCAGCGTGGTCGGATCTGAAAGGCAACTCCTTCAACTATTGCAACATGGAGTAAGTTTTCACACGGAAGAGGATATTATTTCACAGCCTTCAATTAGCGGGAACTGTTAATTAATGTTTACCTATGCTATTCATTTATGATTTTATTCTCGAAAGATATTGAATAGTTTGAGCGCGGTTTGATTTTAGTTTTCATTATCAGCATGATAAGGTTTTCTTGGTGTATTTGATGTATATTTGTGCAATACAGTTTAAATTTAAAATCTTATCCAATCATACAAACACATATGGATGCTCTTATCATTTCAATTCTGAATGCCAAAATGAAATGATTATGAAAAAACAATATTTGCGTTGTGATATAATAAGACATCTAGCCAAAAAAATACCGCTGATCAAATTTATATTTGATTCTCAAGGATATTTTGGAAACAATTCTTATGTTTTTAACAATAATCTATATATGATTGTCTACATTCTTTCTACAGAGGACACACCAGCATCGCACGAACGTTTTACATCAATAGAAGTTATGGCGGTTGTAACCAGGATTACGGGTGGTTTATCCTGAAAGATTACGGAACATCCGGGGGATGTAGCAACTGGGATCCGGACTCGGGAAACCCGAAAGTCATGTATTCTGGAGATTCTAATTACATCAACTGGGGATCGGGTAAATATTGGTGATTTATACTCCAAGCCTTCAAGTACTTGCATCAAAGTCTAGAGACTCCACTTTTGTCATATGGGGCTCTGGTAAATATTGGTGATTAATGCTCCAAGCCTTCAAGTACTTGCATCAAATGTCTAGAGACTCCACTTTTATCAAATGGGGCTGTGGTAAATATCGGAGATTAATGTTCGGACAGAGTTTGTTTACCAATTTTTTTTCACACTGTGTACAACAGAAACCTAACTCAGAATGAAACAAATTCACTAGATGCGAGACTCCACCAAGCATGACGTACAGCCAATCCTGAACCAGTACTAAGATTAAGGAGGATCTAGAACTCTGCCAGTCAATATATATATTGCCCTAATTTGAAGCACTGCTCGTTCCTAAGATGACACCTTCTTGCCTTTAGGACCCCTACTTCGAACTCATAGATCTTAAATATATTTTTTGTACATGCACTAAGACCAAAATAAATTCTTTTCTAAAACAAAATATACATATTGTCTGTTAATTTCGGCCATTTCTTGCCTATCGAATATTCAGACGTAATGATAAATGGAATTCGACTTGATGTTCTTAGAATCAGGTTAAAGCTGAAAATGAAAACTCAAATTCCATGTGAAATTAAGGTCTATCTAGGAATATAGTCAGTGTTGGACCAACATTTGGACGACTTGATATGACTAGCAATGACATGTCTATCAGCCGATATTCATTATAGATACAAATTAATATATATTGTCTTCCGATTCATTTTGAATATTCAAATGTATTTGAACTTTGATATCTCTATATTTTCATCAGGCAACAGACAGACAGGAGACTCATTTGCGATTTTCGTTCTTGGTAAGTTTAACTATATTATTTCACATCAATTATAAGTGCGCAATAACATAATGTATATCAACACATGGAATAATATTTTATATGTTTTGTATAGTTGTTATACAAGCTATCTTATTTATATTTGTTTCATAGAATTATCATCTGACAGAGAAAGATGAGTGTAAAAAGATGTAAGTTATATAGTCTTTTTCATAGTTATTCGAAGTCCTTTACATGACTATTAAAAACCAATTCACATCACATGTAGCAACATTCAGTTCAATATGTCATGTGTTCTAAAAGTATGTTGATGCATAAACATTGTTGTATGAACAATAATTTTTTTGTGCTCATAATGATCAACCTGTCACGCATTTAGTGGCGCAGTGGATCATGCACTAGCATTTCATCAAAGCCGCCGGGGTTCAATTCTCCAACCGAACCTCCAAGACAAAGACATCTCATCTCTCATCTCTCATCTGTCAGATTGTTAATGCGCAAGCCAACAAGAGAGATGAACATTTATAAAACTATGCAATAAAGTACATAGGTGGCTTAATGATTGCTTATAAAGTGACACATTCAGGTTTTCGAATTTGTTACAGCATACTCCAATGTCGCAATAAGAGGAAGTAAGCATTACCTCGGAGAAATAGGGACGATATACATGCCATATAACCCTAAATATATTTAATTGAATAATGCAAAGCCCAGTACAATTAATGTTACAATCGTTGCTTTTTATTTTATTACAGAGTGGAAAATGGTGTTTAAGGGGGTCAGTGGCGTGGAATCGTCCGCGGGATCCCTGTTAGAGCTGTGGACAGGCTCTAATACTGAGAACCACAATGACGTCAGCGCCATAACTATAACGAAGTCTCCAAGTAAAACCTACAAATCCCCTATGGTGGAGACATGGACAGAGGAACTAGTCGATCAAGTACGTAAATAATAATGACGGGATTCTGATCAAAGATGCAAAGGACACAAACAGGCATTGTTTTCGTTAGGACGTTATAATTAACGAAGTAAACTTTTGATGATTACATAAGTGACTACGTGATGCCGCCAATATTAAACGTTATTTTGAGAGGTTATTCAATTTTTTCCCGTTAAATATGAAAAATTATTTAATGAATATCGTAGGTGTTTTCATACGCACTCGTGAAAATGTTGAAAACAATGTCTGCCATATACGAGTGAAATAGTTTGGTTTTTAATGGAAATACAATGCACCATTAAGTATTTCTTTTATTATATTGTTTGAAAATTAAAAACTTGAAAGTTTAATAATGTTTTAAATTTTGCGGTCACAGCTGATCTGGACGGAGTGCTCAGACCTACCGAATATTATTACTCCACAGGATACAATTCTATATTAAAGGCCCAATTTACGTAACTTTCGGCGAACATTAAAGCGAAAATCAAGCCTAATAACTTTTTATATTTATAGATTTAGTTAAGATAAACTGATATCAGCAATATTCAAGATAAATTCTCACGCGGTTACCAGTACAGCAGTAGTTGAAACTCGGTATTTGTAAACACGCATCAATTTTGAACTGTCTTCTAACTTCTGCTTGATGTTGAAGTGGGCCCCACCTAAATTATTTCAATTCTTTTGTTTTTTTCTGTCAAGAGATTCTTGTTAGTTACCGCCCAGGTTTACTTCGTTTTAGGCTGATTTTTGCATGGTTATCAACTTTTTCAGAATTTTCCAGAATCACGAAAAATTTCCTGATGTTACGTATATTGGGCCTTTAAAAGAAATAGTAACAAATACAATTGTGTAATTAATTTCTTAAATGTGTGTTAGTTCCCAAAATATTATGAAGGAGTTTAAATGTCCTTATAAAATATAATTTGAATCATGAACAATGAAAACATTCTGGCAAAAATAGAATGAATGTGTGTGTTGTGATATTTTATGGAACCACGGTGGTCTAGTGGTAGGACGCCGGGCTCGTGATCGAAGGTTTGCGAGTTCGAGTCCCGGTCACGGCACTTGAGCAAAATACTTTACTCCGCTTGTTTCAATCTACTCAGCTGTAAATGAGTACGTGGTTGGGCAGTGCTAGAAATTGTAGAATGAAAGCTTTGAGCGCCGAGATGACAGCACCGGTTGTTTGCTCCCCAGGGAGTTGAGAACGTTATTGGCTGGTTGCTAAGGCCCTATTACCACGGGTAATAACTTGTGAACCGCTTTGAGGCGACATTTAAGTTGTGATAAAACGGTATATAAGAACCTCGAATTATAATTATTATTATTATGTGTATTTGATTACAGGTACGTTATTCTTACTTCATCGGTGGTGCAGAGGTTGCTTATACTGTGTTCAATGGCCGTGGGTCTGACAAAAACTCATGGTTTTCTGATCCAAATATCATCTACTCCAAATACACCGACATGAGCAAGAGCAAGGTCGCCTGTGGCATTGCCGGGTAAATATTATGATTAAAGTATGAATTTTTATATTGCTTAAGAATATTACTGTAGAAGTGGAATTGTTCGCGGTGTTAATATTTTCGCCTACATTAAATATCCGCGAATGTGTCCACACGCGAATATATTTGACTCCTCCCACATTCTTATTGTATTATAGGTATACATTACAAAACATAATAACGGAAGCCCGCAAATCTTCACACTGCGAAAAGTTTGGAGTCTGGTTAAGCGAAATTATTGACCTTTACAGTATTCAAGTTGTATTTTCTTTCTGATGAGTTCTTGCTGTATCTACTGTCAATCAACTTAGCTGATGACTGAAAAAAATAGTTAAAACCTGCACGAGACGTTAATATCTACCTCTGATTGGAACAGATCTAGATGTGATACATGTATTAGTATTATTATTATTTTATATAAAATGTTACTCAATAAGATAATCTCTCTCTCCCTCCCTCTCTCCACCCCTCCCCTCTCCCTCTCTCTCTCTCTTCCCCTCGATCTCTCTCTCATAATGTGTTTGCATGTTTGACTGTATGATACTGTGAGATATTGTATTTTATTATTGTAAATAAGCCATCTTGAAATTTATAAATATATCAATGTTTTATTGTAGGGAAAGGGCTTAGTATAAGTTGTACAACTTGTGCCCAATCCCATTGCTATGGAAGGCAATAAATATGTTTAAATCAAATCAATATTAGCATTATCTACCTCTCAATAACAGGGACTCCAGCCGTAAGTTCTCAATACATCACGTATACAATGGTTGCCCTAACGACGAGATTTGGATGCAGATCCTGGACAAGCGTGGCGGTGGCGCCCCCTGCTCCTGGGATCAGAACGTTCTTACACGCCCTTATTTCCTCTACAGCGCAGGAACAACGGTCGCCCGCGCAGAGTCAGGTGAGATACACCTCAAACCGATATATATACAACGGGTTTATTATTAGCTAATACTAATGGATAAGACTGTAGGTTTCATAAATGCAATATCTGGAAATCGACTATTGCAGTGATGCGGTAACAAAGCAAAATATTGAATCTAGGCAGCGATTTCTGAATCAAATTACGGTTACTATGTATTTCTAAAACAAAAAATAATAAAAATTAAATACATAAAAAAATCTATTCTTTCGAATCAGCTGATAAATTCTTTTTGCGACCAACATATTTGACAAAGCAAAATATGATATGGTGAAATGCGTATCTAAAATTGTGATGATGACCTCAAAGAGAGTATCATGCATGGTTTAACTCTGCAATGATGACGTACAAAAAAGCTATGAAGCACACGCTCAATGCACATGCTAATGTGTTTTGTAACTATGGAAACGCTATTGAGATGTCAGATATAAATAACGTAACATTATTGTACATGACAATACGTTCTTGAAATATTACGATGTATTACAAGGTTTGCAACTTTTTCCCCCAAATAAGCAATGCAATTCCCATTTAATACCTTTTACTCAATGTATATGACTAAATAAACCTATTTGTTCAAAAATATATCAAACACATTACTTCGTGACGTTGGTATATTATTTAAAGTATTAACTGTAAATATCACTGATGTTTTCGATATGATATTCCACATCCAGTAGGACAAGGCATTCACGTCTTTAAAAATTATATTAATCGTAATATGTAAATAACTTATATGTCCATTTTTTCTATTCTACAGGAGGAAATTGGAACAGTGCCGCATTCCCAGCTGCGGAAACAATGGGCATCTTCATTACAGGTACAATGTTATTTATTATTTCACTGCGGATTAATCCAATAAATTATGCAACAGACAGGGGCGTAGCTTAACTATTTAAATCTGCAAGCGCCGCAGGGGCAAGCGTTTATTCGAGGGATGACCCGGGGGTTGGCATTTGGTCGTATTTTGATATTCTTTGTTTGGTCTATCATTATACAAATCGTTAATACGAAAATACTGTATACTACGATGATATCTGGAAAACAAAATAAATATGTATACGTATCTTAAGTCATTCACTCGTCAGTAAGTAAAAAGGTACATTGTGAGTACTGAAATTTCTCGACGTATGCAAGCACTGGCTTATGTGTTTACAAGGCAGCTTCACCCTACGTAGAATAATATATAGGAAAAAAGTTGTTTTGAATATAATTAAAGTGATTAATTTGAAAAAGACAATATGTGTCTTATGACCTTGTATGAAGTGGTTGATAATAATGAGCGAGCACTCTTAATGTGTAGTTATGGTATTTAAAGCCCAATATACGGCAAAACTTGAAGTGAAAATCAAGCCTAATAACTTATTATATTTAAAGATTTAGTTAAGATTAACTGATATCTGCAATATTCAAGATGAATTCTTACGCAGTTACCGGTACAGCAGCAGTTGAAACACTGTATTTTTAAGCAAGCGTCCATTTTTAACTGTCTTCTGGGTCCCACCTGACTTATTTTCAATTCTTTGGATTTTTTTGTCAAGAGTTTCTTGTTAGTTACCGCTCAGGTTTACTTCGTTTTAGGCTTTTTTTGATGGTTATCAAATGGATTTTTTTTTTCATAATTTTTCAGAATCCCGAAAATATATTTCCTGATGTTACGTATATTGGGCCTTTAACGTTCACTTTGTCAGTAAGCGGGTTTCAATCAACAAAATAAGCTTATCTTTACATCAAAGCAAAATGTTACACACCCACACATATTTTGCTGGTCATCATTTAAGAGTAAAGGGTCAAAGGTCAAGATCAAAATTAAACATTGGATACTTTTTTAAGTAATATAACACTATAAAAGCTTAAATGATTACGCTATGTCACATGATTCACTCTGTATTTTTCAAACTTCTAACACGAGGCTCCTTAATAAAGCAAAGAATGATGACATTGGCAATGTTGAATTCAGATCATATGCATATAATCCTTAAACATAACAACAAACAAATGAGTAAAAGTACACAAACGTTTACTGTTTTACAATACATTTCATTTAAACCCATAAGATATATAAAGAGATAGGACGTGGTGAATTCGATGATCGAGTATTTCGTATGATTATATCGTTCGTTTAGGGGTCGGAGTAGGGGTGAGGGGCGCGGGGGGGTTGCCTGAAATTGAATTCTTTTGTAGCTTCAGGTCCCTTCTAATAAACTTAAATAAAGAGATGACACCAAAATGCAAAAAAAAAATGATCGTAAGAAAGATGTTAATCATATTTGTCGTGCTGTTGAAGGTTGGACACCGGTGATGAAGTTAGCCCACGGAGAGGGTATTGGAGGAGCCGTTGATGTACGAGACTTATGGAAAGGCACCTACACAGTCAACGAGGGGGACGCAAACGCTATGTCTATAGCGTCAGGAACTAAACCTTACAAGTCTTCCATTGTCGACAGCTGGTCCGATTACTACATTAGTGCTGTACGTTACGATCAATATCAACGATTTTGGCAAATCTATCAATATATGATTGATATGGTTGACCAATAACTTATTTTCCTGACTAAAAGGGTTATTTGAGTTATTAGTTGACCAATAACTTATTTTACTGACTAATAAGGTTATCTGTTTTATTTGACCAATTCTTTCTGTCTCGACTGAAAGGGTTATTTGTGTTTTATTAGATGACCAATACTTTCTTGTCTCGACTGAAAGGGTTTTTTGTTTTTATTTGTTCACATTAACGACTCCATGGCTCACCTGAAAGGGTTATTTGTGTTTTATTAGATGACCAGTATCGACTGAAAGGGTTATTCGTGTTTATTAGGGGTTAATAACTTTCTGTCTGGACTGAAAGGGTTATTTGTATTTATTTGTTCATACTAACGACTCCCTGTCTCACCTGAAAGGGTTATTTGTGCTTATTTGTTCTCACTAACGACTCCCTGTCTCACCTGAAAGGGTTATTTGTGTTTATTAGTTGACGAATGACTCCTTGTCTAGACTGTGATGTTGTTTGTGTTTATTATTGGAACAATGAATTCCTGTTTCGACTGAAAGGGTTATTTGTGTTCAATTTAAGCATGTAAGAATTAACTGCCGTACCGGAAGTGACGTTTATGATGGAATTCTGTATTGCAGGTCCGCGTGTCTTTTGTCACTGGTGGCAAGGAGAAGGCATTTGCTGTATTTGATGCTCATGGTGCTGACAAGAACAGCTGGTTCTCCAAACAAAGGGTGTTGTACTCGTCATGGAATGACTTGGGTCCAACTTCGACCACAAACTATGATTCTATTGATGGGTAGGTAATAACTTGAAGCGGTTTAAATATTTTACATCCGTCAAAGGAATTTATCAACTTCTGAAAGTCGGAGAAAGTCGGAGAAAAAATCTTCGAGTATCAAATTATAATATAATTGGTTGAAATAAAATAAATAATTGTAATTCTCATAAATTTTTTTTAGAGTATACCAAGGCGTCACAAAACCAAAATCTGAACTCAAAATTTATTAAACTAGAGGCAAGATATGAAAAAAAAGAAAGATTTACACGGAGACTCTCGTAAAAGCACAAAAGAATAAGACCAGGTGTTCCGGAAGAGTAAGCGTCTTCCGCTTACTCAAATGTGATAATAAAATAATACAACTATGTGATATTGAATAACTACACCAGTGTGTTCTTTACCCGCTACCTAATTTATTAGCATATGTCACTCCTACGACTTCCCAAACAATGTATTGATTAATGTTTATGTTAATTATATTGATCATATAACGTTGTATATTTAGGCAATGTAAAACGCCTTTCAGTGGTTTAATATAGTTAAATAAAACGCTGCGTCAAATCTTGTATACTATCAAACTTATCAAATGACTGCCGATTACACATGCAATCAATGGCAATCAAAGTGACGATCATTTATTGACACTATAATATATTTGACATTTTCTGCATTTCTACATAACTATAAACAACTTCAAGAAGACAATCGAGTCAATAAAGTCCAATTAAGAAATTCCATTTCCAATACAAGCCAGCATTCTGTTTGAAAACATAAATGCAATAAAACTTAGAGAATACCCAAGCGACAACAAAACCTAAATCCGAGCTCAAAATCGATTAAACTTGGGACAAAATATGAACAGAGGAAATACTTAATGGGTACCCTTGCAAAAGTACAAGAGAATAAGACTAGGTGTTTCGGAAGAGTAAGCGTCTTCTGCTTCAAGTTCATCTTCTGCTTTATCTTCATATTAGAATGTAAGTCAATGGAAATAGGAAATAAATTATTCATTGGATTTTTATTATAACATCATTTGTAATATGTTATCCTCTAGGCACCAGCCCCATGGACGTGACTTCTACATGAATCGAAATTATGGAGGATGCCAAAACGATGCAGGGTGGTTTATTGTGTCGGAAGTTATAAGCGCCTCATGCAGTTGGGAACAAAAAAGCAACGTTAAACCATATTACCTGTACAGTGATGCTGCCGGATATGAGTTATCAGATAGTACGTATTATTCATAATATTTCTTGTCATATTTTCAGTTATGTCACAATAAAGGTGGTACCGTAACTAGTATTGAAAGAATAGCATTTCGTTCATCAATATCAATTTTCACAAAACTTGTACATAGATTGTACTTTGAAAAAAATATAATCATATACTATATAATATAAACAATTGTTGACCATTTCAAAGCATGGTTGTTCATATATTTATTTTAGAAAATATTTTCTTTTTATGAATATCAGTTAATATTAATGTCTAAAGATGTACACAATTTACCATAAGATTTATTTATAAAACATTTCATTATTTAGTGTCTGTAATATAGTGGTGAATAATAGAGATGGTTTTGCTTCATTAAGAAATGTTTCTAAATATGTGTGGAGTTTGATTAAATCCATGACACTCAAAAGATAAAAACAAAACGATATCGGTTTGTCTTAAACAGATGAAATAAAACCTCGCTGGGCAGACTGTTCTAAGATAATATTTTCGAAACCTGTTAAACTAAAGTTTAGTGAAACTAAATAAATTTTGTTTTTCCTTACAGATCAAGTATTGGCTGACGTGTTTGTTATATCCGTCTGTAAGTAAATTAAATTTCTATATATTAACATGTTTTTGATGTTGAAGAAAATGTTAAGAATGTTGAATTATGCCTGTGTGTTAAATGATGTATGTTTTTTATTGCATAATTGTCATATTTTTATTTTTAACGCGCAACAGTATAATAAAATGATACAACATGGGTTAAACATCAGATAAAATGTAATTCATTTGTATTCAACATACACTTAGAAAGACAACATACACATAGATATATATATACAAAACCAATGCTATCAATAATGCTCAGAAGGATATGATACTGCATTTATTTGAATGGCTCTACGTTTGTTTTCATAGCGATGGATATGTGCAACCCGAATCGATGTGGCAACGGCGCTACCTGTATTGACCTAGGAGCTACCTATGAATGCGCTTGTGCTGGAAATTACTTTGGAACTAACTGTCAGAACTGTAAGCCTTCAACAAAACATAAAAAAAAATAAAATAGAATTGTTGATGTACAATTGTTGGAAATCATCAGAAGATATTGCGTTGAACATATGAATGATTGAACCGAAAATTTATTAGTTTACTACTAAGCTTAACACAATTTGAAAAGCTAAATTTTCTTAAACTTCAATTTACAACTAGGATTCTTTTTCGACAATATATATGTTATCACAGTTTTGTGTTTACGAGGTATCTTTATAGCATATTAAATTATATTTTTACAAGCATATTTATAACTATTGTTGGCAAATTTAAATTTAAAATAAGTTACTTGATAAATTAGTGGTATGTACATACAATCCATCGACATTTCTTTTGACATGTAATTTGTTACACTGTACATTGATATTGGCAAAACAAATGCGAAAAAAAAATTCATCTTGCAGAATAATACATTAAGCTCATGTAGTTCATATATGCTGCACAAAACAACAATGGTGTTATACTCACAAATATCGAAACCGAAGCATGCAACAGGGTAATTTGTTTGTATCGAAAAGTACACATTGGTTATGTTTGGACCGTGAAATACATATGGCTACTGTACAAAGCATAACACAAATATGTATAACTTATTATTCAAAATATGTTGTATTGAACAATATTAAGGCTTACGAACAAATTAAGAAGACTCCTTTCGGAGTTCGGATTTGTATCAGATTTGTCTCAAGCTAATCAGTCAAAGTATTCTTAAAGTTAATTTTCTTGTTATGTTCAGAAGTCTTAATTGTCTCTTGTAAGACCGTTTTTAATTATTAAATTACCTCCAAATATGCATATTAGATGTGTCAGAGGATATGCAAGTAGTATATTACTCTATTTTTACGCAGGAGACGAAGCAAGATTACGTGATCTTCTTTACATTAAATTATATTTCATTATGTTTACGTTCGTAGTGAATGGTGGATTTTCAAGCTGGGGTTCATGGGCATCATGTACGTTGACCTGCGGATCCGGAAGTAAGACCAGAACGAGGACCTGCAATAATCCATCTCCCGTTGGATCTGGGGCTTCCTGTGCCGGAAGTACAACAGAAACCGCTGCATGTAACACCCAATCCTGCGCAGGTAAGTTTTCGGATTAATTATTTTATTAATGCATTATCATTAAAATGTTTGTTAAGATCATCCCTTTTGCATGCGTACAATCTAATCGTGAACAAGGTTATTGAACGGTAAGGTAGCCTAATTCAAGAAATTAAATGTGCGATTTTACTCCTTGTTAATAAAATCAGAGAATATCGAAGCGTCAATAAAACCATAATCAGAGATTGCAGTTTTACTCATACATACCCAACATATTTTACATAATGTAGAAGCGGAAGGGTCAGGTGCGTAAACCCCTTTTAACTTAATGAATTAAGAAGCAAGATTAAACTAGTTCTGTATAATTTCAAATCATGTACTACGAAAATGTGTATATTATGTACCGTGCCACTACTCAAATGAGAATGTGGTCTGGAAGCTCCACAAACCTCAGAGACTAAACAATCTACCAGCGGAGTCTGCCACCCCCTATCATCAAAGATGACGTAACACACGCATATGCTGCAAAGAAAGAGATCAAATATGTCTTCAGGGATGAATGAGCTAACATTAATAATATTTAATATACTCAAATGGATCGATTGAGAAACCATCATTATAACAAATTGTTTATGTATTAATTGCATTATTTAATAATCTAGAATTCGAATAATTTATAAAAACAATAACATGCGTCAAATCTTGTCATGGGATTGCAGTTAATGGTGGTTGGTCTTCCTGGGGTGGATATGGGTCCTGTTCACGAACCTGTGGCAGTGGCACACAAGAAAAGACCAGGACATGTACTAACCCAGCGCCATCAAATGGTGGTGCTGACTGTGCCAACAATCCGTCCACTGCAACAGATTCAAGGAGCTGCAACACCGCTAGCTGTCCAAGTAAGTACCGATCCTGCTGGGCGTAATACGTTTAGTTAAGTACCAAAACGAAAAACAAACAAACATAAGTAACAGAATACCGAAGAGTCAACAAAACCATCATCCAAACTCAAAATAGAATAAGCTAGAAGTAAATTAGAATAAGTCGAGGTATTTCGGAGTAAGCGATTTCTGCTTTCATTGGCTAACCTATCATGCAAATCTAGTTCGCATTCAAGCAAACGTCTTCATAGTGAGGACTGAGGCATCACTCTCAATGATAATAAGTTGACATACTAATTAGCATATTCAAAACGTCCACTTTCGTATACTACAAGTATTTCTAAATGAGACAAATATGGCGACCATGAAACTTGCTCATTCTCTATATCAACCTGATTCTCTCGAATTACTCTGCCGTAAGTTTATTCGTCAGCAGCCGACATCTATCTCTAAAATCTCGATATTTTTAGAGCATGTCCTAGACTAACGATAAACTGAAAAATGTATACACTATAGTTTGAAAAAAAAACAGGGATGTTACTATCAAGAAAGGGGAAGTCCACTATTGGAAAAATGAAATCGTACTGTTTATCATATAGCTAGTAGTAAGCTGCCTATGTTTGTAATGGTTTAATAAATATCGTACTAAGCAGCTGATGTAGAAGAGTATGTTGTATCACATATATTAAGTTCAGAAGAGATTATACACTTGACTAGTTCAGCTATAAAGGTCCAAGTCTAAATACAGATATTAAATATGATAAGTGTTTATGCTATAAATGGGTTCTAAATACTTATGAATATATCAGGCTTGTTATGGGAATGTGTCGGAAATATTTACAGCAGAAATAGACAACATCTGCAAAATGGAAATCATAGATGTCTTATACTCGCATTAGTAGTACGTTGTTACGTATACAACCTGTTTGCATTCTCTTTATGAAGTCTCTTTCGGTTCCATTGATTTATATTTTCGTGATAATATATATTCAGGAAGCTTTGATACTTGGGGTGTGTCCACATTGATCTTTTAGTGGACGGTACTTAAATTTAAATTGAAGATAACATAATTTATCAATATAGATATGGAGCGTTGAGCTATTCGTTGTACGTCGACACTAAATGTGTTGGTATGCATCTGCCGTTGTTTTCCAGTCGATGGTGCTTGGTCTTCGTGGGGAAGCTGGGGATCATGTACGACAACTTGCGGAGGCGGAACTCAGCAGAAAACGAGAACCTGTACCAACCCTTCCAGACAGCATGGCGGAGCAGATTGTCCCAACAACCCGTCTTCTGCAACTGCCACTCAGGCGTGTAACACTGCAAATTGTCCAAGTAAGCACATTTATTATGCTAGAGTATGCAACACAATATTTCTAACAATCAAGAAATATACAAGAGATGATACTAAATACGAAGATGGTCTGTGGGAATGTACTTCTATATATCACATGAATTCATAAAAAATGATGAATTTTCCAACAGTGTGTAAAGTATATGTCGTTTCCGAGATACTTTTTCTCTCCAGATTCGACCAGATTTTAGATACGCTTGTCACGTGATAGGGGGACATGTATACTTCCGATGTACCGACAAAGCATCAGTACCGCCAAAACAATATTCAGAAAGAGCTGCTATGAGTTTCCAAACGTCATGTTTATCTACATGGTACTGGTCAGTAGAAATAACTTTGTTAGACCATCCTAAATTTCGGTAATGTCTGTCCTATTTTACCAGCGTTTTACGCCATCAAAGTTGGTTAAGTACCGATTAACCATTACACCGGGAGTATACATGCCCCCTGAATGTATCACGTGACTGTTAAATCACGTGACATTTATCCCGGAAAGTCGTATCTCGGAAACGGCGAATTGCTGTCACTTTATACCTAATTTATATTATAACAGTTGACGGAGGCTGGGCATCTTGGGCTAGCTGGAATACGTGTAGTGTGACGTGTGGCGGTGGTTTTCAGACGAAGTCACGCACGTGTACAAACCCAGTTAAACAATATGGCGGAGCAGACTGTCCAAATTCGGGTTCTGAAACACGGGCATGCGGTACAATCAACTGTCCAAGTACGTATTCCATATTTCAGTTCACATATTACAATATATAATTAATATAAGTATCCTTGTAATGGATCTGATATAATCGCAGAAGTTACTTTTAATTAATCTTTTTACCAGAAGAGTTGATTTATCGGCTTATCTTTGTCGTTTTATTCTAGTTGACGGTGGCTGGGCAACTTGGGCTAGCTGGAATACGTGTAGTGTGACGTGTGGCGGTGGTTTTCAGACGAAGACCCGCACGTGTACTAACCCGGTTAAACAATATGGCGGAGCAGACTGTCCAAATTCAGATTCTGCAACACAAGCATGCGGTACAATCAACTGTCCAAGTACGTATTCCAGTTCACAAATTAGAATATTTAATTGATATAAGTATCCTTGTAATGGATCTGATATACTCGCAAAAGTTACTTTTAATTTATCTTTTTACCGGAAGAGTTGATTTATTTGCTTATCTTTGTCGTTTTATTTTAGTTGACGGTGGGTGGGGTAACTGGTTGTCATGGGCGACCTGCTCGGTGAGCTGTGGGGGTGGAGTTCAGTCTCGCTCTCGGAACTGCGACAGCCCAGCCGCTCAGTACAACGGAGCGTCGTGTTCTGGCCCATCCTCCGACACGCAGAACTGCAACCCTCAAGTGTGCATCAGTAAGTATAAAGACATTATACTATATTGATGCCACAGAGACCATTAACTGAAAAATGATACTTGATTTCCTTCAGAAGCACCTTGAAATAGATTCCATGTTTTGACGCGATTGTGTGTGTTTATGTGTGCGTGCGTGCGTGCGTGCGTGCGTGCGTGCGTGCGTGCTTTTCTATAGAAATATAAAATTAATATATAAACAAAAACGTGTCAGTGGTTTGTTTTCAATATCGCTTTGTAATTAATGAAGCACTTTCCGTTGTGTTAAACTGAGAACGTATAAATATTTTCTTTCGTGGAATAAAGTTGATATACAATAAAATGTGTTAAGGCTAGGCCATAATGCGATATTCGAGACTAGTATAATCCGTTTATATAAAGATTTGAAGACAGATGATGTTTACTTAGCAAAATCGGAGAATACCAAAGCGTCAATAAAACCATAACCCAAAATCAAAATCGATTAAACTAGAAGCAAAATATGAACAAAGAAAAGAGACATAGGACCCCAGTAAAAGTACAAGAGAATAATAAGAAAAAGAAATATATCATTTTTGACTTGCATGACACCATTGGCAAACAATGAGAAGAAATATACAAATTAATTGCACTTTTTAAAAGGAAAATACTATTTTTGTTTTTAAATTGAATTCTGAAAATTTACATAAAACGTATCAATGCAGATATGTGTTCAGCCCTTTACGTTATCAAGTATAAATCAGTAAGTAGCAAATATGTTTTTCAATAGGAAGGTTAAAATTTAGCTCCCGAAAATGAACTCATAACTATTTTCGTTTTCATTCCATATGCATTCAGTAAATACATATTGATCTTCTGACAATTTTTTATTTCTTTTAATTTGGAAGTATTCTACTAATACAACGTAAGAAACAAATTACGTTCACATGAGACAAATAAATATCCCTAATGAAAAAGCCAGGAATGGCTACTTAATCTTGCTGGTATCTGAAGTGTAATATTAGTTTGAATTAAATTAATATTTTCTGTAACTGCTATATGTTGCATAATTACATGGTAGATGTATCTTCTGTACACTGGGGTAATTTTGATAAATGCGAGAGTTCATATTTCCCGATCCTTAATTTCGCCTCTCCTTTTAATCACTTCGCATATTAAGTATGAAGTTTCCAGCAAGTTTTAATCTTCATTAAAATCTTCACGATATGTGAAATACGTTTTATTGTAAGATTCTCACATACGACGTAACGTCAAAACGTAATAGATAAATTTTATTCGAATAGCGTTGGTTGTTTTTTCAGGAAACACGAACATAACTGTTATTGAAATGCTCAATCCCTAACATTGTCGTACGAAAGCAAAACGTTTATCGTTTCGTTAGTTTTGACACTAAAATGGAATTCGTATTATTCCAGTCGATGGCGGATGGAGTACCTGGTCAGCTTATGGAGCGTGTACTAAGACGTGTGGATCGGGGGTCTACTCACGGTCAAGGGTCTGTGATGACCCTATTCCTGCCAATGGTGGACTTCCCTGCTCTGGATCTTCCAGTGAATTCAATGACTGTAATACTCAGTCCTGTCCTGCTCCACTAGCCGGGGTTTACCAACAGGTAACGTGACGTTGCTTTTGTCGGGTGGGGTTAATCAACAATAGTTAAAAATTAAAAAGGTTGATGGTGAGTAAGATTCGGGAAATACGTCAAAGAGTCATACATAATGCATTTTGTAAAGTAGGTAAGCGATGATGTAAAAAATTAGAGAATACCGCAGCGTTAACAAAATCATAATCCAAACTCAAAATCCATTAAACTAGTGGCAAAATAGGAACAAAGAAAATAGTACAAAAGAATACGACCAGGTGTTCGGGAAGAGTAAGCGTCATTTAAATCTATGCCACATGCAAGTGCAAGTAAACATCAAGTCCTCAAAATCCTAACAAAATCATCATTGTCAATCGCATCAAGTAAACACACTAATGAGCATATTCAAAAACGTCCAACGTCATATCACTTAAAGATACAGAATATTTCTCAATGAGACAAAGATAGCGACGATAAAACTTGCCCATATATTGTATTTCTGATCAACCTGCATCTGGTTCTGTAATCAGGTATCTATGCCTTAATTATACCTGTCTCATTGAAAGAGAATTAGAGGTTAGGACAAATCGGGTATACAATCCATAAACAAACGTCTGTCAGTGATGTCAAGACTTAGAAATCACCAGATATGTCAAACACTGTATTAGTTTTAAACAGAATAGGATGGATATCAATATATTAAGAAAAATATAAGGAGACTGATTTACAAACAAGCAAAAGTGATGGAACCGTGTTATATTCTTTAAGATCATTATAAAAAGGTTTTTGGTTATTATTAAGACTGTTATCAGTGTTAATTTTGTGTTTGTTTTAGTTGTGTCCATCTAACTGGTTCACATGTGAATCCGGGGGAATGACATGTATTATGTTAAGTATGAAGTGCGACTGTTCTAAAGACTGCGACGACGGAAGTGACGAAACAACAGGATACGCCGGATGTGACGCAGAACTTATGGCCATGTGCGAATCAGGAGCAGGTAATTTTTTTTTAAATTTTATTATGAAAGGTGCTTTACACAGTATATAAATAATAAAAGAGACGATTTGAATTTTCATTAAAAATTACAATATAACTATTCTATTGAATGGGATAACAAATTTTGTGCGCATGCGCAGATCGAAGTTGGTCAATTTAAGATGTTTAATAAAAAAAACAATATCTTGATTGCAAAAGTATAACAAATATAACAGAAATATTTTATGGAATTAGGCAAGATTGAAATTTGCTGCAAATTAAGAGGATAAAAAAGAAATACTTTAACATCCCAATTCCAATTATATGAAATAAGTGACACTGGTTTCTATCGTTTTCAGATCACGTCTTTGCCTCCATCACATTATTGGTCCTGTGCCTGATTGCTGCTATATTCAAAAACATGTAAATAAGACGACCTGTCACTCACATGCTAGGAGAGTTGGTTCTTATTAAGTGTAGTACATTTCAAAAGTTTGACACAAAATGTATTGAATTCTTTTATATATCCGTAGGTGTGATATAGTCTTTAATTGTATATTTCCTTGTTTATATTTACTGTAGCAGTTGCATTGTAACTTTCGAAAACTTGTAAATCTGGAAACTTTGAGTTAAGCTATACGAGTTGTATTTCCCCGGAGACTATAACTTGAAATACCAAAAACATATTAGTCTTCCTTTCATTTTTTTATTTTAATATTTGGTTACCCTATGAATACTTTATTCTACTTGTAATATTTGGTAAAAAAAATAAAGATAAATAACTCGCAGCAGTTTCATATAAATATAAAAATAAAACAAAAACAAACAAAAATACAAAGAAATGTACATTATATATAAATTCTTAATCTTTATGTAATAATCATTTATCTTAATTTTATTGATTTGTTTGTGATAATCTAAACGACGTTTACATTACAAATAATGTGACAGATTTAGTTTCCTTGCCAAAAAAATATTCATTTATACTTCATTTTGCCCTGAAATACTTTAACTATTAAAGCAGTGTGGTTCATCATATCATTTGTGTTGTTGTCTTTCACATACCACATGGTAGCTATGTGACATTTACACACTCTGTGACATTGATACACTTTGTGACATTGACACACTCTGTGACATTGATACACGCTGTGACATTGAGACACTCTGTGACGTTAATACACTCTGTCATTTTGACACACGATGTGACTTTGATACACTCTGTGACATTGACAAACTCTTTGATATTGATATACTCTGTGATATTGATACACGCTGTGATATCGATGCATTCTGTGACATTGATACACTACATTGATACACTCTGTGACGTTGATACACTCTGTGACATTGATACACTCTGTAATATTGATACACTCTGTGACATTGATACACTCTGTAACATTGATACACTTTGTGACGTTGACACACTTTGTGACGTTGACACACTTTGTGACGTTGATACACTCTGTGACATTGATACACTCTGTGACATTGATTCACTCTGGAACATTGATACACGCTGTGACGTTGATACACTCTGTGACATTGATACACGCTGTGACATTGATACACTCTGTGACATTGATACACTCTGTGACATTGATACACTCTATGACATTGATACACTCTGTGACATAAATATACGCTGTGACATTGATACACGCTGTGACATTCACAAACTATGTGACATTGATACACTCTGGGACATTGATACACTCTGTGATATTGATACACTCTGTGACATTGATACACTCTGTGACATTTACACACTCTGTGACATTGATACACTCTGTGACATTGATACACTCTGTGACATTGATACACTATGTGACGTTGTTACACTCTGTGATATTGATGCACGCTGTGACATTTACACACTCTGTGATATTGATACACTCTGTGATATTGATACACTCTGTGACATTGATACACTCTGTGACATTGATACACTCTGTGACATTGATACACTCTGTGACATTTACACACTCTGTGACATTGATACACTCTGTGACATTGATACACTCTGTGACATTGATACACTCTGTGACATGGATACACTCTGTGACATTGATACACTTTGTGACGTTGTTACACTCTTTGACATTGATACACTCTGTGACATTGATACACTATGTGACGTTGTTACACTCTGTGATATTGATGCACGCTGTGACATTTACACACTCTGTGATATTGATACACTCTGTGATATTGATACACTCTGTGACATTGATACATTATGTAACATTGATACACTCTGTGATATTGATACACTCTGTGACATTGATACACGCTGTGACATTGATACACTCTGTGACGTTGATACACTTTGTGACATTGATACACTTTGTGACATTGACACGCTGTGACATTGATACACGCTGTGACATTGATACACTCTGTGACATTGATACATTCTGTGATATTGACACACTTTGTTATTTTTGGTTTAGGGTAGCAATGGTGTCAACGCTGATTTATTTCATTTCCATATGATAATATGAAATTGGCCTGTCTAGAAATCTTCATTTAAAATCAAAATAGTCGCTGTATACTGATTAATTTGGCATTGTCTACACTAGCAAAATCAGAGACTGTTTTTTTTTCTCTTGTACTTTTTCTTTTCTTTATTCATATTTTCCCATTGTTTAATCAATTTTGAATTCTGATTATTGTTTTGATGACGCTTTGTTAGTCTCTTATATCTTTCACCGTGTACCTTTCATAAATTTTGACTAAGTGATATGCTTTTGTTATAATTTTATCAAGTTGCAATACAGATACAATGTAGGTATATACAAATATGGTTTATGACATCAGCGTTTTTTTTTTTGTTTTTTTTTTACAGAATATGAAATAGGTATTATCGCTTTCAATCATGGCAATAAATATTTCTCACGGTATAAGTACATGTATATGTTGACTTAGACATATCTCAATCGAATAATAAGGAATGGTGTTATTGTTAATACAGGTCTACTTGGCTTGGTTCCTAAACATTTAGAGTTATGATAAGAGTAATTAAATCATGTACATAAATCTTGTAGGTTAATCGTTACCTTTACTTAGCAGATTTATGTTTATCTTATATTAACCTTAATAACGCCTTGTCATTTTATATAAGACGCCAAATTCGTGACCGAGCTTAAAGTACAATGACTCAATTTTCATTAGTTCATTTACATTTGTTATGCATTGATCATTGCAATTAATTATTAAAGAAATTAAGCATTTATTGATAATGGAAGTTTAAAATGTCAACAGATCTTTTTAATTAGTCTTCTTAATAAATCTTGATTATTTTTGAATAATTTAATCTTGTTTGTAACAAGAATTTCTATTGGCTTAAAAAATTATGTTATCATCCCATAACGAAAATGATGACGCTGTTTATAACGTCGCTTTTGATTGGCTGATGCAGCAGCGTAATGATTTGTGAGAGAAAAGAGTCCACCAATAAAGTGAATTTTCGCTTGGTATAGATTACATTATAAGTATTAACTTGAATATATTTTTTTATGTTATGGGGTTATAACACAAAAAACCGGAGTGTACTCTCACCATAAACCGCTTCGCGGTTTATTTAGAGTACAATCCGTTTTTTTGTGTAATTCCCCCATAACATAAGAAATATATTCAAGTTAGTCCTTAATTAACTTTCCATCTAAACTGAAGAGATACGGTTAATCTAAAAGCATGACACTGCTTACAACCTATATACAAAGGCTGTAACGATAAAAATTAATAAAAAAAACATGGTAAAGACACGTTCATGAATTCTATATAATAAATTTTGTTTGATATAAATTTTGTTTATCCCATTGTGATAAGTGTAACAGGTGTAATGTAGTATAAAAAATGATTCCAAGTCCAGTTGTAGGTGGTGATGAAGTTTTATTATGTGGAGAGTATACTGATGTACATGGTACGCCCTCCGGAAACCGACTCAGTGTGTTCCTCGGGACCGACTCTTTTACATATGAATAGTACCTGTATTTATACCGAATAACTGCAACGTGTCATATTCTGGTGAGATACAACTTATCTTATGAAGTTGAATAACAGATAGCTGAATGGTAGATTGGGTATAACTTATGTAAGAATTGTTTACCGGTATATCTTACAGAACACTTGACCAAGGTCGAAACACAGATAACCTAATTGTTATCTGAAAGTGACTACTGAAATATCGAATCGATATAAAGTTTGCAAATAAATATATTAAATATTTTTTCCTTGAAATTATATGACATAAAAACATATAATGGTTCATTTGGTTATGCATTTCAAATTTTGCGAGATAGTAATTCATAATTAATATGCAGACGTGAAGGTAAAAATTAGATGGTGTGTGTTGAAACACAGAAATAATGCTGTTGAGTTAAATGAAAACACATTTCAGGTTTATATACTCTGTTAAGTAAACCAATACAAAGTTGGCCACTGGGCCAGTTTATATATATACATATAATAAATTCTAAAGTTACTTAACTCTACATTCAGATTAGCATCTATTTAACCCCGTATTCCAAATATATAGGTGTGAACTGGACTAACTTAGCCGATCGATTAGACTATTTAAACAACAATTTAACGTAAGTCCCTTTCGATCATATCCGATTAGCCTTTTAATCACTTAAACAATTTTTGCCGAGACAAATAAAGCATTGAACGATTGCTTAGCTGCCGTTACTAGAACGAACGATCCATGAAATTCAAACATTTAAAAACTGTTACGAAACGTGACGGCATACAGAACCTGATGTAGACATACTAATCAAACAGATCCGTCACGACGTAACATTTAATCGGTTACCAGGGGCTGTAATACTATATTTGAGAAATTATCATTGTGGTAATTAGTACATATCGTACATACAGACACCCAGACATGGGTTCTTATCAATACAAACATCCCAAACTGGGAAATAAACAGTTTTTAACAACAAGGAGCAGAAATTAAACTAGTGAGACCACTAGGTTATGGAGCCAAGACGTTACATGTACCACCAGGCCAAAAGGTCCGAACCAGCTGACCTGGTTTGTATTTTCCTGATATTGTTATGCAAGGTCGTCTCTCCACGTGACAAGACATAATAGCTTTCATTGGTTCAAGTTTGTACATAAAGCTGATCATATAGCAGCACATCATGTTCTTGTCCTTCTTCTTGCATATACTGTGAAACCTCTCTATTCAAACCACCTTAGGGAAAGTTGTCTAAATAGCGGGGTGGTCTTAATACCGAGTGTGATAATGCAAACAAATTTCTCTGAAATCCACTTTTTGACATGTTTTCATGGTCCATTAACTAATAAAGAGGCTTTATAATGCTATTAGTCACTGAGTAGCCATTTTGATACACAAATACAGCTTACTTTTCTGACACTTGAAAGGTGTACACAGTGAGGTCAAACTTAGTGCAAAAGTGGTATTTGGGACTTTTCAAAACTGGTATTCATAGTGAGGTGGTCTTGATAATGAAGCTTGAAAAATATAAAGATATATAGAAGATTTTTTCAGGACTGAAATGAAATATTATAATGAGGCAGCATAGACAATTAAGTTACAGTTTGCATGGCGGGTGTCGTCGATGAAGCAGAAGAAACTTACTCTTCTTGAACACTTATTTTTTGTAACGCAAAAAGATTCGCAACAGAAAGTGAAACATTAGTTAATATCAAATCCTTATAAAATATTTATCAGTTTCTGTCAACCGTGCTCTAGACTGACGATAACGATAGGGTTGAAACCGGTTTTTCTGGCATGATAATATCTTCAGTAGCTCAAATTCGAAAAGAAGACACCGGGAATATCTTTCTATAGTGTTAGAAGAATAATATGGATGAGAAAAATCAAAATGTAAATCATTAAAGTGCAGGGATAGACTGAGAATCTTACCCAGGTTTTCAGAGTTAAAGGCCCAATATACGTAACTTTCGAAAAAACTTAAAGCGAAAATCAAGCCTAATAACTGTTAATATTTATAGATTTAGTGAAGATTAACTGATATCGACAATATTCAAAATAAATTCTTACGCGGTTACCGTTACAGCAGCGGTTGAAACTCGGTATGTGTAAACACGCGTCCATTTTGAACCGTCTTCTAACTTCGGTTTGTTGTTGAAGTGGGCCCCACCTGACTTATTTTCAATTCTTTCGATTTTTATGCAAAAAGTTTCTTGTTAGTTACCGCACAGGTTTACTTCGTTTTATTCTTATTTTTGCATGATTATCAACTGGATTGTTTTTCAGATTTTTCAGAATCACGAAAAATTTCCTGGGCCTTTTAATACTCTATATAATCGATCGCACTTCTCGATCTAATGAAGTGTCTGGAGCCAATATAAATAAAAGTTAGAACTCTGTAAAGTAGAGAATAAACACACCGCAGAGATCCTTATGTATGTAACAAGTTTAACTGGGTACATATATAGTAGGGAATAAACTCAGCGAGACAAGGATGTTAACATATTTTTTTTAAAGATATCGTGATGTTAAAAGAGTTATCTCCCTGCCAATGTCAATGAGAAGTAATGAAATAGATAGCCTACCAAAAGCGAATCCCTAGTGCTATATTTCTTTTACAGTTGGAAGACCAACACGATGGCTTTATCATAGAGAAAAGCATATAATTGAAAACCTTTTTACTTTAATCAATTTGAAAGTTTTGAAAGGAATCGAATTATGATTAGTTTGCTATGGGAGTACAATGTTAATGTTCATACAGCGTTAGAGTTAGAACATATGGGCGTAAAGACTATTGACGATTTCCCTCAGTTTACTCTCTAAACAGAAAAAAACAACTATAATAGATATTTTTGTTTAGATTTTTAATTTTTTTAAAAAGGAAAAAAATCAACTGACAAATGAAAATAAAGAAGACTGCACTAGGACATGTATCACAGTTATTGACAAATAATGAAACGTTACATGATACCCGTAAACACAAACAACGTATGTGATATATATTGATATATATTATATATATAGAAGCGACGATGTATTCAAACAACACGTTTGTAGAACATCTATATCTTTCAAACATGTATTCATAATTGTATTAACAAAATGGACAGATATCTTCGAAAAGTTCAATACTTTTATCATTTGTAAAGTGTAGATAAATAAGTACATAAAGGATAACGAAGTAATTCCAACAGTGTAAACAAACTGGTGCTGTCAAATTTTCGGACCAATCCACTCCTTTGTCAAGACATACAGAAACATAAAATAATTACATTACATAAAAACAATATTGAAAGTTTAAGAATAAATTTAAATCAAAAACCCCTCGGCTAGTGTTATTTGGAAAACTACCGTTGATATTACTTCTTTGACCCATAAATAAGAACATTTATATACAGGTGTATCTATAAAAATAATTTGTATTATTATGAATATGTTCACTGTCGAGACACATTAAACATCAGACAACAACATAAAATCTCCCAATACAGAAGGCCTCTTTAACACAGAATGGTTATTAGTACAGATGGTCCCCTATTATAATAAGTCTCTGCATACATATACTTTTAATACTGATGCTTCATAATTGACAAAAAACATATTGAAAAAGAAACTGTCATTAAGGTGAAAGCAAGAAACAGAAATTAAAAAAAATTAAGCACATTTCATCAGACTTAAAAGATATGCAATATGACATCCTAAGTGAAATCTCTTTAAATTAAGAATACGCCTCATTGGATTGAATTCATATATACAGATGTTATAATTTAATCTGTTCAAATAACATACGATACGGCATCATCGGAAACGCACTGTACACTTCTCTGACGCTTGCATACCGTGGGCTAGAATAGATGGAAACCCTCATTTTCGTACTAAAATAGTAGCCAATCATATCGATACTTTCATCCATGATTACATCCAGCCGGGACAAGCAAACGTCAGAGAAATGTACCGCGGGTTTCCGACGATTGCGATATTCGGTTGGCATTCATAAGGCCATGAATGCAATGCCAATGGCCGATTTTGACTTCATCTTTATTATGACGTCATAATTGTTACACTGGATACACTTGATCGTCCCCGGGTGATGACTGTTCTTTTTATTGAACAAGTATACACGATAGATACACTATTTGAGCTTCATACTGAGATATACAACGAGTAATTTATTTTTTATGAGGTGAACAGATTTTCTAAAAAAGATAAATATAAGTATTGAACAGCTTTTAATAGGCATTCATAGGTAAAATTAATTCCAACTTGACAAAGGCAAACAATCCAACATTATGCGCTAGGGCGCTTCATTGGATTTGCCTTCGTCCAGTTGGCATTCATGTACATGAAGCCTATGAATGCCAACTAAAACCAGTTCAATGCTTAAATAATCATCAAGACTGTATGCCTTCATATGCAATTTAAAAACATTCACCAGTACTGAACAAGTGTAACCTTGCCAAGATACTGCAACCTACCTGGTTTTAATGGCTTTTTAGATAGCGTTATATAGCAGTAATTAAAAGAGAATGTATGGTTAAGTTAGAAAATTCTGCTGGTTATAATAATGCTGTTCACATATACCTTAAACATGACATACACAAATAGAGTGTTATTGAGTATGCAATACATTTGAGGTTAAATGTAAAAGGAATTCTGCTTATATTACGTAACACCTAACAAATCAAAACCGTGGATGATAAAATTTAAATCAATAGCAAATTGCATCGAACAAATATCACAACTGTGTCCATGAGGAAAGCATGCGTAACACGGCCAAGTTTAATGAAACTCGGATTCCACCTCAGTATCTTTTCCATTCTTGCGCAGTGTCCCGAGCCCGTCTGAAATAAGGTCGGCTTAGCTTGCTTCCTGCTGCTGTGGTGGCATCACAGGGGCTGGTGGTTCCTCCGTCTTCTGTGGTGCCGGTTCCGGCGCCGCCAGCATGATTTTCCGTTGGAAATATATGAAGTGCATCCATCCAAACTCCGGTGTCAAGCTGAGTGATTGCTTGAACATGGTTGCGGGTGTTTGAAGGATCCGTACCACCTCCCAGCCGTTCTGACCTTCTTGTGCTATAACGCTGTCCCAGTTGGCGTTGACGTCAATTGTCGTTTGGCCAAGCCCAGACATGCGCATCTTCCCCGGGGCCTTGTACTCCACCATCTTGGCTTCATACACGGGAGTGTTATCGTTTATTTTGGATAAAGCCTTCTCAAAAATAAACATTGCTCCTACTTCGGACGTTATCTTGGATGCCATGAAAGATCTATCGGAGAAACTTTTGTTGTTTTGGTCTAAGAATACCTCAACAAGTTTCCAGCCTTGTGCGAGGTAAGGGCCAACGATATTGGCCCAGTCAAAAGTAACGCTCCACGACCCTCCAATGGCCCCGGTGAGTGTTTTAAGCACAGCTGACATCTGGGCAGGAACAATCTGGTACGTGTACTTCTCTCCGCTTGGGGCTGTCGGCATGTCATAGAAAATATCCACACACAGAACTGAAACAAAATGGAATGTGTGATTAAGACTACTTTGAGTTAATTTGTAATAACATATAAAAATTACATAGGTACAAGTTTTGGAATATCAAAATACCTTGTCATAATCATATTTTAAAGTGTTGAGAAGAGTATCTGGTTCTACTAGTTTTCAATCATTGTATTTTATCAGACATCCATGTATCAGCGTTAAGTTGCAATTAAATATTTATCTATTATGGCCCTGTTGAGAGGGCACTATTGCCTCATAGTATTGTCGAGGGATATGGGATAGTGCCTGAGCCGAAGGCGAAGGCACTATCTCATCACGAGGCAATACTTTGAGTCAATATACAAGTGGGTATTCAGCCAATGAATAACGGTCTTATTTTTAGTTTAGTTCATTTTTTATGTACCTTCTTTCTTTGCATTAAATGATCGCTACATAACTAAGTAGAATTGTATTTGTTTTTTAAATTTAACACACATGCACATGCTTGCACGTTAGATAATCATACGTCATTCATCTTCATTTTATGCACGCGTGCTTATACTTTAAAAAGACCCGCTATAGTTTCTAGCGCATTTGATTCATTAGTACACATATTGAAGAACACGTTTTGCACATTTTGTTTTTATATTGTATGCATGTGTGTTATCACCAAATACACCATTCATGATTCTCCAAATGTTACTCACGTGTATTTGGACTGTGACCGTAGAGCATCATGCTTGGTTGTGCCCCCATCCCCATGGTTGCAGCAGGCGCTACTGATGCCCCTGAAAATGAACCTCCGGTGACCTCTATGGAAATAAGGCGCCCACCGTCTGCAGATATTTTCTCTATGGTCTGGAAAATGTGTATTGGTTGAGCTGTGACAGTGCCCCCTATTTGCAAAAGTCCTGCTGCAAACACTTGTTGTGGAAGGCAAGATCTTTCCATACACAATTTCCACTTTCCCTTCTCTTCATCACTGACTTGATGAAATATTCCTTGTGTTTTAAGTTTCGTTTCCATTTTGAGAGAAACGAATCCTGAAGCTGTCATACTTCCGGGAGAGACGTTGAAGGTGGACATTTTGAATCCAAGGTCGTACATATTGGTAAGAGCAGGAAGATACACATTTCCTGTCAATGTTTTAAACTCAACCTGCGGGCCAAAGACTAGGCCAGTTTGAGCTTCGTGCGGTACTTCGATATTGACAATGTTGTACGTGACAGGTGGCCCAGCGTATTGTGGTTCCTGTGGCACTACTGCTGCTGCCGCTACAGGTCGCGGGGCCGCCGTGCTGCTACTCTGTGCACAGCCCATATTCTAGATCTAAAAATATTGATAAAAACAAAGCAATAAAATGGTTGATCGTGATTGAAGGGTTGAAGCACAATGATAAAACTAAACTATTCCGCATTGCAAGAGAAGTAAAAGTGCATTTTAACCATATTTTGTAAATCCTTGTCCGTTGTTTTATTCTTGGGACAGACCTAGATCTACCGAACATACTGTTCTTTACAATAACATACAATCAATAATTCAAACCAGCCATAGTTATCAGAGTGTTTGTTGGCATAAAGGTCCACATAATCGGTAATATGCACCCATTATTTGAAATATAACATTATTCGGTATGATACTTAGACATTTTACACAGATTTAGTAACGTTATGAAATATTAATAGCGCAATTAACCCTCAATATATAGCTTCTACCTTCACAGAACATAAAGTTTATTAATGGAATGGATGAAACCAACGGCTGGCAAAGACAACAAGAGGCCCAACGGGCCTTAACGGTCATCTGACTACCAATTGTAAAATCAATATGAAAATACGTGTAGTCATTAAATCAAGTTATAATATGCCTGTATAGATTGCCAAGTTCAAGATAGTGGCCTTCTTGGATTTCTGATGGGCTTGAAAAATAACAACACTTTGTTGGGACCATCTCAGGATATCATTTCTGGCAAGTTTCAGCTCAATTCCACTGGTAGAACTTGAGAAGTTTAAAATGTGTATTCAAAATGGCGGCTGTGGCGGCCATCTTGAATTTTGAACAAACCTAAAAATAACAACACTTAATCAGCATCATCTCAGAATCATTTCTGGCAAGTTTCAGCTTATTCCTAGTGAGTAAACTTGATAACAAACCCTTTTGGCCCCTGTGACCTTGAATGAATGTTAGGGTCATTTCTTTAAACAAACTTGACACACCTTTATCCCAGCATGCCACAAGCCCAATATCACATCTCTGTGCCTTTTGGTTATTCAGAAAAAGTTGTTTTAAAGATTTTGACCCTTTTGGCCCCTGTGACCTTGAATGAAGTTCAAGGTCATTTATTTGAACAAACTTGGTAGACCTTTATCCCAGCATGCCACAGGCCTAATATCAGGTCTCTGAGCCTTTTAGTTATTCAGAAGAAGTTGTTTAAAGATTATGACGGTTTTGGCCTCTGTGACCTTGAATGAAAGTCAAGGTCATTTGTTTGAACAAACTTGGTAGCCCTTTATCCCAGCATGCCACAGGCCCAATATCAGGTCTCTGGGCCTTTTGGTTATTCAGAAGAAAATGTTTAAATATTATGACCGTTTTGGCCCCAGTGACCTTGAATGAAAGTCAAGGTCATTTCTTTGAACAAACTTGGTAGCCCTTTATCCCAGCATGCCACAGGCCCAATATCAGGTCTCTGGGCCTTTTGGTTATTCAGAAGAAGTTGTTTAAAGATTATGACCGTTTTGGTCCCTGTGACCTTGAATGAAAGTCAAGATCATTTCTTTGAACAAACTTAGTAGCCCTTTATCCCAGCATGCCACAGGCCCAATATCAGGTCTCTGGGCCTTTTGGTTATTCAGAAGAAGTCGTTTGAAGATTATGACCGTTTTGGCCCCTGTGACCTTGAATGAAAGTCAAGGTCATTTCTTTGAACAAACTTGGTAGCCCTTTATCCCAGCATGCCACAGGCCCAATATCAGGTCTCTGGGCCTTTTGGTTATTCAGAAGAAGTCGTTTAAAGATTATGACCGTTTTGGCCCCTGTGACCTTGAATGAAAGTCAAGATCATTTCTTTGAACAAACTTGGTAGCCCTTTATCCAAGCATGCCACAGGCCCAATATCAGGTCTCTGGGCCTTTTGGTAATTCAGAAGAAGTCGTTTAAAGATTATGACCGTTTCGGCCCCTGTGACCTTGAATGAAAGTCAAGGTCATTTCTTTGAACAAACTTGGTAGCCCTTTATCCCAGCATGCCACAGGCCCAATATTAGGTATCTGGGCCTTTTGGTTATTCAGAAGAAAATGTTTAAAGATTATGACCGTTTTGGCCCCAGTGACCTTGAATGAAAGTCAAGGTCATTTCTTTGAACAAACTTGGTAGCCCTTTATCCCAGCATGCCACAGGCCCAATATTAGATCTCTGGGCCTTTTGGTTATTAAGAAGAAAATGTTTAAAGATTATGACCGTTTTGGCCCCAGTGACCTTGAATGAAAGTCAAGGTCATTTCTTTGAACAAACTTGGTAGCCCTTTATACCAGCATGCCACAGGCCCAATATCAGATCTCTGGGCCTTTTGGTTATTCGGAAGAAGTTGTTAAAAGATTATGACCGTTTTGGCCCCTGTGACCTTGAATGAAAGTCATGGTCATTTCTTTGAACAAACTTGGTAGCCCTTTATCCCAGCATGCCACAGGCCCAATATTAGGTCTCTGTGCCTTTTGGTTATTCAGAAGAAGTCGTTTAAAAATTATGACCGTTTTGTCCCCTGTGACCTTGAATGAAGGTCAAGGTCATTTCTTTGAACAAACTTGGTAGCCCTTTATCTCAGGATAACACAGGACCAATATCAGGTCTCTGGGCCTTTTGGTTATTCAGAAGAAGTTGTTTAAACAGATTTTGACCTTTTTGGCCCCTGTGACCTTGAATGAAAGTCAAGGTCATTTGTTCGAACAAACTTGGTAGCCCTTTATCCCAGCATAACACAGGCCCAATATCAGGTCTCTGGGCCTTTTAGTTATTCAGAAGAAGTCGTTCAAAGATTTTGACCTTTTTGGCCCCTGTGACCTTGAATGAAGGTCAAGGTCATTTCTTTGAACAAACTTGGTAGCCCTTTATCCCAGCATAACACAGGCCCAATATCAGGTCTCTGGGCCTTTTGGTTATTCAGAAGAAGTCGTTCAAAGATTTTGACCTTTTTGGCCCCTGTGACCTTGAATGAAGGTCAAGGTCATTTCTTTGAACAAACTTGGTAGCCCTTTATCCCAGCATGCCACAGGCCCAATATCAGGTCTCTGGGCCTTTTGGTTATTCAGAAGAAGTCGTTTAAAGATTATGACCGTTTTGGCCCCTGTGACCTTGAATGAAAGTCAAGATCATTTCTTTGAACAAAATTGGTAGTCCTTTATCCCAGCATGCCACAGGCCCAATATCAGGTCTCTGGGCCTTTTGGTTATTCAGACGAAGTCGTTTAAAGATTATGACCGTTTCGGCCCCTGTGACCTTGAATGAAAGTCAAGGTCATTTCTTTGAACAAACTTGGCAGCCCTTTATCCCAGCATGCCACAGGCCCAATATTAGGTATCTGGGCCTTTTGGTTATTCCGAAGAAAATGTTTAAAGATTATGACCGTTTTGGCCCCTGTGACCTTGAATGAAAGTCAAGGTCATTTCTTTGAACAAACTTGGTAGCCCTTTACCCCAGCATGCCACAGGCCCAATATCAGGTCTCTGGGTCTTTTGGTTATTCAGAAGAAATTGTTTAAAGATTATGACCGTTTTGGCCCCAGTGACCTTGAATGAAAGTCAAGGTCATTTCTTTGAACAAACTTGGTAGCCCTTTATCCCAGCATGCCACAGGCCCAATATCAGGTCTCTGGGCCTTTTGGTTATTCAGAAGAAGTTTTTTAAAAATTATGACCGTTTTGTCCCCTGTGACCTTGAATGAAGGTCAAGGTCATTTCTTTCAACAAACTTGGTAGCCCTTTATCTCAGCATAACACAGGACCAATATCAGGTCTCTGGGCCTTTTGGTTATTCAGAAGAAGTTGTTTAAAAAGATTTTGACCTTTTTGGCCCCTGTGACCTTGAATGAAGGTCAAGGTCATTTGTTTGAACAAACTTGGTAGCCCTTTATCCCAGCATGCCACAGGCCCAATATTAGGTCTCTGGGCTGTTTGGTTATTCAGAAGAAGTCGTTTAAAAATTATGACTGTTTTGTCCCCTGTGACCTTGAATGAAGGTCAAGGTCATTTCTTTGAACAAACTTGGTAGCCCTTTATCTCAGCATAACACAGGACCAATATCAGGTCTCTGGGCCTTTTGGTTATTCAGAAGAAGTTGTTTAAAAAGATTTTGACCTTTTCGGCCCCTGTGACCTTGAATGAAGGTCAAGGTCATTTGTTTGAACAAACTTGGTAGCCCTTTATCCCAGCATAACACAGGCCCAATATCAGGTCTCTGGGCCTTTTAGTTATTCAGAAGAAGTCGTTCAAAGATTTTGACCTTTTTGGCCCCTGTGACCTTGAATGAAGGTCAAGGTCATTTGTTTGAACAAACTTGGTAGCCCTTTATCCCAGCATAACACAGGCCCAATATCAGGTCTCTGGGCCTTTTAGTTATTCAGAAGAAGTCGTTCAAAGATTTTGACCTTTTTGGCCCCTGTGACCTTGAATGAAGGTCAAGGTCATTTGTTTGAACAAACTTGGTAGCCCTTTATCCCAGCATAACACAGGCCCAATAACAGGTCTCTGGGCCTTTTGGTTATTCAGAAGAAGTCGTTCAAAGATTTTGACCTTTTTGGCCCCTGTGACCTTGAATGAAGGTCAAGGTCATTTGTTTGAACAAACTTGGTACCCCTTCATCCCAGCATGGCACAAGCCCAATATTGGGTCTATGGGCCTTTTGGTTTATGAGAAGAAGATGTTTAAATGGAAAAGTTTACGGACGGCGCACGGCGCACGGCGCACGGCGCATGACGCACGGCGCACGGCGCACGACGACGGACGAAGCATGATGACTATAGGTCATCCTGACCCTTCGGGTCAGATGACCTAATAACGTCCTGGACATCAAACAATAGTCCTCTAATGTTTATACGTATCCAATGGCGGCCTTTATGTGTGAGGTAGTCCAATTGTTATTGAGGAATATAAACCATTGTTGAACTTGTTTTTTTGTAATGTTATACTCGAGGTCGATTTTTTGTACTTTACCCGCTCAGCGGCAGCAGCCGATATGAGAAAGCCATCTTTATGACTGATGTGAGAATATAATTATATTGTATACACTTGTATCGGGCGAAACTTATACAAGTCAAACAGTCGTCTAGTGTCAATTTCACCATTCACATGTGACTAATACAGGTTGCATTGTTTGTAATTATATCAATTTTGAGGGTTTTTTATTGGTTGTTTTTTTGGGAGGGGGTGGGGGGGGGCCTTATTTATTTCTCCAACATATTTTTACGGATGCATTTCAGCAACAGTGAACACATCAAGTATTAATACAAAAAAAATCAGAGAATACCAAAGCGTCAACAAAACCATAATCCGAACTCAAAACGATTAAACCAGGGGGAAATTGGAACAAAGGAAATATTTACATAGATACTCTCGTAAAAGCACAAAAGAGAATAAGACCAGGTATTCCGGAAGACTAAGCGTCTTCTGCTTCATCGACGACACCCGCCATGTTAATCTTGGACACATCCAAGTAAGCATCAATCCTCAAAATGAGAACCGAGTCATCATTGTCATCACAACAAGTAAACACACTAACAAGCAAACTCAAAAACTTCCATCTTCATATCACACAAAGATACAGAATATTTCTCGATAAGATCAAGACCATAAAACTTGCCCATAGTCTTCATCAACCCGCATCTCTCGAATCCCTGTGCCGTAAGTTTGTTCGTCAGCAGTTGACATCTATCACGAAAATCGCGATATTCAGAGCAAGCCCTAGAATAACGAATCAACTGCGACATGTAAACACCAAAGGATGGAGAAGCAGGGATGTTACTATCAAGAAAGGAAAGTTTACGACCGGAAAATCGAAATCGTCACATAATATAGATACCGATCTCGTTATGTTTAAATTGGTATATTATACCGGCTCTGGTATGTCGAAAACCATTTATATCAACTTTACAATATTCAAAAAATGAATTGTCCCTATCTCGGCACCTCGAACTATTGTCGCCATCTTTGTCACATTGAGAAATATTCTGTATCTTTAAGTGTTATGAAGATGGACATTTTTGAGTATGCTCATTTGTGTGTTTACTTTCTGTGATTGACAATGATGACTCGGTTATCATTTTGAGAACTTAATGTTTACTTGGATGTAACAAAGATTTTCATTGCAGGTGTCGACGATGAAGCAGAAAACGCTTACCCTTCCGGAACACCTGGTCCTATTCTCTTGCACTTTTACAAAGGTCTCCGTGTTAATCTTTCCTTTGTTCATATTATACCTCTAGTTTAATAGTTTTTTTTTGTTAACGCTTCGGTATTCCCTAATTTACTTTTAAATGATACTTCACGTGTCAGTTAAGAGGGCAACTATATCAAACGTTGAATTAACTAGTATCTAATAGTGTGCGCTATTGTAGCTCTCCGTTTGTTTTTCGTGCTGCCCAGATTCCTATAATAACAATAATAATGATATACAACATTTATATAGCGCTCTATATGATTTGTAAAATAACTCTAAAGCGCTTCACAACATGTAGATAATAATTTGATACTTACAACGCATAAACATAGAAGTTATTACAATCTAAGCTCACATGCGATAATATAAAAATGCCTATTAATACATACTAGATAAACAAATGTCAGTATAAACGTGTCTAAGTTTAGACCATAAAATGCAGACGTGGAAAGGTACGTCGTTTTTTTTATTTGGCCAGAGTATTAGTTTTTTTCTGATTGCGGATAGTAAGCTATTCCATAACGTGGCCAAAACTCTCCCAAAACATCGGTTTCCCTAGGCCAATATAAATGGAACACCTGCTCTGCTACATACCTTCTGTGCTTAACGCTTAAAGGATTGCAGTTCATTGCATAACAATGTGAACGTTTTTATTTCGCAATGTGTTGAAATGTCCATGCCGTCACAATATCCCTATATTTAGGAGAAACATGGCGATAACCTTAATGAAAATATAAATTTGCTTATCAATTAAATACTTCACACATGTTCACTACATTTAGTTTATTGATAGATATGAAGTTTAAATTAACATTTTTATAATATTCAAGGCATTTTTTCAATATCAATAAATCGAATAAACTGATCTTCGCGCTATTTTTTTCATACATAATGAAATACCTCATTTGAAAGAAATTTAAAGTGCTTACAAGATCGACCGCGAAAATCAATTTTAGTACATTTATGTAAGGTTTCACAGCGGAACGCGTACCTGTGTATACAACCGTTAGTCACCATTTATTCTTATCGAATGCCACTCATTAGCATTATTTACTCTACACGTTAAAATGTAAGCCCATGTACAAATAGTTTTGTTAAATACATTTGTTAATTTTTGGCTTATATAATCGAAATAGTTTTCTTTGGTGGTACATTATAATTATATACTTATTTGATTATCAACATTACTGAAACTAGAACAATAATCATACTGATTTATATATTTATACAATAACGAAGCCGAAAATGTTTGATTCGGAAAATTCAACAATAAACGTCCCCCGAGAATTCACAGGTGGTCTCTCAATCAAGGCTCCATTCACCATGAAATCATTCAAATATATTTACATTTACTCAGCATTTTCCCACGGACACAACGTTAAAAGGCAGTTGCCACCATACGACTATAACACCTATAGCCTCAGCCAATAAAAACATTTGCTTTTGGGACGTCATCAATCTCTATTATGACGTCATCAATTTAATTTTTGTCTACAATTTGATTTGGTGTTCAAAATCGGTTCGAAATCACTAAATTCAATAAATTTATCGAAATGTAAATATAAGTTATAAACATTTAAGCAAATATCATTACAGTCCTATAACACACATTGTTATTGCTGATAAACTTACATACAACCTTACCAGGCTTTATTAAGTTTATCATCAATAGCAACGCGTGTTATCGAACGTTTTATAAAACATATAATGGAGGCGGCCTCCTAAAAGATGAGATCAATTAAACGAATTATTTATTTATTTGTTTATGTATTAATTTATTTATCTATTTATTTATATTTGACTTATCTAAGCTTAAAATGACTAAAATAGAAATGTAAATAGTATTGACATTTGCGTTGCATGCCGAATAACCAGGTACATTTTGTATTTAGTGTGGCGATGAATACGATTTTATTGAGGATTGAAGCTATGTACAATTTGTTAAACAAAACCAACTAACGATTTTTCGATATCATTGTACATAATCATACCGAAACATAACGAAAATACATTCATCGATTGGATTAAAAAATGTGGCTTACATGGTCTAAAATAAACACAAGTTTATTATACCAACTGAGGGTTAATATTGACACAGTCAAGTCTCGATAAGTCAGTAACTATCATCAATCTAGTTGTTTAACTATACGGTCAGTGTTTTAGAGGAAATTGGGGTCCTTTTTCCATCAAAAAGTGTCCCAGTATTCCACTTGTCGTTTTAAGAGGCACCAAGGCTATACATGATTGCCCGCTCCCCATGGTACAATGTAAACACCCGCAAAACATTTAAAGCAGGCACTATGAATCACACACTTTTTACGGTCAGTCCTATTTAAGGATTTCGGGTGATTTCGCAACCACAGTATAATCGGTAAGGTTAAATACACTGTTTTAAATTTCTCAAAGAATGCTATTATTGGGTTAAAAAATACTTAAATTGGTAAAACGCCTCTGCTATTCTAGTTTCACTATTTAGGTCGCATACGATTACCATGTATCAAAAACTCTTTGAAAATATTCTAATCTTAACTGTGAGAACTATATATCAGGAAACAGCGTGGATCGAAAATTTTATTTATTGGAGTCAAATATTCAAATTGAATAACAGTTTTTTTTTAATATAGTTTAATAAAGAATATATAATTAGTTTGTCATTTCATCAATGCATTATTTTGTTAAAATTTGTCATTGTGCTAAAAATTGAGATGGTTTAAATAATTACAACAGCTGTGGTGTACGTAGTATATTTCCTCACGTAATTTCTCATTAATTAGTGTGCTAGCTTAATCTTTTATGATACTAGGTAGCAGACTTTACAGATAGATTATTTTGTTCCTATGGCTTGTTGTAGTCACAAATGTGTACTCATTGTTTTGTAAATTTATAAAATAAAGGGCTTTTTAGCACCTTACCCTTTTGCTTCCACTTGGTTAAGAAAATTTTGATGCCCTCCTTTTGGCCCCTAGCATCGCTGAGGAGTCCTAGAAGGACAAAACAGCTGTATGATGCAATGCTATACATTTGCTTGCCATATTTTATCTGTTACTAAAATAAGGTGCAGCACATATTCATGTATGTGTATGTTAGGGTCATCTTCATATAAAGTTCTACCGTATTTTAAATCACAATAAAAAGAGAGAATTAATAATAATAAAATGTATCATGTTCCATGATACCCCAAATACATATTTCAAATCTATTTATAGAGATATCTGTCTGGATTTAAACTATCAACAAGTATGAATATACAAAGTGTATATGAAATCATACTTAATAGAACTTTAAATCAAATACTGGCTTTTAAATCTACTTCGTTCAGTATACCATTGAGTTGCATTAACCTAACAAAACACCAGTATATTCTATTTTTACAATTACCTGGCAAACATGAGTGTACCCTTTCGTCTTGAAGTATGTATTGGGAGATAGCTATCTGAATTGGACTGAAATAAACCTGCCTGACATTCCTTATAATATGATAGTTTTATCTAACTGATTACCCATTCAATGTTTTGACTGAATTTTTCATTCGAGCAGGATATAATATAGTAAACTCAATGATAGAAAGCGTTTTACCATGGATGATTTTTAATATTCTGTAACCCAAGATTAAATTCTTTCCCATTCTTCATTCTTGCTTTTTATGACCTTCTGTTCATTGTTTGTTTGATGTTTGCTTGCTTTGTTTTCATGTTGTTGCTTTATATAAGGATTGTACCTCATTTTGACTGCATATACTGTAGTATGCCCGCAGTTGGCAACGAACATATTCTATGGTGCGCGTTAGCGCTCTATTGTGAATATGTTCGTTGCCAACTGAACTGAAGAGTCCTAGGAGGACGAAACAGCTGTATGGTGCAGTTTAATTCATTTTTTCGGCATACTGTATATATTACTAAATTTGAAAGGTGCAGCACGTGTGTGTGTTACGTCATCTCTAACTAACCTTGTCATATTTAATTCGGAAACGTGTTTAAAATCAAATCTTTGATTCAGACCAGGACGACTTTATAGATTTTTATAAAAGAGACAGGTTCGATTGCGAATCCAAACCTATCATGTTCGCTCTTAGGAAAGTAGTCACGAGCTACATCATTATTTAGGCATGTGTCGAAATATCAATATCAGCTTAAAAGGATTTAAAATTGAGTCGCTTGACAATAAAACTCTAGAAACAAATATTAATTTTAATGACGTTAAGCTAACAATGCTCAGTAACACAAACTTCCTCGATATGTAAATTGAGGTGTTACCATATAGAACACATATAATACGATTACAGCTATTAAAGCTAACAATGCTTGGTGTAGCCGGGACACGACCACATACTTCCTTGATATGTAAATTGAGGTGTTACCATAGAACACACAGAATACGATTTCAGTGATATTGATTTCTCAGTAATCATTCAATAGACCTAATGGTCCGAAACTTTGGCTTGGCTGAACTTGTGATAATGAATTCACATTTGTCAATAGGCGATAACATACTAGAAGTTTTAAATGTCGAAGTATGTTGGTCAAACATTAAAATTATGATTGCTATAAAACTGTGAAAAGCAAATATTAATAGTTATTGTAGTTAGGTCTTTATATGTGTATTTTCGTTCAATAACATACAGGTATCGCAGAAAAATGTTTCACTTGAACTAATTACAAGTTAATATTTAAAAAAAGAGACATTGACTTTTTTATCATAATGATATGACATATATTTGGTGTATGAGGAATTATATTCTCACATTCTCTATGCATTAGCAATTTGTTAATTGTTAATTTAAAAACGCAATCCGATCTGTGTGCTGTAAGTCTATTGCAGTATATTAGTATATAAATTTGTAACGTTTATTTTATTATGATAATGACAAAATGTACTTCACATCACATTGTTTCCCTTGTTTCAAAGAATGAACTCGTATACACACACACACACGCACACACACCAACATCACGAGTGTATACGTGGTATATATTCAATGATAATAATTATATAGCGCATACAGGTATATATTCCTTTTCTCTATATCACTTTTGCAACCCAAAACACCATAAGATGCTATTACAACACTGGCTTAACCGTCACCGACATCCTACCTTAGTAAACAAAACTATAATTCACTTACGACTTACCTGTATTGCCACGAACACTGTCTGTATTATTCGTAATCCGGGTATTACGTACCCTCGCCACACTACCTGTTAGACCGGGCAAGTCACGATTGTACCGTATATATGTATACGTGTGTGGAAATACACATAACCTTAGTTCAAAGTATGGTATTTAAAAATAGGCCAACATAGAAAAATACGGCATGGAGGATTTCGCAATAAATGATAGCTTTGTCTTGTTCCCGATTGTTTACCTGCGTTGCTACAACAAGCGGGTGATGTGGGGCAGAGTCAGCTCTAGATCTGTGTTTCCAGTGATACCCGTACCGAACGCGTCTATGTGTGGTTAGGTTATGAACGGATAACCTTACATCAGTGTTCATGTCATAAATAGAGGATTTTGCACGAGTGTCGATGTAATATGGAATTTATTTAACGAGTTTAATTAAATTCCTTATTACATTGACACAAGTGTGAGATTCTAATTATCACATAACTTATATTTATGAGAAAATACACCAAAACTCTCAAATTCATTCTCTATAAGAAAGGCAAATTTTTACCTTCACGGTAAGATTTTTACTACCGAGACAATCATATGACGTCACAGAGACGTCTTTTGTTTATGACGTCACAATAGTGTGATTACACGTGTGTAATACCATATTTATGACATGGCCGTATGACATGACTGAACGGGTCAGTTATGTGATAATTACCTTTATTAAACGAGTTTTATAAATTCAATATCATACGAACACTAACCAGTGTTAGATTATATTAATTCTATAGAGAGACATCCTAACTAATACATCTCAAATGATTCTCCTCCATAACGGAAGAATCATTTGTAATTGATGAGAGAACAACGTAAAGTTATGTACAGTAACGTGACGTCATTATATAATATGACGTCACAATAATTCCCCCTGTAACAAAACCCAATTGTATACTTATTGCAAGTGTCCCATTTCAATTCTTTTGCATCCCAATAGGCCCAGTTCATGGCAAACTAATTCTGCTATATAATAAACCTAAATAGTACATTATTCAATTTACATAGTTGTACATGTACATATCAAAGCAAAGGAAGTATTATGCATATGTATGTCGGATGTTAAAACTTTTAAACGATAATAAATTATTTCTGTTAGCAATGCTGGATAATATCTACAAGCAATACCCTCGTCTAACATGCCAAATAAAGACCCTGATGTTGTTTACTCATTTGAAGACTTCTCCTCTGGTTTTGATATGTATTCCTTGTCCTGCAGATGTTTGTCTTATTTTTACCTAGTATGATACATGGAGTTATAATTTTGAATTCTGTTTTTAATACAGTCATATTAACCAAAACAGTTTAAAAAAAAAAAACAGCTTATATTTCTATATACTGCTCCATAAATTCAGCCAGGCCCGAAACATTTAACTTAATATGAAAATTTCGTTTTTCTTATATGAACTATTTGATTTTGGTAAGAAAAGGTTTCTTTCAAATATACACTACCTACATAGCTGATGTGTGCGCTTGGTAAATACGATTCACACCTACTCAAAGGAAGCATTATTGGTGGAATTCCTAATGAATGGAACGGCATGATTTATTCAAGAGAGAGAATTGACCCGCGATCATCCCAAATCATTGTTATAGCAGCAGCGATAAATATTTCATACTCTAGTGATTGTTAACATCGGATACTTAATGTATAGCAATTAATACAATAGATGTACACTATTTAAACAAGGAACGAAATGTATCTATTATATAGATAGAATATGACTGTATAATACCGGTATCTAAGCAAGTAACGATATGACTATATAGCATATATATATATATATCTAAACAACGATATAAATCTGTTATGTATATAGCATAAGCAACGTATCTTAACAAGTAAGGATATGAATCTATATCAGATATAGTTCGATATTCTTCAATTCTCATTAACGGCCCAATATACGTAACTTTCGACAAAACTCAAGCGAAAATCAAGCCTAATAACTGAAGTTAAGTATATTGGGCCTTTAACTTTTACTGTTTGTGGTCAGATAGAGGTACATGTACGTGTTTTATTATATTAACCTGATGTGTTTACTTTTACAAACACCGAGTTGTGACGTTACAGTACCCATGCATGCAACTGTAAATTCCATCCTTTATCAAGACAGACATAATGCAATTTAAGCCTTTTGCAAACAAGTTCCATATCTAATATAAAAAATAAAGGACCTTTTGATTCGGTAAATAGGGTGTTATACTAACCTGGTATAATTTAAAATGTTGACCTCGGTCAATATTAGATTCTACCTGGTTGGTATAACACCGTATTGACCACAGCAAAGGTTCATAATTGCTGATAGGCAATAAATACATTCTTCACCGAAAATATATAGATGTTTACACAGATGATATCATAAGGGGGTTTAACTGTTCAGAAGGAGTAGCTTACCTTTATTTGAAGCACTGTTGTTTCTATTCATCTCTTTGTAAGAGGGTCATGGTATATTTTTATTCGACTTCAGCTCCCGTTGTTGTCGTTCTTAATGTCACTCTGGTCTTAGTCTACGAGTATTAGTGGATATTGGTGCTCTGGTTATTTATTTATGTTTTCTGGTGCTTACTTTAATACTTTTGCCAGATAAGTAATCGAACACTAGATTTGCTATAGAATTAACTGATTAACTTTGAGTTCACTAGCACGGTACAGTATCAAATTGTTTACCTACTTAATAAAAATCCGTTTATATATTATCAAAGACTCGCAAGATACCCTTTTATTTTAGATACTAACTTATGATCATCGTTCTACTGCAAAAAATTGAAATAAATATTTACGTTACGACTACAACTAACGAATAAAAATAACGCAAATATATTAACAATATGTAATCAACAACACTTTTTGAGAGCAGTGTTTCTATTTGAGTACATGGTGTTTGAACAATGGGCTACAAATTGTGATGCTATGGATCTATCAGACTGATAAACTACCTCACAAACAACAGAGCCATGGTTCAACTTTAACACTTATCTCCAAACGGAACTCGACAAGTCATGTAACTGTTTATAAAAATAACCGCATTGCACTGATACTAGTGTATGATCGTTATCTTAACCAAAATTCCATGAAACGTTCAAGGAAAAAATCTTATACAATTATATAAGGTTCTAATAAATGTTTCTGGAAATATGTTATATAAACGTTATTTAGGACAAGGGAATAACGAATTGTTGACAAAAAAACATATCCTACATCGCAGGAGAGGAGGTAAAAGATATGTGGCTTGCTTGCACTTTAGATATTCTCATATTTCATATCATATCACTTTTTTATTTGCTATTGTATCTATAAAACAGTACGAATCTCGGAAATGTTGTGCTGGCAAAATGAAATTGGGGAGATTGCTTATTTTAAAGGCCCAATATGCATAACTTCAAGAAATTTTTCGTGATTCTGAAAAATTATGAAAAAGAATCCAGTTGATAACCATGCAAAAATAAACCTAAAACGAAGTAAACCTGAGCGGTAACTAACAAGAAAACTCCAAAGAATTGAAAATAATTCAGGTGTGGCTCACTTCAACAACCAACCGAAGTTAGAAGACAGTTCAATATGGACGTGTGTTTACAAATACCGAGTTGCAACTGCTGCTGTACCGGTAACCGCGTAAGAATTCATCTTGAATATTGCTGATATAAGTTAATTTTAACTTTTATAGTAATTAAAAGTCATTGGGCTTGATTTTTGCTTCAAGTTTTGCCGAAAGTTACGTAATATATTGGGCCTTTAAGAGAACTAAGCTTCTAAGGCTAGAGTCTATACCGCAATAACATTATTCTCCGGTAAGAAAGATGTGATAGAGATCCCGCACGGTAATACAGAGACGTTGGCTAGTTTCGTCTTTCAACATCAATTTGAACACAGAACAAGTATATGTCCAGACAGGAGATATATTTGTGAATATGTATTGCGGTAATATACTATAAGGTGGTGATATACAATGAGAGTTGTCCGATAACATTGTTTGATATACTTCAATATCAAATCCTGTTAACGCTTGGCTTGATATACAATGTGTATGTTTAATGTAGGGTAAGATTATCTTGTTCAAACGTGGTTTACAATTGTATTACAGGGAACGCAATATGTGGCCGCATCCAAACTGGAATCGTTATATATGAACAAAAGTTATATATTGGGTGACAGGGATATTCGGAACACCTTGCCCAGATTTCAATTCTTCAATCCAAGAAGTTAGATGACTAAAATCGACCGAGGAGTTCCGAACATGACAGAGGAATGAAGATTGAAAAGAAGAGAATTCCGAAGTGTCAGCACTATTATTTGAATTCAAACTCGATACAAATATACACAATTAAACGATTTACTTGGCGACGTCATTTACAGGAGTGATTAATACAATACTTACCCGGCTTATGGCACCTTTATACAATATGAAAATATTCATAGTAGGTCTGAACAATTTTTACATTGAATCAAACATTTGTTTCGTCTCTTTAAGCCTTATCAGTTATGCTATAGGTACAGATGTACTTAATACAAAACAACCTAACCCGCCGTTCAAATAGAGAGACCGGTGACCTGATAATTAGTTACAGCTAGTTTTGGACCTAAACTACGGTATTTATAGTACTTTCAATTTTTTTTTTGGGGGGGGGGGGGGGGGGGTTAGTTCAATTTTCGACAGGGAATTAGATTAGATCTAAGTCCGTGATTTTCGATAAAAATAACCATTCAACTGTCATAAGGGAGAATAATTTTTACATTTTTATTTTGTTTTTGTTTTGTGTTTGTTTTTTATGAGGTTGGGGGTTAGGGGGGTGTTAGTCCAATTTTCGATTTTCGATCAAACTTAGACCCCTCAGTGGTCTTAAATTACTCTGAACACCTTAGTTTAGGTTCAAAACTAGTGGTAACAAATTCTCATTTCCTGTAAGATTGGTGCGATACACTTGTACCATACCAAACCTCGGGGACTCAATCTATTACCATCAGAACCTACAACAATATTGTATCTTGAACGATGAACCCTAAAACCCTCCCACAGGGATTTTGCCATTGGAATCCAGAAATAATCACAGTATCCAAGATACTAGTACTCAATTACCGTACTAGTATACGTACTTCGGGTAAATCGACGTCTATGAATAACAAGAAGTTTGCTGACCAATTCGATCATATAAAAATCAAGGACACATCAGACCTTTGTACACAACTGCTAACATCTATCTTTACTTATAATGTACATTATGACACATACAGGGACAGCTTACTAATAAGGTGTCCGACAAAAGTAACTATTTCGATTTACTTCTCCAAACTGTTGCAGTAAGTTGATAATGGGCAAAGTATATGGCTGATATACCATGATCTCATTAGAGAAATAATCTGTATCCTTGTGTATGATATAAAGGACTGTCTTTTTAATATGCTCATTAGTATGCCAAGTTCTTATGTTTGTAAATAACTTAGTTCTAAGCTGTGTAAATTTCAAAGCTTATGTTTGTAAATAACTTAGTTCGAAGCTGTGCAAATGTCAAAGCTTATGTTTGTAAATAATCTAGTTCTAAGCTGTGTAAATGTACAAGATAATAAGACCAGGGGTTCCGGTTCTTGTAAACATCTTCTGCTTCGACGACACCGCCATGTAAATCTTGGTCACATCATAGAAAACGTCAAGTCCTCAAAGTAAGAATCGAGTCATCATTCTCAATCACAACATGTAAGCATACTTGTGAGCATACTCAAAATGTCCATCTTCATATTACACAAGGATACAAAATATTTCTCAATGATAAAAAGATGGCGACCAAAATAATCATATTCAATCTGCATCTCTCGAATACCTGTGTAGAAAGTTTGTTTGTCAACAGTCGACATATATCTAGAAAATCTCAATATTTAGAACAAGTCCTGGAATAACGAACCATCTGCGACATGTCAACACCATAGGTTGGAGAAGCAGGGATGTTACTCTCAAGAAAGGGAATTTTCAAGATTGGAAAATCGAAATCGTCACGTTTATCATATAGCTTAGTAGCAATCTGTCCACGTTGGTCATAGTTAATTCCCTCAAACGAAGTGAGGGGCTTATTGGTTTTATTCGGTCTCTTACGTCAAGGTTCGGCACTATCACCCTATATATTTCAAATATTACTTAAACTCGATGAAATTTGGAATTTAGTTGTCTCATATGGCAGTCACAGCACTACCGCAACTCCAATTCCATCACACAACAGAGTGTCCGCCATTCCCTACATTCTGATAGGTCAAAATTTTACATTTTGCCATATTCTGATAAAAATTTGTATATAGGTCTTGTTCAGACAGTTATTTACGATCGCCTTGGTCAGCAAACGTCTTGTTGATTAAAGACAACATATCGTCGATATATCAAAAAGTGAAATATAAGGATTTGACAAGATTTTTGTTACCTGTCCTGATAAGCTCAACAAAATCAAGTCAGCAAGCAGTGGGACAAAGAACTGAGGCATCATTCTCAAACACACAATCTGATTAAAATCATATCTTGATCTCCGCGCCGTTCCGTAAACTTCTCTCTGCTGCGTTAAGATCTGAGAAAATCCCATAGGAGTTCATGTCACGATGACCTTTTGCATTTGCCAATAAAATTACTGCTTTCAGAATCTTGACAGCGAAATTTTGAGGCGACAAACTTGCATAATTGCATTTGTCCGTTTAGTCATTTCGTCAACAAAAAGTTCATGTGGAATAATGTGACGAAATGACTTGCTGCAAGATGACAAGTCATTGGAAAATTATTTTAGTGTTAAGTAAAGAGGTGACAAAGGTCATATGAACGTGACCTCTTATGGGATGTTGTCAGATCCTTGTAAAACGGAGTGAGAACAAGGGTCTGTATTTTAATCAGATTGTCAATCACAAAAAATTAAAGCTAGGCATACCAATTGGCATATTAAAATACCCCCGCCTTCCTACTCATAAGACCAGTATGACGACCATAATAGTTCTTTTACGACCATAATAGTTCCTTTACGACCATAATAGTTCCTTTAAGACAGAATATAAAACATCTACTCCATATTTTTAACAATAATTTTATTGCTGGAAAGAAAAAATGTTAACACGAGACGTGGAAATGCAGCTATACAGTCATATATAATAACATGTTTCCGATGACCACAACACACGGTGAATTCGTCTACACATGCAATTTAACTACTAGTATACATCCCTCACATCAACACATATATACTTTGTCAGATGACTGGAATTCAAATAACGTTATATTTCAAATATTCTTTAGAACACTAATTTGATATTAATGATTTTTTCACCTTTTGAAGATTCCAAGTTATCTATAGAATACTTATGGAATTTTTTTCTTATTGATTTCTGATTGCTTCAATTCCAATGCCAATATCTGATTGCTAAATGCAAATAACAACAAAATGGCAAATTCCCGATGTTGCTTATTAACTGTGTTCTGACCATCACATTAATTCTTGTTGCAAAATTACATTTCGTCTTAGTCACTTCTTGTCGTTAAATCAGAACGGGAAACTACAGTTGTCAAACGACATATATTAAAGGACTACTTTCATGCAGTTTTCTATGATGTATCGGAACGTAAAGAACGTATAGAATTGTTGATAGATCAATAACTGTTTAATGCTTATATTAAACATGTGTATGAATGATCGATAAATTCGGTATCAATTTGCGTCATTAGGTTAAGCAAAATTATCAATGAACGTGGGGACAAATTTGAAGTATCTTAAAGTATTACCATTACAACACATGTGTACAACACCATTTCTATCACAGAGAAAAAACTAACTAGGAGGGAAAAACTAAGGCTAGGAATATGTATTACATAATATATAAAGAATTAACACACTAAGTTCGACGAAAAGTGCAGATGTTAGTCAGTTGATGTGGCAAAGAAATAGGAAGAAAATACCCTTTCTTCTCTGAAGTTCAATGAATATGTGGATGATAGAGGAATAGAAGTATCTAGACGAAAGCCTTTATATTCTATTCTTTAAACTGCAGTCGTAGCTACTTTTAATATTATTAAAACAACCAATGACTTTTTTTCTTTTTTTTTCCAAAACATTCGAGATTCAGAAAACTGATAGCTTGACAATGTGTAGTGACAAATACATTAAGACAATATAAATATTTTATTGTTTTTTATGTAACCAAGCGTAATGTTCACAGATGACTTGAGTATTACAAATCTGATGCACACAATTTTCATCAAAAAAATTATTTCCCCATAACTCGGATAAGTGTTTATTTTAGAAGATAATTTTGTTTCTTTCTAAGTACACTTTGTGATTTTATCATTTCCACTTAACATGTAAGCAAAAGTACCAAGAACAAGATAAACTAATCTGATATCATTTGCACTTCTAAGAATTGTTCAGAAAAAAACTTACCGAAGAAATATTCTCAAAGGATATAAGAATGCAAACTTTGAGCATAGAGTCAATTGCATAGAACGTTGTCCTTATATTATCTTCTTAAGAATATTTTGCAGGATTTCCCTACTAATATGGCTGATGTGATTAGGGATCGATTTCATAACCTCTCACTCAAGAACTCAGTTATCCAATATCAGAGTATGGCATTCCGTAAACGATTGAATTTTCCTAGTGAACCATTGGGCGAAATACTCATTAATGGCATCATGCACTCCCTCCGACATTCAAAACAAAATGACAAAGTTAACTGTAAATCGATGCATTTCCAAATATGGCGTAAAATAATGCGTACGATTAACATTTTGAGAAAAGGTAAGCATTGTTTTATAATTAAAACTTGTCCAGATTTAATGATTCAAACTTTAAACAACATGTTCAAGCGTAAGATAAACTATTCACAAATGTGAATCAAATTGGAGCATATTAAGCATTGGATGACAGAGCATGCAGGTATTAAAATTTGAACAATACGCCAAAATGAGATTTGACCAAACTACACTGCTATGAGTCTACGGCAATAACTACTTGTATTACCAATTATCTAATGAGTGGAAAGCGGTCTATTATACATAAACTGTAATGCCTGAAAAATAACGTAGGTACGTTGTACCAGTAACGGTCGATGTTTAACATCTAGTAATATGTCGTAATTAAATCTAATAGTACATCTTACATGTATTATAAACAATCAGTGATAAACTTGAGTATAACAAATACACTGGATTTTTTTGTGAATTTTACTCAATTCAAAAGCTGCTATATGATCAACTTTAAAGTGGATGTATATGTTTACTTTAGCTGTTACGATATTTAAATGCTTTTTTGATGAGATTAATTTGGTATTTGTCCATGAGATTATGCAACATTTGGCAATCGGTACAATGTCTAAAAAAAATCACAAGGTTGCAACATGTTTGGTATAAATATCGACTACAATTTCAAAACAAACAAGCAGAAAGCAATAATTAAAGTCAGCTTACTTGATACTGTCTGGCCAAGGTCACCCTCTACATTATATATCCAGGGTTTACACTCACCTACGCTCTCTAGACCCCTGGAATATGTAATGGCAAAGCTGAACCACGCTCAGGTAAACACAAATCCTGACCAAACGCTAGGCTGATGCTTGTCTTTTTAAGATTACAAAGGAGACACAACCGACTTCAAAGCTTGTCAATTTTTGCCGATATCCTTTTGGTGTACATCAAAGGGCCTTATTGTCTCATCAACAAGGTGGCGCACATGGAGCATTCAGTTTGATCATGATATATTCCAGGGGTGTAGAGAGCGTAGGTGAGCGTAACCCCTGGATATCAAGGATGACCCAAGGTGTACTGGCATACAAATTTTGATGGGTAGTATGTTTTGGACAGGTTATACATGTATCTAGCACAATATTCAATTAGAATTTAGGTCAAAATGTCAAAATGTAGGTCGTGGGTCAAAGTCACAAACTGAAATTCGCATTGAAAAGTAGTATTCGTCTGAACCTTAGAGTGGTCAATCATATAAATCGCATTCCAGGGCAAAATATTCACAAATATACCATACCAAAACAAAATCACAATCACAGAGTTTTCTGAGGCAGACTTGAAAAAAGTTTATAACATTGAACAAGTTTATAACACAATAGAAACACAACTTCAAGGGATTATCAATTTCAGCAACAACAGGCTTCAGATAGTCATTTTAACCATATCCTTATTTTGATATTCTTTCTATAATATCCGTATTTGAAGATTTATAACTTACATTGGTTCTGCTTCATGAGAGTGAAACTGCATAAGCAAATCATTTGGTTTTATGCTGTTGCAGATATGGTACTTTTAAGTATACCGGTCAAAGAAACATCTTTTTATCAAACTTTATATAATAACATGAACCTTTATCAAAAGTCAGTCTTTTTTATCTTCACAGTGATGCTTATTATATATACAATATCGAAATCCATGTTACATACAAATTGTATACAAAATACACTACCATAGCTAGGGTGAAGAACAGGAAAATTACAGCAAAGGGGATTTCAAATGGGGTAAAATCCCAACACTTTTGCACAAACTGGTAAATCCAGGGGGTGAAATATACCTCGAGTATTTTGCTTTCATTCCAAACACCAGAACTTGGTTTGAAACCACAGATACGTGATGGAATTTCTATATCGCAGCACTTCCGTTATTCCGATTTTATGACATCATTTATTTATACTGTCACGCTGTGACATCAGTACATGGAAAAGAGGTGAAAGGTATACGTTTCTAATATCCCATTCTAACCCTGGATTATTCTGCTATTCATGTTCTGGAATAAGAGTAAACATCTTACATTTTCAACAAATAAAAACACACATTTATACTTTTATATAGGATCACATTGGGTTTCTCACAAAAAGCTTGAACAATATATCTTTACCACAACAGAAATCACATAATTCTGTATCATCTATATCACCTATAGCACTTTGAGAAAAATGTTTTTTTTTTTGTTACATGCACACATCTGGAACCAATTTTTGGAGTTTTGAATTTCATTTCATAGCGTGGATTACCTTTATCCACAAATTCCACAAGGTAAACATACCGTTTCTGCAGTTCTATGTACCCATGACATAGTAAAGTGTAGTTCAGGAATTCGAAAACCACCAAATCTGGGCCTCACAAAGGATCTGATAGAAGAGTATATCTGTGCCAACAAATTACTAATGTCCGGTTAACGTTGTTGGTCATTTTCTGTACATAAAATCTATTTAAATGTTTGTCATAGAGGTAACCCAAATAAAACATACTGGCAGGCATTTAATATATGTATGTAGCAGTAGCTGTGTCGAAAATCAGTACTAAAATAAGAGGGAAGCAAAGTGGAGAGGGGTATTGATAGAAGAACACTGTTGATTATTGGGTCCAATATGTTTTGTCTGTACTTTTTTCCACAAATTTCTATGACATTACCAATCTTGAAACATTTTGTGTCTCTTTGTCTAGTTCATCAAAGGTCTGGACATTATTTTATGAACTTATGTACCGAACAATAAAAGTCACTCTACAAACAACATTTCCAAATTAAGAAAATCCCAAAAATATTTAAAATCTAACTTTTTTCAAAGAAAACCATTCACAAACTTCAACAGGTCTAGAAGTGTCTTAAGTAACAGTAGTATACTGGTATGATATTATCACATTCTAAATATAGAGTATTCTAGATATATCTAATATGTTTATTTAAACTCTGTTTATCTAATTGTACAAACACAAGCATGATATCTACAACTACACAGCCGTGGTACGTGTGGCTGCAGATTTCCTTCAGTGTAACTATAGGTCATCAGTGTTTATCACAAGACTTGGTAATGCAGCGTAGGTCAACCTGAATATCATTTGTTGACACCTGTCTGCTATCACAAGTATCTTTGCTTCAGAAGCTGGACATCTGTTCTGTCATCACATATAACTTTGAAGTTTCCATCCACACTAATAACCATTTAAATGATCGTATTAACAGATCCAATCACAACAGGCTTAATGTTTAGTAATAGGACAATACATATATAGTCATTATAAGTTTTGTTTGTCATAAACTAGATGTCAACATTTACTAAATGTACATTATAAACTAACATTCACAAGATTATTAAGCTTTCCTAATCAATTACTCTGTTCTTTTTTTTTTAACATTTAAAGTTTAGAACATTAATAAAATCAATAATTAATTAACAAAAAAAAAACACATTTATTATGCGAATTGAAATTCACAAATTTGGGCAGAAGAAAAAATACATGTGAAACATCTGTAAACCCAAAATTATGAAGAAGGGAGATAACTCGTTGTGAAATGCTTGCCATTCGTTTGTCAGACTTTACTGCAAGCTTGGTGCTAATGAAAACTCTGTTTTTTTTACACAAATATTATGTTGCCTAGTTTTTTAACTGAACAATTTGGACATTTGAAATATTTTTGCGAAACAATTTTTTTACTATTTTATCTGATCACGTTACTGTTGACAAAATGTAAAAAAAAAACAAGAAACAAATCTTGGAAAGTCACAGGACATACTGTGTGTTAACCTATTCCAATAAAAAGATGTTTCCTTGCTGATAGGTTAGCATGCCATCAGTTGTATATGGGCTCATTTTGGTGGATATCAATGTGCTAAGTTTGTTTCCTTCAAAATAGTCAACATGTAAACAAATAGCCCACAACAAATAATCTTCAGACATTTAATTACAAAAATCTGACTTTATGACCTCTTTGTGATGTCAAAACTCCTAAACCAGTTTTCAAATTAATTTTGAAATCCCCTATTTGGGGAATTTCTTTATAGCCCTAGTCCTTACTAGATGGCATAGGTTTTCAGTTTTAATTTTGTGTACCACCAAAGCATGAACATTTGAGTTAAGTACAGACGTTAACCTTTGTTTTCTTTGAGATTCCATCAATCAATCCATTTATATTTTTTTTCAATTTTGCTACTGATTTTCTCACTTTATTCACAAATTTTGAGTGAAAACATAAACAAACTTTTTCCACTTCCAGTACCTACCTACAGATTTGAAATTATGGCGGTTCAACATCATCCTTCAACCTCATCACCAATATAGAAAATGGTTTATTTTCTCAAATAAATGCAAAACTTTTCTGATAAGTCTAGACTGTTATGTGTTTGAAAAAGTCATACGAACAAAATTTCTTGCCAAAATTAGCACAAATACACATCATATCTAGCTATTAACTTGATTTATATATCATCATCCTCGCACATCGCAAACGCTCTCTTCAAATCCAGCTACATCTTTTTAGTCAGACATTAATGATGATTTGAATCCTGTATAACCAGAGCACCAGAGGCGTAACTAACGGACGAATCTCTCATGGTTTTACACTTGCTCGACTGCTCGTACTTGACGAACTTGAAAGACATTTTAAATCCATTTCCATTCCTTTGAATAGTATTCATAGCCTGAAATGAAAAAAAAAATAATAATGAAAAAATATAATTGAAACATTAAGTTTTAAAGCATAACAGCAATTAATAGTTATAGATGTACACCACACGACTTGTCCCATCACACTTCCATTTTTCTCTACATGCTGTTACCTCCCCTTAACTTTAAATTTGATGTGCAGCACATGTACATGTATATTATGTTTTAAAATTCCCAACACATTTGTTAATTTTGTTCCTCTTCATTATGTTTTCATAAAAGTTCCAGTTAATATGACTTTCTATTCCATCATAAATTACTGGAGTAGGAAATTGCATATTTCAAAGGTCACCCAACCTTGGATATTTTGCCTATTGAAAGGTATTGTCATTACACAGTCATAAATACTCCACAATTTATCTTTATGGATCCTTTTCAATTGTATCCCTTAAAGCAATGGGTCCCACAATATTAAATTTAACTCTTTCCAGAATTTCTGTGAGTCCCATCATAATTTTATGAGTACAGGACTTGAAACTTTTGCGTTGATTGTTCACTGTTTACAATTCAAGATGCATCACAATATACATTTTCAGGGCCAAGTCGCTCTGGAAACAATCTCACACATTTTGTACATTGTTTGTGAAAACGATGAAATTTTGATCTAACGTATCGTTAAACTGATGCATCTTACTGAAAAAATCAGAAAAAAATTGTCTAGAAACTATCTTTTTTTTTTGGAAAATGAAATGGGCATCCTTTATGACAAAGTTGTCAGACCTTGAGACTTACATTTAGTAGCACACCTATGGGGAACCGCCCACATATAGTGTTCTGGTATTTCTTTAGATAGTCAGTGAACTTTGCAGCATCCATCTTTTCTATGACCTCCATACCCTGAAATAACAATATGTTTCAATGAACACTCAAAGTACAAACCTTGCAAAGCATCACTTTTTAGTTGTATGCTATTTTGACTATTAAAGGGCTTTCACAGCCACATGAATGGGAAACTGCGGCAATTCTGTCAAGAAAAATATATATGTTGATGTTTTCAATGAGCGTAGACAAATAATTTTGTTAGCCACTTTTTTTTTGTAAACCACTGTAAAAATTAAATCTGTAATGTTACTGTAACATGAAGCAAAAGTGTGTTTTGCATGAAATATCAGCGATGATTATAATTCACAATAATGTGATACCATCGTTTGGCTATCAAAATGAGTTTGTTGTTGGTACTTAAGTTGCCTTGGCCACACATGTAACTGTCTTGCACACAGAGCCAAATAAAATTAATCCTTTACAAAATGTCTTTCACTTCGTATGAAGGTTCCTTTTAGTCCTATTTTTCATAATGTATGTGACCTTTACATTACTTTTGGATTGTAAAAAGTTAGTTTTTTTGCTTTACATCCTCTAAAACAGTTACTGTCATTTTTAAAGGTGCCAGATTTTGGTAGTGGAGAAAAACCACTGATCTACAATGTACCTACAGGCAGAGCCTTATACATTGTTACTGCCCCATGAAGGCCTTGGTTCTGTGACCCAGTGGTGGAGGGCTCATCACCGAAAATCCCATGCGACAGTATATATATATATATATGTGTCCCATGGGAAAATCTCGTTCTCCCAAATAGAAGTCTATTCAGAGATTTCGACCAATCAGAATGGTCGTTTCTCGTCGTATTTGGCAAGATCATTTTACCTTGGTATATTTCTGTAGGTATGCGGCGATATTAATGTCTTGTAGGACTTACTGTCCCTTATGTTGTTCAAACATAACCCACATTGTTTTCTTGGCAGGCCATGTCGCCGCCATGTTGGTTTGTATTGTAAAGCTACAAACGGGATATCCCTGCTGGATGTAGCAACCGGATGAATGAAGTAATATGATTGGCTACTATTTTTAGTATGTAAATGAGATTATCCATCTGACACAAACTTAAGAAGCAGTGTCATTTGGGTTTTCAATGATGTAAAGGGATATACAATATGATCATAGAAAGCCAGACGCTTAAATCACTTACAATTATTATTGCAATGCATTATGAAACAATAGAAGCTAATTCTAAATGCTTACCATACTATCTAAGGCCTTGATGGATTCCCAAATTTCCCCATGTTGCTGGTCATATGAAACAAAATGGAACCTCTGCCCTGCAAATGTAAATTATAAGCAACCTAGAAACATGTATTTATCAATGTTCAATCTGATTCAATTATTAAGCATTTTTTTGTCATTGTTATCAATTACAATATTAATTTTTCAATAAAAAGCTGTTTAGAACTTGAACACTTCATACAGATAATCATAAGTGCCACTTTAATATTATCAATCACAGTCACGTAATGTCAACAGAAAACTGACGTCATGGGGCGATGGATTTTTCTTTTTTGCCTGTAAACATATAACCTATATACACGTATGTAGAAAACATAACATTAAAGGCCTAATATATGTAACTTCAGGAAATTTTTCGAGATTCTGAAAAATTATGAAAAAAAATTCAGTTGATAACCATGCAAAAATAAGCCTAACATGAAGTAAACCTGAGTGGTAACTAACAAGAAACTCTTGACAGAAAAATCAAAAGAATTGAAAATAATTCAACAACAAGCCGCAGGTAGAGGACACTTCCAAATGGACGTGTGATTATATAAATACCGTGTTTCAACTGCTGCTGTACCGTTAACCTCGTAAGAATTCATCTTGAATATTGCTGATATCAGTTAATCTTAATTAAATCTATAAATATAATAAGTTATTAAGCTTGATTTTCGCTTCAAGTTTTGCCGAAAGTTACGTATATTAGGCCTTTAATAGACTGTTATATCTATCAACGATGACGATTTTTGTAAAATCAAAGAATGCTTACGACAGTAATATAGTTTTGTTGTTCATTACATAAATATGTTACAATTATCACACACAAGCAGTGCACGCTGTTCCTAAAGTTACTGTTTATTTCTCTTCAGTGTTTCACAAAAGTACTGAAATAAAATACCGTACATAACAAGTATTTACCCCAATGACAAAAGTCTGAAGATATCACAAAGAAATTGCTTGGATCTGCCAGATATCTGCTGAACAGGGCCCCATATTCCTGTTCTTTCTCCGTTGTCAGGGATCCAACAAGAACTGGAATGATAGTGAACTGACCTTGGCGTCTGAAAACACAAATTAAAATCTTTTGTTTATCTGTCATTTTTCTGATGAAATGTATAGCACAACAACTCTGATGAAAGTCATTTAAGTCTGCAAATTACTTGATTCAAATTTCTCAGCTATTTAACAAAATATCACTATGAAGTATATATTGCAAGTTCCAAACCAAATTAAAAACCGACTGGTCTCTTTATTAAGCTATTACGTCACCAACAAGTTCAAAATCAACCGGTTCTTTTGTCAAGCTATCACCAAAAACTGCAAGTTCAAAACTAACTGGTCACTTTTTCAAGCTGTAACCAAGTTTAAAACCAACAGGTTCTTTAGTCAAGCTATCATCAAGTTCAAAATAAGCTGGCCTGGCCCTTTTCAAGCTATGAACAAGTTCAAAACTAACTGGTTCCTTTTTTGAAGTTATGACAGCTTCAAAACCGACTGGTCACTTTGTTTAGCTATGACCAAGTTCCAAACCAACTTGCATGGTCGCTTTTTCAAGCTATGACCAAGTTCAAAACCAACTGGTCCCGTTTTCAAGCTATATATGACTGAGTGAGCAATTTGAATTGTTTACTAAACACATGATACAAAGGTGTAATGAATTTGTCCTTCAATCTGGGATGTTCTGTCTATGGGCCTGTATATTAGGATGCTGAAACCAAGATGACATTATTAGCACCCTTACACTACCACGTAACCTGTTATTTTTCAGATGTACACAATATAAATATGGTTTATGCTGTACATGACAATTTTGTTTTGATTCAAAAGCAGCTTTTTAATTAGTACTCACGCTTCCATTACTTTGGCTATGTAAGGTAAATGCATTTCTATACTGTGTTCATCTTCATCTGTTGAAATCTTCATAGTTTCAAATTTTCCAGTAGCATTTAATTCTTGGTTAACTGCAAGACACACATATGAAAACAATTACAATGTAAAAATGTAGTTGTACATGTTCTGACCTTTAAAGCAAGCCTGCCCAGGAGATTTGTTCATACACAGATTTAAGTAATATGAGTTCACACAATTATTACTTACAACTTACATGTACATGGGTGAAAGTAAAAAAAATCCTGAAAAACTGAAAATAAATTAAAATAAGAAAAAGCTGAAAAACGGGAAATAAAATCAAATCTATTGACCATCAACGTGTCAAAAAACGGAATTCCGTCACAAAACGGAAAACTATCACCCATGCATGTAGGTCTCTTTTATTTAGAATTTTAGATTATCATCTTTTTTTTTCAAAAAGTTTTATTCTGGCATTTAATGGTTGTTAAATTTTCCACTGGGATAAAAAAACAAATGCTGAAATATGTGTGTCTTTAATAAATGTTACAAAATTACTTCTTACTTTGTTGATCCACTGTGAGATCGTACAGAGGGGTTGAATAAAGCTCTGTGGCGGTCAGCGCACATCCGGACAGACGCACATGATGGGATGGCCCGAGAATAAACACACGACGTCTAAAACATTAAGAATCATAAAACATAATGCTTTTTAATGTGTCAGTGGTAAATGTTGCTAAATTTTACATAAAATTTCACATTAAACTCTTACATCAATTTACATCATAATTACAAGGTGTATCCGGTTTATCACGCTTCTATGCATGGATACAAGATCACTTTTACATTAAAGAGAAATGTGTTTTACAGGTAAAGAAACAAATACACAAGTTTATATAATCCAAGAAATTTAATAAATTAATCATTCCAAATTATTGTATTAACAGACATCTTAGTTTTACAATTGGTACTTGCAACAAGTGTTGACAAGCAACACATATTTATATACTACATAATAATAAGGCTATCTAAGTTGCTTAGAATAATGGCTTTAATTATCACTAACATGTGCGTTTGCAATTGTTTGCATTGTTCTTTAAAAGGAATCGCCAAAAAACTCTAATTTTAATATAAAATTGGCACCACAATAGTAAGTCGTTGCAATTTGAGCTTTTGATCTAAAAGAAAAGTGATTTAGTTTATTGTTTGTTGTTTTCAGTTAATATATATTCATATATAGATCAAGAATCTACAATCAGAATGTAAATATAGAAATACTTACACACGGGAGGGATCCACCTGTTTGTAAGCATGGGCACCACATGCTCCGCAGTAGTAGTAACCAGCATGGCTACAATTACAAACACTTAAGTCACGCTATAGTTTAACAACAATGAACTGGTATGACAGTATTAAACTTCCTGAAGATGAGTCTATCCAAGGAAAACAGTAACTGTCATATAAAAAAAAAATCAAAGTTTTTATATATACCATTTTATCACAACCTAAAAGTAGTCTCAAAGTGGTTCACAAATTATGATCCATGGTTTTAGGGCCTTTAATTAGCAACCAGCCAATATTGTTCTCAACCAGAGGGTTTTTATAAACTAAAAATCTCCTCCACATTCAAACCTGAAACTTCATAATGAACTATTTCCACCTTTATACTGTGATGAGATCATCATGATTATTTTGATAATTTGATGTCTTGATTTAGTATGATGATGATGTTAGTGTGTGTGAGTGAGTGTGAAAGTTGTTTTATGTCTTCTATGTATTTCATATAAAATTTTCAAAAATGTATTCACTTCTCCTAAAATTCTTCTCCTAAATCCTTCTCTAAATGTACACTTCTCCTAAATTGAGGCAATTGCTGAAATTGAGCTCTGAATGGGCAAACCATGATAGCTCTGTCAAGCTTCTATTTGCTTACATTTTGTGCCATTGATACAGTTACAAGGAAACAAGGCTTAAAGCTTCTAGCTAGATTACTGCAGTGAACCAACTTATTTTTGTGTGTGCTTAATTAATTTTCGCATTTTTCACAGTTAACTAAATATCGCGAAAATTAATCACCGTGAAATACTTTCTATCAGTGGCATGTACTGTAAACATACTTAATTTGGCGCAATCAAAATTTAGCGCATTTTTACTGTTTGTCATATTAGCGCAATGATAAATTCGCGCATCAGTGAAAATAACTATATAAGCAGTATATTAAAACTCCAATTAGCGTAATCATATTTTAGCGCAAAACTTTTAACGCGAAAAGCGCTAAAATAAGATTACCGCGAAAATGTGTACGTTTACAGTATGCCAACTGTAGGAGTACTATATACTGTACCGTACATAGGACTTACAACCATATTTATCGGGAAATTGAATTGTTGCGTAAAAGTCTTTTCATATGAAAACACGAAATTAAGTCGCTGCAAAAATAAGTTGGTTTACAGAAATTAGACTGTTCCGTGCATTGATATTCTACTTACGGAGCAATAATGGCCCGGGCGGGTGCTTGGCATACAGGAGCCTTCGACAGCCATTTTGTGAGTTGAGAGTTCAATTCTCCAGCTGTAAATGAAAGATACCAGATGAGCAGCATACATATACTACATTATGCAACTATAGGTATAGATCAACCAGTTATGGACTCTTTAAACATTGCAAAATTTCAGCACTGCCCATCCAATGGAATAATCATTTATAGCCGAGAAACAAGACTGAAACGAGTGGAGAAAAGTATTTACTCAAATTTGATGACCATGTCATACATTTGTAAAAAAAAACTCTAGACAATTAGCTGTCCTTAAAGAGAACTGGAAAGTTTTTAACTAAACAAGGTCGTATAATAATAATCAACTCTTTTATTCCCTCCAACTTTAATTACTGCCCTAAAGTATGGCTCTTTTGTAGCAACCACAGTACATCTAAGATAGAGAGAATACAAGGAAGACACGTCTTAAGATTTCTTCTTCTTAGGGGATAATGTCCCTCCTTCAAATTGAAGGGCATACGCTGTTAAGAAAAACAATTTTAAAAATGATATATCAGTTTGTTTTTGTTTGGGTTTTAATTGTACATATGATGAAACTTTTTCCATAGAGTGGATTTTACTCTGTTACTGGAAAGTGTTAAACATTGAACTGCATTCAGTTGGCATTCATAGGCTATATGAATGCCAAATGGTCAAAGGCATATTCAATGAGGTGCGCTAGCCCTTCATGTTGGATTTGCCTTTGACCATTTGGCATTCATATAGCCTATGAATGCCAACTGAGAGCAGTTCAATTCTTATATTTATCATTTTTAGAATCTGCTCATGTCATAAAACAATCAATAACACATTTTATTTCTCAGCATTTAGCTCAATAAATGTATTTGTCGCATATGCTTGTTCAATGAAAAGAACAGCCATCGCCCGGGGACGGTCAATGGTATCCAACGTTACAATTATGACGTCATAATAATGATGACGTCAACAATCGGTCATTGGCATTCATGGCCTGATGAATGCCAACTGAATTTGGTAGGGATATATAGTGGCAATGCCATTCAATGGTAAATATTCATAGATGAAGGGTATTAGCGAGCAGCTTTAAAAGACTTGGTAGTTTCAGAAGATATAATTTGCTGTGGGAGACAATTCCATTGTGGAAAAGTGTAAGGATAGAAGGAATGTTTATAAGAGTCATTAGAGGATTGAATTGTTCCGAATGATTTATTTTTGTGTTGGCTAGAGCAAGTAAGGGACTGGAAAGGTATAAGAATATTTTGTGGATAGATGCAGGGTTTGCATTGGGTATTTTATAAATGGGTTCCTTTCCTAAAAAAATGGGGTCTTTCTGCATAGTTTAAAAGGGAATCCTGAAAATAAGTGGGGTCCTCTTCAATTTCGATGCTTGAGAAAGATATAGAGATGGCTTCAACCCAAACCCTGAGATGGATACATATGTACATGGTTGTTACTGATGACCAAGAGTCTCCAGTAGAAGCAATCCTGGCAAATACAAACTCCAGCCTTTTACATGAAAGTCAGATACAGCTGATTGCTAAGGAGACTTTTAAATTCTAGGAGGGAACACCAAGTGATTATCCCTCAAGTGAATTCTACAAGGTATGGATTGAGGTTGTTCCGTTACGTGGCTTCACGCATACATGGAACAGCTTTCCCAATGACATACATAGGGCCGAGTACTACAGGTCTTTTGAGAGACTGATCCATATATGTGATGGACCTCTGTGCAGCTGCCCAGTCTGTTAGAAGTGTGCTTTGATTGTACTTTAATTATAAGTGCTCTAGACGCTTACAATCTTAACTTATGCCTGCTGTCTTATGTTTTTTAACTATAATTTGTATGTCAGAAATAATTCTGGCTCTTAAAACCTATGGGAGAATTTGAGGGATAATACGAGATTAGTGAAATTTCTTTGAGATTTTTCTTGATAAAGTAACACTATTTTAAAATTTTAATGAGATTTTCAGGAAAAATATGGGTAAAAATCCCAAAATTTTGCCCGAAGTGATCAATCCCTGGTATGGTTTTGACTTAAAGCTGCTGTCTGCCTGTGATTTTTTGTTTCACATAGTACTAGTACAGTGCTGTCATTTATTTTCTTTTGTGCTAATGTGTACAATGTCTTTTTTAGCATGTTCTTACTTATGTTGCACGCGTACGACTGTCATTTATTTTATATTAATTGTTTGCTTTTACTTTGTTTTGTCGGAATACAAGCTCTTCTGATCAGCTTATGTTGTATTGTTCTCAATATTCGACGCAAAATAAAGCTTCCGTATATAGTCCAAGGTAAAATACAGTGTCATCAATGCTGTCAATATTATTATTAATGTGCGATCCTTTAACTGCTACGAATACATGATCATGAGTCATTGACTTAATCTCGACGACAGGGTTCTTTTCATTTCATTTATTGAATCTACATGCTAATTGCGTTCTGCAAAAAATGTAAACATACTTAGAGGAAAGATGGTCACTCATAATCAGCTGGATCATGATCAGCTGTTTGCAACAACAATCAACCGTTTCTAAAAATAGCATTTTTCAGCCAGGTACTGTACTGTATATTTCGTCCTTGTAGCACTTTAACCATCGCAAACTTACCATCACTAGAATACCAACTTCCAGCATGTGTTGCTTGACGAACCTTGGCCATATTTGAACCTATTTTGGTGATATTTTTGGCAAAAAATGGGTATGTACAGGAGTCTGTTTATCAACACAAAGCCCATCCGGAAGTACCGATCATTCGAGGCTTGCGCAAAACTTTTTTTTTTCTGCATCTCCAAAATGTTTGAATATAGGGAGCGTTCGATTCGCATCTTCACACATTTTTAAAACTGAATATATATTAGAATAACGCATATATAGCGCCTTATCATAGACAATGGACAGTAATTAAATATCATCTTTCAAGAAAATAATTTTCAGTGACATCTGAAAATCTACAATAAAAGTTATATTTTTAGCCCACAAACATCATGATCAGTCAGAACTTCAAAAGGCGGGTTATTCAAATGAGGTAAAGTCGTTTCGACACACGCCTAAAAAATAAGTTGGTTCGCGATCGGTACGCCTAGTTTTTGTACCATATCGGTACATTGATTTAACCACGAGTTACTAGGTCTATTGTGTTGATTAAACTAGTCAAAAAGTTTTACTTAGTTTAACAGTCATGGAACCTTACTGTTAATGTGGAAAAAACGAAAATAATTGTTTTTCGAAAAAAAAATGGAAAACTACGTAAAAAAGTCTATATGCAATGCTAATGGTTTATTTCGAACTAGGAAGATTTCCTATTATACATATAAGGAAATATCATACGATAAAATATTTGTTAAAAATTGTTAACACCAATAACTGTATTTTGAAAACTGCATATGAAGTTTTGATGAATCTAGCCAAACGGAATGATGTTTTCAATTTGGCTTATTTTGTTAAAAATACACTCTACAGCCTAGGCTTCGGAGATGTATGGTTAAACCAGTTTAGTGTACATTGTTCTTACGTTTTACCTTTGATTAAACAAAGAATTTTTGATAATGCACAATAAGAGCTATTCCACATTTTGATAAGTTCTTCCAAGTGTCAATTATACCGGCATTTAGTTAATGACATAGTTTTACAATATTATTTGACCAAATGCAATGTATTTACCTTTGAAAAATACAAATTATTCTAACGAAATCAAGACTATCAGCTCATATTCTTTATCGAGACAGGTCGAACTACAAAATAAGGATAGAGCTGAACGGCTATGTAAAATATGCCATTCTCAATTCAATATTGAAGATGAGTATCACTTTATTTTAGTATGTCCTTTTTATCAGGAACTGAGAAAGACGTTCATAAAATTGTATTACTGGAAAAAACCGTCAGTATTTAAACTAATACAACTAATAAGTACAACAAATTATAAAGATTTGAATATGTAGGGTAAATATCTGTATGATGCTACTAATTTGAGAAAATCATTAATTCAGAGTGCGTCCATTCTCAACTGCACTAGGTGCAGTGTCCCGCACATCACGTTATATAAAGTACATGTATTTATATGTATGTACTCATATGAGCTATAAAGCTTAATGTAATCAAATAATTTGAATACTTGTTGTTGGTTTAACGTTTTCCTTTGTTTACCATGAATGGCTTGAATTCACACGCCACCCGCCGAGTGACGGTTTTTTCTTCGCTGAGTAAGCTAGATCTTGCTAAGTTGCTTTGATATGAATATATTTACATTTGCTCTGCAATTTTCCATTCACACAATGCTAAGAGGCAGTTGCTGCCAGATGCCTATAACACCCCGTGACTAAGACTAAAACAGCAGTTGCTATTGTGACGTCATCAATCTTTATTTTGACGTCATCAATTTCATTGTTATCTACACTTGATTTGCTATTCAAAATCGGTCCAAAGAAATTAAATAAAGCAAAATAATTCTATCAAAATGCTGACTATCTTACATAAAGCCGCACCGGGTTTTATTTTGTTGGTCATCAATAGCAATGTGTGTTATAGGACTGTAACAACATTTGCTAAAACATTAATTGCTTAAATAATTACATTTGCTCTGCAATTTTCACACAATGCTAAGAGGCAGTTGCTGCCAGACGCCTATAACACCCAGTACCCAAGACTAAAACAGCAGTTACTATTGTGACGTCATCAATCTTTATTTTGACGTCATCAATTTCATTGTTGTCTACACTTGGTTCAAAACCGGTCCGAAGAAACTAAATAAAGCAAAATAATTCTATCAAAATGCTGACAAACTAACATAAAGCCCTTAGGCTTTATTTAGTTTGTCATCAATAACAATGTGTGTTATAGGACTGTAACAACATTTTCTAAAACATTAATTGCTTAAATAATTACATTTGCTCTGCAATTTTCACACAATGCTAAGAGGCAGTTGCTGCCATACGCCTATAACTTATTTACACCTCTCCCTTCTTGAGCTTAATAAACTCTGACTGCGAATAAATTAGCGTAAACGCAATGTAAAAAGGCTCGGCGGATTGATATTTGTTCAAATATAGCATCGTTCACGCTTCGGAACAATACATAGTTGCTGACGGTAATTGTTTGGTTCCTTCAAAAGTTTCAAACATTGAACATATATATAGAATCCATTCCGTCTGATTAAGCAATAAATGCGAAATTCTTTGACGGAAACGCAAACATGGCGGCGCCCTGTAGTTGTGACGTCCGACGCCGGACCGCGTCACAACCAGATCACTGTGTCAATGCGTGTACATAACAACCGTTATAAATAAAGAAATACAATCGAAGTGCTGGTAATATCATTTAATATCAAATACAAATGATGTAAAGAAGAAAAATAGTGTTGTTCACTGTGTTTTATCTAAACTTACCAATATAACGATGAGGATTCAGTGGAACTATATTATCTTAGCAACGACGATCATCGTAGTTATCATCGTAGCAACCCGCTTCGAAAGTTTTTTTCTTCGTATAATACTTGGAAATTAATAACGATGTAAATATAAGGATTGTATCTCATTTTGACTGCGTATACGGTAGTATGCCCGCAGTTGGCAACGAACATATTCACTATGGAGCGCTAACGCTTTTTTTAACCTTTTCACTGCCGGGGGGCCGATGGGGGCCGATATGACGTCCCGTTAACTGCCGGGGGGGGGGGGGGGGGGGCCGATGGGGCCGATAAGACGTCCCGTTAACTGCCGGGGGGCCGATGGGGCCGATATTACGTCCCGTTAACTGCCGGGGGGCCGATATGACGTCCCGTTAACTGCCGGGGGCCGATGGGGCCGATATGATGTGGTATGAACGGGCAATTTGTAAATGATTTACACTGTTTGTCATAATTAGTTCCGATAATCAATAGGTGTTAGCAATATCATGATAAACAACGTCACATCCCCACGATGAGACGCTAAAATAAAAAAAGGTGACGTCATTATGACATCATAGCCGCAGAGCACCATGGCGGGTCCGTGGATAAGGACGTTTTCACCGGAGCCAAACAGAAGAAAGGCGTTTGTTCCCGTTCCGTGTTTAATGCGTATATATAGCCTCCTACAGACGCTGAGCCGTTAGCATACTTCAAATTGGTTTTTACTGATATTCTGATAAAAGAAATCATCAGACACACTAACACGTAAGTTGAAATGATAAAAAGTAAAAAAAAATTAAAATAACACACATTTCTTTTCTTACATCTGCAAACAGATCGATCAAATCGATCGTCTACATAGATCTACAGTACTAGTATACGTTTCTTGATAATTTTACATTTATATATAGCCTCAGAGATTGTATATTTACGTGTAATCGTTTGGGATTGTATCAATAAACTACATAATGTACATGTATCTTTTAGAGTTGTATAAAGACTAAATACATGCACAATGTACCATCGGGAAACGTACAGCACTGTACAAGTGTACATGTACTTTTAGAGTTGTATCAATAAACTAAATACATGTAAATACATTTGTGAAAATTGAGTAGCATATATTAAAAGTTTTCATTATAATGTAGATACGCCAAGAGTCAATTCCGCGATGAAAATCTTCGACCAAGATCGAGAACCAGGGAATGGAAAAAGATAGGAATATCAGATTTTCACAACTTTCTAGCAATTATATTCAACATGAGCATAATAAAGAAACCTTCCATGGAGGAATACTGGAATACTACGATGGTCAGCCAACGATCAAACTGGTTCCAACACACAATGGGTAGAAACCATTTTCAGAATATTTTGAAGTTCCTCCACATCAACGAATGCAGACATGTTGCCGAGAGAAATGTGAGTTCATTATAATCAGTTGATAAAAAATCATACGGGCTTGAGTTTCCATAAAGTGTTATGTACAATTGTAAGAGATTCATTTGTACATTCTGTTGATATTAATATTGTAAATAACAATCGTAGGTGTGCAAAAAGACATTGTAGACGTCGGTTTTAAGAAAAGTTCGTCATTTCTCTGTTTCTGTAGTAAAATGAGACACATTGTTTATTTTGATGTATATGACTTCTTATACATGTTTGTTAAACACAGCAGAGTACCGGACAACACCGTGTTACATGTACAATGTACATGTATGATGAGTTATATGAACAATATAATAAACACTGATTTAGGCAAATACTAAACCCTATCCCAGATAAACACAAACTTTCTAAATCCGGGATAGTAAATTATTATTTTCTGGTATATATGTATGTTTAAAAGGATAAATACATTTGCACGTGTGCACGTGCATGACATATCCCTATCTTTGATCGATGGTTATAATATACATCCAAATTATGGAGTGAAATGCACTTAACGCAAAAGAATTGCGAAAACCTTCATAAACGTTTACATTCCTTGCAGCACCCTGGGTACGATCCATCTGTCAGATTTCGACCATTATTGCACTTCGTCAATCGGCAATTCCTGCGCTTCAAAGTTCAAAATAGGGAGTTATGAGTGGACGAATCTCTTGTACCAACAAAAGGACACAGCGTTCTTCGACAGTACATCCCATCAAAGGTCGCGAAGTATGGTGTCAAGTTCTGGGTGCTTTGTGAGTCGTCTACAGGTTACGTGCTCCAGTTGCAAGTTTACAGGGGACGTGAATTCGACCAAGTTCCAACAGGGCAACTTCAAGGAACGAACGTAGTAATAGAGATCCTACAAAGATCTGGACTCCTTAATAAAGGCTATCACGTCTTCTGTGATAGTTTCTTTACATCACTGAATCTTGGATACAGACTTCTCCAACTAAACACATACTTGACTAGTATGTATACAGCCTCATTTTGTTAATTTGTCTTGTGTATGTACCCATTCTCCGGAACTTCATACTCGAGTACGGAAATTGCCAAACAAACGTTTCAAAGCATGGATGATTTTATAAAAACTTATCTGAAGCCAAATATTTGCGATTTGATGTCTGTGAAGAACAAATTTAGAACGTGTGTTCAAAATTAAAGTGAAATGGTGTGAATGTGATCTGTAATATTTTTCTAAACCTTGATTTGCATTCAAAATGAAGATATTCGTTTGTTGTTGTTTTCTTTCTTTTCAAATAAAACATATTTTACAAGAACTTTACGAAAGAATCGACCAATGCCATACCTCGTCAAACGCGCGGACCAGCCAGGAAACACCATCTACTTGCGACGTGGCGATTTCTTGTGCTTGTCTCACTTCGGTGCAGAAGAAAAGAAACCTGTACGGTTATTATCGACACTTCTACCAGCACAAGATCTGAGGTCAGGTAAACCACGTGCCATTGCCTCGTACAATACGAACATGGGAGCAGTAGACATGAATGATGGTCTTCTTCATTCATATGGAAAATAGAGGAAATGCCAAAAAGTCTGGAAGAAAATGCTCGTGCATTTATTTTTCAGAATCCTTATGAATTCATATATACTGTATAAGGAAAATACAACCCAAAAGGTGAAAAGTCGACTGCAGTACATTCAAACGGTTATTGAAGCACTGGCTGGAACGAAGAAAGCTGACAACCCTCGCCGCCGAGCAGTGAAATCAGTGTCAGTGATCACTTTGCCACAAAAGAAGGAGAAAGACTGCTGTGTCTGTTCTTCACGTATGCGCCATGGCCATGGAATTCGTCGTCGGAGAAGAACCATTTGTTCGTTATGTGGGCGTGAACTTCATCGCCAATGTCTTAGAAGACATTTAAACTGCATTGAACAATAAATTGTGTAATTGTCATGCACAATCTGCACTGTTGTATAAAATGTCAAATCCCCGATATATCTTGTCACAAGGAATAAAAGAACTTTAACCTCTTATGTTTCACATTAGTATAATTTAATTTATCTCTTACTCTTTCCTGATTTGTTTCTTGGTACACAGGACTAACGGAATCTAATTATCTCTGATGTGTAACGTTTGTATAATGTAAATATTAATATATTTTTCTTTCCATATTCTTATCTTCCGATTTGGGGAAAAAAATCGGTGACTATATACATGTACTTACAATAAAGGGAATGAGTAATACAGACGTTTAATTAATACAGCTTGCTAATTATGCACGCATTCAAAATATTCAATATAAACAATACCGTTTAAATACTACAATTTATGTAAAACTTCGTTGTATAACCGATGAAAATCGCATTATGTAGTTCGCGTATAACTACACGGAAAGTTCTACGAATCAAACTAATTAAAATGTAACATAAAAAACGTTGCTTTCTTAATTCTTTATTCAAACCTTAAAAGGATTTCTTGTGTGGTTGGTTTCAGCTTAACACACGATTCGTACTTGATTCGCTTGACACGTTCTACATGTACCACCTATGGCGGCTGGTGATAACGAGGTGTCGGGAAAGGCACAATGCATTATGACGTCACAATATGAAAGACGTCACGTATTGAAACGGTAGTTCAAATCGGCAGATCTGAGTTTTCGGCAGTCTAAAGGTTAAACACCCTCAAACTCTCGATCAACAACGACATTGATTAATGATGGCTTTTGTAATCTTCGCATCATTAAAGTTCCTACTGTGTCCAGAATGTGCCCATCAGACATACTCATAAAATAACACATTATCAATTTCCACTTCTTTTACCCATAGTAGGAGATTCTCTGGAACTTGTGATCATGATCACTCTTAGGAATAGATGTACCATCGAGTATGACAATAGCCCGCTTGAAAAAAGTGCTTCGGATAACTGTGTTGTGCTCTAGAATGTTTTCTCGTGTAAGATCTTCACGTCCAAGGAACATTGCATCAATAGTCCTGTCTAACGCTTTTGAAATGTCCAGCTAGGTAAATGAGGGGGAAATACTGTCTAACTGGCAAGTTAGCTTTTCCAGTCATGCGGTATAACCCGGGGATGATATTTCCTAAAGTTCATTGATGTTTTCCTTTGAAAGTGGAGTATATGTAGCAGGGAAGGCATCCTTTCTCTTTCATCAGTGCGAATTTCAAAGTTACGTAAGGGTATAGCTGTCCCTATGTAATGAAGTGAACAGCTGCGTTGGAACCAAGGACAACACCGTTTGTGATGGAAGATGAATTGGTGTTTTGCGCGCTTGGATAATATGGAACGTCAAGTTTTAATTGAAACTCTGCATACAGAGTATGCTTTTTGCGTTAGAATACTTGCAAGTCTCTCTGACGCGATTTTATAACCTAAGATAGAAGAGCTTTAATGTTATATTTTTATACGAAGACGTTTACTTTTCCGGAACACCTGGTCTTATATATTCTCTTGTACTTGTACAAGGGTATCCATGTAAATCTTTCCTTTGTTCATATTTTGCCCCTGGTTTAATCGATTTTGAGTTAAGATTATGAGTTTGTTAACGCTTCGGTATTCTCTAATTTATTTTCATATCATGGATATAGAAGCTACTTACTTGAAGAAAGTGAAGACAGTAGTGTCAACGTACCATTGAGAGGGAGTATATATATGGGGTATATTGTTGCAAGATTTGTTTAGTCACCATTGGTCATGTGATATTGGATTTAATGTTTTCGTATGAATTAACAGGGATGGTTATTTAACGTGACCTACACGTGCATGCGTGCTTCGGGTTGTTTTATATTAGAAAGGCATTATTGTGTAAGAATTGGAGTGTAACAGAGCGGTCTGTTAGGTCCACTATCGTTCATCAAGTCGTTGGGGTGATACACATCAAAGCTAAACAATCAACACTTTGCATAATTGGTAAAGTTTTGTATTAGATAATAACTTATCGAGATAATGATAATAATAATAATAATCCGCGTGCGTGCGTGCGTGAATCTGCGATTACCTTGTGTACAAACTATCTTAGAAATCCCTGGTAAGATTTGATTCATATTCATACCACAGCATAACACTATTAGGTTCTACATCTGATTACATTTTGGTAATATTTAGTTAAGGTTAGTGGCCAACCGTAGACCACTTTTGGGGAATAACTTGTGTACAAGATTTCCCAAGAACACCCTCATAGATTATGTTCGCCATCTTGTCTCATTGAGAAATATTCTATATATTTTCTGCTGTAAATATTGTAAATTTGATGTCGACCACATGTGAGACGAGTCTCTGACTCAATGTGTTATCGAATTTTAAATAAAGTCTATTATTATTATTATTAACTGATATGAAAATGGACGTTTTTGAGTATGGTCATTAGTGTGTTTACTTGTTGTGATTAACAATGATACTCAGTTCTCGTTTTGAGAACTTGATGTTTACTTGGATGTAACAAAGATTTACATGACGGGTGTCGTCGATGAAGCAGAAGACGCTTGCTCTTCCGGAATACCTGGTCTTATTTTCTTGTGCTTTTGCGAGTGTCTAGTATATGTTTCTTTGTTCATATTTTGCCTCTAGTTTAATCGATTTTTAGCTCGGAATTTGGTTTTGTTGACGCGTTGGTATTCTCTGATTTTTTTCCCCAATGCATATTGTATTACAACTTTGCAGATAAGGAGTTATATTTTTGCGAATCCCTTCTCACGTTGTTTATATTTGAAAAGACAAAACACTATTTTGTTACAGAATGCACAAGAGGGTAATTACATTTTTGACAGGCATGGCTATTCTTTATTTGAAGTTACCGTGACTTTTTCATTTTCTTTAATATGGTATTCAGCATTTCAATTAAGTTATAATGAAGACGGTGTGAATTGAATCCCATTAATTAAATGTACTTATTATTTCGTCATCTTGAAGTAATAATAGTTTGTCAATTTGTTTGTGGCATTGTGCGTTTTGGAAACGTGAATTCGTTATTTCGATCCCAAAGCAATGGTTGTTAGGATCATGTGCCTGGATGTTCATCTGACGTCTATACGAACTCAAGGACATATATATTATATGCGTATGGTATCGTAAAGGCTGTGCACAGATGTACAAATTACACCTGTTTGGTTGTGTACGGGATGCCTTTGATGGGCAAGATCTTGATTAGGGCCATACCTAAATGAAATTGATTTAATTGTAAAATTACAAAAACAAATTTTGATTTTGAAAAGCAAAACCAATTTGAAGCGTTTTAATACTGTTCCAGAGATTGAAGGTAAACATCAAAGGATAAGCATGACATGGTTAGCGTTTTAAAGTGGTAGATTACTTTTCCCGATTATGTTGCACCTATACTATATGAACATGTTAATGTCCCTTTAGTTTTTTAATTATATGAAAAATGGCGCTCACCTTCTGCTTCAACATTAGTTTAGGAATTCAATTTTGGATTCCCACATTTTGGCCCCAAACATCACTTAAGCATCATAGGAGGACGAAACAGCTGTATGATGCAGTTTAATTAATTTTTTCGGCATGCTCGGTATCTATTGCTTAATTTTAAAAGGTGCAGCATATGTGTGTGCTACGTCATCTTTGGTTACACAAGTATTTGTTATAATGTTAGAGTGATAATCCTAATTCAAAAGGATAAACAACACAATTTATCTGTAATACTGTCTTTGAAGACATTGGCCTATTGGCGGTCGAGAGTAATGCCATACAGGTTTTCCATATTTGTATTTCTTTTTCGCATTGTTTGAAGCATATGTTGAATACTCAACAGTCTTGCCATCCTTTAAAACATGCTCACATACTACCACATATTTGTATTAGTGTTTCTATAGACTCAAGAAGAAGTTGGTATAAATGCATTAAAATCCTGATGCTTCGTGGAGGTACATGTTTGGCAGCTCTGGATTTTCTTAATATGTTTTCCCTACATTTTCGATGCTTCAATTCTAAACCCTTATTTAACATCACTGACGCGTTCTAGAAGGTTTAAAAGCTGTATGATGCAGTTTAATTGACATTATTTAACTCGTCTGTAAACTATTAATTTCTAAATTATCAAGGTGCGGTTAATGTTTGTCTTTTGTACACTCCTTCAAAAATGTTACAACCGTTCTGTTGTTTTTAAGATACATGTAGTGTCTCCTATTTTCTTTTCTCTATTTAAGTTAACTGATGGCCTCACCTATGCTGCACCTTTCAAATGTAGTAATACATAAAGTATGAAAAAAAAAATAAATATTAGACAGCATCATATAGCTGTTTCGTCCTCCTAGGACAGTGATGCTAGGGACAAAATGGTGGGAATCGAAAATTTGTAAACTAATGTAGAAGCAGAAGGGTCGGGTGCGTCAAACTCCTTTATTTTTTTCTTAATTTAGAACAATAATTAAATAAGTACAGTATAATTTCAAATCGTGTACTACGAAAATGTGTATATTATGTACCGTGCCACTTCTCAAATGAAATATCTGTGGCTCTGGAGGCTCCAGAAAAAATTTCGGGGACTACCAAATCCACCAGCAGCGAATGCAACCCCTTATCATGGCTTCTTTCTTCATCATCATTAACATAAACACTATGTAGAAAATAAGTACACAGCCCATCACAAATGGAGTTATTGGTTTGTACACGTTATATTGAACAATATAGATATGCTGCTTCTTTACCGGTCGGAAGAAAAGAGAGATGTGCAATGAAAAGTCTTTCGCCAAAGCAAATGCATAAGCAATATGTGACAAATAGCATATCTCATTGGTACCAGTATCGGTTATCCTTGATATCCAGTGGCTACGCTCACTTACGCTCTCTACACCCTGGAATATGTCATGACAAAACTGAAGCCTCTGTATGCGCCACCTTTTTGATGAGGCAACAAGACATATTCGACCATTTGATGTACATCGAAAGAATCTCGTGGTCACATAACGGTTAACATGACATGCAAAATGATAACTGTGCCGGCTCCTTTGTAATCTTCAAAAGACATAAGACATAAGACATATAGACAAAAGACATCAGCTTAGCGATTGATCAGATGTTTTTACCTGAGCGTGCCCTCAGTTTTGCAATGATATAATCCTGGGGTGTAGAAAGCGCATTTGAGCGTAACGTCTGAATATTGAGGGTTAGTCTCAGTATGATATATTGTAACATTTTAACCAATGGGAAAATGTCTAGTTTATGATTGGTTGCAACACATTGCCCCTCGCCTGAAGTAAATCGATCATTACCCGACGGGGTATTACAGCATACCATCGTATTTCACATTTTCGAGTCTTCGGCAGTGGAAACCTTTATAAACGTAGTCAGATTAAGCTTTTCCATCTGTTCAGTTTACGGCTTTAACTTCGCCCATGGTAAACTACGTTTTTGTGCAGCACAAGAATTAACAAAAGATGGATTTAACTTTTGATCCGGCTCCACATCCGCATATTGCTGACTTTGTGGTTATAGCCGTTTTTCTCTGTATATGTATTGTTATTGGTATTTACTATGGTTACCAGACAAACAAACTCCCTACATTGGAAAATTATTTCCTTGGAAACCGACGCCTTCTTCTTTTACCAGTAGCATTGTCACTTTTTGTGTCGTTTACGTCAGCGATTTCACTGATGGGTGTTCCAGCCGAAATATACGTCTACGGAATTCTCGGTTTGTTCGCTGGCTTGGGTTTCATTCTGTCTTCGATGATCGCAAGTGTAACCGTAGTTCCACTGTTGTACCCACTCCAACTAACCAGCACATACGAGGTAAAGTCTCTTTATTTCTTTAAATCTTGAAACAGGCATTTATCTAGCCATTACCAAATACAGGTTGTAAAAGTTCCCGGATGGTTTTTTAAAGTTTTTAAAGCTAGCTATAGTTGACGCTTTGGTATTCTCTAGGTTATTGTACACCACTGGGCGATAGCCTCTGCTGGTGGACAGTTCTGTTCCCGAAGGCACTCTGCAACCAGCACCCAGAAGCTTTATTCAAGCATTGAAAGAGATACAAAATGCAATAACGTACTTGCTGAGTCGGCGTCAAGTCTAAAAAGTACTCCCTTAGTGGATTCAAAAGGGTATAGGATCCATTATTGGAAGATTAAGTACCCCACGGATAGTCCTTAAGGACTGTATTCACTCGAATTATGTGCAGAGCTTAGATAGTAAGTATTTCTATAAAAATATTCTGACTCAATTGTTCGTGTCTAACCATGCAAAGTCAGTCTTACTGATTGTTTGGTCATTCTGATCGTCACGTCAGAGTTTTATACAATTTCCAAATGTGGAACAAAAAATTGTAAGACTAGTGGTATACTCATTATGAGAGCTTTTTTTCAAGAAAGGTGAACGGGGATACACATACATGGTTGTGAGCTATCTTGGAGCAGACTTTGTGAAAAACACAACAAAAGCTAGGTTGAAATATACTGATGAAGATATAGTACGAATGATTGAATTCCTGGTTGACAATATCTTTGTTGTGTTCGGAGGAAAGATTTTCCAACAGACTGTTGGTATTCTAATTGGCACTTACAGTGCCCCACTTTTGGCTGACTTGTTTTTGTTTTCATACGAGGCTGATTTTGTCGAAGGGCTTGTCAGGACAAAAACCTTGCCAAATCTTTCAATTTCACTTTCAGGTATATCGACGATGTGTTGTCTACAAACAACAAGAAGCAACTAGTCGATTGCATATATGCTACTGAACTTGAGATTAAAGACACAACGGACTCTCTTACATCAGCTTCTTACCACCTCGAATTTACTTGACTATGACCAACGATAAACGTGACGATTTGAATTTTCCGATCGTTTACATGTCGCAGTTGATTCGTTCTTCTAGGACTTGCTCTAAATATCGAGAATTTCGTGATAGATGTCAACTGCTGACGAAAAACTTACGGCACAGGGATTCGAGAGATGCAGGTTTTATGGTTGCAATTTCGATCTTGTCGAGAAAGTGTTTGCATCTTTGTGTGATATGAAGATGGAGTTTTTAAGTTTGCTTATTAGTATGCTTACTTTTTGTGATTGACAATGATACTCGGTTCTCATTTTGAAGATTAATGCTTACTTGGATGTGACCAAGATTTTAATGGCGGGTTTCGTGATGAAGCAGAAGACGCTTACTCTTCCGGAACACCTGGTCTTATTTTCGTGCTTTTACGAGAGTCTCCATGTAAATTTTTCCTTTGTTCCTATTTTGCTTCTAATTTAATCGATTTTTTAGTTCGGATTATGGTTTTGTTGACGCCTTGGTATTCCCTGATTTCTTTTCTTGCAATAACTCGGAATGAAAGGTACAATATGATGTGGAACCACAAAAGTTACACCAGGTCGTCTTCTGAGGTGATCATACCGTTTTACCAACCATTTTACACCTAATGGTATCTTCATACAGTTATAATCGAACCAATTATAGCGATATTTTAATTTTTGCGATGGAGTGTTATCGCGAACGTAGGTTACGAAAATTACACACTCGCTAAAAAAACCAGATATACGGTAAGTTGGATAACTTACTTTATAATTGTTGTAAAAATAAATAAAGTTTATATACATTTTTAGATTGAAATTAGTGCGTAATAGAATCCTACCTACTACCAAGATAACCACGTCTTCATTGAGATACAACCAAAATTCAGAAATTAATAATAAACCTGGTTAAGCTTCCTTTGACATACAGTCATGTTTTCATTTCCTATGGTACTATAGTATTATATTCAATATTTCAATTTTCTTACTGTATAAAAATAGTTTAAGCTGTAACTCACCAGTTAACAGAAATTTTTAATCGCATTATCGAATGCAGAATGATATATGTCAAGTTTTTTAGTGTCATTATACACGAGTTGGATCTTGAAATGCACGGATGTTCATCTGAGGTCTCATTTTGCGAATGTTATATACATACATATATATACGTATAGTATGATGTACACTGTATGTAGTACAAAGATGCACATATTACATCTGTTCGGTTGTACGGGATGCCTTTGTTGTGTCTGTTGATCAGAGCCATTCCGAAAATGAAATTAATAATTTCATGATAGAACTGTAAACATTTTTAATCAGGAAAGCAAAACCAATTTGAAACGTAATACTGATGCAGAGATTTTGGGAAAAAAACAACATCGGTGTGAAAATGAATTTGTCTATTTCAAAGCTGTTAATTTATTTCTCGATTATGTTTATGTTCTTTATCTCCATATTACTGTACTATTGCTAGCCACGAAGTAACCGGGAAAATGTATATTATCCCTACCATAAACCTACTGGAGCTTTTTTATGGATGGAATATTCTAAGTATCAAAAGAATCCATATTACAAATGGAATGCAAATTCCAAGATACTCTTCCTGATTAGGTCGATCATATACACGTATAACATTCTCTACTTGAAATAAAGGACACAACAGACTCTTCTACAGCAGCTGCTTGCTTTGATCTCTACTGAAACTACGACCAACATGGACAGCAGGAAAATTACAAAAGATTCTTACCTGCAATTTGATTACCCCATTACAAAAAGGGAAGCGGGGGATATTCATTAAAATTTATGAATATTATCATTTCTATGAATAAGCTTGTTCATTATATATCTTATATAAGTTTTTTATCCCATAATGTATACTACATGTATATTACTTAATCAAATTCACTTTATACTGTACCAGAAAATAATTCCAAATTATATACTGATAATTATTTAAAGATAACAACATGTGAAACTCAAACGACTAGCTTGTGAACTTATATGTGGGCATATGTGTCCATGGGTGCATGCATGTACTTAAGCATTGAACTGCTTTCAGTTGGCATTCATAGGCTAAATGAATGCCAAATGGTCAAAGGCAAATTCAATGAAACGCGCTAGCGCTTCATGTTGGATTTGCCTTTGACTATTTGGCATTCATATAGCCTATGAATGCCAACTGAAAGCAGTTCAATACTTATATTTACCATTTTTAGAATCTGCTCATGTCATAAAACAATCAATAGCACATTTTTTTCTCAGTATTTAGCTCAATAAATGTATTTGTCGCATATGCTTGTTCAATGAAAAGAACAGCCATCGCCCGGGGACGGTCAATGATATCCAACGTAACAATTATGACGCCATAATAATGATGACGTCAACAATTGGTCATTGGCATTCATGGCCTGATGAATGCCAACTTAATTTAGTAGGGATATATCGTGCCATTCAATGCTAAATGTATGTGTATGTGACAATTATCAGATATTGACAGATCTTATTATCTTTACCTATAACTCATACAATAAACATACATTGTATATTTGTTTTCAACGCCGAGAACTTCTCTTGTAAGCATGCATGAATACATGTTTATTAGTTCTATCATTAGGCATATTATTTAAAAATCTACCTACAGACAGTTGTCCATTGACGTATAATTACCGGGATCCAACCCATATCTCCGGTCATAACAGCATTGGGTGCGTACCTTCCCATGCCTAAAGGGTACCGACATGCCTGTTCTGTACAGCATTGAGGCAACAACTATATTGCCGAGTACCCAATATTGCAGCTCCATATTTTATAACAGACCACACGGTAGCGTCATACAGTTTGGTATATGTTTTATATGACAGAACACCGAGTGTCTTATTTGCAGATTTTGCTGCTATTTAACAATTTATAGCCAAGATGCTCCGATAAAGTCATACCCAGATATGTGTACCTGTCGTATAAATCATAAGGTAGTGATACCACATGTAAACGCCGTCATGGTCTGTGGTTCATTTGGTTCGGAAAAGCCCCACACCATATATAGAACCATTAACCTACATCCTATTTGTAAGTGTCCATGCATGCATATGAAGTATTTTGTAGGTCACCTTCATTCCTAGCTAGTATATCTAGATCGTCTTCGTAAAAGAGTCAATGTCGAGGCCGGTATAAAAACTAATCAAAATATGTTATTAGGTCGTTGATAAAGACGTTAAAAATAAACATCTTTTTGAAACCGCATTCACTTGAACCACTCCATATATAAACCGCTTACATGTACACAACATAAACAGCCCATCAACATTGGATTTATTGGCCTGTACATGTTATACTGAACAACATAAATATGCTATTTTAATACCGGGTAAAAACGAGATATTGCCGTATACAAAAGAAATGTACAAGGATGAGTCTTACGTCACAGAAGATATATTAAGAAATATTAAAAAAAAGGAACATGATGATGGCCTCATTCGTCCCTGCCTCGGTATGGTATATTGTAACATTATTTCCAATCGGGAAAATGCCTCAATTAAGATTGGCTGTAACAGCTTTCCCATCACCTGATGTAAATCGATCCTTATCTGACGGGTTTTGCGACATATCATCGCATTTGAAATGTTCGACTCTTCGGCAGTGGTAACATATCTAAACATATACATGTAGACAGAATAAGCGCCTCCATCAGTTCAGTTTACAGGTTTAATTTCGTCCATGGTAAACTACGTTTTTGTGCAGCGCAAGAACTAACAAAAGATGGATTTAACTTTTGATCCGGCTCCACATCCGCATATTGCTGACTTTGTGGTTATAGCTGTATTTCCTTGGAAACCGACGCCTTCTTCTTTTACCAGTAGCATTGTCACTTTTTGTGACCTTTATGTCAGCGATTTCACTGATGGGTGTTCCAGCTGAGATTTACGTCTACGGAATTCGCGGTTTGTACGTTGGGCTTGCCTTCTTTCTATCTTCGATGCTCGCAAGTGTAACCGTAGTTCCTCTGTTGTACCCACTCCGACTAACCAGCACTTACGAGGTAAGGGTTTTTTGTGTTTCTGTAAACGGACTTTTATATAGTCAATCCTAAATTCTGGTTAGGAAAGTTCCTATGCTTTGGCATTATACAGATTGATTTGTCAAGCTTTTAGTGTTGTCAGAGATTTCGCATATTCAGCATAAATACGTATCCGTAAATGTAGCGGACAGGGAGAAACGTTTAATTTAAGAAATCATAGGGTAATTTAATTCTTTTACATTTTGAAGATTTTAAAGACTAAATAGTGTAAGTATTGATGCAGTATAAGTTTAGTTGTATTAATCCTCGGGTACGTGTATTCCGCGTGTTTTCTTCATGCTTCGTGCTCTACATGTACAATGTAGCCGATTACGTGTGGACACGAATCCGAATCGGTCTATTCATTGTCAGTTCTTGTTCAAGTTTATACAGGAAACCCATATCTATTATCAATATGAATACGAACATCAATATTACCAAACCCAAAACCAAGAGTTTAAAGACTAGTGGTAGAAGAATGTTAGACACCTTACTTTTTCTAGTGGATAAGAACATTTACAATCAGGATATATGACAAAATTATTTCTAAAGAGATCTGCAGTCAAAGTACTATAGCTGTGACGAAGACTAGTATGTTGTTCACACAACCAGTTTCCTTAAAAGAGACCTGTATCTACTTGAGAATGAGGGCAAAGGTATATATTTTCTGATTGGTCTGAATCAACAGTGTTACACAGGCCTAATGAAAACAGTACATATCTCTTTTTTGTTGGTCAAAGAAAATCTACCTGGCGTAAAACAGAAGCGTTTTGAAGCTGATATATGACGATAATAGAAATCTGAGTTTCCCGATTTCCATGTTTATTTAAGCAGACACCTACAACTCGTAGGTGTTAATTAATAACAATGATCTTTGCATTTTTTTCTCTAAATAACAATAAACAAGAGATCCCAAAGGGATCTTGGCGCCCATCACCGATGATTTTTCATTCATTCTTAGAAAGTTGGATCTTTTCCCTTCTTATTTTAACTTTCATTTATATATTTAATCTTAATTCTATATTTTTACTTTTTTATTTTATCCTAGTACTATGAATTGCTTTTGTGAAAATTTATAACATTAGTCCTAAAATCAATACAGCACAACTAGGGACCAATGAAAACTTACATATGAAATTTTGGGGTGATCTATCTGGTATTTCTCCAGAAAACCTGTTATTTGAGAATGATCCATCCAGTACTTCTCAATAAATAGCGATAAAAAACTATTACTCACAAATCGAAGATGGCTGCCTTTCGGCCATATTGTTTATCGAATTTATCCGAAAATGAACTATGCAAAACTTAGCACCAAGGGAAACCTACAACTGAAATTTGAGAATGACACACCCAGTACTTCTCCAGAAATAGCGATAACAAGAATTATTTAAGGACGGGCGACCTACGACGGACCACGGACGCAGGGCGAAACCATTGATAAGTTTCAAGAAAGTAAATGGTCCTAGTTCAGAACCTTGCGGAACACCAGCCTTTATATATCTTTCATATGAATACGTTTCTCCTACAAAACAGTTCACATACAGCATCATTACCCAATTATAAACCTTTCCTTTAAAGCTGTGTCCATCAAGCTTTTTCAGTAAACCATGATAGCAAACACTATCAAAGGCGTTTGACAAATGTAAAATACCATACATGCTTACTTTTTTTTCTTATACTACAAACATGATTATAATGATGCAAGTTTGAATGTATTTCACTGGACAATTGTAAGTGATTTAGAAAATGGACAAAATTCTGTCCCAGCGGGCAAACAGACGAGTTTATGCAAGTCGAACAGTCGGTGTCCTAATGTGGGAAGTACGATCGAGTTTCACATGTTGTCAAGTGATACCTTTATTGTATTTGACATTTTAACTCACTTTCATCACAACTGACCACCTATATAAACATGTTTTTATTAGCAGAGTTGGTGTTCCGGGAAGTCCCCTGATTAAGGCGGCGCACAGATGTACGTTATCTGTTTGGTTTTAAATGAAACCTTTGCCGGGAATGATCTTGATTAGGGCCATAATAAAGTGAAATTAATATTTTTAAGGGTGGATTTGTAAACATTTTTGATCAGGAAAGCAAAACCAATTTGAAACGTAATAATGATGATGCAGAGAGTAGGATAAAAATCTGCCACTGGCGATTGAAGTTGCCTGTTTCAAAGTGGGTTAATTACTTTTCCTGTTCATGCCCTTTATCTCCATATTGCATGCTAAACACGCAGTAACCGGGAAAACTGTTTATTATTATCCCTACCATAAAGCTACTGGAGCTTTTGTGTATGGAAAGTGGAAAGTATCAAGATATCCCATATATAAAATGGAATGCAAACTCCTAGATACTTATGGATACCATACTTATGGACTAAATAATTATGAACATGCTGAATTTTAAAAGTAAGAAAAAAATCTATCAGATCCTCTTTTCAGAAAAGAATATTAAAGGCCTAATATACGTAACTTCAGGGAAATTTTCGTGATTCTGAAAAATTCAGAAAAAAATACCAGTTGATAACCATGCAAAAATAAGCCTAAAACGGAGTAAACTTGAGCGGTAACTAACAAGAAACTCTTGACAAAAATTCAAAGAATTGAAAATAATTCATGTGGGGTCCACTTCAACAACAAACCGAAGGTAGAAGACGGGTCGAAATGGACGCTTGTTTACAAATAGCGTGTTTCAACTGCTGCTGTACCAGTAACCGCGAAATAATTCATCTTGAATATTGCTGATATCAGTTAATCTTAACTTAGTCTATCAATACAATAAGTAATTAGGCTTGATTTTCGCTTCAAGTTTTGCCGAAAGTTACGTATATTGGGCCTTTAAGTTTGCCACAAAAACTCAACACTAGTCGAAATTTCCTGACCTTGAGGTTCAAAGCACATTCAGCGATATACATGCTAATTACATGTATGTAGGTATGTCTGATGTCTGCAGGCAAGGTAGCTAATAACGTGAACCTTGTTTGCAAACACTTTTGCAATTTTGTATGCAAAAAACTAGAACTGCTTGATAGCCATGGTGACTCTACCTACACATTAACCGGTTGTTTTTTTGTTACTTTTGTTTTTTAAATGAAATACTTTATATCAACACACCAGTATTACAATCTTTCCGAATACCGTTTATTGAGAAAAAGACACTAACCTACCTTGTTCATATTGGACCTCGTATCTTCACAATGATTATAATAAAACGTTTTATTTTCTTTAGCAGGTCCTATTACAATCGAATAATACACTTCCGGTTTTGTAAATTAATTTTTCTATTGACAGGTATGATTTCGGTAAATACCGCAAATCATTTGGTGTTGAGTTGTCATTTAATGATTTTCTTAAATACAGCAATCAAGCCCAATCGAACTTGCAAGTGTATTTTAATTGTGTAATTTTAATCGAGGTGGTGTGAAGTGAAATTCAAGATCATATAGGTTTAATACAGTGTATGCTAAAATGTTAAACGACTTTTCTTAAATAACTAAAGGGAAAAACATTAGAAAGTAACATGCTGGCATGAAATGCTACATAATTTGTTCAAATAAATGACAAACTATGCTGTACATGTTCGTACAAGATATTTAGTTATACGTAGATAATAAGTTGCACGTACAGAATACCTTATTGGACGTATACTATACTAAGTTGCACTTACATAATAAGTTACACGTGCATGCTAATAAGTTGTATGCACACTATATTATTAAGATGTACATAAAAGATACTAAGTTGTACGTGCAAAATACTATGTTGAACGTACAAGATAAATTTATGTTTATAATGGCTCTAATACGCCGCCGTAGCAAATGCATTCTGTACATAATTACAGCTCAGATTTCATCAGTACAGTAATTGGAAACGAATTTTAACAGCTGCTGTGACCATATCGAGAATACAAATGGTTAAATATTTTACTTCGATAGACAATGAAGCAGTTTAACCTAATAGAACAAATATTTTGTCTAAATATGTTTTTTCGTATGGCATAAAACTTGAGAAAATGTTTTTGATGGAATGATGGTTTAAAAGAGAGAATATCGAAGCGTTTTTATTGAGGGGGGGGGGGGGAGAGAGACTATGTGTTTGTATCCTCGTCCACCTTTCCTGGAAAAGAAAACCCTTATAGTGAGAGATCTTTGAGTTGGTTTAAGGAATGGAAGTTTACAGAACGAACTGTGTTTGATCGAGTGTTTGATCAGACGTTCTTTCAATATTTCAAAATCTAGTTCAAGTAAAGTCAATGATAAGAAATACTAAAAGATATATCCATAAAAAAACACTTTAACAAATAACGAAAATGACTAACAGTACTCACATTACCGTTACTCTTAAAAAAATCAGAGAATACCAAAGCTTCAACAAAACCTTAATCCGAACTCAAAATCGATTAAACTAGAGACAAAAAAGGAACAAAGGAAAGGTTTACATGGAGAGCTTGACCATTGCACCAAGGTGGCGCATATATGCATATTAATGAGATATTTGATCTGTCCACAATTTTTCTGAATCATAGATTGTTGATGTAATACAATAGTTTACAAAACAAATACTAATGCATTGTAAACAATACTTACTTGCATGTGAATGAAAGTTTGCGATCATAGAAATCACATACCTTGCATGGCTTTTGTTGAACACCTGAGCGGAGGGGAGGGGGGGAGGTCAATTTCGATACAATTAGCATATCTTTCAAAATGTGATCACATATTCGCAGCTAAAACTAAGGTTTTAGCGCAGAAAACATGTCTAGCCTATTTCATGATCAATGAGAGACTTTCAAAAAAACAACCCCTAAATGCCTTTAGTATGTCGTATGCATACCCGGTAACCACTGAAAATTTCACCATATGTCTTTTATATTACATGTATACTGATTATTTTATCGAAACAGTATCTTGAACTCCGGTTTCGTTCGAAAGGCGTACGAACTTTAGGGACGGTGATCGGAATGCTCCAGACGGTATGTATAATGTATAATAACAAGTTTAACGAATGAAGAATATGAAAAGTTTATTTTTCGCTTTTTTCTCTCCCTAAGGTTAGAGACGAATATCTATGTAGTATGTTGTAAACATTTAACAACTTTTAATGTTTCCACTAAGGATTTCTAGTTGAGTGGACCTAAAATTGAGTTAGTATTTTACCAGGTTAACATCACAGGTGCTTGACACATAAATATGTCGTGTATACATATAGTACTATATAATACTATAAAGTATTATACGCAACATATTTCTGTGTCGAGCACCTATGGTTAAAATATACTTCCCCATTTGACTTGTGTTCATATTCATCTACATGATATTGTTCAGGGACATTTTAATTGTCGAAGTATTTGCTTTGATTTTTTTTGGTCTTTTTAGTGCTTAATTATTGTTTTTTTTTTTTTTTGACGAATGCTGTCATTTTGGTTCCTTCATTATAAAATGATATTTCAAAGAAAAAACGGACTTATTCACTTTTTTGTCTTGTAGATTTCCTATATGGGAATAGCGCTGTATGCGCCAGCGTTGGCTCTTCAAACCGGTATGTAGTGTCCACTGATTATCATACGTCTGAGAGTCGTTAATGAAATTGCAGTTAAACGCAAAGATCTTTTTTGTTTCTTTTTCGACACAATATGGCCTAATATAAGACATCAGATCTGAAATGCAATAAACTAAAATGGAGTAAAGATGTTTACTAGGAAATGATAAGAATTTGGTTGTCATCTGATCATCATTGTCGTGTTTTATGAGGGTACTCGACGTCCTTTATATAAGTCGATGTCAACCAACTTTCCTTTTCTGTTTAGTCACTTTTTCACTTCGAGCGGTTTGTTTTTCTGTTGTAGTCGCTGGAATACCACTGTGGCAGTCTATAATTGCTATAGGGCTTGTTGGCACCGTTTACACAGCTATCGTAAGTAAATAGTTCAGAAACTACAGCCAAAACTCAATCAGAAATTACAGAACAGCGACGAGTCTTAACTCTAATTGCTATTCTTAGCAAATCTTTCTTCAGTGTAAGTGTGAATAATTTAGATAAGCAATACCATCTGTCGCATAGCAGTTTGGGTTTAATAAAAAAAACCAAATATAACTAATTCAATGATTGTCATTTAGTTTTTATGACGATACAAAACTTAAGAATAACTGCTCTTTAATCGCTTTAAAGCCGCGAACAAAAATACAGACAGTGCGGACTAAAATATGACATCAATAATAATGGAAGAAGACATAAAACAATGAAAAAAAACAAATTGAAAAAATGAAATGGCATGGGTGTGTCCGTTTACGATAAATTGAAAATGACCGACTGGGGGATGACATACTCTCAAGCAAAAGTGACAATGAAATAATTCGCTGAAACATAAATGTATATTTTTAACGTTAGAAAGATGAAAGTATGAAAAGGGAAGCTTTGCAGAATCGAAAAGGCTAGTATATATATAAAGGGAGGGTTGGTGTTTGTAGCGTAGGCCATTGACAAGTTGTAGCATGTCTTTGACAGAGCTAGTGTTGTGATATTTGTTGTTGACGTATAGTGCTGCTCTGCTCTGCGTTTTTTTTAACTGTTGAATTTAGTTTGTATTGTGGGTCACATATGTAAGAGCAGTATTCCAGTTTGTGTCGGCCTACTGCTTTGTAAGCGAGTTTGTTCAAATATGAATGCCAAAGGTTTGTTGAGAAATCTTTCAAATGTGTGGTAGAAACAAATCCCTCTTAAGAGTAATATATGGATCATTAAGGGGTAAGAATACCTGTTCTGTTTTTGCAGGGAGGAATTAAAAGTGTAGTATGGACAGATGTGTTCCAATGTGTTATGATGTTTGTTGGAATGGCAGCAGTAACCATAAAGGTGAGCCTGTGTTCCCGTTTATTTCTCACTCCATTGTCAAAAATTCCCCAACATAATAAATATGACACAAAAAGGCTACATGGTAAAGCATTCGGAACATGTCGTAACCTTGGTTTCGCAATCTGAACGCAGGTTCTCACAGTAATACCACACAAATGTTTTTACTGGACAACTGTTCTTAAATATGGAGATTTTGCAATGCTTTAATACATTTTTTCTTTTGTCATTAATAGGGCAGCATCCAGATTGGACCAAACTACTCCGTCACGGAGATCGCAACAGATGGAGGAAGACTAGATTTTTTCAAGTACATTTGTACTTACGAATATCAAACCGGAACGTCATATTATATGATGTCGGTCTCTCAGCTTTGCCTTAAAATACCCTTCGACCAGTAACAGATATTTGTAGGAATCCTACCATTTAAGTTTTCCTGATTTAAAAAATGTTTTTGACGTACTTTATATCTATCGTTTCATTGACAAACGTATTTTCGTTGTTTAGCAACGACCACCACGAGAACCACAAATGAGCAGATCTGTGATTTAATCATTTGTGCAGATCTACTATTTTTCTAAAGCACAAACATATTTTTGCTTTTACATTTTGTTTTCTAATATGTCATGTATGCAAACAAAATTATCAGGAATGCACAGTATAATGATTATCGATGATAACGATACAAAAATTAATATGAAATACTGGAAGCAAGAAGTAGATTTAATTACTTGTATATACCTAGCAAGCAATAGCTTACGGCTGGTGATCCGTTACATTTCCATTGAAGATCAGGGGATTCAACATCGACAATCTTTGCAAATTATGAATGCTTTTGTCTTTGTCTATTATTTTAAAACTCTGCTCAGAAATCTTCAGTTTTTTTTATTTATACAAATTTCTATAAAAGAGGTTTCGTTTTCTGACTTAGGCGCTGTTAAAAGCTCCTTTACTTACAGTTTTGACCCGGACCCAAGAACACGACACACGATCTGGGGTTTGGTGATAGGCCTTACATTCGCTAGTATGGCCAATTGGTGCAACCAGTCGAGTGTACAGAGGATATCCTCTCTACCGAGTCTCAAGGCTGCTAAAAGGTGACTAGAACAGTTTAATCTGATTTCCTGTCAATAAATAGTAACAACCTCAAATTAATAGCAAAGGGATATATTTTTCGGCATTTTAAAAGTTTGGTTGATATATTCAAACAGGAAAAATGTCAGTGTCTAGGCTTTTCCTTTTTGGTCTTCTAAGGGATCAAGAAATTAAGAAGAGCGCACGTTTAGACACATTTAAAGTATATTATTTCCCTTTTTTGTAACACTGGGTTGGGAAACTAATAGCATGGACAGAATAACCAAAAGATTGTATAGTTTTATTGAAAAAAGAATTGGAACAATTGCGTTAAATGAAACGTTCGAAGAACTGATAATATGGCCAATATTTATTCTTAACATTATGATAAAAAAAAATCAGAGAATATCAAAGCGTCATCAAAACCGTAATCCGAACTCAAAGACGATTAAACTAGAGGCAAAATAGGCTAATATGATAATTTGTATTATAATTGTTTTTCCTTTCCTCAATAGCAAAGGGTTTTTGTATATAATATCACCAAATACTGTATAAAACTGAAGCACTGAACTCCTTATTAACTATTCACACCGATATTTTGACAAACGTCAATGTTTTTCATGCTTTTTTAATTAGTAATGGGTAAAACCTCAATCGTACAACCAACACAAGCATGTAAAGGTGACCTCTATGTTAACAAACATCACGGAGCAGTTTGACCTCATGAGCACGCGCAGACCTTATTCGTTCATGTAAATAGAAAAGACTGCGATATCGACGTACAGTCGGTCAAATAATTTGTATATGGATAAAATTAATATGTAACACTCATCTCACTACATAAACATGATGAATTCTTGAATTGATAACACTTTCTTTAGCTGATATTCGTGACTTTTTGTTTTTTTACGATGTACAGACGAAACGTGCTCAGTTTATGAAATGTCTCTTTAGAGGGGGTCTTTGTTTATAACATGTTTTTGAATGATATGAAATATACCAACATAGTTTCTCGAGAATTCTGTTTATCGTGGTATACATCATTATATTTTTGCAACGTAATTCATAAATTCAACATACCTAGGATTGATTATACGTGAAATCAAATTTACCGTGACATCGCTATCTTCCATTTGTTTACAACACACTGCACATGCGTTCGCGACAGGGGGCATGGACACCCAGCATTACATAAGTGGTATCTAGTTATCAAGAACGCATTATTTCATCTACGAAAATGTGTTTTCAAATCATTTTGGTTGATTGGTTGGATAAATTTTCGATCACCACGTAGTCTTGTACAGATACTTTTGTAAACTTGCAAGATTAGAATTACCGATAAGTGTGGCATATACATGGATTCATATAAAAATAGCATTTGTACATTTGTTTGCCTTTTTTTCAAATTACAGAATTTCATAGATAGATAGATTGCAGGTATATCGTTCGATTTGGACGTAAAACATCATCAATTCAGTTTGATAAACAAATCTAATGCTTAATATCTTTATATGAATATTTTAATTGGTCTTTGAGCAGGTTTATCAAATTTCGTATTTTAAAAAATTAAATGAAAACTAACTTTAAGAGTGATGTCAATAAATGTTATTCTCTTCAATAGAAAAAAAAAGAACTGAAATAGTCTTCATAAAATGCTTTTTAACCATATTGAAAGTTTTGTTTGTTTCAAATACCGTATTGCTGGTGTAAACATTGGCAAATCTGTGTTTTATACTTGTTGGTATTACGGAAAACGGAAAGCTGAAAATGTGATGTTGAGGAATATTTTATGTATAATCAAAGCTGATAAAACTGATAAAACTTAATAACATCATTTCCCAACGTGAAATATACTTGCTGAATATTTTGAGTGTTCCTTGCAATTTTTTGTTCATTTGAAGAGCATTTTGGCTTTTGGTTCCCATGCTGGCTGGTTACTACGCGTTTCTCGGATACTTAGGGATTCTCATCTACTCATACTACCACATTTTGAAATGTGATCCAATTCAAGCCGGATTCCTCACCAACTTAAACCAGGTACTGTCTCAACAACGTTCATTTGAGAGATGACGTAACACACACCAATGCTGCACCTTTTAAGTTCATTAATAGATACAGTATGCCGAAAAATGAATTAAACTGCATCCTCCTAGGACTCTTCAGTGATGCTAGGGGCCTAAAGGTGGGAATCCAATTTTTTTAATCTATTGTAGAAGCAGAAGGGTCAGGTGCGTAAACCCCTTTAATTTATGAATCCTAAATAAATTCTAAGAAATTTCCCTTACCAAGGATATCAAGAACAATTTAGTATGCATTCCAACTTTTATTTTTTTACATGTAACACATAAATTAAAATATATGGTAGCTGTAAGGTGCTATGAGTGCAATCTACTATTTTATATCAAGTCAACCATGACGAGTGAATGAGGTTTCTGATAATGTGTTTGATTTGATTTTGGGAGCGGGGTTAGGAAATTATTTTGGACCAGGAAACAATACAGATAAGTTGTATAACTTGTTTTAAAGTTATTGTGAAATAAATAAATTTGATATTGACGAGTTTAATAATGTAAAGTGATACAGATAATTTTTTTCAATACGTCAAAAAAAATATATATAGAAGCACTCAGATAGATAATACATGTGATTATAATTTAAGCTTTAAAAGTATTTTTGGAGCTGGTTCCATCTTGAAAATTGAAGGTGATAAAATATTGTATCGCGCGTTTAATTTTGTGTTCCAAATAAGATCGATAAACGGACTATACGGCACATATATGTACCTATATTCGTTCTTTCTTACATTAACTTGAAATAATATCAATAACATTGCTAGAGTAATGTACTCTAAGGGAAATATAATTCCAGGTGATGCCGTATTTCGTACTAGATGTAATGCGATCCCTGCCCGGTTTATCTGGTATCTACATCAGCTGTTTGTTTAGTGGTGCTCTCAGGTAATTGTATAACATAAAGTGAACCATATTAAAGACGAAATAAAATAAAATAATGATAAAGGACAAGTGTTTTGAGGTTTGAATCCATTGTAGGGTCTTTTCTGTGAAAAATTTTTTTTTGAAGATCACTGATGTTAATGTGCGTTAACTTTTAAAGTGGCGACTTGTTCCCGCTAAAATTATTTAAAGTTTTCAAAAATGATTATGTTATCTTTTATTATCACTTGTTTTATGTACTCGAGGACATTTTGGATTAAAATAGTTGGACCAGATTCTATTCGAAAAGAGAACTGAAATAAAATCATCGAGCCATGAATATTTTTTCAGCTAACATTTGCGTGCGAGTTAGTCGTGCATGGTTTCATCTATTCAAATCAAAGCACTTTCTACAGTTGTATATATCCGCTTACTCCACGAGAATATCCATTTCTGTTGTTCACAATGACATATGCCTCCACAATGACCGCTCGAAAAGTGGTTCCGTAATCTTTTTGATCTAGAAATAATGTATAATGTTATTTTTTTTTATTATTATTAGTATTTTTTTTTAATTTTATTATTTTAATTTTTTTTTTACCTTCTATATACAACAAAACAGCAAAAATACTAGAAGCTACCATACATATCACAAAATTGGACTTTTTTCTTATCTTCTTATATGTGGTATGAAAGCTAAAACAAACTGAATTTGAAGTGGACGATCATTTGATATTGGAAACATTAAAGAATGCAATTCCAACAGAAGAACGTTAGAAATCTGTTAAAATTTCGCATTGATATTATTTACTTTGTTGTTGTTATTGTTTTATCTCTTTATGAAAAGTAATATTGCTTAATGCTGATCATTACCCAATTTAAATAGTATGTAAATCACATACAAACAACCCACTGATGCATTTATTAATATCACTAAAGATCACGTAACACACACATATGCTGCACCTTTTAAATTTAGTAATTTATACAGTATGCCGAAAGAATGAATTAAACTGCACCATACAGCTGTTTCGTCCTCCTAGGATCTTCAGGGATGCTAGGGGCCAAAAGGTGGGGAAATAGAAATAATCTAGAAACCTTTATATTTTGATATCACGTTATATCTTATAACTTGCGATAAAAAATCAAGAAATACAATGTTTTACGATAAAACCACAATATGGGAAATAGTCAAACTATAGAGTGAAGACACCTGACTGAATGTTTTTGTTTTTGTGCAGCACACTTTCGTCAGGAATCAACGCATTAGCTGTAAACACAGTAGAGGATATCCTAGGGGACTGCGTGAAGAAATCAAAAGTTATTTCACAGACATTTTCAGCAAAGCTATGTGGTAAGTCGTAAATATTTCAAATCACATATTTTTTTTTAATCCATGATTTGTCTTGGATATGAGCCCAGACCTTAGTCGACGCTGGCAATATTGGAAGGAACAGGTTTTGTGGCTTGTTCGGTAGGAAGGATATTTCACGGGATAAAATATAACAATAGATTGTGGTAACTGCCGTAAGATATCAGGATGATATTTCTCATCCAGTTAAGTTCAATATGTGCAGCGTAAGCGGGCGCAAGAATGCATTTATTTAGTTATTTTCGTACAACTAAGTACCCCCCTTTTTGAAGATGGGAACAATATATTTACGAGAAGGATATATGCTGTATACATTCCTTGAACCGCGAGGATGGCTTCTGGCTCAGGGCCTAAGAGATACCAACGAGTCAGACAATGTCGTTTTGCGATTCTAAGGGTACTGCCAAACGTACTTTAATTACGCATCCGCCATGTCTCGACCGATCAATTACATTAAATCACTTAAAATGTTTTCTTATCGTTGCTTTTTCTTTTCAGTATATATCACTATCATGACACCATACTACATAATTTAAAATACGTGCAAAGCATCAAAACGAAATATTTTCGAATAATTCATTTTTGGCTATTCCTTCTTGCAGTGTTTTCGTACGGACTGATTGTCATTGGACTTGCTTATGCCATGAACGCCATGGCTGGACCGATAAATGAGGTAACTGTGATAAACAAGGTTTATAAACTATTCAGAATGGCAAAAATTCGTCACCTGTCTGTCGTTGTGTCACGAGATTAAACACATAAGCTGTTTTAAATAAAATCACCATAGCACTAAATAAACAGTATTAATAGTATTTAAATTTTAGTCAGGATAACAGTATTTGTTATCAATAATTTAATCAATAATTCAATAATTTATTATATTTGTCATCATTTTAACGATTTTTGTCAATAAGGGTTCACTGTAATTTATCGTCATCAACGATGATTTAGATATTTAAGCAATCGGGTTTGCATGGTTAAGTTCTAGATCAATTGAAAATATTTTCGTTTCCTAATGTTTTTTTCGTTTTTGTTCATGAATTAATACGTTCATTTTTGCACAGTAAATGGTGTATATGAAGGGGGAAATCAGTGTTGTTATCATGTTCTGTATAACATAAAATGTTCCTTGTGTATAAGCATTCTTTGTTTTCATAGTTTTTATTGAACCATGAAAATAAATACAACAAAGGATGAGTTTCCAAAATGGGCTCCTGGACTGTCTTGAATTTTCGTTGGTGGTGTCTTGCCCCTACTGTAGCAGCAACAACTTTAATTAGTACAGTGTATTTGAACATAAGTGACTATTATTAAAGGGATTTTTTTCTAAATTGTCAAATATTTGTATTCTATTCTAGAGATTGGGCCAGTCCAAACGATTTAATAGGATAAATAACAAAAAATACAAAAATGTATTTCCTATCGACATATAAGGCACTGAATAATAATTAAGAAAAGAATTAAAATTGAAATTATATTTATCTATCTAAACATTCTTATAAATTGTCGATAGAAGAATACTGACAAATGCAACATTTATAATTTTTACAAAATATTCTTTAGATGGGATTTGCAGCATTAGGGGCGTGTGGAGGACCAATGGGAGGACTCTTTTTCCTCGGTGGAATGGTACCGAAGGCTAACTGGATAGTAAGTATGGACTAAATAGATAGTAATTATGGATTAACTAGATAGTGAGTATAGCTAATTGGATGGTGAGTATAGCTAACTGGATAGTAAGTATGGACTAACTGGATAGTAAGTATGGACTAAATAGATAGTAATTATGGACTAACTGGATAGTAAGTATGGACTAACTGGATAGTAAGTATGGACTAACTGGATAGTGAATATAGCTAACTGGATAGTGAGTATAGCTAACTGGATAGTAAGTATGGACTAACTGGATAGTGAGTATAGCTAACTGGATAATATGGACTAAATGGATACATATGTAGTATTTATGGGCTAACTGGATAGTGAGTATAGCTAACTGGATAGTAAGTATGGACTAAATGGATTGTAATTATGAGCTAACTGGATAGTGAGTATAGGCGAAATGGATAATATGGACTAACTGGATAGTAAGTATGGACTAAATGGATTGTAATTATGGCTAAGTGGGTAGTGAGTATAGGCGAAATGGATAATATGGACTAACTGGATAGTAAGTATGGGCTAACTGTAAAGTGAGTTTGGGATAATTGGATACTGAGTATGGGCTAACTGGATAGTTAGTATGACCTAACTGTAAAGTGGGTATGGGCTAACTGGATAGAAATTATGGGCTAACTGGATAGTGAGTATGGACTAATGGATAACAATTATGGGCTAACTGGATAGTAAGTATAGCTAAGTGGATAGTGAGTATGGACTAATGGATAATAATTATGGGCTAACTGGATATATATAGTGAGTATGGTTAACTGCATATTGAGTCTATAGGCAAAATGGATTGTATGGACTGACTGGATAGTAATTATGGGCTAACTGGATAGTGAGTATAGGCGAACTGGCTAGTATGGACTGACTGGATAGTAAATATGGGCTAACTTGATAGTGAGTATAGGCGAACTGGATAGTATGGACTAACTGGATATAGTGAGTATGGCTAAATGGATAGTAAGTACAATCTGAATGAGCGATACACTATGTTGAAACCGAAATCCAAAAACATAAAAAAATGCCGTTACATGTCGTTTCTTTAATGATAGCTTTGGATGTATACAATGTTAATAAGAAAAAAATCAGTGTTTACTGCATTGCAGGGAGCCATCGCTGGCAGCTTGACAGCTCTTATCATCAATATGTGGATAGCAGTGGGAGCACAGATATACGGGAGACCACCGGTAAAATTGATCCAAGTCACTACGAGCGGGTGCTTTCAAAACAACATGACGGTCATCCTTAACGGGTCATCACTATATAATGAACCAGTTACCATGACTACCACTTCGTTCGATGTTACTGCGCAATTTAGCACGCCATCAAATAGTCCAATCAAGTAAGATTGAAAGAAATATTGTTCACGATAGTTTGTAAACATTTTCTTTGGAAAAAATGTTCTGTAGTTTTAATGATACTTGACGATCTCTCATTTTCGATCACTGGAATACAAATAATCGTTAATGCAAATCAGCATCAGTCCTTGTTTCCCAAAAGTTATGTGTTATTTGGATGGGTAAATACCAGTGCGTAAGTATAGTCGTATTTGTATTTAATCTAAGAGTTAAAATGTTATCGATCGTTGTTTGTGAAGAAACCTGGATAGTATTTTCTTGGTGATATTATATAATTCATGTAGAGGATATGTAACAGCATATTTAGTACAGTGGATTCCACTTAATATCACCCCTTTTAATATCACATTCCTCTTTATATCATGTTTTCCAAATCACGATTTCCCCCTCTATAAAACTTTTTAATTTTATTTGGTTAATTTTATTATTTTGAGGTGAATTCCCCTTAATATCATGTATTTTAACCAATCACATCAAATATCAAGAAAATGATATCATTTCCATTGATTTTACATACAACTTGTACAAAACGTTGCAAAGAAAATAACAACAAAAATATTTAGCTTTAGATTGAAACATCTTCATATCAATATTGAATAGCTTACTGTTATTTATGGAGCTGGAAATGCACTAGATTTAGTGGGAAAAAACATGATTCTCTTAATGTCACATTCCTGTTAATATCATGCTTTTGTCTGACAAATGCAACATGATATAAAGAGGAATACACTGTAATACGAAATATAGTTCACGAATGTTGCTAATTCTTTGATGCAATTATATTTCACGAGTAAAACTAAAAATATCACTTTTACAGAATGAATAATTTACGATATTTCACGGATAAAATTGTAATAAAAATATAAGTGATAACTACCTCAGAATTTCGCGTCCTTGAGAATAAGGCATGTCAATTTTAGTGTGTTGGTTCGTCATTCTGATTAACTAGACATGCAAGATTACCTAGGATCCAAATTGTATACAGTTAAAAGATATTACGACACTTTTATCCATCGGAACAGCATATTCAATCAAATAAAATTAAAGAGTTTGATACGCAACTGACCCTCCTGCTTCTACATTAGTTTAGAAAATTTCGATTCCCACTTTTTGGTCCCTAGTATCATTGAAGAGTCCTAGGAGGACGAAACAGCTGTATACTGCAGTTTAATTCATTTTTTCGGCATACTGTATCTATTACTAAAGTTAAAAGATGCATCATATGTGTGTGTGTGTGTCACGTCATCACTTAGCAATTTGTCATCCGAACTTTGAGATATCGTAATATCATACATTCACAATTTTATTCTTGAAGACAAGACAATGTTCCATTTTAATTATTGCATTTGTCTGATAGAAAAGTTAATCGCTGAGCCTTACGTTTTACCTTTCCACATGCATTTGTTTCTTTATATATTTAATTTTTTGAAAAGGAAAGAATTACAATCTTATCTTGTAGTACGGATGATAGCTTTTTCCTGTACAATGTATCCTATGTATGGTATGGTTTTATTGGATTCGTCCTGACTTTGACCATCGGCACAGTTGTCAGCTTATGCACGGGTATGTATAACCCTGTTTCGAAGAGATTCGGCCTTGTTAGATAAGCACATGTTAAAAAAAAAAGAATATAAAGCAAAGAAATCGGTAATCATGTACGGGTATGCATAACCCTGTTTAGAAGAGATTCGGCTTTGTTAGATCAGCACATGTTAAAAAAAAGAATATAAAGCAAAGAAATCGGTAATTATGTACGGATAAGCATAAACCTGTTTAGCACATGTTAAAGAAAAGAATATAAAGCAAAGAAATCGGTATTTAGAAAGTCACCACAATTATCCGCAAACTACCTATGTATGCTTGACAAATGTTAACGTATGATGAGGAGGACATACCGTCTGAAGCTGATTTAATTATCCTGTGTAAATAAAGTGGTGGAAAGAATTGTTCAACCATTATATAGCTCCCACTTAAGATTCATTATTATTAACTCATTGATATCCGCCTTATCTGTTCACATGTGTTGATTTAAACAGTATATTATTTTGTATAATCATGAATATACAACACAAAACGAAATGAAATATAATAAAGGATTTGGAAACTAGATAGTAGATTATATTAATCCATTTCGCTCAGAATAATTGGCTAACGTGAATGGTATATATAGTGGTCTAATAGAAAACAATGTTTTGTACTGGTAATGAAAAATTAGGAATAAGATTCATCAGTTTGGTTCAGTTCCTGTTTGTGTACAAAACAATCTCAGTATATATAATGAAAAAATATTTACAAAAAGTTGTTCATGGTAAAGTCGGTTCTGATCATCATTGAACATTGATGGAATACAAATAATCATCACCAATTTATACTCAAGATACAAAATGTACATGAATATGGAATTGTATCAACTATGCTTGTGTGTTAACCCCGTAATCCTTTAACAATTGGACATTTCACTCCGGGCACTTGACCCACTCTTACGATACATGCAAATGGTGTCCAAACGTGAAGGGGTGTTATTAACAGGACAGGCATCACTCACAAAGTAAGGCTTCATAATAAGCATAACCATGTATATATATATATGCCAATCGTCAACTGCGGAGGTATAGCATTCATTTTTATTGACAGGTGGTTATCGCGGCGAGCCTGTGGACGCGCGACTCATCTTCCCCATCTGTAGAAAGATATATGGTCTGGATCATAATTATGATGTAACTGAAACGGACGAAAGGGTATGGCTTTTATGTATTCTACAGTAGAAAAACTTAACTAGAAAACAACATTAGTACAAGTATAGGGATGGTAACAGGGGCGTAGCTGGAGGTATTTTGATGTGCAAGCCCCGTGACGTTTACATTTTGGGGAGGGGGTACTTCAGTTGGGGGGGGGGGGGGGTCACATTTGGACTTCAAATGGTGCCATTGTGTTTTGGACTTGTTTAAATTATCATTGTCTGGCCTATCATTATGCAAATTATTTATCCGAAAATGGAATACGATATGTTTTATTTCCATGAGGTATGGAAACAAAATCTTTATCCATACCTTTCTTATGTCATTAATTCATCAGTAAGTAAAACCAGGGACATTTACATGTAAAACCATCTTTGATATAGATATGTCTCTGTTTATAAGTATATGTGTAGTGTGCAGGACTCAGGAAGTAAGAACTCATGCTTGTGTTCTTTAGCATAATTTTGTATAATTAGAACAGGCCTAATTTCACGAAAGTTCCTTAACTTAAAAATCTCCATAGAAGGGCATTAAAGAATTAACGAGAAAATCTTAAGTAAAAAAGGAATTTTCCTTAATTTCCGTAGTGCTTTCCTATGGAGATATTTAACTTAAGGAATTTTGGCCGGGCTCATTGATAATTGTCTTTGCTGACATTTTGTTTGAACCGAAATGTAGAAAAATTGGCCCTTCTATTATTACTCTTAAAATGATAAAAGGGTCAATCTTTTTTATATTAAATCTAATACAGATTTACTAAAAAAAAAAAAATCAGAGAGTACCAAAGCGTCGACAAAACCACAATCTGAACTCAAAATCGATAAAACTAGAGGCAAAATAGAATCAAAGAAAAGATTTACATGGATAACCTTGTAAAAGAACAAGAGAATAAGACTAGGTGTTCCGGAAGAGTAAGCGTCTTCTACTTTATCGACGACAACTTCCATGTAAATATTGGTCACATCCAAGTAAACATCAGGTTCTCAAAACGAGAAACGAGTCCTCATTGTTAGTAAAAACAAGGGAGAACACTAATGAGCATACTCAAAAACGTCCATCTTCACATCACTTAAAGATACAGAATATGTCCCATGAAACCAAGATCTGATGGCGACCATAAAACTTGCCCATAGTCTTCATCAACTTGCACCTCTATAAGTTTGTTCGTCAGCAGCTGACATCTATCACTAAAACCTAACATGATACGGTTTTAAACAGATGCTTATGTTTGGATGTTGTTGAAAAAAAGGAGTAACAATATCAGTGGTATTTTAAGAACATAAGTTGAATTATAAAATTTCTCGACTTTAATACACATACTTTGGAAAATGATGTGCAAGCACGGGCTTATGTGCTTACATGGCAGCTACGCCCCTGGGTAAGATTGATATGTTTCTCTTTATAAGAATCAGTTTCTCTTAACGCTCTCAAAATGATGATAACAGTATTTGTACATGACATGACTAGTGATCAATTGTTTAATTTACGATGGGTTTGCAAACTCATTTTATACATCAGGTACTGTATAACGCTTTTGTTGGTATATGTTTCGCTTAAAGTTTATATCCTCAGATATCTTTTGGAGAACCCGGAACCTGGTTTTGTTTTGATATAAGGTCTTAGTGTCTTTTCATACATCGACTTTCAAATATAAAGTGCATTTGTTAATGCCCAAGTGTATTTTAAAACATTTTAAAAAGACGTTTACTCTTCCGGAACACCTGGTCTTATCGTCTTGTACTTTTACGAGGGTCTCCATGTAAATCTTTCTTTTGTTCCTATTTTGCCTCTAGTTTAATCGATTTTGAGTTCGGATTATGGTTTTGTTGACGCTTTGGTATTCTCTGGGTTTTTTTAGCATCAGCATTTCCTGTTTGAAGAAGGGTTATAAGAATAACGAAGAACAATACAGATTATCTCAATTTATATTTCAGAACTGCCGAGTCATCACAAATGGCGCCAATGGACGACCCGCCGATCTCAAACTTTACGATGCCGATGGTTTATCTTCGTTGTAATGTAGCAAAGTTATCTCAGATCTAAAAGGTGTTGTCACTCCCACTTTAATAATTTCTGATAAATTATTTTAATTGTTTAATAAAAATTACAATCAGACTTATTATTATTCCTCTTGGACTGACACATTCGACTGATACAAAGTACGTATTTGTGAACTCTTCGAACTAGCTTCAATTGGAAAGAGTTATTTTTGTTTGGTATAGGCCTAACACTTTGTTGATGTCGAGTTGGCGCAGGTATTGGCTTGGCGATTGGGTGGTTCGAGGCCAGCACAGTCCACAAGTCAAAAATTGTCTTCCTTCGTCATTTGTGTTTCCGTGTTATTTACATTCTAATATATATAATAATAATAAAATAGAAGTGTCAGTGTGGAAGAAAATATATGTAAATTTTCAAAAATAAGACAGACACTGAAGAGCGGCCGCTGAAGGAGTGAAAGCGCTAATATTATGTACGTGTTATTTTTGACAATTATGTGTGGAAAGTTTTACTTGATATAAATTTGCATGCAATTTGTCAGTATTAAACTTTTCCCAAGCATCACTCCGACTTCTGGTACGTGTTCAGTTTGCTGTAGCGATCCCCCTATTCCAGTATTTTATGATCTAGCAGGAGGTAGTCGTTCCATTGTGTGAAATAAACGCAAGGATCTTGTAACGAAACTAAATGTGTGCGAATCCTGTCTTGGCTGAACTTCTAAAGCTTTATTTAAAGACTTGCGAAAAAAATCCGACTATTAAAGTTTATATCACGAATGTTATGAATTTGAGCATAATGATTACCTACGAATGTCAGCTGGATAGCAAGTAATGGAGATTCTCAATCCATCTACATGTACCTACTAAAATTGCAATCCATTTCAATGCTAAAATTCATCAAGTTTCTGATATGTATATATAATCAGTGAATATTTCTTTTCGTCTTCATGAAGTATGAGCAGATTTTTGTTGGCTAATCGGTGTTCGTATTCATGTCAGTAACAATACTTCCATGCAAACCCTGGTCTACATTTAAAACTATCGACTACAGCAGCATTTGGTGATGTCAAAAACCACCAACAAAAGACTGCTCCTAATTTATATCAGAAAATTGGTGAAATTCAACAGGCAATCTGATTAAAATTATTCTCACTCCTTTACATCAAGATCAGACATCTCATAAAAGGTCATGTTCTGGTGACCTTTCTAGCCTCTTTACTTCATTCACGCTCAGTAGTATTGTCCAATTGATGACAATTCATGCCGTCTCTGCAGGATATAATCATTTCATCAAAATATGCTCATTAACTCGTCATGCATTGTGGGATACCCAGGTTGATCTCGCGTCGCTTAATCGCTACGCTCACGTGATGAGCGAGGAAGCAAGAGAGATCAACCGTGGGTATTTGACGATGCTTGTCATGCAGAAATGACAAAATGTGCATATTTACAAGAGTATGCGAGCTTTTCGTCGCCAAACATTCACATTTAAGATTCTTGAAGCGTTAATTAATTTGATTGGCTAATGCAAAAGGTAGCCAGAACATGACCTCATGGAATGTTGTCAGATCATGAAGTAACAGCGCAGAATAAGGATCTGCATTTTAATCAGATAATTTAACAGGTTGTTTCGTTTCCCACTTATAAAATTCACAGCTTCATGATCATATAACAGTAAATAGAAAACTGGAAGTACAATAGAATGTCCCACAGATTTATTTGTCTTCTGGCTTATTAAATACAAAAGTGAGGCAGCACTTTCCACAGTACTGGCGGTCAAAGTGAGAGGCCATGAACACACCAGCACCACAGTCATCGTTGGGACACTCTCGTCGCAGACGTGTGATCTTCCCGTTCTCGTCAACCTGCAAAGATAGAATGAATGAACCAATTATTGATGAATAAATGATTATAACACCTCCGTTCTCATCAACCTGCAACAATAGAATGAATGAAACAATTATTGATGAATTAATGATTATAACACCTCCGTTCTCATCAACCTGCAACAATAGAATGAATGAAACAATTATTGATGAATTAATGATTATAACACCTCCGTTCTCATCAACCTGCAACAATAGAATGAATGAACCAATTATTGATGAATTAAACAATCATAACACCATGCCAAAACCCTGAATCAAGATTTTATCAAAATTGATTATGAGCACCTTTAAAGCATCGCATATTGATTCCCAAACCAGTAATAATCTGTTCTGGAACGTCTCCAGTTTGGCCATACATTTTTACTTTCTGGTTTATCAAATACACAAGACTTCACATGAAACAAATCGCTCAGTAGAAATCAATTTGATGAATCATCACCATTTCATAAGGTGTCCTAAGAGTTTTACATCATAGCCATTGTTTCATCTTTTTGTGATTCCAGATAATGATTTTAAAATTCGATTCAGTTCAGTTCTTTATTACCTTGAACCTTATGGCTCATCAGAACATTCATCTTAATTGGTTGAAAAACTTGGGAGAGAATCTGTTTGGTTATTATGTGAAACTTATGTGTTTAAAATGTTAAATAAAATAATTTTTAACAGAATTTAGGGAAAGATATTCAGAGATTTTAAGAGTGTCACTGTTGGAATCCCGCTTCACACAGGGACTATTCGACAGGTAATGTCTTCATTTACATAGTGAAATATATTATTTATAAAGCAATGTTCAAAGCAATAGTGCCAACCCTTAGCTAAGGTCATTGAATAAGAATGCCACATCCATCCACAATTCATTTGACCACTCAAAGACCAATTTCGATGAACAGAGAGGGAAATCGAGTAACTGATAAATCCTTTTAAACATTTAATACAGATTTATACAATGAATCACAACAAACTGCTCAGTAGAGGTAACGCTTAGGGTTTGAGATCACGTGTGATCATAGGTGTCCTAAGTTCTCATCATAGCAGCTGATAACAAGGAGCAAAGACTTATAAAACTTCATATAATGAACTTTAATATTTGTGTAGTGGAACTGGACTGGATTGATCGTCGGGGGGAAAAGTAGCTCAATTTGTCAAGTGTCTGTCTGGAGTTTGGAAGGTCGCAAGTTTGGCCATGCATTTTCACCCTCTGGTTTATAAAATTTACGTAGACATGAAACAAATCGCTCAGTAGAAATCAATTTGACGAATCACCACCATTTCATAAGGTGTCCTAAGAGTTTTACATCACAGCCATTGTTTCATCCTATTGTGATTCCAGATATGATTTTGAAATTGCTAATCTTAAATGCTGAAGGAAAATGATAGCAATGGGAAGAAGTCCTGGACATACAATTAAGGTCTCTCCATCTCTTAAGTTCTTTTTACTTAAATCAGCAACACTCTTACTAAATCCAAAACATTATTTTCAGCTTGTCTGAAATATCTTGATTAATATTGAGATCTTCTTTGGTCTGTTCAAAATGTTATGCAAATCAATTTTAAGTAAATCTGTCAGAATTAAAATGGGTGCTGTCAAGCTTAGTCATACTTATTTTCACTTGTTAATTTCATCAACAGGACATGTAGTGTATACACTGCTCAGTAGAGGTAACGCTTAGGGTTTGAGATCATGTGTGATCATAGGTGTCCTAAGTTCTCATCATAGCAGCTGATTACAAAGAGCAATATCTTTTAAAATTTCACATTTTTTATATTTATCTTTAATATTTGTGTATTTGGTAAGTGTCAGTCTGTCTAAGAAATTGAAAGGTCGCTAGTTTGGTCTGTCTAAGAGTTTGAAAAGTCGCAAGTTTGGCCATGTATATTCACTCTCTTCTTTATCAAATGCATGAAGACATGAAACAAATTGCTCAGTAGAAATCAATTTGACGAATCATCCCATTTCATAAGGTGTCCTAAGAGTTTTTACATCACAGCCATTGTTTCATCTTATTGCGATTCCAGATATGATTTTGAAGTTGTTTATCTTATATGCTGTAGGAAAAAAAAAAAGAAAATGGGAAGAAATCCTGGAAATACCATTAAGGTATCTCAATCTTTTATGTTCTTCTTACTTAAATTAGCCACTTTTACTAAACCAAAACACATAATTTCTGCTTGTTTGAACATCTGAATACTGAGATCTGCTTTGGTCTGTTCAAAATGTTATGCAACTCAATACTAAGTAAATCTCATAATTAAAATGGGTGTTGTCAAGCCAAGTTATATAAATCAAGAGGACACTGCTCAGTAGAGGTAACGCTTAGGGTTTGAGATCACGTGTTATCATAGGTGTCCTAAGTTCTCATCATAGCAGCTGATTACAAAGAGCAATATCTTTTAAAACTTCACATTTTTTATATTTATCTTTAATATTGGTGTATTTGGTAAGTGTCAGTCTGTCTAAGAAATTGAAAGGTTGCTAGTTTGGTCTGTCTAAGAGTTTGAAAGGTCGCTAGTTTGGCCATGTGTTTTCACTCTCTTCTTTATCAAATGTATGAAGACATGAAACAAATTGCTCAGTAGAAATCAATTTGACGAATCATCACCGTTTCATAAGGTGTCCTAAGAGTTTTTACATCACAGCCATTGTTTCATCTTTTTGTGATTCCAGATCTAGATATGATTTTGAAATTGCTAATCTTAAATGCTGAAGGAAAATGATAGCAATGGGAAGAAGTCCTGGACATACAATTAAGGTCTCTCCATCTTTTAAGTTCTTCTTACTTAAATCAGCCACACTTTTACTAAACCAAAACACATTATTTTCTGCTTGTCTGAAACATCTCAATATTGAGAACTTCTTTGATATCGAGATCTTCTTTGGTCTGTTCAAAATGTTATGCAACTCAATATTCAGTAAATGTCAGAATTAAAATATTTTAAAATGGGTGTTCTCAAGCTGAGTCATACTTATTTTTACTTGTTAATTTCATCAAGAGAACATGTATACACTGCTCAGTAGAGGTAACGCTTAGGGTTTGAGATCACATGTGATCATAGGTGTCCTAAGTTCTCATCATAGCAGTGGATTACAAAGAGCAATATCTTTTAAAACTTCACATTTTTTATATTTATCTTTAATATTGGTGTATTTGGCAAGTGTCAGTCTGTCTAAGAAATTGAAAGGTCGCTAGTTTGGTCTAAAAAATTGAAAGGTCGCTAGTTTGGTCTGTCTAAGAGTTTGAAAAGTCACAAGTTTGGCCATGTATTTTCACTCTCTTCTTTATCAAATGCATGAAGACATGAAACAAATCACTCAGTAGAAATCAATTTGACGAATCATCACCATTTCATAAGGTGTCCTAAGAGTTTTTACATCACAGCGATTGTTTCATCTTATTGCGATTCCAGATATGATTTTGAAGTTGTTTATCTTATATGCTGTAGGAAAAAAAAAAGAAATGGGAAGAAATCCTAGAAATACCATTAAGGTATCTCAATCTTTTATGTTCTTCTTACTTAAATTAGCCACTTTTACTAAACCAAAACACATAATTTCTGCTTGTTTGAACATCTGAATATTGAGATCTCCTTTGGTCTGTTCAAAATGTTATGCAACTCAATACTAAGTAAATCTCATAATTAAAATGGGTGTTGTCAAGCCAAGTTATATAAATCAAGAGGACACTGCTCAGAAGAGGTAATGCTTAGGGTTTGAGATCATGTGTTATCATAGGTGTCCTAAGTTCTCATCATAGCAGCTGATTACAAACAGCAAAGTCTTTTAAAACTTCACACATATTTATCTTGAATATTGGTGTAGTGGAACTGGACTGGATTGATTTCGGAGGAAGTAGCTAAATTGGTTAAGCGTCTGTCCCGAATTTGGAAGGTCCCTAGTTTGGCCATGCATTTCCACTCTTCAGTCAGATTGGTACACATTTATATTAGAAAGTTCAAATTTTTTAAATAGAGCACACAGATTGTGATAGCAAGTGTTTACTATGCGTTGTTAACCTTTATTGAGGCCGACACGATGCAAAGCAATAATCCCCTCGTCAATGATAAATTTATAATTTTTTTTCATGGGTCCTTTTTGTACATATTGCCGAAAACAATTGGCTCCTACAATGTAAAATTTAAGTATTTACACAATTTCTTTGAGTCCAATCATAATTATATGATTACTGGACTCATACGCAGATTTATCACTGCTCGATTCAGGACTTCAAAAATTCATGATAAAGCTTTGAAACAACTCACGTTTCCCAGTTTCTACAAACTAATATACATTGTGGACAGAATAAATTTAATTTACACAAAGAAATGAAACAAATTGCTCAGTAGAAATCAATTTGACGAATCATCACCATTTCATAAGGTGTCCTAAGAGTTTTTACATCACAGCCATTGTTTCATCTTATTGTGATTTTCAAAGTGCTAAGTGGGCCCACCAAGTTCTGGACTCGAAGTTGGGATCTAAAGTTGTTTACAGGTTTTGGACCTAGGGACCAGGATTCTAAGAGCAGGCCAGACCAGGGAGCCATCCTCAAAGCAAGATCACTTCAATGTCATGATGTTTCTGTCGAGAGATACTCGAGTAATCTTGAACAAAGCACAAATACAACAGGACTACAAACAGTTTCCAGTATATATAGACAAACTACAGACAAAAATTGTGGACGGAATAAATTTATCAAATTTAAACAACGACAAGAAACAAATCGCTCAGTTGAAATCATTTTGATGAATCATCACCGTTTCATAAGGTGTCCTAAGAATTTTACATCACAGCCATTGTTTCATCGTATTGTGATTTCAGATAATGATTTTAGTTGTTTATCTTAAATGATCAATGAAAACAATAGAAATGGAAGAATCTTGGAAATTAAGAACCATAAAATTTTCTTTACAGTTCTTACTAAAATCAGTGACACTTTCACTACCCCTGTAAACCCCAACATATTATGTTCAGCTTGTCTTGTCTGAAATTTAATATCTCAATATTGAGATCTGCTGTTTTAAAATCTGTTCTTGATATTTAGTTATACAACTCGATATAAAGTAAATCTGTTGGAGTTAAAATACCAAGCCGAATCATAGTTATTTTCACTTGTTAATTTCTTCAAAAGGACATATAGTGTTGTATTCACTGCTCAGTAGAGGTAACGCTTAGGGTTTGAGATCATGTGTGATCATAGGTGTCCTAAGTTCTCATCATAGCAGTGACTAGTGGGAGTATCTCACTCGAGTCTGGGACGAACTGTTTGGGTTTGAGCTAAGCCATAGACTTAATTCTTACAGGGATAATTCTGGTTCTTTAAACCTGTGGGAGAATGTGATGGATTTTGTGACATTAGTAAGACTTCTAGGAGATTTTTCTACATTTAGTAATACTATTTTAAAACTTTAACGAGATTTTCAGGAAAAATATAGGTAAAAATCCTCAAAGATTGCCCCAAAGTGATCCCTGTTCTTATATCATGACAGAATTGACGGTGCAGTCACTCTCAGAAATTGTTGACGTCAGCATGGTCTTAACTTTAGCGTTTTACACCAGGTGAACTAATAATTCTAGAAAGCTTGTTTATAATATTTATATTACCAATAGTTGGGCTCTTCTTCAAACTTTAATGATGTTATATCAAATATGAATTCCTTCTCAATACTTTCTTTTATTTACAACACCCATAGTTTACCAACAACTCTGGCCTATTAACACCGCCTATAGCTTATGCTCGACATTAAATGTCCTTTTTTTGAACTGCAGCTGCAAGTATCTTGTTTTAGGACTCTATTAGGGATTGTGTTATACAGTCATTGCTATACAGAGAACTATCACAGTTCATCTTGAAGATACAAACCTTGTAGTACTTGAGGACTGCTAAGGTGACCTTCTTCTTCTTGTGTTTGTTCTTCTTTGGGGTGGTGTAATTCTTCTTCTTCCTTTTCTTGGCACCTCCCCTCAGCCTAAGAACCAAGTGGAGTGTGGACTCCTTTTGGATATTGTAGTCGGACAAAGTCCTCCCATCCTCAAGCTGCTTTCCAGCAAAGATCAACCTCTGCTGGTCTGGGGGAATGCCTTCAACACACAAACGAATAAGATCAAGCTCCATGGTGAAATGCATTACAGACTGACAAGAAAGATCAACATCTACTGCTCTGGTGGAACAGATGCAAGACAGAAATATCCTTACTTCGACCAATTGCTCAGTATGTTTCTTCGAATCAAAACATTTTTCATAAGGTGTCCTAAGAATATTACATCATTGCAATTGTCTTCAAAGTACCACACAGAATTACCGGTTTTTTGTAATTCTTGAAGATACACAGCTCATCATCAAGAAAAATACAGGGGTTGTTGGCTTTTCTTTCATTGTTTTTTAATGGGGGGCAGATTCTTTGGGTTAGTTTTCTATATATATATTTCTTTTACGGGGTATTGTCCAATGCAATGGCCAACACTATTGCTTGTAGACAGTCTATTCTGAAAACATGCTTAGAAATATCAGTTATTCACCAACATAATTGAAAAAAATAAAGGATAAATTCTGGCAAAGCAAATTTGTCATTTTCATTATGTTATTGCCTATTTTGTTTGCTTTCACTGGATGAAACATTTCCTTACCTTCATGTGTTATCCTGTCAAATAAGGTGTTTCTGTTCACATTTTCAGAATATACAGTTTATAACTTATGGTGTCTGCCTTTGTACTGGACAATATCCCTTAAAATCTTGTTCTTTTATCACCATTTCAATGTCCGAATGTAAATTATTTATAAGGCTAAAGGAACCAACAGATCAGTTGTCTGCCCTTCACAATCCCCCTATGACCGAGATGCGACACATTTGGTAAAGCAAAACCATGACTTCAATTTATGAAAAAAAGTAATATAAGAGAAAAATTATACTTTAAAAGTAAATTATTGGACTACTGAAAACATGGGTTACCTTCTTTGTCTTGGATCTTGGCCTTCACATTTTCAATAGAATCACTGGGCTCAACCTGAAAACATGAATCATTGTTAAAAGTTAGACAAGGTTACAAAATTCAAGTTGGAAGCTTAAGAGTGTTAGTTCACATTAGAAGCCTTATACTTGCATTCTGTTTTACAAATATTTATTTTCCCCAAGCTTCTCTTAGACTTTTTGAAACTTGCATGACCAGATTTTAACGCCTTCAACAAAAGCTGATTGATCCAATAAAATATTGTAACTAGAAAATGTTTAAGAGGCTCAAATTACGATGGAACCTTTAATCGTACTTACCTCAAGGGTGATGGTTTTGCCCGTGAGGGTCTTGACAAAGATCTGCATGGCTGCTCAGATCACCACTGAAAAACATGGGATAAAACAGTATGTTTACTACAAACATTAATATTTCTATATTCTTTTTTTTTGGAAAAAACTGAATGTCTCAGTAAAAGTAAAAGAACTATCTTGAATCACACACAAAAATAGCTAGCACGATCAACCGACTTGTTGAAGGAAAATTTCAACTCATTTTCTACAGCACAAAATCTGATTCCAAGTGGATTCGAGGTAACTCATTTTTTGGTTTTCATTTTGCCTGCTAGTTTAATTGATTTAATTTCATATTATGGTTTTGTAGACACTTGGTAACTGTATCCTCCATTTTATTTATCATTATTTGTGATAAAGAATACTGCGGAATGATCCTGTCTCGCCCTTAGTGATGTGTAGCACATTTCAATTGTAACATGGCTAGGATTTAGGTCGCCTGCTAGCAAGAATGAAATTCCTTTTCAGTCAGTGGAAAATCATGGTTTCAAGCCTCTTTGAAAACACACTTTCATCCTTCCTGGTACAGGTCTAGTTGATAACATTTATCTCAACTCTATTCATCATCATTCTTCTTGCAAATACATCCATGTTTTTGTGGGGTGTGTTTTACCCGAAATCAATTGAATAACAGCATGTCTTTGAATATCATTACGTACTGTAATTAAATACAACTTCAGCAGCCTTTGGTCAAAGGGACATCTCCCCGTGACCAAAGGCTGCTGTAAAATTATCCTACTTTGCAGTGCTTGCTGTGTTTTGGTCTTGGATTATGAGAATAGATTACTTAACATTGGTAAAATATCTATAAATGGCATTGTGCATATCAGAACTTTTCAAATAAAATCAGTGCAGTCAGATGCTGATGCTTCTTGCCAAAATATGAATAACAAAGTGTTATCCAGACGAAATTCTCTCGCAATATAATAGCTGAAGATTGTGTATATTGTAAAGGACTAGCCTATATCCGTATTATCAATATTTAAATATTTTTAAAGATTCTTTGCATGTCTTAATCAATTTTCAAAACGTAGTACATGCTATGGCATTAGAGAAATCAGGGAAAATGGTGTAAGTCTTCTACAGGTATAATGCATACCATATACTATGGCGGACAGCACAGAAAAAGGAAGAAACGTGGGTTGAGCATGCCCGATCATGGGGACCATAATCTATAACCAGAGTAAATAAATCACAGTATAAAAAATCAACTAATTTGTTGTCAATAATTTTCATATATAAACGAAGTATGTATTTACTGTATAGCAAAATCCTAAAGACAATAAGTAATAGAACTGTGCTACAGAATAAAATGATTGAGTTTTCGAGTGGAGATTATATATTCATTTCCGGATCATAATTTGTGACGCGTCGGATGTTTACATTGGCTTCGCATTGCTATCGGAGTCCTCGTGATTTTTCGTAACTCAGATAACATTGGTTGAAGATGGCAGCCAAAACAAAGTTTATGAGATTGGAATCAGAAATAGAGCGGTATAGGAATGATTCATGCTGGATAAGAGCCAGCGAGTTGGCTCGACAACTATCAAACAAATCTTCTGAATTAGGTGAGCTCATATCACGGAGGAGAAGCGATAGCGTGCATGATTAATCAGGCATACAAATAAACAGACAGACATAGTGATAATGGACTTTGCCAAAGCATTTGACAAAGTCCCACACAAACGCCTCCAATACAAACTCAAACACTATGGGATAACAGGGAACACACTCACATGGATTACAGACTTCCTCACACACCGCACCCAAACAGTAGTACTTGAAGGGAAACAATCAAACAAAATTCAAGTAACATCAGGAGTACCTCAAGGAACCTGTTTGGGCCCAATACTCTTTCTCATTTACATCAACGACCTACCAGACTACATAAAACACAGCACCCTCAGACTCTTTGCTGACGACAGCATAATCTATAAAACAATCCACAACAAAGACGACGCTCACAAACTACAACAAGACATAGACGCAGCAGGACAGTGGGAAAAGGACTGGCTCATGACATTTCATCCAAACAAATGTAACATCATATCCACTACAAACAAACGCACCAAAACAATATATAACTACAAACTGCATAACCACACACTGCAACAAGTCGACGCCACCAAATACCTAGGACTTACACTACAAAAAAACCTCAAATGGGACACACACATCAACAACATCACCGCAAACGCGAACAGATCACTAGGCTTCCTTAAACGTAACCTTAAAATAAACTCACAAAATATAAAAGAACACGCATACAAAGCCCTAGTGAGACCCAAACTAGAATACTGCTCTTCCATATGGGACCCGCACAACACAAACCATATCAACCAGCTAGAGAAAATACAACGCAGAGCAGCACGATACGTACAAAACAGATACCACAACACCAGCTCAGTACAAGACATGATGGACAAACTAAACTGGCCCACACTCCAGACACGCAGACTCAACACTAGACTAATTTTACTATATAAAATTATCCACCATCATGTCGCAATAGACGCAAACACAATCTTACACCCAGCAGACCCTAGGACAAGACAAACACACCCATACACATATAGACACCTATCTGCCACCAAGGACACATACAAATACTCCTTCTTCCCACACACAATAACACAATGGAACCTCCTCCCGGTGGCAGCAGTACAATGCCCTACACTAGAGATCTTCAAGGCACATATACACAACGCAGCCCTTGTCGATCTCAAACACACACCAACACCCTAAACCCACAAAGTTCTTTTATCTTATAGCAAAAATTAAAAATAAAAAAAACAGCACCGACCCCTCACTGTAAATAACAATTTCCTCACTCTTTTTAACAGCGGCCAGCAAAAACAACCTACATTACCCGTAAACATCATTTCTGATGGAGGGTGTACCCTAAAGAAGAAGAAGAAGAAGGCGAAAAATACCATAACCTGTTCCCAGGGGCCGGTTCACAGACTGTTCCTCGATACCAGGGGTTACGATCACCTCAGCCTTCTACATCTTTGGAGTATGTCATGGCAAAAATGAAGGCACGCTCAGGTTAAAAAAATCTGACTAATCGCTAGGCTGCATGCCTGTCCTTTGAAAGTTACAAAAGAACCGGTACCGCGACCAACTTCAAAGCCTGTCAATTTTACCGTTACACTGTATGTGACCACAAGACTCATTTGATGTTCATTAAAGGGTCGAACTAGTCTTCTTGTCCCTTCAACAGGGTGGCCCACACAAAGCCTTCAGTTTTGCCATGACAAATTTCAGTGGTGTCGATACTCCAACAATGTTAGAGGTTTAACACGGGGAGATACTTTTTGACAGGCTCCGTGTAACCTCTATAACTGCCCATATATAACTGGTTTTCCCAATGCTGACGATCAATTTTTCAAAGTTCGGATTTTGAAAAAAATATAGCATGTCACTTACATTTAAGTGATCAACAAATTAAAGTCCAAATAACATTCCTTTCCAAAAATCCATCATGAAATCAGGAGAAATTTGTGTCAAACACCCAATTTTTTTACAAATAATGTTTTTTTATGTCGAAGTGAAGCAGACAACATTGCCGAAAGTGAATTTAAATATCACATGTTTTTGCGGTTAATATAAAAAATAAAAATACATACAATGTTCTACAAGCGGAATACAACCAAGTTCTTTCTCATTTCATTCCGTTTATAAACCCCTGTACTAATTTTTATCAACTGAGGAAGCCATGTTGAAAAAAAAGGCGGAGAGGTGCTTCAGCCGCTTGGTCTTGTATTTCACGTTTTACAGTCCGTAATATTCTATATAGTTTTATCTTTGACATACATATGGGATCTTAAATACATAAAACGAAACGTGATTAGACACTGTTTTTATGAACTGTCAATCACTGAAGTAGGTTTTTCAAGCCGATTTCATTCCCCTTAAATTGAGGGCAGAATCTGCATCAAAGAATTAGTGCTTCAGAAATAAGAGGTCGTAGTTGGTAAAATCATATCCAATAATAAAAAGGTCGACCAGTGGCCTCTTATGTTATAGGAGTAGGGTGTTAAGAGCGAAAGTGATTGTACATGTAACCTCTGGATATCGAGGATGAGACTGTATGTTCTTGACAACATCAATAGTTTACACTGATATATTCAGTATTTTGGACATTATACAGATGCGTCTCCTATGTTATAGGAGTAGGGTGTTAAGAGCGAAAGTGATTGTACATGTAACCTCTGGATATCGAGGATGAGACTGTACGTTCTTGACAACATCAATAGTTTACACTGATATATTCAGTATTTTGGACATTATACAGATGCGTCAAAGAGAACGGTTTGTTAAACATTTTAAAACTTCATTAATATTATTTTTTGTTTTTAGAAGATAAAAAGTACATTTGTACAGTTTGTTGGTGGTCATCGTCGGAAACTCACGGTACACTTAACTGACGTTTAGATCCTGTGGGCTAAAATGGAAAGAAACTCTCGTTTTCGTACTAAAATAGTAGCCAATCATATCAATAGTTTCATCTGTGACTATACATACAGCCAGAACATCACGCTGGGGTATCCCGTTTCATTTACAGCACCGCCTGTCAACAAAACCTGCCGATTTTGTTATAATTGTGTGGATTGTGATTAAAATATAAGTTCCTGCTATACGGCGATTGACATTGGTGTCATACCTACATAAATATACTGGTCGTGGTAAAAGTAAAATGATCTAACAGAGTGTTACGAGAAACGACCATTCTGATTGGTCGAAATCTCTGAATATACTTCTATTCGGGGAAACGAAGGTTTACACCGATTCTGGCCCACGGGTTGCAAACGCCAGAGAAGTGTACCGTGGATTTCCGACGATGGTGGGTGGTGAGAGATGCTTTCAGTGTTGCAAGGTTGACATTGTCAACAGTTTAGGTTCATTAGAAAAAATAGCAGGTAACAGATGTATTAAAAAACTAATAAGGCTTCCTGAACTATATCGTCATAATAGATAATGTGAGTTATTGGACAGAGGTCATTATTTTTTTTATGATTCTTGATGCATGACATGTCAACAGTAGGAGAATTAAATTAAAAACCAGTTAATTTTCGATTTAAAATAAATTACATTTGAACTGACCGATACCTTGCATTCTCTCAGCTATAGTCAGATGGCCGTTAACTCATTCACCCCTGAAGACACATTTGAACTCTTCCAATTCAAAGGTTGGAATAGTTCATTATGAAATTTCAGGGGTGATTGTGTTTAAAGGCCAATGGACCTCTTGTTGTTTTAATATGAAAAACAAAATATTATATTTTGATTTTTTTTTTCGTGTGTGTTTTTCAGAATATTATGAACAGTTTACTCTGGCAGAAAGTCACTTAGAAGAGTACCTTAAAGAAAATCCTCCAATAGAGAAAAACAGCAGTAAGGCAAGAGCACATCTAGCAGATGCTGAAAAACAACTGACACTTATAGGCAGGGCCAAAAACAAGGTTTGTTTCTAACAGAATGCAGTCTTAAATTACTTGTTTGGTAAACAATGACAATAACAAAGTCATTTATCTTCCTTTTGTAGCGGATCTAGACTTTGTCAATCGTCAACGACCAGATAGAGGTTCAAACCCGGGACCTTCCGAACTCTAGACGGAAGCTTAACCAATTGAGCTATCTGGTTGCCGACGACGGCCCGGTCTAGATCTGCTACACTTTGTATGAAACTCAGGGACTCACCCTCATTTTAATTTAATTATATGGATAAGGAGACTGATATTTTCTTGCAATTCAGACAGTGATATCTTACCTATTGACAAGATAGTCCATGGTCACTGTACCCCATGCTTTATTGAAAGTCTACCATTAAATAAGAACACAGCAAAACCAATGCTATATTAAGGGTCTACAATTTAATAAGAACACAGTCCACCACATGATGTATTGAGGGTATACGATTAAACTTGAACAATAAGCAAACCCCATGCTGCATATTGCTCGAGGATCTACCATTAAATTAGAACGCGGCCCATGCCACCTCATGTTATGTAGAATAGCTAGCTACCATGTAATTTGAATACAGCCAGCCCACAACATGCTTGATTTTGATCTTATGGCTTTACCATTAAGTTCGAACACTGTAACTAATCTATCTATTTATTTTCAGCATAACTACTACCTAGCTTGCTGTTACAAAATGTTTTTGTTTTTATATATTTAGTTGAGTCTTGATGCCAACTTACTGCTTGCAAAGATTAACTACTGCCAGGGACAATATGAGGCAGCCCTGGATTTGTTTGATGAGCGTGTAAATCTTGAAGGCCTATCCACAAAAGAGTTTGCCACTACACGCCAGCTACAGATAGTCGCAGAGTCTTTTGCTATTAAAGGTGAGTTATAGAAAAAATTATTGAAGACTAATTTGGTGTCTGTTCATCCAGAAAACTTACTGTTTTGTGTCTTTTTAAGTTCTCAGCTGATTTCTGGATAAGTGGGTTTACTGCATGAACAATCCATGTCCCCTATACTGATCCATAGACTAGAGGTCAAAATTAAGGTTATTATGACTTGAAATTAATATTTTTATAATCATGGAATCACATTGATTTATCGGCTAGATAATGAGTCGCATACAATGTAGATATATGGCATTATACTTTGAAGTTCATAACATTTAATGAGCAATGTCTATAGCACCAATTTCAATTATTCTTTAACTTGTTCACATCCAACTGAAATGAAGAGGTAATATCAAAAACGATAATCATATGAGAGTTGGTGGTTTGTTCCCCTTTATCAGGAGTTATGCCCCTTTAATAAAAAAAAGAGAATAATTAAAGTTGTAGTTCTCCCAATTTGAAAGAACATCACCTTTTTTGGTCATCTGACCCAAAGGATCAGGATGACCTATGGCCATTGTGTTTTCATCCAGTACATACAATTTTACATTTCAAACTTCATATCTCGACTGAAGTTCCACCAGTGGCAAAGAGCTGAAATTATCTTGGAATGGTCCTGGAATTGTCCGCCTTGTAGTTATTTTTACATCAATTGGATATACAATGTAACTATGGAATTAGAGCTGCCTCTTCCTGTTTATAGAGTTATTCAAAACAAGGGTTTCACACAGGTATAGTTCTAAAGTGTTGGTACAGATGGAGTAACAAGTCTGCCAATCTGACAACAGTTCTGGTTTGCTTCAGCTATATCTTACTGTATTTCTCCGGCAATAAGCCCAGGGGGCCAGTGCATTAAATAAAGTGTTATTATATAAGGACTAAATTATTATCAGACAGACATCCTCCCAATGCATTGGAAGAGGCCAAAAGTAGGGGGTGGGCTTATAAACAGACATCTCCCAATACATGAGAAATATGGCATAAACATTTCATTGTATCTGAATCGTCGGCATACCAAAGTTGTTGATATTGTACAGGAGTTATAAACTGTGAACACTTTATTTTCATAATTATGCAGGTATGTGCATAGAAAAAGTGGGTCCAAGCTCTACCAGTAAATTCCGTGTGGCAGAGCAGGAAGAGAAGATCATCAGCTGCTATGAGAAGTCAGGTGACCTGGCCCTGTTGTACCTCCAGGAGAGGGACAGGACGGGCAGTTCTGGTAGTTCTGGGGTCAGTCCCTCCCCAACACCCTCCAATCCACAGGAGGACAGCCTGGGTATGATCCTAGAGACCGCCCTTCAGCAGTCCCCCATCCTCTACATCAAACGAGGGTCAGTATATCAATGGTACAGTGGATTGTACTTCATATCACGCCTGTTAATATCACATTCCTCTTTATATCCTGTTTTTCCCAAACACCATTTTCCTATCTTTATCTGTACATTGAATAGCTTACTTTTAGTTTAATATGGAGATTGGAAATGCACTAGATTTAGTTGAAAAACATGTTTCTCTCAATGTCACATACCTGTTAATGTCATGTATTTGTCTGAAAAATGCACCAGGATATAAAGAGGAATGCACTTTATAAGTATTGTTTTTAATATCCAGCCAGAACACTGTTACCACAACATCATTTATAGGTTACAAGCTTCAGCTTTTCAGTCCGAAGTGTAGCAATCTAATTAAAATGCAGATCCTTATTCGTGCTCCATTATATAAGGATCTGACAACATCCCATTAGAGGTCATGTTCTGGTGACCTTTTGCATTAGCCAATCAAATTACTACTTTCAGAATCTTTGATTGTTAATGTTTGTCGGCATAAAAGCATGCATAATGCTTTCTGTACGTTTAAGTCTTTTCGTCACAACAACCTAATGTGCATGTTGAGATGGAATGACTTCCTGCAGAGACAGCGTGAATTGTCATCAATTAGACAATTCTACTGTGTGAAGTAAAGAGGCAACAAAGGTCACCAGAACATGACCTTGTATGAGATGTTGTCAGATCCTTGTGTAACATGTAACAGAGTGAAAATAGGATCTGCATTTTAATCAGATTGAAAGTGTTAAAACTTGTACACTCTTCAGTGCAGATCAATTTACAGTGTGTGATTGTTTACTTTTTTTTCTAAAATAGAACCCCTAATTAATTCAATCAGTCTGATATGAGAATTTTACCAAAATAGTGTCTTTTTCAGTATGTTTTCTTATTTCGATTCCACTACGTATCAGTACAGGCCTTAATGGAACGGAGTGTACCTGTACTGTTACGTAGTGGAATTCAGATCTGGTTTTAATCAGATTGTTCGATACTTAATTCGACAGGAAAAATATGACTCCTGATCCTGATAAAACAGTTGAAAATGAATTAAAACGTATTTCATTCATTTTTAAAAAAAACTTGGGAGGAATCTGTTTGGTTATGAAAAACTTCTGTGTTTAAAATGTTACATAAATTACTTTTTTACAGAAATTTAGAAAAAGGTGTCAACAGATTCCGGGATCTTTTGAGAGTGGTGGAATCCCGCTTCACACAGGGACTAAGACAGGTAATGTCTTCATTTACGTATATAATAAATATTAACTTTATTTATTTTACAACAATTATGAAACAAGCTATACAACTTATATTAATCACTCTTGTTGGCCCGGATGTTAGCGTGAGGGGTCTTACTGTGGGAGGAAACCGGAGTACCCGGAGAAAACCCACATGGTCGGGCAGGTGACCCCATACCTTTTCACGTCCGGTCAGGGAATCGAAACCCGGCCGACTTGGTGAAAGGCAAGTGCGCTATCCACTGCACCACCTGACCACCCTCATTTATGTATAGTGAAATACATATATTTATAAAGCAATGTTGAAAACCATAGTGTCAAAAAGTCATTATTGAATTTTTCATTAAAGTTTCGGATCCTTTTTATGTCAAAATGAAGCTTTAGTAGGAGGTGACAGTTATTTTGTATATCATGTACTTGTGTCTTGTATTACAGACCCTGGCTCGGCAGCTGGCGGAAGTTTTACTGCGGGGGATGTGTGAAAACTCGTACATCCCCATAGGACCTGTGGTGAAGCCTACAACTCTTTCTACAAACTCACTCCAGCCCAGGAAGTACTCCGGGGATCGGTAAATAATACTGATGGAAAAACTGACTCCGTTACAGTAAAACCCCACTTACTAGAACCTGCTTAACTTGAATTCTCCTCATTGTTGAACAGTTCGTTTGGTCCCAACAAGTTTGTACATATTCAACCAACCTCAGATCACTCGTATATACCATGTACATATTCAACCAACCTCGGATTACTCATATATAGCATGTTTTCCTCAAACTATTGATCAGGTTCCCACAAGTTTGAGTAAGTGTGCTTATTTACTGTAGTTGTCGTAATAAATCAGTACAAAAATATAAAAATCCACCTAAGTAGTATAGTATTAAAGTTTTCTTTTTTGTTGTTGATAATGATAAAGAAAACACAGTATGAAAAACAATTATTTATTTATTTGGATAATATGAGTTTGTATCCATATTTTCCAAACATTAGAGTTGTAATAAATGGTCATTCAATGCCTGTAGAGTTTCTTTCAAATCTTAATTGTAAACTACCTCAAAGCAATCTACTTAAGACGAAACACTGATCTAGCTGTACTGAGAATTGAAGTGTAATTGAGGTAACTAGTTGTCATGTTTGTTGGTTTACAGGCAGTTTGTGCCGAGGGATGAGAACGAGGAGGCACTACTATTGCTGCTCATAGCGGAGGCCATTGTAGGTTACAGCTATCATCTTTATCATACTTTTATCATTTATGTCAGTTGTCCAGTTTTGGTATAATAAACTCTGAGTTTTAGTAGATTGTGTAATTATAATAAATAATTACAAGACTAAGTGTAACCGCAATTTTATTTACTTTTAATATTAAAATTTATTGATCAAATTAAATTTTATTAATAACTTACTGAACACCTAATCCTATTTTACAGGAAATTGTATATATTACAGGTTCTGGTATTTAAGGAGGCTCGACCCTTTCGCAATTAACCGCTAGATTTCCTTAAAACTTTCATATGTTGACTATGCTACCAGGTAGAGATGATTTTGTGAAAATCTAAGCATTCCTATGACTTGTTTCATTTTTGGTAAAAAACACCAAAAAAATGATTTTTCTCAAAATTCAATGTTTTTTTCTATTTTTTTTCTTGTGAATGTTGTTGAAAATTACAAACATACAATAAAATAAAAAAAGAAATCAATAGCTACCTCAAAAATATTTTATTTGTGGAAAAATGGACAAAACGATTGTTACAAAGTGTGTTATTTTTATATCTAGCAGACAAATTTCAGTATTCACAGTCATTTTTTTTACATACCATATAGTTACATAAAGCACAAGCAATAAATTGAATCAGATATCACAGATAAGCTTTTTGTGCTACATATTGAAAACTAAATGTAAAACTGTGTCTAGGGTAGGTTGTCTCCCTTGATGCTATTAGGAAGTTTTTATAGTGGGTAGTAATTTTACATAACACACACACTGTGAATGCGTACAAGCCAAAATCATTTTAGAACATAACAACTACCGGCGTTCTGTGTTATACTTCCACAACATAATAATGCATATATAATGACACCAGGCACAGCCGTTGTGCAAACGTTCTGCCAACACGGATAATTCTACCTCTCGCCGACTCTCTCTCCAGTTTGAGAAAACATGGCCCGTTGTACCGGTACTATAGGCCTACCTTCCGATTCTGTTTCTATACTGTTGCCGTCGCTGTCAGTGTCCGACCATGTGTCGATATAGTGTACATCTATTTTTGTTGTTGTTTTGCAATAGGAGTGGTCGTGACAATACTTTATTTGCTCGTAATCTTAAGTTGAAGACTTGAACCGTTCCCTCTCATCTCGCCATTGTTGACATTGCGACATATCACGGTGTAGAACGAATTTGATACCCCATTTTCAAATACCAGGTACACAAATAGGAAGCTACGTCACCACAAAACGAGAATCAAAACTTGTGTATTACGTAGGGTCGAGCCTCCTTAAGGGGAAAAAATCAGAATTTTTGAGAATTTGTGCTAAACTAAACTTTTTGCTGTTTTAATGATATCCGTAAAATTGAAACTTGGCCAGGTTACTAATACAGTACCATCATAATTTGTGTACTATGTTTGTCGTATTATTATATTCTGTACGGACTTTGATGTTATGAACAAAGCATTAAAGGTTAGACATTGTACGTAATTCTTGCATGTTTTACTGTTTTAGGCAACAAGGGAGGCTGTATTGAATAGGACTGAAGAACACGATGAGGCACGACTTCATAGCTTCATGAACACAACAGCTGTGTTTGATCTCCTGGCAGTAGCTCTTGTCAAACGTGCACAATTCAACAAGCTGTCTGAGGTAATCTGTTACAAACTTACTCCCAGGGGTCTACAGAAACATTAGGATTTGACTCCCAGGTGATCCACAAAAACTTGAGGATTTGACTCCCAGGTGATCCACAAAAACTTGAGGATTTGACTCCCAGGTGATCCACAAAAACTTGAGGATTTGACCCCCAGGTGTTTCATGGAAACCCAAGGCAGAGTCAGTTAATTATTTGACCCCAAGATGGTCCATGGAAACATATGGCAGTGTCAGTAAATAATTTGACTCCAAGGTGTTCCATGTCCATGGAAACCCAAGGCAAAGTCATTTACTGACTCTGCCTTTATAAGTCATTTAAATTTCCACACCACAAACAATTCCTCTTTGTGACATTGTGTAATATTGGTATATAAGAGTTTGTTTCATATGGTTCAGTATAAACAGTTGATATACAACTTTATACAGTAGACTCCGCTTTATATCACTTCTCATTTGTCCGGGGAAAACATGATATTAACCGGAACATGATATTAAAAGAAAACGTATTTTCTGACATTTTTCAGCCCTCAAAACCGGAAGTGGACTTGGTTTAATGTCGTAGCGCTGTGACTCAACAGAGAAGATTGTTGAATAAAGATATTTTATCACTAACAATGTTTTTTTCACTCCAGTGACCGTATAATCTTTGGTTTTGTTCTGGAATGCACTTATTTTCATATATATTGTTCGTACGTAATATTATCAGTAGGCTAGCTTCACACGAAACCAGGGACGAAACGTACTACGATTGTTTACTGCAGTAGGCCTACTGTAATGATGTAACGTTAGGCATACAAGTGGCTGGTATTCTGCATCAAATTCGTGTTTTGAAATCATGACACTCCGTAAATATTTACCGTTATCTTGATATGTATACTGGTTTTTCGCTTGTGAAATCTGTTGTTTATTTAATTTCTTTAAATATTCGCTGCAAGTGCGACATCGTGTTCACAGAGTTTGTCGGTTGTATAGCGCTACCGCGAAATGAACTTTTACCTTTGAAACGTGACGTTTCATTGGATGACCTCTATGCAAATAAAACAACCACGCGATAAGATTTAGTCTCGGCACTTATATTTATTCACCAGCCTGCCTAGAATCACGGCATGTCGGAGTCGTACTTTGGCTATTTAAAAATCATAACAAAGACGATATCTCTGCATTTTACGTGAACATTAGCTTAAATGAATTAATTGGACACTTATTGTTTAAAAGACACTTTTTATTTTAATTTCAATCAATATTTCGTCATGTTTACGGAAGACCATCCACTTGTAAGCCTTCTTCACGACAACGTGAATTCGATCTAAGACGAGCTGAAATGAAAAATGGAACTCGTGTTAGGAACTCATTAAATCACACATGGCGTTATATAAGATTACAAAAGTATGGGTTCCTTCACCCAAAGGTGTAATCTTTGCTCCGGTATGCCAAGTCAATCTATTGTTCGACTAGTACGGCAGTGATCAGGTAGGTGTGAAAAAGACGCAGCTGACCACGGCGTTGTTTACATAGCGATTTCAGGTGTGAAACTCGAGTCCCCGGGGCATTTATATGAAATTATTTCTAACATTTACCTGTAATTTTTGTGTGACAGTGGCCAAAAAAAGTGATATTAACCGAAATCCACCTGGAAACAAGTGATATTAAAAGAATGGCATTACATAGATTATATAGCAGGAAAAACGGTGCATGAAGAAAACGTGATAATAACCGAAAAGTGATATTAACCGACGTGACATTAAGTGGAGTTTACTGTAGTAAAAGTCCTTTCACCTTAAATATCTACTTAACATCACATTGAATTATGTTTTTCCTTTTTTTCCCTCTTTAGTCGTTTGAGCGAGCAATGAGATTTTCATTTGAAGAGTTCCATATTTGGCACCAGTTTGCAAACTCCCTTATTTGCGCTGGTAAAGTAAGTAAAAGATGAAGAAATATTTAGCTGAAGGTCAAAAAAGCAATTTGTTGATAAGATAATGGTACATGTAGCTGAAATGATTTTCCAAAGATAAATTTGACATGAAGCGTTTCATTGAATTTATCTGTTTCCAAATAGCATTCATGTTGCCTATGAATGCCAGCTGAAAGCAGTTCAATGCTAAGTCTATCAAAAGTTAGGAAGTAGGTAGGTAGACATTATCTGCTCCTTTTACTCCATAGAGTGATGCAAGGGAGATAACTGAGAGGAAATAGCAACAAATATGTGTAACAGCTTCTAGACCCTGCATAACATAATGTTAATTGCCAATATTCTGCAGAATTTTAATTGCTCTTATCTCAGGAATGCAAATTGAGACTAAGATGTTATTCTTTTGGCATCAGCATCAATATTTTCATTTTAGTCCACTTTTCACAGTGTTATAGCTATTCCATTGAACTGAAACTTGGTCTCGTTACTCATACTACCATGTACTGAGCACTTTTAACCTGAATTTGAAGAAAATTGTTTTGCAAGTTTTGGTATTGTGAGGTAAAAACATGTGAATGTTGAGAATTTGCATTAAAGTCCACTTTTTATAGTGTTACACATATCAAATAACTTAGCATGGTTAGCATATACAGACATACCTGTTTACCCTCCCTCATTAGGAGGGAGACTCCCTCATTTTGACCAAAATTCCTCGACAACTCCCTCATTTAATTCCAAACTCACACAAACTCAAAATCTACATACTGTGGTCAAATGAGATCCTTATATATAATTACTGCAGGGTGTGTGTAGTGACCATAATAGGTGTGTCTGGATGAAAGAAATACTTTGTGAAGTTATTTTGATACATAATATGGAAAAGACAAATTGAGCAATGCAGTTTTGGTCACATTTCACACACTTTCTCCCTCATTAGAAATGTTAAATGAGCGAGATCTCCCTCATCAGAGGTTTCAGAGGTTGACACCTATGTGTAGAACATGTACCTGACCGATATTTGGAGGAAATTTGTTTGAGAGTTCTAAAATACATCTGAATTTTGAGAATTTGCGTTAAACTCCATTTCTTCAAGTGCTATTGATATCTTTTTGAATTGAAACTTGGTTACTGATACCATCATACAATGTGTTTATATTTTGTCGTACTATTTTATACCGTTAGGACTTTGATGTTATTGACAAAGCAAGAAAGACAAGACATGATTATGTGTAATTCTTGTATGTGTTTGACCTTGCAGTACTCAAGAGCGCTGTTAGTATTGAAGGAATGTTCTCGCCTTAAACCTCAAAACTGTACAGTTCTTCTACAAGGGGCAAAGCTTTGTTATGAGTACTTACATCAGGTAGGTCTTCAATCAGTTCCTAATGGCATCAAAGCAAAATTAGAAAAATAAATAAATTTGAAATTGGTCGTGATCAAACAAAAAATCATAGAAGAGGGATGAACCTTTGAATGTTTGTTAAACACTATTAAAAGGTGTGCCGCATATACTTTATTCTATTTGTTCTTTAAAGGCCCAATATACATAACTTCATGAATATTTTCGTGATTCTGAAAAATTCTGACAAAAAATCCAGTTAATAACCATGCGAAAATAAGCCTAAAACGAAGTAAACATGAGCAGTAACTAACAAGGAACTCTTGACGACAGAAAAATCCAAACACCTGAAAATAATTCAGGTGGGGCCCACTTCAACAACAAACCGAAGGTAGAAGACGGTTCAAAATGGACGCGTGTTTACAAATACCGAGTTTCAACTTCTGCCGTACTGGTAACCGCGTAAGAATTCATCTTGAATATTGCTGATATCAGCTAATCTTAACTAAATCTATAAATATAATAAGTTATTATGCCTGATTTTCACTTCAAATTTTGCTGAAAGATACGTATATTGGGCCTTTAAAGGTCAAGGTATCAAACTTAGGGTTTTTCATGGGACCCCTTTATTATTGCTACATATTTATTTTATAACCTGTCATAGTAGCAGGATGAAAAGTTATGTTGTTAGAGTGTTTCTTGCTCTGACAGGAGGCAACAATCTGTCAAAGTGCCCAGGCTAGAGGAAATTTAGCCTAGCTAGGTGGTAATGTTTTGTGCCTGTTTTGGTTAGTATATGGAAGGAATCCGACTGTCAGAACAAGCGCTAAAGTGTTTAGCTGACGACCATCCATTGTGTGCTAGAGTACACGTGTCACTAGGAATCGGCTACAGTCTGGCTGCCATGGAGATGAGACTACAGGTAGACAGACAGGAATACAACAAAAAGTCACTGTCAGCATTCAATAGGTGAGATCATTACAAAACGTGGAATTCTACATTTTGACTTCATTATAAGAAATATATAAGATTCAGATTTCAAAAGGTAAGATATGACATGAAATTCTGTATTCTGACCTACATGTAAGATATTCTGACTTCAGTAGGTGAGATCATTACAAAACGTGGAATTTTACGTTTTGAGGAAATATAACATTTTGACTTTGATAATTGAGATATGACATGAAATTCTGTATTCTGACCTGTAAGTTATGATATCGAATTTTATACTCTGACTTCAATAGGTTAGATACGATGGGAAATTCTATGTTCTGACTTAAAAAGGTGAGGTACAATGAATGTAAGATCTCAGTGACTATACGTACATGACTACATGACTGAGTATCTTTGTTGTCAGGTCACATATGTATGACCCCAGTGACTACATGACTGAGTATCTTTGTTGTCAGGTCACATATGTATTACCCCCGTGACTGACTGTGTATCTTTGTTGTCAGGTCACATATGTATGACCCCAGTGACTACATGACTGAGTATCTTTGTTGTCAGGTCACATATGTATGACCCCCGTGACTGACTGTGTATCTTTGCTGTCAGGTCACATATGTATGACCCCAGTGACTACATGACTGTGTATCTTTGTTGTCAGGTCACATATGTATGACCCCAGTGACTACATGACTGTGTATCTTTGTTGTCAGGTCACATATGTATGACCCCAGTGAATACATGACTGTGTATCTTTGTTGTCAGGTCACATATGTATGACCCCAGTGACTACATGACCGTGTATCTTTGTTGTCAGGGCACATATGTATGACCCCAGTGACTACACGACTGTGTATCTTTGTTGTCAGGGCACATATGTATGACCCCAGTGACTACATGACTGTGTATCTTTGTTGTCAGGGCACATATGTATGACCCCAGTGACTACATGACTGTGTATCTTTGTTGTCAGGGCACATATGTATGACCCCAGTGACTACATGACTGTGTATCTTTGTTGTCAGGGCTCATATGTATGACCCCAGTGACTACTTGGCATTGTTCCACCTGGCACTACAGCTGGCAATTCATCGACAGGTTTGTAACATCTGAATTATGTTGAACTAGGTAAAAATGTTTTCAAATCAGTTAATACCTGGTGTCTTTAAATCGTTTGTCCTGGAAAAAATGAGAATGTTATTTTTTTTCTGTCTTTATTCAGTGAGATACTATTAATATTACCTCATAAAGTTCTTGTTCCTGAACTTCATTTAAAACATTAAAAACCAAGTTCATTCTGAAACAATGATTGATTGAGATGTTTTTGTTTTTCAGATTAATGATGCAATCAAGAATGTGAGGCTTGCGTTACGATACCGTAACGACCACATCCATTCCCTCCATCTTCTAGTTTTATTACTGACAGCACAGAAACAATTCGATGAGGCTATATCTCTTCTGAATGCAGCTTTGGAGGAGTATCCAGAAAATCTCAGGTAAAATCAGCAAAGTCTGATCACTCAAAGTCTGTACTGAGGCAAATTATGAGAAAATTTGTTATATGCACAGGAATAGTCTAATTAAACTGACACGAGCAGGGTATTATAAAATCAGAGAGAAGACACAGTGGTGTAGGTTGTGGTGGAAAGCTGAGCTAGTACTGTGATCGTAGGGTTGTGAGTTCGAGTCCAAGCCACAGCACTTGTGTACATTGTATCCTTGAGTAAGATACTCCACATGTTCCAGTCTACTCAGCTGTATTGATTTCATGGTTGGACAGTTGCTAGATAATTGTTGAATGCTACCTGTGAGCGCTGAAATGGCAGCACCAATCATGTGCTGGCCTGAGAGTTGACAACGATATTGGCTGTTTGCTAAGACCCAAAAACCACGGATGGTAAATTGTGAACCGCTTTTGAGACGACCTATGAATTTGGTTGAGATAAAGTGGTATATAAGAACCTCAGATTATCATTAATATGAAATCATATTTAATTATTATGAATCTTAAAACTAATCTTATGCACAATGCAGCATCCATTGGAACCGTCACAATCATACCCTTTTTGATTTCAGCTGTCTTGTGTAATTTTGTGTGTTATTTTAAAAATATGAATAAACAATTAATAGATGATAAAGTTCCCTGAATTAGGGCAAGAGAACCAACGTCCTGGTTGTGGTAAGGCAGTAACGGTACGTTATAGGAATCTTCAATGGATACCAAACAGTATTCGCTAGACCTCCATCAGATTAAGTAGGTATAATAAATAATGAGGATGGAGCATCAACATCTTTATTCCGTAGTTTTATTAGCAGGTTGACATGTTCCGGCTAGCTAGGCTAGCCGTCATCAGAACCAGCCTAGCTAGCAGAAACATGTCAACCTGCTAATATCTAGATGTTGATGCTCCATCCTCATTATTTATTATAATTAATAGATGAAAAAAAAAAATGAAATTGTATGTCTACAGTTTGATGCTGACCAAGTCGAGACTTGAGGAGATCCTGTACGGTCCGGAGCAGGCGCTGGCCACGTGTAAACACATGTTACAGCTGTGGAAGGAGCTGTACGAGGTCGACACAGAGGAGTGAGTACTGCTTACTTTTACAGGATTGTTCATTCTGAGAACTTTTTCAACATCTTACTAAGACCACAGACATTTATCAGTTACTCCAAGGAGCCATACCTTAGCCAAGATCTTCTGGTGCCACAATATAGCCATTCTGTAAAAGCCAATATTGATGCATGTGGAATTTTTCGCTTTGTCAGTTTCCAAACTATTTGCTCTGTGACCATTTTCACGCTGTCAGTGATGTTTTTTTTGCACGGTGTACCAAATAATAATATTATACAATGTGCAGTTTAAATGGTGTTAAATATGGCCGCATGTGGATATATTCTTGGAGATTAAGATAAATGCCAGTAAAATAAGTGAAAATGTCCACTCACCATGAACAATTCCACTTTTACAGTACCTCATTTCAAATTTTGAAATCTGGTTATTTTTTCGCAGACCAAATCTTGACAGCAACATGCATGATAAAAAACTGAATTCTTTTGAAGTTTGCATAATTTTGAAGATGATGTAGAAGTCTTATATATTTTTTTTAAATGATTGTGTCATTAAATACCGACATTGTTTTAGGGCAGTGACGGATGTCCGCAGTAGCCGGCGGCCAACAGCCACAGACCGGACACAGTTTGACCGTAGAAGTTTTGCTCAGTTACAACTTAGTGAACTTAATGAGAGGGACACAGGTAAATGTGGTCTACAAACAATGATCTATATGTCACAGAAGGAAAATTTAGTGTTCTCCCAAGACATTTTTGATGCACTGTTGCATCTATATTTTAACTCTCCATCAAGAGGCTATATGCTGTCAATCACTTACACGTCGCAACCCATCGATCTTGCGCGACACAAATTTAAGAAAGAAATACTCAAAACATTGATGTGGTTATTTCATTCATAATGTTGACGCCAAAATAATTAACGCTCCTCATCCATGTTTCATTAGGCATTGCATCACTGATAATGTAAGATTATTCAGGTTCTTATATGGCCAACAGCCATATGCACAACAGCTCAAAGTTCATGTGTTAACTTACCGTTATGCTAAAATGTCCTGGGGAGAACACTGAAATTACAAAGTAATATTATATTTCAAATTATTTGGTATGCAGATTTCACATCATGGCTTTATTATTAATACGGTAACCGTAATCTCTCGTGTATAGTGCACACTTTTTTTTAGGGAAAATCAAAAGTGTCAAAAACAGAGTGCACACTATATGCAAGAACAATCAAAAACCTTGACTTGGTCGCGATCATATATCGTTAATTTTTCGGAGATTCCGGCTTGATGTTTTTTCCAGATTTTTTCTACAATGTTTTTTTCAAATTTTTTTTTTTAATTTTTGGAACCCAAAAAGTACCTGCACACTAAATTACAGTAATTAAGAATTGTTAAAACTGATGATCTGTCATGATGACAATTACCAAAAACACAAAGATTTGTATGCTTCAGAAAATACTCTGGAGCTGTAAGAGGACAGATAATTATACTAATTTAGAACATGTAGTTTATCATGTATGCCATGATACAGTATCCGTTGTTCCCAGGGTTCCATTGTCTATTTTCAATTACATCAGTTGACAGACTATAGAGAGTTCCTTGGTTGAATAAGTTTCTAAGAGATTTGTATTCATTGGTAGAATGCGTTATGAAAAATAACTGGGAAGGAAAATGTGTATATGTGAGGTACTAGACTATTAAGTGCTTATTTGAATGAAATATAGTTATCTTCATAAAGTGATAATTGGATGAATATTTATATACAGGATCATATGTGATCACACAATGAGTAATATATACCAGAATAATTTCTCTCCTTTTCTGAACAAAAGAAAGGAATTGTCAAAGAAAAGATTTGGCCCTACCTTTTAACTAAGTATGGTTTCAAAAACATTGAGATCAGAACATTCTGTGAATAAAGTTTTGTTTTTTGTTTTTTTTTTTGTTTTGTTCCAGGGTCGTTAAGAGCAGAGTCTATAGCAGCATCACGAGTAGAACAAACAATGTCTGAGGTGGCATCATCATTAAACAGTACATTCCAGCCCCGACCTGGCTCCCAGCAGACCTGGTTACTTCAGGCCCAAATCTGGTTACACCTAGGTAAGTGTTTAACCTCATTTCCCAGCAGACCTGGTTACTACAGGCCCAAATCTGGTTACACCTAGGTACGTGTTTAGCCTGGTTACACCTAGGTACTTGTTTAACCTTTTTTCCCAGCAGACCTGGTTACTTCAGGCCCAAATCTGGTTACACCTAGGTAAGTGTACGTGTTTAACCTTATTTCCCAGCAGACCTGGTTACTTCAGGCCCAATCTGGTTACACCTTGGTACGTGTTTAATCTGGTTACACCTAGGTAAGTGTTTAACCTCATTTTCCAGCAGACCTGGTTACTTCAGGCCCAATCTGGTTACACCTAGGTACGTGTTTAACCTGGTTACACCTAGGTACGTGTTTAACCTGGTTACACCTAGGTACGTGTTTAATCTGGTTACACATAGGTAAGTGTTTAACCTCATTCATCGGACCATGAACAGAAGGTCATTTTAAGCAGTTTACACAAAACCGATTGCAAAAAAGTACCTTAAACATTAAATTTATTAAATTCAGCATACAAGTTATAACATTCAGTAGAGACCATAGATAGAGATGATTCATTAATGTGTGGTTATTTTAACAGGCTGTACTTTGCATCATTTACAGCGGAACTTTACTTAACTCTGGACAAGATGTCGGAGGCCGAAGCTTGTGTTGTTGAAACTAGTGCTATCTTCCCTCTTTCTCACCAGGTGGCGTTCATGGTAAGATCACATGATCAGTCGCATTCAAATTCCCTGCTGTCACAGAATTACAATGAATCTTAACAACCAAGTTTGACAGAATGTTTGAAACTTCGCAAATTGTATTTATTGAATTATTGTTCCAACTGGACAACTTCTAGATATTCTAACTGCAGGGATTGAAAATCCAACATTTTCGCATAAAGCGTGCGGTTGATCATTAATTTATTCGTTGAACCCTAGGACAACCTAGCTTATACTTTGTAAATTACAACACTCAAATTTGAAAAAAAATTGGATTATTTTACAAGGCTCATGCAGTTAGCTGTATATATTAGGTGTACACATGGCAAGCTGTGAGTCATGCTCTTTCTGATTATTCTTTGTCTGACTTTGTTGCAGAAAGGACGAGTATTGGAACACAAATTGAAGTACAACGAAGCTAAGCTGTGCTACGAAGATGCTGTTTCTATCAATCCTGGTCACACAAAATCTTTACAACATCTGGTAAAGTTAAACTCACTGAAAAATAATTGCCATGCTGCTGTTATTATTAGAAATATTAATTTTGATGGCAATTATAATAGATAATTATGGAAATATAACATTATGATAGAACATATACCTGGTAATTATGTGGAGTCACACCTGTACTGAATGAGCGGCAATCAAATTCATACGCAATCTGATTAAAATGCGGATCCTTGTTCTCACTCCGTTTTACAAGGATCTGTCAACATCCCATAAGAGGTCACGTTCAGATGACCTTTGTCGCCTCTTTACTTAACACTAAAATAATTTTCCAATGACCTGTCATCTTGCAGCAAGCCATTTTGTCACATTATTTCACATAAACTTTTTAGTGACGAAATGATTAAACGGACAAATGCGGTTATGCAAGCTTTGTCGCCTCAAAATTTCACTGTCAAGATTCTGAAAGTAGTATGAATTTGATTGGCTAATGCAAAAGGTCATCGGGACCTGACCACATATGGGATTTTCTCAGATCATAACGCAGCAGAGAGAAGTTTATGGAACAGCACGGAGATCAAGATATGATTTTAATCAGATTGATTCATAGGGTTATTGACAAAATGGGATTTTTTTTAATTACATATGTCAATGAATAGGTCCGGCCTTTCACCATATACAGTACTAAAACCTTACTTACTCGAACTTGTGGGGACTTAATCAATAGGTCAAGGAATACATATACAGTCAAACCTGTCTACAAAAGACACCCAAGGGACTAAGAAAAGTGTCCTTTATAGACAGGTATCCTTTATACAGAGGTTAACTAATAGTATATAGTAAACTACACTGAGTGGGTCTGATGAGTCTGTCCTTTATAGACAGGTGTCCTTTATACAGAGGTTAACTATATAGTAAATTGCACTGTGTGGGTATGATGAGTCTGTCCTTTATAGACAGGTGTCCTTTATACAGAGGTCAATTATATAGTAAATTGCACTGAGTGGGTCTGATGAGTCTGTCCTTTATAGACAGGTGTCCTTTATACAGAGGTCAATTATATAGTAAATTGCACTGAGTGGGTCTGATGAGTCTGTCCTTTATAGACAGGTGTCCTTTATACAGAGGTCAAGTATATATAGTAATTTACACTGAGTGGGTCTGATGAGTCTGTCCTTTATAGACAGGTGTCCTTTATACAGAGGTCAAGTATATATAGTAATTTACACTGAGTGGGTCTGATGAGTCTGTCCTTTATAGACAGGTGTCCTTTATACAGAGGTTAACTATATAGTAAATTACACTGTGTGAGTATGATGAGTCTGTCCTTTATAGACAGGTGTCCTTTATACAGAGGTCAAGTATATATAATAATTTACACTGAGTGGGTCTGATGAGTCTGTCCTTAATAGACAGGTGTCCTTTATACAGAGGTTAACTATATAGTAAATTACACTGTGTGAGTATAATGAGTCTGTCCTTTATAGACAGGTGTCCTTTATACAGAGGTTAACTATATAGTAAATTACACTGTGTGGGTCTGATGAGTCTGTCCTTTATAGACAGGTGTCCTTTATACAGAGGTTAACTATATAGTAAATTACACTGAGTGGGTCTGATGAGTCTGTCCTTTATAGACAGGTGTCCTTTATACAGAGATTAACTATATAGTAATTTACACTGAGTGGGTCTGATGAGTCTGTCCTTTATAGACAGGTGTCCTTTATACAGAGGTCAAGTATATAGTAAATTACACTGCATTGTGTGAGTATGATGAGTCTGTCCTTTATAGACAGATGTCCTTTATACAGAGGTCAAGTATATAGTAAATTGCACTGAGTGGGTCTGATGAGTCTGTCCTTTATAGACAGGTGTCCTTTATACAGAGGTCAAGTATATAGTAAATTGCACTGTGTGGGTATGATGAGTCTGTCCTTTATAGACAGGTGTCCTTTATACAGAGGTCAAGTATATATAGTAATTTACACTGAGTGGGTCTGATGAGTCTGTCCTTTATAGACAGGTGTCCTTTATACAGAGGTCAAGTATATATAGTAATTTACACTGAGTGGGTCTGATGAGTCTGTCCTTTATAGACAGGTGTCCTTTATACAGAGGTCAAGTATATATAATAATTTACACTGAGTGGGTCTGATGAGTCTGTCCTTTATAGACAGGTGTCCCTTATACAGAGGTTAACTATATAGTAAATTACACTGTGTGAGTATAATGAGTCTGTCCTTTATAGACAGGTGTCCTTTATACAGAGGTTAACTATATAGTAAATTACACTGTGTGGGTCTGATGAGTCTGTCCTTTATAGACAGGTGTCCTTTATACAGAGGTTAACTATATAGTAAATTACACATGAGTGGGTCTGATGAGTCTGTCCTTTATAGACAGGTGTCCTTTATACAGAGGTTAACTATATAGTAAACTACACTGAGTGGGTCTGATTAGTCTGTCCTTAATAGACAGGTGTCCTTTATACAGAGGTCAAGTATATATAGTAATTTACACTGAGTGGGTCTGATGAGTCTGTCCTTTATAGACAGGTGTCCTTTATACAGAGGTCAAGTATATATAGTAATTTACACTGAGTGGGTCTGATGAGTCTGTCCTTTATAGACAGGTGTCCTTTATACAGAGGTTAACTACAGTATATAGTAAATTACACTGCATTGTGTGAGTTTGATGAATCTGTCCTTTATAGACAGGTGTCCTAGCTTTCAGGGCTTTTTCTGAGGGCGTTTTGGGACCATTAATAGGCCCCATTCCCAATTGAAATTATTTCATTTTTAAGCCAAATTCCCAAAATTTGCAGTTTCCTCCTGAATAACTCTTTCCCAATTCACCAATTTTCTTCCCAAAATCAGACCAAAAGGCCCCTTCCCAAAGCGGTGAGAAAAAGCCCTGTTTATATAAAGGTGTCCTTTATGACAGGTTTGACTGTACATGGTTTTTCGAGGAATCATGCAGAGGTTTGTTCTCGATCATCAGGTATAGATATGTCAGATTTTGAGCGATACTATTTAACCATACGTACATATACGTATTGTGAAATGCCACAGTACTTATATTTTAAGAATATGTATGATCTCGGTCGTTACCAAACGAACTGTTCAACGAATGATTGGAGTAAACCGGGTTCGAGTAAGTAGGGTTTTACTGTAACTTTGTTAGTTGTCGGCTCCTCCACATCAGGGATCTCTTTGGCTTGCTTTATCATTCCCTTTATATAGAGGAAAGATTAAAGGGAAATAGGACTAAGTTCCTACTTACTTGAGTATATGTCATCATTCTGGCAACTTAAATTTTTATACCGAGCTCAATGGAATTTCATATAACGTTATGAAAGTGTTTGCTATCATATAGCAAATGCCGTGAACTTGCATTTGGCTCTTTCTACACATGACACTTATACAAATGTTTGATATGATAATACCTAGCGCAGAAGATTTTTTCTGTCAAAATTCCAAGATTCAGTTGCAAGAACAAATATACATCATTTCCTCATACATATGTCACAGGGGGTTTATATCACTTGTGGTGCCTTACCTGGTCAGTTGCACATACCTGGGTAGAGTTCATCAACTGTCTTGGGGCTATTACATATAATTAATGGTGTGGGGAGGTGGGAGGCATTTGTATTAAAGGCCCAATATACGGAACTTTCAGTAAAAGTTATTATATTTACAGATTTAGCTAAGATTAACTGATATCAGCAATATCCAAGATGAATTCTTACGTGGTTACCGGTACAGCAGCAGTTGAAACTCGGTATTTGTAAACACACGTCCAGTTTGAACTGTCTTCTAACTTCAGCTTGTTATTGAAGTGGGCCACATCTGAATTATTTTCAATCTTTGGATTTTTCTGTCAAGAGTTTCTTGTTAGTTACCTTGTTATCTTGTTTTAATATTTGACTTTTCGGTGGGTCTCCGAAAAAGTGTCTCCTGCCCCTCCCACATAGTTAGTTCTGGAACAGCCCTTAGCTAAAATAACAGAAACAAGTTTTACACAAAATACAACACTTGATGATCAAGGTTTTTCAGTAGCTGATGCTAACAACTTATACATGCTTCCTGTATTCAACCTTTAGGGTATGGTATTGCATCAGCTGGAGAACGATAAGATGGCTGAGAAAATATTGAGGGACGCTGTCAACACTGATCCTGTGTCTCATGAGTCATGGTAAGTATTACTACAAATTGTATGTTATCAGTGTCAAGAAAGTTTATAGTCCTCATACATCACCAACAGGCCTGCAATCATGTTCTTGTCAATCATTCTCCTGTATAATAAAGCAAAGATTCTGTCATCGGCAGATACCCCTGATTGATTGCACTACGCTATGCTAAGTGTACCATAGCATAGGGCAATTAATCGTGGGTATCCGACGATGAGATTCTGTTCTCATACCATGCTTTTTGTAAATCACTTAAATTATGTCAAACGATGATTTGTGGCTTCATAGATTATAACCGTCTATTGATGTCATAAAGGGTTACAATGTAGAAATAATCCATGAGTATGTAAGCATTGAACTGCTTTCAGTTGGCATTCATAGACAGTATGATTGCCTACTGGACAAAGGCAAATTTGATCGAAGTGCCCCACCAGTGCTCTTGGGATTAAGAAGACTTACAACTAGTGGTAGATAGGTGGGATTGAGGAAACCTATAGTGGTTGTCTGGGTTTTGAAAACAATAGTGTTCGCGGGAGAAATGGCAATAGATATCAACTGAATGTTTATTCGACATAATTTTATTTTAATAAATGTGTGGCATATTGAAATTTTATTTTAATAAATGTGTGGCATATTGAAATTTTATTTTAATAAATGTGTGGCATATTGAAATTTTATTTTAATAAATGTGTGGCATATTGATAAACAAGTGTTTGTCTAATGAGATCCCCTCTCACACTTTCAGCAACACCAATTTCCAAAAATCTAAAGAAATCCTTGTTAAGACTTGTTTATCTCGTGAAAGTCTATATTTCCCTTTTGTGTCTATATTTAGGTACCTACTTGGCTTAGTTCTGGAGAAACTCTGTATTTCCCTTTTGTGTCTATATTTAGGTACCTACTTGGCTTAGTTCTGGAGAAACTCTGTATTTCCCCGTTTGTGTCTATATTTAGGTACCTACTTGGCCTAGTTCTGGAGACCCTAGGACAGGACGATGCAGCCACAGACTGTCACACAACAGCATTGGAACTTGAGGCCAGTAGTCCTACTGTTCCGTTCACAGTCATACCTCGTCTGATGCAGTAGTTACCAAAATTAACCTTTATTAGTATGACTTTTGAAACTTTTAAGGACCTTACTGACATGCTGCCATATCAACACAATACTTGGTTGGTAACTTCATTGGCAAGAGCCAAACAGAAAAGGGGGGAAAAGCAGCAAAAACTGGCCTACCTACTTTCAATGTCAAATAATATGTTAAACCTTCAATTGACTTCTTTGAAATGCTGAAAGGCTTGATGACATGGTATTTGACTGGTAGCTTCCTTGTAAGGAGCTGAACAAAGTTTGTGAAAACAATTTAGCTTTTTGACATACTTTTTAAAAGGTCATGGGGGTCAAATATTTCAGAACCGTCAAACAACTTCTTCTGAAATACCCAAAGACCTTTAGATGCAATATTAAGCTGGATGGAGCCAGACAATTTTTGTGAATAAAAGTCACTTTGATTAACTTTAAAGGACACAGGGATCAAATGTGTTCACAACCTTCAAACAGCTTCTGAAGTGCTTAAAGGCCTGGAGACAAAACTACCTCGACATACTTTCAAGGTCACTGGGGTTAAGTATATTTAAATCTTAGTATATTCTGTAGAATGACTTATTTACCTAATTTTAAACTTCTTAATGGTTAAAAATTTGAGATTAAAACCAGGTAAGTGATGCAGGCCATTTTGGCCTCGTTTGTTTTATGATAAGTTTTGACAAATGAATGTGAACAAGTTTACCATGAATGTCAATAAGTAAACAATGAACATCAATAATTATTCATTAACATCAGTACGTTAACTATGAACATCGATAAGTAAACCATGAACATCAATAATCAAACTATGGATAACAGTAAGAAAACCATGAACAACAGCTAGAAAACCATGAACATCAGTAAGTAAACCATGAACATCAATAATCAAAGTATGGACAACAGTAAGAAAACCATGAACAACAGTAAGAAAACCATGAACATCAGTAAGTAAACCATGAACATCAATAATCAAAGTATGGACAACAGTAAGAAAACCATGAACAACAGTAAGAAAACCATGAATATCAGTAAGTAAACCATGAACATCAATAATCAAAGTATGGACAACAGTAAGAAAACCATGAACAACAGCAAGAAAACCATGAATATCAGTAAGTAAACCATGAACATCAATCAGTAAACCATGAACATCAATAAGTAAACCATTAACATCAATAAGTAAACCATTAACATCAATAATCAAACTATGGACAACAGTAAGAAAACCATGAACATCAGTAAGTAAACCATGAACAACAATAATCAAACTATGGATAACAGTAAGAAAACCATGAACATCAGTAAGTAAACCATGAACAACAATAATCAAACTATGGACAACAGTAAGAAAACCATGAACAACAGCAAGAAAACCATGAATATCAGTAATTAAATCATGAATGTCAATAATTAAACCATTAACATCAATAAGTAAACCATGAACATCAATATGTTAACCATGAACATCAATAAGTAAACCATGAACATCAATAAGTAAACCATGAACATCAATAATCAAACTATGGACAACAGTAAGAAAACCATGAACAACAGTAAGAAAACCATGATTATCAGTAAGTAAACCATGAACAACAGTAAATAAACCATGAACATCAATGAGTAAACCATTAACATTAATAATTAAACCGTGCAAATTATTGATATTTAGGATCCCTGTCCTATGACATACACAAAAGGATCCTACTTGAACACAGTAACCAAACATTAACAGTGACTGTTTTGGATGCATCTGTTGTACAACCAGGTCAGGGTAATTATTTACTAGTTAAATAATTAGCTCTTATGAGTAATGGTTTGATCTTTAAGCTGAAAAAGCGTTTTTTCTGCTTCTTTCATTTTATTCATCTAAATTTTAATCTACTTTTTAATTTCGTTGTTATTTTTCATGAAAATTTCAACATCACTTTCTGTAGTTTTCTTAACGGATTATCAAGACATTGATAACAATTTGAGAAAAGAATTTAAAGTACAATTAAACATTTTGACAGGAGTCTTGGAAAAGTTTTAACACATTATCCTGCAAATTTTAGTTATACTGTATACAACACTGGAAAAATCTAGTGCTGGATGCAGCCTACTCTAGCTTTCAGGGTATATCTTTGTCAGCATCTCCATCAATATCAAGTTTTTACCTTTAGTTTCTCTACAACTTTAACTACTACACCAGCCAAACTTGACAGGTGCATTGGTGGCCAAATTTGGGGGTGCAGACAAGACATAATGATCAAAATGGCCTTTTGGTTTTCTAAATATACATGTAATTCCTTTGATGTGACCATTGTATATTGGTCAATCAATTATGTATGTAGTTGTGATTTGTTTGCTATGTTATTTGTGAAAAGTGAGTTATTTTCTGTATTTTGTAAAAGTTAATATTACTTGGGACCAATCCAATAAAACGAAATTTGAATAAAAAATGTTCAATAATCATCGGATCAGAGCACAGGTGTTCCTTATGTCTGCTATGATTCATATTAGTAAATCATTTATCTATTTCAGACATTTGTGATCAGAGTATGAAAAATGTATTTAGTGTCTCCGTATCATACATGTATGTGTGCTATTGGTGTGTGATTGTTTATGAAAGATGTCCAACCTAAATTATCTCCCTTGTATCATCAGGTCGTCAACATTAAAACTATTTGTTATTTAATGTTTTTCTTCATTTAAAAGCCAGTATTGCAGGTTATAAGTTTTCATCTGAGATTTTTAAAAAAATGGTTTATTTTTGGACAGTTTTGAGATCTTGCCAAGTGACAAGCTAGTGGTGTGGTGCTGAGTATTAAAAGTGCAGAGAAGCCCAAGTTCAAAGTTAAGCAAAATTTGACCTTAATGCACTTTGATTTGCCAATTGTTTCCCGTCAATAACTAAGTAAAATATGACTGCATTTTCACCAAAATTGACCAATATTTATTTTTAACAGAGAACAAGTTTGAAATTGAAAAAGATCTGTGCATGATCAATAATCAAACTGTTGTATGGTTGGTATGAACTGATTGCATATAATAGCTTACTATTGTCAAATACAACTGGATTTGGGTGGAACATAGCCGATATTAAATGATATTGTAGATAAATACAGATGTTTTTTAAAGTATAAAATTGAGCAAACTTTTATTGGTCATAAGCATATGATTTGTTCTATTTTTGACCGGCATATTATGGTAAGTACCCATATGTGTAGCCAGAGTTTCCTCCGGCCCCAACACCATATCTGGTTTGCACCAGACATCTATCTGTCAAAAAATCTGGTGTTTGGATCAGAGAAAACTCGGCAACCGATTGTGGTGCTCTTATTTTAATCTTCCTTGAAGTCTTTTCGTTAAATGTTACTAGCTGTCAGATTAAGCCGATACTTGTAAGATTCATAGGGTGTATGGCTCTATGTTACTGATGAAACTGTTTGTGATGTTTGAATACTTCAATATCTATTTCAGATAAAAATGTTAAGGGCTATTCCATTAAAATATCTACCTGACCCAAGTACTCCAAAATAAATCACTTTTACCCATGGTTAGATTTCCTTCCTATCACTTATATGTAATTTATTAAATAAATTCTATGGGTGGTACCCCTAAACAAAACCTGGAGTACTGGGGTGGGGTAGATATTTTACTGGAATAGCCCTTATATAATCACAGGGGCTAGGCACGGACCTATGTCACTATGAAATGATTGTCTGATAATTATTTTACCTATCTCGAATGTCACCCCTCCCACTACTATATACCTGTCACAGATAGTGACATAAGTCGGTGCCTATAACACCAGTGACTCTAATTGGTAAAGATAAAAATTGAAATTAAAATGAGGAATATGTTTAGTTAACAGTTGAATTGAAAAGGGAAAAGTTTAGATTTTTTATAAAATATCTGGGGGAAAAATGTGTTTTATTATGAAGTGAAAATGGAAAAGGGGTAAATTGTTGGACAATCTTGAAACAATCATGAGCCATCTATTTCCTATGTTAAACATTTTCTTAATGTAAATCTGTAACTCATTAGTGAAAGTGAGTATTACAGCACTGGTGCAATACATGTTAAATGTTATCTAGACGAACAGTCTATGTACAACATTGTGATATGTAAATAAGTATTGTTATTTATATCAATTGTAGTTATTTTATCTTGTATTTGAATAAAACTTGTGATAATGTTTTTTAGTGGTTTTTCTTGTCATTTATTATAAAAATGTTTATGTAATACCTGAAACAGAAAAAAAAATCTAAAAATTCTTTAAGCAATTTGACCCCATCTAATTATACCCCTCTCTTCGGTTGAACCGCACGTGTGTACAGTTGCTTGAGTTTCTATCAGTAAATAATAGATATGTATGTGTGAAATGAGCCTCCCATTACAGAAACTCAAGCAACTGTGGTTGAACAGTATGTATTCAATATTCAAACTTGTTAATATATATATATAATTATACAATGATAGGAAAACAAGCTTAGAGCTTATATTAATATGTTTAATTCTATCTCAAACCTTTGTAATATAGGAGATCTAGAAGGGGCATATTTTTTTTTGTTTAGCAGTGTAGTCATCTGTTTCTTTTGGTGCCCATCCGCTAAAATTTTAAAGGTTCTGTACAATATATTTCATTAACCTACAAGCATGGTTTATCTATTCATACCTTAGTATAGTCATCCTCGAGGGGTTACGATCACCTTCGCTCTCTACAACCCTGGAATATTAGTCATAGCAAAACTGAAGGCTGCGTACGTGTGACCACCTTGTTGATGAGACAAGAAGACTGATTCGACCGTTTGATATACATTAAAAGAATCTCGCGGTCACATAACGGTAAAATTGACATGATTTGAAGTCGACTTCGACTCGTTTTTAATCGTCAAAAGACCGACATAAGCTCAACTATTGGTCTTTTTTTTTACCTGAGTGTACAGTGTATATTAAAAGAATTGTGAGATATATCAAATATTTTTACATTCTGATTGTTTCTTCTCTATATGAACACAACAAACACAAGATTATAAACGCATCATGAATACATCCATTCACGTGAATTACTTAAGACGTTATATATTAGTCTTGTTCAATACAAGTCTTACGGTATATTATTTGCGCCAATTTTACTCAAGTTACGGCTGTTCCGCCTTTTTCGTTTAAAGGACGGCGTAATAACAAACGCAGTTGATTAACCAGTTGTTCAATAAATAAGAAATTGAACTAAACATTTGTTCAATTAAAAATGTAAATATATGGATTGAACGGCGTTTTAATTTTTCATGACGGTATGAATGCAAATCGGTTACATCCATATTGACCATGAAGCCCTAGCAGGCTTCATACAATATGGATGTAACCGCTTTTGATTCATACCGGCATGAAAAAAAAGGCTGTTCAATCCCTATATATACAAGCCTTCATGAGTAGCATAGGGCGTTCTTTTATGTATATATACATTTCCAGTTGTAATAATCGATTTATCAACCATGCTATTAATTATTCCTTAATCGATTATGTACATATTCCAAATTAATTACTAGGAAGAAATATTATTACCACAGGCGTTTAAGTATAATGATTGAAGACTTATCAATATATATTCACTTCAAGTATTCTATTTTTTTAATTATATATAGGGAAAAAATAAAAGTTTGAAAACAAAAAATTCGATCTTCGAGACAAGTGTCTGACAAACCAACGGTCACGCATATATATATAATATACATGTAATGAAATCTTATTAATTAATATCCTGACCGGCCACCAACGTTACTATATTTTGGGCATATTAATTATCATATACATTGTTAATATTACTATACTTAACTTTACTAATATCAAAACATCGTAAACTCGACGTTCTTACTCGTGAAAGCAAGTTTGTCATCATAGATATCGTACATTTCGGCTTTTGTTCACCACCGAAGCTGGGGAAGGGGGGATTTAATTAGTCATCATTAGTATATCCCCCCAGAAGTTGATCACATATTGTAAGCCGCTGAAATCATATACATTGTAGGAACAAGGGCTTCCAATGTTGAGTTACAGAAGGTAAAGAGGAGACATGATCAACGTTTTTTAAAATCATCATTATAACTTCTATCATGAGAGAATTAAGGTCACTCGGTCCCTTTGTCAATATCCATGGGAATTTCATGAAATTTCACTCAAAAGTTTACTAGTGTATGCAGAACAAGTATTTGTGTTGTAATTGGCCGAAAAAATCTGCAGAAATCTTTTTTGGGTTGAAAACTGATATTTTCAGGAAAAAACACCAGAAAGAACGAAATCAACAACTTACATATTTCGTTTTGATTTATTGCAATGCTTACGTTATATATACATATAAAACAGAAAAGAAAGCAAATATTTAATATTTCGTATAACTTTTATTCAACAAAACAAACACATAAGAGAGATTACCTGAAATTGATAATGCCTTCAGAACAAGGAGCAATTATCAAAAAAAAAAAAAACAAGATTGCAAATCAGATGTACGGTAATACTCCTCTACATTTAGAATGATCGATATTTGGAATGACCTGCCTAGGTCATGATCAGTCGGTTCCATAACTGTACTTGATTTTGAAACAAGTTTAGATAAGAATTGGAAAAAAATTAAGAGTTGAAATTAAAATATTTAGCCAGTTACAAATAGGTCATCGGAAGTATATTTTAAAATATTTCGTATTTTCTATATACTATTTACAAGTAATGTTATGGATCTATATAGAGGCATTTAAAAATCCTCGCACTGGTCTTTTAGAGTTTATTTCAATTTCCATCCTATAACTTTGTGAAAGGGGTAGAGGCGTAAATTGTCTCTTGTTACATGTACGTACTTCAGTGTAAATATTATTGTGTGAACAGAAATTGGGCCATATCCTATTTACTGACGCACGTCTCAAGATACAAAACACAAAACAACTCGGAAGGCTTTCATAGCTTCACCAATATTATCCTTTCTTCTTTGTAATATCGAGCTCTCTAACTGTGCCGAACTTCATTTCGATGACAAGTGTCTTTCTTTGGAACACAAAGGGTAACTCTATCCTGAGCGAGTACTTTAAAGTTGTAATTATAATATAGGCCCATCTATTGACATAACGGCTGAGTCGCAAACCATCCAACCTTTATATTTATATACGTTATTGACCCCCTATTCACTTACCATGATCACTGAGGTGCATATTCTACAGCCGATCGGCCGTGGTTGAAGTGAGCAGATAACAGCTAATTAATACGCTATCCCATATATAGCATTGTTTTATTGTACGAAGTGTTTTTCACAGTTTGACGAAATTATTTTAGAAACATTGAAAACATGTCGCTTACTGTTTTAACATGTCTTCTGCTAAACTGTGTGTTGACTAGAACGTATGCTGCTTCTCTAACGGACGCTAAGAACATATCAAGCGCCATATTATCTGGATACGACAAAGAGGTGAGACCGATCCAAGACCAGTCCGGCAATGTTTCCGTTACAATCGACATGTATCTTATCTCCATCAAGGATTTCGATGAGGTCTCGGGAACATTGAATGTCGTGGCTGTCTTCATCATAAACTGGAATGATGCATCTTTGATTTGGGATCCAGCTCTGTACGGGTGGATGTATCAACTAAACATGGGACAAAATAATATATGGCTTCCTAAAATCTATAATCTCAAAGTGTCTAACTCATTTAAAGCTCTCAGCGATTCTAACCTAAAAGTGCGGATTCAGCATTATGGTGATGTTACATGGCAACCAGGCGGCCTGATTGACGTTAAATGTAACCCGGATGTGTCTTACTTCCCGTTTGATTCTCAGAAGTGCTCGATAGAATTTGCAACATGGGGCTATGTACAAAACGAAGTTTCACTAAAGCCATCTAAAACAAAATTAACATTGGATTTCTACGAGACTAATGGGGAATGGTCATTGGAGGAAACATCCACAGGAACTGCGGTGCTTAGCGATATAAGTCTAGCCGTTTTCAATATCACAATATCACGCCTCCCAGCCTTTCATATTGTCAACACTCTCATGCCAATATTCCTGTTGATGTTCATGAATCCGCTGGTATTTTTATTGCCGTGCGATTCAGGAGAACGTGTTGGATTCAGTTTGACCGTGTTTCTAACCTTCACAGTTTTCATCACCATCGTCAACAGTGTCCTTCCCGCCAATTCCGAAAGTATGTCCAGACTCTCATACTTTATTTTTGTTGTCCTTGTCGCCAGTGGAATCATCGCGTCTATCAACATCTTCCAATTACGGATGTACTACAGAGATGATAATTTGGCAGTTCCTCGTTGGTTAGTTAGACTCGTGCGAATTCTCGACTGTCAGTGTAAATCTGGCAAAAATAACACCAAGTCAGTTTGTCCAGAAAACGCCAACCCGAATTCAGCAGCTGACCAGGCGAAAATTGGACAATCTGTTGCACAAAAACACTCAACAGTAGATAAAATACAAGAAGTTACCTGGCAAGATGTGGTGCGTGTATTGGATAGGTTTTATATGTGGTTTTTCTATTTCGCTATATCTGTTTCCAGCATTGCTATTCTGGTCAGTATGTCGCAGGGTAACAAGTGACACAACACTTAAATAACACACTGTGTACACCGTAGTGTAAACGATTGTTTTCGTTATATTTTGGTTAGTTGTGCGCAATAAATGTTAAATGCATTATCATTGTATTTATCATTCAACTAGACTAACACGTTACATATATTGACTTTTGAGACGTCCCATGCTATCTGGATAGTATTGGAATTATTGTTTTATTATTGTTATTTTTCAAATCATTTTTAGACAAGAGACAATAGACAATTTTACATAAGCAATCAAGAGAACAAATTACATGAACAAGACATATTGTATTTTCACCAACAAGCACACCCGATCACCCACACATACACCCTCGCCCATCTTCACATGTACACACACACACACACACACACATACACAGTTGACATACATTCATATACTTACCTTGCATACATAATTAGAAAAAGTAAAGGGAGGAGTTGGTAAAAGGAAAAGTACATGGAGGAAATTAGAAGAAAGACAGTTTTTAGTTATAGACAAAAGAACTAGAAAGTTGAAACATATGAGATGTGGATTATCATATTCATAAAGTGTTTTACAAAAAGGGTGTAAAAAACAACTGCATGTCTGGTTTTATATTTAAGTAAAATGTAATTCTTAAATGTCGAAGTATTAGAATTATAATAATATTCCAACCCCTTGCGGTTGGGACTGGGGGATCTCAACCCGAGAAGTAAGATTCTTAAAATGCCAAATGCCAAAAACAGGCTTCCCATATATCGTCTCACCACAAAGAAGGGAAATTATTATTGTTTTTTTACCCTGTTTACCCTTTTATATATCTAACAATGACGTTACATCATTATAAGACAATTTGGATGTGATGTAAAATTGTAGATATCCATATGCCGGGTATAAGATTATAAGAATCTATCTTTCATCCCTTTGGGGGTGAGACAGGGAAATCTCAACCCGAGGGGTAAGATTCTTAAGTTGCCAAACACGAGATTGCCGAGTGTTTGGCAGCTTAAGAATAAAATCTTATCCCGAGGGTTGAGATCTCCTGTCTCACTACCAAGGAGGTGAATGATTATTTTTCTCTTAACCTGTTACCCTCATGTATAATCTAATATTGACGTTACATAAATGCAAGACAATGTTGACGTGATGTGATTGAGGTGTCGACGTAACGTCATTGTATTGTTGCCGTGACGTCATCGTATTGTTGCTACGACGTCATACAATTGTTGAGAGCTTGTCTCAACCTAGGGTGAGACAAGAAAATCTCACACCGGTAAAAGTTGCGGATATCCCTGTCAAGGGTAAGAGAAAATACAAGAATATTCATGCTTTATTTGAATTTGTTGTTGAGTATCCTTGTATTTTTTTGGGTTTTTTTTTGCTATTTTTTTTTTAATTATGCAGTATGGAATTACAATGTATAAATATATTAAATATGAAATAAAATCAAATATCTGATGATGTGTTTACTGATCGGTACACTAACTGTGTATTTTGTGATCAATGTTGCATTTTACAGTAAAATAATAGACTAGCTTTGATTTATCTCATTTGAGTAGTGGCACGGTACATACACAAATGTACTATACACATTTACGTAGTACACGATTTGAAATTATACAGAACTAGTTTAATTTTACTTCTTAATTCATAAATTAAAAGGGGTTTTACGCACTTGACCCTTCTGCTTCTACGTCACATATTAGTTCAACTTTCAACTTTTATTTACTCTCTTTACAAAATTACAATTATACAGAGAAAACATATTTACAACATTACATTATACCAGGGGGACAAATCATGTTATTTTTTTTTAAATATCTTTCTTATAAACTTGCATAACTTCCTTTAAGTTCATCAATTCCGCAATCTTTACAACGTTTGGTTTTTCAGAATTTTCAGAAATTTTGGATTCCAACCTTTTGGCCCTTATCATAAATGAAGAGTCCTGGGAGGACGAAACAGCTGTATGATTCAGTTTAATGTTACTGCAGCATACGTGTGTGTTATGTGTTACGTCATCTTTGATCAAAGTTATTCAGCACTATTTTTCTAATGCAAACCATTTTATTTGTATTTGTTTTGAAGTTTAATTGTTGATGTCAATGTACGCTTACTACAGTGTTTTCCTCATAAACAGACATTTCGTAATTGAAACTGAATGAAGGCCAAGTTGATTTAAGCGATTAATCAATATATACGAAAGAGCTAACCAGTAGCGAACGCGGTTTTTGTTCGATACACGACCCCCCGAATGGGATTGTAAACAGGTACGCTAATATTATTATAAAATGACGCACTAACACAGACAAATATTTCATTTATCGAACAAATGTATCCAAATAATCTACTTATGTCTAATAAGATAAGACAACATATGTCCCGATCTTGTTACAGTCTTTTGAAGTGAAAAAACTTACGCAAGCTGGCTTTTGACATTTTATAGATAGGTAGTATAACATTGTTTGTTCATGATGTACAGTACAATACAGTTCATTCACTGAACACCAACTCTGGTAACTTGAAAGAAATGTGTTTATATAGGAAATCATTTGAAGTTTAAGTTAAAGTCTGTTTCAGCTAAGAATGTCAACTCTTTTAATTTGTTGATTTGATATTAAAGTCAGTAATGAAATTAATAAAATATTTTTATGTAATACAGCTTTAGTAATAGAAACTTATAATTAAATATTATTTTTTAGATTAAATAAATGGAAAATGATAATAAAATTACGTTACTTGAAAAATAAAACTCCTTAATCGAATTGTTTAAAGCATATTGATAATAAAATAAAGTTTTTATTCATACATGTTATAGTAACACACAGTTAATAAAGCACTGAAAGATAATTATTGGTAGTATTTTAGCTGAAAAACATTAAATGAAGATGACATATAAAACGCACACAATAACAGGTAATATTTACATGTAACTGGTATCACACAAATTAAACAATTTGTACAAGTTTAACGAATATATGCTGTGATATAAATAAGGCATTTGACAGGCTTCGGCATGTACGTATTTGTATAAACTTAACAAAAAATGGTATAAAAACGAAAATTATTGAGTGGTTAAAGCTTAATTCTCTGACAGAAAACCAAGGGGAAATAATTAGTGGATACGAATAAAATACTTAATCCATAACTTCAGGAGTTCCTCAAGGATCTGCTTTTAGCCCTTTTTATTTCTTTAAAGCTTATGTAACTTCTTATATTAACTTGTTTGCAGTTGATAATTGCATATAGTGATGAGGTACTAAATGATGATATTTCAGATACTTCCATATCAATCTCTGCTTGGGCTAATCAATGAATGGCAAATTATTTTTAATCCAACTAAAACAGTAGCATTAGGAATTTTACTCCAAGCTTTCTAATGGTCATCCCCTCTTTTCTTTAATGACCATACTATAATGCAGCATGACTGCCACAACCATATTGTTTCTATATATGATCTTTTAGGCTAAGTTAATTTACATGTTTTTGAATGGTGTAGTTAGTATGCCAGATAAAATAAATTCAGCTATACTTAAACATACGATCTCATACATATATGTATATTGTATATAAAACACTAAAATATTCTAGATGTATAAGTAATTCATATTTGAATAAGGTAGTTATATTGTAATTTATATAAATCATAATAAAGACATGAGAGTGATTGAGAAAGGGATTTTTAATTGATAAAAAAAAAATACTGCTAATTTCCTACTCCATTAACATCGAAATAAAATATTGAATTGTCAATGTATATATATAAAGGGTACTGGTATACTATTTCTTTGTAGTACTTGTTTATATGTCTTGTATAAAATTTGTTTGAAATTAAATATATGACAACAATTTGAAAGAAGGTACAAGTAAAATTATTATAAATGACAATGATTATTGTTATATATTGATATATCATAATTTACAAATATCTGAAAGAAGGTGCTATATATAATAACTTTCCTAAATGTGCAGCTGTTTTATGCAGTACCTATTTATCATTTATTTGTTTTCAAGTACCATTAGTTATTGAGTATCTGATAATATAAGTTACCAGAAGTTGAATTACCTGTGTAATTTACCTGTACAACATTTCTGCTATAGACTATAACTCACTATCATCACAACTGACCACCTAATTAAACATGTTTTTATAAGCAGAGTTGTTGTTCGGGGAAGTCCCCAGTTCATTATTATAGTGCTTATATAACACTATCCTATATATACAACTACATCATAAAGCGAAGTGCTTATATAACACTATCCTATAGATACAACTACATCATAAAGCGAAGTGCTTATATAACACTATCCTATACATACAACTACATCATCAAGGGAAGTGCTTATATAACACTATCCTATATATACAGCTACATCATAAAGCGAAGTGCTTATATAACACTATCCTATAGATACAACTACACTATAAAGCGAAGTGCTTATATAACACTATCCTATACATACAACTACATCAGAAAGCGAAGACCAGGAGTTTGACCTTTATACATAAAAATAAAAATATAAAATATGAGTACACTTATTGTTCCAAGATTGGCCCTGGAACTGGTACTTGTATATGTAACAATGAAGACAAGGTGCGTAGATCACTACTTTGAAACAGTAAATGCTTATCCCTTAACCATATATTTACCATTTCATGGCATTGCCACTACAACCCTATCGAATTCAGTTGGCCGCTGACCTTCCCCGCGCGATTGCTATTCTATTCATTGTAAACAGCTTGCATTGTAATAGATGTGTTATCATATTTGTGCAACGAAAAATTAAAAACTTATATTTACAGTTCAACCTCTTTATCTCGAACTTGAATATCTCGAAGACCCCATTTAATTCGAAGTATGCTGTTGGTCCATGCTAAGTTTTACACTGCCTCTTAAACTCAAGTAACTTGAATACTCGGATAACTCGAAGATTTCCCATATCCCATAGACTTCCAGATTACGAGGGCCGACTGTAGTAGGTAAAATTCATATTTTAAAACACCCAATCTTGCACGCATGGTGTGGTTTTATTGTTCACCTTGTTCCCTTTGTTATCTACACCGTTGATAAGGTTTTCAATAGCTTCCGTTAGTGTATTCATACTTACGTTAATTTGTAGCGACACGATAATTGGGTCATTTGAGCTGACATTTCAATTATGCATATTTCGGGACCAAGATTTAGGCCTCTCGCTTGTGACCTCGCTGTATTGTATTGTTTGTTCACATAGGTAGTACAACATACGACAGAATAATGCGTTGTGCTTGTATAATAAAGATTTCAAAACATATTCCAAAAAAATGCCAAGACTAATATAAAAATGACCTATATTGTACAAGACAAGATTATATTGATTGAATGGCAGACAGTATTATAAAGGAACATATTCATTACATTACAATGTATTATTGTATGGAATATCCATAATTTTGGAGGATTGGAGATTATCAGGCAAAGTATATGAAGTAAGAAACGTACCAGACAATGTCATTTGCTAGAGGTAACAGAAAGAAAAAAACATGTACATGATAATTAAGAAATAAACTCTATGTCTAATGTACCCCCGGTAATAGTAAAAACTTGATTGTAAATATTCACAGGGGATTAGTGATCTAACAAAAGCATGACACTAATTAGTTAATTGGGTGGTGAATTATAAGAGAGGTATATGGTAGCCTTTTATCTGTTATACTGCTATGTACCGACATATATATAGGGCGATACAGTCAGTGCAACAAAACCCGTACAGGAGTCATATAGGTGATAAACATGTATACCAGCCAACCAACGAATAGGGTACATTTTAGACCAATTCGACGAAAAGTTAACCAGAATCTGTTTTTATATATACAAATTATTTTTGTATTTTACGCTTTTGACGACCTCTGCTTCACAGTTTGTAAATATTTTGATCGTATATATTGTACTCAGGACTTGAACTGTGTTCTGAAAACTCAACAGTCGTTTTACATTTGTAGGTACACGATTCCGAAGACGAAACGTAAATCCAACATCATTTTATTTATTAAATGTTCAGTAAACTGTTGTACATGTATATTTGTGTTAAAAAATCAACCGATATTAACTATCATGGAAATTTTATACTTTTGAATAATTTTCCGATACAGGAAAATATGACATTTTCAAGTATCCATACATATCGCCAGAAAAAAGTAAAAGTAAATGCTGAAAAACGATTAATGTATTTGAAATTTTTATTAAGTCGACAGATTCTAAAAACGGTAAATGTAAGTATTGAATTTATTTCAGCTGGCATTCATAGGCAATATGGATTCCAACTGGACAAAGGCAAATCCTACATGAAGCACTTGCGCGCTTCATTGAAGCTGCCCTTGTCTAGCTGGCATTCATTATGCTTATGAATGTCAAACGACAGCAGTTTAATGCTTAATATTTACTATTGAATGGTATTGCCACTATATAACCCTACCAAATTCAGTTTGCATTCATCAGGTCATGAATGCCATCGACCGATTGTTGACGTCATCATTATTATGATGTCATAATTGTTACGTTAGATACCATTGACTGGTCATCCCCGGGCCATGGCTGTTCTTTGTTCGTTTAAGTCTTTTTGCGATAGTCCGAAGCTTTTGCCGATTTAAAGTGCTACCACACTGAAGTTTACTACCGAAGGTCCCCAGCAGAACACCCCATCCGGTCACATTATACTGACAACGGGTGGACCAGTTGTTCCACTCCCATAATTCTGAGCGTCAATCAGTGAGTAGTAACTACCATTGTTAGAGACTTTAGTATGTCTCGACCTGAGGACAGAACCTTTCATACTCTTGGTATACATCACTGGGTTCTCCTTGAGCCAATCGGCCAACTCCACTTCCTGTTCATCTGACAGACCGGAGTATTTTTCCCTTCCTCACAGGGACGAACGCTTAATTAAAACCTAAAAGTGAGGTAGTGCCAAAGGAGACATTAGGAAGTAGAAAGTTGTTTAGAAAGAATTTAAAAGATAACATCCCAAATTTAGTCGCTTCTTACGATCTGCATGAGGAAGGTGTCCCTAGACAGCTTCCCGACCTTCGTCCTGATGCTTTCGTACTTCGTCTTCAGCATAGGCCCGGACTCAAGCTCAAGTTCTGCTGCCTTCAAGTGCCAGAGATCAATCTTATTTGCGGTATTTTTATACTCCTTCATTCTCTTGGTGTACAGTACCGGGTTCTCCTTGAGCCAATCGACCAACTCCACTTCCTGTTCATCTGACAGAACCAGGGTCTTCTTTTCTTGCGGCAGTAGCTGTGGATGGTGCCGATGCTTGAACTGGTGCAGGTGAAGGCGATCTTGATCTTGATTGCGACCCTGTTTCTTCTTGTTGTTGTTGACCTATTGCTTGCTCGGTAGCGAATGCTGCTCTTGACGATCTTTTCGGAACTGAAAGGCCCACTTTGACAGTAGGTTTCTAGCTGGCATTTTGACGTTTTCGCTGTGCTGCATTACGATGGGACTCGTTCGAGATCCGCTCTCACAATGATGGAAGGCCAGAGTCAAAATATTGACAGACCGGGGTGGACCTAATTTATCCGTGTCGCTGCCGTGTAGGTCCGCGATGGCCCGTGTCCCTGTCGTGTTGTTGCGTGTTTATCTTGGGCTGTCCGTGTCTCTGCCATGTTGATCAGTGTTAGTCCTTCTCACTGCCGTGACTGTCCGGAACGGTCCTTGGTTATTCGTGTGGGCGCCGTGTTGATTACGTGTTGCTGCCGTGTTGGTCCGTGTTTGTACGGGTTCGACCACGTAGCTGCCGTGTTGCAACCGGCATGATTGTCGTTGGACGACCGTCGACGCTCAAAAACCCCGAGAAGAGCACAGATTGTCCCGGATCTTAATACGGCGCGATACGGGACTGCCGTGTCAATTCGCTCATACAATGTATATGGGACTAGGGCTTTACGCCCTTCCGGCAAGGTACAAGACATTAACAGTTTTCATGTATTGTTTGTCCAAGATGTGTTTGTTATGTGACTTATTGCATTGGGACATCGTCCATAAATAGCGATGGGTGGTTGCTCGTCTTTTGGAAAGAATATTGACTTTGGTTTTCTTAGTATTAAAACTTACCAGCCATTATCCTGTCCAGGTACTGGTTTTAACTAGGTTAAAGGTTAGGATCTGTTCTGCTGACCTTACAGGATCTTCACCGATTAGAAATAATGAAGTGTCGTCAGCAAATAGACGTATACTGGCACTGTTTGCAGAAACTGCATCGTAAATCATATTAAATAAAACGTAGAGGTCCGAGTATAGAGCCTTGTCGTACACCGGTATGTATTAGCTTTAATTATGGTAAACTCCCTTCTATGATGACTCTTCGTTTACCTGAAAGGTAGCGCTCGAATCATGCCAACAGATTTTCTGATATACCATTTTACCTTAATTTGAAGAGTAAACCTCCTTGCCACACTCTGTTAAAAGACTTACACAGATGTTATACGACAACACACAACCCGAATCTTCTTGCCATTATCACCAGGCTGTAACATACGAATACATAATTTCATCATATTACAAAGCTTTAATACAAGTTCATAATAACAACCCATGTAGAGTAACCTTTGTAAAAAATATTCTATGCATAATGTTAATTTTAGATACTAAATATAGATAAGTTAGAGTATGTATTAAGTAAAGTGACAAGATTATGTATACATAATACATACATATAAAATATGCATTAAATAATGCAGCATTTCAGTAATAATATACTAGTATGTATAAGTTTATGGTACGATGTAATTTTATGTAAATATAAGGTATAACATCTGGAGTATGTCCAATAATTGTGTTTGACTGACATGGCAGAACTGTCACGTACAACGTATATGTACTTGGATTGAACAGAATCCATGGTCACAACGGTACTTCCTCACCATAAAGATTTCTTGTCAATGTATTCAGTTCATTAAATGAGTTAAATGAGTCTCTTTTCCATGTGTCCATATATTGGCCATTAGTCCGAAGGGTTCTGACTCTCTGACCCGCTAAATATTTGGACGACAGGCGGGTGCGAGGGTCAGAATTCCTCCTTAGTAAAAAAGTGGAAATTTTAATGAACCGTGCACGGGTCGCCATTTAAGCTGTGTTTTATAATATGAAACATTTTCGATCACATGTAAATTAAGTATCAATGGAAAGAAATTTTTCTACTTATACCTACACATTTAATCAAGTCACAGGAGGTAGTAAACCAACTGTCGTCATCCATTTCTAAAAAATAACCAGTTTCCTGACATCTGTTTGAAAATGGCCGCCGCCTTACGTCACGTGATCAAAATTAGTTAGGTCATAAAGTAACTCTCGCGGGATCTCGCGACGCGCGGCCATTTTCAAACAGATGTCAGGAAAGTTGTTATTTTTTAGAAATGGGTGGCAACAGTGTGTTTACGACCTCCTTGTCTTAAGTTACTGGTAGGGATTGTGACCTTGGATATCGAGGTCTTGGTCCGTGGGGGCGGTAGGGGTGGGGATCCTGGTGGGCGACTTCGCTTTATAGATGTGGATGAAACAGTTGAGTATGGTAAATGGTCGCGGTAAAAGTTACTTGGTGGTCCATTAAATGGTGAATTTTGCCATGTCTGCATTGCTACACTTGACTGTCCAGCCTGCATATGTGACGCCACGTCCATATGATACAAAATGTAGTCAGATGTCACGGTTGGGTAATAATGGCTCACCTTTGGGTCTGTCTTGCTTGTCGATTTTATTCAGGTTTTCTGGCTTCTTTGGATGCATGAATGCGGCAGACCTAGGAACCCTTTCGAGTGCCTGTCAGTATAGTTTTCAAGCTGCCTGTCCGTAGTTTTGATCTGATGTCCGAATTTTGCATTTGTAGTTGTCTTGAGATGTATTTAAAGCGATTTTATGGGGAGAAATGTCTGGCGCTAATAACAACTCAACACAGATAACATTAGGCTTATATATGCATATTAGATGCTTAGAAAATAGCTAGACCAATTTTCTTTATGAAACAGCTGAATACTAAATGCATTGCATTTGATTTATCCAGTAAGATAACATTATGAACCTCTGCTCTATTCACACCAAGTTCTGTTGTGTTTATGTGACCGAGCAAATAAATCACTCTAAAACCGGTCTGGTTCGTTCCTTTCTTTATTTAACGGTGGAGGAAATCCCACCGAAAAACCCTAAAAATACAAAACAACATAATTACACACAGTTCCACTCATACCACTCTCATGCAAACCAAGGGAAATAACTCTTACTCACTGAATACTACAATATCACTCTATTTCTTCAATATACCTATTTTTCACATAACATATGTATTATATAAATGTTATTCTATCCATTCCATATACTGTTAACTATCTTTTGACAGAATACTATTATCGGTCATTACTGAATATAATTCATAATGATACAATATATGGTAATTTACGAAACTCTAGCTATCTAGATATTGTCTTTCATGTAAATGGACATATGGTTATATTTCCAATATATATATAATACCTAACAGTTATTTACACAGATAAAACCTGAAACACATACCCTGCATGATAGGGCAAGGGCTTGCCAACTGCCTTCATTCTCTCTTTCTCTGTGCTCATATATTCTAGCTATAAATGAAAATAAGGTAACTATTAAAAACCCTTGGTATACTGACATTAATTATCAATAACCTATACAGTAGTTATTTTTAATCTCAATAATATTTCACTAAGTATTATTGACTGGTGCCCTTCAATGTCCTTGAAATATTCAAATATTACCTTGCTATTTTATACTCAAAAATACAGCAATTACCTTTAAATTAAATAATACTAATAATGATTCTTATTCCTTACATTTCCTGTATAAATTATATTGCTTACCAAAATAATTACTTTTATAGACCTTTTACAAATTCTTATAAAATCCTAACTTGAAATGAATTACCTGTGATTAAAGACCTTGATGTTACCCCTAGTACCTGTGTACACCTGACTGCCTTACCCCAGGTATTCTCCTGCCCACCCTGATCTAACCATTTGTCCGATTTGATTAGCTAGTCACGAGCCAATCAAATGTCTCTCTGTCCGTCAGGTGTCATAACATGCATATATTATTACATGTACAGGTAACACACAAACATTAAGGATGCATTCCCCTTCATGTCCATGACCATGTTTAGTACACCAGTAAAATTATTCAACCATATTAAATTGATACAAACATGTAATATATATATACACACCTCTAATTGACATGAATTAATAATATATATATACATGTAACCTAAATACTGTAATTTTCATACTGCCACATACTCCCCCCTGTTCAAAAATGAAGTCCTCGTCATCTCAACAGGATGTCCTAAAATAACACAGCCTGATAGGACTGAATATTACTCCATCTTTTCCCTGTCCATGGCAACAACTCAGACACTGATTACCCTCATCAGAGCTTCGAGAACCTTGTCCGGCATCCCATTCAATGTTCCACTCTCTGACAATCTCTGGATGTATTGTGCCTTTGACATCCAGTCAGGTAATGGTTCTGTTGTCTGGCTCATAACAAAATCTCCCCTTGTTTGCCATGCAGGTTTCATTGTTAGTCTAGTCGACATCCGAGGTTCACGAACGTCCGCTTCCTGCCCGGTATCCACTGCAACTAAACCCGATGCAGCCTCTCCATCCTCCTCCCTCTGTTCTTGGGATGGATCCGGGTCAGGTTGAACCAGAGAGCCTTCATCACTATTAGATGTATGGCCGTCACCATTGTCACTCACGGCTCCGTCACCCTCAACCTCTAGGTCGTCACTTGTTGGTTGCGGGTTTCCCTTTTCCTCCTCAGAATCTGTATTCCTAACACTGGTACCAGAATGGGCACCTGATACAGCTTCTGTGGGATGGTTTTCCATTACCACTTGGACGATTTCGTCTTCGCTCTCCTCACTTCCTTCCTGCTCAGAGTCGTCTAAACCTGTTTGTTTCTTCTTTGTTTTCAGCTTTCTGATTGTAGTAGTCTCCTTAGACTTTGTCACTGGATCCTCTGCATTCACTACTTCCCATAGCAATCCTCCAATAGGTAGTAATAGGTTTCGATGAAGTGTCCTTGTTCTTCCAGTCTTCCCTTCAGGCTTCACCTCGAACACCGGTATGGTATTGTTTGGCTGGTCCACCACAATGTAGATGTCATCCTCCCATTTATCGGACAACTTATGTTTTCCTTTATGTGTCAGCTTCTTTACTAACACTCTGTCGCCTTTCTCCACTGCACCTCCTTTAACCTTACGGTCGTATAACTTCTTCCGTCGGTCCCCGGATGTGTTTACTTCCTTTGCAGCAGTCTGGTATGACTTCAGACGTTTCTGTCGGAGATCGGTGACATAAGCTGAATAACTCTGTTTCTCGTCTCCCCTCTTGATCCCGAAAGCTAAATCGACTGGTAATCTTGGTTGCCTTCCGAACATCAAAAAGAATGGAGTTTGTCCTGTACTTTCATGACGCGTAGAGTTATATGCATGCACTAAAGGACCTACATGTCGTTTCCAGTCAGCCTTCTGCTCATGCTCCAGTGTTCCCAGCATATTAAGGAGTGTGCGATTGAACCTTTCGCACATTCCATTCCCTTGAGGATGATAGGGCGTAGTTCGCGACTTCCGAATCCCTGCTAAATCACATAGTTCATGCATGAGTTTCCCATCAAAATTTGCACCTTGGTCCGAATGTATTCGAACTGGAAATCCGTAATGTACAAAGAAATTCTGAAATAATACCCCTGCTGTTGTCCTTGAAGTTTGATTCTTGGTAGGAAATGCTTGGGCGTATCTCGTAAAATGGTCTGTTAATACCAGTATATTCCCATATCCACCACTCGACGTCTCCAAAGTCAGAAAATCAATACAAACTAACTGCAATGGTTGCACTGTAGTGATGTTGATGAGAGGTGCTACCTGGTGTGAAGGATTTACCTTTCGCCTAATACAACGCGAACAGCCTTTTACGTACTTCTCTATGTCCTTGGACATTCCTGGCCAGTAAAATCTCTCCTGAACCAGAGACATTGTTCGGTCTCTACCGGGATGTCCAACCTCTGTATGAAGTAGTCTCATAGCTCTCCGTATATACGTTGAAGGAAGCACAAGTTGTTTCACTTTCTCCTCTCCCTTAGTCACACATCTATAGAGTACACCATTTTCCAATCGTAGCTGGTCAAAACTTCTCATGAGTTGTACTTGTGCAGGAGACAAGTTATTACGAGATGGTTTCCTTCCCTCTCTGACTGCTTTAACAATAATCCGAAGAATGTTGTCTTGCGTCTGGGCCCTTCGCCAATCACGCTGCGACATGAGTTCTAGCGTATCAGTATCCAACAGATCATCTTCGGTGGCAGTGGGAACAATCTCAGCCCTGTTGTCGGTTTGCAATGCTGCACATACAGTTTTCACCGAGCTAAATGATACCTCTACGGGCTCTCTATCCTCGGAGTCTAACGGTAGACGGGATAAGGCATCAGCGTCAACATTGTTCCGTCCTTGTATATATTTCAAGTTGAAATCATATGAACTGAGTGCAGCCAGCCACCGGTGTCCAGTCGCGTCTAGTTTAGCTGACGTTAACACATATGTGAGTGGGTTGTTATCCGTTACGACCGTAAATTTGGATCCATGAAGGTAGTCACAGAATTTATCAGTCACTGCCCACTTCAACGCTAAAAATTCCATTTTATGTGCTGAATTGGGCAATGACTGATAAATTCTGTGACTACCTTCAACATTTTCATACTGCCACATTTATCTTCTAGTTTGATTGACAAAAATCAGTTAATGGTTTTGTTGTGGTCTTAAGTTTGGAGGTAATATTTCTTAGATACTCGTAATCATCTTATTACAGTTGTATGGAGCAGTTAAATTCATTATTTGGCTCGACTTCAGCTTATTGTAATTCAATCCTTAGTACATTCGATAGTACAGTGTATGATCACTCTCAAAGGACAAGCCACCACATATATTGCTTAAAAGACATATAGGTATATGTAGACTAGTGACCAGATGGGTTACGAGCGTATTTATGTGCTTTCAAACGACCGTGTGAAAATAAGCAACGATATAACGATAAATTATGAGAATATCTATCCATCTAAAGAAATAATGAGTATACCAAGGTAGATAAGTAAATATGAGCATATCTATTATGTAGAATATCAAAGGGAAACCAGTATAACCTGCTTGCTAATGCAATGAGTATAAAACACCAGAGAATACTAAAGTGTTAACAAAAACAATCGATTACAGATCCGAAAAGATGTACATGGAGGCATTTGTAGAAGTAAAAGAAAACCAGATGTTCCAGAAGAGTAAGCGTCTTCTGCTTCATCGATGACACCAGCCATGTAAATCTAGGTCAGATCCAAGTAAATGCCATGGCATCAAAGTGAGAACTGATGCTTAATTTTAAATCACAAAAACAGGCATAATAATGAGAATATTAAAAAAAGTCCATCTTCATATCATACAAGGATGAAGAATTTCCTCAAGGAGACCAAGATGGCCACCATAAAACAATCAGAGATTACCAAAGCGTCAACAAAACCGTGACCTTGCTCAAACCATGCTCATAGTCGTCATCAATCTGTAACAGCAGTTTGCTTGTCAGCAGCTGACATATATCACAAAAATATCGATATTCAGACCAGGCCGTACAATAACCGCAAAGTAAGAGGTGGATACAAAAAGTCGCACATGCATCTGCAGGTATAAAATGCCGGATGCAGTCGTTGTTCCTGAAATAGTAGTAACATAATTTGGCAATGACATTATTTAGTTTTTCCATGTTTAGGGAGCTATCAAAGTATTCCTCTAAATCCCGATCTGGAGCCGGAGGGTTGCTGACACTTTGGAGAAAAGACGCCTTTTCCTGATTAAGATCAAGCATGTTGACGTTCATCAAGGTATTGATGTCCGATAGACAAGCTTCCAGATTTATGGTGTACAAACAGTCCTGTGATCTGATCACATGCATATTTGATTTTTCATCAGTGTTAAGAAAGTGTAATCTGTAAGTATACCAAGCTAATTAATAAGCTAGTTAAAAAAATAATGTGGATAATTAGCTAGCTAAAGAACTAATTAATATACCTAGTTAGTTAGGGAGTAAGAAGTATACCCAGGTAGCTATAGCAAAATAAATCGGAGAATATGAACAAAGGAAACATTGACATTTGCATTCCAACACGTTAGTCGAGCGCTATCTTTCGAAAAGTATCCAAAAACTCCTGGGTTCGGGTGTATAGATATAATATCCTATTGATTTGTTTAAAAAAATAAAAAAGTAAAAGTGTCCTTTACTCGAAAGTATATTTCGAGAGGTGTTTTCATCAATTTGCAATAGTTTTGTGTTACAGTTACAAATTGGCATCATCGGAATGTGACTTGTATGGAGATGATAAGTTTTGAGAGGTAAGATATTTTGTGATGGAATATGTGATGCTTTATGCTTACGTGTGTATGTTTTTTGTATAATATTCTATTCCTATTTCCACTTATTGCGATGGAATTTTATCCAATTCTCATTTTGGGGACGTGACATTAGCTTGGACATGACCTTAATTTACATGGCGGGTATGGAATAAAAGGCGGACAAGGTTTGCTTTTCCAGGGTGCCTGGTCTTTTTTGTACTTTTTCAAGCGTGCCCGTTTAAATCTTTCCTTTGTTAATATGTTTTTGTTTACATTTCGGTATTCTTTAATTTTTTAAAGAATATAACCGTTACGTGTTATCACTCGATGAATAATTTGAATTATCTGTTCAATCCTGGCTGAGCAGCTGGTGGCTTAGATGTGTCACGTGATATTCACTTCATGTGTAAGCTACAGCTTTGATAAAACATCCAGTATCAAGTCCTAGGGGAATTCAAATGATGTCAGCTGAGCATTTTGATTCGGTGATATCTTGCCCATTATCATCCAATGTACAGCCACGTTCTTCTTCCTGGTAACTGTTAACAAATACGTGGATTACTGTTTATGTGTGTATAGTTTATTTAGGTCAAATATGATATCACTTTGTTATGTGTGACCGTTATCATTTTGAAGTGTAAATAGTACAAATAACAAATGATATTACGTGAGCTGATCAACACCACAACTTAATATTTCTATGTGATTACAGGGTATGATCAGAATTCAGGGACACCATTGGAGGTAAGGCAATATTGATACACTTGAATAACAAAATATCTAGTCGTAATATTCTTCTACGCTTGAACACATATTGCATAGATGTGATGTGGTGTTAAACAATAAAAAAAAACATTTACGTAAGTAATAATTTTCCACGTAAAAGGGCAAGATTTAAACTTACTAAGTCGATACGTATATAAATATAAAACAATATGTATAAAGGATGACGAAGCACACATATGCTACACCTTTAAAATTAGTAATAGATACGGAATGTCGAAAAAAGGAATTAAACTGCATCATACAGCTGTTTCGTCCTCCTAGGACTCTTCAGTGATGATAGGGGCCAAAAAGTGGAAATCCAAAATCTCTAAACTAATGTAGAAGCAGAAGATCAGGTGCGTAAAACCCCTTTAATTTATGGATTTAGAAGAACAGTAAAACCTGCCTTAACGACCCCCTGAATTAAGCGACTCCCTGTCATATATCTGACCGTAATTTATCCCCCCAGTGTAATTCACTATATACATGACCTGTATTAAACGACTACCTGCCTGACGCGACTAACGACCATGATTTCAGTGTTCCAAATGCCGAAAACGACTTTTTTAAGCGACTTTTCGAATCGAAAACGGAAGTGAACAAATTAAACCGGAAGAAAACAAATGAAGCGCTATCTCGCGAGAACGTTATTAAAGTGAGTTGTCTTTACGCAATTGACAAGGAAACATACAAGATGACAGAGCAAGTGCCACAAGCAGCGAACGGTTTTAACGTTAGTTCAAAAGACCGAAGCGATTCGGTGACTAGATGGAGGGAAGCCTGCTTATAAGATCGCAGAGACATTTGGTGTTGGAAAAACCCAAATTCAGAACTTGAGGAAATGCAAGCCGAAATCATGGAGGGCTTTGAGAACAATATACCAGGCAGTTCAAAACGATGGCGATATTTAACTGGAAATGAGGACATCAACAAATTATGTTTAGAATGGTTTCTCGATGCAGTTCCAAGGCGGATCAATATATGTGACTGGTCCGCTTTTACAGACTAAAGCTCTTAACTTCGCTAGTGATTTGGGGAGAACAACTCTGTTGCTTCGAATGGATGGCTGGAAAGTTTTATCAAGAAAAACAGTATCGTCTTTGGTATAATGAGCGGAGAGAAGGGAGATGTGCACAGTGATACAGTTGGTGACTGGAAAGGCAAATTATCATCAATTTGTAAGGGTAACGATCGGCAGGGTTTATACCCCATGAGACCAAACAGTGTGCTGATGTACAATTAAACTAGTGCTGTATAATTTCAAATCGTGTACTACGAAAATGTGAATATTATGTATTTTTCCACTACTTAAATGAGAAATTCATTGTGACTTTTCACTTTTTAAACAATAAATGATATTGACTCATTGTTTTACAATCATCATCATCATCAATTGTTATTTCCCACATACGGAGAATGAATTTACATGTAATTGTATGAAATTATTTAAAATTCAATTATTTAAAATTCAATATTTTCAATATAAGAAATTGAGGAAATTAAATTTGCGTTGCGTTGTCACATGCCAAATTAATAAGTTCGTGTATATTAATCATTGGGTGTTTTGTCTTGGGAAAGACGCACTTAATTGGTGTCTACTGGCGGGAACATCGAATTTGAGTCGACTTGCACCAAGGATAGTCTAAAAACAGCCCATTATTTATTTGATTAAATTGATCAATAGTAAACAACTGTGATCCCACCTCGTCAGTGTACATAACGACGGTTTCATTTTCCTTGTTAGGAACTGTTTTGTTTGTCCTCTTGTTCTTTTGCTGAAGTAGGACCCTTTTTCAGTGCAGTTATACTCAGTCCACTAGAGCGAGTAGCGTACTCGTCTTTTCAATGTTATTTTGGGAGACTACAGACCGTCGGTCTGCGCTGGGTTGTTGCTCAGTATTAGACCGACGAGTAAAACAGATTCAATGTTCCGTTACGGACCGTCGGTCTGCGCTGGGTTGTTGCTCAGTATTAGACTAACGAGTAAAACAGATTCAATTTCCTGTTACAGCTTAGCCCGACGAGAAAAACAGGTTCAATGTCCCGTTACAGACCGTCTGTCTGAGCTGGATTGTTGCTCAGTATTAGACCGACGAGAAAAAACTGATTTAATGTCCCGTTACAGACCGTCTGCCTGCGCTGGGATGTTGCTGAGTACTAGACCGACGAGTGAAACAGGTTCAATGTCCCGTTACAGACCGTCTGCCTGCGCTGGGTTGTTGCTCATTATTAGACCGACGAGTAAAACAGATTCAATGTCCCGTTACAGACCGTCTGTCTGAGCTGCGATGTCGCTAAGTACTAGACTGACGAGAAAAACAGGTTCAATGTCCCGTTACAGACCGTCTGTCTGCGCTGGGATGTTATTCGGTATTAGACCGACGATTAAAACAGATCCAATGCCCCGTTTGTGACCGTCTGAAGGATATAACAATGTTTATATGCACTTAGGCTAATCATTTCACCATGCGTAATTTTTCGACACGACGTGGTTTTTTCATGTTTTTTTAATCTATTTTCATTTTATTTTGCACATTACATGCACATAACATATAACCTCGCACTCTCACATTCACTCATACATATGACATGTGGTTAATGGTATCATCAACATCACATTCTACAACGTTTATCATTTATTGTTTCATTATACCTCCGCAACGAAGTCAGGGATATACTGGAATCACACTGTCTGTCTGTTGTCCGCAGTAACTTGTCCGGAAATATCCTCCTTGGCTAACTGGCAGATTGCGATGAAACTTGACATGAATGATCAGTATGTCATGTAGTTGTGCATTGGCATTTTATGACATATTTAGACCCCTTTTAAAGGAGTTATGACTTTTTCCTCACACTTACAGTGCAATTTGACTTTGAAAATGGCATTTAAATGGTATGCCCCAATTGCAGACCCTTGTCTAACACCGATAGAGATAAAGAAAACAACCCAAAAATGTTTCATTCCCTTTGGATGTCAGTGGAAGCATTCATGTCACACTGTTATATCCTGTTTTATTCAAACAGATATTTCATATTCAAATTCTTTTTAAGGGAAATACATTATGTATGTCCATTGATGCAAAATAATAAGCCCAGAAATAACTTACAGGCCATCATCATTTCATTGAAGTTTCACATGGATAATCAATAATAAGTAAATGTGCATCGCATTTTAATTTCAGATTTTAACCCCTTTTAAGGGAGTTATGGCCATTTGTGGGGAACACTTGTTCAGATAGATTTTGATGATACTTCACATGAATAATCAATATGTAATGTAGTTGTGCATCAGCATTTTAATTGAAGAGTTCGACGTCCCTTTATGTGAAATAACTTTTTGGTGATCTTCATCACGCTTATAAGGTGAAATTCAAGTGGAACAATTTCTCTTTCTTATTATTTTTTTCTTTTACCAAAGGTTATCTTATTGCGACTCGGAAACTACGCTTCATAATATTCACATTCTTATTAATGGGCATACGAACATTTAGATTTATTTCTTCTTTTTCTAATCAGAATTACATTGCTGCTTCGCTCTCTGAGTTTTTAATAATATTTTAAATCTGCTCAGACGTCATGTGTAGTTTGATACACTTTAGGAATTTGAAAAGAAAAACTTTTATCATGACTGTGAGAATTAGTTCAGTACCCTATTAACTATATTACCTTGTTTTGTATCAATGTAGTTCTTTTATTAAAAACGAATCTTTTTGTAGACAACATTTTATCTTAAAGGTGTTGATCTGATTCACATGTATTTGTAAAACCTACAAACAAAGAGAAGCAGAGATCACGATGGCTAGCTGTGTCGTTTCTACCAGTGATGATGATGAGGATGAGCTTTCTATCAACAAAGACGTGACTTCTATTAACAGCAAATCTATGCAAGTATATTTATTATGTTTTACCTGTGATATCTATAAAATGATATACATTGTATTCTATAAAAGTGATATGATATATTTCACTAATGAGAAATATGATTTATTACATTTTTGCCAGTGAAATATAGAAAATTATCAAGTTGATAAAACTTATATTTTCACTGCAGTGATGAGCAGTGAAAATATAAGATTTTGCCGTGAAAATATAAGATTTTGCCGTGAAAATATAAGATTTTGCAGTGAAAATATAAGGCTTTTTCAGTGTAACGTGAAAAAGTGACCCGTAAATAAAATACCACCCGGGTCATTATTCTACGTTGCAAAAATTACCCGGGGTCGTTATTTAACAGTATAAATCGTACACGGCCATCTGTAGAAAGATGACCCAATTCGATTTTTCCGTAATTCGTCCCGTGAAAAAGTGACCCACCGTAGCTTTCAACGGTGGGTAGTTTTCAATTGGGTCATTGTTTTCACGTAACACCGAAACTTTTGTATGAGTTGTTCCCCTTGATCGGACCCTAGAGGCTCGCCACTGTTGTCGTCTGCTAGAACTTGTCTCTTGGGGAAAGATGGTCTTGACGAAATGGCATCAATAGTACATATTGATAGGAACTACTGCAGGATTAAGTATGAAATGAATTGAAAGATGAGAATGGTTCAACTTTTCCGATCAGCTTATCCCAATCAGCTGTGTACTGGGCCCGATCGGTTGTGATTTCGACGAATTACAGTAGACTTACAATGTAGCTCCTTTGCAGTAGGCAAGTAGATCAAGAAAAATATAATGAAAGTATCTTAGTCCTCTTTCGAAATGTAATAAAAAGAAAATTCAATGGTTTGCCGTTTAATATCGAATATATTTCACTTGTATGGCAGATTTTTTTTTATATTTTCACTCGTGCTACGCACTCGTGAAAATATAAAAAAATCTGCCATACTCGTGAAATATATTCGATATTAAACGGCAAACCATTGAATATCCTCTATATATTTCACTAGTGAAAAATATCAATTTTCTGATGTTAATCAAAACACTGTTTACAAACGACAATGGGAAACATTAAAAGCTTCCTTGATAGGTTTTGCTAATGAAAGGTAAATAAACAAAATATGTAAAATCTAAAAACATGCAAAATGATTTCCTGCTACAGATGTGTGGAAGATTTGACAACTAACACAATCCCAACAGAATATGTGCTTAATTCCATTATCTTATTTTATCAGCGAACAATGAAGTGGTCAAAAGAGAACATTATACGTTTTGTCACTACGTTGTTTTAAATTTCATATGTACATTTACAAATAAAATCTAATTTGAACAAACAGAATTGCCAGCAATGTCGTTTCTGTAAGCGACGATGATGACGATGAGCATTCTAAAATAATGGAAAACGTGACTGAGCAACGTCATCTCGAAGATTGCCCCATGTAAGTACAAGAAATATTATTCGGTATATATACTAGAGTATTCTGTAAATAGTTTTAAATACGGAAGGTTTGCCTATTCAAACGCTCGTTTTTTTGCCAAAAATAAATATGATATATGATAAATACAAAATAAAAATTACCACGGTAGAACACTCGAAATATCACTTTGCAGCTTGGAGTAACATTCCCTCTAAAAATGTTCATGTTTTCTCAACAATACATATTACTTGCCAATAGGATATAGAATAAATTTAATGAAACTAAAAACACATAAATCGTAGAATATCTACAAATCCATCATCAGATTTTTAAAAAGGAAAGATATACACGAAGGCCCCTGAAAATAACCACATGTACCGAAAGAGTACCAGGTAAGCGCCTTCTGCTCCTTCGCGATGTAAATTTAGGTGACATCCAATCAATAGATCTGTATTCGGATTTTGTTGGTGTTTTGTTTTGTTTTTTTGTTGTTGGTTTTTTACGCTTCGGTTTTCTCCGAGTTTCTTTTAGAACATAATTGCACCCTTATATTGTCATGCAATCTTTAATTGTTATTAAGTATACAAAACATCACTGAACAAAAGCTGCAATAATCTCGAACCAATGTAGCAATGAATGTTATAAAGATTATACTAAAACTAGCAGAATTGCAGGTAAATTATAATATTATAATGGTATTGCATGTGATCTGCCGACCACTTTATTGTATATTATGTCCTTCAGTATATTTGTACTTTTTACACTCTCCGATATATAAGGTATATTTTGCTATGACCATTCTACGTTGCACAATTTTAGTTTCCAACGTCCTGCAAAGTTGCTAGTTGCTGCAATTGATTTTGGAACCACGTTCTCTGGAGTTGCATACTCATTTGTGGGTGATTATGAGCGACATCCTCTTCAGATTGATGCCAAAGTATGGCATAGTACCAAAGGACTAGGAGTGATGTCAGACAAGACCCCGACATGTCTTCTCCTCAATTCCAACAAAGCACTCGTTGCTTTTGGCTACGAGGCAGAAGACCAATACGCAGAACTGGCTGAGGAAAACGCTCACCATGGCTATCATTACTTCAAGAATTTTAAGATGCTACTTGATACAGACGACGTAAGGAAATTAAGAATCAATTCCATGAGGAATTGATGTACCACACTGTAATATGCATATCCAGGCTCGCGTTAGTGTATGGGATAAGATTCTTATTATTTTGTCCAAAAAATAAACAAAATTTTGTAAGGATTTGAAGTCGTAAATCAAGGTCAAGTATGATCAATGTCATTTTTTTTAAATATATAAGTTGATAACAGAGTTTTAGCGCTGACATTTTTCAGCATTACACAAAGCAACATAACTTGTACTCATCAGGAATCAATTTTGGGTGTAAACACGTCGTAATAAATCGTAAATAGCTGGCAATAACTCGTAAATCGCTCTTAAAAATTGTCGAAATCATTAGGATACGTGTACTTTTAAGAATGTGTGCGATTCGTTAGCACTCGTAAAAAAATCCGTGTATGTGAAGTCGACGTAACCGTAAAAATAAACGTCATTGGAATGAGGTTAGAAATATATTTTTATATTTTTTGCATAAATACTTTTAGAAATTTTGTATACATTTTGTTGTCTATACTTGTTTTTCGCCTATGTTTTTGCGCACTTTTTTTTATTACTATTTAAAACAGTTAAAGAGAGACACTGAAATCGAGGATGAGCAAGGTCATGCAGTCCCTGCCATGCTGGTGTTTACAGAATGCATTAAGTATCTTCGAGATGAAACGATGAAGACTTTGAAAAGCAAAGGGGATCTTGTCCGAGCGAATGAGGTCAGATGGGTGATTACTGTGCCTGCTATCTGGGGAGATCAAGCCAAACAATTCATGAGGGAGGCTGCTGAACAGGCAAGATATAGGATATAGGATAATGGAAAGGTTAATTCATATAAACAGTCTTAATTTTTATACGCCGGTCAAAAATGACGGGACGTGTTATGGTATGGCGTTGTCCGTCCGTCCGTCGTAAACTTTTATTTGTCCGGAGATCTCCTCCTACAGTTTTCAACCGATTTCTTTCAAACTTGCTAGGCTTTTCTTCAATTCCTCCAAGATTTGGTTTGTACTTCAAAAAGCTATAATGTTAAACATCTTTTACGAGTTTTGTTAAGTTATTACATCTTTTCGCGTAACAGCATTGCAAAGTTACAATTGCAAAATATATGCATTTATATAGTATGTGATGCAATTTGGGACATTATGTTTTTTTTGCTTCCATAACATTATACTATATACTATATATACTATATGGCGATATGGTACGACGGGCGTATCATGCCTCCGTGTGCGGTGCTCTTGTTATTTATCAAATAAAGTAATTGTTAGGTCATTATCGATATACAAGGGTTACCCTCACCTGCGCTTTCTACACAACAGGGATTTGTCATAGCAAAACTGAAGGCCCCGGACGTGTGCGCAACCTTGTTGATGAGGCAAGAAGACTGATTTGAGCCTTTGATGTACATTAAAATAATAAGGTGGTCACATTACGGTAAAAACAAAATTAGCAAGCTTTGAAGTATGTTGTGGCTTCTTTATAATCTTCGAAATACAGGTATCAACCTAGCGATTTGTCAGGATTTTTCATTACCTGAGCGTGCCTTCTGTTTTGCAATGACATATTCCAGTGGTGTAGAGAGCGTAGGAGAGTGTAACCCCTGGATATTGAGGATGTTGTTAGGTCTGTTCCGTTACTATCTTGTCGTGGCGGCGAGGTTTAAACTATTCGACATATGTTTGTTCTAATTGTAGGCTGGTATAGAAAGACGCCAGATAGTACTTGCTCTTGAGCCGGAAGCTGCCTCAATCTATACGAAGGAAAAATTGTCACAGCGGAAGATTGATAAGGACGGTGCTGCTTTCCTGGCACCTTATGATCCGGGAACAAAATATATGGTTGTGGATTTAGGAGGTTATTTCTTACCCTTTCTTACTTATTTTTGAAAACAATGTTACACTGGTATTCATCATATCTTCATTTGTAACTTTCAAGACAGAGATAAACATTGTATGTATATGTACATGTTTTTCATCACCAAAATATTCTAAGCCCTACAGGCAGCTAGGGCGTAACACTTGTACCCGTTGCCTCTATTGCATGACCGTAAGAGGCGACTAAACTTGGGATTTTATCTTTTCTCCTCTTTCTAAACAACTTTCCCATTCGTAATGTCTCTTGACACTAACTCACTAATGGTCTTTAGTTGAGCGTTCGCTCGCTCCTGTGAGGAAGGCTTTGGGTTCTGTCAGTACAATGTGACCGGGTAGGGAGTTCTGCTGAGGTCCCCCGCAGGACACTTCAGCGAGGTAGCATTTTAAATTGGCAAGATATCAGAAGTATCCCAAGGAGGCTTACACGAACACACGCATCCAACAAACACACCTCATCTCAAACGTCCTTAAATAACCATGGCTGCAAATATGACAACGCAAAAACAAACCAAACAAATACACTTTTATTGATTTCTGTTTTCGAACAATTTGAAATCCTCAATTGACGATAAATTCCCTATTGGGTGTAAAAACTAAAAGAGTGAAATATTGCAGTAATTGAAAATAAATTAAGCATCATCCAATCCGTATTAAATGTCGAAACTCAAATTACTTCACATTTCGATATTAGAACAATCACTGAATTTCCATGTTTTCAAATTCCTTTTGTCATAACGACTTAAGTCAATCACAATAATGAATAACATTTCGATAAAAAAACACAAAATGGGCAAAAGAAGTCTGCGATATTGATAAATAAAAGAGACTCCGCTGGCGATGTTCATGTACATTACGTGTACTAATTGTTAAGGATTGATTGAATACAACAAAAGCAAAGGTCACATCCAAGTAAACATCAAGTCCTTGAAATGAGAACCGAATCATTGTCAATCACAACAAGTAAGCATATTAATGAGCATACTCAAAAAGGCCTTTTTTCATATCACACAAAGATACAGATATTTTTGGAAAGAGACGAAAATGGCGACCATAAAACTTGCCCATAGTTTGATCAGCCTGCTTCTTTTGAATCCCTGTGTTGTTAGTCTTTTTGTCAGCTGTCCACATCACGATATTAAGAGAAAGCCAAAGAATAACGAATTAACTGAGACATGTAAACACCATAGGTTGCAGAAGTAGGGGTGTTACTATCAAGAAATGGAAAGTTCACAATCGGAAGATTGAAATCGTCACGTTTATCGTATAGTTTTATAATAAGATCTCCATGTTGGTCATAGTTTAAGTAGAGATCGAGGTAAGCAGCTGATGTAGAATAGTCTGATGTGTTATTTACTTCAAGTTCAGAAGGGTTTATACGATCGACGTGGTTAGCAAACTCTTCTTGCTGTTCATAGACAACACATCGTCGATATATCTAAAAGTGAAATTAAAAGATTTGGCAAGGTTTTTGTTACCTGTCCTGATTAGCCCTTCCACAAATTGAGTCTCGTATGAAAACAAAAACAAGTCAGTATGGGGCACAATTTGTTCCCATGAGGATGTCAAAAGTCTGCTGGAAAATCTTTCCTCCGAACTCAACAAAAATATTGTCGACCAGGAATTCAATTTTCCATACTATATCTTCTTCAGTATATTTCATCTTAGTTTTTGTCGTTTTTTTCACAACGTATGCTCCAAGATAGTTCACTACCATATATTTGTATCGACGTCCTCCTTTTTTGGGAAAACAAACTATCATAACGACAGATCTAAGACGTTCTTTCAGTTTTGTATGAGGTATTGTAGTGTAAAGGGTGAAAAAATCAAATGTTTTGACCAAAAAAACATTTTTAGGAGGGGGTGCCCCATCGTCGGATACCCACGGTTGATCTCGCTTCGCTAACTCACTCATTAGCGAAGCGAGATCAACCTTGGGTATCCGACGATGGGGGTGCCCAAGATTGATAAAAAGATCTTTCAAATTTTTCAAAATTCCATATCCCGTTAATTCCCCTCCTGGTAGTAGGAAATTTCGGTTAAGGCTGGGTCGAGCTATAGCCAAAGCCAGCGATAAAACGTTGTTTATACGGACCCTTGTGTACTTTAGGTACCAAGAAAGACGAGGTAGGTCAGCGTCTCGTTCATTAACCGTTATCTTGAAAGATTGTGATTCTGAATCATGGTTAGAGCTATTACCAAAGCCAACGATAAAACGTTGTTTATACGGACCCTTGTGCAGTTAAGGTATTCAAAAAAGACGAGGTAGGTCACGGTCTTGCTCAATAAGCGGTATCTTGAAAGATTGTAATACTTGATCATGGTTAGATAGTATTTCATGTTTCGAAAAACCAGTCAATGTGTAAGTAGGATTATCTTGGTTATCAATCAGGCCTAGTTCTTTTTGCATGCATACATGTCATAGTGTTTGCAAACAACAATCACGTTGTTAGATGCTTTGTCTACGACACAACCATATATTTCTCCTGTAGGTTGCTGAATGTTGTTCGAACGTCAGGGTCAAGAAATAACGACTTATGTTTAGTTTTCAATTTGTAGTTTAGTTTTCATTTTGTAATGCAAATTTCATATTCGTTTCTGAATACAGGACCTGATAGACTTCACCCACTCTAAATGTGAATCCAATTCAGCATGTTCACGTTTCGCATAATCTTCCACAGAGTCCATAAGAATCTTGAAATTCACATTCCAATTGATGGCTGGATTTTCTCGATACTTTTGACCTTCCGTGAAAAGCTCCCGTAGCTTTATGTTGGGGATGATTTTCAGATTGCCGGTTACCAGCTGGACTATAGCGATATTGAGATGAGGAACATGAACATACTGAAGGAGGAGTCATTCTTAGGACATCTATTTTCAATTGTTGCAGTGTTTGCTTATAATTGTTAACTCAAACATTATTTTGGTGCAAGATATTGCTGATGTTAATGGCAGGAATCCCTTTATTGGCAAATTCGACTTTCATGAAATGTCGAGTCGATGGTGCCTCTTGTTTTAGTGATTCATACCTAGTTGATTTGTTAATCCATTCCCTGTTTGGTTTATTGAAGGTGGTACTGTCGACGTCACTATGAGACAGGTACTGGAGGATAGGTCTCTGAAGGAAGTTCATCAGGCCACCGGTGGCGCCTGGGGAGGAATGAAGGTTAACACCCATTTCCTCAAGTTCATCTCCGAGTTGATTGGTAAGGAAGTGTTGAAGGAACTACGTGTAAACCATACAGCTGATTATCTAGAGCTTCAGAGATCCATCGAAATGAAGAAACGTCATTTGGAAGGAGATATGAAAGGAAGGATATTGATCCCGTTACCGCCATCACTGAAAAAGGTGTATAAGAATTTGAACAAAGGCGCAAAGCTAACCAACAAATTAACTTTTGAATCCAAATATGCAGGAAAGGTGGACATACAGAAAGGGCACTTACGCATGAACAAAGAAATCGTCTTGGGATTTTACAAACCAGTTGTCCAAGATATAGATAAGCATCTTAAGGATCTCTTGTCATTGCCAGAGGCGTCTGGCTTGAACGATATCATTTTAGTAGGAGGATTTGCGGATTCAAACATTATTAAAGAATCATTGACCAAAGCCTTTTCGACAAAGCGAATTGTAGTTACAGAAGACGCTGGACTTTCTGTCCTTAAAGGCGCCGTGCTTTATGGCCATAACCCAAATGTCGTTAAAGAACGCATTTCTAAATTCACGTATGGTACAAGATCATACAGGCACTTTGTGGAAGATTTTGATCCTCCAGGAAAGCGGTTTCGCATCGAAGGGCAAACATACTGTGGCGACTGCTTCGGTAAGATAGCCGAGATCGGAGTGTCCTATATGGTTGGGGAAGGTCCGGAAGTGGAACTCAACCCTGTCTACGGAAACCTTACCGCTATGGCTGTAGATATCTTCAAGTCGACAGAAAAAGACCCTGTCTAAGTCACAGATAAAGGATGTTCCTATGTTGGACGAATTAACGTCGACATGCCGAATACGTCCCTAGGTAAGGAGAGGAAGGCAAAGGTTAGAATTACATTTGGGGACACCGAACTCATTTGTGAGGGGATTGACGAAGACACGGGTGGGAGTAGCAGGCAGGTACTTGACACACTCGGCAGCAAGACATCGGTTAAAGATGTGACAACTGTGCTGTAAAAAAAGAAATTCAAGGATCCATGGTTGAACTTTGTAAACATTGTTTTTTGTCTTTTGTTTTGCACCGGAACTGGAGTGCGTCAGTCGTTAGTGACAATATTATTTAAATGTTAAAACGTCGGTTTAGCGCTCAAAGAGTCCTGGGTTCAATCAAAGTCTGGCCGTGTATTTTTTCTCGTTTCAATTAGCGTTTTAATACAAGCCCTTAAGTTCGCATGATCTTTAAGACAAAGCGTACTCATCTTGAGCTGCTTACATTGTACCTCGATAAGAATTATGAGCTAGTTTTATTGTCGTCCTCTTGGTCTCATTGAGATATATTTTGTATCCTTTTGTGATAAGAAGACGAACGTTTTTGAGTTTGCTTATCAGTATGCTTACTTGTTGTGATTAAGAATAGGGGTGTAACAATACATCGAACTATCGATGGATCGCAATACAATAGTATGTGACTATCGCAATAGTATCGATAATTTCAACAGTAGTATTCTATTACCTAAATAACATCATTTAAACAAATATTCGTCAAGAAGTTTTAATGTAGTTGGTAAATATGAAGCTCTTGAGTAAATATTACAATAATAAGTATAAATTACTCATTATGCAAACTTAAATTGACTAAAATATTAATATTTTGGCTTAAACTTAGTAAACTAAGGTACTTGTGTCATTTTAAATGCATTTTTTTAATATCTTGGGTATCAATGACTATCGCAATATTATCGCAATAGTTTGGTTGATGTCACAATACTATCGTAATAATAATTCTGACTATCGCAATGGTAAAATTGAGCTCAATAATCACCCCTAATTAAGAATGATAAACCGATTTTCACTTTAGGACTTGACGTGTACTCGGATGTGACCATGATTTACATGCCGGGTGTTGTCAATGAAGCAGTTGACGCTTACTCTTCATTCTGAAATACCTGGTCTTATGTTCTTGTAGTTTTACAATTGTCTCTATGTAAATATGTCCTTGGAATGTGATCATAAGTATGTCTACTTCTTGTGATTAATATTGATGCCTTATTTTGTTACTTTGAGGACTTGACATTTACTTGGATGTAAACAAGGATTGACATGGCGGGTGTCGTCGATGAAGCAGAAGACTTTTATTCTTCCTGAAAACCTGGTATTATGCTAAGTGATTTTTCAAAGGTCTCCGTGTCTTTCCTTTGTACATATTTGGACCCTAGTTTCATCTTATTGGCATTGAGAAACTTTTTGGTATTCTTGTATTGTAATAATTAAGACGTGTTTATTAGTATACCTTTTTGTTGTGATTGGGAATGATGTCTCAATTCCCACTTTGCAGATGTTGCGAAGATTACATGGTGGGTGTAGTCGATGAAGCAGAAGACGCTTACTCTTCCGAAACACCTGGTTAAGCTTATCATCTTGTAATTGTTGAAGAGTGTCCAGGTATATAATTCTTTGCTTATATTGATTATATCGTATAATCGAATTTGAGTTCGGATTATGGTTTTATTTACGCTTCGGTATTCTATGATTTTTTATAGGTAGGAGCTAACAAAACAAACATTTGTGTTTTCTTATACTTGCAATATAAACTTCCTACGTCACATTGATTCATGTATACTATACATGTATATGTCATTGTCATTACTTTATATAAACTACAAATTAACGTCTGTATAATATTTAGGGGATAGTACGTTGTTTTGAGTGGCTATACTGGCGAGTAGAACATGGAATTTGGTTTGAACTCGAGACCGATAGGTCGAGAGTTTAAACCAAATCTCATGTTCTAATCGCCAGTATAGACACGAAAAATAACGTACTATCCCCATTCTAACACTCATTGACAAATTTAATACGCTAATTTGTTTAGATACATTGTATTTACTTGCTACAAGTACGTAGTAAAGTACTCTGTGACCTGGCTGGTGACGTGTCTTTCTATAGCCAACTGACCAATCAGAAGGAAGCTTTCAAAAGTCGATCATTTAGCCACGCCCATACATGTATTGGCGAGCGCTTGGTCTGGATGTTGACGAGGCGGAATATTAGGATTTAGTTTCTTCGTGAACATATGTATACGACATGCTTGGATTAACATTGACGAAATGGTTACAATTCCATGTCAGTATGCATGCAAATATGTTCGTATCGACAAAATCGTGTGTTATTTTAAAGATCTGTTAAAATTTTGTGCAAATGCACACGACACAGTCACAGTGAAATGTTTGTTTTGATTCCTGATAGAGATGCCTACACATGGATGGAATTAACGTTTCATGAATAATTGGAGGTAAGAACATGACATGATTACGTTTTATCCTTAATTTATTCAGCTAATACATTCAGTCGGTCCTCTCTGCTCTGATGCTTACTTGACGTACGCCTATAATGCAGTGGAATGTTCATCGATAGACGATCCCCCATCACGACGCCATTTTGTTTTTGGTAGAAACGGGGCGTGGCTTAAGCTCGATTGGGAGGAGCTTGATACGATTGATCATGATTGACCATCATCTATCGCACATTAGAACATAGTCCATATCCAATCAAAACGCGTGTTACAAACGTTTCGTGTTAGAATGTGATTTATATGATGGCGTGATGTTATTTATTATGTCCCAAACTTTTAAAATGATCAAATATTAAGAAGGAGTTAATGGTTTTAATATTGCAATGGTCAACATCCCCAAACTAACCAGAGTGGCGAAATAAAGTTCATATCCTCAACCATTCAATCAACATTTATGTTTTGAATTACCCGGTATATATGAATACTCATATCCGTACTACATTTTAATAAAACTCGGTATTGATAAAATGTATTTATTAGTTTTAGCTAACAGCTTGATCAAAGCTTACTACAAATTTAATTAAACTCTTAACTTACATACATACATATTACACATGAAAATAGTAGGTATATTCATTGTAAATAATGTGTTTCGTATCTAGTGACTTACATTTAATTCAGCGATTGATATCTAATCAATAACTTCAATCATGTCCATCACAAATAGTGAAATATTATATGGCGAGTGTCGTCGATGAATGAGAAGACTCTCAAAACTTGTAAAACACTTTTTTCATGGACCTTCATGTAAATCTTTCCTTTGTTCATATTTTCTCCATAGTTTAATTTTGAGTTCAGAATAGGGTATTGTTACGATATTCTCTATCTTTTTGTGTAACGGATTTATAAGGGCCCTCTGCTTTGTTACGAATCTTGACGCTATTAACATTTCATGATTTTTCATTTGTTTTTTGAATGTTGGATCTTGTCCATTATTTTGTTCCCTTTCATTTATGTATCTAATCTTAAATCTATGAACTTTATAAATTGATCATTAATCATACGTTTACAAATATTTAAAACATAAACATCCGTAAGGTAAATGTGTTTGCAATGTTTGATTTCTGTAATTTAGATATGATAAAAGCATGATTTCTGATAAGATATCCGCGTTTAATCCCTTGTAACGGCAATTGCATTCATGTCTTTGGGGGTTTCTGGTTCCCTTTCTAACTTGTACCCCTCTCCAACAGTCAGCTGTCGAGGACCCCAGTGATGCATCCCAACCACCCATATGCCTGGTATGACTAGATACTTCATCATATTATTTTAAAATAAATAAAATCGATGTAGACACTTAAAAATATACATCTATAACAAAAGTTGTTGCAATGTATACGTCGGGTGGCGCAGTGGTAGCGCATTCGCCTTTCACCGAGACGACCGGGGTTCGATACCTTACCGGACGTGAATAGGTTTGGGGTCACCTCCCCGACCACGTGGGTTTTTCGGTTTCTTCTCACAATAAGGGCCCCTGCGCGCTTCCATCCGGGCATACAAGATCGATTAATATTAGTTGGTATATCTTGTTGTTAAATAAATAAAGTTTATATCATGTATACGTCATCCCCCAAATCACCCGCGAAATTACAGGAGTTTTTGTGGGCAGTAAATTAAAAAAAGAGGTTAAAAATCTTAATTCCAAACGTTAAAAAGGACTGTGCTCGCAATAACGTACACTTGTAATCGACAGGTAGATCTACTCACTAGATATTATCTCGTAATATTGAACCTATATCTCAACGGAGAAGAGAAAACGGATTGATAGTGTATAACCTTATGAACATAAGCTAATGAAAGATACAGAAGTATGTTTCTTCATAAAAAAAAATGTTTAATGTTATATCACATAAATGTAATTAGCACATTACAAATGAATGTAACATTAAAATAAAGAAATGAAATATATGTGCAATGTACATAGTAGATCAAACAAGTAAATCAAACATAAAAAAATAATAAAATCAACAAACCAAACTAAAATCGTATTGTCAAATACTACGGCGATATTCCATCTTCATCAATGCAACACTATTCTGATCTGTTACTTGTACTTTCTCTCCACACCAGGGAATTTGTTGGTTAAAAGTAAATGAACATGATTAAAATGTGACATTAAATAAATAATAAAAACAAACTTATTTGAAAATGCGAAATCACTAAATTTGAAACTGAAAGCTTGCTTAAGGTAATCGTTACTTGAAATGAAAAAAGTTCTTGAATCGACCACATAAAGCACTTCGGTATAGCCTTGTTAAAACTTGCAAAAAAGGTAAGTTATTGCAAAAAAAGGCATTTTGAATATATATTAACTGCTTATTGAAAGACAATATAAGTGTGATGATACATTATTCTGTAAAATACTAGTTTAATTAACAAGATAGTTGTCGTCCTGATTTACCCTTATATATATGTCCGAATTTCCCCGTATAGTTGAATTACTATATGGGGAAATCCAGACACTATTTACAACGGAATATTTTTTATTTAAAAGAAAAAATATTATTTTCATAGAGTATTTCCTTAGAAACATCTTCAATAATAACAATTATCAATCTTACACTCAATTTCAATACCAACGTAGCTGTTATCTGAAGGTTTAATGAGCCTTGTTGGGTTCTCGTCTTCTAAAGTTGACTGGAAGAATCAAGTCGGATTCGAAATGGGCGGGCATGGATTAAGGAGAAGGTCAAGTATAAAGGGAGGCAACTCGTAAATGCCTTGACAACTCGTGATCATAGCCACGTTTGAAACGCACTTGCGTATTGATGCTACGATGTCGTACTGCATACAAGAAAGAACTCGAGAGACGAAGAATTTATTAACCGTCCGAATTTCCCCTATTGTCCGAATTTCCCCATGTTTACCCTATAGACTTACTTGTGAAGAGTGAGCAAAATAGAATGATTGTTGCGCACAAATAGCGAGGCAGATTATTATCGGATACAAAAAATTAAAAATACAAATATATCTTCAATGACTTTTTCGTTTGTTTGCTCTGCCTATTTGAAACAAAAGAGTACTACTTGTAACGACAGGATAGCCTTTCTTTACAATGTGCATTTAAGAAATCTCCATTTTACTGTGGTTTGGGCCTTTCATCCTTTCTAGACACTGAATATTTAACATTCCTCATACCACTGTGAAACCAAACTATGACAATGATATATGGGTCTACCATTTACTTATCATACAAAACGGAATCTTCCTTATCACCAATGATTATAAAACACATTTTGAAAGGGATCATTATGTTAATATATCACTGTAATACATCAAAACTAAAACTTAATAATAAATATATCATTTTATGACATGATGCGTTTGATTTTCCTTAACTATACACAAGCTATATTTTGAACCGTTTACTAGTGGAATGAACTATCGTACGGCTGAAATGACTATTGCACGGTCACGTGCAAACTATTGAACACCGCGTGACGTTTCCTACCCTTTCAAGCGTCAAAGTCAGTCAGACGTCAATGCTGCCAGATAACAGGCATGGCGACTGCTACAGGAAAGTTGAAATTTGGAGACGCCAATGAACACGGACTGATATTTTTGCGGTTATTACGAAGATAATCGAATATTTACCTTTTTATTTTTTTACATACAAGAAAACATGCGATACATTATAAAATTGATCTATTATTGTTCAAAAACATCTTAATAAAATAAATAATTTCAGTGATTCAAAGTGTGTTGAAGTGATTATGTAATAAAACAAGTATATCTTGTTTGTCTGTGCAATAGTCTAGAATAGTTGACCCTCGGTACTGGTTATTGACCGATTTTCTGGACTATTGCACAGACACCCATGATATATTTGTATAATATTATACACAACTCGCATAAAATATACATTGGAATATACTGATGTAGTGTGAGACGATTTTTCTTTGTTCAATTCGAGACACGAGCACTACTAACGAGGCTAGGCAGATGGACACCACATGCTATCCTATACCAAGATAAATGTAATGAAAACATTATTTTATATGAAGTTGAACACCAAATTACTTAAACAAAACAGTTTTGAACATTATTTTCATGTTGATATTCTGATATATCCATGGAGAACATATATTAAATCTCTAATACTTACTGTTCACCAATTATGTCGTACTATGAATTTGATGCTCTTTTGGTTTTCTGCTAAATGAATTCCATAAAATTGCCCTTACATTAAATCAAAAAAAATAAATAAGAGAATACCGAAGCGTTAACAAAATCAACAAGTTATTATATTGACAAATTTTCTGGAAATCGCAACCTAAACATAGCTGTGTTTCAGCTAGGAAATAGTAAAATATCCTTAATATGGACATTTATAAAGACCCTTTCAATGGACAGTTTAGAGTAATAACGTTTTCTTAATTTGGCAGTTAACTAAAATATATTGCTTGTAATGAAAACTTGTTATTTATGCATTGGTCCGCAACTGTTGTACATTGTGGTCAGTTTCATTTCGTTGGGAAGCCCATCCATGTTACGGTCAGAAATAACCCTGGGTAAAAACAAACAAACTCAAAGAATGTTGAAAATTTGACGATTTATTTAGAATCAAATAACACATGAAAACTTAACAGAACAGGCCAAAACTGAAGGCAAACGCGGGGAAAAAACAACTAACCGATCGCTAGGCTGCCGCCTATCTGTTGTGGATTACAAAGGAGCTACAACTGATTTCAAAGCTTGTCCATTTTTATCAATCTCCTTGCCTCATCTAATAGGTGGCGCCCGAGGAAGACTTCAGCTGTGCCGTGACATATTTCAGGGAATTACAGAGCGTAACCCCGGGATGTTTTGTTTGTTTGGGTTTTACGGCCCATCGACAACTAATGGTCCTTTAGGGCCAAGTGGTGTATGTTGTACCCAAGATGGTCGTTATATTAAAAGACGAAAAAGACTTAAAAACGAGACTTCTATATTTTAAAACATAGTCAACTAGCAAAAGACATTATTAACATTATTAATGTTGGTCAGATTTTGGAGGTGTTGGATGACGGAGGGTGATCTCAGTGTCCATATCTGAGAACTTTGCTGGATGCATCAGTGTGTTATATCTCTACCCCTGGATATCAAGGAAGTCAGTTTTATTACAGACAAAGAAGGAATAAAATATTTTAGCGTTTTTATATATAGACTAGTCCGAAGGCTTTGTGTCAGATATAGGTAACTGGGACAAAGCTGGGGGTCTGAGATCTGAGTTGTCATATAGTACCTTGCCTGACTTCTTTATCAGTATAACCTCTTAATATCAAAATTCATCGTGATACATAGAGGCTATTCAATTGTTTCCCGTTAAATATCAAATATATTTCACGAGTATGGCAGATTTTCATATTTTTTTTAATATTTCCACGAGTGCATAGCAAGACTGAAAATATATTTAAAATCTGCCATACGAGTGAAATATATTTGATATTTATAGGCAAACCATTGAATTTTCTTTTTATTACATTTTCGAAATTTATTTGCAAACCATTGAATTTTCTTTTTATTACATTTTCGAAATTCCCAAAAGTCTGATTTCATTTATAAAATTTACGGTAACAACTGATCAAGACGGAGTGTCTCAGGCTTATTGAATATTAATTTGCCACAGGAAGAAGTTCTATTTTTTGTTCAAAATATATTAAAAATACAAAAACATATTAATAAAATTCATTAGATATCTGTTTATTTCCAAAATACTATAAAGGGTTTTAATGTCCTTACTTTATATGATTTGCTTCTAGAATAACGAAAAAATAGTTCACAAATAGTGCGCTATGATATCTGACCGAAACTTATATCATCACTAGTGATGATATAAGCAGTTATGATATAAGTTTTATCAAGCTGATATTTTCTGATATTTTACTGGTAAAAATGTAATAAAGATGAATGTTTATATTTTAACGTTCATCTTTATCTTTCTCTAACAACGGATTCAGCCCCTATGCACCCTAATTATTTTTTATGGATGAAAACTATGACACTTTTGAACTGTTTTATTAATGCATATTTTAGCCTGCATATACACATTTCCAAATATATTTTTTTTCCTTTGAGCCTTCTGTAGACAATCGATAGATAATGACAATATATGACTTTAGCATTTACCAAAAGGTCACGAAAAAGACAGTCTAGGTTTTTTTATGGTTAAAACTGTGGAATAGCTTTTGCGTCTACAGTAAAACCTGGATATAACGAACTCACAGGGACCATGCAATTTTTTTCGCTATATGCAAACTTCGTAATATGCATTTCAACATTCAGAGGTGTTGCCAATCGGGAACCGTCGGCACTTTCGTTACAGAAATTATATACATGTGTTTGTAACAAATCAAAGAAACATGTGTATATCACTGTTAAATATTAATTTTATTTATTTTGATTATTTGAAAATACACAAACTCCATTTCACAATCTATATACAAAGTTACGTTTGTGTAACGGTAGGCTTATTACCAATGCGCACAGGTCATGCGCATATAACAGTCATTTCGTGAAAAAATTGGTAATCTTCGCAATATTTTTTGGAAGAATGATTGTAAGGCTGCCAAACTGTCAAACAACTCATCTGGTACGTCCTCCTGTGCTTGGAGGCTTAATTGAACACAAGACAAATTTTCCAATGCTTCAACAAAAGTCGGCACCGGGCGCGAGTCAATGTCACTGTCATCACAGTCTGATTCCTGTCCACTTTCGCCAGTATCACTAGACTTAACACATTCAACATTCTATATTCCTGTGACGTTCGAACCAATGAACTTTCTCCTTTCGCTCCTGTTAAAGCTGAAACACGTGATTGCTAACATACACATACCTGGAAATGATATTTGCATATTGTTTTTGCGATATACTACATGTACATGCAATTCATAATAAAGAAATCAAATTGTCAGTCAAACGATTTATTTAGTAGCTTTGAAGAAGTTTATATTAATGCTGTCATCAAGATAGTGCTAAGTAAACAATTGACAGTCGGGACAGTTTTGGTTCTATTTAAATAGATGCTTTGTACATTGTATGTAAGATGTGAATGATATGTGTACGCCATGACTTTTTGTTACCTTACTAATACAACAGTTTATTATTAAAATGAACCAGTATATGTCGCTTCAACCTTGAATCCAGCATTGCTCCCGTAGTCACTTCCTGGTATTTCCAATCTGATCTGGGTTGTATTTTATGCAGTGTTTCGAGTGCTACGTGAAGGTTTATCATTCTGTGTCTTAAAAATATAATACTGCTTTTTTCAGTACATGGATATCTTAAAGATGACATATTACACATATGTACTGCACCTTATAAATTTAGTAATAGATACAGCATGCCGAAACAATGAATTAAACTGCACCATACAGCTGTTTCATCCTCCTAGGACTCTTCAGTGATATCCAATATACATTTAGAAGTTGATATCTAAGTTAAAATTGTAAACTGTGCGCTACTGTACTAAAAATACAACCCCAAATATTGCAAACAACTTGCTATAACCGTTGTTTTGGTTTACTTGTTATACTCACTCAATCCCTATTCTAAAACCTTCTGGTATCGAAACTTTAGAACCTTTATAGCACAATCACTTTATGATGCGGTTTAATTCATTTTTTCGGCATACTGTATCTATAACTAAATTTAAGAGGTGCAGCGTATTTGTGTGTTACGTCATCTTTATGATAGGGGATGGCAGACTCTGCTGGTGGTTTTTTTAGTCCTCGAGGTTTGCTGGAGCTTCCATAGCCACAGTTAATCTCATTTGAGTAGTGGCAAGGTACATGATATACACATTTTCATAGTACACGATTTGAAATTATACAGAACTAGTTTCATTTTACTTCTAAATTAATAAATCAAAGGGATTTTACGCACGTGACTCTTCTGCTTCTACATTAGTTTAGAAATTTTAGATTTCTACCTTTTGGCCCCTAGCATCACTGAAGAGTCCTCGGAGGACGAAACAGCTGTATGATGCAATTTAATTAGTTTTTTTCAGCATACTGTATCTATTACTAAATTTAAGAGGTGCAGCATATGTGTGTGTTGCGTCATCTTCATAAATGTGCGGAAAATGCTTTCAGTACTTTGATAACCTTTGGACATTTAGCTGGCGTAGATTTATCAAATACCTGTCATCTTTTAGATATCTAAATCTACACTGAAACGTGATAAGCGGGACATAAAAATACCACCTAGTTTTAGAACGGAGATACCAAAAGGCACTATAATTATAAGTCTGCGTTGACAGCCAAATCTGACCGATATGATAAATTCCACTGTTTTTAGGCAAGAGCGTCATTAAAATAACATTTGATATGTATAACCTGGATAAAAACGGCCAAGAATATCCCAATATTACCTATCTGTGTACCCCTTCAGTCCGCTGCGTAATACCCTAGACCCAACAAGGTGAACTGTGTATTGGGTTGGGGACTTTAATTGCATTGACCTGTTCATTCGTCAATACACAATGAACTAATACACAGTGAGAAAGGCACAGTATTGTATGGTCTGATGTTTTTGGCTGGAGAGATTGAAGAGATTCTTTGAATTGGAATCATACAGCGATTACGACATCAATTACAGAAAATACTGCGAAAATGATGTCTTGTAGGATATTTATCCCCTTGTTGACACTCACGTTGACAACAGCCGCAGTATATGGGGTAAGTGAAATAAACAAAATGTTATATTGTGGTATTTCTGTTGTTTTCGACAGGGAAATTCGTTTTAAAAATGTTTCATTATCTTTGACTCTAGATTCTTAAAAAAATAAATACGTCTGCTTTAAATAAAAAAAATATACTTTTTACAGATGCAAATACTTTTTGTACGTCTAATGCAGCAGGAAGTGTATAATTTATTCTGGATATTCCTATTAGCCAAAATAATCATTTTGAAATTCTAGTTATTCGTATACGGCTTTGGAAGTTTTTTTTTTGTTTCAATTAATGTAGAATAACTGAATAGACATCTTAATGCGATTTTTATTTTACATGTTATTATTTTATACCAAACAGAGCACATGCGTTTCGGCACCAAAATGTTCCTGTGACTTTGCGGGTAAAGACACGGTCACTACCACAAAGTCGGAAATGTTAGCTGGGGCTGTAGGGGCAATGAGCCCTTTGTTGGCCGCTGGGGCCGGATTCGGGATTTATAAGTTCGTACAGAACCGGATGATGGCCTCGAAATCGGGATTTGAGAGGGCACCTTCCGACCTAACAGAAGATTCCTTCCAGGAAGCCAAGCAGAAGAAATTCCCTCGCGGACGACGAAACAGTACTACGCCACTTCGGACAGACACGAGCTTCAATTCTAGTCGGAGAGGGTCGAATGCTACAACGCTTTCCGTCACTGATTATGAAGACTGGGATGTTGATTCAGATCGGGGTATGCCCTCTAGGGACATGGATGATCCCAGGTCTTACATGGGGTCCCCCGTGTCCTCCTCTGAAGTGTCGCCCAGGATTACCCCAAGCTTCCAACAACAACAACCCGCCATTGTCAAGAGGGACAACATCAACTCATGGTTGAGCTAAACAAAGGTGTCGGATTTTCACCTACGTTTTAATGGATTCGTGTTTGGGATGTGGATAACTTACAACAATGAATAATGATTGAAATGTCATTAATGTCATGTGTTTTTCGTAGCTTATGGAAATAATAAACAGTTCAAAAACATGTCTTCTAGGACATTGCATATGTCTTATATTAATAACATTTATTTTGGCGAACTTCCAGGAATTCTAATAACATATAAAAAGTTAAATAATGATAACCAAAAAACATAATTTGTTAACCGATCACAGTTTATTCTTTTATGTTGTTTTTGTTGAATGAGGTTTAACAATAAAATTAAATATGGAAAATATCGTTTGTCATTCATTGATTTACAAGCAGTTACAGCAGAGTGGAAAAGACATTATATAAAGACTGCATATACAATGATATCCGTTTAAAGACATCCGTTATCCTATGATATGGCTATCAAATGATCAATATGTCACGATGCACTTAGATGAATTCAAGTTTGTTTTTGCATTTTCTCTTTTACCAAATTATGAAATATATTTCACATGATTAATTCATAACTTCATGAACGAATTGCTATATTTTTCCTATTTGCTCTTCTCCGACATTCACAGTGATTAGGCGGATTTTCGAATTCAGTTGGAGGTTATAAACATCAATATTTAAAACTGAGTAATGATATGTTGGATAAATAATCCAAAAGTATATCTTCTACTCCGTTTTTTTATCTAATTTGTTTCTTCATAGTATTGTGTTAAAGAACGTAGCACACACACAAGTAATAGACCCAGCAGACTATCAAAAAATACAATAAATGACATTGCATTCGGCCGGTTTTGTTTTTCACCTGAGTCGCCATCTGCTTCACTTTACTTTTTTGAGGAGCTTTCCTAACATCATTGACTAGAGGTAAGAAGGCCGAGACAGGTGTACGGTGTATGGTGCCGTAAAATTCATTATTTGGCTCGAAATATTTTACCTTACAAAGTTGCTCTGTTATACATGTATAATTTTCTGAAGTCCATCGGTAAAAGCTGAAAATCCGAACTGTCTACACACAACATTTTCTTTATCAAGGTCGCATGTTCGAAAAAATTCATTAATTAGCAGATTTATAAATTGAGAACCATGATTTCAAATTAAATATTTTGTATTATTTGGAGATAATAAAAGTGGTATAGACCAAATTTTACGACAATGCAATATAAAATGTAGGTTGTTTAGTCGATAAATAGGGTATAATTAATTCATTTGACAGCAGTTCTATTTCATATTTTCATATATATTACTAATAAGCATATGAATAAAACCGTGTGATATAACAGAAAACTAACGATTTAAAAAAGTATTGCTATACTGATAATATTATTGGTAATTATTAAATCATTGTTTAGTTTCAAGTTTCACTACCTTAAAAAACAGAGAAAAATGTGACATATTCAAAACGTACATGGTATTTAAGTACATGTCATTGTGTTTGAAAAAACATAAAAATCAATCAAAATACTGAAATTATTGCAGCGTTAAATATCTTTAGTTTCCCAAGTTAAGAAAAAGCTATATATTAAGATTTGATAACGAATTGCGTCAGTTTACGTATTGTTCCATATGGATTAAAATAGGGACAGATATTTTCTATATTGTAATTGTAAAGTGTATCTCGGCTGAAAATGTGCAGTATTCAATTTATGTGAAATAACAATATCTTTTTTTATTAATATATCTATATATCTGATTATGGGGGAGATTGATGATAACACATGTTTTAGTTTCAAGTACGGGTCTTTTGATAAGACATCAAATACTTTGATTTTGTTTATATGCTGCCGAAAAAATACTTTAAACGTGACGGAGAGTTCTCCCTTGATATCGTATACAAGGATCTTATGCTCTTCTAATCTGTAATACATTGCTACCCGTATGATCCCTGAGCAAATATATTCCATTTAACAGCATTTGTTAAAATTTACGTTATTACGTAAAACAATACAGTACAATTTCTTAATTCAGTGTCAAGTTTTAATGTGAAAAAAAATATTATAATTTTTAAAGTGAAAAACATTAAAGAGTTATTAATGTATATACGCTTTTAATTATATTAAAAAAGATGTTTGTGAAAGTAAACTTGCCAAAAGTGTGTCTCGTTATTTTGATCTTTTGGGACTAGAGCCAAACAGGTTATCTATTACAACACGGTAACAAATATCTGAATATTAATGAGATCTTATAAATATTACGACATATTAATACTTGATTTGGAAGGACAAATATAACTAAGGACGTTTGAATATTTTGATATGATATTGTAGACGTTATTTATGCATGTATACCACTAAACATGGGTTATTACCTATATTGGTACGTTAAGTATGTTGATTGGCTATACGCCTTTAATATATCATCTATATCATTTAAAATGAGCGTAGCGAGAGTGGCATGCAAATTATCAAATCAAGCCCACACAACTCCATGTTACATGACGAACATAGACAGGTATACGAGTAACTAGAATACCGGCACTTGATTGCGTTATGGTATATACCAAGTTGTACCTTTTCCTATTTTTGGATACTAGTTTAATGCTTGCATTGCAGATGTAGAATCGATCCCTTAGTCGATATTGAAATGCTTTCAATATTGTCATATAGGAGAAGGTTATTCTACCGCAGGGATTATAAGCAAGGTCGCGAACCTCAGTGGGGATCTTAATTTCACTATCTCGCTTAGCTCTATCACTCAAACTTGTTCCACATGACGTCAGATATGTACTTTTAGCGATTTGAAGGTCAGCGAGTTAATCGGTTGGCTTTTTTATTCTTCAAGAGTGTTTCAAATGTTAGTGTTAAAAATAAAACCTTAAGAACGCATTCTGTCAATAAAATTTTGCGTTGGTTGCTTTTAACAAACACACCCATTAAACGTAATGACTTGAGTTTTTAAAAAATAAAATCAGAGAATACCAAAGCGTTAACAAAACCATAATCCGAACTCAAATCGATAACACAAGACGCAAAATAGGAACAAAAGAAAGATTGACATGGAGACTCTCGTAAAAGCACAACTAACAAGTGAATAAGACTAGGTGTTTCGGAAGAGTAAGCGTCTTTTGCTTAATCGACGACACCCGCCATGTAAATCTTTGTCACATCCAATTAAACATCAAGTTCTCAAAACGAGAACTGAGTATCATTGTCAATCACAACACGTAAACACATTAATGAGCATACTCAAAAACGTCCATCTTCATATCACTTAAAAATACAGAATATTTCTCAATATCAACAAAAGAAAATTGTGTTGGGAAGAAAATTTCCGAAAATCATTTTTTGATGAAAATCCAAAAGATTCCTAGTTAATGTATCATAACCTGTTATATCCGACATGTTAGATACACATATAAATATAATACACATAATTATAGATGTTTACGTAGAGTTGTAATTATATAATTATTTCATTTGTTATTCATCATGCACTGCCTTGATAATGATTATGTGTAAGCGTTTATCTAATAACATGCAGTTTGTGATCCTGAAAGAAGCAAAAAATTACCCAATCTTATCATTTATAATAAACAGTACTATCAGCAACTTTCAATACAACTCTGTGCCTTTAATGTAAGTGCCTGATCCATTTTGTGAAATAAACAACTTAATCTTTGATATTACTGATATCAGCCAATCAGTTTCAAATCCAACAATGTCTTACGGTATTCTTTATTAATCAAATATCTAATCAAATAAGACAGAGGAGGTAGGATATGATTATATAATATAAAAGCATATTAATATATTTATTGTTGAAACTATTCTTATAACTATGAAATTAATATTGCCATACCGTTATATTGCTTTCATAATCCATATGTCAAACAAAAATAGACTATTTTCTTATCGCAAGATAGTTGGGATTACCGATTTGGCTAGACGCCAATATTTGAACCCTGAAGATTTACACATCCCTCGGCATGTAATGATCCACTCCAGTATATCATTGTCTTGTCCTATGTAGCTGTTGTCCACGATACAATGACCAAGGTGTTAATCCGTATCGTGGTGATCACCTGTCTTTTGTTTGGAACAGTTTCAGCGGCTGGGGTAAGTGTGTTATGACTTGATGATGATGAAATAAGAGGCCGTTCAGTTACATTAACATTGCTCTAGTTAAATGAGTTGCTTTGTAGGTGGATTTCACTTAATCTACTTATCATCCCTTTTCTATAAATACATTATAATTATATACCTTTGGTAAAGTGGTAGTATTTCTACCAACGATACATGTACATAACGTTCTAATTGTATACAAATCAGTGTCGTAGTAGCTCGCCTTGAATCACCAGAACATATAATTTAGATATGGATATCTGATAATCATATCTGGTATTATATTTATTCCTTGTTTATAAAGGTGAAATATATAATACATATGTACTGGGAATGCATGAAAATAATAATATTATACCTTTTGGATATAATACATATGATACTAAGAACACGTGTTCTTGGAACTCTCTAGATTTTACCGTAGGTACATTATTGATGAAATATGGATATGAACGTAGCTGTTAATATAGGAAGTAACAATTATAACACCAAACCCATTGATCAAAATTCATTATTTCCTCTTCAATTTTCTTTATATTACACTTGACATCGGATTTAAAATAAAGATCCAATTTTTGTCAAGCGCATCAAAGCACTTCGTTAATTCACATTTCGATTGTTATATCGATTTAAATAAAAACAAATGAAAAATGAAATCAAGATTAGAAACTTCTGGATATGATTAGTATTTTTGCTTGTATTTGTTCTAACCTAGTGTGTTTGTAACCATATTTTTGTTTTTAGATATTATTATGTTCGATTGACTGTACTAAAACATTCATGGTGCTTTTCGTCATTTTCTCATTTTCATAGTCATGCACCGCAGCACCACATTGTGTGTGCGAGTTCCCCGACGGAAGAAAACTCCCAATTGAACCTAACACAGAGGGAAACGAGGCACTAGCTGGAACTGTGGGGGCGCTCAGTTCTCTTGTAGCGACCGGAAGTGGGTTTGGAATATGGTATCTTTGTAAAAAGCTGAAATCAAGTAAATTTGGAGGATCTTCGTCTAATCTTTCTGACCAATCATTCGGAAAGGGCGACTACGATCCACATAATCCCCCGCCATATTCGGACGTTCCTAGAAAACGACCGGATACCGTTTCAACTTTAAATCAGGAATATCCACGACCAGAATCTATGGGTCCGACAAACGTTTACCGAACGCCGGGTACTATCAACATGACAGGAATCGGAAGTCGACTGTCGTCTGCTCATTCCGACTACAGCGGGGCGCGAAGTGACTGGATGTAGAAGGACGACATGAACTTATGGTCAGATTAGTGGTGTTTAAGTTGAAATATAATGTGCTTCAATTTGTCTATGATAAAAAAAATGTCAGTGGTCAAACATAAGATTATATATCATAGTACTAAAATGGTATATACTATTCACCATGGGCTCGAGTCGAACAATCGCATTTGAAAAATTAAATGACTTTGAAAGTATCGAGATAAATAAGTGTAGTGAAAACAGATTTTGGTGAAATGTATAATGAATCATCACATCATTTCTTTCTCCTCGTTTGTCCGACATATGTCACTTGTAGTTGCGGTGTTGGCTAAACCCAAAACAAATATTTTCCAAATGTTTATGGTTGTTTTAGACTTTTGCTTGTTGTCGTCCTTGTTGACATATATGACGAATGAAGAACGGAAAAATCCTTTTTTGTTGTTTAGGTGATATCTTCTTATTATTCATTTCAGTATCTAATCTTAATGATCGACATCCTAAATATCAAAGGTTTACGCACACTTACGCTCCTTAAACCCCTTGAATATGTCAAAGCAAACCTGAAGGTTCCGTATGCGCCACCTTGTTGACGAGGCAAGAAGACAGGTTCGACCTTTTGATGTACACCTAAAGAACATCGTCGTCACATAATGGTACAAAATTACAAGTTTGCGGCTCTTTTGTGCTTTGTAGTCTTCAAAATACAGGCATCAGCCTGGCGATTGGCCAAGGGTTTTTTCTCTGAGCGTTACTTCAGTTTTGCCAGGACATATTCCAAGGATGTAGAGTTAGAGATCTAACAGGGACAGATGCTCATCTAATCTGTACTCGAACTGCTTACCAGTGCTTTAATTACAAATGTAACAACATTGGACGAGAAATTGTTCCATACGTCGACAGTTTTCTGCGTAAAGAATATTTTCTAAAATTTAATCTTGAATTTTTTTTCATAAATCTTGAAATTACGCCCACATGTTGACGATCCTTCTCTTCTTTTAAAGATGTCGGACACTTCACAATAACATTTTCCGGACAGTATTTTGTATACTCGACAATATCGCCACATGATCTTCTGTATGTTAGAGTCGTTAGTTTCAGTTTTTGTAATATCGTGGTGCAGGATAAGTCTTATTACATTATTATATACACTGCCATCCAAAAGTTTTGTTACAAACGTTGTGTACATATTAAGCCATTAGCCAACAAAAATTAACATAACTGATGCAATTTCCAAAAGATAGTTAGTCCATTTATCAGTGACAATTGACATTTTATTTAAAAAATACCTAAGTCCTGGAAGTTGCAGGGAGGGTCAAGGGAGGGCTCAATTTTTTTTATATTGTTAAAAATGAATAAAATTTGTTATTCTTTCAATTAAATGGAATTAATATAATGGAATCCATAATGGAATTATAACATAAAAATATCAATAGTAATACATACTTCAAAATTGTGTTCTGCTCAAGTTCAAAGCGTTTGCAGAAAAGATGTATCAGAACTTTTGGATGGCAGTTTATATTATCTGTGTTAATACTTGATACTGTTGTAATTCATTGACGAAGGTAACTACTAGTATTTCCTGAAGACTGTAAATTAAATTACTTAGTTTGTACACAATGACACACATTAGTTACCTACTGATGATTTTCACCTAATAAATTATTTCACTGGATTGGTTTTGTTTCGATGTTTTGCATTAATCATTACCAACTTATTAAAGTGATATCAGACAATGTCATACTTTATCGCAATGTATTTTCACGATACAAACAACAATTTTGTCGTATTTGTATATTTATAGACTTTTTCTTTTGAGATACTATTGAAGTTCATATAAGTCGAGGGAATCGGTTCAAGTCTGATGTTCTATATATTCTAAGACTTTCAAACTATATACAGTAGTACAAAGTAATAGCATAGTCTGTCAGACAGTTGATAAGCTTAAAATAAAAGGAAAATCGCTGATATGGACAAAAAATATGTTTTGTACATATAAAGAACTATGACAATTATATAAAGAAACGGACGTTAAAGATCAAATTAGATTAGGACAAAAGATTTAATATTTAGAAAAAAAATCTAAATAAAATATAAATCATATAAAAACTCATAAACTTCGGTTCAGTCTCAAATATATTGCATATAATGAAATAAACACTGTTTTCCTCTTCATTTCTAAAAAAAATATCAATAATGCTGCCATGGTTTTATTTCAAAAGTCAAGTCATAGAAATTTTCTTTTTATATATATTTTCAGAAACTTTTTTGTTATAACATTAAATTTGTAAAACTGTTATTCAAATTCCCATAATGTTATTGATCAATTATGTTTTTTAATCTGAAGATAAAATCTTTTTTTCAAGAGAAGATTGATAAAAACAAAGCAGTTATGATGACATTTTCTCATAGTTAATGAAGAATGTGGAAGCGTTACCTACTTATCAACATTGATAACACTGTTTCTATATCTACGTAGTATCTTTATCATTAAAGGTAGGCCATATACATGAACATACATTTATAATGCTGCCCGATGATATTTATAATACTGAAAGCAATTTTTTTTATTATTACAGATATTTAATTAATTAAGGATGATCATTCTAACATACCGGTTTTCTTTGTATCTCATGAAATTGTTGATTACTTATGGGGTTTTAAAAGTATTTAATTTTAGCTGCTTAGTGTTAAGAAACTATCTTAATATAAAAAATATAATTGACAACAAAGTATTTTAAATCTCTTGGATTTATGTTTCATATTCCCATTACTTTAATGAAGGTAATGTTTTTCCTTCTGTTTATGTGTTTCTGCTATATTTTTATTAATTATGATTTTCGTGTGTAACCGTTATGGGATTGCAGGAACTTGTAAGAACAATATTGCATTTATGTTCAGTCATCATGAAAAGCTTTGTTTCATAAACGTTTAAAATGCTCACGTGTCATTTATTAACGGTGTATAGACATTATTGATTAATAAAGATTATGATATAAATATGATCAAATATTGGTTTTAATCTGCCATAATCTGTACCTTTAAATGTTGATTCCTGAACTTTAGCTTACATTGTTTATACATTAAATACGTAGATATTTTTATTGGACTTTGTCTGCATGAGGCACTATCGTAATTAATCATGTGAAGATCAAAGATTTATCTTATCATACATGTCATAGTGGGTCCGTAGGTCGTTATTGATCAGTAGGTAAAGACCAGAAGGTAACGTTGACTAGGTAAATAGGGGGTATGATCACACCTGGACGCTGATACACTTCACGGGAATTCATACCCTACCAAGAATCATGTTTGCCCACGCGATAGTACTTTATTTTATAACATAATTTAACGACCTGGTGCCTTCAGAAGTTTTAGATCATCCCAACGAAAAGATCTTCAACTAACAAAACATTACCTGGACCAGATACAAGCTTCAGAATTACGTCATACATGTATGGTTACAATAATTACATTGTTTGTATTTCCTATTTAATTTTGTGATAACTTAACGTACCAATGGATAACTAAAATCAATTGCACATGACAAATCTGTCCAGGTTTGCAATCAAAAAAGATTAACAGAAGACCTATTAATGAATGTATTTTCATATATCAACGAAAAGGAAAGGTGTGTCTTCGAAAAACAAATCTTCATAAAGCAAAGTCCGATTTTATTTTCCACTTTATACGACATACTCTTAAATCGTGGATTTATTTCTGTCAAATATGATAATGAAAACTTTTGATTTTGGTTTACAGCCAATGTTTAATCTATCACAGTTACTATAAAGATCCGAATGAGTTATTTAAGATATCAATAAATGGATCTACAGGTAACTGTCTTAATCGCTCGTCTGCTTGAATAAACTTGTTTTAAAAAACCTTAGCTCGGCATGCTACAGGCAAAGTATCAGTCTACAGGACCTTTTGGTTATTGAGAAATAGTTCCTTGAAAGTAGGTTAAGATTTTGTATTTGAACAAACTTGACAGTTCTTTATCTTAGCATACTACTTGCGTAAAATCAGAAGATGAGAAGTTGTTTGAAGATTTTTAATTTAACCTTATTGCCTTCAAAATTGTCCAATGTCATTTATTTGATCAAACTAATATAGCCATTTATACATGAATACGTCAGGCCCAATACGGGGACCCTGAATCTTTAGGTAATTGAGCAGAAGGTATTTGAAGATTTTAAATAAATTTGACCATTGAAAAGGGTCAAGGCAATTTATTTGAGCAACTTCGTTTACCTTCATCCTAGCATCCAACAGTCTCAATATCACTACTTGACTCCTAGATCTTGGAAAAGATCCATCCACATTGATGGCCGTCTGTCAGTCGTTTTATTTTCGATCAATCCTTAAGTCATGGGGATCTTCCTACACATTTTGAGAAATATCTATCCAGTACCTTTAAAGCTTTAGCGGTAAAACATATTTCATTGTCAAAATCTAAAATGGCCGTCTGTCATCCCTTTTGGTTTTTTCGAACAGTCCATAGGAAACAACTTATGTTCAAAGGGAACATGAATATGAAATTGAGAAAGATCCACCCAGTACGTCTCAAGGTAACAAATTACCATTGACAAACTCTAAAATGGACCCTTTCCTGACCACTCTCAAAATAAACGCAACAGTGACCAAGGTATCCTGTGTATACAGTTTGGGAAATATCCATCCGAATAAGTCGGGATTTAGTGGTAACAATTGTTTAAGGACGTACGACGAACGGAACACGAACGAAAGGAACGAAGATTTGAAAAGCAAACCATCTGATAATGGTTGGTCGATTGATGTCGCATCTCAGCATAAGCTCCTTTGCCATTCGGGCAGGTGAGCTAATGATCAGCGATATAGCATTTTCATAAGTTCAATTTGCGAGTAAAATACCAACGATTAACACAATTATGAGTTAGTTTAAGCTACAATTATGAAGTAAACATAGTATGATCTTTAAAATAAAACAATTTTTTCAAATGTTGTCTATTCATTATTGTAATGATTAAAAGAACAAAATGTTATTTTTTATGTGTAAATAAATATTAGAAAAATAAATAAGACAAATATATATCTTACACATTTTATTTTTGCAGTAATATTCATATCAATCATTGTCTTTGTTAGAACTGATATTCAAAATATATTTGAAGTATTTGGCAAAACAGCTGCTTAATCGTTCCCTAGCATGTCATGGATCTATATTCATAATGTATATCATTCATGTCAACAAATTACTTGATGTTGTTCGGATAGGTTATAAGTAAACCAATTATGATAATCTCAATATATTTTTATGTTATTGAGCCATAACACAAAAATCACAAAGTTGTTAACATGTATGATTAGAGTACACTGTATGTTTTAACTCAATAACATGAACACAAATTGTGGTTAATCCTTATAATCTATTTCTTTCTACATCATCCCTGTCAAAATCCTCATTTATTTTGGGATTCTCTCTTCTCAGAAATCATTACGCTGTTGTAACAGCAAATCAAAAAGCGTCGTTACAAATGGTGACGCGTTTTTACCTTGAGATGTAAGAATAATGTTCTGAGCCAATACAATGCTTCTTACCAGCAAGACTGAATAATTTGTTCATATCTCAGTATGAATGTCAGACAAACATCGCCAATGTCTGATATGTTTACTACTACACCACTCATCAAACAGTGTATCTCGCGCATCATTAAAAGTGATTGTCAATATTATTGTTTACATTATATGAAATATCTAAGAATGAACAAGGTTTACACACATACAATATCTGCACAAACAAAGATAATGCACAGTTTAAACAATATATATTTTGCAATGCAGAAACATTGATAAAAGTCCTAACAAAACAACGTCTTCCATGTGTTCTTGGAACCAAACACGGCAGAGGTCGGACATAACACCGGTATCTAATCGTATCGTCATCACAATAGGTGTATACGGTACCACACTGAGTGCATACTTCATCATAACAGGTATATACGTCACCACACTAAGCGTATACGTCACCACAATTGATGTATACGTCACCACATTCAGTGTATACGTCACCCCAATTGATGTATACGTCACCACATTAAGTGTATACGTCATCACAATTGATGTATACGTCACCACAATTGATAACTAGGTGCACTCACAACGAAAAATGTCAATGAGGGGATAGACGTGTTACATGATTCCGGGTTGGATACATGCAAGGCTACTAGGCCCGTCTTATTTCCTACTAATGGTAAATAGAATGAAAATATTTAAGCATTGAACTGCTTTCAGTTGGCATTCATAGGTTAATGAATGCCAAATGGTCAAAGGCAAATTGCATGAAGCGCGCTAGCACTTCATGTTGGATTTGCCTTTGACCATTTGGCATTCATATAGCCTATGAATGCCAACTGAAAGCAGTTCAATACTTATATTTACCATTTTTAGAACTGCTCATGTCATAAAACAATCAATATCACATTTTATTTCTCAGCATTTAGCTCAATAAATGTATTTGTCGCATATGCTTGTTCAATGAAAAGAACAGCCATCGCCCGGGACGGTCAATGGAATCCAACGTAATAATTATGACGTCATAATAATGATGACGTCAACAATCGGTCATTGGCATTCATGGCCTGATGAATTCCAAATGAATTTGGTAGGGATATATAGTGGCAATGCCATTCAATGGTAAATATTATGCAATAAAGTGGATAATTAAACAGTTTGGTTTTGCTTTTTTCATATTTTTAGTGTAACTGGCAGTACTTTGATTGTTGACCCCAATTTTCCTGACTATTTTAGAAAGAAAAACTTGTTTGCTCTTGATCTGCTAAATATAAAAAAGATAATATCTGAACGTTTTATATAAAGCTTTAAATTTGAAAAACAATGTGAACAATATAAAGCCAATTTTTAAGGGGTAGAGGTAACTCGAATTACATTCCCGAGCTAGAATAATAATTAGTTTACTTCCGTATTTAAAACGAAAATAATACTATATTTGTCAATCCTGCAAACATAAAAACATTTTGAATTACATATGTTGAAGATAGCAGGTCAAAACTGCGAAATTCAATTGAAATCACAAATTATGCCAAATGTGTATACATGTTGTATTTGACTGATCATAACACAAAGATATATCATTCTTTACATTTTCTGCTATACCAGGAACACAAAAATGCATATGAGAACAAAACATTTTATATAGGACATTTTCTCAGAGGTGTACATCCTTAAGGTCTCGGTAGAGGGCAATTCAATATTACGTAAACGTGTTAGAGGACATCGATCATTTCAGTCAGAGGTTGATACGTTTGATGTGCTGATAATTTGTGTCCATGAAAATGCACGCTTATTTATTTTTAAGAACACCGCTAAGAATATAAATCAAAGTACTGTAGAGCTATAACTCTGTACATAAACAGGTTAAAAAAGCTATTTATGCTTACACATTTTATCATAAGGATACAATTATGAACATTTATTTAGGTATTCTATTGGACTTGTATCTGAGCTACACTTGTGAAGTAGTCAGTTGTAGATAAAATAACAACTTCTCTTGTCATTTGTATATTTATATGCAACAATATGGTTAGGAACACTAGTGTTTTTCCGGGGGAAATTTAAATGTAGCACCCTTATTGGGAGTTTAATGGGATATCAAAGAATTCTGTGCTGAAACAATCCATCCGTCATATAAATAAATGTTTTTAACAATGTTTGTGCAAGCAATGCATTATTACGTGAATGATACATTACATATTCGTCAGTGTTCAAATTAATTCGGAAGAATTATCAAGGATATTTGAAGTATAAAGATGTAAAAAGTTATCAATGTTATACTTTATATACTATTTCACTTACATATTAAACAAAAATTGTGAAAAAATTGTTCGTATCGAACTTTCGATCTTTGAGACAAGAGTCTGGCAGACATTCAACTTTCACATAGTTTTCATTCAGAGTTAGTTCCTTTCCAACCAATGATGCTTCAGACCAAATCTGTGGTTTATGACTAATTTGGGATATATAGGAAGTTGACGGACGAACGACGGAAGCTACGCCATGATTATAAGCTCACCTTATCAAAACGAGAATTAAGCGTGATTGACATCTTACATGAGTAGATCCTTAAATAAAAAGATGTACTATCAAATATCAAACCTCTCTGCCAATCAAATTGGCAATTTCAGATGTACATCAAATCAAATAGCCAATGGAATGGACTAACACGTCACAGCCTTAGAAGCACAAAACTTACACGAGACTTTACATTTAATTGTTAGAGTACTTTGTTCATGGAATATTCATACAAGGACGACGTTTGGGAAATGTCTTTCAACACATAAAACTGATTACATTCACAAAACATCCATATAATACCAGTTACTCTATATGTCATTTTTTCCTTTCTTTCTTCGTTTTCACACTCACGATAAAACGTTTCTCCTTTGGCTACACAGAACGATTTTGATTTGGTTTAACATATAGGGTAGTCCTATTGTTTGTCGTTGGATTGTCGACACCAGATTTGAGATGGACCAGGATCCTGCCTGAAAATGTAAACAAATGCAAACAAATTTAACATATATGAATATATTGATATTAAAAATCATGTTTTGTACCTAATTTGTTTAATAAAGAGCTGTCTAAATGAGAGAATATCGCTTTAAATACATGTAATTTATTAGAAGTTTGTTTTCATATAAAGATAAGCATAAAGGAATCGCTAATACCAATTCCTGTTGCATATCTGTCTAACAATTTGGTTTCTGGGTTTCCAACAGTTTCAAAGTTATGGACCTTGGGATGCCTCCAGTAAAATACTATTGACATTTGTTTAATTTTGAATCCCCACTACCAAGGGATACAACCAGGGAAATAATATGTTTGATATCCATTGCTTGATTATAGAGAAGAAGTCGATTAAATCAATGTAGCGAAAACGTCCCCTTTTTGGCCCCGGTCCTCAGCTATCTATACTATAGAATAAGTCGTTTATATCAATGTAGCCAATTACAAATCCCCACCACCTGAAGATGCTTCCAGTAAAAGTTTGTAAATTTGCAAGCAAAAGTGTATAATAAGTCGTTTAAAGAAATTGTTGGCGAACGAACGACAAACAACTAATCTTTGCCGAGCAACAACCAATCTAAATTTGTGTATTTTCCAGACTTTCGGCTTAGTTTTACTATCAAATTCGTTATCTTGATGAATTTTTAATTGTTAATTTGACGGGTTATAATTTTATATTATTTTCCAATCATTGACTGTTACTAGAACAACATTGAAACGAATAGAAATTATCTTAATTTAGTAGCAGTTTCTGTCTGCATCAATGAATACATTTTGATAGATTTAAAGGCCGAATATACGTAACTTCAGGAAATATATCGGGATTCTGAAAAATTATGAAAAAAAAATTAATTGATAGCCATGCAAAAATAAGAATTAAAAAACGAAGTAAACCTGAGCGGTAACTAACAAGAGACTCTTGACAAAAAAAAAATCCAAAAAATTGAAAATAATTTAGGTGGGGTCCACTTCAACAAGCCGGAGGTAGAAGACAGTTCGAAATGGACGTGTGCTTACAAATACCGTGTTTCAACTGTTTCTGTATAGCTAACCGCATAATAATTCATTTTAAATATTGCTGATATCAGTTAATCTTAACTAAATCTGTAAATATAATAAGTTATTAGGCGTGACTTTCGCTTCAAGTTTTGCCGAAAGTTACGTATATTGGGCCTTTAATACAAACGGACAATATATTAACATAAATGAAATCGTTTGAATATAACTTCTACAATTTACAGACTCTCAATAGCAGTTTAACTTTACCTGTCCACGTGTGCTCACTTGACATAACAAATCCCTGGCATTCCGAGTCATCATCACATATCTTCTCCGCCTCCTTCTGATCAAATACAGATACAGTACATCCACTACCTGGGAGTGACACTCGACATCTGTAGTCAAACTTGCCAGGCAGATCCATTTTGGTATGCACGTCATATCCTGTGAAAAACCAACCATTGAAATAATTTAATCTTTATTCTTTCTTAGACAGTTACGCCATGGCATAACCTCACTTGCCCTTCTCGCAAGTGAGCTAATCAGGAGAATGTTTAGTTAGGACGAAATTAACAGACATTTATAAGGTGAGTTATAATGTATAAGGTTAATTAAACGATAAGGACTTGATGTTTAGTTTAGATGTGACCTTGTGAAGATTTTTACATGGCGGATATCGTCGATGTACCAGAAGAGGTTCACTCTTCCAGAACACCTGGTCTTATTCCCTTGTACTTTTACGACGGTCTCCATTCCATGCAAATCTTTCCGTTGCTCATATTTTGCTTCTAGTTTAATCAATTTTGAATTCAAGCTATGGTTTTGCTGACGCTTCGGTAATCTGTGAATTTTTTATAAGGTTACATCATAATCAATATCAATCAATTTACTTACGTTTTTTTTTTAGGTTCAGAAAAATGTTTTAATTCCCCAACTTTGTTTTGGAAGGATGCCAGGGTTGGGGTGCCCTGGGATCATCCCTCTTACAACATGTAACCCCACACAGGAGGCCTCTTTCCCTTCATTCACTCTTTCTCTTGCATTTCTTCTCTCAAACTTCAAATCATTTATTCTTTCATTCTCTTTCATTCCAATTATAAAACTATATATATATTTATTTAAGTCAGACATTTTTTCATTTTTTTTTTAGATAAACTAGAATTGATAATAAAGTTCGTTAAGAAAAACTCAATCTATCGAATGAAAAAATTGTGTCAGTCATTACTCATATTCTGTCATGAAAAGCAATACTGATTGTTAAGGATATTCATAGTAGATTCATATTACTTACGTGTTTGGTAATCCTCTGCGGTTGTCCTATTGAGGTATATTCCTGACTTATACGAATGCACTATTTTATTCATCATGGCCATTAGCTGTCCGGAATTGGAGGTAAGATTGGCGAACCCGTTAATTGTTTTGTTGATTAGTTCGCGCAGAGAAGGCGGAGCACCGTGTGGAAGAAGATAAGTAGTAAAATGTCTCGCTCCATTAAACAGGTTTCTTTTTTCGTTGTAGCCTAAACATTTGCCATGGATACATGGTAACCTGCAAAATACAAGTAAATGAATGCAGATATGAAAAGGTGAGTAAAATAGTAAACATGGTAATCCTTTCATAACAGCTTAGTGTACAGTAGTAGGCAAAGGAAGGTAACTCTTATATATCACACAAACAACGCTTGTCGTTGGATTTGTGAGCGAAACAATATTTTTTTCTGTATGCATCGCTCGTAGATTGAAGAAACTGTGTCAGAACCAGTGGTAGCTTATATCGGTATTTCGTGTTATAATTAAATATCGCTAGATTCGGTGCAGGTTTTCCTAATTACCAAACTGACATACTTATCATTATCTATGTATTTTCTTACTAAATATACCAATATAATTTAAGGTCGAGAGGGCCTGTATCGCTTAGCTGAATACAGTTGTTAAAAAACCATCCTCGAAAAACTTTAGACAGGTTGGTTCAGACCAAATCTGGACTATATACTGTTCATTCCTTGTTTCAAAAATGTGTGTTTTTTTTCTTTATTGGCCCGTCGAGAGGGGTGGGGGGTTGCAATCCCACCATTTATACAATATTGGTTTCCCTTCATTCAAGGACTTATTATGAAACATATACTTTCATGCCTACGAAGAAGGAAGGCTTTTAACCCAAGGATGATCCAGAACAAATTTGGTTAAAACCGGCTTTGTGATGTACGACTGGGGGGGGGGGGGGGATTCGTAGGAAATTTATAGGACGATCCGCTAAAGAGCATAAACTTTCTTGCCCTTCGGGCAGGTGAGCGAGGGAACAATCGAACTGGTATTTCGTACAGACAAAGCAAGCTAAAAGCAGTCGGACAGAACATACGACAAAGAAGAACAAAATTATATGACAAATGACAAACAACTTGTTTGAACATTTTAACACCGAATTACCTTTTCGTGAAATTAGACGAGGAGAAATGTATAGTACATTTTTCACTGTCGGTACAAGATGGGTCGGCAAAACCTGCGTCGTCCACATCAGACACCTTAAGGACGCCGTCGACCAGGACAAACTGCTGTCGCCGGAAGTCGTTCATGGCCATACTCCCGTACCGTGTCCGGGACATAAAATGGATGATCTTGGTCAGGTCGTAGGACACCTATGAGAAGTAAGAAATAGAATAAGAAATGTAGTTCAATACAGGTTGAAAGCAAGTACATAATTATGACCTATGCTGTCTTTAATAAAATTCTTTAGTTTGAAAAATTGTAAATTATTTATCACATAACTGACACTATCCGTCATGTCATACGGCCATGTCATAAATATAGAATTACACATGCATAATATCACCATTGTGATGTCATGAATGACATCACAATGGTGTTATAACGTAAAGAGTTTGGTTATTTTTTCATGAATATACGTTATGTGATAAATAGAATATTACACTAGTGTCATTGTAATAAATAATTAATCACACTCGTTATATAACTCAATATGTCAATCGCTTAAAGGCTCGTGACATATTGAATTATTGACCTCGTTTAATAAACTCATTTTTTCATTAACACTCGTGGAAAACCCCCTATATCTTTACTTGATTCTTTATTGACAAACAATTCACGTATTGGACGTGTTGCAATGTTTAACGACTGACAAGTAACTCTGGGACTTTTCTCAGATATTGAGGCGCGTTTATTTCGGTACAATGTGTGTTAATAAATTAAAATGGGATAAAATTTGTTATTAAAAATTGTAGGAACATAATATACTTATACAAGGGTATTACGTTATTATAATTTATAATTAACGGGTTTGACTGATCCTATTATTAATGTCCGGAAAATGAGCCACCAATCTGAAGCGGTATTTTATTTCAAATCAGATTCAAAATTCTCTAAAATACAATATACAAAAATGTTTATTTTGTGTCGTGTGATTTTAACAAATAACATTATGTCAGTGAGCGAAGTTATTGCCACGACGGACAAAATTAAATAATACAAGATAATATACACAGAAAGCTATAACCTTTTATATAAACGTGCCGACTGTTGGATAAATATATGTTTTATATGCCACTAGTGGTTTATGACCCTCTGAAATTTTGATTGGTTCAGAAGTTGAACTTTGACCGAAAATCACGTGGTTCATTGCCACGTGCGGATTGTTGACGTCGTCATCGATTGTTAACGTCGTCACAACTTGGCGAGAATTTATATCAGATGGTGTGTTTTCGCGAAAATAGTCGGTGGTCCACTCAAGCAAACAATACTGCCATTGCTGTCGTGCTGGCTTTATATTATTCCATATCCAACAACCACTCGTTGTGTAACCTTTATATATACAGAATAATACACACTGTACCAATGACAACGTGTCCATGCCGATTGGAGAAGTTGATCAAACATAATACAGTAGACTGTCAGTTAGAGAGTAAAAAAAATATTTTTTTTTGCAATATAAGAACTTTAGAGGGAAATTACAAACATAAAAAAAAAATCTAATAATAGATAAGAGATTAACATAGAATATGGAGGAACCACAAAAAAATATTGGCCAACATCCATCTAAAGGGATTCTGTTTCCCAGTCATTTTCACAGTTATACAATCGTAAATAGAATTATAATAATGTAAAAGTGGCATTTCTCATAAAACAAAGATTACGTATAGATCTTTTGTTTATTTACAAACAAAACGGAATGCCAGTGTGTGTAGCAATCACTAATTGAAATTCTAAACGAACCCCAAATTGAACATTTAAGAAGTTTGCATCCAAAGTCATTTCCTCCCCAGGCAGGAAATTATAGAATATCAACAGATTTCAAAACTTTATATATTAACACAGCTGTGTTGGATGTATACTTTTAAGTGAAGTAAAATCTGTCATCACTTCTTTCTTTAATTCTATTAACAACTAAGGAAATTGCACAGAACTGCTATAGACACGTTTATAAAGCGAACTAGTCGGATATACGTGCTAGGCGTTTTATAATTAATCACATGTATGCCTTTTGTAAACACTGCTGGGAGATATATGGCGAATAACTAATATTTAGACATTTTGCATTAATCTCTGACATTTTCGGCTCTGCGTTCATTCTAAACATTGCTGATGGGGCATAGCCCCTGTCCCGTTATCTTGGGTTAGGCTAACAGCCTCCCCCTCCCCCCTCCCCCGGCCCATTCCTCGGAGGCAGACATACCCCGCAGCATCTGTAATCGATCAAGACAAATCAAGAGGCGCTACAGGGGGTACCACATTTTAAACATTTACATTTAAAAGTTAGGATTTTTTTTGCAAAATGTGCATCACATTTAAGAGGTTTCTCAAGTGTGTTGCACATTTGTACTTTCGTGTCCCAGTTTTGTTAGTTTTGTTAATATACGTCATTTAAACTCAACCGGCTCTTCAATAAAAATTCTAAACAAAAATAACAAAATAATAAATATTAATGTTATCAGGATTTCTAATATTTATTCATTTCCAATAAAGTAAAATAATGTATTCGAGGCACGCGCAATACATTTTGTAGGTTTTATATAAATTTTGTAGATAAGGACCAAAATTAATGGTCTGATTTAAATGAAATATCCAGATTTGGCCGATGGCTGGTAAGAAACGTTTCACTGCTGTGATCAATTGATAGGGACAGAAACAGCAGATGTACTTTCTCCCATCCAGACATGAATTATAGCACCACCAGTCAGCTTTTGTTTCATTAAAATCTTACCCCGTCCCGATTTCCCCCCGAAATAGACCGATCACTCAGTACAGATACGGAAACGAATCATTACTTGAAACGCTTCATGTTGGATTTGCCTTTGCCCAGTTTGAATTCATATCACCTATTATTGACAAATAAAAGCAATTCAATGCTGAAATATTTTTATCCATTTTTAGAATTTGTTCATCTCATAATGGGTTCTGTCCCCAAGCCGAGACATATCACAGTTTCTAACAATAGTAGTTACTCTACTCCCTGCTTGACGCTCAGCAGTATGGGAGTGGAACCACTGGTTCGTCTGTTGTCAGTATAATATAACCAAGTGATTTGCTGAGCCTTCAGCAGTATACTTCAGTGTGATATCACTTTAAATCGGCAAACAATCCGGACTATATATAGCAAGAAGGCTTACACGAACATACCTCAACCTCCCAAAAACACACGCTCTCAACACACACACCCACATCACGAACATACCGCGGCCTCCCAAATACACACGCTCTCAACACACACACCCACATCACGCACATACCGCAACCTCCCAAATGCACACGCTCTCAACACACACATCACGAACATACCGCAACCTCCCAAATGCACACACTCTCAAAACACACACCCACATCACGAACATACCGCGGCCTCCCAAAAACACACGTTCTCAACACACACACCCACATCACGCACATACCGCGGCCTCCCAAATGCACACGCTCTCAACACACACATCACGAACATACCGCAACCTCCCAAATGCACACACTCTCAAAACACACACCCACATCACGAACATACCGCGCCTCCCAAAAACACACACTCTCAACACACACACCCACATCACGAACATACCGCAACCTCCCAAATACACACACGCTCAACACAAACACACACATCACAAACATACCGCAACCTCCCAAATGCACACACTCTCAAAACACACACCCACATCACAAACATACCGCGGCCTCCCAAATACACACGCTCTCAACACACACACCCACATCACGAACATACCGCAACCTCCCAAATACACACACGCTCAACACAAACACACACATCACAAACATACCGCGGCCTCCCAAATACACACGCTCCCAACACACACACCCACATCACGAACATACCGCGGCCTCCCAAATACACACGCTCTCAACACACACACACACTAAGAACATACCGCGGCCTCCCAAATACACACGCTCACAACACACACACCCACATCACGAACATACCGCGGCTTCCCAAATACACACACTCTCAAAACACACACCCACATCACGAACATACCGCAACCTCCCAAATGCACGCGCTCTCAACACACACACCCACATCACGAACATACCGCGCCTCCCAAAAACACACACTCTCAACACACACACACCCACATCACAAACATACCGCGGCCTCCCAAATGCACACGCTCTCAACACACACACCCACATCACGATCATACCGCGGCCTCCAGAAAACACACACACATACACATCACGAACATATCGCCGCCTCCCAAATACACACGCTCTGATCAACACACACATCGCATACGCCGTGTAGCCGTCTTTGAATGGCCTTGACTGCTAATATTAATAGGACGTAAAAACAATTAACCAACCAACCAAAACAACATTCAATAACACAGACATCAATCGGGAATGACTTCCAACGTACAATTATGACGTTATAATTTTCAATTCAATACTATTGCTTTTTACATCCAAATATTTACAGTCTACACTGATATTCACTCGATAACCATTGTACTGCAAACTAGAGTTATTTTCCAGTAACTATACTTGAGGACGTGCACAGTTTCTATGACGTCAACAACAGTACATGTGGGCGGAGCTATGCAAATTATTCCGTTTGAATCACAATTGTATGACGTCATTAACAATTGACATGGGCGGGGATAGCTACGGCTTATGCAAACTTCATGCATTTTTTGAACTGTTTTCACGGTTGTAAGTTTTGAAATGAAATATATGTCTGCAGATGGGGCTAAATTGAAGAGAAAAGTTATGAACCCTTTACAAGAAATACTGTAAATATAACGATTAACCTTTGATTTTGTTTAGTTTATGAGATCATAAATCTACCGACTGCTCCATTGGATTTATGATCTCATTAACTAAACAAAATCAAAGGTTAATCTTTAAATAACATTGATTGAGCTGCAAATTACATAACAAAACATTCAATCATACTTATAAAAGACATATGCATATTATTGACATATTGATGATAAAAAATCGGTCAATACCATTCCTAGCCAGTAAATGCTAACTGAATTCGGTATGATTATACAATGCCAATGCTATGCAATGGTAATAATACGGAGATATTTGGTTATATATCCTCATCAAGGAATCGTCTATGAGAAATTGCGCATGTCAACATCTTCATCAATAGCCGCTAATTTTGTGAAGGTTTATTATTTAAATATTTTCATTAACTGGTTTAAATAAACTGTATAAATCTTTTTTTTATCAACTTCATATTATGCAGTTTGATACTATTTAGTTGAATGCGGCAAGAATCCGTTTATTGTACTCTACATATGCAGTATGTAATTCAAGTTGAAATTGTGAACATGCTTTATTTTCATTAGTTCTGACACGTAGTACATCATCCCAGATAAGGTCCGGGTTTACCGAACGGCACCTTCGTCAAAGTGCCATTCGGTGGTCGCCTCTGCAACATCCTTACTATTAGCGCAACGTTTTGTCTAGATTTATGACGTAAATCCATGATAATGTTTGCCTGCCTATCGGTCGTTCATCCTCGATGTACGGTGTTCCCTTACCGTATCTGGTTCTCAATGCTAGTATGATATCGCTCCGTCCGTAATTTATCAGTGATGTGCACTCTGAATGCACGGCAGGATATACGGAACACATTTTAAAGGTTATATTTATTTCTTTTTTAACTGAAATCTATCTAAGGGGTTGAGAAATGTTTTAACATTATCGTAAAGTTACGTTTTCTCACGTTCTGCCTGTGTCTGGAGTCGTATTTTTGTCTTACAAAACAAGAGGTCGAAGGCCTGTATCGCTAACCTGTGAACAATTGTATCTAAAAAATACCACGGTCATTCTAAATCTTTAGAAGATGGAGTTTTAAAAGAAAACACTGAATTTCCTATTTTTGGCCCTTTCCCTGAGTCCAAGCTGAAGACAACTCCAAAATTTATAAAACATGGATTCCTCTTCCCAAGGAGGTTTCAAAAGAAAATTTATTTAACAAAATAACCCAGACCCCTTGGCGAGACCCATCATTCCTACAGAATAGGTTTTCCTTCAACTAATGATATTTCAGACGAAATAGGAAATCAATCCTTTCATTCCTACGTCAGAGAAGGGACTTTGCTCCCTTCCCCTTTTTTGCCCGATCCTCAGGTTCCTGGAGACAGACAAAATAAGTCTCTTCCATACAAGGATAGTTCAAACTAAATATGAAACACATTCTTTAATTTCTACAGAAGAACTAAAATGTTAAAGTTTTGTTTTTATATTTACCTATTTGGCCCGCCTCTAAGGGCAGACTCACCGTGCAAACTTAGTTCCTCTTTATCGAATGGAGCTTCAGACCAAATGGTCAAAATTGCTTTGTGGTTAATGACTAGTAGGGACTTGAAGAAAAAGTTGTAGGACCAAAGTCGAATGCTGCGCCATGGCATAGGAAACCATGAAAGAAGTTAAGGATGTTTTCTTCTTAACTTACGTAACACTTTCATAAGGAATTTTGACGAATGTGGAGCCAGTCCCAACTCAACCCTTTATCTTTACCTCAATGTTAGCAATAGTGAATGGAATGCTTCCCTATCTTGCTACTGCATTTACCTTATCAATCACATTCCAATGAATCGGCAATTAGCATCGCGACAGTAAAGTCTTACTTTAAAACATACCGGTAGATCAATGCATGGATCAATTCAATGTATGCATGAAGTTTGAACCAAATGAACAATGTAACTTCTAACAACAAGTAATAAGACAAACATATCCAAAAAAAACAACATATTTACTGTAAAATAGAAAATGATCGAACATTGTTTAGGAGACAGGAAAAGTTTTATAAGTAGATACGTCAAGGCACGCGAACGGAACCGCGGCGATACCACAAGAACTTGAAAGAATGAATGAGACCTTCCAAAATGAATGATAAACAAGATCGAGGGACCCTGAACAAATGTAATATTTTTGAATTTATACTATTCTTTCATGTAAATTTGTCCAATTATGAATGTTGTCAAAGAAAAACTACGTGTTTTGGAACACCTCATTTGCACGAGAACAAAGACAGATGTTTTGGAAACTCATTAAACTAAGTATAAAGGTCGGTTATGCCTTTCCCCCTCTCCTTGCTGTCAGAAGTACTTACCCTGAGGCGGTCCTCCCATGACATCTGCAGTAGTTTGATGAGGTTGACTGTCTCCCCGAGCTCGGTTATCATGGCCACGCCCTGGACGTTGTTGTCTACGTTTGGTACACAAAATCCTAACACCTGTTAATTTTAAATTGTAACAAATAAATAAAGCTTAATATGCAACTTGCACCAGTTTTGATTTCTTTCTTTTCTGTTCCGACAACCGTTTCTAAAAAAGTGCAAGTAAACAGGCTTTCGATAGAGATAAAGGCGGTGACGAAATTTTAGTTCTCCTTGGGATAAGTCTGTAACGGTAGGAGCATATCCCGGGGATGACAGGCTGTTACAAAATACAATTTGTACAGTTCTTAATCCCATGAACCTGGATATGTTTGCAGCAAAATAAGGTTGATATCCATTGCTTGAAGTGTCACTTAAGTCAAAATATCCGAATTACCTTTTCCAGCCCCACCTCCCATTCCTCGCCAAATCAACCATTCATATTTTTGCATGTTTACCATTTTAATCCCAACCACCTTCGAATTCTTAAAACCAAATGTAGTTGATATCTACACGCCCACTCGACCTCAGTCCTATCATTTATATAATTTTGAATCCCCACCTCCCACGAATGCTTCCACCAAATACGATTGGGAATGGTGTCCAGTGCATATATCAATGTATCCAAATTGTCCTCATTTGGCCATGCCTCGCAGCCCCTTGGATATCAGCCTTACCATTTATGTAATTTTGAGTCCCAACCTTTCATGAATACTTCACCAAATATGAGAGCATACAATGTACGGATAGTTCTAATTATTCGTGTGTTCACCTGTTGTGATTGACAATGATGACTCGGTTCTCATTTTGAGGACTTGATGTTAACATGGACGGATGTTGTCGAGGAAGCAGCAGAACACCTGGTCTTATTCTCTTGTTCTTTTACAAGAGTCTCCATATAAAGCTTTCCTTTGTACATATTTTGCCCCTGGTTTAATCGTTTTTGAGTTTGGATTATTATTTTATTAGCGCTTCGGTATTCTATTATCTATTATTCCCAACCTCCTGGAAATTCAAATCAAACATTTGTACTGTTTTAAATCCCCACTGCTTAAGGATGCTACTAGTGAAATATTATGGTATTCATTGTTTGGTTTCAAGGAAATCGCTTCAACCAATAAAGTCCTAGTTCCTTTTTTTTTGCCTCGCCCATCACACCCACCCCACTTTCTTGGAGATTCAGCCTTATCATTGTTACAAATTGAATCCCCATATCAATTTTAACTCCCGGGGGAAGGCGGCAGTCCCACCATTTGTACATTTTTAAAATCCTGCGATTAATGATGCTTCTAATTTAATCAGTCAAATTCGACGATTGATTTTGCGTTTTATATGGAATTCGTGGCATTTTTCTATTGTTTTCCCTTTTCTTTAAATAATAAATGATTGATCTATTGAATGTATTCCATTTTAATTTTTTTCTATTGATCTAATAATACATATTTGTATGCATAAACATTGTGTTTTATAGTAAGGTTACCTTACTTACACATTGAACAACTGATAACCGGTATGACAAGTGACTTTGTTACCAAGCAAAGGCAAAACTGAAATATCGTCACGTCAGTAATTTCAAGGAAAAACCTTTGTTCTTGCATTGTCAGCTTTAAGGCTCCTAATTTATAAAGTATAATCCAACAACATCATCTTGGATGCCTATTTTGATTTATAACCGAAGTTCAGGATTTGGGACCAACACGAGTACATACTAAGGTACTCGTATGGTGTACGTGTTATTCAGGTTGGTATATAAAGTATAGACTTGTTGTGATACAATGAACATATACTTATATTTGTTAATATCAATGTATTTGTTACGTCACCTTTCAAACAAATGTAAAACATACAAAATGTGTTAATGTAATCTTATAATACGAAACAATAAGTGCCAACTGCTTAAGTAATACGCTTCAATATACATGTGTATAATAACAAAATATATGTTTGACACAACAATGTATATATTGATCGTATACAATGAGCTGTTCAAGTATAATTTATATATGTATGAATGTCTATCTGTTTACATTATTTTTTTTACAGACATTATATTATTATTTTTTGGGTGTACTAGGCAAGATTGGATCGAGATAAATCTGTAGCCATGACTTTAAAGATAATCAATATTGCAAGTATATACATACATGTATAATATACGTTGTGGGCCATGTCATGATACTAATGCAGAGTGACATTATCTTTGGTAGCTTGTGGATATAAACCATTCAATTGAGAGTGTTCCCAATGTAAATTGATAATTCATTTTAACTCTAATGTTATGAAATATTCGATAAAAGTACTATTACATGTGTATAGTATACAACACCTATAACAAATAGAGACGCTGTGCTTATCGCACGAGGGGCTCCGGAGATAACATCGTTCGGAACCTACCTTAATGACGTTATCGTGAGCAAGTGCCTGCAGCACCAGTATTTCCTTGACAATCTTCTGGGCCGCCTTGTTGTAGCAATACGACGGTGTAAACCCGTGGCTTACGCACGTCGATACGTCTTGTCCCGTTATATCCACGGTCTTAATAGCGATCGATTTGCCTTTACATTTCCCACTGTACACTGCTTTGGTCCAGCCAGACGCTAAGTACTTCCTTTCAGTGATATTGACAATTTCATCACAACCTATAAAGTCTTTCGATGATGGCTTGTCAAGCTGACTTATGCCTTCCATCCGCATACCATATAATCCACTCTCCGATGACTTCTCCATCAATTTTCTCAGTCGGCGTTCTAAACCACTGTAATTTTCAAGAACATTTGATTTCCATGCACTGCCTAGTGACATATCCTTGAAAACAGAATCCGAGTGTGGATCGTACTTATTGTATTTTATAGTTCCCCCAGGATCGACCATATTTTCTTCCTCCAATCCATTGAATTTTCGGTGTAGTATCACAACATTAGCGAGCAGTATGAGTCCAATGGAAAATAAACAAATCTGCTTGACATTTCCTAAATGTCGTCTGCTCCATTTTCGGCACACCATTTTTGTGGTGTTTACCTTTTAACAAATTAGATGAACTGGTACAATCCAGCTAACCACAACATCACAAGCCCATAGGCAGGGAATATACACAGTATTCTGTTCTGTTGTGAACTGTATAATATCCCGCCTTTACCTGCGAGCAGACGACACATCGCGGCGTGTGTACATCCATCACACCGCTAGCTGACCCCAGCACAGGCCTTCCTGTAGCTTCGCTGTCATTTCCCCTCCTTAGTTTCTGTCGTGACACAAGGTCGAACCTGTTGACAAGCTCGGTGGAGAAGCTCTAAGACCTTTGGCCTAGAGATGGGAAGGATTGTATCGCCATCGGAATGCAATTCTTCTCTTAGCTCTGTAACGACAAAACAAACTTGAATGAGTTCATCTTAAAACACGTTATCTAATCGCTTCGACTTACACCACTCCGTGTGGCGTTAACTTGAATTTAGTAATGAGATTGTTTGTAGAATTATATCTCGTTATCTCACGAATTGCACAATTCCATAACGTTATCAGGTATAAACGTTAAAACTTGCCATTAGAGGTCAATTATTGATTTAGCCCCAAAACATAAATCTGACGTTTTCGCTCTGAAATGAAGCTTACTCCACGTGCAACCTTCCTCACGTGTTAATTTATCCAGTTAGCTTAGTGCATGGAGTACATAAGAATGCTGTCAGAGAATGTTAATCCTATGCCGCATATTCTCGACAAAACAACATATAAATAACCTACAAGTTGTATGGAAGAGCACAAGACAATCGAGATCAGGAACACATTAACGCGAGACTCATCTTCTCCATAGGTGTTTTGGAACGATCTACAAAATCGATACGACTGCGCGGTGTATTGTGTGTACCTTACCGCAATGTAGTCGGCTAAGGACAATCCTTGTAGAGCACCAATACGAGATGAAAAATCACCAACTACCCCGGTTAAGTACAGATTATTATATTGTAATGCACACAAGCAATTTTCCAAAAAAAGACAGTGCATTATTACATACACAAAAAATGAGATTGTGATTTTAATCTGGTTATAAATAAATGGTGTGCGATTATAGAGGACAAATCATTCTAAAGCCAAAAAATCACATCTGTGATACCAAATTTTACGCTGTATTTACAACGACTCAGATTTCATGGTATTATAATACGCTTCAAATCTTTTCCAATACTTAGGAATGCAGGCAGAACTTGAGAAGTTAAAAAAAATCAAAATATCATTGCGCAATCAATATGGTAATAAAAAAATAAAAAGCAGATAAACAAAAAGATGACGTAACACAGACACGTGCTGCACCTTTTAAATTTAGTGCACATACCAAAACCCAAAAATGATGCCATTTTGAACGTAAACAATAAACAAGAGGCGAGACCAGGCTCTCAGTAAGACTAAACATTTCTTTCACCACATATGGTTCCAGTCATATTGTTTGCAATGAAATCCAGAAAAAAATCATCAGAAAAACAAGCACAAGTAGAAGTTAGCTAACGATATAACAGTCCAATAATGAATCTCCTATCATGATAATATGCCTTGTATGAATGACGAGGAACACAAAGATTAACAATAGTTAAAGAGAAAAAATCAGAGGCTACCAAAGCGTCCACAAAATAATAATTCCACCTCAAATTGGATTAAACTAGGAGCAAAATATGAACAAAGGAAAGATTTTCATGGAGACTCTTGTAAAAGAACATGTACAAGGGAATAAGACCAGGTGTTCCAGAAGAGTAAGCGTCTTCTGCTTCATCGACGACATCCGTCATGTAAATCTTGGTAACACTTTATGCTATACAGGTGTTTGTTATAAATATTTCAGTATTTCGGTGAATCAGTTTTTACATATGATAAGTGTTCTCATTTGTAGGTATGCACATAATATCACTGAAATACCAGAGAACAATATTAACATTTTAAACACATAACTTATACAATTAGTAGCGACATTACAGAGTCATTTATACATAAACATACCACGTCCGCCTAAACGGCGTAATTAGGACAGAATAGTTATATGGTCCAGGTTTTATCATCGTGTATGTAGATACAAACATAGCACATTCATATATCACCTGTATTTGTTTCACAATTATACATCGTATACCTATAATATAATGTTAAGGGCAAAGAAGTAATCCGAACAGTGTAGACAAACTGGTGCTGTCAAATTGTCGGAGCAATCCGGTCCTTCATCAAGACATCAAGAACTGTTGATATTACTTCTTTGACCCATATATTATAATGTATATATTCATACAAGTGTGTTAATACATCTTACTTTAAATGTTTTTAAATGTCATTGAAAATAAATAAGAGAATACCGAAGCGTTAACAAAATCATAATCCAAACTAAATATCGGACAAACCAGGGGCAAAATATGAACAAAGAAAAAAATGATATAGGGACTCTTGTAAAAGTACAAGTGAATAAGACCAAATGTTCCGGAAGAGTAAGCGTATTCTGCTTCATCGACGACACCCGCCATGTAAATCTTTGTCACATCCAAGTAAACATCATGTTCTCAAAATGAGAACCGAGTATCATTGTCAATCACAACAAGTAAACACATACTCAAAAAGAGCATACTCAAAAACGTCAATCTTCATATCACTTAAAGATCCAGAATATTTCTCAATGAGACAAAGATGGCGACCATAAAACTTGCCCATAATTCTGATCAACCTGCATCTCTCGAATCCTTGTGTTGTTGGTTTGCTTGTCAGCAGTCGACATCGATCACGAACATCCCGATATTTAGAGCAAGAAATAAAGAATTTCGGTTTTTTCAGTTATTTTTCAGTTTTCAACAAATCACAAAGCAACTACGGAAAACACTTAACGAAATAATTTGTCACAATGAAATGAGCTTTCGCCAGCAGGTAATACATGACTTATTATTACCCCCTAGTCTGTACTATATTGCAATACACGACATTGGTATGAAAACATATGTTGCCCGGGTATTGAGCTTACAAGTTACCCCTTCCATGACCATACCAGGACTGACTCTATAGAACTTTAATTCATAGACAATGAGGGAATGATATACAGTAATACGAGACTAATCACATTTCGGTGAGACACCTAACACCGATGGGAACCACGTACCTGACACCCATGGGAACTCTAAACTCTGTTCGGTGCAGAGCCTGGCGATTCACTCCTTCATTGAATGTTAAAATATAAACAATCACATTCATCACATTGAGTCACTAACTTCTCCTATTAACAACCCCCAGCATTAGAAAAATGTTACGGTCTAAAAATAAACGAGCTACTAAATGTTCATGAAACGCAGGCTGATAAAAAATGTATACACAATGTATCTAGTTGTATACAGTGTCCAGTATATACACAGTTTATAAGCTACTGTTTGAATATCCATTAGTGATGACAATCGAAAATGAATTACTTCCACATAACGGTTTCTCTTTACACATATCAAATTATGTCGATTTGATCAAATTCTATGTTTTCACGTTTCCATTTGTCAATTTGATTTTTCACAGCTGGTTGGCCAATGAAGCAGATATACTGGCACAAGTTTTGACTAAGCGGTAATATTCTTTCATACCAAGGAATGATCTTATCCCCTTTTTGGTTTGTGGGAGAGGAAATTCGACTATGATTTGAACGTTTCTGCTAGCTTACATTGTATCTAAGCTTTCCTTTCCTTACTATATGTCCGAGTATTCTCGGTCAGTGAAACCTGATACAGTACACTGTAAGTGCCATGCAACATTTCTTTTTTTGGTCTGAGAAATAGATGGAATACTGTGTATATGATATAATAATGTGATAACCGACGTAAAGAGTAATAACTCATTTGTGTACGGTATAATCGAAATTCAATGATTAATCGATAGAAATAAAAAGACAGAAACACAAGAAAGAAAAGCAATTTTGGATCCAAATAAAGTAATTATTTTCCTGCAGAATCTAACAGACAAACATAGTTAACGTTTTAACTGCATGATATACAATGTAACAGTCAAATAAGGTAATCTTTTTACTGGCCATAAAACATCAAACATAATCCATTTACTGTCCCATATATAACAGGCAAAAAAAGTAACCATTTCACTTAAGCCTACTGTTGTTCGGAACCTCTCTTTAACACTGACTTCCGTCACACGTAACTCCTATATCGAAGATTTAGGCGGTTTCTGAAATGTTACGACCCCGCACTATAAAAGTATGGATCATTATAGCTTTTTAGAAATGGCAATATATAGGGGATGGATGTGAAGTTGTTCGTTTTTCTCTAGTATGAACGGAAAGTAAGTTTTTGACCGTTTTGTAACGTGGTTGTTAGTATTTTCTGCCACTGAGTTGCATACCTTCCCTCTTTTTCAGTGTCTGATAGTTGACTTTTTTGTGAAATTTAACCGCTTGACGTATCAAGCTGAACTTTGGCAACTATTGTATTATGGTTTTAGATGAATGATAACATAAAAAGAAAATAGGAGAGTTTTATTTATTTTTATATATTGTTTTCTTATTAATCACATTTCGATATATTATCTATATACATGTATATAGATGGTTATTTTCCTTGCAACAAAGACCTGTGAACCATATAGCAGGCAAATAAGGTTAACATATCTCAATGCGGTAAATCATATGTTTGTCTCAATCAACATGTCTAAATAAGAAGCCCAAGGGCGTTAGCGGTCACCTCAGTAATGTACATTGTCGCCAATTCCAAGAATTATATTAACATGTAAACTAGTCGAAATACAATATTTGTCATGTCAACAGATGAGAAGAATTTCAACAAGAGGACCAGATGGCCTATATTGCTCACCTGAATACTTGTATAAAAAACTTCACGGAAAAAAATTGGCAATATCCTATCATTCCTTTAGAAGAATCCCTAATCGCGTCCTACCCCTCAAGCCAAAAGGTGGGAGGGGGTCAGACTACTCGTTCGTACAAAATTTACCTTGGCATCAGGGGTTGATAACATCAACAACAAAGTATTGTTACTACAACACACGTTCAGTGTAGACACGCAACGTACAGTGTAGACACGAAACGTACTTGGGTATTAGACCTCTATTTACGTCAAAGTAATCATTATAATTTCGTCACACAAGGTAAAGCATTAATTGTGTCCAGATTAACCACTGTTGCTACAATCCTGACGAGCGTTTTGCCTTCACCCCACATTCCAGCGGACGTAATGTAATATCAGAATGCATCTGTCACAAAATGACCTCCGACTCAACACATTCCATTTCGCCGGCTATCTTTTCCCGCTTGTTTACTAGATATATATCAAGACCGCTCTATTATCTTCTGTAGTTATCTGGAAACTGTACGCCTAAGTGTGGCTAGGTGGCGGTACATATAACTATAGTATTTCTTCCATTAACAGAAATATACCCATTTACATACATTTTCATTATACCTATGTCACCGATACAGTAGCAAACAAAGGGCAATGTGTTTGAAAGATACGTAGTTTTTTTTTACATGGGCCGTTACACTCAAACAAACAAACAAAAAGCATTTATGATTCCAAAACAATGAATTTGAAAAAAAAGAAAACCAAAAAACAAATGCCGTTTAAGCGTTTTCATCCCTTTTTATTTATTTATATATTAATATTATTTTCATAATTGTGTAAATTAAAGTCATCGATTCTGTTATGCTTAAATATTACTCAACACTAGAATCATAAATTTTCGTCGTGTGTCTTATAGATCTTGACAAAATGTTTATTGCAGATATATTCAAGCAGTAAAAACAAATTTTAAGAATAGGAAATAATAAAGATTAAAAAATGTTAAACAAATATCTATATGATGCTTCTTATTTTAGAAAATCGTGAATTTAAAGTGTCCATCATGTTATATTGCATTATGTATGTATGTGTATGTACTACCGATTATTATAAATTGATATTTTTTTTACACTTTTTGATTGGGTAAACCTTGGTCACGTTAGAAACACCATGTCAATATTGTGTTTATGACGTTATAATCATGGTGACGTAACAGTGCCCTCAGTAAATCTCATGCTTTATCAAGATAGATATAATGCAATTTCAGTCTTTTGCAAAAACAAATATCATTCATAATAAAACTAGTATTGCCTTTTGATTCGGTCGATGTTCAAGGCTTTATCGACCTGAGAAAAAATATCAATTTCGGACTTCGTACTCGGTTGATATTTTTCTCGGGTGGATAAAACCATGTATCAACCTCATCAAAAGGCTAGAATTGTACATAAGTAGTAAAACCTAATGAATCAATAATTTGAATTTGAAGTAATTGTATAAGAGACACGAATCGATTATACTAAAATCACTATAACATGTTAAATTTACAAACCGTAAAAGGATATTAGCACAGGGAGCACACAAGAATTAAGGCATACATAAAAAACACACACAACGAAATGGGCTGTCCCTTACACCCTATTCGCTTAGATTGTAAAATAACAACAATGCCCATGACTCAGTTATAGACCAAGTATTTCCCGAGCGATGACAGGAACCCAACTGTGCTGCCTAAATAACGCTGAAGTTTGAGATCGACCCGTACAAGTCTCATTAGCTTCGGGACATGTGTACCAGTGATTGTATATAAACGAGTCCGAGGCACTCCGAACAGGATTTTTCGTCTTTGCACTCTTGTGTTTGACACATGGCAAAATGCATTTGATGTTATTTTCAAATCAAAAACAAATATCAAGAAACGCTGTTTTTATAAATCTTCCGTAATATTTATGTTTTGTGCAGAAGCCATTTACTATGATCATGTTAATTGTTTAATAATTTGAATCACTTTATTTACATGTTCAATGTTGAATAAATAAATGCTACCCAGAACTTTACTCTTTATATTATTTACTTACGAGGAGTACACGAAGGAATATGGTGTCCGACATACCGCCCGCGTGCGTGTCACTTTCCGTTTATTAACACTTGTCACCGTCAAGAGCTATTTACACAATCATAACGCGGGGTAATCCAGCCTTAAACGGGGATAATATTTCTTTCATTTCTGCATGCACCCAGCTTGATGACCATATGGATTTTGTTCGTAACTCCAATTAAAACGGGTGTGTTTTATTTGCATACTAGTGTGAAATTCAGTACGATTAAACAATAACCCGCTAAACTAGCGAACGGTTGAGATGGTAAAAATAGAACAGCTTGAAAAGCATATTGACAAATGTAATCGAATGTCTCCCCAAAAGTGCAAAATATTTGATAGATCCGTCATGAATTTATCTAGCTGATCATACAACAGTGCTTTGCTGTATAATGCTGTGAAATGAGCCCAAATTTCGTGGTTTCCATGGGTCCGTGAATTCGTAGATCATCAGCAACCACTCACATGGAAAATAGCTTTATATCAAATTTGTAATAACTTGGAGTTGCTTTATCGACCTATGAATTCGTGGACGATAACAACCAACGAAATCAACGAAATTGAAAAGTACGGAAATTGTAATTTTGCAGTATTTTCGAAGTGAAATTGACTTGGGACATTTGACATTTTCGTGAAAATCAACATTTCTTCAATTGCAATTAGAAATGCTAACATCATTTTTTCTTATTTTCGAAAATGCATAACATTAGGAACAAAGCCGGTGTGTGGAATATAAGCGTGTGTGTTGAGAGCGTGTGTATTTGGGAGGCCGCGGTATGTTCGTGTTAGCCTTTCTGCGATAGTCTAGATCTTTTGCCGATTTAAAGTGCTACCACACAGAAGTATACTAATACAGGCTCAACCGGGTCACATTATACTGACAACGGGCGAACCAGTCATCCCACTACCATAAAGCTGATCGTCAAGCAGAAATTAATGATCATTTTTAGAGAAACTGAAAAGTTTCGGCCTGGGGAGAGAACCCATAGCCTTCCTCACAGGGACAGGTAAGAAAAGGTTCTGTTCTTAATCTTTCACTCTCTTGGTCAATGACATTCGACGCTTCTGGTTTTCAGCCCAAAAGAAGCTATAACGATCGTTTAACCACCTTTGCAAATGTGTAGCGAAACCCCTGGGATATATATATGTAGGAAAATAACGTCCTTGGATTTGAAGCTAAACTTAATATTTATTATGTAAATGAGATTGACATATACATGTACAAAAACTGATGACACTTAATGATTATCGTAATAAAGCTTAGAATATGACCCGTAATTCAAAGACAACAACATACAATGTCGGATGTCATCAGTTCGGATTAAGGCTTTGCTGACGTTTCGGTGTTCTCTGATTTTTCCCCATGCTTGATATTTAACCTCAGACAGGACAAATAGCTCTACCTGTAATCATACTACACCGTGGGCCAATTTTAGCGTCTTAAATGCATTGGAGCTGTCTATATAGAAACTTTATCTTGCGAAATCTGTTATCCTGTTTTATACCTTTATTCAGATATAATCTCTATAAATTGCATCATGCCATTTACACCTGAATATTAAACATAAGAAGGAGGTGTACAATGGTGTCTGCTTATGTTATAAATTGCATATTGAGTTTCGTTAATAAAAAGCATTATATATCTTAATCGACGTCTATGTGTATTTATAATACGTTAACTATACACCAAAACATCAGCATTTTTCATCAGGATTTCCAAAGTAAATTATTCAAGATATACAGATAGTGTTCTTTCATTATTTACAGTCAGACGAGCATAATAATTGTATATGTTTGGATTTTAAGCAGTTGTTTTCACGCTTAAGCAATATTTTATATAAAAACAACATTTAAAACAAGGAATAACCACTTCTAATTGCTACTTCACTCAGGAACAATACCTTTATTACGTTTCGTATATTCAATATAACAAAAACGCGTTTTTCATAAGGAAAGACTACAAACTTTAATTGTTGACAGATCAAGCTGACATTGTATATGACACCTTACATATATATAGAGAGGTTACACAACCAGTGGTTGTTTGATATGGAATTTATTTTACTCGAGTTAATTATTACAAAACACACGAGCTTTAGCTAGTCAAAGGTAGAACTATTACAATCTTTAAAATATGTCACCTCAGCCACCCTTACATCTAGTCCACTATAAGACTTGCACAATCGTTTCCCCAATCACTCTTGACTAAGAAAATACTACCATTTGTACATAGTTATAATAACTATTAAAACACAAAACTAACTGACCAAATATCTTAAATTGAGACTAATAGAAAGTACATATCTATCGTATATGAGCTATCTTATATGATTATAATAAAAGATATCTCATATTATTCGATATAATACAAAATCGACATTGCGCCTTGAATACGTGTTAAAGATGACGTAACACACACATATGCTGCACCTTTTAAATTTAGTAATAAATACAGTATGCCGAAAAAAATGAATTAAACTGCACCATACAGCTGTTTCGTCCTTCTAGGACTCTTCAGTGATGTTAGGGGCCAACAGGTGGGAATCCAAAATTTCTAAACTAATGTAGAAGCAGAAGGGCCAGGTGCGTGAAACCTCTTTAATTTGTGATTTTAGAAGTAAAATAAAACTAATTCTGAATAATTTCAAATCGTGTACTACGAAAATGTGTATATTATGTAACGTGCAACTACACAAATTGACTCGCCAAAGACATCAAGCAACCTAAACTGAGTATCGGTTTCGGTATGGTTAAGACAAAAGAAATAATGTATATGTCCCAATGATGCGCGTTACTGTGTTTTCTCGATTGGAAGGCAATCCAGTACATTTAAACACATCATAGCATCATTATTATCAATATTATAAAAACATATTATACAGGTATTCATAAACAAAATCATCACAAATTCATCATAGGAATAGTATACAAATATACTAAACCATTTTCAGAATAATGCACAACTCATTGTGCTAATCTGGGTAAGGCCTTAAATCGTTTTAAAAGCTCAAGATTTATGGTTGGTAGTCCCAAAAAAAACATTTTATTGAATAACATTCGGTATATTTATGATAATCATCATAACCCATTGAAAGTTCTACACATTTATCGGTCAAAGTGATATAATATATGAACAGCAGTTTCCGCACGAATATGGCTATTCTAATCTCCCATATTACTTCGAATGTTGTCTTTAACTTCGACTTGTCCAATGTAATCATTTCTGTCTATAGTATAAGATGCTGATTTAGAGCATATAAACTCCGCAATCAGTCTCGGTTTGTAGAAATTCAAGATTCATACATGTATCACCGATACTGTAATACTTCGATGTACTAAGGTCCATTTCCTCATAATTGTAATAAATGTTACACATATATAATTGTTTATTGATTGTTAAAAGATTATTCTTATCTACGTGTAGATTCAAAATAATTGATTGAATATTACCAATACTAATGCAACGGTGTTTTGACAATATTGATAGACTACAAATATCTAGATTTAGAGTGTTGGATTCCTGTAAGTTCATGTCGTAATAATCCGCTTCAGATATGGCAAAAATCATATGAACACCAAAATACTGATGTTTCACATCATAAATATTGTGACAACAGGTAATTCTATCTTTCAACGAAAGTATTTGTGGAACACAACTAGTTTTTGACAAGTCAACACATATTTATCTTGAAAGATCCAGAATAAAAAACACTTTCAATACCTCCGAAATCTTAACACTTGTGGTTGACATCCATAGACGATGAAATATTCCTTGCCAGCTCGACATTTCGAAGATATACTATACTGACAAAGGTCGTTTTTGTTTTGACCCAGTATACATATGTACCACATGTTATCTAACCAGTGTGTGTGTATGCACTGGGCTTGAATGATAATAAAAACACATGACCTTAAAAATAGGGTAAACACTTGCATCGATCGAGTTTGATAAAGAATAGATTGAATTTATGAATTTAAGAATAGATTGAATGTTTACGTAATAGATCTTACCTTAGTTGTTTACACCACTGCCATATAAATGTACACTCCTTATTAAACATCCAAAATCGTCGCTGTAAGTATTAAAGCTATAGACTATGAACATAGTAGAACGAAGCAGGATACACAATCTACGTTGAAACTAAATGACAGGCTTAAGTATTGTTTTCTACCTGGTATTTCGGCCTAACTGTTCTGCTACACAGGTAAAAGATACACACTTGTACAACTCCTTCAGATAAACACACTGCGTTAATCCCACTGCCAAGATAACCAGGACCAACAAGAGGCCCAACGGGCCTTAACGGTCATCTGACTACCAATTGTAAAATCACTATGAAAATATGTGTAGTCATTAAATCAAGTTATAATATGCCTGTATAGATTGCCAAGTTCAAGATAGTGGCCTTCTTGGATTTCTGATGGGCTTGAAAAATAACAACACTTTGTTGGGACCATCTCAGGATATCATTTCTGGCAAGTTTCACCTCAATTCCACTGGTAGAACTTGAGAAGTTTAGAATGTGTTTTCAAAATGGCCGCTGTGGAGGCCATCTTGGATTTTTGACTACACGAAAAATAACAACAGTTTCGCTTTGGCCCCAGTGACCTTGAATGAAAGTCAAGGTCATTTCTTTGAACAAACTTGGTAGCCCTTTATCCCAGCATGCCACAGGCCCAATATTAGATCTCTGGGCCTTTTGGTTATTCAGAAGAAGTTGTTTAAAGATTATGACCGTTTTGGTCCCTGTGACCTTGAATGAAAGTCAAGATCATTTCTTTGAACAAACTTGGTAGCCCTTTATCCCAGCATGCCACAGGCCCAATATCAGGTCTCTGGGACTTTTGGTTATTCAGAAGAAGTCGTTTAAAAGATTATGACCGTTTTGGCCCCTGTGACCTTGAATGAAAGTCAAGGTCATTTCTTTGAACAAACTTGGTAGCCCTTTATCCCAGCATGCCACAGGCCCAATATTAGGTATCTGGGCCTTTTGGTTATTCAGAAGAAAATGTTTAAAGATTATGACCGTTTTGGCCCCAGTGACCTTGAATGAAAGTCAAGGTCATTTCTTTGAACAAACTTGGTAGCCCTTTATCCCAGCATGCCACAGGCCCAATATTAGATCTCTGGGCCTTTTTGGTTATTCAGAAGAAAATGTTTAAAGATTATGACCGTTTTGGCCCCAGTGACCTTGAATGAAAGTCAAGGTCATTTCTTTGAACAAACTTGGTAGCCCTTTATCCCAGCATGCCACAGGCCCAATATCAGGTCTCTGGGCCTTTTGGTTATTCAGAAGAAGTTGTTTAAAGATTATGACCGTTTTGGCCCCTGTGACCTTGAATGAAAGTCAAGGTCATTTCTTTGAACAAACTTGGTAGCCCTTTATCCCAGCATGCCACAGGCCCAATATTAGGTCTCTGTGCCTTTTGGTTATTCAGAAGAAGTCGTTTAAAAATTATGACCGTTTTGTCCCCTGTGACCTTGAATGAAGGTCAAGGTCATTTGTTTGAACAAACTTGGTAGCCCTTTATCTCAGCATAACACAGGACCAATATCAGGTCTCTGGGCCTTTTGGTTATTCAGAAGAAGTTGTTTAAAAAGATTTTGACCTTTTTGGCCCCTGTGACCTTGAATGAAGGTCAAGGTCATTTGTTTGAACAAACTTGGTAGCCCTTTATCCCAGCATGCCACAGGCCCAATATTAGGTCTCTGGGCCTTTTGGTTATTCAGAAGAAGTCGTTTAAAAATTATGACCGTTTTGTCCCCTGTGACCTTGAATGAAGGTCAAGGTCATTTCTTTGAACAAACTTGGTAGCCCTTTATCTCAGCATAACACAGGACCAATATCAGGTCTCTGGGCCTTTTGGTTATTCAGAAGAAGTTGTTTAAAAAGATTTTGACCTTTTCGGCCCCTGTGACCTTGAATGAAGGTCAAGGTCATTTGTTTGAACAAACTTGGTAGCCCTTTATCCCAGCATAACACAGGCCCAATATCAGGTCTCTGGGCCTTTTGGTTATTCAGAAGAAGTCGTTCAAAGATTTTGACCTTTTTGGCCTCTGTGACCTTGAATGAAGGTCAAGGTCATTTGTTTGAACAAACTTGGTACCCCTTCATCCCAGCATGGCACAAGCCCAATATTGGGTCTCTGGGCCTTTTGGTTATTCAGAAGAAGTCATTTAAAAATTATGACCGTTTTGTCCCCTGTGACCTTGAATGAAGGTCAAGGTCATTTCTTTGAACAAACTTGGTAGCCCTTTATCTCAGCATAACACAGGACCAATATCAGGTCTCTGGGCCTTTTGGTTATTCAGAAGAAGTTGTTTAAAAAGATTTTGACCTTTTCGGCCCCTGTGACCTTGAATGAAGGTCAAGGTCATTTGTTTGAACAAACTTGGTAGCCCTTTATCCCAGCATAACACAGGCCCAATATCAGGTCTCTGGGCCTTTTGGTTATTCAGAAGAAGTCGTTCAAAGATTTTGACCTTTTTGGCCCATGTGACCTTGAATGAAGGTCAAGGTCATTTGTTTGAACAAACTTGGTACCCCTTCATCCCAGCATGGCACAAGCCCAATATTGGGTCTATGGGCCTTTTGGTTTATGAGAAGAAGATGTTTAAATGGAAAAGTTTACGGACGGCGCACGGCGCACGGCGCACGACGCACGACGCACGGCGCACGGCGCACGACGACGGACGAAGCATGATGACTATAGGTCATCCTGACCCTTCGGGTCAGATGACCTAAAAAACCTACTTCTCCGCCCCTAGATTTCCTTGTGTACTGCAGTGGTTATCAACCAAGCAACTGACACCATGAATGCACGGTGTGCTATCCGATAGCCTAATCTTTGTCGGAAGGATGAAGATGACCTTCTGGCGGTTTTATCTGTTACTCATGAAAATGCACTTACTGAATAGCTACGGAGATATGTATATTATGTATGTATACATACAAAACATACGCAATACAAGTCGCCGGTACATATATACAGTATAAACATGAATAAATTAAAAAAAACCAAACAACACAAATTCTAACGTTTTCTTCACACCTCGGTGACTCTGAATTTACGTTAAAATTTGAACCGCGTTTTCTTTCTTTTTAAATTTATGATATTCGTCAGTAAGGTTTGGTGGAAACCTTCTTAACTTATGTATATTCTTATAACATTTATATGAATGCCAAAGCACTCAATTAACCTTAATTTTGATAAACGAATAATGTGTACTAGGATTGTGGTCTTGGTATACGGCGAACGGTCATTTAATATTTGAATCATAATTAAGACAGCAAGTGACATTTGAAACACACTCCGATATTATCATAGCATAAGTAACGCTTTGTTCATTAATGCCGCTCATCAAAATGTTTGCATTTGAAAAAGTCACAAAACAGTTATTCACAAAAAATAGATAACTTACAGCATAGCCGCCTGTCGTTGTATCTTAAATGAAGTCATCAGACAAGCGAGAAAGATCGTTACATTGGGTTTTGTTTTAAAATAATTCTATTCTGCAGGCAAGCAACTGTACAGACGTTTTTCATTAGTGGTGGGGAGGAAACACACTGTTCTGGGGGAGGGTGTAGAGGATGGAGAGGGGAGGGGATGACTTACATTTCTGACACTGATTGGGAGTGATACACAGCCAAGAAAACATCAGATACATTACATCATTGGAATCCCCCATTCTCCCCTCCCGCCCCGAAAACCAGTGCCCGTAGACAACACCATATGTACGGAAGAGAAAAAACAAGTGCAGATTTAGTTGAGGGGTAAAAAGAACGCGTCGATACCAAAGTACAAATGTGTAATGATGCTATTTTTGAGCCCTAGCTAGGTTGACATTGTTTTTAATCATATTGAGGAATACCGAAGTGGGGTCTTCGTACTGGCGTTGAATCCAGTGTTTCTATTGATGGTGTGACGCAATATAAAAGGCTCGTTTCCATGACACAGGGACAACAATACAGAGAAGTGTGACAGAGAACACTGAGCTGACTCAAACTGTTAATACATACAGAGCAGTGACATGTCTTATACCAATACAGAAAGTAGTGACGTGTCTTATACCAATACAGAAAGTAATGACGTGTCGTATACCAATACAGAAAGCAGTGACGTGTCTTATACCAATACAGAAAGCAGTGACGTGTCTTATACCAATACAGAAAGCAGTGACGTGTCTTATACCAATACAGAAAGTAATGACGTATCTTATAACAATACAGAAAGTAATGACGTGTCTTATACCAATACAGAAAGCAGTGACGTGTCTTATACCAATACAGAAAGCAGTGACGTGTCTTATACCAATACAGAAAGCAGTGACGTGTCTTATACCAATACAGTGAACAGTGACGTGTCTTATACCAATACAGAAAGTAGTGACGTGTCTTATACCAATACAGAAAGTAATGACGTGTCGTATACCAATACAGAAAGCAGTGACGTGTCTTATACCAATACAGAAAGCAGTGACGTGTCGTATACCAATACAGAAAGCAGTGACGTGTCTTATACCAATACAGAAAGCAGTGACGTGTCTTATACCAATACAAAAAGCAGTGACGTGTCTTATAGCAATACAGAAAGCAGTGACGTGTCTTATACCAATACAGAAAGCAGTTACGTGTCTTATACCAATACAGAAAGCAGTGACGTGTCTTATACCAATACAGAAAGCAGTGACGTGTCTAATACCAATACAGAAAGCAGTGACGTGTCTTATACCAATACAGAAAGCAGTGACGTGTCTTATACCAATACAGAAAGCAGTGACGTGTCTTATACCAATACAGAAAGCAGTGACGTGTCTTATACCAATACAGAAAGCAGTTACGTGTCTTATACCAATACAGAAGGCAGTGACGTGTCTTATACCAATACAGTGAACAGTGACGTGTCTTATACCAATACAGAAAACAGTGACGTGTCTTATACCAATACAGAAAGCAGTGACGTGTTTTATACCAATACAGAAAGCAGTGACGTGTCTTATACCAATACAGAAAGCAGTGTCGTGTCTTATACCAATACAGAAAGCAGTGACGTGTCTTATACCAATACAGAAAGCAGTGACGTGTCTTATACCAATATAGAAGGCAGTGACGTGTCTTATACCAATACAGTGAACAGTGACGTGTCTTATACCAATACAGAAAACAGTGACGTGTCTTATACCAATACAGAAAGCAGTGACGTGTCTTATGACAGATATACAGTGAACAATGATATACAAATTAAACATCAATGCAAAATTCAACGTTATTTCACCTAAAAAGTACTAGCAACATAAAGCATGTATACAGAGTAAGAAAATATCTCAAAATCCCAGGAATTTTGCATTTTTTCTTATACCCATATAGATACAAGCTAATATACAGAAAGCGAGCCACATGTGTAAAACCAGCCACATATTGAGTGCCATGGCATGTCTTCAGATATTCAGGAAAGTGACACATTTTAAAACATACATAAAGAACAATGACATGTCTTAAACCAGATAGGCAGAATGAAGTGATGGCAGACATCATCAAAATAGCAGAATCCGTAGACGGAATAACCAATTATTCAAATTCCGAAGTACTTTACTTAGTTCGTTTAAGTTGTATTTGTGTTTTGTACTATATAATATATAATAATTTGATTAAACACGTGCAAAAATCCAACAACAATACAGCACTGTTCCATCTCAAGACTTTGGAATGCACGGGGCTACCTATGTACAGTGTATACCTATTGTGGTCAAAAATCGATTAAACTAACGCAAATGGATTTTTCCTTTGAAACACATCCGCTGCACCTTGTCATCACAAACGTCAATAGATGAATACATTTAACCAACAAATAATTGTTTGCCCCAATTTTTTTTTTATGAAATGATAAAAAGGTTATCCAATAGCAGAAAAAAATCATTTATCAACTCAGCAAAAATTGTTAATAAAATATTGCATTTACCCATAATCCGCTTAATAGTTTTTCACAAAGCCGGTAAATAGCCTAATTGTGAATCACGCTACGAATAGTGTGCCCTTATCGCTAGAATCTGACACTGTGTTTTTAATGCAAGTTCTACCCTATACGCAATAGTGCTGACACACGTCACTCAAACAGTAACAATGCCGAGCTGGAAATACACCTAACAAAAATGTTAACGTGACACGAAGTATCTAATGTTTTATTTGTCAATGATGGATTTTAAACTGGGCAGAAGTACATGACCTATCATGCCTAGGTGCAATTCATTCAGCGTTGTTTGTAAGGTCTTATCTATAAAAATCCATGAAATTTTGATTAAGTCTGAAATAAGAAATTTATTGTGAACAATTTTGAATCATTTTCCGACATAATGTTCATTTCTGTGTGTGTATGTGTCTGTTTTCTGGGTTGACCTCAATAATGTGAAACTGCAAGCGCAGATAGCTGGGTAGTGTTAAAACTTTGTTTGGACATAAACTACAAACACATGCATAGTTTTATATTATGATAATGCCTAACGATATCTATGCATATTTATTGTCAATATATTGTATATGAGTATTTAACGGGTTTTTTTTTATTATAATATTAGGAAAGACCATACTAGACAGTACGTGACCATGTGCCTAACCTACGATTTTAAAGCAATATCACATTTTGGGAGTGTTAAGATTAATTTTCGATAACATTTGCCATCCATGGATCCCAAATTCCCAAGCACCTAGGCATGTGGCAGCAGGTACAAGACACGAGCAGATATTGATTAAATCAAAATCTAGTATTTAAACAGTTTACCTATATGAAACTAAGTCATAACTGCTTTTATCGATAGGGATTTAAGGACATTTTTATATATTATACATTTATGAAATCAGGATGCAAGTCTGCATATTACAAAGGGACGTAAGCATGATAGGAAATGATCACACTTAGCATGCGAAGCGTACCAATACAAAGTTTGTTTTTGTATGGTCCTTCCTTTTCGACTAGTTATTGCAGATATTAGTCTCTGTGACTTAATTATTATGAATATCGAAAGATGACGTAACACACACATATGCTGGTAATAGATACAGTATGCAATAAAAATGAATTTAACTGCATCATATAGCTGTTCCGTCCTCCTGGGACTCTTCCGTGATGCTTGGGGCCAAAAGATGGGAATCCAAACTTTCTAAACTAATGTAGACGCAGAGGGGCCAGGTGCGTTAAACCCCTTTAATTTTTGAATTTAAAACTATGATTTAACTAGTTCTGTATAATTGCAAATCGTGTACAACGAAAATATGTATATTATGTACCATGCCACTACTCAGATGAAATAACTTTGGCTATGGAGGCTCCAGCAAACTTCGGGGACTCAGTAATTCAGTAATAAGTTTGGAAAAGTACATGTGGAAATTTGATAAAATAAAAATGGAAAGGAAAAAGGCCAAGTTGCCTTCTGGATCGCGCAATAACACAAGGTCTATGGAAAGGCCTGGCAGTACAAAGGGAGCACTACCTTCATCATGTGTATGTCAAATCACTCTTTCAATTTATTGATAATGTTTGATATTGATATTTAGTTTTACGTAAGTATAATTTGAGTGTGTGGTACAAGTCTTTATTAGATAGGGTTAATTAATCTCAATTATGATTGATTATATCAAGATGTTTTTGTATACGAGTGTAACTACAAAAAAATGTATATAGTGTATGTATGTTCTTGTTATTGTTGTGTTCACGTAAGAACGAAAGTATGCATGCAATTTAGTGTACAGTAGCTCTGATATACTGCAGACATATCATTATATATGCTTGTAATGTTAACAGTTCGTTATACAATGTATCCGTGTTGTAACCGGAATTGGAGAAGACTCGTGTCTAATCCTTTTGTTTATCAGTAACATACCTGGAATTGAATTGAAATAACTCTTATCTTTAAATGATATAGGGCTCAGTTATACTTAGCCTTCAACGAAATTCAGTACCATATGACAATTAAATAAAGTTGTCTAATGAACATGTACGATATATGTTTAAGTGACTTTCAACCAAAAAATGCTATCGCTAAAAAAAAGAATGTGGAATTCTAGAAACAACACAAATCTAGTGGTAGAAATTCAGAAGTTAAAACATTCTCACCTGTAATGTTGTAATCCCCACGTAATTTACAAAATGATTGACATTTTGAGTCACTGAATCCGGTATTTCCCAAGTGGTTACTCATTTAAACATGTTGACCTCGGGATACGACCAACAACTACCCTACATCGACCCCAGTGTACAACAGATCAGGGAATTTAAGGACATACAAAAGACTAAAATAGGCGCTAATACTACAAAGGCACTCCACGTTTTGGTCCATAATTCACATGTAAACGAGACACATGGAGATGTCAGCCGCTAAACTACACCGGGGCCCGCCGAGGGGGAAACTCCATCTCCGATTTCACTCACATCAATTATTCTGAAAGTGATTGTGAAGGGTAAAGGTCAACGTCACGACGTCTCCCCCAAATTCCAAGTCTTGTATTTCATAAAACACAAACTAGCACGCAAGTCTCCGTGTTTCCGCTGAAATATCAATTTCATATACTTTTTTTATTTATGCATTCCAGAATTTTGTGCGTTAGCGTACACTGGCTTGAACTGACACTAAGAAAATGAATTCGAAGAGACATTTTTATCAAAATTTTTGGCTTGCATGAAAATTTAATTAACAAAAACAAAACCAATATTGTTTCGTAATTCATAAAATATTTTTAGTTTTTGCATATACTTCATAGTAAACTGTTTTATATGTAAACATGAAAAAAATGCGATGTGAAAAAGGAAGAGTTCGTTACCACGAAAACAGTCTGACTTGAATATCTTACAGATATTACAGATGATTATAGATTTCAGAACCCTTATATATACGAAAAATGTCAAACATCTCAATCAGTTAAGGAAGTTACACCACGAAAATATTTACGCGCGAGCAAAATCTCACTTGCCAATATTTCGTAAAGAAATCAAACCATTTGTGAGATTAGATGTCGAAATATTCAGAATAAAATCCGGTGTGAATTTACGGTGATCTCCCACAAAGATTGTTTTTCTTATTATGATATGTCATTAATGTCTGAATGAAATAGTTACAATAAGAAACTTCCAATGACACATAAATTAAGTCTGTGTATTTAGAGGGAAAGAAATGATAATATCTAATCAAGATTTATTATTTGAGTTTAGAAGTTTTTGTGAGGTTCTATCCAGTATAACATCAACACCAACACGTGCTTCCATCCGCAAAAATATAACCGGCGTATGTTTACTACATAAATGGAACATGTATATGACGAATGTGATTTATTCCAGTGGTGATTTTATCGGAAACGTTATTCTATTTTCACGTAATATATATTGACTAAAACAGCAAATTAAAAAATAATCGAAGGCATAAGTTAATTTGATATGCTACCGTTATATGGGAAATGTTATAAATATTTAATGATGTGTCTTATCTCTACCTAACCATGTCTTGCTTCTTCAAAAGTAGAATAATTTATGTTAGAAACATTTGTATACAATAGGTATTCTTCAAATGTACATACTGAAATTTCCCCTATTCACAGATCAGTGCTGTATGGGGGATATCTTTTCAGCAATAGGAAATAAAAGCATTTACGTGTATTTTTTGCACTAGCCCAATATAGAAGGAAGTTTAGCTTAAATTATTACATTTATAGAGGATATGTATTATACTTCAGGTCAAATTACCTTTCTAAGGTAATAGCTAATAAACTATTTGTAAATCAGCTAAAAGATTATTCAAACTCGTGCAAATTTTGGTATTCAACTAGTCCTTTATCTTGACACTTTGCTATGGGGTGACGGGGATCTGCTATTCTATCTTTATAAGTGATATGAAGATGGACGTTTTTTAGTATGCTTATTAGTGTGTTTACCTATTATGATTGACAATGATGACTCGGTTCTCGTTTTGAGAACTTGATATTTACTTGGATGTGACAAAGATTTATATGGCGGGTGTCACCGATGAAGCAGAAGACGCTTACACTTCCGGAACACCTGATTACGTATTATTAGTGAAAGTTGAATTTATCGCGGTGTGGAAATTTTCGCTTATTTTGCTGTCATTAAATCTCCGCGAATATAACCACACGCGAACATAGTAAACACCACTCAAACTCTACAATGTATAATAGTATTATGGATATACTTTGCAAAACAGCATGATTGAGAGCGCGAACATTTCCAAATCGCGAACATTTTGGAGACTGAATAAGGGAAAATTCCACGCGCGAAAATATTGGCTTTTAGAGTAACATCGTTTGCAAATTAGAACACAATTGAATTCAAGTTAAAACGGAGAGATGTTTGGTCCTAAGGAAACACGGACTTTTCGCTGCCCCGTAATACATGAGAAAAACTCAGACACGACGAAAATCGAAAATATCAAAATGTTCGAAGACAAAAAATATAAATATACCGTATATCGAGTTTATTTAGCGTATGCTAATTTTCGCGTTTTCTTTACAAAATCACAGGTTTTATATTTAGCGTTGATCCAGCTACAATGATTAAAATTAGCGTATGTATCATATATAACACAAACAAATGCAAATCCTCAGGTATTGCATCGAATTGTATCGCGAAGGTACTGTAACACGACAATATGCCGTTGTAGAGTCACTAAAGTTATATCAGGTCGTGCTTTGAGTTGATCACACAGTTTTACTAACAATTTTGCTTCTAATGGTTTCATCTTGTATCTTCATATTGTATAATGAAACCAATTTTAGCGATATTTTATTTTTCTTTATTGAGTATTGTTGCGAACATAGCGGTAAATAGACCCTCGCTAAAAAACCGATATACAGTATTAAATGTCCACATAGATTTCTTAGACTTAACGTATCTGTATAAATATATAATTCATTGCACAGCCATATTTCTACCGACCATTCGACAGAGGTAATTCAGAAGGTGTCAGACAAATTGACATTACTAAACAATTATAAGGTCGAATTATGAAACAAAATGCTATGGTAGCATAGGAAATATTTCAAACGATTCTATATCCGAGTTTTATCTATCTTTCTTATATGCATAATTATAAAAATACAGAATCAATATGATATGGCCATTCTATCTCGTACCTAATTTCAAAAATACCTTGTATAGTGTACACCAAATATCGATCGGGCTCCACACAAGAGCAGGAGCCTAAGCTACGGAACTGCCTTTCATTTTCATCATGTTTCACCTGTGCTGCTAGTCATCAGGCACGCGATGATATACCAGCACACCTTTAATTAGACAAGCGCTTGCATCGCAATTCAAAAAACCGTAGCGTTATTATTGTTTTAATCATCAACAAAAGATGTTTTCTCGCTCCATTTCGTAATTGCTTAATGAGATAACATTGCAAACAAGCAGAAATAGTTGCAAAGATGTTCTTTTAATAATACTTTTGTTTTTACGTTCAACGCTGATGTCCGGAATGGATAATTTGGTCTCCTAATTTTCATTAATGACAATAAAAGAATCAAAACGATAAAAATAAACAACATAGCAAAAACAATAAAACAAAACCGACCAGTATTTTGAATATAAACAGTTGCTATGGTGTTTTAACTTACCCGAATCGATGCATTCCATTCCGTGAATCCTTCATTGCATGATATCTTATGCTATGGTCCACGTTTATTCCTTTCCTGAGTAAATTAAAGATTAAACTCGAATAAGAACAGGTTGCAGTGATTTCCTATATAAAAAAGCGCGCATGGAATAACGGGATGGATGCCGGTGAGCAAATCAAAACCGCTGCTACATTGACAGTTTCAATTCAATTTTCAATTCTATCTCAAGATTGAAAAAGAGGCCTTTATCGATCCGCTGCCGTGCTCAATGCTATGGTAATAACAGATAAAATGTCTTCTGTGGCTCTTGGGTAAACTGTGTCAGTAGGAGCTAGGAATAAAAGGCAGGGAATGTCGGATAATAACATGGCATCATCAAATGAATTAAACAGGAAATCTTTGAACAAAAGTGCAACCCTTATAATCACACCTGCACCCTCACATGCAATTCAAACACGTTCCCTGCAATGTTGTTCTGCGAAAAGAATACTTTGGTGTCTTAATTGTGCATATTACACTTTCAAACGGCGGAGTTAGAGTGACATTGTCTAAAATATGTGTATGTATGTCCATACGAGCAACTTGTTATCACAACTAAATTATGTCATATTAGATTGATGATAATTATGTTTACACATCATTACGCTCATGGCGTGGCACTACTTTTAAGGGACCTTTTTTAAATCATCTGTCTTTGTAAAAGATTGATATTCTGATTTACATCGTTACTAATTCTGCAATGGATCCCGTGAGTCTAGAGCCATTATAAAGGTGACCCAGCAACATAGATGTGCGTCTCCTAGCAACTGTACTGTTGTAGTCATGGTTCCATAATACACACACTTTCGTAGAACGATTCGAAACTATACAGTACTATTTTTTTCTCTAAATTCATAAATTTAAGATGTTTTACGCGCCTGACTCTTCTGCTTCTAATTTCGATTCTCACATGTTGACCCCTAGCATCATTGAGTCTCAGAAGGACGAAACAGCTGTGTAATGGAGTTTAATTTATTTTCTCGGCATAATGTATCTATAAATAAATCAAAATGTCAGCATGTTTGTGTGTGTTTGATGGAATTTGATGGAAATTTAATGGACGCAGGCTAAAAGCCTCTATGTCCATATCAGTAAATATTTCATAAAAATAATATGTTAAAGCATATTATACAACAGAGTATCAATAATTATATATTACATCCCTGAAGTGATTATCCACTAGTTTTTCAAATTGAATAATTGATTGAGCGTTAACAATATGTGTTGGGAGACTATTCCATGCATCAACCACTCTATATGTGAAAAAGTTCCTTCTCAGTTCTGTATTACAGTGTTACTACATCTTCGATATAAACGTAAGTTTATTAGTTTGCCTTACGTGACAATGCATATTTAGAATTTGATAATAGATAAAGTAAGCCAAAGTGAGTTAAACTACATCATATGACTGTCAACCCTCCCTTATTTTGACTAAAAGTTACCAATCTCCCTCGACATCTCCTCATTTACCGTGTTCATAAAATATAATTCTAATTCATTCTAAGTATGAAACGAATCCGATTGCAAGCTCATATACACATTAAGACTACATACGCAAACATATAGGTTAATAAGAGATTCAATCCATACATGGAACTCGACAGATGTTGAGTCGGTTAAGGAGAATTTGACACCTATTTTCGAATGAATATATGAAGGCAGGTCTCCTTAATGGCTCGATTCGGATGAATTAGGTTTGCAAGAATTTCTAACTTGCTCTCCAACTTGTCCCGTCGTCCAGCTGTCAGTTAAGGACACGAAACATGTTTCCTCTATGTATCGTAGACGATTTAAAAAAGAACATAATTTTATAAACCATTGCATTTGAGTTTCAAAAAAGAATCTCTGTTACATGTATCTCATATCTAATAATACCAATAATTCGAGGTTTATCACAACTTGAAGGTTGCCTCAAAGCGGTTCACAAGTTAGTATCTGTGGTTTTAGGGCTTTAGCAACCAAACTCCATGGGGAGTATATAACCGGTGTCGCCGTCTCGGCACTCACAGCTAACATTCTACAATTTCTAGCACTGTCCAACCACGTACTCATTTACAGCTGTGTATACTGGAACAAGCGGAGTAAAGTATCTTGCTCAAGGATACAACACAAGTACCGTGGCTGGGACTCGAACTCACAAACCTTCGATCACGAGCCCGTCGTCCTACCACTAGACCACTGTCTCCAAATCTGAAATATATGCTATACAACTTGTGTATCAAAGTCCAATTGTGTCAATGATATACGTCTGACCTTGGGCAGTCTACCAGTGACCAACCGTCATATATTTTCAATTTTGGATGGATCAAACATAATATATGCTATACAACTTGTGTATCAAAGTCCGATTGTATCAATGATATAAGTCTGACCTTGGGCAGTCTACCAGTGACCAAACCTCATACATTTTCAATTTGGGATGGATCAAACATAATATATGCTATACAACTAACTTGTGTATCAAAGTCCGATTGTATCATTGATATACATCTGACCTTGGGCAGTCTACCAGTGACCAAACCTCATATATTTTCAATTTGGGATGGATCAAACATCGATTTTCCTCGAGAGCTCTCAGTGCCAGACGCGCCGCCAGAAACACCTCCTATATATTGAGTACATTTATAGACCGTCTCTGTTGTACCTTACGACACCGATTACCGACAGATATCGTCGGCTGACCATTACCATCCTACCGTACAGACACTCTGTGCCAGATAAAACATGGACAATCGCATTGTTAACTTGGAACAGTTCTCAAACAAAACAAAATGTCTTAACTCATTGTAATTATCTAACATATTCTTCACACTTCCACCTCACCGATAATTGTGTGTCCAAGCTTGTTCCCCAGAACGGCATCTTCAGTGGTATGAGCTTTCAATATACACGTAAGACATGATAAGATTACTTTGGTCTATCTTACCACATCACGATTATGAGCCTGGTCGATACGTCTATCTTACAAATAATACATATACCCTACACATCCGAAGTGCCCCCAAGTGCTAGCCTCCGAAACGTACAATCAGGAATATTCTGTTGGTTCCAGAGGTCAACTGGTCTAGACAGAACAGGTCATGTTGAATTCCTATAAAACTTGTATTGCTTAAGTGGGATTGTTCGCTGAATGGACATTTTCGCTTATTTCGCTTTCATTAAATCTCCACGAATATATCAACATGCGAATAAAAACTTCCATGAAATTAGATCGATAGAAAATTCATCAATTGGTCGTACATTCTGATCGTTTCCATTGTTGATACATGTACAGTGTACAAGTAGAGTACATAAAGCATCAATCCTTCAGGTAGTAATTGTTTTCCTGGACGGTGACCTTGTGTTGTATGTAAAGTCTAATTTAGACTGCGAATTTACATACAGAACATTCTATGAAATAAACCAGGGTGAAGCAAAATAACAAAAAAAATTCAAAATTTAATTATTTATCTATGAGTAAGAAACAAATAATAAATCAAACGTAACTACCAATCTCCCCTAATAATAATATAAAACATTTGATATAGCGCCCTATCTAGCTAGCATAAGCCACTATAAAGCGCTTTACAGTACATAGATAAAAATTCTTCTACAATCAAATACAATTAACTCCTACAGTTTTATCATATACAATTATGAGGAGTTCACAGGAGCTGTCTTATCAGCCGCTTACTACTAGTCCTATACCACCTTGCTAATATCTCCCTATATGTGTGTATGTATGCTTGTGTGCTGGAGATGAATTGTGTAATATAATTATAACAAAGGTGCTTAGAATTCCTCACTGGTGAGAAATAAATGTTCAATGTAATGTCCCTCGGAATGTCCTACTCCCATTAGATAATGAAGTGCAAATCAGTAGAAAGCAGGGTAATGATTTAGAACTTAACAATAGCGTCCAACATAATGGGTTTCATCTGTTCTTGACCTACTTGGTAGCCTAAATAGTACACAGTTGCATGACAAAATTCACTTTTTGCAAGATTGACTGTCAAATCGGCTTTTGGTAGGCGTTCAAAGAAAGAAGGAATAATCCGCATGTGTTCCTCCCAGGTCGATGGGATATTTTGTAGCAAGTTTTATTAAAATCAGTCTATGAATGAAGGTAAGAAAGAGCTAACAAGGACAAACTAGATGGAAGGACAGATGGATGGACGGACAACACAGGGTTTACGACTATACAATACGACCTGTCGTTGACGGTCGTAAAAACAAACTGTTAATTCCGGCAATTTAATTCCAGACAAATATATTTAATTTACACTTTAATGAATTGCCCCCCCCCCCCCCCCCCCCCAAGCCAACATCGTGTTCGCAATTAATTTCTCTCTCTAATCCTAGAATAACAGTGTGCACGCGTGTTTTATTTTCATGTCCACATCACAAACATATTGAAGCAATACTGCAACTAGTTATGTATAGGAAACTGCGTATAATAAAAAGGAAAATGCCGTTTTTGTGCACACATTTACCAAACACCAAGCATTTTGCAAGACTGTGATGAAGAGTTTGAACAAACATAAATAGTTAGGTACAAAACAACTATATGTTTTAAAAGTGCATGTCTTGCTGCAGTCCGTGCACATATCAAATGTTTTAAAAGCCTTCTGAATCCATTACAAAACCTACCTTTTTACCTCCAAAACCGGCAATTTCACTATATAAATTGCCCCCCCCCCCCCATATGTCAACATTATTGCCCCCCCCCCCCTCCCCCCCCTAAGATTGGCTTTAACACGGTGATAATTGTTTTAAAAGAAATACTTGGAAATTAAGTGTATATTATATGTATATTATTCGTAAAATTGAACTATGCAAAGCATAAATCCAGGAGAGTGGAATTAGAGTCACTACGTGTCAGCCCCGAATGAAACATTCAAATACAACTAACATGAAAGCAGAATGTTTAAATACGCAATCTTCACATTATATGAAGTTGCTCAGCTATTATCAGAAACGGCGGAAAGAATAGAATATAACCAAAGTATTAAAATTTATCGTGACAGCACAAAAAGTTTTAAGAACGTTTTGTTCTACACTGCTTACGCTTAAATATTGAATTCGCGGAATGAACAGTTTAATATTTTCATATATTTATCCAATTTTAGACGTTAAGCTAACTGTTAAGATATCGAAAAAAGAGAATACCGAAGCGTTAACAAAATCATAACCTGAACTCAAAATCGATTACAAAAGGAGTAAAATATGATCAAAGGAAAGATTTACATGGAGACCTTTGTAAAAGTACAGGAGAATAAGACCAGTTTTTCCGGAAGGGTAAGCGTCTTCTGCTTCATCGACGACACCCGCCATGTATAAATCTTGGTCACATCCAAGTGAACATCAGGTCCTCGAAATGAGAACCGAGTCATCATTGTCAATCACAATAATTAAGCACACTAATGACAGTAATAAGCATACTCAAAACTGATATCTTCATATCACTTAAAGATTCGGAATATGTTTCAATGAGACAAAAGTGGCGACCATAAAATTTGCCCATAGTAATTTGAACAAAGGATAGATGAACATTGAGACCCTTGTAAAAGTACAAAAAGTAAAAGGAAAAATGCAATGATAGGCACTATGACCCTTTTTACGATACCTAACTCGAGATCTACCGTTTAATGATCGTTTATTATATACAATTATGTACATGCAGACCGTCATGATTAACTAACTGATCTCCCCGTTAAATACTTACACAAATGAACTAAGTATATCACATGATATGTAGAGTTACAAAAGGTAAAACTCTGACAAAAGTGGGTTTCTTTCGTAAGTAAGTATTCAGCATTCTTCTCCTCCTACTGTAAACAAAAAGTTTTGTGTTCCCTTGTCCTACATTCCTTTTCTTCCCCAATCACTTCTCTTCCATTGTGGCCTGACCCAATAACTAAAGAACAGCTCTTAAATCAAGGCTTGCCGCCATTCAATTTGACAAGAGAACGGCCAATTTGTAGAAATCAGGAAGTAGAAATAGTACATCCTCCGCTAGTTATCCTCCAATTTAATGGAATTTCTGCTTTTTATATCTGAGATACTACTCTATTATCATCAGTGCTCATCATGGCAAGCCGATAGAACTACATTTTAGCCCCTAACAACCATGTGATGAGGAGTTAGTTAGGTTTAAACAAATAGAAATGTTGTCGACTAAGGTTGCAGATATTCGGTGAAAGACTTCTTGGTGAATTGTGTAGTATACTGATGATTTGATAGATATAAATGTATGTAAAAAAATGCAACTCGAAAAGGATCCTATTCTCCGATATGCGTCACCGACTCTATGATAAGATATTTGGAACTGATGAACTCCAATTCCGAGGAATTCCGAAATAAAAACCAGGAACGAACGATAAATCTGGTGTGCCAGACTGTTTGATCAATCATCAAATCAAACTAGATGGATCTGAATTTTGCTGGCATTTTTTTCGCTTTCTGTCTTATCTCAAACACCGATTATTCCATTTTGGTATTTTTTATCAGTTTTCAGCAGGTGCCTGTCTTTCAGCGTGATCCACAGTGCGTGCTTCGGACCTCTTTGTGTCTAGATTTATTGACATTGTAACCATGCAGAAAATGTCTGCAAAAGTCCAGGAGGTAAAAAACTACAACCGAGTTTCTTTTGTCGCTCTCATCCAAAGATAAAACACATATGTATTGATACACGCGCTGACTCCATTTAAGTTTAGAATACAGATTTAGTAGACATTGTACTAGTTGGTATTTTACATTTTGATTGTAGTTAATTGCGATATTTGAAATATATACCGGCATAGGATTACCTTGTGACATCTTGAATGTTGCCGACGTTTTGAGTGTGTTGTGCCTGAACCACACTGAGGGGTCAATACAAAATTACACAGACCTGGTGGAACTCTATATTAACTTCTCAATGACGTCATGAAGTATTTTTACGGGAATAATCAATGTCATTTGATCGGATTTGGACCAATGAGTAACGGTGTAACATACTAATTATATAATAAATACAAAAGAAAGAAGGCCTTAATATTGGAAGGTGATAATAAGCAGCAAATACTATTATAACCAAAAATTAAAATAAAATAGATATACAATGAACAGGCATGAGTATAAGGCTCATAAAACAATCTAGCAAAATTTGTTGATAAAAATACAAATTCGGTAAGATGATACATATACGACAATTTCATAATACACAATTGTTTCTGTTTCATTCGTAGAAAGATTAGTTTGACACTAAACGACAAGCCATTACTGTGTTACGATATTTCATAGAATGCAGGTAAATTCATTGTCTGAGAACAACTTAAAAAAAGGGTTTCAAAATCTTCATTTAAACATAACATTTTAGATATCGAGATTTTCGTGATATATGTCAACTGCTGACGAACAAACTTACGGCACAGGGATTCGAGAGATGCATGTTGATGAAGACTATGGGCAAGTTGTATGGTCGCCATCTTGATCTCATCGAGAAATATTCTGTATCTTTGTGTGATATGAAGATGGACGTTTTTGAGTTTGCTTATTAGTGTGTTTACTGATGACAATGATGACTCGGTTCTCATTTTGAGGATTGATGCTTACTTGGATATGACCAAGATTTACATGGCGGGTGTCGTCGATTAATCAGAATATATTTACTCTACCGGAACACCTGGTCTTATTCTCTTGTGCTTTTACGAGAGTCTCCGTGTAAATATTTTCTTTGCTCCTATTTTGACCCTAGTTTAATCGATTTTGAGTTCGGATAATGGTTTTGTTGACCCTTAGGTATTCTCTAATTTTTTTAGATGTAGTGTAAAACGTTTATTTAACAAATATCCTTGTTTAAAATGAAAAATGAAAACAATGGATGACCTTTGACCCGGAATTGAAAAATCTAATTTGGCAACTGCAATATCTCCGCCACTTTAATGTTATGATCTGTGAACTTTGGAAACTCGTTTAAAAGATCATGCTTAAGAAAAGAGGAATTTTTCAGAATATTATTTTTTTCAATATAATTGACCGCACAGTGAGGCCTTGCCCTCCCGTATTCTCTGATAACATTCTCTGAAAAGAGTTAGCCTCGACCAAGATCTGCTAGAACCACTAAGCGTTGGTTCAGCACAACGAACGCTTTTGAAGGTATAACCGTTCGGAAAACGTTTTAAAAAATGTTATTTTAGATATATTACCTTGACCTTTGAACTTTTGGGCATGATTTTGTTGGGGTTTCATGCGCTCGTTTGTCCTTTGTTATGTGCTTAAATATGAACGCTAGATCTGTGTTCGTTTTGAAATAAATTATTTACAGTAATTCTGGTAATAAAAAAAACAAAAACAAAAATATATATCAATTACAATAGTGAATTCCATTCAAAAGAAAATTCCTAATAAAAATATTAATATACAACATTTGATATTACAACCTTTCCAGCGTAAATATAACCTATTCCAATGCGCTTTCCAGTTTATCGATATACAATCAATACAATTTACATATATATTAACCAATTTAATTCTGAGGAAAAAGCAGGAAGTGCTTTATCAGGCGCTAGCTACATGTACTTGTCACATGTCACCTGGTTAATATCTCCCTATGTATGTATGCCGTCATGTGCAGGAGATGTGTTGCATTCTACTGGTAGTGGGGCCTGTACTTTTTACATCTTTTTTCATAGTGTCATCTCTCTTGACCCTACCAAGTGCGTGTTATACTCCACCTGAGGTTTTATCTGCATTTAGCTACTGATATTATCATAATTGATATTGTCTTCAGGTTAAATTGACCTTGTCGTTCTGAATATTTGACGAAGATAGTGTGTTTCATAGTCACCTAAGTTGCCATGCATAATACCTACTAATAAATGGATATTTGCTACAAACAAGTTTGTGTCCTCAATATGATTTCATTTTATAATATAATCTACCTTAAACAATTTGCATTGAATAAGTACCTGAATAATTTCAGTATATAAGTAGGGTAGTATAACAATGAAAATAATATATAGCAGTGTATTTTGTTTACGTTTCCAAAGATACCAACCTACAGGAATTGGACATGAATACGTTTGTATGGCCAAGGCTTAAGACGCAAGGAGATGTGAAATGTATTGCTTAAAGCATGTTCAAGTGATGTATATGTTAATAGACAAACAATATAGTCTTCGTCCTTTCTAGTCTTGGAGATAAGATCACCACCAATAAAAACTATATCAATGACATGAATATTCATACAGACGCAAGACTCGACTACGTTTTAAAGACACCGCAACACAGAAGCAATTACTATCTTATCACTATCTGAAGAAGTAAGCTTTAAGTGGAAGAGAATGGCTGACATTTGTAGTTCATGTTGGCCCCAAGCCTCCGTACACACATCCACACTCTCAGTTCGTAGTCATGTCAAATTATTCTCAAACCAATACAACCCGTGTTGTAATGCAACATAACTGAGTTATTCCTATAGAATATTCATTTATTCTCGAGTTTGTGGCTTTTATTCGTAAACACATTTTCGTCTGTCAGTTCTGCTTTGCGAAATAAAGGGTTATGCAATTTCAGCACTTAAGATATCGCTGTCGTTCTCTATGATCCGATGAGTCAAGTCATTCTCGTCCAATTTTCATCTCCCTCGTGGATCGGCTGACACCAAGCTAGACATGAAATAACGATTTGTAGGTTTTGTTAAGGAACATGATGGACAGCTGATGCAGCTCAGAGAACAATATTGTTGTCATGGGGATACATTGGTAGCAAAATACAGCAGTAATATATTTCTTGTTGAACTGACATCTCTATACTTCTGCTTTCCATGTCCAATGATGTATTGTTAAAGACTTTCGATGGCGACAGTCTGCTCCCTGTATAAAACGAGCCAGCATCATTCTCCATTTAAAGGAGACTCAGTCGTACACACCCTTTTCATTCTAAAAATAAAACAATCATAAAACACGAAGTGAATTTAACTACACTTATGATGTGCGTTCAGGTTTTTTTTATCTAGAACTATTTTTATATGCGGAGTGACTTCTTAACTTAGTCTCACGTCCCCTTGTTTAACATGTAATTGGACCGGTTTATTGTTACTGGCGTAAGGATAGCTTCAAACTTCAGCAAATATTTCCTGAGGCGAAAGGTGAAAAGCAGGATATTTTCATATTCTATATAGAGAAATAACACTTTTGGGTATATTTTGTCAATTTTCAGAAACAACGAAAAATAACTTGTTTTATATACATGTGCATGCTTTTATTTCACGTTGTTTCTTGAACACACGACGTGACATGTTTGTTTCTGGAATAAACGACTTATTTCAATTCATACTGTGGTATTAGAGGTTTTTAACTGAACATTTGGAATAGTTCTGTCCAAATTGAATACCGATATGATAATAAAAACATCATGCATACTGATAAATAACAAGTTATTATAGTAAAATATTTATGAAAAATGAATAACATATTAAGATCAACTTTGTAAACGAGCGGCATTTTTGTATGGCATTAAAAAAGATCTGTCGAGGGAGAAGAAACAATACCCAGTACTTTTATTTTTGGTATGGGGCGTTCTTCTTCTTAAGTTCGCTCGAAAACAGCCAAGGCGGTTACGAAGATTCCTGAGAATTCCTTTTAACAGCAGTGACACGGCAAATCAATATGAAGCATGCATCTTTTATGAGAACGACAAGACAAAGCCTCGTCTCACGTGTTCCACTTGACACGTGACGCTACGAGACAATGTAGCAGACGACCGCTGGGACACGCAATTCTTAGAAAAAATGGATCAATTATTAAAATTTCTTCCTTTTTGTTGGTGATAACTTGTGGAAATTTGAGGATAAAAAATACTAGCTTTAGTCTGTGTTGATATTAAACATATCCTTTAAAATTGAAAATTGGTTATATCCATTATGTTAAAACGCCACACTTGCCATGGAATAATTCAGTGCTTGCAATCAATACATAATCACATATGTAAGGCAGTGTATGAATCATATCAGATTTAAAAGTTTATCAAACAGCTGTTAACGTACATATTTTAGCGGCAATTTTTGCGATTTTTGTGCTATCCAGAAATCAGCACAGATATCTCACTAAAACGAAGAAGGGGGGAGGAGGAAAAGAAATTGACAAGCACAACATCTACATGAAAATTAACAAAGAAACCCACAAATCAAGTGCAGATAACACAGTTTCGGCGTTCTCATACCAAGAAAGCAAAAATGTTAAATTTTGCAGATTAAAACGAGTTGACCATAATGGTGACAATTTTTATCAGGCATGTTCTGGGTCGGCGGTTTTAGACCTTTTCGGAAGTAGGACCGAAATGCTCATAGACCGGGGCTCCTGGCCTGTGTACGCACAGATTTACCAACACTGCGTAGAACTGAACTTGAATTTGCAACGGAAACATTGAATCTCTAGTGATGGAGTGTTCTATTAACAAAAGGGAATAGACTCTTTGTGACTCGTAGAAACCTCCGCTGATTCCAGATGAAGTTTTTTTTATAGATAATTTGACCATAGGATAACAGTGTATATCGTATATACACCAGGTTTGATAACTTATATTAATGGTTATTGGTTTCTATGAACAAGTTTTATGGTTGCCATCTTTGTGGCAAATATTTTGTATCCTTGTGTGATAGGAAGATAGTCGTTTTTAATTTGAGTATGAACATTAGTGTGCTTACTTTTGATTGACAATAATGACTCGGTTCTCACTTTTGAGGACTTGACGTTCACTTGGATGTGACCAAGACTTACATGTCGAGTGTAAGTCTGTTGGTGTTGATTGCATTCCATCGAAAATTCTGAAGGCTGGTTGTGACTCATTTAGTTTTACAATATCAATCATTGCTTGGCCAGTGCATCCTTTCCTGGTAAGCTAAAACTAGTACAGCTTATACCCGTTTTGAAGAAGAAACAATATCTTACATTTGTAACAAACAGAATTACAGACCAGGCCCTGGTTTCATCAACGTTTCTTAACTTAAAAATCTCCATAGGAAAGCATTACAGAGTTAAAGGAAAGTTCGTTAACTTAAGATTTCCCCCTTTAACTCTGTAATGCTTTCCTATGGAGATTTTTAAGTTAAGACGTTTCCTCAAGTTAAGGAACGTTGATGAAACCGGGGCCAGTAAGTATATTACCTGCTTTATCTAGGATTTTTGAAAGAATTTTACATGGCAAACTTTATGGCCGTTTTCATGATATTTTTAACATATTCTTGGCTGTTTTCATGCGGTGTTTTGGATGCCAGTCTATTCTGCTGTGCCTACTGAATGTTGGCCTTGGATGATAGCAGGTATTTGGGTGCTATACCCATGGACCTCTCCAATGCCTTCAACTGCATACTACATAGCCTGCTGCTTAAAATTTTATTTTACGTCCAATTAACAGCCAGGGTTATTTAAGGACGTGCCAGGTTTTTGAGGTGGAGGAAAGCCAGAGTACCCGGAGAAAAACCACCGACCTACAATTAGTATCTGGCAACTGCACCATGTGCGTTCGAACTCGCAACCCAGAGGTAGAGGGCTAGTGGTAGAATGTCGGAACACCTTAACCACTAGGCCACTGCTCAAGGTGCTACATGCTTACTTGTATGGAATTGACAAGTCCGCCATTAATCTTGTAAGCTCTTATTATTGACTTTGCTTTCTCAAGTTAACATTTTTATCGTTTTTTCATCAATTCAAGAAATTTTGATAAAAAAAATGAAAAAAGAAGGAAAGACAATTTCCTATAAAGTACTGATTTATTTTATGAAAATAAAATCATCAAATCACAAATGTATTTTGGCATAACATTCACTTCAATTGCAACATCAACTTACCCATTACACGCCTTTCATGCTCATTCTATACATCTTATACACGTTTTGATACAGTTATACATACTTTACTCACAAAGTGACACAACATTATACAAAAGGCCCTACCGGTCACCTGAGTAATGGTACATTGTAGGCATTACAAGAGCTCAATTTCACTCATGAAAATCATTGAAATTGACATGTAAACAAAAGTGAAATACGATATTTGTCATGTCACCACAGGTTAAGAATTCTAAAATTCTCAGAATCATCTGCACAGGATATAAATCAATCATACAGCTAATAAAACCTTTCAGTAAGTTGACTCATTCACCAATAAAGAAACTTTTGAACTTGTTTGATGCTATAAAGCCGGAGTAGTTCATTTTGAGAAGTTTCAAGATTGAATACATGTAGGCTAAAGAGAATTATAGTTAGAATAAAAATAAACCTCTACCTAATATGAAAACATAAAAAAATGCTTAAGAATACTATATTTCGTTTCTTAAGAAAGTGTACTATATTTTGTTTCTTAAGAATACTATATTATGTTTCTTCAGAATATTATATTTTCTTTCTTAAGAATATCATATTTTCTTTCTTCAGAATACTATATTTTCTGTCTTAAGAATACTATATTTTCTTTCTTAAGAATATTATATTTTCTTTCTTAAGAATATCATATTTTCTTTCTTAAGAATACTATATTTTGTTTTTTAAAAATATTATATTTTCTTTCTTAAGAATACTATATTTTCTTTCTTAAGAATACTATATTTTCTTTCTTAAGAATGTTATATTTTCTTTCTTAAGAATACTATAATATTTCTTTGCTGATCAATGATCACCAGTAGCTCATCACAGTGATTGTGCCCGGTTGTTCAGGAGAGGCGGTAACCAGACTGGTTTCACTGACCCACATCAGGTGAAGGCGTGTTGGGTTACGATGTACCATGTTCAATAATGTTCCAGTCTGGAAAAAAGGCAAAGATATGTTTACATTACACATATATGTTGTTTACGTGTGTTTGATATTTAAGATAATGTATGAGTAACTAAACAAGAGGCCCAAGAGGCCTCAGCAGTCACCTGAGGAAAATGACTTTTTGGTCTGTAATTTGAAATTTTGCTTAAATAATCCTCAAATCAGTCTCTATATATATATATATATATGCCAATACAATAACAGAGGTTAGATGTCATATCATGTACTAAAACCTACTCTATAGTCCCAGATGCCAATCTTCTTCTGGTCACCTCCGCTGACCAATCGCTGGCTGTTAATGTGGAGACATCTGACCACACCCAAATGGCCTGTCAGCACATGTAGACATTTTCCTGAGAAAAAAAAAGAAAGTAAATGCCAAAACCAAACATTTCCACTTTAAATACCTTTTATTATTTTAACCAATGACAACTTGCCATATGTAAAGTTGCCATATTTTTAAGATAAAAAAAAACAAAAAACGAATTAACTATGCCACCCAATATCAATGTTTCCTAAATTCTTTTCCTTACTTTCCCATTTCTTGCCCCCCTCCCCCCCCCCCCCCCCCAACATTCTCAGAATTTTTTTGAGGGAATTAAAATAACTTGTTTGTAATTTATTGGGTATTCATTGCATTATATTTAAGATATCATTTAACATCAAAACACTTACTGATGTCAGAAAATGAATAAAATTACAGCAAAATTTTCATTCCTCTTGGAAATTGTTTTATATTTTTTTTTCTCTGACAATGTTTGGTGTCTTAAAAGGAATGATAACAAAATGTTATTATATATATATATAGCTATACTTAAATACTAAATCCTGAAAATTAAGAAATTGACAATAATGTAGTCATATAGTTATTCAAAATCTAAGGAGACTTACTGCACAACATTCTTAAAACTACTAATGTTTGGAGGGTTATAAAAACATGTTTAAACGAGAATATCATTACCTGTCACTTACAACTTAAGAGGGATGGGCTAAACCAGCACCCCCCCCCCCCCTCCTACCCCACTGGTGGCTAGGGATTCAAGAAGGGGTTTGACATGGCCAATTTATTTCTAATGAGGCTTCTTACTGCTCTCACAAGATTGACAGCCCTATACATACATATGTACGTAATTCGCCCCAGCAGAAATGCAGTATGACGCCAGCTTCCGAAACATTACGCCACATGTTTCATTAGCTCAAAGGTCGACTGGTCTTGCGGTGTAAACAGAAAACTTTTGCAGCAAATGACATAAGTTTATCTAATACAAGCTTACATTCACAGGATGGGGGCTGGACAAAAAAAATATTTAACATGGCGAAAAAAAATGGATGCAAAATGGCTACCAACAAGGGGAGCAGATTTAAAAGCAGTAAAAACAAATGGAATAACAATCTGCAAAAGACATCTGCTGAAAACATAACCAACAAAACGTCGTAAAACATAGGTACCAAGCAGTGCTGATAGATGTAGGCATGTTGTAATTGAGACTAATGCTGATTTCTTCCACATGAACAACAAATTATTATATTGTTTCACGTTATCCATTCCTACTTCTTGCTGTGTTATAGGGTTTTGTGAAAACATTAACTCTGTTCTTAAAATTCTCAAAATATTTGAAGATTTAAAAATTTTAAAACAGTAGTTCTTTGGAATTTAGAGAACATGAACATGTGTACCAAATAATTTGTATGTATTAGCTCTCTGATTTAGGGTGTTAGTGGTATTATGTGAGCAAATTGCACTGATCATTATCCAGGTAATTCACATGCCATATAGCATCAATCGATTCCTTGTACAATTAGTCTAATCAAAACACAATGCAAATGCAGGCATGACTGCAGGTAACCTATCTACCAGCTGTATGATGGTTAATTTGAATAAAGTTGAAAAGTTTGTCAACTGTACATGTCCTAAGTAGATTTCTGAGTTGATGTTAGACATGGCTTCAAAATCAATTACCTTTACTAACATTTTAAACAAAACTGTTTGCATTGAGAAGGAGTTGCTTAAGATTTTAGGAGATTTGACCCCTGTGACTTTGAAAGTAGGTCAAGGTAATTTATTTTTATTTGAACAAACTTGGTAGGCATTCTTCCCAGTATGTTACACAGGCAAAAATATCAATACTCTTGGATATTAATAGAACTTGTTTGAGTTTGTCAAATCGACCCTTGCGACCTTGAAGTAGGTCAAGGTAATTTATTTGAACAAACTTAGTAGCCCTTCATCCCACGATTTTAAGGCTAAATATCAGTACCTTGGTCTTTTTAGACATTGAAAAGAATTGAGTTGTTTGGAGATTTTTAACATATTTGTCAAATTGACCCATGCGACCTTGAAAGTAAGTCAAGGTCATTCATTTAAACAAACTGGCAACCCTTTATTTAAGCATGTTTGGCCTTTTGGTCATTGAGAAGAAGTTGTATGAAGACCTTTTAATATACATTTTGTATGTGACCCCTTTGACCTTGAAAGTTGGTCAAGGTCATACATTTGAACAACTTTAGTAGCCCAGCATCCTAGCAGGCTACTGACCCAATATCATTACACTCTTGGCCTCTTGGTTATTGAGAAGAAGTTGAAAATGTCAATCATTTATGTTTGACGACACTGGACAAAAGATAATCGCAAAAGGTCACTTTAGATTTTGTTTCAGGTGACCTAAAATCTTAGTCGTCTGGTTGTTTCAAACTTACAGTGATATATCAGCTAGCTAGGAACACAATCTTATATATACATTTAATTAAAAAGATTTTTCCAATTTTCTATCACAAATTTTGCAACACATGCAGAAAATTCACTGGACAAAATATCATGGTTGTATTTCTGATATGAATTTTATTATAATCTCTCCTGTACTACTTGAATAAATATTCACATTCTTTCAGGAATTTTAAAAGTTTTCATGTTTTGCACATTAATGTGAAATAAAGATTCAAACATGCACACTATAGCCATTGTATGTAAGTGTATAATACATGTCAGAATCAGGTATATGTTTGTAAGCAATGATAATTGCCTGCTGTGAATTACTCAGAGATTTTTTGTGCTGACTATAAAAATATGAATATTCTGCCTTGCTATTTACAGAAATCTTAAGTCACGCCAGGGAAATAAAGATAAGTCTCTTGATACAACAACAATAATCATAATGAGCACACATGTTCTAGAATATTTAATTCTCTCTGTCAAAATTATCGGCAGACAGAAAAAGGAAAAAAAAGTTTTATATTTGATAAAAACACAAATAGTATGGTTTAGACCTGCTTCCCTCTTTCAGCCACAGCAGGGCATGTGTTGTTCCTAATGGTGTTTTACAGTTTGAACAGTAGGGGGGACCTTCTGCTGATGCTGAATGGGAGAGGGGTTGGGGGTGGTAAGGGGGAGGGGGGAAGGGGGGGAGGGGGTCCCACGTTCCTAGGGAGGAACACATGTCTCGACTATGCCAAACACACTTGATTTACAGGACTGAACTGTCAGATTGTTTGCCTTCAATTCAGGAAGAACGTCAGGCACCCTCCTGTCTCACTTACAGTGTCCTACTTTAATTGACAGAATGACATACACAAGAAACTTAAATGACCAGACTGACTTTCCTTCCGAGGAAGAAATAAAACTTTCTTAATAAATAATGAAAATCAATTCATAGTATATTTTTATGCATGAGTGTTCGGGTACCCCTCACTAGAGTGTGAATCCTAATATAGCTATCATTCTTGATTTCCTAAGGTAGAGCTCAAGGCTATCATGACCATGCACTATAACTATACCTAAATAAGATTTGCCTGTATAGTTCAGACAATAATGACTTATCTCAATGAGACTTAAGCATGACTTAATTATGACAGATTTACCGGGTACCTATGTAGTGAAACAATATAATGACTAAATCTTAATGATCCTTAAGAATGGCTTTAATCTGGATGAAATTTACCTGTGTCCCTGTGAAGTACAGGTATAACTTAATTCTCTGAATGAGCATTGATTATGAGTGAGATTTACTTGTGTAATTGGACAATTTTTTTTTAATGACTAATCTTCGTGGGATTTTTGTATCCAACTCATCTGAGTGAGATTTGCCTGTGTAATGAGACCATTATGACACATCCGAATGAGAATTGAGCATGACTTATCTGGGTTAAATTAAACCTGTGTAGTAAGACCATTATGCCTTTAAATAACGACTATCTAAATGATATTTGAGCATGATTTACCTGAGTAGAATATTAAAGATACTAGTTATGACTTACCCTGCCCTGCAGGTAGCTAGGGCAAAAGAATTGGCCCTGCTGTCCTCATTGCATGATTTGTAAGAGGAAACTGAATTATTTTTTCTTTCTAATCTCTCCCTTGACACTGCTTATATACTAAGGTTTACCTATAGTTAAGCTTTCACCCCTGTGATGAAGGATGTGAGCATTGCCAGCTGGTAGAGACAAACTTTAATGTATGAAATTAGTACAGTAACTGTAATTGTGGTTCCTTGCTTAACGTTCAGCATTAAAGGATTACAAACAACACCTGGCTATTAACCTGTTGTCAGTATGTGACTGGGCAGAATGCTGTGCTGGGTGCCTTCACAATGGTACTTCAATGAGATAACACTTCCAAGTTAGCATTAGACACACACTAGTACACTACCATATTCCTGATCTGGCAGACATACACACATGAACACATACACAATTTCAATGGAGTCACGCTCACAGGTGTTGTCAGTAGGTGACCGGGGCGGAATGCTGTGCTGGGTGTCTATGGTACTTCAGTGAGATAACACTTGCAAGTTAGCATCAGACACACACTAGTACACTACCATATTCCTGATCTGGCAGACATACACACATGAACGCATACACAACTTAAAAATGGAGACACGTCATTGAATAAATGACATTTGCTATTGATAGGGCGTTAAATCTAAACCAACCAGCCCAAGCCTGTGTAAGATAAGTACGACTTACCTGCATGAGACCAAAGTCGGATGGTACTGTCCTGCGATCCTGACGCTATCAGCTCCTTATTGTATACCAAGCAATACTGTACAAATACAAAACGATAACATTTATATTAACAAAATATCACAAGACTGGCTTTCTATTTAGAAAAAAATGTACAGTCAAATACACCTCGGCAAGGAGATTTATGTCAATTTTGAAATAAAAACAAGAACAAGAGGCCAAATGGTCCTGCATTACTCACCTGATACCTGATATTAATTTATGTTACATTTGTAACCTTAAAGTGGTCTAAACCTTTGATTAGTTCATTCTGAAAAACACATTCTAATTTAAACATTTTTTACCACTGTGACATTGAAGATATGTGAGGGTAGGATTTAATGAAAAACATTGCTTGACTTTCAAAACACTTCCAGCCAAAAAACATGTCTCTAAGCCTGTTGGTATTTCAGAAGATTTAGTCATTTAAGTCTTTGACCCCTGTGACCTTGAAATAAGGTCAAAGTGATTTTTTTTAGCAATCTTTGTTCAGCTCCTTTCCCTCCAAATTTAATGCCTCTATAGGCCTTACAGTATCTCAGCAGAAGTAATTTTAATGTGTTGGGATATATTTCCAAATATTTTCAATTATTGATACACATTTGAAATATATAGTTCTACGATAAATGCAAGCTGCTATACAATTTTACTAATTTCATATTATTCCAAAAATTATCAAAGTTCTAAAAAAAAATATTTCAATGATAGCAATCATATGCGATATGATTTTTAGTACACTGGCAAATTTGTTTGATTATATTCCCACCTGACAAGATATAACCAGAAAATTTGGCTGGAGGTACAGAAATGTATATGGTCTTTGTCAAATCTTCACCTGCAATGTCTTATCATCCCTGAGTTTCAATGTAAAGCTGTTTTGGTTTGAGGAATTTTATATCATTTCCTATCTCGCCTTTGTAATTTGATTTTAATGTAATCTACCACAGGCATGTAAGGTTATCAAAAAGAAGCCCTTGCTGCATCAGATGCAGTGATAACAAAAATGCCCAAAGGGCCTGTTTTTGAAAGATAATTTTCTACTGCATTTAAACTATCTCCTGCTGCAGACACATTGCGTATCTGGACTGAAATAAATAAACTTTTTATTATACCCTGTGGGTAATTTAAATATATAGGTATTAAAGGAGAAGCTATATTAGTTTGCATTTGCCAGTTAATTTGGTTTTCATATCAATTTTCTTTACTTTATTTCAAATGATTTTTGTTGTAAAAAATAAATGTAAAATATGGATTTAAAAGACACATGTATTACCTATAAGATGACTTAAGTAACTATACTGATTTCCTTTTCTTTTTCTTTTCAAATAATGAAATATGTCATTGAATAATCAAAAAGAAGTTAAAATAATAGATACTTATTTTGTTTTTTTGAATAATCAAATATTTTTCAAGAAAAAACTCTTTTTTTCTTGATAAAAATGAAAATTTGACTTAAGTATTTTAATTTTGATGTATTACAAGCAATAGATGATAAAAGTAAATCTCAACCATCTTTTTTGTTGAAATATGCTTACAAGATGGCTACCTTACCGGATTTCGGACCAGCTCATAAAATTACAACACTTGGTCAGGACCATCTCGGTATCATTTCAAGTAAGGTTTAGCTCAATCCCACCAGTAGAACTGGTCCAGGAGAAGAAGTTTGAAATATTTTTAAGATGGCGGCCATAGCAGCCATATTGGATTTCAGACTGGCCCAAAAAAGTTCAGCTCCATCCCACTGCTGGAACTTGAGATGAAGTTTGAATTGTGAAAAGTTTACGCAGAGCGGCAGGTTGACGGCGCACAAGCAGAGATGATGCACAATGGCTATGAAGCAACATGTTATAAGCCGTTCCAAGTACTTACCACTTCCCCACTGTGACCTTCTAATGTGTTGTTGCACTCCCCTGTTTTTGTGTTCCAAATTCTTAAAGTACAGTCAGCACTACCACTAACAGTGATGTTGTCATCAAACTGACAACAACTGACAACTGTAAAGACAAATAAGGGGAGATAACAAAGGGGAGATAATTTAAAGGGAGACAATTTAAGGTATTTAAGACAATGAAATTAAATATCTGTTAAATATCTTCCAAACAGAATTATGCTTTGAAAATGTACAATCAAAACCGATACCAGTAAAAGGAATTAATGAAAATTTTCTTTTCTTAAAATACAGATTCACATTCAATCAATTCCTAATTCAGATTAATGCATAACAATGACATTTAAATACAGATATTGTATCACCTATAAACTATCAGCTGCATTTCAAATATGTTTAATTTTATATTTTAATACAGGAATTATTAGTTGCTTTAAAAAAGCTTAACATTTTATGAAGGCTAATCGATTTTGTCATTAGGAATTTAAGGTAATTTGTCCTTATCAAATTCATTAACTAGAAAACCATGTCATTATTTGTTAAATTTGCATAAAAGACAGAATTAATTTGAGTATATATTTGCTTTGCATCACATGCATAAAAAAAACACCAGAAAATAGTTTGCTAAAACCTTCAATGCTGTGCAAAAAAATACAAAAATACAAGCATGCAAGAGTTATTCCCCCTGATCTGCAGTAATCCTGTTAAATTCTATACCAGGTAATGGTAAAAAATTAAAAATCCTTGTTACATAATTAAAAAATATTCTTCAAATTTTCGATGATATTTAAGGATGAGTTTTCAAAGGTTTTCAGCTTAATTCAAACCATTAACTGACTAATTGAAGATACTATCTCAATTATATATACATGTATTTAAAAATATTAAATGTCAAATGACAGCTAGTATGATATGATGAAGTTATCCCATTATAAAAATAATAGGATCATAACTGATTCACCCCTGATATTTTAATGATTAAATTGACTTAACATCAAATGAAAATGCTCTCATGCTCAAGCATATAATCTGTGCTCATTCCAGCTTTCTTTAAACTCACTTAAGTCATATGTCAATGATCAAAAGGTCAGCTGTAAAATATTAAAAACAGCATCCATTTTCACAATGATCTTCAAATTTTCCCCAAAACTTTGACTTAATGTGATTTTTTAAATAATTTATAGCCGGAACAAGAAATTTGGCTTGAGCACAAAATCCATGTTTGAGCAAGAAAAGGGTTTCATGAATATTTAAATATGTTACCCAGTTTGTAGGGGTGTGAAATAGCTAGACATGATTGTATAGTTTGACATTTTAACACCGTGATTTCAAACAATACCTTCTTCATGGCCCTCTAGCTTATGGATCTGTTTCTGTTTAACTATGTCCCATAAAAACATAGTCTTATCCCAGGACCCGGTGAGAACAAGGTTACCATGGCAACACATACACTGGAAATATAGGTGTTACACAAACAAGAGATCCAGTGGGCCTGTATCACTCACCTGGATACAGTTGTTTCAGGAAATCATGGCAAAATATTTTCCAAAACGATCAAAAGAACAGGGACAGACCCATATGAAGACTAATTCTTTAATGTAGCAATGTAGTATCAGTATAAAAGTTTTTGTTTACAGGGTGGGGATCTCAATCATATCCATGTTCAACTCAGAACCTAAATATCTTTATGTCCAGCAATTCTATATATAGTTTTTGGGTGGGGGTCTCCAGCTTTTCAGAGTTATAACACAGGGGTTAAGTCTATAATTGTTGGGCAACCTGCTTTAAACAAATTCTAAATTCCCACCCCCTGAGGGTTATTCTATCAAATAAATTTGCTTTCCATCCCTTGGAACTAGGCTTAGAGCAAAATTGCTAAATTACCAATATTGGCCCTGCGCATTGGGGGAGATTGGGGGTGGGTGGGGGCACCATTATTTCAATTTTGAATCCTGAGCACATAGGCATGCTTCCAGCCAAATTAAGTTTATTTCCAATTAGGGGTTATGGAGAAGAAGTCTTTAAAATTTGTTGACAGACGACGGACGTCACAGTATGGCAAATGCTAACCTTAATGGTCCTTGGGACCAGGTGAGCCAATAAAACCACAACAAAAACAGGTGTGACCTAGCTACATGTGTACAACAAAAAAATGTGGTAAAATTAACTGTGACAATGTATGCCCATATTGAACATGGGTCTAAAATATGTGTAATACAGCATTGACAGTACATACATATGTATATCAAATACAAGTAAAATACAATATACTTGTAGTAGATGAATGTCAAAAACACATTTAAATATTTGTATCAAGTGCAAGGCATGCACAAAATCAAAGTGTACAAATTTATATTTTAGAACATCAGTTCTACTATTTAAAAATTATTTTATAGTTGTCCTCATTACACATTAGTTTACCTGTTACTAGCATTAATTTATGGTGACATTAGCTGTGACAATTACAATAAGATGATTTTATAAAAAAATTTTGACAGCAGGTACATGTACAAGGTAAATAATTTAAATTTTGACCAAAACTTCAGGTGGAATCATTATTTATCCGTTCCTTTTATCCTGACAATGCTTAGATAATTATCTTCACAGTCATGTAAGCCTTAACTAACGAGGGGTGCGCTAATAGTGAATATAAGCTAATTAACATCACAGGTACAATGCTTGCTAAATACATGATCAACATACCTCAATTTCATCTGTGTGGTCGCGGAACACACACTTGAGCTGTCGTTCAGGAAGAGACCATACACGTACAGTTCTAAAACAAATCACAACTTCAGAATAACTATTTGCAATTGTCAAATAGTCAGATATTTAAAGACAAACGGCCAATGGGCCTAAACAGTCATCTGACCAGACTGATATATGATATATAATGAATAAATATAAGTCTCTGTGAACAGATACATCCAGAATTGTCTCCCTTGGATGGGTTGGTTTTTTCCATGTGCATTAATATATATTTCTCTGGTGCTATTTCCTTTGGGTATTATTTCCAAAGGGGTTATTTCCCTCATACTCCAAATCGGAGAAGTATCTCAAATATATAATGTCACATGACCATCAGCGCATGTGTGTGATACTGCAAGTGTAATTTTCGTAATGTTCACAAGCCCAGGTATGTGTTAGACATCGAGCTGGTCCGCTCTATTTTAGGTAACTTACATTCACATTTCATCATCATTACAAATTTTACAAATTGTATGCATATCATGAACAGAATACTAAATAAATTGACCCTTTTTAGAAAAAATACAAACTTATAATTATATGGATCTATTTCTTAGTCCTTGGATTTACGTGCATGGGCAGTTATATAATTAGATTTCAGCCATATTGGATTGAACATGTCTGGATTCACTCCACTCAGAGGTTGCAATGGTAAAACAGCCTTCCATATACATATGTATGGTCATTCTTTTTTATTCTTAAAAACATAAATGTTCGTTTCAAAAGAATTACTTTTAAAAAAAATTGAAACATTTAATTATATAGTTATATATGTGCCTTTTGTTCATGACAGGAATTTTATATTTTCATTGACAGTGTATTTAAAACAATGGATTTGAAATGTAAACAACAAATAGATTTTATATTACAATGTCAACATACTATACTACATGTATTACACTTACTTGTCTGTGGCAGCACTGATCAGGTGACTATTACCCACAATGCCCAAGTGGTCGACACTTCCCGCGTGGCCCATCAGCGTGAAGATGACCTGGCCACTAATTATATCTATCACTAGTATAGCACTGTCTGCACAACCGGTTATGGCAGTGTTACCCTGGTCAAAACAAGGTCATGGTAAGGTCACAACATCATTAAAGTACATGCCAGGGATCGGAACAATAAACCACCGTCTAATGCCAAAGTGAAATACATGTACATAATTGTATCACTATGCAAAAATAATGAAAAATGAAAAAAAAAATTGTTCAACCACAAAGGCTAAAGAAAGCAGAGCTTTAATTGTCTTATTATGTTTAAACCTAAAAAATTAAAACAAAAAATAAATAAAAAAAAAAATATGTAAGGGGCAATAACTCTTTTAAATTTCTTTTCTTCAAATCAAACCAATGTTCAGGTCAACACAGTTTCATGTTCTTGTGAATGAATGTACAAAGTTTAGAAAAAATTGATTGAAAACTTGGGTGGAGATCTGTCAAAGGGCCCAACTGCAGCCCAGGGTGAACTTGCATCAATTAGAACGTGGCTATACAGTTCTTAGTCTGGGTGTAATGATGTAATAAGCCACATCCCGATGAACACCCTGGTTGTTGTAGACTGGTTAAAGTATGAGTCTATAGGCCTTTCCCTAAAGTGTTGTTATTTCCCTTGATAGGTCACAACGGTGGATACAAGATAGACTTCCACAAATAGTCTTTGTGATGATTTGGTGCCAATGGTGACAATCGGATGACGTATTTCACATTATGACATCATAATTACATGGCGCAAATTTGTTTCAAAGACACTTGCCACCATTACATTGTATATGGCAAACAGGGGAGATAATAACACTTCTGGCCCTGGTTTCATCAACGTTCCTTAACTTAAGGAAATTCCTTAACTTTAAAATCTGAATAGGAAAGCATTACAGAATTTAAGGAAAGTTCCTTAGCTAAGGGTTTTCCCCTTAAATTCTGTAATGCTTCCCTATGGAGATATTTAAGGTAAGGAATTTCCTTTAGTTAAGGAACGTTGATGAAACCAGGGCCTGGTATAGGGTGATAAGTCCAATATATCGTCTTACCCGCAGTACCAGTGAGGTAATGCTATCTGAATGCATGTTGAGAGTTTTCACCTCTGTACAGGTAGCTAAGTCCCAGATGATGAGAGATTTGTCATCACTTCCACTCACAATACTGGTACCTTTAAATGTCAAAGGCATTATTTTATTTCTGTAAAGACTTAATATAATATAATTTTCACATTTTTAGCTTTGAATTTTTATCTGAAGTTCGGGGTACGTAAGTTATACCTTGAGATTTTTTTTGATTTTTTTCCCCCAAATATCGATGATTTCTATGGTCAATCATCATAAAAGATGGCATTTTGCTGTCTTAAAACTTTTTTTTTATTTTTTGTTTTGTTTGATCAAGGTTGCTTTTGTTTGCCCCAGACCGGTACAATCAGATTTTGGATTTTTGTAAATAAACCAGATAAAAGATAACCCTAAGGTAAATTAATATAGGTAAACCAAAATCTTTTCTCACCATTACAGGCCAGGGTTGATACTTTCTGTCTATGACCTCGGAGAATTGGCCCCACTGTGTAACGTCCCTTAGCCCAGTTTACAGATAGGTGTTGAACTCGCAAAAATATATCCTTCCACTTACACAGGGGAGATAACCGGGTCTCTTCTGGAACTGAAGAAAATAAAATAATAAATAAATGAAAATCATCAGTGGCCGGATAATGATAAGAATTTGGTAACATAATAAAAAGAAATTTCAATTATAACATGTCCAAAGGGCCACCAGTAAGTAAATATTGTATGTTTTTATTAACAAAATACTTAACCTTCAGATGAGGCTCATTTTCTTATATAGTATGTCATTATGCAGAAAAGTTCTTTAAATGTTTAATGTGGGGCCGAGCTTCATCTTATTTGTGCATGGACCTCAGTTCTGTATCTTTTACTTATATTTTCGACCGGAAAATATTCAAATTACATTCTGTACTATATTTTCCATATGAAATGTGGAATTTGTGTACATTATATTTCCCCATATTCTCAAATGAAAAAAAAAACTATGAAAAAACGTAGAATTTTTGTGATATATATAAAGACTTGAAATGCTGAAATTAACCACATTTTTTTATACAAATACATGGCTAATTTTACATAAACCACAAGACAGGAATTTAGTATCAAATCTTATTAACTGAAATGTCTTTTTTTTTTAATATCTTAACCTCTGAAACTTCCAAATGGAGATCTCTCTCATTCCACATTTCCAATGAAGGAGAGAGTGTGTGAAATACGACTGAAACTACATAGCTTAATTTATCTTTCCATTTTTATGTTTCATAATATTTCTAAAAAGCATTCATTTGATTCAGACACACATACTATGATCATAATTACACCCTGCATTAACTAGATCATTTAAGCTAAGGATATAGCTTTTGAGCATGTGTAAGATTGGCTTTAAATGAGAAAGACTTCAATGGAGATTGGTAAATTTAGGTCCAAATTAGGGTGGGTCCCGCACTTCAAATCTCCATATTTTTTGTGGCACTCCGCATTATTTCCTTTTTATTCCGTATTTTGTTTTTCCATATTATTCAGTATTTTTTCTGTATTTTCTCCATATTTTTCTTTTTTCGTATTTTTATCCCTCTTTTTTCACAATTTATTTCTCATTTTATATGGAAGAAATGCAGAAAATTAGTGTCCAAAAACTCGCATCCATATTTTTTTTCAAATTTTATTTTATGGAGAAAATAAGGCGATCTGAGGTATGGGGTAAACGGGTATGCTTACTGTATAATTTAAACACGGGTGAAGTAAGGGACACATTTGTTGCCTTCTGTGGAAGAGAACAGGCTCTAATGATCTCACTGTTGACTCCATATTTGAGCCACCCTTTCTTCATACACTCATGTAACCTGTAAAAACATTAAAAAGTACATCATACTGTATGCTTAAAAGTAAAAACATATAATAATAACAATCAACTTTATGAATTGAAGATTATGGTAAAAAACTTAAAGTTAAGACAATTACTGTCAAGGTCACAGCTCATGAAGATGAAAAACATTGATAAGCTTGTTTCAGGTAACATGCCCAGTACAAATACGGCAGGTCGGAAGGCAAATTATTTTTATTTAGAATTGGTATTATGCTTAATTTCAAGTTTAACAATGCATTTCCACACATTTCTGTGGTATATATGATGTTGGCAGGAATAAGGTCAGATTCCCAGAACAGGAAGGAAGTACAATAAATTATTGTTCATTTTATTGAGTCACTGTGAACATTAACAGGTTCATAGATTAATCTTTAGAGACAATTAAGAAGGTGACAGAACAGCTAGAGCCGGCAGTTAAATCTAGGTAGGGTCAGGATACCTGAAAGACAAGACACATTTTTTTGTTAGGCCTTATACATAAATCAAATTAACTTGAGTTTAATGTGACGAATTAGCCACCATGTACCCACTATTCAGGGAACCTCAATGTCTGACATAAAGAAAATGTTATATTTTATATGAAAGTCATACCATACTTGGTCTTTGTTTGACGCCTCTCTCCAATTTATAGAGACTTTTGAAAATCTTCCAATATCCTTTAAATCCAGGAAGGATATTATTTTTTCTACCAGTTCCTGGGGGAGCTGCTCTGTAAGATCCATCATAAAATGAACTTCATTTTGAAATTCACCATAATGATTCAGTCTATGATGCACTGAAATTCAAGAAAACAAAAGAAAGTTAAGTCACCAATGTCTTAAAAAGATTCAACATCTGGTCATGAAATAGAAATCCCAGTATTATATGTAGTCCGAAGAGTTCTTACTTTCTGACCTGCTAAATATTTAGATGGCTTTGACGGGTGCGAGAGTCAGAATTCCCATTATATGACTCTCTCACCACCAGCTTTCCAAATATTTAGTGGGTCAGAAAGTCTGAACCTTTCAGACAAAGTATTATGCAGATAAAGTTGCAATAATGCCTTTTACTTTTTAAAAGTCATTAAAATGCAAAATCTGTCATTACATATATCTTTATAAAAGTCAATATTAAGCACGGGTACAATTATGACAGGAAATTCACATTTTAACCTTCGGATCAACAACATTAAGTGTATATGATACATTGTATTTTATATATTATAAGAAACACGGAAACACAAATGACGAAGGAAGACAATTTTGGACTCGTGTCCTATCAGGGCCTCGAACTCACGATCTCCAGCACCGAATCGCCTAGCCAGAAATACCTGCGGCCGTTACCACTGCGCCAACTCGACATCCCCAAAAAAGGATGTTTTGAGGTCGCAGTGATAGACGTCCTAATAATTATAATAACGCCTATCAAAAGTATAGACGCAAACATCTGCATATTAATCTGATGATAAATCAAATTTCAGGTGGTGCACTTGGGTCTTTGTCAAGATAAATTAAGTACATGTATATGAGAGACATCACATGCACCTGTGTTTTCTCCGGGTACTCTGGTTTTATCTCACAATGACCCATGTGTGCTAACACCCGGAATAACAAGACTGATTAATATATTTACTTGTCTTTTAATTGTTGTAAAATGAATAAATATTTTAAAGTTTTACTGTAGATATCTATATCGGAGTTGATCTATTGATCTTCAATCTTATATAATTAATTATGCTTTCAACTTCTTGACGAATGCCCTGTCCGTTTACAGAAGATACCAAAATGACTAAAATATTCCAGTGTAAAGTGTTCAGCATGTCACATCAGACAAAGGAAAGGTACTGTAACGTTGCAAGATGCATGGCTGATGACAGTGATGTGTGAAAATCTAAAAACGCGCGCACGTGCACGTGGTGCCAAACTGTAAAAGAAATCTAGATAGTGTATAAAGTTTAGAAGCATGCATGAATACATTGCAATTTCAGACAATAATGTATATATACCATTGCTTGTATATGTAGCACGGGGACATCTTGCATTGTTATCTGTGTACAATCATGGTCATTTTGGTACGAGAGCAGAGCGTATATAATATGTAACCAATGACGCGGGAAGAACAGGAAGTGGTTAACTTTACCAAGGGGGATAACTTTGGTTTGACTGACCGGAAGTTTCGTGGCAATGTCAAAAAAATAGACGGGAGTGATGATTATGAAGTGATGGATGTGATGCGGGACTGATTGCATCTATTGATTATTAGACCAAAATAAGAAAAAAAGATTTTTGAGTATGCAGGTAAGATATATAGGTGCCTACAGCAGTAAGCGGGATCACCTTAAGTGGAAATACCTATCAGCTATTCAATGTTTTGTTGTTGGGAGTGAAGCATGATATGGGAATCTGTAGGCCGATATCGTTATAATCTGATAATATTACACGTTTAGCCGTAGGCTAAGTGTCAAATTGTCACCATGTAGACATACCGGTACAATGAAAACGGTGTTATTTTGATAACTCCTTGGAGCTTTTTTACTAGGTAGATATATATGGCAGACTTAGTATTTTTATAGCATTAGATTCTGCTTCTGCTTCTGCCTGGTAATTGCCTCCTTCAACTAGCTGAAGATTATGCAATGGTTGGGTAGTGCACATGGAGCATGGTTCGACGCGGGAATAAAAGTCGGTTAAAAACAGGATAAAAACAAGATAGCAGGATTATAGTTTGGATACACTGGCCTTGAAGGCAGCCAGTGTATCCGCCTGGACGATATCTGGTGCCAGGGCATCTAGATATTGAATAACTCCACTGTAGATGTTCTTATCCTAGATTTTGCTAAAGCTTTTGATAAAGTCTGTCTCGACCTGTTACTCCACAAACTCCATCACTATGGTATCAAGGGGAATTTTATAAACACTTGGATTCAAAATTTTCCGTCAGATAGAACACAATCAGTTTTACTCGACGGTGAACAATCTACATGTAACTATGCATGCGCACCTGCAGGTGTATCAGGGGTTGGTCCTCGGACGGAATTTGTTCGTCTATTATATCAACAATATGCCCCTAGGTCTCAGTTCCTCAGTTAGGTTGTTCGCCGACGACACTATTGTGTATTTAGCAGTTAAATCTAATGAAACTTCGGGCACCCTTCAGAGCGATCTTGACAAATTAGCCAGGTGGGAAAAACTGTGGAAAATGGAATTTCACCCACACAAGTGCAATGTCTTATCAATCACAAAAAACAAAACCCACTAAGATTTAATTACTATCTACATGGACATTGCCTAGAACACACTGACAGATCTTAATACCTGGGTGTTACTATTCAACAAGATCTAAAATGGGACTCACACATTACAAACATCACAAACAATTAAAGCAAACAAAACATTAGGTTTTATTCGGTGCAACCTGAAAGTAAATTCTAAAAGTATAAAAGAGCAAGCCTACAAATCACTAGTGCGTCCTTCTTTAGAATATGCTTGCTCTGTGTGGAACCCACACCTAAAATCAGACATCTATAAACTATAGACATGGTGCAACGTAGAGCAGCGAGATTTGTCACTAACCGCTTTCACAACACCTCAAGTGTAAGTGACATGTTACCAACCTAAGCTGGCCCAGCATCGCTGCCAGACGCAACGACGCCCGTCTTACTATAATGTTTAAGATCACTCGCAACACAACTGCAATTAACAAAGACCTCTACTTAACACCACAGTCCAGACAGTCACGACACTCGCACACACAATCATACTAGATTCCTCACTGCAAAACTGACTGCCGCAAATTCTCCTTTTTTCCATGAACTGTGCCAGAATGGAATAAATTACCACCTGACTTAGTTAGTATCCTCTGACACACTGAATATATTCAAATCAAACCTTCAATCCTTAAAAATTAACTTCCAAACTGCATCGCACACCCTCTCACACTATATATCGACACAACCCAGGGGTCAATCTAGGACTTTTTTACTACCGTTTATGGGTAGTTTCCCCTCAGAATTTTTTTCCCTTTTTCCCCTCACAATTGTGTTAAATTTACTGAAATGTTGCATTTTCCTTCGTTTTTTTATGTCAATATCTACCCAAATCCTTCAGATTTGTCTTTTTCTGATTATCCTTTGCTGTTTTCAGTTGAAAAATATGCTTTAAAGTTTAAAAACTGAAACTTTGTGATTATTAAAAATTCCCCTTTGAAGAGCTTTTTTCCCCCCTAAAGTACAAAAAGGTAGTTTCCCCTTAATCCTAGATTAACCCCTGCAACCTTCAACACGATGAAGTAGGTCGATTACTTGGTAGAAGTAGAAGTACCGTAGAAGATCTGCTGACTTACACTATGATACAGTAAAACTGATAAAAATTAGGGGACATGAATCCAGTAGTTTCTGCACAAGCACTAGCCTTGTATAAAATTTGTATGTGTTTGACAAACGAGGCTAGTGCTTGTGATTGGTTTCTGTATACCATGCACTGATCAATGCAGACTTCATTATGATTGAAACTTAATAGAATATGAGCATGGACTTAGATACAAATTGTAGCAATTAATTTAATTTTATGATATGAGATAGGGCCTAACTAGATGAAATAGATGAATATAGCGCTGATGAATTTCCATGAAGAGAAAACCATATATAGCAACAATATTTTTCAATTTCAGATGTTTTTTTCCCCCTGAACAATGTCGAAGATGATTAATTGGAATTCAACATTCAATATCATTAACCAGTAGCAGCCATTATTGATGAAACCTTCCAACGACAGAAAACCACAAACCATGCATAAAAGGGTGACCTCGGACGTCTCTCTTACTCTGTCTCAGGCCTGTCCCGTAAGTTATACATGTAGAAGATTTTGAAATTGAGAGTACACATCGCCTTTACTAGCCTCGGCTAGTGGTAGCTTGAGTGTCCGACTAGAGACCATTGGGTGGCTTTAATTGTTCAAACTACAGTGGGGGCAGATTTGGTTTTTCTTAATTCCTTTCTCATTATCACAGATTTGGTGCTGTGACTATTCCAGGAGGGGGGTTGGGGGTTAAATCATTTTGGCACCCAGTTGTTTCCGTTCTTGAAATAAAATTTGTTTCAACACTTCCTGTAATTAGCTCAGATACCTTTGTTTCGGTATTTCTGAGAGCTGTTTTGGTATTTAAATTTGTTTTTACTGTTATATGAATGATACAAATTCAAAAGTAATTGCTTATTTAATGTGTATTTTTGTTTTCCAACATTCGAAAGTATTAAAACGACTTCCGTAAAAGTAACGAAACAACCAAGTACCGAAAACTACGGAGTGCCGAAACGATTAGAATTCCTCCAAGGGTACATTTATACTGAAGTATAGGCGAGTGCGATATTTTCTTTGAGATATCAAATCTGGGTTGTTGTCTTCAGCATAGAATAGGAAGGATAGGGCCCCTGCCATTGGCCTTATGTGCATGAAAAATCTCAATAGCCCATAACAAATTGGAAATCTTACGTAGACAGAGAACAAGTGGTAAATGGCCCAAACACAACAAAATCTTCCCAATCCCTACTTCAGAGTCGAAGATCTTTTGAATGACAGCGTAGTGTAGAAGTTGAAAGTACAAGTCACCTTACTATATAGCCACTGCTAGAAGAAATTTGTCTTTGTTCAAGCCATATTTGTGTGTGACGTAAAGGAAAGACAAGTTAGTCGCTAGTTCAAACCCCTATTGGGCAGGTTTGTTTTTAGGTCATCTGACCCGAAGGGTCAGGTTGATCTTTAGTCTGATCTGACGTCTGCCGTATGCTGTGCGCCGTCCATCATGCATATAAACATTTTCTTCAAACAACTGATCAATAATCGAAAGGCCCAATTAAGGTGCTGATGTAATGCATGTACTATGCTGGTGTGAAGAGCACTACCAATATTGTTCAAATGAATGACCTTGACACACTTTCATGGTCACAGAAGTCAAATGCGTTTAACTGATTTCTCCATCAATAAAGGCCAACTGTACAGCTATTTGTCAGTATGATTTTGTTATGAAGGCTACAAAGTTGGTTCAAATGAATGACCTTGACCTATTTTCAAGGTTACAGGGATCAAATGTCTCAAAACCTCTTCTCGATGACTGAAAGGCCAGGGGTACTGATGTTTTGCTTGTTAGCATGCTGGGGTGAAGGACTACCAAATTTGATTCAAATGAATTACCTTCACTTCCTTTCAAGAACACTTAAGAGTCAAATGTGTTAAAAATCCTCAAGCAACTTCTTCCAATACTTGAAAAGCTGCGGGTACTGATAATGTTGGGATAAAGGGCTACCATGCTTTAAGTTTCTAGCATGTGCTGCCTATAACATGAGGATGAAGAAAATCTGTAACTTTTTGTTTCTCTTAAAAAATTGTAAAGTCTTGATTTATATTTTTGTCTTAATCATAAACATATCCCGTTTGAGATTAAGAGTTGCAAGAGATCAAATTAAGAATAAAAATTCATATCAAGAGCTTTTAAAGCAACAGAGAAATGATATTTTGTGGTGTTGAATGTCAAGTGTACACTGTATAAATGTCCAGGTTTTTTGTGGTATTTAGCCTTTACAAGACTATGTACACTGTAGAAATGTCCAAGTTTTCTGTGGTATTTACTTAACAGGTCTGTACACTGTAGAAATGTCCAAGTTTTATGTGGTATTTACTTAATAGGTCTGTGCACTGTATAAATGTCAAAGTTTTATGAGGTATTTACTTTACAGGACTGTACACTGAACAAATGTCCAAGTTTTATGTGGTATTTACTTTACAGGACTGTACACTGTACAAATGTCCAAGTTTTATGTGGTATTTACTTTACAGGACTGTACACTGTACAAATGTCCAAGTTTTATGTGGTATTTACTTAACAGGTCTGTACACTGTATAAATGTCAAAGTTTTATGTGGTATTTACTTAACAGGTCTGTACACTGTATAAATGTCCAAGTTTTATGTGGTATTTACTTAATACATGTAGGTCTTTACACTTTATAAATGTCCAAGTTTTATGTGGTATTTACTTAATAATACATGTAGGTCTTTACACTTTATAAATGTCCAAGTTTTATGTGGTAATTATGTCCCCCAAACGAAGTGGGGGGACATATTGTTTTTGCTCGGTTTCTTATTATTATTATTATTATTATTCTTGTTTCTTCCACTTTCTTCCGCCGCGGAGGTTTCCGACCGTTTTCTCAAAAACTACTGGACGGATCTTCACGAAACTTCACACACATACTCATTAGGGGCGGGGTGTGTGAAAACGGGTTGTTTTTTCGCGACCGGAAGTCCAAGATGGCCGCCAGAGCTAATTTCCGGTTTTCAAAATTCAGTCTCCGATTTCAGTAAAAATTGGTACATGGGTGTTTTAAGGGATGCTGAATAACATGGTAACATTTTTGTAAAGTTTGGTTGCCACCGAAACGAAAATGGAGGCCTCTGATTGGTCGAAATTTATATATTGTCCGATTTCAATGAAATTTAATATATATGTGTAGTATTACACCAACAACATTGTCGTCACATCCGATTCATGATTCGTCAACATGGCCGCTATTTCCTGGCTTCTGATTGGTCGAAATTTATATATTGTCCGATTTCAATGAAATTTAATATGTATGTGTAGTATTACACCAACAACATTGTCGTAACCTCCGTTTCGTGATTCGTCAACATGGCCGCTATTTCCTGGCTTCTGATTGGTCGAAATTTATATATTGTCCGATTTCAATGAAATTTATATATATAACTGTAGTAGGACACCACGGACATTGTCGTAACCTCCGTTTCGTGATTCGTCAACATGGCCGCTATTTCCTGGCTTCTGATTGGTCGAAATTTATATATTGTCCGATTTCAATGAAATTTATATATATAACTGTAGAAGGACACCACGGACATTGTCGTAACCTCCGTTTCCTAATTCGTCAACATGACCGCTGATATATGGGGTGTCAGCTATATTTCTATTGTGAGTTCATTGGGCTCATCAGTTCCGACCAAAGGGGTAGTTTGGGGGACATCTGTAATGGTACCCCATTACAATTAGCACTTGTTTCTTTTACAGGACTGTGGATGCACGTGTAGAGGATGCTTCTCTAACCACTCCAGGTAAGATTGAATAGATATACAATTTCTATAAACCCTAGATTCTAGATTCTTATATGTTAGCAAAAATGTAGAAATTGATATTGTTGTTGTAACATGTGAGGTAAAGTATCATGCAAGATTGAAATTTATTTGTGTTGCAAATTGAGTGCCTAATGTTTGAGTTTCACATGCACGGAATGTGTCAAAACAAAACAGATCTAGAGTAAACATCATTCACTGTTCACACCATCCTCAATATCCACTCACCTTTGCTCTCTACACCCCTGGAATATGTCATGGCAAAACTAAAGGATGCATGTGACCACCTTTTGATGAGGCAAGAGGACCAGTTCTACTCTTTGATGTGCATCAGAAGAATCTCGTGGTCACATAACGGTAAAAATTGACAAGCTTTGAAGTCAGTTGCGGCTCTATTGTGATTTTCGAAAGAGCATGCAGGCATCAGCCTAGTGATTGGTCAGGGTTGTTTTTACCTGAGCGTGCCTTCAGTTCTGCCATGACAATTTCCAGTGTTGTAGTGAGCACAAAATACATATGTTTTATTTTCATATGAATGTTTATACAGACAGGTAGGCTCTAACTCAGCCTCTGTTGGGACACCAGATGAGGATCACAGGTAACAACGTACCTGGGTGCTTTTCAATATAGTGGATTCCAATTAATATCACCTCTCTTAATATCACATTCCTCTTTATATCATGTTTTCCCAAAACACCATTCTCCTCTCTATATAATCAAGTATGTAATTTATTTAGATTTAAATATCATGTATTTTGAGGTGAATAATATAGTCCTCTTAATATAATGTTTTTTTAACCAATCACAGAAAATTGTGTCATTTCCAAATTCCATTGGTTTAAGATACAACTTGTACAAAATATTGCATAGAAAATAAAAATATCAAAACAAATATGAAATAACGTTATCGATGAATTGAGACATTTTATATACAATGAATAGCTTTCTTTTAATTATGGAGATTGGAAATGCACTAGATTTGGCGGAAATACATGTTTCTCTTAATGTGAAATACCTGACTGTTAATATCATGTTTTTGTCTGACAAATACAACATGATATAAGGAGGAATGCACTATGGGTATATATCTTTGTATATAAATAGACCTAAGCCAAGTTTAGTGCAGTTTAAAACATAGCTGTGGCATCATCTATAATTCTTGCAAAAAGTATAGTTGAGGCAAATCTACGATTATCATGGTCCATCTACTTACTGTGGAATACTTAAATTTTACTGTGGAATAGTAATAACTATTCAACTGTATAAAGCCATGAACTATTCCACTGTAGAAGGTGATACTGTATGAGTAGATTTGACTCAATCAGTCTAGTACTCCACTCTATTTACTAAAAACACAATCTCTGGTAATCTGTGAGGAAATTAACAATCTGTGTATACTTGATTTCTAAAAAGGGAGGTCACTCACAGCTGTTTTAATTTGACAAAAGCAAACTTATTAGTTATTAACTTATTAAACTGATATTTACTGAAAATCATTCATGTTCTGGTTCAGAGTGAGATAAAGTTTCCATAATTAAATTCGGCTAGTCAAAAAATTAAGCTTCTCAAGCAATGACAGAGAATGCAACAGACATCAGCTGAAAAGTATTCTGGTTAGTTTCAACATTCCAGAAATAACCGATGAAGGCCAAGTATGTTTCGGTTTCCCCACTGAAGGGCTACTTCCGTATCCAAAAAATCAAAGGCAAAGGGTAGCAACAAGCTAAGGGGGAATAACTCTATTTACGCACGAATATGTTACCATTCATGAGCTTCGCTTTGCTCTTATTTACATGCAACATTTCAGTTTAAGACCACACAAAATACAATGCAGTAGTAACATCATATAAGGTATTGTTCTAAAAATTCTGGGATCTTTTTCTTTAAATACTCAAATAACATTAATCCAGTGGTACACAACATTTTATTAGATTATCCAGTGGTACAATCTGATTAAAATCATATCCTGATCTCCACGACATTCTGTAAACTTCTGTCTACTGCATAAAGATCTGAGAAAATCCCATAGTGGGTCACGTCCCGATGACCTTTTTCATTAGTCAATCAAATTACTACTTTCAGAATCTTGACAGTGAAATTTTGAGGCGAAAAAGCTTTCATAATCGTTTAATCATTTCGTCACCAAAAAGTTCATGTGGAATAATGTGATGAAATGGCTTGCTGCAAGATGACAGATCATTTGAAAATTATTTTAGTGTTAAGGAAAGAGGCGACAAAGGTCATCTGAACATGACCTCTAATAGGATATTGTCAGATCCTTGTAAAACGGAGTGAGAACAAGGATCTGTATTTTAATCAGATTGTCCAGTGGTACAACATATATCCATAGAATACAATCCAGTAACATTAAACCAACATTAGAATATATTTCAATAGATATTCCAGTAACATTTATCCAGTATACTGTGGTACAATATATACCGTATTCGCCATAATTAGTGCCCAGGGCGCCTAAATATTGTTTCCAAAGGGGTGCTTATATTAATAGGATAACAACATGTCAAGATCTTGACAGAAAATGTTGATGTCGGTTTCATAAAGTCAATAAGTACAATGTTAATTGTCACCAGAATGGGTAGTACTAATGATATGCGACATTATTGTCATCAATTTCAGACATTATGTACACATATTACCAATTTTTGGGTGGTTTTCTTATCTTATAAACATGCGCATTAGTGAGGTTTGCATTACTGTTTTATAGAATGATTTAGCTTTGTCATGATTGGTTAGTAGGGGTGCCTAAATAATTCCAATATCTTTGCGAAGGAGGAGGGCCCTTTTAAGGGAAAGGGTGTTAATTACGGTGAATACGGTATGTATCAGCAGAAACATATCTCTTGTGGTATACTATAATATTTCAGAAAGCTTTTAATTTTTTATCACTGTTCAAATGATAATTCTAGTTTTAAAATATTCCTCTGCAATATAATTGTTTAGCTTCCTGCATTGCCTCATAGTTTATATTGCCTTCTGATTCACTGTCACATGAAAAGCCAGAAAATGTACATTTTAGGTCAGTGCTAGTGGTGGTTTTTGTGTGAGAAAGAAACTTCCTTGTCGCTGCTTAAGTATCCTTCATGGTTCACAGTCGAAGCTAAATAATTAAAACACAAGTGTGTCTGTAATCCGGCGTGTCACCTTCCTCATTACCATGACGGAGCCTTGAACTGTCCATAATCTTTGCTCTTCCGCAGTTTTGGGATGTTTCTCCTATTCTCCTATAAATAACCTGTCAAAAGCGGAAGTCAACGGGACCAAAATATTTTACTGATTAATTACACAGATATCTTGATTGTAGTGTTTAGATCGCGGGAGAATTGTGACATGTTAAAATATAATAAACAAAAAAGGGTAAAAAAGGAAAACAAAATGATAATAATGGAAAAAGTATGAATATGTGAACAATAGTTTAGAGGACAATTTTTAATTCTGAGAAAAACAGAATTTTAAGGTACAAATTTATGGATGATTTAATTATTTAAAGCAAAGCACAAAAAAATGACAAGGGATTACAGAATATTGTCATGCTGTCTAAAGATTTGGATATAGTATTCTGTAGATTACTTTTCAAAAAATCTTATGTATACAAATTAGATCAGTTCAACAAGGCCGCTTTTCAGAATAGACAGGGTCAGGATAACACAAGATGTAACTTATACAAAGTTAAGGGGGAAAATGTCGGGACCAAGTGCTCGAAATAGACTGGAATCCAAATTAGACCTAGGGCGGGTTTTGACAAGTTATACATGATATTGGTTGATCCTTGACCGAAAGCGTACAAATGTAAAAAGACTTCATGCAGCAACTCACAACATTAATTTGCACACGTATACATGCAGCCTTTAAATTAATGCGTATTGGCAATATTAACACTTTTTTTCTTGCTGGAGTCAAGTGAGTTACCATATTTGCTGTTGTAATTATAAGCGTCCCTCCCCCTTCCTACTGCATACTTGCCAACTCTCCCAATTTTGGACCCTAAAATGTTGCATTTTCAACTTTGGAATTTGCTCAACTGTTCCTATTTTTAGAGATTTGAAAAGAATGCTACTGAGGTATTAACACTATATAAGCGGCCCTGCCTATCATGATGACAATTAAATGATTCTATATAACGGTACAGTAAGCTCACTGTGCACATGTTCACGTGAAAAAACACCCACAAACTCAAATAATACATGTACAATGCATGTGTTAAAATTGTCAGAAATTGATGACGGTCATGAGTGATGCCCATTCTTGTCATAATACATTATACTTGTTTATTTTATTATAAAAGACATTTTTTGTCCAGATCATAGTTTTGTTATTCTATTAATTAAGTGCCCCTTCAAATTTGGAACAAATTGTTTAGGCCCCTGGGCGCTAATTATGGCAAATACAGTCTGCCCTGCCCATTATTGATTCTTGTGTAAAAAAAATACACAAAAAATTCTAATACCTACCGGTATATATTGTGAATCAACAGGTGTTTCATATTCTAGTTTTATTAACAATAACTTGTTTATATACACAATATGCTCATGTGTTCCCAGCACTTGTCACTCTGTTGTTATACCTGAGTCAGCATCTGGACTGTGTGAGTTTTCTGTGATTATTGATAAATCAATACATGTCCCCTACCCACACCTCCATCCCTACACCATTATTGCAAGGTTTTCCTTGGGACTCCTCAAATTCAGGTAAAACTTTATCAATTTTGGGAGTCCTTTAGCAATTTTGGGAGTCAAATGCAGGTTTTTGCAAGTCAGGGAAAACCCTGCTATTGATAAATCAATGCTGATTCCCCCTATAACCCACACATCCATCTGTATACCTACACCACTATTAAATGAATGATGAGCTATTACAAAAACATGAAGGATATATGTAATAGTCAGATGACTGTTAAGGCCTATGGGCCTCTTGTAATCAGACTCGGCCAAGGACAAGGTACTTGGTAACCTTGACCTCCTTGATAAGTGATGGTTATAATTATAGACCTATCTCAAAAGTGTAGTTATCTCCCTTGTTTCCCCTATCAAAGCTACACTGGGAAGTGTTTTTGAAACAAATTAGCGCCATGTAATGTAAGTTTGACGTCATAATGGGAATTACGTCATCCAATTGTCAAATGGCGCCATATTATCACAAAAACACTTCCTGGCAGTCCATGTTTTATCCACCATTAACATGGTGGCCTATCAAGGGGAATAACAACACTTTTGGGAAAGGCCTATAACTGTTGGGTTTGTTTCAGCCTTGACCTTCACCAGGAGATTGAGGCTCTGGAGAGTCAACTACGGAAAAGTAACAACCACATCTCACAGATAGAACACGAAATCATTGACAGTAAACACGTGGCTGAGTACGAGGTGCTGAAACTGACCGAGGAGCTCGCCAAACTTCGTGATAGATACGACAGGTAGGGTCATCCGTATACAGGGTACAGTTATATCATATCTGATATATTAATGTGGGACATTGTAAAATTAAATTCACCAGGGTACACTGAGTCAGATTTTGAAGAATAGGATTTAAGATTGTTTTTAGTTCAGCTGACTCGGAAGGGTCAGGATGACTGACTCGGAAGGGTCAGGATGACCTGCAGCCATCATTCTTCGTCCCTCGTCATCTGCTGTATGACTCAAGTCAAGTCCACCCACAGCCATGCAAAAACTTTTCCTTAACACAACTTCTTCTCAATAACCAAGAGGAGCATAGTACTGATATTATATATACAATTATATGTGTGCAAGACTTTCCAGATAGCATGGTAAAATGTTTTAAAATCTTCATGCATCTTCTTCTTAATAACCAAAAGCCCAGGGAACTGATATTTGGCTATTATTAGCATGCTCAGATGAATGGCTACCAATTTTGTACAAATGAGCATTCTTAACCCACTTTCAAGGTCACAGGAGTCAAATGTGTTTATAACAATTTTCAAAAAACTTCTCTTTAATGACGTAAAGTTTGCTCGAAGGACAAGTGAGCTTATGTAATGGTGCAGCGTTCATCCATCAATATTTTATTTCAAACAACTTCTTCTCAATAACCAAAAGGCCCAGAATACTTATATTGGGCCTGTAGCATGCTGAGGTAAAGGACTAACAAGTTTGATCAGTTAGGAATATTTTGATCTACTTTCAAGATCACAAGAGTCTCTAAAAGAATTCAAGAATTTTCTTATCAATAACTGAAAGGCCTTGGGTACTGATATTTGGCCTGTTACATTCTAGGAGAAAGGGCTACAGAGTTTGTTCAAATGAATGCATTGACCTTTCCTCACTGTCAAGGTCAAAAGGGTCAAATCTGTTAGAAAATTCTCGAACAAATTCTCTGCAATAACCAAAAGTCTCGGAGTACTGATATTGGGTCACTTATAAACATCATGGGATGAACAGTTACCAAGTTTGTACAAATCAATTACCTTGACCCAATTTTAAAGTAACAGGGGTCGAATGTCTGTAAGTCTTCAAACAAAGTCTCTTTAGAAACCAAAAGTCCTTGGTACTACAAGGGCTGACACTGATCTGTTCCATTAGCTGTATTATACTTTACTTTTAAGATTTATTCGTAGAATAAAAACCTATGAGATATCTCATAAGCACCAACCACAATTTGGTCCTATGTACACCTAAAGCTGGTAACATTTTGCTTGACTTCTCCATTTAAACAAAATCGTTGATGATTGGCAAAAGGATAAAGAGTCAACATACCCGTTAACCCTCCCTCATTAAGAATGAGACTCCTTCATTTTGACCAAATTTTACCTATCTCCTTCGAAATCTCCCTCATCCAAGTCCAAACTCACACAAACTCAAAATCCACATCCTGTGGTCAAATGATCTCCTAGTTACTGCAGGGTATGTGTAATGACCATAACATAATTATGTGTCTGGATCAAATGAATACTTTGTGAAGTAATTTTGATACATAAAATGGGAAAGACAAATTTAGCAATGCAGTTTCAGTCACATTTCGCGCACTTTTTCTCTTATTGAAAATATGGAATGAGGGAGATCTCCCTCATTGGAGGTTTCAAAGGTTAACATCTAAGAGTCAAAGGTCAACAGTAAAGCAGGATAGTATAATTGATGTAATTAAATTATTTCAGCAATTTGTTAACCTCATTCAGATTTAATATTGATTTTCTGAAGTTGAATTGTTTAATTGATTTCTCTATTTTATTTTATTATTATTATTTGTAGATTGTATGAAAGTCATAAAAGGTTACAAAAAGTCAACCATGGACTTGAAGATAAACTCTTGAAAGTGGTAAGTTCCATAAAAGTCATGGCACCTGGACAAAAACGCCAAGTGAGTTAGTTTATGTCATGGTGCAGCAGATATCTGTCATTCTCTAGCTTTTAATGTCTTCTTCTGAAATACTGAAAAGGCTAGTAGTGATAATTTGCTGGTAGCTATTTAGCTTCCTTTGATGGAGGTCAACAAAGCTTGGATTCCAGGACTCCCGTACCAAACTGGCTAACTGCAAGTATACTTGAAGTATACTTCAAGTATAAATAAAGTGTACTTGGTATACTTTTAGGACTGGATATTTGACAAGTATTAGGGAAGTATACTTGAAGTATACTTGACTAATACATGAAGTATACTTGCTGAAACTTTGTCATTATTTCAACATTTACGCTTACACTTTCTATACTTGTCAGGACTTAGAAAATTTTCTGTGCCTGTATCAGCAAAATGTTTAAGTCCATGTTCGTAATTTTGTCAGATTTTTTTTAAAAAATCATATCTTCGCTATTTATTGGTTGATTTTTGTCATCTACGTCTCATATTTCACAAAATTTCTTGTAGAAAACCTATTCTTGTATATTTTTGATTTTTTTTTTCAAATTTATTTTCAAACATCATTATTCATTTCAGATTAATTTCCTTAAATAACAATCATTTCAAAATGTACAAAATGCTTTAGAATCAATAAGATATATTATGACTCAAACAAAATTAAAAAAAAAATTCAAATTACAAGTCTATAATATATTTAATAATCTACAGATCCAAATTGTCAATGTGGATACTTATCCTATCTCTTAAAAAAGTACGGTCATAAAGTCTATAAATAAACAGTCGATTATAAATTAAAAATTATAAACAAAACGAAACCGAAAGTTGCTACATGTTGTGCACTTCCGCGATCAGCAAAACGTTCAATTCTCAAATTCACGAAACGACATATAACCTATGCGTGAACGTCGAAATGTTTCCCGATCATGGCTTCCGTTCGTTCAAAATAGTTTGCGAAATTCAACATTATCTATGCCCTCGCTTGAGACAAAACCACGCGCCATTTTGGGTCCAATTTGTTTTCGTTACATCAGAGTCTTTTCGATGTTTGACAGCAACGACGCAAACTCTAGATCAGCGCCACCTACATTTGTACTTCCGGATTATGCGCGCTTAGTTTAACCGTCAACAGGACCAATTTAGTTTGAACGATTGAACCGTTTAAAGCCGATATGAGGTATCTGTCTGACGATACTTTCAGACGAGGTTTGCATGAACATTTGCAGGTCAGCCGAATTTATACCAGAACATGTTACATTTAATGACGGGCACATACAGCGAACATGTCTGGGTGTTTTGTTGAAAGAACGATATTGTTCACCTCGGAATCGTGCTTGGATATTAGGCCTAGATGGATTTTTTACTTCATCTATTTACTACAAGTTGTAAGCAAAGTTTGTGTTAGAGGAACGAGGAAGTATGCTGCCCTTGACAAGACAAGACTGTCACAAGTCGAGAGTTTTGTACCCGGTAGGAAGGGGACAAGATGGCAGCCAGAAAAGTTCGACAAAGGTAACGTTACACTTGATAATTTCGTTTTCGAAGCGAATATGCACGACTCTATTTTTCTTGCCCTTATCGAGGTAGTTTGTAATAATTGTCGTGAAACATGTTGTTATCGGGTGTGATAAATATTTCTGTCAAGTTTCAATTCAATGTGATTTGGTTCAGTAATTAATTATAATGCAGGGATTTGGGGCAGGATTTGGGGATTTTTACCCATATTTTTCCTGAAAATCTCATTGAAAATTCAAAATTGTACAACTTAATAATTTATATTGAAAAATCTTTTGCTGATCCAATAAAATCCCTCAAATTCTCCCGATAGGTTTTAAGAGTCAGAATTATCCCTGGTAAGACAGAGTGGTGTGCCAAAATTCTGTCATTTTTTTTATTTTGCTTTATATTCTTTGTATTTTCGCCTTTTTTCAATGAATTTTTCTAGTGAGTGTTAGCTTATTTTCAGAAGACACTGATACATTTGTATTTAACATGTTCTGACAGTTCATTCCAAATTTTCACTGTTGATTTTGACAATTTTTTCTAAGCATACAGGCCGACCAGTTCTCGCCAAGTACCAGTTGTTGCCAATGGCACTGTAATTTGTATATTTCTTAGTTAATTACCAATTTACACTGGAATTTATAACATGTCAATATATAATACGATACATGTCATTTTTCTATTTTGAAATATCTTTTTCTTGTTTTACAGAGTCGGGTTTGCCATGAACAAGTACCCTGGAGTAGCCGATCTTGACCATGATGAGTGGGTATTGATCCAGGCAGTGAACGGAAAATTTCGAAGACTCACGAATGACATTGAATAACTCGATTCAATGAGTGAAGTTTTATATATATTTGTGAATGTTGAGTATCTGTGGTTGTAAATAGACATTACCTGTGGAAATATTGTATTGACAGCACTTGTTCGTGGATGTGTAATTATAATCAACAGGATAAGGAAAATTCACAACCAGACCAAAGTTGGAAACCGAGACCTTCTGAACTCAAGATAGACGCTGAACCGATAGAGTGATCTGGTCGCCAAATTCATTGATAATCTTAATCCTTTAAATATCTACTAGATGTAGGCAGTACCTGTGGATGTATTGTAAAGACAGTATGTGTATGTACAGTATACTGTACGTACAAGATGGATGTGAATTCAAAGACAGAGCCTACAGGTGTATGTGGATGTATAATATATAAAATCAATTGTCTTTGGACCTGGTATACTATAATTCAGATATACACTATTTAAATATGTTTAGTGAATATATCAATGAAATATCTTCCTTTTAATTTGATTCATATTAACTGTATAACATGTTTTGTGAATATAACGAAAATAATCATAATTATTTCAATCTGGTAGTTGATGTATATCTTTTGAATGATGCATAAATTTATAAATTCATTACTGATATAAAGCTACTATAGAGCTAGACTTCATGTTTGTCATTAATTCATTCTTTTTGCAAGTATACTTGGAGAATACTTTAAGTATACTTGATATATACTTGTAACTTTATACTTTCCAGCATGACTTCAGCTATATGGACATTGTACTTGAAGTATACTTGCAAGCATACTTGCAAGTATACTTCAAGTATACTTGCATGTATACTTGACAATAGACACCAAGTATACTTCAAGTATACTTGAACTATACTTGCAAGTATTCTTCAAGTAGGCAGTACTCCAAGTATACTTCAAGTATACTTTTAGCCTAATACTTACACCTAATTTGCATACAAAATCAAAATACTTTAAGTATACTTGAAGTATAGTCCAAAACTTATACTTTAAGTATACTTTAAGGCTATACTTTAAGTATACTTTAAGTATTAATTAATTCCGTAAGGGAGCTGCCCCTACCCAAGGGGCCAGGGCGGAAAATTATCCTAATTTTCGAAAATTTTCTTCTCCAGACTCCGAGGCACTACAGCCTATCTCTACATGGATAGAAAGGTCATCAGGGGCTTTGTTTAATTTGTAAATTTTAGTACCCCTGGACTCTCCGTTTCCCCTCGGGGAGGGGGTAAATTTTACTATAGTTTATGTAGGGAAATAACAATTTTGGGTATATTTTGTCCATTTTAAATAGGAAATTATTCCTACTTTGTTACAATCATACTTGGAGAAAGATGGAATCAGTCTGTAAAATGTGGATTTCTGCCCCTACCCCAGGGGCCAGGGCGGGGCACCAAAGGGGAAATTATCCTTAATTTCAAAAATTTTCTTCTCCAGACTCAGAGGTACTACACTAGCCTAGCTATTTCTCTACATGGATAGAAAGATCATCAGGTGCTTTGTTTAATTTGTAAATTTCAGTACCCCTGGGCTCTCCGTTTCCCCTCAGAGAGGGGTAAAGTTGACTATAGCTTATATAGGGAAACAATACTTTTAGGTATATTTTGTCCTTGGGCCTCTTGTATGTTGATTTTATCATTGAAATTGAGCTACCATACCTATAACATTACCTGTTACTCAGGTGACTGCTAAGGCCTTTGGGCCTCTTGTGTAAAAAAAAAGATCAGATCAGTTTGAAGTTTTTTAATTGCATTGTCAGCTTTAAGTAAACAAATTCCCTTTATTAGTATATTCAAAGGATTAGTATCAAATTATATGTCAATAATTCCCCTTAAAATCAAGTTAAATTGATCATATATAGCATGATAATATCTTCAAATACCTCCCATTATAATCGTGTCAATAAATTACATTTTTAGTCCTTGCTACAATTTGTTGTCAATCTTTGTTTTGTAGGTGAATGGGTTTGAAGGTGACAAGATGGGCCTTCAGAAAGAAGTGGCTCTCTTGACCTCCAAACTGGTAGAAGCCAAATCTCGCATTTGCGAACTGGAAGAAGAAAATGTAAGTGGTGTAGGTATTTGAGGTGCCGCAGTGGCCGAGTGGTTAAGGTGTTCCGACATTCTAACACTAGCCCTCCACCTCTGGGTTGCAAATTTGAATCCCACGAGGGCCAGTTGCCATGTACTGACCATAGGTCCGGGGTTTTTCACCGGGTACTCCAGCTTTCCTCCACCTCCAAAACCTTGCACATTCTTAAATGACCATGGCTGTTAATAGGATGTAAACCAAAATATACCGAGGTGCAGTGGTTTATAATTAAATTAACAGGCTTCAATCCATAGCTAGCCTCTGGCTTGTGTTATGTAAAACTTACTGATAAAACTACTTAATGATTTCTTTAGAATCATTCATTATATGCTTTAAATAGCTTCTACACTGGTTTCCTAGGTCTCATTTAAAATTTTGAAACATTTGCCCTAAGAAACTCTGTGTTGTGTGATGATAAATATTTTTTTTTTCCAGGACTTATAATGTACTGTTAATATTCTATAATTATAAACTGTAAATATTTTCCAGGAACAAACCAGAAGGGACTGTAACTACGCCGTCCAGCTTCTACAGTGTAAACCTTCAAACTTTGTGGCACACAAGCTGAACACGGTTTGTTTTCAAAATTTTCATCAAGTTATAATGTATCCTAATAGTTGTGAGTTTGTTATAAAGTACAGTCAAACTTTGATGTTTCGAATTTTGCGGGACCGCCGTGAAAACTTCGAAACATTGGGATTTCGACTTATGAATTTCAAGCATGGAACATTGACATGTATATAATTTATGTATATGTACTGTACATAAGAAGAACCAATGTGGTGCTAGTGTAACGTAACACAGGTTAAGTAATTGTAGATTCACATTAATTCATAAAGAATAGTATACTAAAATACACACTGTAATTTTTGTAACGTTATAATCTTGTCAGATTTTTTTGTTTGTCAACTTAATTTTCAAAGCAGGTAAAATTTTCACTTAGATTTAGTAGTTTTAATTTTCAATGTTTTCATAACGAACGGGTCAGATTAAAACTTTGATACAGCAAAAAATTTGATTCATAGAAGTTCGATTCATGAAAAGTAAATCAATAGTGAAAAATAATGAAAAAATCTGACATTGACACATCGAGAAATTTGAATTATCGAGGTTTGACTGTATAATCTGTAAGCTAAACGAATAAGTTACATTTGAGAATGAAGTGGTAGATTTAAATCTTAATTCAATATATATTTTACAAGGTAGATATTGGGATTTTATACCCATACTGGTCAAGTAATAGAGGCTTTATTCAAAATTAGATGCATGAATTAACTTTTCTGGTCAGCAGAACATGTATTCAAGATATGCAATACAGTGTACATATATACAGTGTATACTATGCCTTTTAAATGCCCAATATACATAACTTTCAGCAAAATTTGAAGCAAAAATCAAACCTAATAACTTTCTATATTTATAGACTTAGTTAAGATTAACTGATATCAGAAATATTCAAGAAGAATTCTCTCAGGTTTAATTCCTTTTAGCCTTATTTTTTCATGGTTATCAAATGGATTTTTTTTTCTGGCAGAATTTTTCAGAATCACAAAAAATTCCCAGAGGTTACGTATATTGGGCCTTTTATGAAGTTTTGTAAATAATAAAAAAAAATAGTAATGGGCTACAGTAAATAATTTACTGAACAAAAACAAATCCTGAAAATAAAGCACTAAACAACTGCTAATTTACCGACAAGAACATTAACAGTAATTATAACACTTTATGTTAATGACTTATTGATATTTCTTACTCACAGCTTCCAATGGATTTGCAAGAAAGAGTCAAAAGTCACATGACACGAGAAGAAATCATTAACTGTGAAGATGCTCCTCAGAACGAGTCGACAAAACTGATCCGTGTACCGATGCAGACGTTCCCTCCCACAGCCATGGTGTATTCCATCAACAACAGCTCGCAAAAAACAACAAACAAAGAGGCAAACACTAACTCAGCAGACTCTGTACCCATGAATCTCATAACAAAGGTGCTTACTCAGCCAGAGTCGAAGCGTAGACTCCGACGAATGTATATTTGTTTAAGGTGTAAACTTGACGTTGTTGTACATGATAAAGAGGTCCAGGTGTGTATGGGGCGTGAGATTAACGGATCTAACGTTGGGACAGGAACCTCCGGAGGTCTCCGAGTCCACAAACCCCAAGGTCGGATACGGACAAGTTCAACAGAAACAGAAATATGAATTTCAAAGTGCTGACTTGTAATTTTTGAAATCACTTTCAATACATTAGCTCACCTGACCAAAAGGCAAGTGAGCTTATGCCATTGTGTGGCGTCCATTGTCAGGCATCAAGATTTTACTTGAATTAACTTTTTAATAACCAAAAGGTCCATAGTAATGATATTGAACATGTGTGATGATGGTATGAAGGGCTACCAAGTTTGTTCAAATGAATGGCCTTGGCTCTCTTTTAATGCCAAAAAAAGTCAAATGTCTTAAAATCTTAAAGGAACTTCTCAATAACCAAAAAGTTCTGTATACCAATTTTGAACCTGAAGCTTGCTGGAGTGAAGTTTGTTCAAAATAAACGACCTTGACCCACTTTCAAGGTAACAACATGTGTCATGCTTGAATGAAGTGCTACAATGTTTGTTTAAATGAGTGACCGTGACCTATTTTGAAGGTCACAGGTATGATATGTTGAAATGACTATTAATTTCTTGATATAAGACACTGACATTTTGGTCTGTATCTGTATTGTAGTTTACTTTTAATGAAGATGAAAAGTATGAGATTCATATCAGATGAGTGATTCAGGCCCATTTCACCTCTTGTTGTTTCAAAGGTTTAAGACATTCAGTTCATAATAACTTGTGTCCATTGAAAATTCATCAGTGTTGTGTTGAATTTGATTTCTTTAGAAACAAAAAATAATAGGTGCTGTCTTAGTGAGTTATAAGTGTATCATATAGTTTAAAGCACTAGAATTCATAAAATTTATTTCATACCTGGTATTCAACTTTTGAATCTGGGATCTCTTAAAGGCCCAATATATGTAACTTCAGGAAATATTTCATGATTTTGAAAAATTCGGGGGAAAAATCCAGTTGATAACCATGCAAGAATAAGCCTAAAACGAAGTAAACCTGAAACTCTTGACAGAAAAATCCAAAGAATTGAAATTTTTTCATATAGGGCCCACTTCAACAACAAGTCAAAGTTAGAAGACAGTTGAAAATTGACGCGTGTTTACAAATACTGAGTTTGAACTGCTGCTGTACCGGTAACCGTGTAAGAATTCATTTTGAATATTGCTGATAGCAGTTAATCTTAACTAAATCTATAATTATAAAAAAGTTATTAGGCTTGGTTTTCGCTTCAAGTTTTGCCGAAAGTTACCTATATTGGGCCTTTAAATATAATCATTTCATTTTCCCTGAATTCGAAGTCTATGTTCGTTATATTTAATTTTGGCAATCAGTATGCATAATCATTATACATAAATGTTATTCATCAAATTTCAACAACTGACACGAAGTCTTCTTATTTTTTTTTTTTTTATAATTGTTTCAAACATTTATTTGTTGTTAGCTGTTCTGAAAATATGCCAGTGAAAAGAAAACTTACTTTTGTCAAACTCGAAATCTGATCAGGCATATGCATGGAGTTTACGGCCAATTGCAAGCTTAAGTTGATCCTTTTTTTCTTCATAATGAGCTTTGTCCCAAATTTCTTATCAGATTAGCATAGCTATTAAATGATGTTTCAAGCTACAGATAAACTAAATTACCTGTAGTTGATGTGAATATGATAATTAAATGTCACTGTGCCATATCATGTGTTAAATGTAAAGAAGTATTAAGAAAGAAAAATATTGAACAACAGATTATGAATTAAAAATCTATTATAAATCATTTAAAAATTCATCATATTGACTCCAGATATATTGGCCACTGATTCTCAAATTAATTATTGATAAAAAAAATTTCCAGGTGAAAATAAAATGGATTTTTTTTCTTGCTTGAATTTTTATTTATTTTTTTTTACATACATGTATTAAGTAATTACAGTATTTAATGATATTTATGTATATAAACTTGATCATTAATTTATGTGTAGTTTAGACCACTTGAGGCAAATTATTGTTGTTTATTTAATTGTCAATAGAGAATACATACGATGTACTTGTTTGTAGTTTTTTTTATCATTATATAAGTCTCTCTATGTTGAAGTGTGATGTTGTACGTGTGTAGGGACTAACTAACGTCTATCTTAAGTCATTCTATGCAATCAGTGACTATAACCCTACTTTATTTCTGAAAATCATCAAAAATGTTTTAGGTTGTCCAGAGTTAAAGGCCCAATATACGTAACTTCAGGGAAATTTTCGTCATTCTGAAAAATTCTGAAAAAAAATCCAGTTGATAACCATGCAAAAATAAGCCTAAAACGAAGTAAACCTGAACGGTAACTAACAAGAAACTCTGGACAAAAAAATCCAAAGAATTGAAAATGATTCAGGTGGGGCCCACTTCAACAACAAACCGAAGGTGGAAGACGGTTAGAAATGTACGCGTGTTTACAAATAGCGTGTTTCAACTGCTGCTGCACCGGTAACCCTGTAAGAATTCATCTTGAATATTGCTGATCTTGACTACAACTATAAATATAATAAGTTATTAGGCTTGATTTTCGCTTCAAGTTTTGCCGAAAGTTACGTATATTGGGCCTTTAATACAATTATAGTTGTGTAGTTGTTAATGGTGATTATAGATGCAGATCGAAGTTCTGATTTGGTGTAATGGCCAAATTCAACTTCGACATTTTTTGTAAAATGGTAAGAGCAACATTGGAGAGCCTTGTCTTAAAGCCTGTTGGTCATCGGGGGCATTCGTGTTATTTTGACACATCAAGTTTGATTTATATTACCTAGCTGCCATTAAATATGACCCATCCATAAATTATCCTAGCTTTTAAATATGAATATAAACTTTATTTATTTTACAATTCTTGTTGGCCCGGTTGCAAGTGTGCAAGGGATAATTGAAGGAGGAAAATGGAGTACCCGTAGAAAACCCATGGGCAGGGTACCCCAGATTGTATCACATCCAGTCAGGGAATCGAACCCCGGCTACCTTGGTGAAATGCAAGGTAGCTATCAAACTCCTGACCACCCTACATTGTAGCTATAAATGGGATGTAAAACCTATTTTAGATAAAAAAAAAAAACCCAATTAATATGGGGCCAAAAATTATTTTACAAGCTTACAAGTAATAATGATGCAAATAATAATAAACTTTATTTATTAAAGATAAAAACATGTTTTAAATATAAACATGATTATCTTTCCATTAAAATACAAGTGCTAGTTAAAGCAATCTGATCAAAATACAGAATCTCATTATTACTATCGTGTGGATCTGACAGCGACCAATAGAAGATTATGTGCAGATGACCTTTATTATTTCCTTATCTAGGAAATGAACAGCCAATCGAAATGCACCTTGTAAATGGTGTTTTGTAGACAACAGAAATTGCGGCGGATTGAAGCGAAGGAGAAAAAATAATTCAGGGCTTTATATAACAATTTGATTAGTAAGTATATTTTGTGATAATTTCTTCACAGTCAGTTGTTATTTCTTTTCGGACAAACGAAAAACTACAAATCAAACAGATAGTTCTAATGGGGCAGAGACCGCTGAACTGGGCGCCGCCATTTTTGTATACGGTCATACGGGTTTCTCGCTACTTTACTCTGGTTTAACGACAAGTGTAGAAATAAATCGAAATTAGCTTTTTGCTTTCAGATTCTGGTAAGCAGCGATTTGATTGGTGAACACAAAGGTCATCTGCACATGACCTTCTATTGGTTGCTGTCAGATCCTACTACACACGATAGTTATATTGAGGATATGTTTTTTAATCAGATTGTAGTTAAAGGTTATATATTTAATTGATGCAATTGACACATATAAAGTTACATCACAGTTATCTTAGTTTAGAGTATCACATTCATGAATCGTATTTCATCACTTAAATGGCATGCACCCAATATATAATATATGCTGAAGTAGTAAAACAATAAAAATGGACAGTAATATGCTTTTAAATAAAGCCTAATCTAAAATTTTGATATATTTCATAAAAGAAGCCTTTTTTTTAAAAGAGAAATAATTAAAAACAAAGTGATGTTTTTCAATTATTTCAGTGTATAAGACTATTATATAATTATATAAGTTGCCAAGTATTTGTATTTGTTTTATTGAATAAATGTTAATACTTTAACAAAATATCAATTTTTATCTGAATTTATTTGAATACCGGCATTTTATGCTCGTTTATAAGCATGATATACATTTGTCATAAACATAGTTCAGAATATAGATCTGTTAAAATGATAACTGTGGATTTGTTTTCTTTATAAAGTTATTTTGTTGGTAAATTAAAGTTAACTATTTGACCTGTTATTCTAGTAATTTTCTTTTTAATGAATGATTTTTTATTGCACTAGCTCACAACTCGTGTTTTCTGCAATATTTTTATCATGAAACCATGAATATGTAATTTGTATTTCTTGCCAAATTATTACCTAACAACAATTAATTTTGTTTTCATTGTAAATATATTTAATTGATTTCTACTTTGAATAATCCCAGAATGAAGATCTACTGTGTGGGAGGTCAGTAAATTTAATGTCAACATGTTAGATAATACTTTGCTACATATACTTGTTCTGTATGGTTATGACCTTCAGCTGCGAGATTAACAACATGTAGGTTAATTTTGTAATATGACAAAGACAAAGCCTTAGAAGAGCGTAGCTTTAGTAAATCTCTAATATTTACTGAGAATCATTCATGTACTGATTTTTCAACTTTCCGGAAATAACTGATATAAAGTTAAGTGTGATGTATGTAACGTAATTGTGTGACGTTTTTCCAGTTTCCACACTGGAGGGCTACTTCTGGACGAAAAAAATCAAAGGCAAAGGGAAGCAACAAGGGGAAACAACTCTTTATCAATTAAATCCTTCTCGTGCTCGGGTATGAGTAAACAACTATTAAACTGAAATTGTGTAGCACCATAAAAAATTGACATGCAAACTTAGAAAACAGTTGATTCAGCTTTCAGTTTTTCCAAAATCTTCCAAATAATTGACATAATGCAATACACTTTTAATATAACAATAGTTGGTGGCTGGGCCAGGCATCTAATAACAATGACTTGACTGAGCTAGCTCAGTGAGCCTCTAGCAATTTTGCACTTAAAAGTGGCCAAGTGTGACCTTTGTTCCTGTTACAATGTAAGCCTTGGCCAAAAATGACCACCAAAATCTATAAGGTGTATAACGTCATCATGTGATGCTATGGTTTGAATATGAATCAAATCTGTCCAGAGGGTTCATGAGATGTATTGTACACAAGTTTTTTTATTCCCTAAGAGTACTAGTTCATCTGTGACCTTTAACCTTGACCCTGGTGACCACCAAAATTTTATTGGGTGAAAATCTAGATCTTGATCATGTAATGCTATGCATGGTGTGAATATAAGCCGTTTGTTTAAGTTTGCATGAGTTATCTTGTACAAACAATGAAATCCTTCATGTGCACCTGATGAGATTTCCATGGTCGTTACATGGTCAATATGTGCATCAAAGGTCAAAGGTCACCTTGACATCTTTGGGAATAAAAATCTTTGGTTAAAAATATCTCATGAACCGCTGGACAGATTTGGCTCGTATTCACACCATACCATCACTTTATCAAGTTCTACACTCGATTAGATTTTGGTGGACAAAGTTAAAGATAAAAGGTCATTTGCACTTGACCTTTTTGTGGGGGTATATATCTATGTGAGCCCCTGCTCAGTTTTGTTGTTATATGGATTTTGTGAGATTACTTTGGATGGATGAAACTTTTGATGGCCATTTCCTCATGATCACTGTCTCCGAGTTGATGTACTGTTGTTAAAAGTTGTGATACAGTTCATAAGTTAATGTAGGAGATTAACAAAATAAACATTGTGACAAAAAACATCAATTGTGATTTTATTGATTTCTTAGAAATTCCGAAGTAAATTGTCATAAAGGCTAAATTTGTAGAGAGAGTGCTATATTGAAGCACGTGTCTTCATGACAGATGACTTTTTTTGTCGCCTGAAAAAGGGATCACTTTGTCGGTTTCAGGGCCATCATTGGTCGCATCGTCCAAAAACGTTTTTTTTTTTGTGCAGTAACTACAGAGTTACCTTGGGCCTATCAAACTCAAACCTTTAAAAAAATTTTCCTTGCAGTAACTATAGAGTTACCTTAGGCCTACCGGTATCAAACTCAGGCCTAATACAGTGCTGCCTTAGTCGAATCTCTTGCTTAAGATTGCTCTTCAGATCTGAAGGTCACAGAAAGTGACATCTAAACTGAGGTTTATATGCGACAGCTTAGTTCCTTAATTCATCCTTTGGGCCTTTCAAACTCCAATTTTGTACTCTGCCTACTTAATGCTTGGGATTACTATTCAGGTCTGAAGGTAATATCTAACATATCAAAGTTACTGTTACTGCAGTATAGGCCTCTCCCGAAAGTGTTATTCTCCTTGTTAGCGCCTCAATGATGGATAAAAGATAGACTTCCGGGAAATGTTTCTGTGAGGATTTGCCTCCCTGTGACAATCGGATGGCCTAATTCCCATTATGACATCATAATTATCTGGCGCAAATTTGTTTCAAAAACACTTCCCAATGTACCCAGGATATGAGAAACAAGGGAGATAACACTTTTGAGAAAGACCTATACACATAGAACTGACATCAGAAATAAAGGTTCCTGAGCAATAGCATGAATTCTTAGGGCCCATCTTGTGGCAGTGCACTGGGACTTCATATGATGCTTCCTTATTGCATGGGATTGCTTTTCAGGTCTGAAGGTCAAAGATCAAGGTCACCATTACTAAGAAGATACATGTAAAACTGACATCCGAAATAAGATTTCCTGTTGATGTAATAACTTTAGCTTCCTTGGACATTTTAAACCCAAACTTAAATACAGTGCTTCCTTACTAAGGGGCCTTATTACCGGTAAGATTGCTCCGAAGGTGCATAATTGCCAATAGTTTAAAAAAAATTTAAGCTTTCCGTTCAATAAATTTAGTTTTCGTTGGCCTATCAAACTCAAACTTCAAGCATTGCTCCTTTTTAGCCTCCTACTGGCGTCCGTCTGTCTGTCACCTTTTTGAGGTTTCCGAGCATTATCTCTGCAACATGTGCACATATTGAACTGATATTTGGTATACAGATACATCATGACATCAGGATCTAATATGGTTACATTGAATGTTTTTTTTACAGTTATTGCCCTTGGACTAAGAAAATTTCCAATAAATCAATTTCTGTTCATTATCACTGAAACGTGTGCACAAGTTGAACTGAAATTTGGTATACAGATAAATCATGGGGATATCAACGCCAAGTCCCTGTAATTTGTTTAATGAATCATTGCATCTGTATAGCTAATGAGGGCAGGTAGGGGACATGTATATATTGCTTCGGCAATACTCAATATGCTTGTTTGGGATTGCTCTTCAGGTCTGAAGGTCAAAGATCAAATTCTTATCAGTGTAACTAGGACTCACCAGGAAGGACCCCGCCATGTATATGACCCCCTAAAGTTAAGCAGTTAAAAGAGATGTTTAGTATGAACTTAGTATTTTGATCTGATTGACCTTGAGGTTTGGTAACGCCGACACCTTGTTTGATTATGATCAACTTTGCTTCATAATGTCATAATCTTATTCCAAATTAATCATTCATGTTTATGATGTTTATATATATTAAGGTAAAGTAAGTCCTCATGCTCAAAAAAAAGTATAGGGGGTGACTGAGAGATCTGTAAAAGTTTAAAGACATTTCTGTGAAAAGTTGGAGAATAGTTATAAATAATTTACATTAATAAACAACATCCACACATGCATTTTCAGAAGTTAATTTTATTTACTACTCATAAACTGCATGCCTATTCATATCAAACATCTTTTTATGCTTCTACGTTAATTTTTGTTACTGACATACGCCATGACTGATCCGCACTTACACACACACTCACAGGTCCCTATAACTGGTTAACATTGTTTGCGTAAATCTTTATTTACATTGTCCCGACTGAATTTGACGTCATAGGAAATTAAAACAGTAACTATCAATGGTTAACAAATGTTTGCTCACATACTCAGGAAATATCAATTAACAAGAGGCCTATAGCCCTTAATGATCATCTGACTATGACATATGCATATGATATCAATAACTGCAAAATCTTGCTCCTCTATCAGTATACAGGGCTTTATCAGGGGGTTTTGGGAATCGGAACCCCGAGATCAAATGGGGGAAAATTGATTGACATGACAGCTATTTGGGAAATTTGGACAAACACTATATTATTACAACTAAATACATTATTTTTTTTCTAAATAACTATTTAAAGCGCTGTCAGTATGACTTTTACAGCCCATCTTTCTTGTTTCTTATTAAACTTAATGTCACAAGAAGCTCCTCAAGCATGTAAAACCATAAACATTTTTTCAAGTGTCTGAATTGGGAATTTTAAAGAGGAAATTTGGGGGAAATCACACCTTTTTTTCATTGGGAATGGGTCCGTTTACCGGACCTAAACAGAGGGGTGATAAAGCCCTGGTATACTCATCAATCATCTTGGCCCAGTTATTCAAAAGATGATTAGCTTAATCAGTGATTAGTGTAAATTTTAATTATCCTGTAAATTTAAAATGTAACTTTAGATTTAACTACAATTTTGCATATATCAAATACCTAAAAGTGTCAATTTACATACAAAATTTGAAGATTTTACCTTGTATATTGACAGAATTATTCAAGTTTGAAAAATGTTGTTAAATCGTGATTAAGCTAATCACCCTTTGAACAACTATATGTAGGCCCAGGTCATCAACTGATTAAAATTTAAACAAGAACTGGTTTACAAACTCAATTAACATACTGTATATCTTGTTGCTTTTACAAGATCAACATTTGACATTCATGATCAAGTGACAATTAGATCATAATTTTAAATAGCGAACCTTGATATTTTGATAGTACACATTTAAAAAGTTAACAGTCAACATGCACATTTCACTGTTTTCATTTATATAAGCTTAAACATGCACACTTACAAACAAAATGGAAAATGTACACCTCTTTTTTTCATGATGAGACCTAAAATGCTAGACTAATTATGAATACCTGCAAAATGCACCTGTAAATTCAATAAAAATTCCAAGCCAAATAACATATCTTAAGCTTTGTCCATTATCATACCGGGTATTGAAACATAAGTAAATGATAAAGTTGAATCTGATTTTCCCCTTTCTTTAAAAATGATGATAAATTTCTTTGAGTGCAAAACTTTGGAAGCGCATAATTATAGTAAAAGCATTTTTGTGAAGGGAAATATTTCAATGTCATTTCTACTATATGTACATACATGTACATAATAAATACACATTAACCCATATACCAGACTAGCTAGTCTACACAAATTCATATTTTCTGAATATCATATCTTCTAAATGAAAAACAAAATGTTACAAAATATAATTACTCAATGAAGATCCTACCCTCACCTCTTTAATCTAATAAATAAGCTTACTAACATGTTAAATATCAGATTTGATGTACTGTATATATCTGTTCAGATTATCTCACAATAGGCAAGAGGCCCAATGGGCCTGAATCGCTCACCTGCTATTTATCTTGTCAAGGTCATTCATTTGAACAAATTTAATAGCCCTTCATCCAAGCATGTTACATGCATAATATCAGCACCCTTGGCGTTTTAAGTTATTGAGAAAAAGTCATTTGAATGGATAATTTTACGCTGATGCTGGATGAAAGAATGGATTAGGATGGAATGATTGAAGGGTGAAAAGACTGAAGGAAGGACAAGTGACACAGCGTCATAACGTAAGCTCATCAACACTCTGCAGGCAGGCGGGTTAAAAATAAAGTTCAGAGATATGCATACTGTGAAATCAGATCTTTTTGTAGGGTCAAAATTTTATGATGACAAAAAAAAATCCATTTTGTGGGTACATGGGTTATGAGTAACCACTAAAACAGAGAATGTGTTTATATCAGACTTATAAGCTTAGGGTTACTATAATACTTTGTAGACCTATGAATATGTGGAGGTAAGTCAAGTTTCCAAAATTAATACAATCTAATTCATAACTTCAATACAAAATATAATTCACAAGTCAAGATAAATGTTCATGCTAGCTTTTAAGTACAAAGCAAACAACACATGTACCACAGCAGCCAATTCTGACTAGAAGCTTAAAATTTAACTTAATGATTATATAAAATCACGAATGTGTATAATCACGGTTTATCGTCTTTGGGGAAAAACCAATATAGTTTGCTTTGTAAAATACTCAGTCCTCATTTGGGGTAGGCTATATGTACTTTTTAAGACTGCATTATCATTTCTGGGTCATACACATAAAGCCCATGAAATAATAAAATGTGGACAAACTAAAAAAAATTTACTTGTTATCTGCATAAACAAACAGGCTCTATATATTATAAGTACATGTACCTCATGAAGCTAGGCATTGTATTGATTATTGGTACATATACATGTAACATACCACTACTTTTTGTACGGTTGACTAGTGAAAGTATGAATGTCTTTTCAACTTCAGTAAAGATACCATTTTTTTTCTAAAATAAACATATACTTACATTTTTCCATATTTCGCTATTTTGTAGGTAACATAGGAAGGAAAAGTTATGAATTTTATTATATTCAATTTATTTAAAATGATTATTTTAATGACTTAGATTTTTTAAGTTACTTAAAATTTCTCACAAATAATTAATTTTAAAACATACTTTTTTATTAAATGCACTCAAATTTTAGCATAAAACAAAATTTAAACAAATAAGCACAATGATGTACAATGTAGTTGGCACAATCACAATTCTAGTTGTAGAAAGATATATATACACAAACTGTAATTAGCACAGGCATTATTTGGCAGAATACTTTCAGAATGGAAACTGCTAAAATAAGATTACTACTAAAAAATGTACATTTTACAGTAATCACAAAGAAAAATTTCCACAAAAATCAAAGTACTTGACGTACTTAAGGAGGCTTTACCCAGAAATGGTAAAGAAATGAAATGTAAAAGGTAAAAAGACCAATAAACAAAACATTGGTATCCATTCATCCAAGGAGCAATGCCATCAGCAAAATATCAGTACCCTTGGCCTTTCAGTTACTGAGAAATTCAAGTTGCTGGAAGATTTTTAGCACATTTGACCCATATGACCTTGAAAGTGTGTCAAGGTCATCTATTTGAAAAAAAAACTTTAAGTTGGTAGCCTTTCATCCCAGCATGATACAGGCCAAATATCAGTATGCAAGGCCTGTTGGTTATTATGAAGAAGTTTCTTGAATATTTCAAGACATTCTGACCCCTCTGACCTTAAAATTAGGTCAACATCATTTAACATACTATATACAATGATACAAAATGGTTGAATACATAATTAAGTTAATTGCACTTTCATAAATTAGCGTATAGCAAAACAAAAAACAAAAACAAAACAACTAGAGACATATATAGATGTATGCTAATATAGGAATATCACAGAAAGAATAAAGGAATTATAGTTTATAGTAAAGATTGGTCACATGATATTTGAGCTATATATAAAATATTATTTGAATTTTTCTGATAAAAATATCATTGATTTATATATTCAACAAAGGTAAAAATTAATTGACACTATAAATAGAAAAATAATTTCTTCACAACAAGTTCTGTTATTCATACTATCCAAGGTATACAATATATGTAATGCAAAGAGAAATAAATTAATTATAGCCCTAATTAATTACCCTGATTTGATGTTTAACATAAAAACGTCTATAACAAATCACAATGGACAAATGAAATAAATTGATGCTACATCTTTATAATATATGTGTATTTATAAGCCAAGTTGTTCATAAGGGTGATTAGCTTAATCAGTGATTAGTGTGAATTTTAATTATCTTGTAACTTTAAAGGCCCAATATATGTAACTTAAGGTGAATTTTTCGTGATTCTGAAAAAAAATCCAGTCGTTAACCATCCAAAAATAAGCCTAAAACGAAGTAAACCTGAGCGGTAACTAACAAAAAAATCCAAAGAATTGAAAATGATTCCGGTGGGGCCCACTTCAACAACAAACCGAAGGAAGAAGACGGTTCAAAATGGACACATGTTTACAAATAGCTTGTTTCAACTGCTGCTGTACCGGTAACCGCAAAAGAATTCATCTTGAATATTGCTGAGATCAGTTAATCTTAACTAAATCTATAAATATAATAAGTTATTAGGCTTGATTTTCGCTTCAAGTTTTGCCGAAAGTTACATTTATTGGGCCTTTAAAACCAAACCATTGAATAAGTTACAATTTTCCAGATATCAATTATATTAGATATCTTGCACAGTCAATTTTATACGTGCAAAATTGTAGGGTTGCACCTTGTATATTGACAAGAATAATTAAAGGTTAAAAAATGTTGCTAAATAGTGATTAAGCTAATCAACTGTATGTATGAGTTTGTTGTTGACAAACATTTTATGTAAACATTTTTGTTATTCACCTGTTTTGCTGTTTATAGACACATTTTTACTTCCTGTCAGTCTCTCAGGCCTCTTTATAAAACATTTCCTTGTTTTTGGCCTCTAGTTCTCTTTCATACAATCCATCCCCTTCGTCCTTTGCCAGCCATTTCTTACAAACAAACTGACATGTTTCGTACAATGGAACCTTAAACACTAGTTCCTTTTCTTTGGGTTTCCTCTTCCCCTTTTTGCTTTTATTTCCTTTACTTCTGTACTCATCAGATGATTCCTCTTCACTTGATGAGTTCGATGAATCGGAACTTGATGAGTCTAAACGCTCCTTATTTTTCTTCCGAGCATCACTGGAAGCAGAGGATGAGCCTCTCCTCTTAGATCTTTTGTCTTGTGAGACCAAATCCTCTTCGACAGGTTTCCCTCCCCTGAGAGCACTTCGAGGGCGTTCTGACGAAGAGCCCCTTCTTTTAGAACTTCTGCCTTGTGCGATAAGATCTTCTTCATCAGAATCTCTTCTGAGTGCACTGCGAGGACGATTTCCCATGCTTTTCATCCCATCTTCTAAGGAACCCATTTCTTTTCCTTTCTTTTTTAACTGTCTTTTCTTCATTTCCAGTTTGACCTTTTTCAAATATTCTTGTTGTTCTGCTCTATGTATTTGACGCGTTATCTTGATCTAAAAAAAAATAAAAATAAATCAATGTCATATGGAGTAAAATCATTGAAAACTATTAAAAAGATGTCTCTTGCTGAATTTAAATTTCGATTGAAGCATACCTGAATTTAACTGTAAGCCAATGGCTTACTAACCCTATACTAACTAAAATACCTTCATAATGTTATAAGGAAATGTTATGCAGATAAAAGTTGACCTTTAACCTAGATCTTTGACCTTTGACCTTGACCTTGAGGTTTGGTCAGTTGAAACCTTGCTTTGCTTCATATGTAAGAAATTTCATATAAAAATATTCAACACTCAAAAATTGTATAATTTAACCTTGACCTTTGACCTTGTGACTGAGAATTAGTCAGATGACTCTTTGTTTGTTTCTGACCAACTTAGTGACGATCATTTATTAAAATAAAAAGTATACATTTTGAATAGTTTTAGAATTCTTATCCTTTGTGAGCATCTTGACAAATATTGTTTTTCAATTTGTTTACATGTTGATATTTCATCATTGAAATTGACGTTACTAATCATATAATGCCTACACTTTCGTAGTGTATGGTTACTCAGGTGACCGCTCAGGCCCTTGGGCCTCTTGTTAACATATATATATAAGCCTCCTATATTTTGGTTCGCTACCTACGTAATCTAAGAACCATCCAGCCCCCACTCCAGCGTTGTCATGACCGACCAAGATCTTCGTCATGTTTCCTACATCCACAGCCTCCACCTGTGGAAAACAAAAAGTCAGACTCAAGGGACATAACTCTATTAAACACAATCGGTTAACCTTCCCTGAGTATAACTATTATATTCATTGTACATTATAATCAAAAGCAACTTGACAGATTCTTTTATTTTCTCATAAAATGTCAGTAAATGCAAACATAAAACAAAAGATTTTTTACAAGACATTGCGATGTTTTTTTTCTATTTGAGGACTGGAGCCAATTGTAGTGTAAACTTTTAACACCAAAAATACCCTTGCTGGCATCTTAATATTACTTAAGTGTGTACATAGATAAGTATTTTTATGCTTATAACAATGACCTCAAACGAGAAAACAAAATTGCTACTTAATTTACAAAATTTTTAATCAAAGAATTTCTAAATAATAATCTTAACTGTTAAAGTACTGTATTTGCAAAAATATAATTATCTTACTGTGAAATCATCTGTCATATTTTTTTCGAAATTATTCTTCGAGTCGTCTAACTTGAGTTTCTTTGTAACTCCTTTTTCACCAAAGATCTTGACGAAGACATTCGCATCCGTCCCTGCATATCGGACATTTCCTGTCTTCACTGTAATCTGGTATGTAGTGCAGGCCCCTGTTACATAGTAAAAAAGCTAGCGTAACAAATCAGACCTCACCAATGTTTGCAATCTTAAATACCCTTCAAAATCTGTTCACATGGGATGTATATATATCGGATTCCTCAAGACCTGTAATTTGTGATTTGTAAGAAAAAGTCTAAATTTGAAACAAAAATTAAGTTCAACTTCATAAAATGTTGAGAAAATTTTAAGAACAAGGCTTTGTTGTTTTCTCTCAAGAAAAGAATTAGGACCAAATAAAATATTTATCATTGAAGTATTTCACTGAAATTCTCCTTTAAACAAGTATGTTTCATTGACAATTCACACTTTAGTAAAATTGGAACTGTCATCTGTAAGATAACTTTGAAAACCTCCGGCAGATGCTAGTAGGTTAATACATCATTTAATTTATTGACATTGACCTTGGGGTCAACCCAAGGTCAACTTATGGTACAGAAGTGGTAATTTGTTTCAGATTATTTTTTAATCTTTAATTTCACGGTAAGGGTCGTAACTACCTGAAAAGAGGTCATAATCTGAAATCAAAATGACAATGCGAAACTATGTAATAATTTATATACTGATAATGCAAGTGAAGTTTCATTAAAATCTGCTATATTTCATCTAAGTTGGAGATTTCCAGAAAATTATTTCATATAAAAGGCCGAACTCCCTTAAAATAGGTACAGATCTAAAAATAAATGTTGATGCACATATTCATGATAAATTGATCATTGAAGTGAAGTTTCATGAAAATCTGACCATGCATTACTGCAGAGATCTCAGGACATGTTTTTTGCACAAAGGGCCATAACTCTTTTACAATGGGTCAAAATCTGAAAATAAAATGATGATGCACAAATATAAAATATATTGATCATTCAAGTGATGTTTCATCAGAATCTGCCCGTATTAGTTTAAATGGAGATCTCTGGACAAGTATTTTGCATCAAGGGCTATAACTCCCACGAAATTGGTTAAAATCTTAATTAAAATGACAACACATAATACTAGTCTATATAATATATATACTGGTCATTCAATTGAAGTTTCATTGAAATCAGATGCTAGTAAAAATTAGTTACAGTGTAGATCTAAGGACATGTTGTATTTATAAAGGGCCAAAACTCACTTAAAAGGGGTCGAAATCTTAAATTAGAAAAAATTATTATTGATTTAGGAAACCCAACTTTAAATGGGGAACACAACCCCCCACCCCCCTACCACTTTGTTTCGGGGACAAAATTACTGGACATGCAAAAATTTGAAATGAAATAAGATTCAATGAACAGGTAAAATCTATACTGGTAAATTAAAATTAGGAATAACATTAATGACATGCACTACCATCTAACAGTTAAGTAAGAAAACATCATCGCTTTTAGTTTTTAAACAAATTGATTAAGTAACCATGCACTAATCATTACAACACAACCACATGCGCCAATATCATAACCAGGCACCAGATCTTCCATATCATATACATACGCAGAGCCTGAGATATTTAAAACCAGATACACATCAGAATTATTCCATACCAGATGCACAGAGGTTTTAATATAACAGTTACACATACAGCGGATCATTTCAATTTTGGGAAACTTTATTGGTCAGTTACACCATAATACAGCAAGAGGTTTAGAGGGCCTGTATCATTCACTTGGTTAACAGTCATACCTAAACAATCATGGGAAATTTTGGACAATCACCTGATATTACTCAAGAAGAAGGATTTTAACGAATTTACGTACTACAGGGGGGGGGGGGGGGGGGCAGTTAGCCTCATTGTTTTAGATGAAAGTTAACTGTGAAAGATTACTCTTTTCATGCATTGATGTGTATTAGATTTGTAACCAAACTGAATGCTATACTTCACTGCAGTCATTCATCTTATTCAAGGCATGAAATTCAGTCAAAATGTTTTTATATATTGATCAGAAAATAATCGATCTAGATTTTTTTTTTTAGAAAATATGTAATAAAACAAAACAAGAGGCCCAGAGGGCCTGTATCGCTCACCTGGATACATTGGTATCTAGGTAATCATGGTAAAATATTTTTCAAAAAGACCCCATGGACAGGGACAGACCTAAAGACCAATCCTTGAGGCATATCTGTATAAATTAAAGTTTGGACCCCAAAGGATGTTCCTGACCAAATTTGGTTCAAATCTATGCTATACATTATGAGTAGTAGGGGTTCGATCAGGACTAGTAGCTAGGGATTTATAAGAAAAGTTGACAGACGGACGACGCCCGATGCCGCGCATTGGCATAAGCTCACCGGACCTTAAAGCCAGGTGAGCTAAAACTGAAAGTAGAAATTGATCTAAGTCACAGGTACTAATTGGTACACATAAAACACAACAGGAACACAAATACATGTACATTATGATACTGTCTAAAGATCTACAAAATAAGGAATTGTTGAAATTACTTTTTTGTGGAACTGGAAAAATATTGCCTGAAATATAAACATATTTCACTAAAATGTTTGTCATAAGAATTGTTTAACTTACATTCAAAATATGAATATACATATTTCACTTATTATTTGTGGTCATGCGATCCTTTGGAACAGTTCAGAACACAGGGGCTTGTAACAGTTCAGGACACATTGGGCTTGTAACAGTTTTAGGACACAGGGGCTTGTCAATTTTCATAACATATTTTCTTCATAGAATACATTGCAATATAGTTACAATTTAATATATGTACTTTTGAACTATAACTTTCATCTGAGCCAAAGTCCCGTCCCTAAATATATGGGACAGCTTGTTTTACTTGTAAAAAATGATGCAGACCTCCAATAAATATTATTGGAACAAGTGTCAGGAATAGTATTTTTTATATACCTCAGCATATTTATCAGTATTAATTAAGTTTCAAGAAACTGAAGAGAATACTACAAGCCCCTGTGGTTCCATAAATTCCAAATCAAAGGGTTAATTGCATTCTTAGTGTCTCTGCCCCTGAAATTATGTCACGACAAAAGTGAAGCATTAAATTCTGTTCTGTATACCAAGAATGTTCAGACAAAATATGGAATAAATCCTTTCATTTCCACCAAAGTAGTAGGATTTTAAAGAAGAATTAAATTTTTTCTCTATTTCCCCTATTTGGCCCTGCCCCTCACACCTCCTTGACACTCTAGGGTATTTGCCACTATGTGGCCAGGGCCCTAATTACTATACATTTTGTATAAAGTATAGTGTAGTTATTTACCTTTGGTTTAAGGATAAATACCTGACCCAAGTTGCTAAACCTATCATAGTGCAAATCATCACAAAGGCGTTACCGAAACCTATGCCTCTTCAACCTTGACTTTACCACTATGCTGCCGAGAAACTCCTTCAGACTGCATCTTGTAGTACCCAGATTAACGCATACCGCATACCGAATTTCATTTTTGTCATGACAAAATGGGTGCAAGGAAGATATTTCATTCAATATCTTCAATAAATACAATTAGCTTAAAGTTTATAACAGATCTGTTCTGTAGAATGTTTTTATTACAATAGGGATCCATCACCAGGGGATTAGAAAGTGTTGATCAGCACCATGGAAGTGAGGGGGGTATTTTTCAGCAGACATATTTTATCAAAAAAATTATGACAACTTCAATATTGGCAAAATTAGACACTAAATTCCAAATTGGCAAATGTAAACCAAATTTTACATCTTTCAATTAAGGACTTAATTCAAGTGTTTTTTCTCTATAACAAAAAATATGCATTCATTTTCAAGTCAAAAAAGTTTACATATGAAGTATAATAAATTTGACTTTTTTTATGCAATTTTGATAATGTTATACCCATTTACACATGAATTTAAAACAGGACAACACTTTTCATGTTTTTCTCAACATCAAGTGTTTCATTGCAATTTTGAAAATTGTCATAATTTCATACAATCACATATTGATTCTGAGGTGATATCTCTTTCTAATACACCAACTGTATACTTGCCAACTTTCTGATATTTCCTTGGGGGAGATTACGTGTGCTCAGAATTTAAAGCAAACATAATATGTATGTATGGACACCCAGAGGAAAAAATTACACAAGTCATTTAAATGGCTTCCTTTGAGCGTATCTTTCAGATGAAATCATCAGATCTTGAAAATTAGGAATAGTTTAACAAATTCACTGGTTGAAATGTAAAATTTTAGGGTAAAAAATCAGGAGTCTCCCTCCTAAAAAGGGAGTGTTGGCAAGTATGCAACTGGTATAATGTGATAAGGCAATGTTTGTAGCTCCAACAGGATGAACACAATGATAAACATTTAATATACATTACCTTTTCCATCTGTAAACACACATTTATTTTTTTCAAGTTTTAGTACACCTTACAACCATTTAAAGCTTCTAGATATTAGCATTTAATTAAGATATTGAGTCCTTATTAAGTGAAAAGCTATTTCCAATAATATCTGATTATGTTTCATTTAAAATTTCAGTAAATGTTAATTTGGTGTATCCCGTATTAAGGATTTTTAATTTGCACCCTCAACAATAAACTAACCATCCACAATTCTTATGTTCAAAAATGCCATGTTTTTCCCTTGACTTCACCCAATAAAATAAAAAATCCCACCAAAATACAAACTGACTGCTAGTTTTCTCCAGCACAATTATTTTTTATTGTCCTCAAAACACAAACTGATTTTCTTAAAGAAAACAAAATGGTTTCAGGTTTCATTTAAAATTGTTTAAATGCTAAAAATTGTAGCACCAATTTGATATGGCAAAAATGTTCTCTTCTCTAACACTTAAAATCGATATTTCATACTAAATCTCTGAACAAGTATAAAAAAGGTTTTCTTTTAATATATGTTTAAACCCCTAAGGTATTGTAACAAATAAAACATTACAATAATTATATTTAGTATATATAGCCAGATTAAAATAAAGTTAGTTAAACTCATTAGATAGTTATACATAAAATATCAATTTGTTATATTTCATAAATAAGAAGAAGCATAGATGTCTACATGTATTAATGCCAAAATAAATTGTTAATAAACACAAACACTGAAATCTGTTATTATATTTATCCTTTATCAAGAAATTTCATAGAATTAATACTAATGTTAATTTCAAAAGCATTAAAAGATGCAAGTACTGTATGTATTAATGCTTAAAATAAAAATAAATTATAAATGAACAAACCAAAATCCCTTATGTTTCTACTTAATCAAAAAATCTCTTAGAATTAATATTAATGTTATAATATCAAAAGTCTGTTTGTTTTCATTCTTAAAACAATGACTATGAATGAATTTAAAACAATTACTCTGCATATTTAAAAAAAATCCTCCAAAAGAAAAATTCTTCCAAAGTTCCTAAAATAAAAACTCATACAGAAAATTAGATATATTCTGTAAGAATAACAAGGACCAAAAATAAAATGAGACAAAATATTTGACACTGGCATGATGGCCCGTGTACTTTGAACACTTACCAGAGGTCAGTTCCTTTGGAAGGAATTTTTGCGCCTTTATGTCACGATATAGTTTTCCGTCCCCAATATCTTTACCTATCCACCCATTGTAGATAAAGTAGTACTTCTGAGTTCTATTGATGTTGGAGAAAACCTCAATCTTTAAGAAGAAAAAAACAGAAATCATAATACAGTCTGGGGTACATCATCATTAATTTTAAATTATGACCTAGTATGAAAAAGACAAAGCCATAAAAAAGAGTGTAGCTTTAATCAATCTCTGATATAATAATGAGAATTATTCACGAAATATGTACTTTTTCAGAAAGAGATAAGATTTCCATAATTCGGCAGTTGAGGAAAAAGAACTTCTGATCAGATGCAACATAAATATAACAGATAGTAAAATGCAAGAGACATCATCTGAAAGATTTTTCAGTTATTTTTCAACCTTCCAGAAATAACCGATGAAAGCCAAATGTGACATGTTTCTGTTTTATTTCCACTGGAGGGCTTCTTGGGTATGAAAAAAATTAAAGGCAATGTGTAGCAAGGTTAAGGGGAAACAACTCTGCTCGCACACACATGTATTACCATCCAGGAGCCTTCGCACCCAAGAGCTATACACTCTTTGATGATTGCAAGTCAAATGTAACATTGCATTTTATTTATTTTTTTATTATTATTTATTGAAATAGTAAAACAAAACAAAAATCAGGCATAAACCTGTTAGTCACAGTGACAATCAAATTAAAGTATATACCAACAAAAAGTCAATATCACTTTAATTTATTATTTTCATCCAATAATATTAAAACACATGATTTATATAATAATAATGACACTGTACAATTAATTAATGCGATTAAACAATTAATTAATGAAGGACATGAAAGAACTGAATTCAGATACTTTAAAAATGTGATCCTTAAGTCATTCCTACAGACGGGTATACATTCACACACAACTTTACAGCTAGCCATGAGCGGTGATACCATGAGCACAGTGAAGTATCGTTTGTGAGACAGTGGCAATATAAAGTCACATTTACACTATTATTCAAACATACTAGCTCCAGGGACCAATGAAATCATGAAAGGAATAACACCATGCAGTACATGGTTGACTTATGATTTCACTAGTAAAACCTAAAAAAAAAAATAACAATATCAATCATAACAGTTACCATGCAAAAATCAATATATCCAAATCATTAATTTTGATCATCATGCTGAATTTTTTATGTGATTTTTCTGCCACATGAACATATGTGATTGACTACCTTGTACAGTTGTGGTAATTTTAAAGGCACCAAAATTGGACATTTGATTCTCACATCATTCTCACATTGTACACACACCGTTTACACCTCCATTGTGACAACTATACATGTGATGTGGAATAATATCATATTTAATCGATCATGCTAGATACATACCTTCAAATCAAGAAATGGTGACTGTTTAATGACATTTTAATATACGGTATGTCTTTATGAAATATCTTGATGCATGTCATGTTGGTACATGTATTACATATACAAAAAATGTACTAGATGAACATATTTTGGCGAATCCTATTTTAACGTTTTTTGATTTGAGATATTTTCAATAAAACATGTTAATTGCTATTTCTGTACGTTGCTAGTTTTTGTAGCAAGTTTTGTGGTTGCACCATAATTTTATCATTATGCTTTAATTCTGTTTATACTCGATTATGTGCCAAGTAAGTACATCTACAGTATACAAATTAAGCCACTTTTATTCTTTTATCAATAATAAAGTATAAATCATAGTAATATAATTATGACTTTCAAAGCATGCTTTATATAGAAGACATTTAAATACACTTCAATTTCCATCAAGAACCGATTTATATCAATAATTATGAAATTTTTACTCGATTAATAGGAATTGAATAAGGTGAACTGATTGATTTTCACCATTATAATTGGTGATCAACCCTTCACTAATATAACTGCATGCATCCTTGATGTCTAGGTGTCACGATCATATATTTTCTCTAAACCCCTGGAATATTTCATGGCAAAACTGAAGGCTCCGTGTGCGCCACCTTGTTGATGAGGAAAAAATACTGGTTTGACCCTTTGATGTACATCAAAAGAATCTTGAGGTCACAATAACGGTAAAGAAATCTGTTGCCACATATATACTCCTTTAGTTTGTAATCTTCAAAAGATTGCCATGACATATTCCAGGGGTGTAGAAAGCTACAGGCACAACGTCCCTCAAAGTAACAGTCTTCTAAATCATACTGAACTATAGATAGTATATTACAAGTCTCACTAAAAATCCAGGTAATAAGTAACAAGAGGCCCAAAGGACCTGTAATGCTCACCTGGATTTCAGCAAATGTGACAATAACTCATGTATAAGTTAAATTACACACACTTTTCCATTGTGGGATCTGCCACAACAGTTTGTTACCATGCAGTAATGTAATTAATGAACACTTAGCTTTCTGATTTGAAAGAAGATTTAAAAGAAAATTATTTGAAATTGGTTTATTTAAATTATAATAGCTGAACTGGCCGATTTTGACCCCTCCCCTCAGGCCCGTGGAGGAGGGGGTTCCAGTCCAATCTTTTGTATAAATTTGAATCCCTGCCATATAGGGATATGCTTCCCACCAAATTTGATTAAGTTCCGATCAGCAGTTAAGACGAAGAAGTCAATTGTTGGAGGCCGGAAGCCGGACACCACGGTATGGCATAAGCTCATCTTGGTCATTTGAACCAGGTGAGCTAAAAAGTAGAGAGCCCAACATGGTAGTTCTTACATATATCTGTTTTTTATTCTGGAGCGTTGTTGACAAATTATAGGAATGAACTACTGTGTTGGGCTCACTCCTTTTTACTTATATTCTTTTGAAAGATATGATTTGTATTTGCTTATTATATATAACCAAGTACTTACATTGCTTAGATACCAACTAGATGCAAAACCTTTGTCATCATGTTCAATCCTGCAAAAAAATAAAACAAGGATATAGTCACCAAGATCATCGTAAAATCGTAATATCGTAAAATATACGAAATTGAAGTGGGCTTATTAGGCACACAATACACATTACATATTATCTACTTATCTGTTAACCCTTCCCCATCAAAATCTCCCTCGTTTGAGTTTACTCTGTACACAAACTATATACAGGTATATATATCACTAGATATCTTCCTTTACCTTAGTAGATTAACTAACTACAACACATAGTTAATTTGACAGTATGTTAATTGGTCTTCGAGAATTTCTCCACATGAAGACTTTTCTCTTCTATTTTATATTCATTGAATGCTAGGTAAATCTTTAACTTGCAATATTGTCTAATTTCACAATGTACTACTGTCTTGTACAGTATATGAAAACAGAAATAATAATTTTAAAAAAATGTTTCACTTTATAGTTTTTCCTACCTGAGTCTCCTCAAATCTCCCAGAGAAGGCATGGCTACAACAAATGTGTCAGTCTTCCCTTTCTCGAATGCCTTCTTGCCTGCTGACTTGTCCACCAGGAGGATTTTCTTACTCTCGCCCTCCGATCCGTACAGTGTGACAAAGATGTTAGCATCAGTACCCGCCATCATTTTCTTCCCAGTGGATACCGTTATGACATATTCTAAATGTGAAGATTTAAAGAAAATTGTTTAATAATAATTGTTGTTGAATTTTATCAAATTCCAACCTACAGCAACTTAATTTTTTTTTGTTTTGCATGAAAGTAAATTACATGCATATCTGTCTGGATTCTTATATAAGGTTCAGCTAAACATGTTTTTTAAAAACATATTATTTTGCAGTGTTTTCACATTTTTTTTTAAATCGTGTATATCAGTGTAATTTGCGCACCCCCCAACTTTGGGATTTCATTTTCCTTCAAAAATGTGTGCAGATTACAGAGTTTTTATGTCACTGATGAATTTGGTATTCTCCCTTTCATATCATTTTATTTCTAAATTCAAATCAATTAAAGATCAATAATCCATTGATTGCAACTGGCCTTTCTGTCATTAAGGTGACAAACATTTCAAAACAGCAATTGCTCTTTTTATGATAATAAAACATTATTGTCAGTTAATTTTTACCAAAATTTGAATATGCAAACAATTTAATTAAGTCCTCAATGTCCATACATGTACCTACAAAAGTTCAAGTAGCAGAGATTCAATTTTCAAAACCAATATACTTGCCAACTTTTCAAAATTTTCAAGGGGAAAATTCTGCATAGTCAAAAATGTGTGTGTACATGTATATATTTACCATTGAATGGCATTGCTACTATTTAACCTTACAAAATTCAGTTGGCATTCATCAGGCCATGAATGTTGGAAATAAAATGTGCTATTGATTGTTTTATGAGATGAACAGATTCTAAAAATGGTAAATATAAGTAATGAACTGCTTTCAGTTGGCATTCATAGACAATATGAATGCCAACAGGACAAAGGCTTATCCAACATGATGCGCTAGCACGCTTCCTTGAATTTCCCTTTGACCAGTTGGCATTCATAAAGCCTATGAATGCCAACTAAAAGCAGTTCAATGCTTAAATATACCACATTAAGAACCAAAGTACTGCAAGTACTGAAGCACTAAAAATCTCTAGATACCAAGGTGAAGAAAGCTTTTTATCAAGATCTGATGATGAAATGTATAAGCTTGCTAACAGATTGAAACATACAAATTTATGAATGCGGATATAGGCATTCCTGGTTTCGCAAGGAAATATTTATGTTTTTTCTAGTACAGTTAAAGGTTAAAGACATTCAACATTTATACATGTATCAGTCTATTCTTGGGTGTTAGTTGTACATATGACAGTGGTCCATATCAAAATACCTCTTCTAAGGGACAGACCCAAGACTACAGGGTCTGTATTCATGAAACCGTTCTCATGCTCAAGCATGGATTCTGTGCTCAAGCCAGCTTTCTTGAAACTCTCATTCATCATGTCGAAGAGTCAAAAAGTAAATGTAAATGTTGAAAACAGTTTTTGGCTTCAAATCTCTTTAACTTTTTCCAAAACTTTGACAAAATTAATTTTTTTACATAATCTATAGCCAGAACAAGAAATAAGGCTTGAGCACGAAATCCATGCTTGAGCACGAAATCCATGCTTGAGCACGAAATCCATGCTTGAGCACGAAATCCATGCTTGAGCACGAAATCCATGCTTGAGCATGAAATCCATGCTTGAGCATGAGAACGGTTTCATGAATACGGGCCCAGGTCTATCACTTTATTGCACGTTTGAACAGCAAAAGGAAAGTCACTTTATACACTGGTTGAAGTATGTTGTAAAATACATTAAATTACCTTCCTGAAGAATCTGTTTCTCCTCCGCCATTAAGTCTCGCTTTGTGCAGTAGTCGGGCATGTGTAGAGACAGCCAGTTCTTACAGTAGAACGTCCACTCATGGCCGGTCTTCATGTCCGTGATGTTAATTTTCTCTAAATACCATGAATGTTTTTTCTGCATACCATCATGCTATCAACATAAAAAAAACATCAATCACAATAAAAATGCAAATCACTTCATTATTTTCTTGAAAATTCTAAATTTTGAATTTTGAAACATAAATTATTTTCACATGAACTATTAACTTCTAAATGACTCTCATCATAAAAAGTACTCTAATGATTAGTTAAACCTCCGATACGCATTTATACCTTAATTAATACACATTTAAACTAATTCAATTAAAAAGTTTCACTAAATTCACTAAATTATGGAGAAAATTAAAAGAGGTTAAAGGGGCATCCCGGGGAAGTCTACAATGAATTTCTTGAATGTACATGCTGTCTGCACTACCAGATACATTTTCCTGTTATTTCAATATTCAAAGTCCACTCAAAATGTGTTTATTAGCCACTTGCAAAATTGCATTCCTCGGGAAAGCCCGATAAAAATAGCGCTGATCACGCGACAAGTGACAGCGTGTCTCGGTCAATTTGACGAAGGGGCCCAAGAGGGGACGCGTAATGTATACATGTACGTCCGATGATGAACCAGACACAAAGTCCGAGTATAAATTTATTGAATCACATTCACATTAATAATCAGACGTTAATTACACACGATATTCATATTAAGAAATTTATGTCAACATCTCTGCATCATTTATCGACATCAGTTATTTTCACAAATCCTCATTTAGAACCATTTCACAAAAGGTGTGCATGCATTGAAAAGTAAAAAATGAAATGAAATGATTCTGATTTTTTTTTATACAACACAATGTCTTGAAGATTTTTTTTCAGACTATCTATATATTCATCTAAAATCTATCCAACTTTCAGCGTCAACATACTTTAACACTTACAATTATATATGTATCACGGAAGTCCGTGCACTCAAATGACGCACCACGCACTAAACATGTAGAATACATGTATAATATATATATCAAATTTGGAACTTGTTGAGAAGATAATTGTCCAATACTTAATCAATTTATATATGTTATGATTCATTTTACTTTTTATGTAAATTTCAAGGTTCATTAACATTGACATTTTATTCATTTTGTCCAAATTGAATCTGTATACATTAAACTCAATCGCCCTATACCGGCGTTTTACAACGTAACCCCCCATACGGTTGTTCTTGTATGTAAATAGGTCTTTCTCTTCAGCAATATAATTCAATAATGCCGTTTTACTGGAATATTATAAAGGGAATATTACAATACACGCTTTCAAGTTTTACACACGCATTTCGTGTAACAGAGGAATGAAAGAGTTATCCCTTGGGAGGCCCCAAAACCAAATCAAAACTGTGTCACCGGCTATCCAGAAGAAAACTGTAACATGCAAACAATTGGGCTGCTAGTCTCTCCCTTGAATACTTCCCATCCCTCATTATGCTTCCGTAATATAATCCTTACGTTAAAGTTTGACCATTCGGCCACTTTTCGCTTGGTAGTTACATGTAGGTCACGCGGATCGCCATTTTTTGTTTACCGATGTAGCTTGTTATGCGCATGCGTTATCATATGTGATGCAAAAAACATTTACATGTCCAAATCGTTGATCAACGATTCCCTTTTTTTAATTATTAATTTAAAATTTTGAGAACATATTTCAGCGTAAATCGCCCGTTAATTTTCCACAAGAGTATACATTTAATTCATATATACAATAATTCTAAATAAGCATAAAAAAATATAGTTTTAACGTGATGCCTCTTTAATTTCATTTGAAGAGAAGATTCCTTTTTTAAAAGAGCTGGTTACACATGGGCAGGAACATCAGGTTGATTTTTCATTTTTGTATCAGTTAACTAATGGATGATCGATTGGTAAGATATGTATTTGCTCATAACCATGTCACTATCAATTCATACAGATTTTGAGTCAAAGTTATTCATGGATAATATCTTTAAACACCTACTGTCCTATTAAATTTATTACAGTTGATGGAATTCCAAATACATGTAAGGAAACTGCTAATGTTGAAATGTGATAGCTGATAATTATTGTCATTTTGACATACTGTTTATAAGCATATTTTAGCGATTATCTTATTACAGCATTTTTCACACTCAAAAGCATTCTGCTAAATTATGATAGTGCTAAATACTGTATATTGTAGAGCTGGGTACCACAAAATCAAAAGTACCACGGTATACCACAGTATTTAGGCAAATACTGCGTAACGTACCACAGTATACCACCTTGAATGAATTTTGAGCTAGCTTAAGGTCTCTGGCTGTTTTTGTTCTGAAGCCAGTCAACAAGAGGCCTGTCATAAGTTTCTCTTTGTGTTATCCTCTAATATTGTTTGAGTGATAAGTTTTGTCTGTCCTAGTTGATCAGCAAACTTATAGGAAATTATAATCATACTATATTGGAATTCCAATTGATCTATGTAACAAATAGTTCTTTGATAAGTTAAATAAAAGTCCCCTAAAAACCAGTACAGGACTAATGTACCATGGTGTGCCAATCCATCATTGCACTTATAATTACAGGTATAAAATTTGAGTGTGCCAAAATATTTACTTAAATAGGTAAATCAAACATATAAGCAACCAGATTAAGTTTTACTACAAGTATGTCTATGTATACATTGTATCATGTTCCCAAGTTCTGGTTGCAATCTTTGTTTCATTGAGAAATATTTTGTGTCCTTGTGTGATTTGAAGATGCACTTTTTTTAATATGCTCATTAGTGTGCTTATATACTTGCTGTGATAGATAATGACTCGCTACTCAATTTGAGGACTTGACGTTTATAATTACTTGGATGAGACCAAGAATTTACATGGCAGGTGTCGTCAATGAAGCAGAAGACACTTACTCTTCAGGAACACAATTACACTTGAATAAAATTGCATGCAATTTTGAAAGCTTACCTCAATTGTGAGCATGCGTAAAACTCCCAACCTTGGCCCCTTTAGATAAAATGTTTCCTTTGTATCTCTCATGAAGCAGAAGCTGGATGACCCTCGACTTTTGGTCAATTTGGTTTTGTCCAGAACCTCCTTATCCCCAACAATTGTGATGAATACCTGAAACGACCATTCATACATGTCAAGACAGAGCAGAGCAAAGAACTTGGTTTATGGGTCAACATTTAAAACTCATTAAAAGTAACACAAATTCAACTTGAACTTTTAATTACATCGTAAAATTTGGACTATATCTTCCCTTATGTATACTGTTTTCTATTATACTGTATGCATTGATATACCACCATTAGCCACACTATATTGTTTTTTGCACAGTTAATATAGGCATACAGAAATGAAAGGTTTTCGCGTTTATAAGGACATCCAAAAATCCCTTTCAACAGATAAACAATGGTTTGAAAATTGTTAAACATGCCAAATATTCATATGGTTGTTGCATTTAGACACTTGAATTTTTTTAATACACGTACATGATAGTGATCTTGCAATATCAATAATTGCAAAAAATAATAAAATTTGGTGAAAAATGTAGGCTTATACCTCTCTTTGTTATTCAATATTTCTTACAACGAACTCGTTTTCAAATTAATTTGAATATATTTGTGTACATGTACTTCATTTCTCCTATCTAACTAAAATTACAATTACTTCTAAATCACTGAAATTGCCTTCCATGCTCCTAGTCATTTTTCAGATTTCCTAAATGTATAGTACAGTCTAAAAAAATATACATATTTGATATACAGTGGACTCCACTTAATATCACTCCTGTTAATATCACATTCCTCTTTATATCATGTTTTTCCCAATTAAGCATAATTTTTTTCTCTATATAATCTATGTCATTTCATTTTGTTAATATCATGTATTTTGAGGTGAATTCCTCTTAATATCATGTTTTTTTAACCAATCACATAAAATATCCAGAAAATGATGTCACCTCCATTGATTTCAGATACAAATTGTACAAAATGTTGCATATAAATCAAATAACCCCAAAAATGATTTTTAATTGATATAATGTTATCTTTATATTGAAACATCTTCATATGTACATTGAACAGCTTCCTTTTTTGTTATGGAGATTGGAAATGCACTAGATGTTCTTCTTAATGTCACATTCCTGTTAATATCATGTTTTTGTCTGACAAATGCAACATGATATAAAGAGGAGTGCATTGTATATGCTATTTAGATGAAAATTGGCACTACATGCTTGCTTACATTGGCAGTGGTCCCAGCTAACTCTACGTCTCCTGTGTACACATCAACTTTATATAGGTTTTCATGAATAGGGACCCTTTCTTCTTCTTCATACTTCTTCTTCACTCTGGGACGAGGAGCAATATATTCTATTCTAGGACGGGCGGTCACTGGTCGTTTCTTCCTCTGGTGGGTATCAAAACAGAAATATTAGGAGGAACCACAAAAATGTTCAAGTTCCTTATTCCATACTAGCCTAAGTATCCTCTAGTCTTGGCACCAAACTCAATGTAATTTGACATAGGTATTTAATTGTTCAACACCAGACATCTGTCAAAATGTTGAAGTCTGGTGTCCGAGTCAGAGGATACATTGTATATTATAAAACAAAAATAAAAAATTTTGAATTATGAAAACAACTTAGCTAATTTCACATTAATTACTTAAAATAACAGCTACCAGTATGCCCTTAATCTAAGTTTCATTAATGTTGAAATTTGCTGAATTAATTTTTTCCATAAAAATACATTATTGGCATTCAACGCAAAATTTTGAAGTCAGGAATTTTTCTTTAAAATCAGAAATTCTCTTGAATAAAGGAATGTTTGTGAACTGAAAGTCAGAAATTAAGAAGTTTCAATCTTTGAATTCTCAAGTTACAGCCAACTAGTTCAATAATATATTTCTCTTTTGTTGACAGAATGTTAACAAACCTGTAGCAACATGTGCCGTTCGTGTTCTTCCATTGTCGAACAAAAATAACAAAATTTGTTGACATATTTTCCTGAAAGAAATTAAAAAGAATGAAAATATGAAAATTTTAAATGCCTATATGTATTTGTCTTATTGAAACACCAAAACAAAACTTAAACAGTAAGTAAGTGAACATGTATTATATACTATATATATAAGCCTCAATCTCAATTTCAAAATGTCATATACATGTAATAGTATACAATTTGTAGGTACATATCGTTTAAAAAAAAAGTTATAATGGTCATCAGCTGACCATAACATAATTACATGTAGAGATCAACAAATATAAATGTAACAGTAGAGGAAAAATGCAGACCGGGGTTTGAACTCGGGACCTTCTGAACTCTAGACGACGCTCAACCAATTGAGCTATCTGGTCGCCAACGATCGATTTGTTAAACCAAAAAAAATGAACTGGTTTTATTCACCTTCTGTTGACATATGTCAAGAGTTAAGAACAATTGGACAAGTAGTTTAGAAAACTTAAATTTAACATCATGCAGTCGTCACTGGTGAAAGTTGAGAAGAATAATAGTTTCAAGGCTTTTCTAAATGATATAACCATGGCAGCAATATTGGATTTCGGACCAACCCATAAATAGCAGCATTTCATAAGGATCATCTAAGAATCATTTCAGGCAAGTTTCGATCAGCTCAATCCTTTTGATGGAACTGGAGAAGAATTTTGAATTGTGTTATTCATGATGGCACCCATGGTGGCCGTATTGGAGTTTGGACTGGTCCAAAGAATAACAACACTAGGTTGGGATTATCTTACAATCATTGCAGGCAAGTTTCAGCTCAATCTCACTTGTGGAACTTTAGAAAAAGTTTACAATGTGTTTTTCATGATGTTTTTTGGATTCTTTGGAAGGCCTGAACATTAACCACACTTGGTCTTGTGGGTGGGTGAGGACCATTTTGGGGTCATTTCTCTCAAGTTTCAACTCAATCCTGTGGATGGAACTTTTAACTTGAGAAGTAGTTTGAAATGTGAAACGTTTAACATTAACGTGAAAAGTTAACGCAAGGAACACAACTGGCAGCTGGCGACAGCTGACGGACGAAGCACGCTGGCTATAAATTAAGAACTGAAGTCATCATGACCCTAAGGGTAATAATTGTATCATACATGCATAAAGATTGAGTGCCCAGGCCTCAAGCAAATTTTTCGAAAGCCCAGATTATGCTCATTAGTGTGTTTATATACTTCCTGTGACTTCGGAGAATATATACATGTATTTTATATGATGCACTAATGCACTAACCTTCATTGTGAGACACCACAGATTCTGTTTCCATATCATCAGCACTGATTAACCCTGGCTTCCTGAGATTGTCTAGTACAGCGGAACTAGTAAACATCACATTGGTGTCATGCCATGATGAACGTACGGGATCTTTGGCAGCTGCATAGACAAAACAATGAATTCCTGAAAACTTACAGCAACATTGTACAGGTTCTGATGGCAGTTCATGTTCAATTCTGCAAAATAATTTAGAAACAAACAAGAAAACCACAAACATGGTAGGCTACGGGCCCCTTGGACAATATCAGAAGGGCCATACGTAACTCTACCAAATTTTGCTGTATCAAACTGTCGTTCAGGAAAACACAACTCATCAACATCAACAGTTTCATGGTCTTCAATGTGCAGAAGATTACATGTATATAGAGGTGCACCATCGACGAGATCGTTATTTCAGTTTGACTAAAAACTTGAAGTTGTTATATAACTTTTTATTATAAGATGCATTTTTTTGTTTCCTTTGTTTAGAAATAAAGTTTACAATAAGGACTAGTATACTGGCATGCAGTCATGTCATGATTAAGAATATAGAGTAGCTACCATGTTTGAAAGACATCGCTAGAAAACTGCAGGAGGAGACCCAGCAGGCATTGGACGTCATATTTACGTCAGATTTACGTCAAATTCTGACGTCAGTTTTTCGTCAAATAGTAGTCAAAAGTGAAAGTCACATTGACGTCATTTCTGACGTCAGATTTACGTCCATACTTGGACGTCAGATTTTGGTTAGAAATTGACGTAATTTACGTCAGGTTTTGGTCATTTTTTTTCTTTATTAATATTTTATTGTATTTTCATTCTGTCATTCTTCTCAAACTGCATTGGATTTTCTTTTTCCACATCTACTGCCTTGGCACATTAGTTTGAATTCGCTCTGAAAGTCAAATAAAACATCTTTACATATTTGCATAATATCTTAGATGTTTTTTATGTATGTTTGTGTTTTCGGTGATTATTTTCAACACGAAATTATGATTCACAAACAACATTTTATATACAGAAATTTACAAATAGTGTAGCCAATTAAAAACAATATAGCAAAAATTCTAGCTCAAAGTTTCTATGGTAAATACATAGAATAAGTGCAATTAAAATAATTAATATTCAACAGTTAAACAGACACATGGGATCAGAAAAACTTGAATGTAAGAATGTTTGTAGTAGATAATTATTTCAACAAACATTCAGTGTAATAATAATGTAAACGTCACACATATGAATTCATCATACTTACATATATATATTTAGTACAGACAACACACATTGTTGTAGTAACTGAAGTAACATAATGACATATGAAAAAAGTATTAGATATGCATGAATATAGAAATGTACTTACATTTTCTCTAAAATCTATGGTAGATACAGCAACACGTGTGTATATGTTGACCTCTGCAGCAGCACTAGCTGATACTGGTCAAACAAAGGAATCCCTAGTTTGAGCGGGAAACTGACCATATCAGTCTTATCAGTGAGGTCGTGTACGTGCATGGTATCTACAGTTTAGTGGGGCTGCATGTGTGTGTTTTTATTACAAATACAAATTTAAATAATCTTTACTTGTTGAGAATAAGTAAATAAATAATATCAATTCTATAATTATAATACATACAACAGAGAATATTACCACAAGAAAATAAAGATTTCAAATATACCTTTGTTTTAAACGTTTATGTAGAAATTAGAATTTACACATTTACGTCTCTGCTTTATAGATTTAGTTTAGAATATCTTAGTCAAACGAACCTTTTCTAGGTTTTTGTCGGAACTTTGGTTAAAATTGACGTAGATTTGACGTCAAAACCTGACATCAATATGACGTCAGTATATTTACGTTTTATTTACGTCAAATACTGGTCAGTGACGTCCTGACCTGAATCTGACGTAAATCTGACGTCAATCCGACGTCCAATGCCTGCTGGGGATTGATCTCCGGGAAAACAAATAAAAGTTAATGATAGAACTTCAATTTCTATATAACCCTCAAATTGGGCAATATTGCATTGCTATTATAGATCTAATTGTCAAATGGTTCCTTATTATCTGGTCTCAAAAGCTCAAAAAATAGCATACTGTACTGTACAGTACATGTAGCTGTACATATCAATACCTTTTTTCACCGGTATGGGCTCGTCTGTTTGCATGACAAATTTCATTCTTGGTCCTTTGATATTCATGGATTCCTTCAATATCTCTTTATTAATGTCTGTGTTGTGACACAAGGCTTGGAGGTCATCGCCGTACATTTGTGTATCAAATGTGCCCGCCCACGTATCAACATATCGCTGGTTTGCCTTCTCCATATCTACCGTTGAATGTCGTTGTCGGCTTATATAAGCTGCTTCACGACGGTTCATTATATAAACTGTGATGTCAAATACACAAAAATATGACAAGAGGTGTTTACCTATGCTTATAACGTAAAGTTCGTTGCGAATACGCTGATTTTCACTCACATGGCATAGACTGTCAGGATGTTGCCGCCATCTTGTTTGTTGTTGCCACAGGAACTTCTGCCACAAGTGAGTCGTGAAAATCGGGCACCTGTTGTCGTAAATATTATTTTGAGATATATGGAGTACATCAATTATTCGTTTCTTACTCAAAAGGATGAGACAATATATGAATCATACCAAATTCCAATTAAACAATTTGAAATATGGAAGAGGATGAGGTTTAATTCTGATGGGCATACAGAGTTTTAATAATATAATATATAGATTTGATATTTTTGATTGGCTGTAACAGGAATCAGATAATGTTATACGTCTTTGAACAGGGGCGTAGCTGCCATGTAAGCACATAAGCCCGTGCTTGCACATCATTTTCCAAAGTATGTGTATATGAAGTCGAGAAAATTCATAATTCAACTTATATTCTTAAAAGTCCACTGATATTGTTACTCCCTTTTTTCGACTGGTCAGATTATTGCAGACAATTTGTTAACTATAAATACCTCGAATTCAATTTTATTTCATTCCGAATGCAATAGCATATAGGATAACAATACACATACATATTTAATCATATATAATTGTGCAAGATGTCGGAGACTGCAGCCAACACAATTCAAATAATATTTATAATACAGCTCACCACGACAATATAGGTAATGGCTTCATCGTGAGAAAATTCGTATACAAATGAATACCAAACAACATCCAAACATAAGCATCAGTTTGAAACTACCTTCCATTAGGCCGACTTGTCTTATTAGGTTTTAGTGATAGATATCAGCTGCTGATGAACAAACTTATGGCACAGGGAAAGGAGAGGTGCAGGTGGATGAAGACTATGGGCAAGTTTTATGGTCGCCATCTTGGTTTTATGGGACATTTTCTGTATCTTTAAGTGATATGAAGATGGACGTTTTTGAGTATGCTCATTAGTGTTCTCCCTTGTTTTTATTGACAATGAAGACCCGGTTCTCATTTTGAGAACCTGGGCCCGTATTCATGAAACCGTTCTCATGCTCAAGCACGGGTGCTGTGCTCAAGCCAGCTTTCTTGAAACTTACCTGAATCTTGTCAAAGGGTCAAAAAATCATTGTAAATGTTGAAAACAGCTTTCGACTTCATGTCTCTTCAACGTTTTACCAAAATTTCAACAAAATTAGATTTTTTAAATAATTTATAGCCATAACAAGAAATAAGGCTTGAGCACGAAATCCATGCTTGAGCATGAGAACGGTTTCATGAATACGGGCCCTGATGTTTACTTGGGTGTGACCAATATTTACATGGCAGTTGTCGCTTTGGTACTCTCTGTTTTTTTTAGTAAATCTGTATTAGATTAAATATAAAAAATGACCCTTTTATCATTCTAAGAGAAATAAAAGAAGGGACAATTTTTACTACATTTCGGTTCAAACAAATTGTCAGCAAATACAATTATTAATGAGCCCGGCCAAAATTCCTAAAGTTAAATATCTCCATAGGAAAGCATTACAGAAATTAAGGAAAATTCCTTTAACCTAAGATTTTCCCGTTAATTCTTTAATGCTTTTCTATGTAGATTTTTAAGTTAAGGAACTTTCGTGAAACTAGGCCTGTCGTATTATACAAAATTATCCCTAAGAACACAAGCATGAGCTCTTACTTCCTGAGTCCTGCACAGAACATATATACTTATAAACAGAGACGTATGAATATCAAAGATGGTTTTACGTGTAAATGTGTCTGGTTTTACTTACGGACGAGTTAATGACATAAGAAAGGTATGGATAATGATTTTGTTTCCATACAACATGGAAATAAAACATATCGTATTCCATTTTCGGATTAATAATTTGTATAATGATAGGCCAGACAATGATGATTTCAACAAGTCCAAAACAATGACACCATTTGATGTCCAAATGTGACCCCCTCCCCCCATACAAAATGATACAATTCATTCGCAACTATATGTATATATATATATGTCTCACAGGGACCTGAGAATTTGTTACAGCTAGTTTTGGACCAAAAATAGGGTGTTTTAGAGTAATTTTACACTTTTTGGGGTTAAGATCAATTTTCGATAAAAATGCTACTCTCAATAGTCATAAAAGCTAAAGGGTGGACAGCTTTCCATGTCGAAAAGTCGACCCCACCTACCTTTATTGCACCAAAAATCACATTTCTAGTTGAGGTACGAAAAACACTTGGTACTGATGGAAAGAAGAATATTTTTTCATTTAAAAAAAACTCCTAAATGGAAGTCAAATGTATCCTCTTCCCGTAGAAATAATCTCCATTTCCTCCAAAAACACGCAAAAATTTCCGTGTCTCAAAGTTTTCGACGGCTTGCCGGCCATCGTCGTTAACCCACGGTACACTTATCTGACGTTTGCATACCGTGAACCAGAATCAATGGAAACTCTCGTTTTCATTCTAAAATAGTAGCCAATCATATCGATAGTTTCATCCGTGACAACATCCAGCCGGGACATCCAACCGGGGTATCCCATTTACTTTGTAGCACCGCCTGTCAATAAAACCTGTCGATTGTGATTAAAATATAAGGTCCTACTTCACGGAGAATGACATCGGCGTCATGCCTACAGAAATATACTGGTCCTGGTCACGGTAAAATGATCTAACAGAGTGTCACGAGAAACAACCATTCTGATTGGTCGAAATCTCCGAATAAACTCCAATTCGGGGAAACAGAGATTTTGATCGATTCTGGTCCACGGTATGCAAACGTCAGAGAAGTGTACCGTGGGTTTCCGACGATGCTTGCCGGCCAGTTTTGCATATTACATGAGTTTGACGTCACCCCACGCGCTGGCCTTTTGCTGTCACATACATTGTATATGGATGATATCATATTCGATACCACCAAACAGAACTATTGACAGTATATATAATCAGCATCAGAAAAAAAGAAATCTTATTAGTAGGTATATATATATAGACCTATACAATATTTAAAGATCTTTAAAGAGTGGGTGATCGGGTGTTGTAATGGATAGCACACTTGCCTTAGCTTTCACTTAGGCGGCCAGGGTTCGATTCCCCGACCGCGGACGTGAAAAGTTATGGAATCACCTGCGCGATCGCGTGGGTTTTCTTCGGGTACTCCGTGTTCCGCCCACAATAAGACTCCTCTCGCACTAACATCTGGGCAAACAAGACTGATTAACATAAGTAAGATACCTTGTTCATAATTGTTGTAAAATAAATAAAATTGTTGAAATTAATATTTTATATTAGAACTATAGGTAATGACGTAAACAATTATATAGGGAACAGAGAAAGAGATAATGAAAAATTTCCATGGGTAGATTGATAGTTATCAATTATAATGACAATCATAATTAATATCATTTCCATTTCTATTGGTATAAAAAGTATTCATAGTTTACGAGGTTAGTAATATTTAAACATATCAAGTACATATATATCATCTACATAGATCTATGTATGTAGGAGAATGACAACTTTTCAATTAATTTCTATAACCGGACAAAAAAGTGATTCTGTTTATCGTTCATTGCGACAGGAAAAGAAGATTTTGGAGGATGTTTCTTGGATGTAACCAAGATTTACGCTGCAGGTGTCGTCGAGGAAACAGGAGACGATTACTCTTCAGGAACACCTGATCTTATATATATAATTATTCTCTTGTACTTTAACAGGGGTCTCCATGTAAATCTTTCCTTTGTTCCTATTTTGCTTCTAATTTAACCGATTTTGAGTTCGGATTATGTTTTTTTTACGCGTTGGTATTCTCGGATTTTGTTTGTTCTAGCAAATGGAGTGTTAAAGTGTCTTTAAAAACCTTTTCAAATATATATATTCCATACTTCTATTAATTCTAATGTGGTTGGCCAAATAAATATTACCAGAGGAAAGGAATAAATATAACATTTCAGCTTGTTTTCCAATCCCCAATATACTTTGTTATTTGAACAACTGTATACAACTTTATGGGGGAAAATTTAAAGTATTGTTAAAACTTAAGTCTTTGATCTCGAAAACCATAAGCATTATTTTGCTCAGTGGGGTTAATCAAAGGTTCTATAATTTCATAGAGGTAGGTTTGAAATCATATATTTGACAAATTTTGCACAGTTATTATATATGAGACTGCGATTGTTGCTTCTAGCTTGAAGTTTATCAGTTTCAGTTTCATAATATTGTTTGATTTATCATGCGAAGTGAATTTAGGATGGTCAGTAATTATACTTAGACTTTCTAACTATATTTCTTTCAATTTCAGAAATTTGATTTAAAGATCTCGGTTTATTAAGTTCAGCAAAAGAAGTTTATAACTTAATTATTGGTTTTACCCCGTTTCTGTTTATTTGTATTTTCATTGATTAATGAAACAATTAATTGTTATTCAGCTTTTTGAAAATACTACTGTAATGTTCCTTCATGACTTCCGCAAACCTACGATGTTCGTGACGCCCGTGACGTATACAGATGTCTGTATCCTAGTGATAAAATTCCAAAACGTGATTTTAGCCTTCACTGATAGGCTAATCATGGCGCTCCAGTCAGAGTGTAGAGAATTAGGTCAAAACTACTACGTACAATTGTACGTACTACGAAATTGACAAACAGTATAAATTACCATCATTATCTCGTTTTATTAATTATGAATGAATACAGTTCTCAGCCACGACCGTCAAATTAGTTACACATTTCTGACACGTCACTATATATAACAATTACATATAAATAATGTAGAATAATTATATAATTGTTTTATTTTTTGGTTATTATCCGGAATGTTGGTTGCAAAGATTATGAAGCGTGGGAGTGAACATTAAATGATACAGTAATATTCGCAATATTATGTCGTTTTTCTTCCCCTTCGTGACTTCTACAATTATATTGTTTTTGTATTGGTCGTTGATGCTTGTGACAAAAAAAATGTACAACTTCTCTGAACATGTTCTTACCTACATTTGTACATGTACCTTTTAGCACCCTTCCTAATTACCTATCTACCTTCTTACTTATTTACTTATATATATATATATATATATATAATTATTCATTTTATCTAATACTATTGTAATAATCTTTTAAAGACATACTTTTTATAATATATATAATTTGTTAGTACAATTTCAGAGAGCTTGTTAGGTAGGGGCTGTCCCAATCACCTGCTCTCTAGATTGAAGTCTGTGATAGGTCTATTGGTTTTATATAATACGTATTAGGATATTTTGAATACCGTTTAGATAACTGATCACCGCTATTTAACTATATGGTTTATACTGTGTAAATATGATGTTTGTATGATGTAATTGTGATGTATGACACTTTAATAAACAAATTAATTGATTGATTGATTGATTATATATCTTCCTACTTACAAACAAACCGATCAACCTGCCTACATAATGTACCTCCTAACAAACAAACATGCCACTTTTCCCCCGCCATTTAAACCCCATGTATTGCTAATGAAAAATCTAGAGGAGTTCTTTTCTCACAAAATTTTACAACGTAAAAACCTTATATATTCGAAATAAACACAATGACCTATCAATAATTGAGCTTATTTCTCATTTATAAGATTATTCTTGATAACAAAATTGCTATCAAGAAAAGTTGAAAACACAAATTCTTATGAGCCAGCATCCTTAATTTCTTCCTTCCTCTATTAAGGAAATATAAATGTAATCTTGTTAAATATTGATTGCAGGCACATAATCTTTGTATATAGACAGGTAGATACAGAGCAGTACCTCGAAACCAGAGATTGTGTTCTTTATGTAATCTTAGAGATGTAGAGGACGAGTTTCATTTTATTCTTATTTGACCTGTATATTTCGTATTAAGAGTATCGTATATCAAGCATTGTATTCTCGTACTCGCCCTTCTGTGTTTAAGTTAATAGAATTATTTTCTGCCAGAAAATTTAAACTCGTTAGAAATCCATGTAAGTATTTGACTCAAGCAACAGCTAAAAGAATCCGATTACTATGAATATGTATGTTTTAGCAAAGGCTTGTTATGATATACCAAACAAAAATATCGTACGATATCCTGTTATTTGTCATTGATATATAATATATAAAATTATGCAGTTCAGACCAATCTTTAGGTTAAGAAGGTGTGATTTAATTGAAACTTGTTATTTTCTTGAAAACTGGTTAGATAACTTTTTGTATGATATGATAAATAAGTAGTTTATGATTCTTTTAATTTTGCTATGTTCCCTTTCACGGTTTTTTTTTCATTTTTTCACTGGTTAACTTTTTAAGTGTTACGTATGAACGTATGGACTTTGATTTATTGCATACATGTATGTTCTCCGCCATTGTACTAGATATTTGTAATGTATTGTTCAATATGTATAGTTCTGTATATTATATGCCTATATGCATTTGGTAATAAACTTAATTGTCAATGAATTGAAATTGAATGCTTTATCGTGTTTTGTTGACGTACGAACGACTCGTTATCAGACTCGTTCTCCCACACATGCGCACGCGCGTACGAGTCTTATCAGTACTCCTTCTCCACGCATGCGCCGGTGACACATACGCCCCCATATCATTTGACGTACTCTACATTATGGTTGGTGACTAATACGAAGTTAAGTGATACTTAGCAGTAATTTTTTCAATTCATTATTCATCGCTTTTATCATTTAATCAACTACTGGTAAAGCAATCCGACATCAAATTATTTCAAAATTAGTTTATCTAATGTGTCGCATCAAAGGTCACAAACGATGTATATATATAGAAAAAACAAATCGTCATATTTGAAAGTTTAAATAATAACAGCCAATAAAGAGTATTGTAGATTAGATATGGCGTACTGTTACAATTATGTCGTGAGTTATTACTGGCTGTGTTTGTGGTGACTAAATCAGCTTTGTTTTCATACATGTACATAAAACAAATAAAACAAAAAACGCCACAAAATTGGGGTAAATAATGTATATGTACATTTGTATATAGTCATCATCATGTATACTAATAACAAAAACATGTATATCAATCACATATTTCTATATCTACAAGTTATATAAACCACGCATTTATTTATCAACACATTATGTCAACCACATATTTATACTTGAATAGATTATATCAACCTCAAATTTATACAAGAATACAAATGAAAGTAATAAAGGAGTGATTTTCATTAAATTATGTAAAAGAAGGGCAAATGCAAGACCAGACCAGAACCTTAAGGTCCCCAGACGACCAGCGTGAAAGAACTCACACAACTAAATAATTTACTATATGTTATTACTAAACTTTCGAGCTATTAACTTTAATATTTGAAGTTCAACACTAGTGACAACTGCCTGGATTCACAGATACATACATGGCAAAGACTTCAAATGACATTTTACCAGGAGTTTCGGGGCATTTTAGCTCGCTACAGGTGTCTGCATCGGACAACCGGAAATTTACATGTCAAACCAGTGAAATGGGACTGCAATCTGATTAAAATACAGATCCTCACTATTACTATCGTGTGTAGGTCGATAGTAATTATGAGGATCTGTATGTTAATCAGATTGATTGGACGGGAACTCCCTTCGACATTTGACGCCATATCAATCCGCCATCACATATCGAAATCTAACAAAAGTATACATTTTTGTAAAGTTAAATATCTACATATTTCATTCAATGCAGAATATATCAATAGTTATCTATTTAAATTACTCAGAATCACTGTACTTAGCCGGAACAAATTTTCGGAAGGGATTACAATCGTATGATTTAGTTGTGTGGTAGTCTTGAAGTTGGTTTACTTATTTAACATTAGGTTAGACCAATATTGGACTGACCAAACGCTGGTCTGGTCCAATACGAGCGTGAAGCTGGTTTACTTAATTTAACATTAGGCTAGACCAATATTGGACTGTCAAAACGCTGGCCTGGTCCAATATTGGACTAGTTTAATATTAAAATGTAACTTACATGCAAGCTGTCCCATGCCGTTTTTCATATCTATGCCGCAACGGGACTTATAGTTTACGGAACTCGCACACCGAAGGGCATCAACGATACCCAGGCCCAAGATGCCCATGGGGAAACTTTTCGAATTTCACTCTATAATCTATCAAAGTACTAAAAGTACTGAAACGCCAAAACCTCTAACTTCGGAATATATTTTCCACAGCTGTTTTATGGTCTGCTATGTTTCGATATCCGAAGATTTCATAATAGAGATTACGTAAGTGCATGTTGAGAGTAAGCCCAATAACTCAAAGTTGTTCAGATTGTCGTGTGGTATTTCAAGCTATGCTTTAGTGCATATTTAACAATATAGCCGAAAGATCATCTTCTATATCTACTGAATATTGACTCATTTACAGGGAAACGAATGTGTTTACTTTAAAAGCCCAATTTAGTAACTTCAGGAATTTTTTTGGGATTCTGAACAATTATGAAAAAATCCAATTGATAACAATGCAAAAAATAAGCCGTAAACGAAGTAAACCTGAGCTGTAACTAACAAGAATCTCTTGACAAAAAAATCCAAAACATTGAAAATAATTCCAGTGGGTCCCACTTCAACAACAAACTGAAGTTAGAAGACCGTAGTTCAAAATGGACGCGTGTTTACAAATACCGAGTTTCAACTGCTGCTGTACCGGTAACCACGTAAGAATTCATCTTGAATATTGCTGATATCAGTTAATATAAACTAAATCTATAAATATAAAAAGTTATTAGGCTTGATTTTCGCTTCAAGTTTTGCCGAACTTTACGTATATTGGACCTTTAAGGTACGCACTGAAATAAACAGTATTAGTGTGTTAGACACAAATGAAACTTTACTTAATATACCCTCACTGCAGCACTTGGAAAAACATAACGCACACCGGAGATCCGATTCGAAATGTGAGAAGGCGAATACGGGAGCAATGCTAGATTATGTAGGATAATGTCAATTTGTACAGCACTTTTCAGGATCAATTACGGATAGTTGGAGATGTCAGAAAGCTGAGTTAGTTTATTCAATAGTTCAAAAGCGCCGCAATAGTACTGCTGGTGTTGGAATAATTGTTTTCTTACAATTATTAACTGTTTAAATCATCTTAAAATATATCCCAATCTAAGATGCACAGAACTTATTTATGATGAAATACGTTTTGTTAAATTATCTCATCCTTATTTTTGAGAGCATAAACCAAGACATAATTTCTAATTTGAAAATCTTTTAAACTTTCAAATCCGTGTCCAAATGAATTATATCACATAGGGGTACATATGGTTTCTGAGGACTTTCCCCCAATAAAATGTGAACAGAATCCAAGTGAAATATGCAGCTTTATTTACACTTAAAATTCGGGCTCAAGATTTAAAAACTCACGGCACTCTTACACTGTAAAAACAATATTTCAAATGAAGGCAACTTATTTCTATGATACAAAACACCGATAAATGCCACCAAGAAGTTGGAGTAGGGCCGAGTGCTTCTCCTCAGGATTGACAATGAAAGAGAATGAAGAAGCCAATGAATTTCCCTTCTCCAATCATGCCAAAAGCAGCCGTACCAGTGTTCGTTGACCTTGAAAGTACAACTTTAGGCACGTCAACATATGTAGCCATGACAAGGGTCACAACTGCAAATATAAATGCCAATGTTATACTATATAGTTAAAATGGAGACGGTTTTCTATGAGTTCTCCACTACTTCCGGTCGGCGATTGGAGCGATGTCGTATGAAGTAGTAACTAGAGGGTATGATAAAGTAATTCCCACCGGAAACTTTAAGTGGGTTTTTTCATCGTTTTTACGTTTTTTTAGTTTAAGAAATTGTTTATAAAATGATAACTGTTTGAATTATCGATTGCAGTGATTTAGTTTAGATACATTATACAAACAGAACGCCCTTTGGGAGGCTGTCGACAGGAACTTTCCACAGTTCTGAGAAAGAAACATACCGTGTTCTTTCTCGACCTCCTTTACTACAATGTGCCTTGTGTACCCGACTTCGTATGATCTTAGCTGTGCCAGGGTCATTCAACACGTTCACTGAAAAAAACCCAGAAGTGTGTAAACGATAATTTAGCACCATGCACCATTAGAGTGATAGCAATACATTATATTTGGGTTGGCTTAATTCCTACATTTCGGATCGATTTCAAAAAGTTGTTGTATCTAGTAAAATCTCTAGCAGTAAGCCTATTACACATGGTGTACCTCAGGGGTCAATATTGGGTCCCCTCATGTTTCTCATTTTCATAAATGATCTTCCACTTAAACTTCAGTCTTCCACTCATATGTATGCCGACGACTCAACTTTAAGTTCATCTGGCTCAACTATTCCTGTTATTCAAGAAAATTTGCAGTCAGACCTTATCAAAGTCCAAGAGTGGTGTGATGAAAATCAAATGTTCAGTTACTAAATACAAGTAAAACCAAATGTATGATTATTGGCTCAAAACAGAAACTGAGTAGAACCAATGATGTTTTAAATCTTACATTACATCAGGAAATTATTGAACAAGTTACTTCCGAGAAGCTACTGGGTGTCAAAATTGACCCAAACTTATCTTGGGCAGGTCACATCAGAACTGTTGTCTCTAATTATATAAAATAAACTGTGGTTTGGGTCTACTCCGACGTATACATCAATATTTGCCAATTCCAGCTAGAATAAATGTTTTTCACTCCTGCATTTTTACACACTTTGTGTGTTGTTGTACGGTATTGAGTGGATGCTCTCTTAATCTTACACAAAAATTTTCAAAAGCACAGAAACAAGCTGCTCGATTGCTATTAGATGCTCCATTTGACACCCCATCTGCGGAAATGTTTACTCTATTGAGATGGGTACCAATCAGTGACTATTTGAAATCTAAAAGAGGTGTAATGGTGTATACTTGTGTCAATAAATTTGTACCTGAATACCTGGCAAGACAATTTGATTTCTGTAACAACAGTCGTACAAGATCTGCTTCTCAAAAGTTTATACAAGTTCCAAGACACCGCACTACTTTTTATTCAAATCAGTTTGTAGTAGGCCTAGGTGCGTGAAACCCATTTAATTTCTGAATTTAGAGAACGAATTTATTATAATTAAATATATTGAAGCTAATCCTTAGATAATTATACACTTGTGTATCATATGAATTCACTAAATGAGCTACATAATTAGATGAAACATTTACACAATATACATTGTTTTCGTAGCCCTATTTCTCTGGAAACTTGTAGGGGAAACGAAGTTGTAACTTGTTATACATGTACAACATGGATGGCGGAAATGTCAGTCGTACAAAACGTCATATAGATGTTTTGAGTGCATTTAACATATCTTAAGTGCCCTTTGTGAAGTGCAATGGATGTAGGTTACTAAGTAAATGTTAATTTAAGGTGACTCAATGACATGTTACATGTACGATAATATTAATTATGTTCTAATTCACAATTTCAAACGAACATAAATTATTTATCAAATAAATCTCAACACACTGTGTTCAGAATACTGCTTACAGCAGCTGACGCTATTTACTGGGCAATCATTTTCACAAACAAATAAACACATAAGAAAAACCACAACATTGTCCGTAAAGCACACGCGATACCCCCATAAGGTTCTTTCAAGACCCGACTTCACCACCACATCCTTGCCCGGCTTACAAACCTGTAACACAGAAAACAAAACAATAACAACTTCTCATCTTCTCAACATAAATTTGGTTGGATGGGATGGGGGGTGGGGGGAGGGGGGTCTCACTATAGCGTCTGTCGAGGTGCGCTGCAAAAGCTCGAATGACGAACGTACACCTGTACAACTCACCTGCCTCACAGGTAAAGCACGAGCGCCTCGCGCCACGTTACCTGATACGCTCAAAGCCCTAACCCACACGTGACCCTCACTGTAAACCAATGTAAAACGTAATATTGGTAAATTCAAATAAGACATCTGAACTGTGGTAAACGCACATGCCGCATTGTGTTGACTGGAACCCAGATTTGGATTGACTTAAGTACTGGGTTCATCACAGCAGTCCTGTTACCAATTCAAATATTAGGTAAAACATTAATGGACAATTTATGTTTCAGTTTGATTGCTAGGAAAACCTCCACAGTATATAGCGACAATCTAAATATAGCGCCACTTCGCGTGCACATACATCGTAGTTTTTTTTCTTTATATGCATGTTTGATTTATAAAATAAGTTGCAAACTTTAAGGAAAGTTCCTTAACTAAGGGTTTTCCCCTTAAATTTTGTAATGCTTCCCTATGGAGATGTTTAAGTTAAGGAGTTTCCTTAAGTTAAGGAACGTTGATGAAACTAGAGCCTGGAATTAGAACCGTCCGTCGTCCTAAAAGTGTCCGAGTTTCTAGTAGTACGTTATGGATTTAACCAGGGGTGAAGAGAGCAAAAACAAAATTAGAGAATTCCAAAGCTTCAACAAATAATTGGATTAAGATATGGACAATTAAAACAAACAAAAAATGATCGAAGATAGGAGGCAATTTGATTGCGCTGATCGATATCAGCCGGATAGGTTTGAGCATTTTATGGTCAAATTAAACTATTTTAAATTAAACACATCATGGACTGAACGTTTATCAACCACAAAAATTATATACAGAGTGCCCGCGCTACCATCGGTAAGCCGCAAATACTCATTTGCTGTAGATATAAAACTACTTGTTACAGATTGCAAATAATTTTTTCATCACATCTAGTTATTTAGCCTAACATCCCCGCATTTGTAATATACTGTACTTATTATTCGCATCCCTAAGTCTGTAATCCATTACTGGTCTGTCTAGGGCAATAATCTACGATCGCTGTGGTGGTACACACCTACCATGCAGTACAGCCATCTGACGTCACGAATTCGGTAATCTCTGATGCCGATAAGAGAAAAAGGCGTCGTGATGAAATCAAAACATTTCACAATACGTTAACGTTAAAAATTAGAAAGCTGAAATTTATTTTTCTATTGTAAACATGAGGTAACATTACGCCTAATCTCGCTTACTGATTTGTTTTCGTCAAAAAAGCTCAATAAAAAGTTATTATTTTCAAAATGTCAGCCAGTCAAAATGTATTTTCATGGTTTTTGAGCGGATTCAAATAGTTGAAATTGGAGAAAACAGTTCCCATTCTTGACCAAAGGCCATCGACGTCGGAAACCCACGATACACTTCCCTGGCGTTTGCATATATGCAAACGCCAGCATACACATACAAGGATTAAAGGTGTAAGATAGGGAAATTCCAACATCGAGATATTCAAATTTTGCAAAACCCGTGGCAAAGCCTCGCGGGATTTACCAAATTTGAAAAACCCCTTAGATGGGATTTCCCTTTCTTACACCATTGGTCATGAACGAGTCTTAAAGTGACGTACATTGTTCTTGTAAGTCGGAAGACAATGAGTGGGCATCTCAACATCAATCCGTCAATTTCCGGTATGCGTTGATTCACGGAAAGGCCCGAGTGGTTGTCACTTAAGTCGCGTCATATAAGTGCATGACGCACGTGGCGACTCATTTGTTATGTTTTCCAAAACAAAACAAAAATTATAAACCTGTTGCGTTTTATTGCATTTAAGTCACTTAACTGGTTTAAACGAAATATTTCCATTGACACATGAAACATTGAAATATTCAAAATTGTAAGTTATTCAGCGGGTAACATATTATAATTATCTTACAAACAAGTGAAGATAAACTAATATAATATAGCCATGCCGTGTTCAATCATAAATGTATACAACACATGGAATGGAATTAAAACTTTTGTGTGTAAAAAAAAAAACAATTACATTCAGCAAGTCGGGTTTGGTTTTTAGTTTTTTTATCAACTACTGTTGGTGTAATTTAAGGACGGTTTTGATGCATACGATGTGAGTGTTAGTGTGTTGAGAGCGTGTGTATAAATACGCTTTTTTATCAACGCATACCGGAAATTGACGGATTGAAGTTTTTGACAGCAGTGCCGATGCATTGGACTCTTTTAAACGTGTATGTGCCAAGTCTGAAAAATGGATAAATAATGATGGACTCAGTGAAATGCAAACACGTGATTACCTACATGATAAGGCTAGATCATCTAATGATGTGGCTGACTGGAACTTATATAAAGCTTCCAGAAACGGAGTTGTAACCAAAATAAAACAAGCTAAACGCGATTATCTTACTGAGGCTATGCTTCAATGTCCAAACAACTCCAAAGATATGTGGAAAAGGATTCCTACCATCATCCAAATCAAATAGTGCCCCAAGTCTAGATTAAAATGGTAAGAATATTTCAGGAAAAGAAGATATTTAAAATATTTTTAATGATTATTTTTGCAATATAGGGGTCGAAATAGGAAGAAAGTTTGATTCAAGTTTACCAATTTTAGATGATGATACGTTTTCCATCTCATTAATCACATGTGATTTTGTTAGGAAACAGGTAGCTTTGCTACACGATGGAAAAGCTACTGGTATTGATGGAATTTCTGCAAAATTATTGAAATTAGCAGGAGACTCAATTATTGGGCCTTTAACATACATTTTTAACAAGTCCATCAACGCTGGATCAGTGTATCAGTGGTCCAAAACTATTGATAACGGTAAATTAACACATGTTTTATTTTTATACTTACGCAAAGCATTTGATACTGTTAACCACAAAATTAAAGTGCTGCTACATAAACTTAAGGCTTACGGTGTTTCAGGCCACTCAATGAACTTTTTAGGTCATACTTATTGGACAGGGTCCAAGCAGTCAATTTCAAAGGTGTACTATCAGCCTTCCAAAATATTAATATTGGTGTCCCACAAGGATCGATACTGGGGCCTTTATTTTTTATCCTTCACATAAACGATTATCCAAAATATTTAAAACATTCACTTGTGACAGACAATGTACGCTGACGACACCTCACAGAGTGTCAGAGGTGAGTCAGTCGATGATATAGAAAGAAAAGTTTCCGAAGACCTGCTCTTATGTAAGTGGATGACCCAAAATAAAACGAGTCTTAATCTAACAAAAACTCAATGTATGCTAATTGGCTCATCCCAAAATTATTCAAAACTGAAAATTGTGCATCAAAGTTGATGATATTATCATTGAAACTGTCTATTGTGCTAAATTGCTTGGAGTTTTTATAGATAGTTTCTTGTCTTGGAGCAATCATATTGATTATATTTGTTAAAAGTCGTCAAAGAAAGCATGGGTTCTAAAACGTATCAGAAAATTCATGTCCTTAGAGGTGTCGAAAAAAGTGTATACAACCATTGTTTTACCTCATTTTATGTATTGTTCTTCAATTTGGAGTAATCCCTCAAATTCTTCATTGATAGAAAGACTTTTTAAACTTCAAAAAAGAGCTGCAAGAGTTATCTTAAATGTTAATGACATTTTATCTCCAACCACCATACTCCTTAAGAGTTTGAAGTGGGTGCCTGTTCTTGAATTTTACAATTTTTAAGAAATGTGTATTATTAACCTACAAAATTCTTAATGATGGGGCTCCTGGTTATTTAAAGCTAAATTTATTTACCTATATCAGTCAGATTTCAACCAGGACTACCCGCTTTTTAACGTCTAAGAAACTGTACATTCCCAAATGCAGAACAGCATTTTATAAACATTCTTTTAGATAGACTTATACTGCATTATGGAACAACCTAGCTGATGAGACACGAAATGCTTCTTTTAAAAAGCCGTATCTAAAAAACTATTTTAATTCACCATTTTGGTATATTTTAATCAAAGTCTTTGCATGTGACATTTCTTAAGTCATATAATTAACATGCTTCTACAAGCAAATTATCTCAGAATTATGGTAATATATTATTTTTTTTCGATGCGTATTATCTTATAATATTTACTATTTGTTCAGTATTCTTGTTATATTCGATTCGATCTTCAATTTTGTCTTTTCGGTACAATTTTTATTTTGTCAATTGAAATTTAATAAGTCTTCCATCTCAAATTGTATTGACCCCAATGCCTATTGTCTTATATCATTATTGATTTAGTATGTTCTTAATTAGCATTATAAAGAGATACAAAATTATCTTTTAAAACATCAATTTATTTACAAACAAAAGCCAGAAAGTTTGTTTATTTATGTATCTTATTTCTGTGTTAGTGTTGTCGTGTAAATTCCTAAAATGTGTTGTTGTACCTTGTATATATGTGTCTTTAACAGGGCCGTATTGTAAACTAGACGAGTGTCTAAATATGTCACACTGTCTAAAAAAAGAATTTATTATTTTCGTTATTATTACAAGCAGTGATCACCATGAAATTATAAAAAAAATGCATATGAAAAATGCAGCACATATACAATGTTCAAAAAAATACTCTAATTTTTCAATATAGTTGTATTATTTCAATTTTGTTTAACAGGGATCTGGGATGGACTTGCCCTGATCATGCTGATAGTGATTATTTTTTGTTTCATTCATACATGATTATGTATATAACTTATATTCACCTATTTATTTATAGATACATGACAAGTTTCTGACTGGCCTCATCACCAACATCAAGGACAGGTTTCCAGATTCAACCTTCCTCAGTGGCTTCAACATCTTGAACCCAGCTGGTATTCGCAACCTGGAGAAGCATGATGTTGAGTTTCATGGAGAGGAAGACCTTGAGGTAGATATGCCAACCAGTGCAACCAACTTTGAGCTATTATGTAAAGATACATAAATGATCTATTTTTCGAAAGCTGAAATGAAAAGAATGATACAAGCAGAGAGTGCAAATTCATGACATTGATTTTCATAATCACATGTGTTTACTGTTCTCTCTATATATAATTATAATTTCTTATGTTTCAGACTCTGTTAGACCAGTATTCTGAAGTTGTGGATATTGACAGCACCAAACTGGAGTACCAGAGCTTCAGGGTGTGTCATTCGGAACATAGAGACAAGGACACTCCTTCATAGTCGCCAAGCTCTTCCAGGAGGAGTTGTTGTTCCCCAACCTGAGGACATTAGCCCAACTACACAGTCTGGTACCAGCATCCACAGCAGGTATGCATCAGCAACATGTTTCACAATTCAGTTCTGTTTACAGTTTTGTCCTTCCGTTTAATAAATAATCATGTTAATCAAAACATTATAAGTTATCTACATTTTTCATTGTTGTGAGATTTAAATTGTTTTATTGTCGTCTTATAACATCTAAATATACAACTCATTCATCCATATAAAAACAATGTTTCTTTTTTTGGCATAATTTACTAATTAATGTATTTTTTTTTCTAGATTATGAACGAGGGTTTTCTGCCCTAAAGAGGATCAAGACCACCAGCAGAAACAGGCTATCACAGAAAATCTTGAACTCTTTGATAATGGTATCAACACAAGGACCACCTCTCAGGGAGTTCTCCTACAGGAATGCTGCTACAATCTGGAAGGGACTGTGCAACAGGAGAGTCTCTTTGTCGTTTGGAGAGACATAGTGACTGTAATCAAAGTGAAGACTGTTGTCAAGAAACTACCTGTGTAGTGACTATGGTATAATAGTTGCTATTTAGTTTGATTTGTAGATGATATCATAGATATAATAGTTGCTATTAATATAATTTAAATTAATTTATTGAAGTGATTATATGATAATGCAATATATTGAATTAATAATGGAAAGTAATAGTTGCTATTTAAGTTTGTTTTATTTAATATTTTATTAAAGTACAGTGTGTGAGTTGAAATTTAGATTGAAATGGTTGTGTGAAAATAAATGAATGATTGTCAGAGTGAGGAAAATGTTTGTAGTTTTATCAAGTAAAAGAATAAACTGTTATTTTGTTTCAATTTACAAAGCATATATAGGGAAATGATGTTTATTTAAAACTAAATAAAACAATATAATTTAACCTCTATTCTTATTGTCATTATTTGTATTTCTCGAAACGCCGCACCGCGATACTGCATGACACCAACGAAAGCACATGTTCAGGCAAAAAAGAAATTGTCAGACAAATTTCCTCCACCAATCATTTTGAAATTGTGGTGATCACTGACAAGCCTTACCGAACACAATCTTACAGTGTACGTGAACGAAGAACGTATACGTATTAGCTGTACGCTCTTGTTTTGGAACTGATGAGCTGGCTATTTGAAGTCTTATTTTCCATCGTCATAGTGTATTTAAACTTGCCCATTTACTAAGCTTAACAATGTAAAAGTGCTATCTAATGCTTATAGATTTGTAAGACTTGAACCCTATATTCGATTAATCTCTAAATTAATTTCCTTTTTTTCTGCATCGTATATATCGCATTAGCTGAAACAATGTTTAAAGCTCTCTCAAATTAAATACATATTATCTGATATATTAATTTTTGAACGACAGCTAACAACAGTTACATATACATGTAAAATATATTTCAACTCTTTTTCACAATTGCATCATAGACTGAATGTGTTTTGAAATTCAAATATTTGAAGACCCGTAGCTAAATTTAGATCTTGTTGCAGAAACTTCCTTTCGTTTACTATTAATAGTAACACGTAACTAAGTTGAACTGGTCGCCGGCTAGATACTTATCCGGAAACCAAGAAACAGAACAGCCCAACCCCAGACTCAGTCATACGTTCTTTATCCTTGTGTTGCCTTAAATGTCACGCGATATTTACAGGTTTTATGATAAATACATCCTTCTTTCACTTTAATACCAGAAACGACGTCATTACAAAACTCTAATCATACACGTCTTCTGTTTATAAGTCCTGTACTTGGGATATCCTATTCTGTTATACGTAGTAGCACATACATGTATTACAAAGAGTGCATGCTGATACATATATATTATATATATTTAGGTATAGGATTTGAACAAAATCGATTCTATTAAATGTTAAATTAAAATGCGAATCCATGTTAATAAACAATTACATAACCTTGTGGAATTCACGATGTAAATCTTTCCTTTGTTCATATTTTGCCCATGGTTTAATCGATTTTGAGTTTGGATTATTATTTTGTTAACGCTTCGGTATTCTCTTATAATTTTTTAACAAATCACAAATAAGTTTCTACAGTTCTGTGATACCGTCCTATACTTTAATTTTATTGAGTTGTAAGCCTACTTTCTGCACACGATCAAGGAAACTAGAATTGAAAACCAAAGGAAAAACCAGTCAAGGTCACAGAGGTGTAATGTCAGTGTACTACATATCGGCTTTAGATGATGTAAGTATACTGCAAAATTTCGTCATGGTAGTTTTAACGGTTTAGTAGAAGCTATGGCCTTGACAAGAAGTTATCAGAAGACCCGGTAGATGAAAAACCAAAAGAATCGGTACGAATACAAATATGTCCCCCATTCATTTGAAGGGGAGACCTAATTGATTAAAAGTATGGAATTTAAGACAAGATATGGAATAACACATATGGAAGTAAAATGAATTATACGTTGATGGACAACCAAATTTTTAGATGCATGCATCTTCCATCTTCCATCTCAAATTGTATTGACCCCAATGCCTATTGTCTTATATCATTATTGATTTAGTATGTTCTTAATTAGCATTATAAAGAGATACAAAATTATCTTTTAAAACATCAATTTATTTACAAACAAAAGCCAGAAAGTTTGTTTATTTATGTATCTTATTTCTGTGTTAGTGTTGTCGTGTAAATTCCTAAAATGTGTTGTTGTACCTTGTATATATGTGTCTTTAACAGGGCCGTATTGTAAACTAGACGAGTGTCTAAATATGTCACACTGTCTAAAAAAAAAGAATTTATTATTTTCGTTATTATTACAAGCAGTGATCACCATGAAATTATAAAAAAAATGCATATGAAAAATGCAGCACATATACAATGTTCAAAAAAATACTCTAATTTTTCAATATAGTTGTATTATTTCAATTTTGTTTAACAGGGATCTGGGATGGACTTGCCCTGATCATGCTGATAGTGATTATTTTTTGTTTCATTCATACATGATTATGTATATAACTTATATTCACCTATTTATTTATAGATACATGACAAGTTTCTGACTGGCCTCATCACCAACATCAAGGACAGGTTTCCAGATTCAACCTTCCTCAGTGGCTTCAACATCTTGAACCCAGCTGGTATTCGCAACCTGGAGAAGCATGATGTTGAGTTTCATGGAGAGGAAGACCTTGAGGTAGATATGCCAACCAGTGCAACCAACTTTGAGCTATTATGTAAAGATACATAAATGATCTATTTTTCGAAAGCTGAAATGAAAAGAATGATACAAGCAGAGAGTGCAAATTCATGACATTGATTTTCATAATCACATGTGTTTACTGTTCTCTCTATATATAATTATAATTTCTTATGTTTCAGACTCTGTTAGACCAGTATTCTGAAGTTGTGGATATTGACAGCACCAAACTGGAGTACCAGAGCTTCAGGGTGTGTCATTCGGAACATAGAGACAAGGACACTCCTTCATAGTCGCCAAGCTCTTCCAGGAGGAGTTGTTGTTCCCCAACCTGAGGACATTAGCCCAACTGCACAGTCTGGTACCAGCATCCACAGCAGGTATGCATCAACAACATGTTTCACAATTCAGTTCTGTTTACAGTTTTGTCCTTCCGTTTAATAAATAATCATGTTAATCAAAACATTATAAGTTATCTACATTTTTCATTGTTGTGAGATTTAAATTGTTTTATTGTCGTCTTATAACATCTAAATATACAACTCATTCATCCATATAAAAACAATGTTTCTTTTTTTGGCATAATTTACTAATTAATGTATTTTTTTCTAGATTATGAACGAGGGTTTTCTGCCCTAAAGAGGATCAAGACCACCAGCAGAAACAGGCTATCACAGAAAATCTTGAACTCTTTGATAATGGTATCAACACAAGGACCACCTCTCAGGGAGTTCTCCTACAGGAATGCTGCTACAATCTGGAAGGGACTGTGCAACAGGAGAGTCTCTTTGTCGTTTGGAGAGACATAGTGACTGTAATCAAAGTGAAGACTGTTGTCAAGAAACTACCTGTGTAGTGACTAGGGTATAATAGTTGCTATTTAGTTTGATTTGTAGATGATATCATAGATATAATAGTTGCTATTAATATAATTTAAATTAATTTATTGAAGTGATTATATGATAATGCAATATATTGAATTAATAATGGAAAGTAATAGTTGCTATTTAAGTTTGTTTTATTTAATATTTTATTAAAGTACAGTGTGTGAGTTGAAATTTAGATTGAAATGGTTGTGTGAAAATAAATGAATGATTGTCAGAGTGAGGAAAATGTTTGTAGTTTTATCAAGTAAAAGAATAAACTGTTATTTTGTTTCAATTTACAAAGCATATATAGGGAAATGATGTTTATTTAAAACTAAATAAAACAATATAATTTAACCTCTATTCTTATTGTCATTATTTGTATTTCTCGAAACGCCGCACCGCGATACTGCATGACACCAACGAAAGCACATGTTCAGGCAAAAAAGAAATTGTCAGACAAATTTCCTCCACCAATCATTTTGAAATTGTGGTGATCACTGACAAGCCTTACCGAACACAATCTTACAGTGTACGTGAACGAAGAACGTATACGTATTAGCTGTACGCTCTTGTTTTGGAACTGATGAGCTGGCTATTTGAAGTCTTATTTTCCATCGTCATAGTGTATTTAAACTTGCCCATTTACTAAGCTTAACAATGTAAAAGTGCTATCTAATGCTTATAGATTTGTAAGACTTGAATTTAAGAAACCCTATATTCGATTAATCTCTAAATTAATTTCCTTTTTTTCTGCATCGTATATATCGCATTAGCTGAAACAATGTTTAAAGCTCTCTCAAATTAAATACATATTATCTGATATATTAATTTTTGAACGACAGCTAACAACAGTTACATATACATGTAAAATATATTGCAACTCTTTTTCACAATTGCATCATAGACTGAATGTGTTTTGAAATTCAAATATTTGAAGACCCGTAGCTAAATTTAGATCTTGTTGCAGAAACTTCCTTTCGTTTACTATTAATAGTAACACGTAACTAAGTTGAACTGGTCGCTGGCGGGATACTAATCCGGAAACCAAGAAACAGAACAGCCTAACTTCAGACAAAGGCATACGTTCTTGATCTGTGTATTTCCTTAAATATTACGCGATATTTACAGGTTTTATTATAAATACATCCTTCTTTCACTTTAATACCAGAAATGACGACAATACAAAACTCTAATCATACCCGTCTTCTGTTTATAAGTCCTGTACTTGGGATATCCTATTCTGTTATACGTAGTAGCACATACATGTATTACAAAGAGTGCATGCTGATACATATATATTATATATATGCAGGTATAGGATTTGAACAAATTCGATTCTTTTAAATGTTGAATTAAAATGCGAATCTATGTTAATAAACAATCTCATAACCATGTGAATTTCACGATGTAAATCTTTCCTTTGTTCATATTTTGCCCCTGGTTAAATCGATTTTAAGTTTGGATTATGATTTTGTTAACGCTTCGGTATTCTCTTATAATTTTTTAACAAATCACAAATAAGTTTCTACAGTTCTGTGATACAGTCGTATACTTTAATTTTATTGAGTTGTAAGCCTACTTTCTGCACACGATCAAGGAAACTAGAATTGAAAACCAAAGGAAAAACCAGTCAAGGTCACAGAGGTGTAATGTCAGTGTACTACATATCGGCTTTAGATGATGTAAGTATACTGCAAAATTTCGTCATGGTAGTTTTAACGGTTTAGTAGAAGCTATGGCCTTGACAAGAAGTTATCAGAAGACCCGGTAGATGAAAAACCAAAAGAATCGGTACGAATACAAATATGTCCCCCATTCATTTGAAGGGGAGACGTAATTGATTAAAAGTATGGAATTTAAGACAAGATATGGAATAACACATATGGAAGTAAAATGAATTATACGTTGATGGACAACCAAATTTTTAGATGCATGCATCTTCCATCTTCCATCTCAAATTGTATTGACCCCAATGCCTATTGTCTTATATCATTATTGATTTAGTATGTTCTTAATTAGCATTATAAAGAGATACAAAATTATCTTTTAAAACATCAATTTATTTACAAACAAAAGCCAGAAAGTTTGTTTATTTATGTATCTTATTTCTGTGTTAGTGTTGTCGTGTAAATTCCTAAAATGTGTTGTTGTACCTTGTATATATGTGTCTTTAACAGGGCCGTATTGTAAACTAGACGAGTGTCTAAATATGTCACACTGTCTAACAAAAAGAATTTATTATTTTCGTTATTATTACAAGCAGTGATCACCCTGAAATTATAAAAAAAATGCATATGAAAAATGCAGCACATATACAATGTTCAAAAAAATACTCTAATTTTTCAATATAGTTGTATTATTTCAATTTTGTTTAACATGGATCTGGGATGGACTTGCCCTGATCATGCTGATAGTGATTATTTTTTGTTTCATTCATACATGATTATGTATATAACTTATATTCACCTATTTATTTATAGATACATGACAAGTTTCTGACTGGCCTCTTCACCAACATCAAGGACAGGTTTCCAGATTCAACCTTCCTCAGTGGCTTCAACATCTTGAACCCAGCTGGTATTCGCAACCTGGAGAAGCATGATGTTGAGTTTCATGGAGAGGAAGACCTTGAGGTAGATATGCCAACCAGTGCAACCAACTTTGAGCTATTATGTAAAGATACATAAATGATCTATTTTTCGAAAGCTGAAATGAAAAGAATGATACAAGCAGAGAGTGCAAATTCATGACATTGATTTTCATAATCACATGTGTTTACTGTTCTCTCTATATATAATTATAATTTCTTATGTTTCAGACTCTGTTAGACCAGTATTCTGAAGTTGTGGATATTGACAGCACCAAACTGGAGTACCAGAGCTTCAGGGTGTGTCATTCGGAACATAGAGACAAGGACACTCCTTCATAGTCGCCAAGCTCTTCCAGGAGGAGTTGTTGTTCCCCAACCTGAGGACATTAGCCCAACTGCACAGTCTGGTACCAGCATCCACAGCAGGTATGCATCAACAACATGTTTCACAATTCAGTTCTGTTTACAGTTTTGTCCTTCCGTTTAATAAATAATCATGTTAATCAAAACATTATAAGTTATCTACATTTTTCATTGTTGTGAGATTTAAATTGTTTTATTGTCGTCTTATAACATCTAAATATACAACTCATTCATCCATATAAAAACAATGTTTCTTTTTTTGGCATAATTTACTAATTAATGTATTTTTTTTCTAGATTATGAACGAGGGTTTTCTGCCCTAAAGAGGATCAAGACCACCAGCAGAAACAGGCTATCACAGAAAATCTTGAACTCTTTGATAATGGTATCAACACAAGGACCACCTCTCAGGGAGTTCTCCTACAGGAATGCTGCTACAATCTGGAAGGGACTGTGCAACAGGAGAGTCTCTTTGTCGTTTGGAGAGACATAGTGACTGTAATCAAAGTGAAGACTGTTGTCAAGAAACTACCTGTGTAGTGACTATGGTATAATAGTTGCTATTTAGTTTGATTTGTAGATGATATCATAGATATAATAGTTGCTATTAATATAATTTAAATTAATTTATTGAAGTGATTATATGATAATGCAATATATTGAATTAATAATGGAAAGTAATAGTTGCTATTTAAGTTTGTTTTATTTAATATTTTATTAAAGTACAGTGTGTGAGTTGAAATTTAGATTGAAATGGTTGTGTGAAAATAAATGAATGATTGTCAGAGTGAGGAAAATGTTTGTAGTTTTATCAAGTAAAAGAATAAACTGTTATTTTGTTTCAATTTACAAAGCATATATAGGGAAATGATGTTTATTTAAAACTAAATAAAACAATATAATTTAACCTCTATTCTTATTGTCATTATTTGTATTTCTCGAAACGCCGCACCGCGATACTGCATGACACCAACGAAAGCACATGTTCAGGCAAAAAAGAAATTGTCAGACAAATTTCCTCCACCAATCATTTTGAAATTGTGGTGATCACTGACAAGCCTTACCGAACACAATCTTACAGTGTACGTGAACGAAGAACGTATACGTATTAGCTGTACGCTTTTGTTTTGGAACTGATGAGCTGGCTATTTGAAGTCTTATTTTCCATCGTCATAGTGTATTTAAACTTGCCCATTTACTAAGCTTAACAATGTAAAAGTGCTATCTAATGCTTATAGATTTGTAAGACTTGAATTTAAGAAACCCTATATTCGATTAATCTCTAAATTAATTTCCTTTTTTTCTGCATCGTATATATCGCATTAGCTGAAACAATGTTTAAAGCTCTCTCAAATTAAATACATATTATCTGATATATTAATTTTTGAACGACAGCTAACAACAGTTACATATACATGTAAAATATATTTCAACTCTTTTTCACAATTGCATCATAGACTGAATGTGTTTTGAAATTCAAATATTTGAAGACCCGTAGCTAAATTTAGATCTTGTTGCAGAAACTTCCTTTCGTTTACTATTAATAGTAACACGTAACTAAGTTGAACTGGTCGCTGGCGGGATACTAATCCGGAAACCAAGAAACAGAACAGCCTAACTTCAGACAAAGGCATACGTTCTTGATCTGTGTATTTCCTTAAATATTACGCGATATTTACAGGTTTTATTATAAATACATCCTTCTTTCACTTTATTACCAGAAATGACGACAATACAAAACTCTAATCATACCCGTCTTCTGTTTATAAGTCCTGTACTTGGGATATCCTATTCTGTTATACGTAGTAGCACATACATGTATTACAAAGAGTGCATGCTGATACATATATATTATATATATGCAGGTATAGGATTTGAACAAATTCGATTCTTTTAAATGTTGAATTAAAATGCGAATCTATGTTAATAAACAATCTCATAACCATGTGAATTTCACGATGTAAATCTTTCCTTTGTTCATATTTTGCCCCTGGTTAAATCGATTTTAAGTTTGGATTATGATTTTGTTAACGCTTCGGTATTCTCTTATAATTTTTTAATAAATCACAAATAAGTTTCTACAGTTCTGTGATACAGTCGTATACTTTAATTTTATTGAGTTGTAAGCCTACTTTCTGCACACGATCAAGGAAACTAGAATTGAAAACCAAAGGAAAAACCAGTCAAGGTCACAGAGGTGTAATGTCAGTGTACTACATATCGGCTTTAGATGATGTAAGTATACTGCAAAATTTCGTCATGGTAGTTTTAACGGTTTAGTAGAAGCTATGGCCTTGACAAGAAGTTATCAGAAGACCCGATAGATGAAAAACCAAAAGAATCGGTACGAATACAAATATGTCCCCCATTCATTCGAAGGGGAGACGTAATTGATTAAAATGATGGAATTTAAGACGACAAGATATGGAATTACACATATGGAAGTAAAATGAATTATACGTTGATGGACAACCATATTTTTAGATGCATGCACAAGAAATATAATAATCTAATTACGCCATTCATTCAAAGGAACATGGTGTCATTACAGTACTTGAATGTAGCATTAATGTTTTGTTTGCAATTTTACTTAAAAACACCAAATTGAAAAACAAATGTATTAAAAAATATTCCGTCTCCTGTCCTTGCAAACCCTTTTCATTGAACGGTACATATACATTTGTATATATAAATGTGGATATGATAGAGTGTGATATTGGAAATGTTGGAGACGAACTTCATTTCTTCATCAAGTATCCATTGTATTCAAACTTACAAGTTCGATACTTGCAGTCTTATTTTCCATCGTCATAGTGTATTTTAACTTGTCCTTTTACTAAGCCTAACAATGTAAAACTGCTATCTAATGTTTATCAATTTGTAAGACTTGAATTAAAGAAACCCTATTCATTCAATCTATAATTTTATTCTCTGTAGCTAGAACAATGTTACGAGCTCTCTCGGATAAAATACACATTATTTGATATATTATTTCTTTGAACTATAGGAAACAAACGATTGCAAATACATGAAACATATTTTTCAACTCTTTTTTTTTCACAATTGCATCATAGACAGAATGTGTTATGAAATTTGAATCTATTATGACTTGTAGCTAAACTTAGATCTTGTTACAGAAAGTTCCATTCATTTATTTACTATTTATAAATTATAGAAAAACGTAAAAAAGGGAAACACGTACGTATTGTAGAAATACTTCGTCGACTTAATACTGATAGAAACAAAATAGCCTAACCTCAAACACATACATAAATGTAGTAATAGACGTACCGTATTTCCAAAATGTCATGTGATATCAACAGACTTTATGATTTATACATCCTTATTTAATTTTGATAAAACGTCAATACAAAATACGTATCACATACGTATTCTGTGTACCCCTACTCGAGATACCCCCTGTTGCTAGAAGTAGCAGCCGTATATGTGTTACAAAGAGTACATGCTGAAACATGTGTATTAGATATATTTAGAAAGAAGTGTATAGGAACGGAACAGATGCGATTCTTTTAAATGTTGAATAAAAAGCATGAACGTTTGGTAATTAACCCTTGTAGAACTATGTAGAATGCACGATGTTAACTTTAACACAATTCAGTCATAGTATTTATGTGATAACACCATGTATGCAATGTTGTTGAGTAGAATGCCTATTTTTAACCAATTACGAGAACTAGAAATGAAATCCAAAGAGAAACTTCATAAACTTTGAACTATCAATAACCGACAAAAAAATATTTTGTTTTGAAAAATATTAATCACACATATTGTTTGTGAATATGATCAAATGTTTTGCCAGAAGCTAGAAAATGTGTGATAAGCGGACTTATAACGGATGTAAAGTACTCGCATAAAAATATGTTACGACGTTTGCTGTGTAGAGTATCCCTTAGAGTGGATACAGAGGAGGGCATGAGTGGACTTGATGTAACATGTTTGTGCAAATTTCACAATTCGCAGAAATATGTCATTTTTCGGGGGAAATTTTGAAATCACAACTTCCGATTGTGTCCTATATAAAGAGGGAGATGATCCGTATAGAAGCAGACATCTTCTACTCGCCAACAGGAGAAGTTTTCAGCCAAGGACCAAGCGAAGCATCTGGTAAGATATATACAGTAATTTTGCTACTTGTAGATGTTGCTTTTATTTTTCATCTTTTAACTATTTGTCTTTATTATTAAGGAACATTTTTAAATAACTTTTAAATAATTTTGATTTCTATCATCATTTAATTAATTTTATTAACTGTTACGTTTTGTTGTATTTTGTTTCGGGGCTTTTAATACGATTTAGCGCACTGCTATAGTTGGTACCAAAAACAAGAAACAAAATTTACCCTTATCATAACATAAAGAGGCTATTCAACGGTTTCCCGTTCAATATTAACGATGACGTGAAACACACATATGCTGCATCTTTAAAAATTTAGTCGTAGATACAGTATGCCTAAAAATGAATTAAACTGCCTCACACATTTGTTTCGTCCTCCTACGACTCTTCAGGGATGCTAGGGGCCAAAAGGTGGGAACCCCAAATTTCTAAACTAATGTAAAAGAAAAGGTGTCAGGGGCGTAAAGCGCCTTTAATTTATAAATTTAGAAGTGAAATAAACTAGTTCTATATAATTTTAAATCGTGTACACAAGCAATGTGCAAGGATATCGGAATTGAACTTATATTATCACTTGAGATGATTTGCGATTTGAAGATATAAGCAGTTTCATCAACATTATATTTCACTGGTAAATCTTCAATAAAAACATTTCTTACATTATCAAATATATAATTAAAGTATACACTATCAAATATACTGATTGTCAAAATTAATATACCATAAAAAGCGCTGTAGACATACATTATCTACAAGGTATCGTATTTGCTTTTACAAGTATATATTTTCTGAAATAAGCAGCAGCAATTCAAAACTAGAAATATCTAGATATCCAGATATTAATACACCATATTATATGAATAATCTGCGGCTTTCTGTCGACGTTTGCATAATTATAGACTTTTTTTGGTAGAAGAACCATTGAAGGATAATCTCACAATTAGGCTTTTAAAAAATTCCGTGAGGTCAAAACAGACGTCAACCGTTTCAGTACCGTGCATGCGCATACAGATAATGCAGTTTTTATGGTACATTACCGCTTCAAATTAAGATTATGACACATGTTAAATAGTCGTTCTGAGTGGTGATATCATAAATTCTTCAATTCCCATCAGAATACGTATATTACTATCAAACAGCAACTTAATTTTGTCATTTCGGCAAATTCTCACTGATTTAGACGGTTAAATATGAGATTACCAATAGGCAGTTGTTGATAGTTAATTGAGCTCGTAAATTGCTGCCATTAAGAATAATTGTAACATCTATTGCAGTATAATTGTAACCTCTATCTATTGCAGTATAAATTGCTTGCCTTGTGAAATCTCATTCACTCCTGCCGGTGTACACCAAGCTGAGGACTACACTGGAACATGGACCGTAAACTACTTTTAGTAATGGGTAAGTAAAAATATTGTACAAATATTGAATATTTGTATTTGTCTTAAAAATTCTGAATAATATGTCCTGTTTGGAGTATGACCAAGTCTTAAACAAAGAGTAGGATGAATCAAGTCATTTCGGTACAATAACTTTACTATTGTACAAACGCCTAACAACGTAAGCGAAATCGACCGATTTTTCGTTACCAACTCGTACACAATTTAAACCTTTGTTTGGTCTCAAGACCCAGTCAAATTAACACACATCAATCGACCTTAACTCTTATATTCAATGTGGCGTTTATGTTCGTTTTGTAATTTCTAAAAAAAAAATTTTACTTTGAATACAGTGTCTAATTCTTCATTTAAGAAACCCCCATCCAAACAAAAATATATATTGGTACTACTTAATCGTCATATTCAAAACGTAAAGCAGTTTTTATCTCATTAAAATGTTATTTGAGTTTAAAATTCAGTAGAAATTCCAAACAAAAAATGAAACAAATAAATTGTTATGAAAAACAACATGAACAGCTTTGCACCACTTATCCGGCTAATGTTTTCGGAATTTATTTATATATCTGTTTTCTTCGCTAAATTTTAAGTCAGATTCCAACTCTTTGACGTAAGAATGGTGCTAACGAATCATTGAGGCTTCAATTTACTGATTATAAAATACATGTTATATGAAATAATCGAATAGTGCATCAGAAATAATTTCTCACGGTATTTTGCTCTACCCTGTCTATACGTCTTCGTAAGTGAATGGCAGAGGTTCATAACTTGTAGACGTACCATTGCTAATTTGTTCTTAGTTTCCATAATGAAGTTTTAGGGATGTGAATAGATTTGTAATGGTAGAGATTTGGTTAAGGAGAGGGCTATGATGAGAAAGGTGAAGGTCGCTTCTGTATTAATATTATACATTGATAAGTAAATGTAAGTTTTTTTTGACATTTGCATCGATCTACGGGAACTTGTAAGATTCTCATTGTATTTTCGGTAGTTACTCATCGCAAGTATTTTTTGTTTTTCAATATAAGTTAAATTTACATTTTTCAGTTGCCATCGTGGGATTGCACCAAACCTTTGCAGCCAGAAAAGTTGACGCAAGCGAACGAGCGTTGCACAGTGTACGAAAGAGGTCCCTTCGGGATGACATGTACACACGCTCGAATGAAAAAAAAGACTTTACGGTTGATGAACTACTAGAGCTCGAGGCAGGAGAGAGTATGAGAACTACAAGAGACGTTAAATCTGCACAAGGCACTACAGTATGGCGACTTCAAGAAACATACCTCGGCGTTCCTATCTACGATGCCGTTGTGGCGGTTGAGGTAGACGAGGAAGGAAAGTTGACAGGAAAAGCTTCCGGTGTCTTCGTTCAAGGAATCGAAGAAGACTTGGATTCAGTCGATCCCCTCTTATCGAAAAATGATGCTATTAATATTTTGATAGCAGCGGAAGGTGATGAAAGTCACAGAAAGGACATCACGCGCAATACAACCAACCGCTATGTTTATCTCGGAGAAAATTCAGATAGGGCTCGTTCTGTCTACGTTGTTTCTTATGTCCTGGTCAGAAAAGATTCTGCCCCAAAACGTCCTGTTATGATTGTTGATGCCAGGTCCGCAGAAATCTTGAAGCGTTGGGACAACCTGGAATCATGGGATTGTGGTGGCAGTAGGAGACTCTACAAAGGTATTGGAGGTAATGTTAAAATGGGCAAGATCATGTACGGGGATGCCCCATTCTGTCTGTCTCCTACTATTGAAGGTAACGATTGTGTTCTTGAAAACAAGTATGTTCGTGTTATTGACATGCAACAAACAACAGATGACAGCAGAAATGATACAGCGAGATTCAGATGTAAGAATGGATACAACGATGAAGTCAACGGTGCGTATTCCCCTGCCTTAGACGCATTCTTTGCCGGTACAGCTGTAGGAATGATGTTTGAAGAATGGTTCCACACCACGCCTTTGAACTCAAAGCCTGTTCTTCGCGTCCATTACGGAACTGGAATGGACAATGCATTTTGGGATGGTAGTTATTGTAGTTTTGGAGACGGCTCTTCAACATTCTATCCTCTTACAAGTTTTGATGTCGTTGGTCACGAGATTGGACATGGTGTCACTGAACAGAGTTCTGGCCTAGAATATCATAACGAGATGGGTGGACTCAACGAAGCTTTCTCTGACATTATGGGTGAGGCTACTGAGGAATACATCGACTGGAGAAGTGATATGTTTGTTGGCTTGGATATTAACAAAGGGGAAATCATGAGGCATTTCAGAGAACCGGAACTGGACGGCAGCTCCCCAGGTAATGTTGACGGATATCATCCAGGAATGGATCCCCATTACGCCAGCGGGGTTTTCAGGAGGATGTTTTACGTCATTATCAAACAAAAAGGGGGTGTAATCCGACCAGTTATGCACACCTTGTTGAACGCTAATCGCATGTATTGGCGAAGCATGACAGGATTCCAAGAAGCAGGCTGTGGTGTTCTGAAATCTGCATACGATCTCGGACAGAACCCAACTCCATATCTTCGGGCCTTGAATGATGTTGGAATCGATCCGTGTGATGTATCCGGACATATCCGTCGACTCAGTTCTCACAACGACATTTCTGGACTCACTATTACTCCTGAAATAAGCCCTCTTTTCGGCTACGAAGTGCCGAGTTCTTCATCAGGGGTAAATATTACAGCCGTGCATCCGAGCGACGTTAAAATCACCGTAAGAATAGGAACGTGGGAGAACGACGAGGAAGCAAGAAATAGACTCGAACTTTACGCCGACGGATTCAATGAACTGATAGTAAATGGGGTAAACAGTGGCGATGTTCTTTACATTGAATTGTCGACCCAAGGCAACACTGCGCTTACGGGAGTTACCATTTCTGTAGCGCCCAATACCAACTCTAGGCGGAGCTTTGATATGTCCAGGGCATATTGGGCTAAAGTGTTCGCCAAGGCACGATCATTATAGGAACAATGACATTTTTTTTCTTCAAGTCTTCGGCATAAATGTTTTGTTAATTTTTTTATACATATTTCATAAATATACCACTCGTACACATTCTACATGTACAATCATTCCTCGTGAAGAATACTCTTTGATTTTGTTGATCACAATTGAATCTCCAGTTTAAAATACATTATTTGTAATACAATTGGTATACAACTTTTAATGTTAAGCATTTTACAACTTTTTTGTATTAAAAAAAATAGAACGATATTTCTTTCTGTGTTATTTGTTTTGGCTATTTGCATATATTTACAGTCTACACTGATATTCACTCGATAACCATTGCTCAACAGATTATCATTATCACCGCATAACTGTAGTCAAACACGTGACAAATTTCTATGATGTAGGCGGAGCTATGAAAATCCTACAGTTTGAAACACAATTGTGTGACGTCACCAACAATAAACGTGGGCGGAGCTTGCATATATGATGCTGTTAACATTTATTTAACCATTCCCATGTTTATTAGTTTTGAAATGAAATCTGTGTTCGAAGATTTGACTATAATGAACAAAATAGTTACGAACATTTCGTAGAACGATACTGTAAATATAAGGATAAACTTTCTATTTTGTTTAGGTTATCGGGGGATAACTACAATGGAAAACGGGTAAATTATACATAAACGGCTTAGCCGGTGATTGAATTTACCCGTTTTCCGTTGTAGTTATCCCCCGATAACCTAAACAAAATAGAAAGTTCATCCTTAAATATGTGCTGTATCACTCTATATATGGCAAATATTAAGGTGGAGTTAACTTTCTATTTAGGTGCTCTATTTTTAATATATATATATAGGTTACACAACAAGCGGTTGTTGGATATGGCATTCATTTCACTCGAGTTAGTTAATGTTTAAAAGGTACAAAAGACACGGGCTTTAGCGAGTGTCCTTTTTAAATTTTAAAAAATAATTAAGAGAGTGAAATAAGTTCCATCTCGTATAAATTCCCGCCAAGCGATGACGACGTCAACAATTCGTATGTGGCAATGAACTACGTGATTTCCGGTCAAATTTCAACTTCTCAACCAATCGAAAGTCCGGAAGCTCATACTGTATACCGCTAAAGGACTCACAACTGAATAATTTACTATATGTTATTACTAAGCTTTCGAGCTAATAACTTTAATATTTGAAGTACAACACTTGTGACAACTGCCTAAATTCACAAATACATACATGACAAAGGCTTCAAAGGGCATTTAATGAGGCATATTAGCTTGCTACAGGCGTCTGCTTCGGACAACTGGAAATTTACAGGTCAAACCAGTGACATGGGACGGGAACACCCTCTGACTTTTGACCCCATATCAATCCGCCATCATATATCAAAATCACTGTACTAAGCCCGAACAAATTTTCAGTAGGGACTACAAACGTATGAAACACTTCGTGATAGACTGATTTAGTTGTGTGAGTCCTAAAGGTATATATCTGTAAATTATATTTATCCAACGGTCGGTACATTTATACAATGGTCTGAGAGTGGAATAACACAAAAAGTATATTATACACCTACATACCAAGTTTAAGTGAAACTTGACAACACATTAATATCGACCAATCAGAAGCTGGCTTAGTTCCGGGGACTTAATAAAGCCTCCTAGCAGCACTCATCATAAGGCACATCCGGGATCCGATTGTAAACAAAAGATGGTGATTATGGGAGCAATGCTAGATTCAAGGTCGAAGCGACATAATTATACTAGTTCGTTTCAATAATAAAATATAATGTTAGTAAGGCAATACTTTGCATTATGACGAAGACAATTCATCTCCGTCTGAAAGTAAAATAATTGAAAACGGATGTGAGAAGTTATTGTAAAAAAAATACCGGCAACTCTAGGTTGTATCCCAAACACTTGTGATTTAATAGCTATTCAGCACTGTCAATGTAAAATATACAAACCACTTCTTAATCTGTAGTTCACGTAAACATGCGGATAAGATAATTAAACTATACTGCAAATTGAATGAGGTAGTTCCACTTTACTTTCAGCTACTACTCTTCTTTATTACGGTAACACAGCGGACACTTAACTTTAGATACTACTTTTCACCAACTAAACCGAATCTGCTCCTCTCTCTCGCCTTCTCTTTAATCGGTCTCTGTAATATTAATGATAACTTGTAAAATATAGAATATAAATATATATCTGTAATGCATATAGTTAAAAGCAAGTGACGCAGGAAGACAAAATTGCTATTAAGGACTTTTCAAAAGTGGTCTTAATAGCGATGTGGTCTTAATAGTGAAGTGGTCTTAATATTGAAGCTTAAAATACAAAGATACATGTAATTATATAGAAGATTTGTTTGGGGCTGAAATGAAGTGGTCTTAATAGCGAGGTGGTCTTAATTCTGAGTCTTTCAGCAAGGTTTCAAAGTGCATTGAATCACGGAATTAGGTTTGAATGGAATGAAGTTTATGCAAACACGGAATTAAATAAAAAAAACTTTTCCGACCAGATCATTAATGACGATTGATGATTTGAACCACGGCATTTATTGGTTGCTGTCATTACTTACACCTTTGCAGATAATAAATATATATGTATTATGCGTGTTAGAATAGGTACAGATATCGGAACAAAACTCGGTACAGCACAAAGGTTATCAAAATACCGAGAGTTGAATGTAAAGGTGTATGAGTTAACTATCGAAACTGTACAGTGTACATGGAGGATATTCAATGGTTTGCCGTTTGATATGAAACATATTTCACGCGTATGGCAGAATTTTTTTTATATTTTCACGAGTGCGTAGCAGGAGTGAATATATATATAAAAAACTGCCATACAAGTAAAATATATTTGATATTGAACGGCAAACCATTGAATGTTTTTTTTATTACATTTCGGAAGAGGCCTTAACATACTGTTATTATTTGTTTCTTTGCTTGCCTACTGAAAAACAGCTAGGCTTAATCCGTTTTAATCACAACCGATCGGGTACATTACCTATCTGATTCACAGGCACTTGTGGCCAGGAGAATAACCATTTATATATTTAGAAAATATAGCGAAATATGAATAATAAAAAAAATTATCAAAACAAAATTTTCCTATTTTTCTTTTTATGTTATTAATCATCTAACACCATATTTCCAAATGCCAAATTTCAGCTGGATACGTCAATCGGTTAAATTTCACAAAAAAAAATCGACTACCAGAGAGAAGGTATGCAAATCAGTGGAAGAAAATACCTCGACCACGTCACAAAACGGCCAAAACCAAACGTACTTTCTGTTCATACTAGAGAAAAACGAACAGCTTTCATCAATCTCCTATATATTTCCCTCTCTAAAAAGCTATAATGATCCACACTTTTATTTATCGATTGCGAGCGCGCGGTCATAGCATCTCAGAAAACCGCCGAAATCTTCGATATAGGAATTACTTGTGACGGAAGTAAGTTATTCATATTTCGCTATATCATCTATATTTATAAATGGTTATTCTCATGGCCACACGTGCCTGTGAGCTGATTGGGATAAGTTGATCGAAAAAGTTGAACCATTCTCATCTTCTATTCAATTAATTATCAAATCCTGCAGCAGTATCTCATCAATACCTACTGCTGTTGCCATTTCTTCAAGATCATCTAAACCGCCCTCGGTCTATATTTTATTCTACCAGGTCGGTATAACACCATATTGACCTCAGCAAAGGTCCATAATCGATATTATTATACCGACCTGGTAGAATCTAAATTATTGACAAATAATGAGGTCCATAATTGATATATGTATATAAATTATAATCATATTGATGCAGGGCAATATGTCTAAATCTATAACCATGAAATGTATAATACGCTTATGGTCGACACCCTGTTCCATTTTTATGGTGCTATGATCGAGCATAAATTTATGTTTCTCGTGCAGTTAGTTCACATACATGACGTGTCCATTCCTCTAATTTGTAGGAATGCATTAACACATATAATTATGGACGGAATGGTACACATTATCTAAAGTGATGAGACAGCTATATAATTGGATAATTTAATAAATATTTCGACGGTTGCTTGAATCATGTCATTGTTCATTGTAGTAATTGATGATAAGTTCAAGTAAATGTCATTTACACAATGTGACCTTATCTAAATACCACACTACTAGTATTTATTTACTCGTACGGGCATAGCCATCACTTCAATGTTACCAGATCCTAGTGGCATGTATCTCCCGTTCTGTAATGTGAAATCTGTCTCCTTTTTTATTTTTTTTTCATTTTGTGTGCCCATCATTTCGGATAAACTGCAGATGCAATACTATTTTTCACGACATATCAAAAGTTTGATCCAGAAATCATACCATACCAAATTTAAACCTGTATACAGATAAGATTCGAGACTAATTCATTTTTTTCTGATATCCAGAGTTGTCTATCTTTCTGGAATTAATTTTCGACTAGAATTTCGCGAGAGTTCCAAATTATATTTGACTTATTTCTCGCCGGCACATTAATACTATGTTCAATAAGCTATCCAACGAATGTTGTATTATGTTAAAGTAATAAGTTACAATTTTATTTTTTAATGGGTAAATATTGTTACAAATTCTTCGGTATCGGTTTTATTCTTAAATTGATGTACAGTTTAAAAGACAATCTTTATTTCATTAATAATAAACCGAGGCAAAACGTCATAAATCATAGCGTTGTGAGTCATTGCGTCTGATAACATTATAATATAAAGCATAGCTTAAAAAACATATTCTTATACTTGTTTTGCCTATTAAACCAAACCACTTACAGATATTGTGAAAAAGACAATAGCATAAATTGAAGAATACATGTCTTTACTACTTTGTTGTATATCATCGTATAACTGTAAAAATATGCTGTTATAACTATTAAAATATCGTATAACTGATAAAATATCTTTAAAATATTTACATGTTGAAATATCGAATAGCTGTTAAAATATCGTTCAAATATTTAAAAGTTAATTAAAATGTTAAAATACCGTATAACTGTTAAAATATTGTTTTATTTACGTGTATAGCAACAACAGCTAAGGCAACATCGTTTTTTTGTTTTTTTTCTATGTTAGTTCCAGATACAATTTTAACACAGTACTATCGAAATAAAATCGTTAATAAAATAATTTATATGAAAAACAATAATATTCAATAAGCAAACAAATAAAAATTGAACAAATATGTCATCTTTTATTCTCATTACCTACATATTTTTACTTAAGACAAATGCCCAAACATCAGAATTTCCTTTAAAATCTTGACGACTAAAATTGACAAATAAAGTTACTTAGAATTAATATGCTTGTTTTTTAATGCAAGCAACTTCCCATATACTATAAGGACATACGCGGATAACAATAATACGCTGACAGATATTTATGTCACAAAGCGATAGTAAAATGAGGTATGAACACATGCCGTTATCATTTATTCAAATTTACATGTTTTTCCGACTACGACTATATGTACATATATATTCACTTAACTGGATCATGTCACTGATAAGACAAAAGTTTTCATATCGTGTCATTTCATGTATGTACTTGTTATGCATGTGGAAATTCTGTGACTGCCGCCACCAATAATGCATCAGACAAAATTTGATTGCAATCCACCAAGGCATAAAGGATAAGTTGCATTTTGAAGGAAAAGTTTATACAGCGGACAACGCACGGCGAATGGCGCATGACGACGGATCACGAATAATGCCAATAGATGATCTAACTATTAATTGCATACCCTAATGATGCAACGGACCAAACTTTGTTAAATTCTATTGAAGAGTAAGGAAACAGTAGTATTATATAGCAATATGTAACTTCCCCTTTTAGGGCCACGCTCTGCAGCCCTAGGGGCCTAATAAAAAAGTTTGAATTAAACAATTCCTTTCCGAGTCCCTGTGAACCATCAGATCAAACTTGATTGAGATCTAATTAAGCATTAAGGATGAGTAGCATTTCAATGCAATATTTGAGCTGACTCCGCCTTTTAGGGCCCAGTTGGCTGATCAAAATTCTGGATTGAAGGATTGATTGCCCACCCCTAATGATGCATCAGGCCAAACGTGAACGAAATCCACCAAGGCATTAATGAGGTGTTGAGTTGAAGAGCAAACTTGTAGCTAGCTTCCACCTTTGGGCCCCACTCCTCAAGAGCCCGGCTTCGAATCAAGATTCTGAGGTTAAGAAAATGATAATCCATCACCAAAGATGAATCAGACTAGAGTTTGTTTTAAAATCCATTCAACAGTTCAGCGGGAGTAGCGTTATAGAGCAATATTTTAGTAAACTTCTTTTTTTTCTTCGTCGGGCGGGGGAATATGCGATGACTGGAATCTAATTGGTTTAATTAACAATATTTATGATGACACGATGGTAACATTTATCTCCGATTAATTGACAATGCCTGTTAAGTCTCATTATGTACTTAATGTTGGCATTTTCTGCTGTGCCTGCCTTAAACGTTACATAACAACACATCCTTAACTCAATCGTAGATAACAAATACCATGATTAATGCGTGTTTGTCAATGCCGTCACACATTCTTACGTTTTACCATGTGTACTTAGACTGAAGATGCATAAATCTGTGGGTAAAATAAGATTCTCAATCAACCGAATGCTCAACGATCAACATCAAACTACTCATTAAACATCATATGCACAAATAAGGCAATGTATAGTAACATGTTGATTATAGATATAACAAATTCTCAAATACATACACTTTCTAGAAGAAGGGGAGTAACTCTTCTTAACAAGGTCCAATACGAAGGATGTAATATCTCGATGTCCCGTTTTTCATTTGAAACATTAACTTTTTCTGAATGCCTTAGCGGATTTCAACCACGTTTGGTCTGAACAACAACTGGGAATGTTCAGTCATTTTTTAAATTCAAAAAGTTGTTTCGACCCCTGTTGACAGGGGGACCGGGGTACCAAACGGAAATAAGCCAAAATTTCGCTTTTAACGGTACTCCTCGCTAAATGCTCGTGTTTCAACTAATTTTGGTCTGAAACATAATGTAAAATAGACAATTATTTCTTCGATATAAGGGGTGGGGCCCCAAACGGTAAATTTAGCAAATCATTAAACACATTTCTGCTGTACACAGGCAGAATGTCTTCAGGTGAATTGGACCTTAAAACGTTTTTGACATGAAATCGACCTGAAAATGACCTGAATTTCAGGTAAAATTTTCTTGTCAATTTCAGTTAAAATATTGACCTGAATTTACTTTTGTGCTCTTTTCAGGTTAATTTGAGCGGAAAATTTACCTCAATTTGGCCTCAATTGACATGAAGAATTTTGTCTGTGTAGGAATAATTGAATTTTCCCAAACCTGGTCTGATGCATCCTTGGGTTTTGGTAACGGGGGTTCAATTTTGTTTAAACAGTGGGCCTGACCTTCTTAGGGTAGAGGATTTGGGCCACGATAGGGGGAATTTAGAGCTAAACTTCTTTAAAATAATGTTTTGCCAAAATTTTTCTGAAACATTGTTGGATGAAGGGGAATCAATTTTGTTTAAATGGCGGACCAAACCCTAGTCTACCCAACCTCTTACGAACCAGTTGGGGAGATAGAGGAACCCCTTTAACATTCTTCTATCCGGATGAAGGTATTTTGACTAGATATTGTCCGAAGCATCATAAGGTGGAGGAGACCAAATCTTATATAAATGTTCCCTTCTTGCACTTGAAGTTTGTCGCCCAAAAGGGAACATTAAGCAATTGTTTTATTCTTAATTTTTTTAGGAATGATTCGTTTTTTTCTGAAGAACAAGGCGCATGAAGGGCCAAAATTCGCCCAATCTCATAAACTGAATTGTGACCGACATATACGCCTATCATACATTAAAACACATTTTGAAGATTTTTTCCATTATTAACAATTTTTAGAGACATTCAAAATTGCAGTCAATTTCGCTTTCAAATAGACTATTTTAAAATCTTTGACAGTTATTTCAAATCTTCCTGTGATAGTTTTGCAAATAATTTTGTCATAACGACAGTATTTAAATGTTTGTGGGAGGCAAACTACATTGTATTTAGCAATTTTTGTTTCCTTTTTGAGTAAAACTTTTTTGAAATTTTAGTTAAAAATTCCACGTAAAGAGCGATTACTTAGCCTATCCTTTTATTTCTGGTACTACGCGAATTGAACGGTGTGCTTCAAAATAAACCTGCATTATGTTTTTTTGTGTTTTTGTAAGTATTTTGAGAAAGGAGTTGAAACGAAAATTGAAAAAAAACTATGTTTGTCAGAGATACCAATTTAATAATATAACATCCGGTGTTAGGTGATTTTTTGATGGTATGATAGCTTACAAAACCATGTATACAATATATCCAGGCTGTATTATCAGATATACCATATTTTTAGCAATGTGTCTTTCGCAAAACCCTCATCTGATTTTGCTATCATGCAATAACAGTTCTAACATTATAGGCTAGTCAATCAGTTAAAAAACCTCAAAAAAATTGCAACAAAAGAACTAATGTTATTTTTCGTTAGACTATGTCATCATTTACTTGTGGTGAAAAATCGGCCAAAATCGGCCGGTGGGAAAGAGGATATTTTATATGTAGAAATTTCGGGTATTTTGGTAACGCGAGCGTGACGTGTATGGGCCGCCGTAGAATAATATTGCAGACGATGGCAGTATCGTACCAGTGCTTTGTTTGGCTAAAATAACAACTTTATTAACATGTAAGAGAAGACGGACACAGAGCAAATTATTATTTTATGTATTGATGAATAAATACATGAAGTAAAGATGATTACAGAAAACAAAATCGCTGGAAAGTTTAACATAACATCGTAGTGATATTCTAAAAATAGAACTGTCAACAACAGCGGTAAAATGACAAATTTTGGTATTTTGAGGTGAAATTAATTGATTATCTTTTAGAACATTGTGAAGAACTACTATAAATAAACCATATTATATCATTTGAAGCAATTTTTTCAGTGAAAATTCAATCATATCTATTCGATTGAGATCTTGGCAAAAAAAAGTAAGTATGGAGGCCCATACGCATCAAAGTTTGTATTTGTGTGTATCTTACAAAATTCATTTCATTGTTCAAACACGACCGTTTACTTAATATCAACGCCATTGAATTGCGATATACTGTTAATTTCCAGTGTGTGTGGCATGGATACAATCTTGTCGCTTTGTTCCATCTGAAAAAAAAATGTTGAATGTGACAACGCAGTTAGGCTAACAACTTTAGAACGATAAAGGGTGTGACAGTATTTCAAAAGCAAATGAACAAAGAGAAGCTTAAGTTTTTGTTGAACTTGGAGATAGAGTCTACATATCTTGTCGAAAATCCTTTACCAACACTAAGGAAATCAACATAATTTTAAATAATCCTTGCGATATCAAAAAGTCTTCTGCAAACAGTACAGCATTAAAGTCCCAGGGAACTTTCGATTACAAATCTCTGTGCATAGTTTGCGGTTTAAGTTCGACGAACTCTTCATGCCTTTGATGCTATTTATCATCAACAGTGCAGTGCAAACTTTAGAACACATACGTCTAAACCAGGAGGATCACATTTAACAAAATTATTTTTGACCTTCTACATTCAATGAAAGTTTCCTATATGCTGCTACGCTCTAACGAGAAAATGAAGATTCACAAATTCGTTTATCAGATTTTGAACATTGATTAGATGTCAGAACATTCTGTAAAAGAAAATACATGCGACCAACAGTACATGAAGGACCGCTCAAAGGAACACTTTAGAAATGATGTTGTGATACCTTAAAATAATAGAAATCAAACTATTGTGGCATTAACATCAACTGCAAACTCTAAACTAAAGTGTCATCATAAAAACCACAGAAGCATTGATAAGAGATGTTCGTGCTGTTGAAGCTTCTGAATCTCATAACCCATCTGCCGTGGAAATTTCGTCTACAGAGAAAGATATCGAATTTATTCCTTCCTCATTTCGCGCGTTTATATGTCGTCGCAGATTCTTGTGAAAGATAAGGATTTGAAAATATCCTATATATATATACAATCGGACCATGACATTTCTTGCTCGTTCACAAATATCGCTTGGTGTGCAACTTCACCACTAATTCGGTTCCAGATTCCTCCTGGATACTCTGAACAAGCTCGGTTTTTATGCTTCCTACATAGAGGTTCAGACATTTGAAAGATGCGCAGAAATGGCAAATACAGAACATGATATTTCTATAACACTGTGTGCAGCCTCAAAGTTGAAGATGTGTTATTGAGGGATAGGGGGTGGGGGGTTCGAGGCAAGAAGTGCAACGCAGCAAGGAAAATTACTTACATATTTTTGTAAACATGTTTATTTTACTTTAAATGTTTTGCACGGGTTGGGAAATGTTTCTGTGACTTAACTGTTTGCAATATTCAGTGCAACTCCCTGCTGAATATGCAAACAAACACTCGTGGACAGTGTCAATACCCATGCTGAATTCGCTATGCATGCAAGCATTTTCCTCAAATATTTCTGTATTACACACTGCGGAATATGATATATGATTTCTGTACTGCACCTTAGCAGGGACGTATATGTGAGACATACGTCCCTGACCTAAGGAAGGAGTTTAGTTTTGCTTGTCCTTATTCAAATATTGGTTTTATGTGAATATCAATTTTAAGCAGTATATGTTTTTAATCCAGAAGACTCTATGAGGATAATGGAATTACAGTTTCGGAGAGCAGTAGGGTTTCGACAATACGCATGGAAATGCCTTATGTAGGTGCTTTATCTCACAAACACTGGTATAGGAATCTCCACAATATTTGTAGTAGAATTTGTATTAGAAACACCCGCCATGTAAATCTTGGTCACATCCAAGTAAGCATCAGTCCTTAAAATGAGAACCGAGACATCATTATCAATCACAACAAGTAAATACACTAATGAGCATACTAAAATAAGTCCATTTTCATATCTTCATATCACACAAAGATAACGAATATAGCTCAATGAATCAAAGAATTCTTCGGTGGATAAATTTTGTCTCTAAAACGTCCAGGTGTATGTCTTGTGTCAAGAGACACACACTGCCGCCGACACCCGAAGCACTTTATCAACACAGCCTCCGTGTATTCTACAAGTGCCAGGTGTGGTCAGGAAACACATTGGATGTACTCAATTATGGATGGAAAGTCCAAGGAAAATGTACACAACAGCTGCCCCAGAACCACAAGAACTTCTCAAAATCATCCATTGCAACTGCAAACCACATTGTCATACTATGAGTTGTTCTTGTCGCAAGAAAGAATCATTTTGTTCGACTGCGTGCAGAGAATACTAAGGTCTGAACTGTACAAATACTGACGACATTACTGTGCATAATTTGCACAAGGAGACTTAGTTCGTTCAAAGTTTATATTTCAATCCATGTCGATGATAAATACACTTGCTAACCAAGATGTCAGTATTTATACAGTTTTAACTGTAAAAAACGTTTTCATCACTGTCTGATCTTGATATTAGTTCTTTTGTATTTTACGCCTGACACGTCCTATATAATGACCTGTAGAAGAACGTTCCCGCCATATCTTAAAGTCATAATTTGGGTAATACTATTGTATATACGGTTTAATTTCATAGAAATAAGCTCAGAACGTATATGCAATATTTCTGTTTGTATATAAAGATATTTGCAATTCTTATTATTTCTAATGCTAATAAGCGTCGTTGATTATATAGAAAATGTAGTGTGTCCTATATACTGACCCCAAAAAGAGGCTTCCCGCCATTTTTGAATGGCCGATTTTTTACCAGTGTTTCATATGACCCTATTCTGTTAAAATATACAGAAAAAGCTTTTGTTGCAATTTTTTTGAGGTTTGTCTAATTCAGGGCTAAATTGACTAGCCTATTATTACAACTTTGTTTAAACATGAAGTATTTGTGAATAGGTTTAAATTTCCGATCCAGAAAAAGGGGTTTTGTTTTCACACCTTTGAACTCGCATTTTATCAACAACCGCCCAATGCAAATTTATATATTTCAAATTTGCAGTCGAACTTCGTCATCTCGAAGTAGAAAGAACTATAGGAAAACTTCGAGCTATTCGAGTTATGTTAGTTTGAATGCTAGTGTAAAGCTGGGACCGACAAAATACTTAATTAAACGGGAAATTCGAAATATACGAGTTCGAGATAACGAGGTTCTGCTGTATTTATGTATTTTATAAAACATTGCAGTATGTTGAAAAACTTGTTTTGTAATTATAACAGAAAGAAAATCAATTTTTAATTCAATCCAAAGGTTTTATTGTTATTGATCTGATAACTACATGTATATGCGGTATTTCTCATTTTCCCATCCAACTTTCTTTAAATAAAGCGGATCGCAAAATGTGAATAATTAAAACTTAATCCATCAAGCTTAACATTTAACAGCAAAATGTTAATCTATTCAGAATATAACCCCTAACATTTACACAATGCATCTCAAGAAAGACTAACATCAATATTGATTTTGTAAAGTAAAACAAGCTTTGCTTTATCTATATAAAACTAAAAAAATCGTTAGAATCAACCAAAAAATAGTAAAACGTGATAACTGTAAAGTCTGTTCATAACCCGACTTCGGAAAGGTTTGCAAAGTCAATTATGTTCAGAATACTTTTAATGCAAACATAATTTCCAACCTGAAGATAATGTTTACAATTACTAGCTACTAGTAACACAAGGTCCGACGCTATCACGGTCGCAAATAAGACCTTATAATCAGATTATAAAATATTTTCAAAATATGGGGGAGTCATATAACATACATAGCTATCAATCGTGTAAACATGAACAAAAACATATTTAATATCCATGACATATAAAAAGCACTGAAGCCTACATCAAAGTGTAAAATTAAAGCTACATTTGGTAAAATATTTTTCTTTGAAATTAAAATACTGTATACTAAAAGTATATTTTTTATACAATCATTATCAAACGATTATAATAAAACGCCGGCACCATACATATATATATTTTAACAAAGAATTTCGATTCAAGAATTAACGACACTAATGAATAAATTCTTGTTTATGATTAAGAAAATAGCACACAATCTTGTGTAGATATTTCAGTACAGCCGCATTTTAGCATTACTAAAATCAACAATCTGATTAAAAAAATATCTTGATCTCCGCGCCGTTCCGTAAACTTCTCTCTGCTGCGTTAAGATCTGAGAAAATCCCATAGGAGGTCATGTCCCGATGACCCTTTGCATTAGCCAATCAAAGTACTACTTTCAGAATCTTGACAGTGAAATTTTGAGGCGACATAGCTTGCAAAATCGCAATTGTCCGTCTAGTCATTTCGTCACCAAAAAGTTCATGTGGAATAATGAGACGAAATGACTTGCTGCAAGATGACAGGTCATTGGAAAATTATTTTAGTTTTAAGTAAAGAGGCGACAAAGGTCATCTGAACGTGACCTTTTATGGGATGTTGTCAGATCCTTGTAAAACGGAGTGAGAACAAGGATCTGTATTTTAATCAGATTGCTAAAATCCAATACGTTTCGGCCAAAATTAATGTGTTGTAGTCTACTGCACATGTCTAAATAAGGGAACGGATAAGCACAATTCTACAACGGATTGCAAATACAACTCCCTTATGATAATGATATGCATACAAACAGTATTAATAACATCACTAAAGCTGGTTCAACCTAACAATCTTCGTAAGCGACCAAAACTGACTTATTCTAAATAATACATACTTAAATGAACATCGAGATAATCTAGAAGTCGGGCAAGGAGTTTGAAATATCAAATTTAGTTCAAAGAAGTTTTACTGAATGGTTGTTAAGGTTTCAAAGTTCACATGATCTTGTCTTTATTCATTCTTTTCTTCATTGATTTTCTTCTCGTAGTGCGTATCTTATCTCCACTAAATTCTTCCATTGATGAAATCATTCCTTATTGCAATATATATTGAAAGACCCGATAATTGCAAAAGATTTGCTTCTCGTAGTGCTTTTCTTATCTCCACTAAATTCCTCCATTGATGAAATCATTCCTTATTGCAATATATATTGAAAGACCCGATAATTACACATCCATGACGTAAAAGTGTTATTTTTCACTGAAGTGAAAATGCCAGAATAACAACGGCGTTCAACGATTGGTCGAAAGAAACAAAGAACACTGCATAGCCGATTCCATTCATGTTTTGGAATGAAGTGCGTTGTACTGGAAACAGTCAACTAAGAACCTTATTTCACATTTCATCCCCGATATCCAGGGGTTACGATCACCTTCAATGTGCTCTCTGGAATATGTCTAGCGATTGGTCAGGTTCTTTATAGTTGAACGAGTCTACAGTTTTACCATAACAAATTCCACGGGTGTTCAGAGCATAGGAGAGCGTAACTCTTCGATATCGAGAATGCTCACTTTCTAATGCTTTCTCAGATATGATGAAAGACCTACTCCTGGTATCAGACATTAAAACTGAATAGGGAGTGATTTAGAATGTAATTGTCGACAAAGAAGGGGTTAAAGGTATTTTTCTCGGACGATATCAACATAAGTCTGTCCGTCTAGCACTTTACAATCGTATTCTATAACGGTGAGAGCCTGTCCCCAGGACGAATGTTCTGTTTCCCCAGTTTTGTAAAGTTTGATTTGGACACTGGTCTTCATAGTGACACCGTGGTCAAACTGAAAAAGAGAAAAGTAAAAACAGGTAAGGAGCAAGCTTATTCACATATGAGGCATCACCGAAGAGTCGAAGGGACGTTACGGTTGTGTATTGGAGTGAAATTCATTTTGCCCATACATGTTTTAACGAATGGGAAAGGTACAGTCCCTTTTGTATGTTTCATTTATGTGTTATACATGTCACATGCATCATTCAAAACTAGAATGATCACCCGAAAATAACGAAGCATCAACAAAACCGTAACCCGAAGTCAAAATCAATCAAACTAATGGCAAAATATGCACAGAGAAAAGATTTACATGGAAAAGCTTGTAAAAGGACAAATGAATACGACCAGGTATTCCGGAAGATAAGCGTCTTCTGCTTAATCGACGAACGCGCTATGCAAATTATGGTCACATCGCACTTAATATCAAGTCCCTCAGAGTGAGAACCGAGTCAGTATTCTCATTCGCAGCAAGTAAGCACACTAATTATCCTATTACAAAAACATCCATCCTTCATAGAAAATGTATTATACAAGGATTCAAATGTAAATTCTGGTCACATCCCAGTTAATATCAAGTCCTCAAAGTGATAACCGAGTCATTATTCTCATTCGCAGCAAGTAAGCACACTAATTATCCTATTTCAAAAACATCCATCCTTCATAGAAAATGTATTATACAAGGATTCAAATGTAAATTCTGGTCACATCCCAGTTAATATCAAGTCCTCAAAGTGATAACTGAGTCATTATTCTCATTCGGAGCAAGTAAACACACTAATGATCCTATTCCAAAAACGTCCATTTCTCATACAAAATGTATTATACAAGGATTCAAATGTAAATTCTGGTCACATCCCAGTTAATATCAAGTCCTCAAAGTGATAACTGAGTCATTATTCTCATTCGGAGCAAGTAAACACACTAATTATCCTATTGCCAAAACATCCATCCTTCATAAAAAATGTATTATACACGGAAACAAATATTTAATGAAGACTATTCATAGTTAAGTGATGTGGACGATTATGCGACATCAGATTGGTAATATTTACCTCCAACAGGAAGCTGAGTTCTTTTCTGTTGCCTCTGTTGTGAGAGTCGTAGTTGACTGTACTGAACTTTGCCTTGTAACACACTGTATCCTCGTCAGTGGACTTTGTGGGTGTTTCCGGGACAAACTCTGTTCTCTCGCCATGTATCACAAGACCCCTGTAACACAAGCATCAAGTCAGTATGTAGGCATGTATAAAGGTTTATCGTTAAAAGCGATATACACTTAACATTGTGCTGCACTGTAATCTAAAATGTACGTTTCGCATCATATAACATAGAATAATTAAATTAAAAATGCACTTTTTTATAATTAAAAAACTTGATCAGCATTTTCTTGCAGACCTAACAGCCCCCACCTATTCTAGAGTATGTGACTTGGTTTTGTAAAACTATTTTTTAATCAATAAATGTAGCAACAGAAGCATTATACATGGACAACTGTTTTTTCCACACAAAAGTCTGATTCAGCATGTGAGGAAAGCTACACCCAGCCATGGCCACACACTACGTGTGGTCATTACAAGGGAAGATAGATCAATTACATTGATGTTTTCACGTCTAGATGATGCAAAGGGAAACCACTCTGGTCATCTGGCCCCGGTTTCATCAACGTTCCTTAACTTAAGAAAATTCCTTAACTTAAAAATCTCCATAGGAAAGCATTACAGAATTTAAGGAAAGTTCCTTAACTAAGGATTTCCTCTTAAATTCTGTAATACTTTCCTATGGAGATGCTTAAGTAAAGGAGTTTCCTTAAGTTAAAGAGCGTTGATGAAACCAAGGCCCGATCATTACAAGGGAAGATAACTACAGTGTAACTATGTCATTCATAGAGCAATTACATTGATTTATCCACGTCTAAATGATGCAAAGCGAAACCCCTCTGGTGATTACGTCATTTCAAGGGGATCACTATGTCATTCATAGAGCAATTACAATGATGTACCCACGTCTAAATGATGTAAAGGGAAACAACTCTGGTTATCATATCCTTACAAGGGAAGATAACTATGTCATTCATAGAGCAATTACAATTATGTATTCACGTCTAAATGATGTAAAGAGAAAACATCCTGGTGATCACCTTGCTATCCGCGAAGCCAAAATGTACAAAAAACTGCCAAGTATCATTGCAGCTTTTTATGTCCAAGATCTTGGAGAGACTGTCCTCCTGCGTGTTCATAACGACATTGCTTCTTCATTAGATAAGAAGTACAGAGGGGTGTTTATTGTTATTTATATTAGTTCAGTTACTGCTATGTTTATCGTACGAGACTCTCCGTACTCTCAGGACTTTGATTTTTATTTTGTAGTGCTATGAATAAGAACACATCACAGCATGAACCACCAATATTGATTCGCGTCAAGTAGGAATGAATGTCATTTCTTTAAGATTCATAACGGCTTGTATTGTAAAACAAGATGCTCAAACATTGAGTTGCCTTATATTCCACTCTCTATAACGATATTTAACCTTAAATGATCGATTCAGAGATTAAATCGGAAAAAATTATATCGGTATTTTTATGGTTGGATTTTTTTAATGTTTCATTAGATTTCTCATACAATGCGATCATAATAAATAAATTAACTAGTTTGCCGAGAATGTCTTTTAACAACTGTTTAGCTTAACGATATTGTTATTATGATACCATGAATACTATTCAACTGCTGGACCTTATGTTTAAATAGCACCATGGAAATATAGGATTAAGTGTACCGTAAAGCTAACGAGACCTAATGAAGCTGTATTCATTTAAAAGACATTTACACCAAAGTGATACATGTGTAACTAAAGACTCTTTAAATCAGAAATACGAGGACAGATATTTGTGAGGAGGTCCAATGCAAGAAAAGCATACCAATGTCACTCTTAGCGAGGGTTAGCTCCAGAATATCTTGTTTGATTTATCGAACGGATTACCGTGTGTCCACTATATATGAATCAGAGTACGTGCTGGTGTAACCCGAACAGCAAGGCAATAATGATGATGTCTGACAAATTACATTTTTACAGATTGCTCTCAACGCTTTGATACTTAATTGGATAGTTTGGTCAGTTTCATGAATATCGGACATATGATGTTATTTTTTGTAAAACATACCTTTTGTACGTATAATAAATTGAATCAGTTTATCAACAATAAAACACAACTCGAGCTAACATATATCGACTGGGATATATAAAGAAACAATCGATATTCCGGTAAAAATAAGTTGGTATCGATTTTCTGACGCAGACAACGTATGAACCTTGGACTATTAGAAGTAGTATAACTGAGCAGACTAACAACTACAATTGTAAGCCAATGGCTAACTATTACCACCCGCTTCCCATCATATATCAAATTTGGTCGAAATCGGACAATATTTAAATTTTGACGAACCAGAGATCACCATTTGTCTAAGAATGTTTGACATTGCAACAAAACATATACAGTGATAATCGGCAACTTCAAATAACCCTTAATACCGCTTCCAGTCATATATCAAATTGGGTCGAAATCGGACAATATGTAAATTTTGACATTGCAACAAAACATATACAGTGAAAATCTCAAATTCAAACATTCAGAGGCCACCATTTGCTTCATCAAGATTAATTGTCATGACAACGAAACCAATACAGTGATATTTTTGCATACCCTCTTCAGACTGTGTATACCAAATTTGGCAAAAAATTACGACAATAGTTAAAGTTTGATTAATCAGGGGGCCGCCAGAATTATGTTTCCATCGTCGTAATACAATACAAAATGTAGTTTTGGATAAGCCTAATATGTCAAATTATAGGCTTGTAACTATTGAAACATGCCAAAATGATAGAATATTGTTATTGTCTGTAGAAGCACAGATATATAAGCCAAGTTGTTTTTTGAAGTCAACACAAGGGTGTCATATTGTCATTAGAAAGTTATACTATTATTTAAATTTACACACCTGTATTATATATAATTCACACAAAAACAGCACAGGGCCCCTAAGGCCGTACACCCCACTGTAAATGTACTCCAACAATGTTAATGTACTCGAACCACTGTAAATATAAGTGGTTTATGTAAACTTCCTCTAACTTGTGTATTTTCTCATGTAAATGTGAATGCATTTATTTATGTACAGTAATTCACTTGCCTGGGGAAATGTACACTTTTGGAATTTTCTAAGCGATAATCCATCCCTACATTCTGACAATAGCAAATGAGACCAAACTCAACCTTACGGCAGTAATCATTCAGTGGTTAATATATGGTTTATGCAAATTATCTTAGGGAAAATACCAGTCAGCTCTAAGATACTACTGCAGTAATTAATCAGTAATTGATGTATGGTTTATGCGAATTGTCCTACTAAGGAAAGAAAACTTACAAAAATTCCTAAAATAGCACAATATTTTGGAGTGGAACTGGAGTTCGACAAGGTTCTGAATTTGGCCATTCCCTCATTAATTAAAATTTCTCAAATCAAATCAGTCATAACTTTTGAAAGAATCAGTAGATCACCACACTAGATCAGAACTTGACCTGCATTTTATTAATTTGAATTTATATAACAAATTACATTCCATTATCTTTAATGCAAATAAGTAAATGAGCGGACACGAAAAATCCTATGACGGACTGACGGCCAAGGATTAAAAACAACATTTGCCCTCGGTTATTTCATAGTGGGGGCATACAAAGTAGCACATTTACGTATAGTCCTAAATATTTATATGAAATTTTATCAAAATCGGTTCCCAAGTTTTTACGAGGAATTGTTTGGACCAGATATGCTCACAGACAGACAGACAGACAAGCTAGGATTCCAGTATCCCACCACCACCACCTAACTTCGTTGCGGGGGAGGATTGTATACATGTACATAATCTTTGTAATAAGGGATTTGACATTGACAGGGATTTGAAAGATGATAAGAGAAAAATGGACATTGTGAGAGCTGGAAAGCTAATGCATAGTACTTACTCTGCAGTTTACCTATTTATTACAAAATAAAACATAAAGAACATGTATATATATCGCGGTCGTCTTATTTTCTCCATTATGGCAGGACATTTAGTAAACGATCTATCACAAATTCAATCATGATTAACGAAAAGCATGTGATGTCTATGCACAGCTTTTCGTTCATACTTTCATTTAGATTCTAATTATGGAGCTTATGTCGTGTGTGCTAGTAAAATAACGTGAAGGTATGCTGAGGGAAGATAGAATTGGGACCACATGAATAATAGACACATTCTGTGTTAGAACACGGTAACGTTAGAAAACGGAGGACTTTAGAGCGCTGACTGTGTATCGACCGTCTGGCTGCCTGCTCCTGGCAGTGTTGTCGTGTTCTTTACACCAGACCTATATAAACACAGACTTGTTTTACAATGCATATCGATATACTAACGCTAGACACAATCAAGTTTATTAGGGCTAGGTAATAAAACCAGATTGAACAGGGCCAGGTAATAAAACGAAGTTTATCAAATTCTAGCACCGCCCAACCACGTACTCATTTACAGCTGAAACAGGCGGAGTAAACTATCTTGCTCAAAGATGCAACAAAGTCCATGACTCGAACCCGCAACCCTTCGGTTACGAGCCCGGTGTACTTCATACAAATATGTACCACAATACACCGTGACGTGACTCGAACCCGAGACCCTCCAGGCATGAGCCCGGCGTCCTAACACTAGACTGCCGTGGCGTGACTCGAACCCGAACCCTTCAGTCATGAGCCCGACATCCTACCACTAGACTGCCGTGGCGTGACTCGAACCCGCACCCTTCAGTCATGAGCCCGTCATCCTACCACTAGACTGCCGTGGCGTGACTCGAACCCGAAACCCTTCAGTCATGAGCCCGGCAACCTACCACTAGACTGCCGTGGCGTGACTCGAACCCGCACCCTTCAGTCATGAGCCCGACATCCTACCACTAGACTGCCGTGGCGTGACTCGAACCCGCACCCTTCAGTCATGAGCCCGACATCCTACCACTAGACTGCCGTGGCGTGACTCGAACCCGAAACCCTTCAGTCATGAGCCCGGCATCCTACCACTAGACTGCCGTGGCGTGACTCGAACCCGAAACCCTTCAGTCATGAGCCCCGCATCCTACCACTAGACTGCCGTGGCGTGGCTCGAACCCGCATCCTTCAGTCATGAGCCCCGCGTCCTACCACTAGACTGCCGTGGCGTGACTCGAACCCGAAACCCTTCGGTCACGAGCCCGGCGTCCTACACGTATCACCAACAAAGAAGGTTAAAGCGCTTTGATGGTACAGCACTGTGTGTGCTTTATAACTATAAGTGTTTGGCGATGTAACAAGTATAATCCGTGTGCACGTATAGTGCTGTTGTGTTCAAGAACTATGATAAAACGGCTACAAGGTTTAAAATAACAAGTGAATAAAATAAACTTACTCCACAAGTGTTACTATGTCACACATAATTGACATCAAACTTAAAGCGACACTATAAAAGCAATAATCTAAATATAACGTGATATAATGAAATGTAAGTGTACATGTTATGTTATATAACACAATATTTGTGTGCGTGTGCATGTGTTCGGGGGGGGGGGGGGGGGGGGGTCACATTCATTATTTAGTTACTATGACCAAAGATAGGATATAAGTTGTCTTATTTTATGACCTAGATGACTTTAACAAAGACTATATCTTTATACGTCATATTTCTATATGTGTGCCATGGTGTATATATCATAACATATATATAGTTTTCGTTTTAACGGTATATTTACGCATTGTATCACAAGCGCGAAATAATAAACAAATTAGGCCTAATGGGTGGGGAAATATCAACATCCATTTTTGTATTCTTCAATAAAATCAAACAGCCTGAATGTTTATATTACATAATCATGATACACTTCCCTAGTGCTATAGTGACTCACCCATGTCATGGTGCATGAATGCATTGCTTGCCTGCAGGAGCACAGTCATAGTTTCCAGATCGGTTTTTTCTCGTCATTATGGCTTTATTGATTTTTGGTTTTTGCCCATTTTAGTTTTTTTTTTCATATCGAGAAATTAATTTATTTGCAAAATAAACGACTTTCTGCTTTTTGCCCGTTTTAGATATTTTACTCGTAACGAGGAATTCAATTCTCTGCGAGTAGTAATTACAATATATACGGCCTTGTGCTTAAACAAGATTTCCATGTATTTTCTAATTAATGATGTACGAAGGTTCGATCAACTGCATTCCCCCCATGCAGAGCACAATCTGTCTATGCTATATATATTCAAGCAAATACTCACGCATATAGCAACAGCTGTGCGTGTATATATAAGTGTTGTCCTGGTATATAATCAGACCAATAATCCCCTATATCTATAATTACCACATGTACATGTATAATTATGGCGATTAAAATTGCTGATAAAGGGAATATACAAATGTAAGACTTTATTAAGTCAGATTACCAACTAGCGTATTCTTGTTTCTGGCGGTGATAAAATGTAAATATATTTACATGTACCACGTGTTAGATCTATCAGGAAGAGATTAAAACAAATATATCCGCAATATCCGCAGTATTTTATGTAGCAGATGTAAGCAAATATTTTTTTGAAACATGACACAGTGCAGTTAATAGAACAAACAAACTGTGGTGGTACGTTTATTACAAATTGTACATGCATTTGGTTTGGTTCATATATATTCAAATGAAATATATATAGGACAAAGGGCTTTCGACAGAAGAAAATGAGATTATTTCTTATCTTTTACATAAATACGCAATAAAAACACGCTGTATTAGGCAAATTGTATATGAAAAAAGAAAGCGTTTGGTATTCTATATGGCTTTCAATGTGCTTGTATGGAGTAAGGTTTTCTCGCTTCACTTGAAATCGCAATATGGTCATGATCAAGGTATATAATGTATACTTACGCTGAATTTCGTTACATTTGAACGAAATCTTTATATGGTAATATAAAAGTTATTTACAACTCATATTTGTAACATGAGACGATCATTAAGTCGAGTTTACACACACAAATTATAATACAAATGTACAATGTACATGTTTGTGTATGCGAGATATTTAATCAATCAATGTGCAGTTCATTACACATATACATGCTTATATATCAACAGACATAACCGAATATGTATTTGATTTATGCAATATCCTTGTAAATTATATTTATCAAGATCACTATCAAGTTACCCGAATTCCTCTGCTTGACCTTGACCCGAAGGTCAAGTATACTATAATTTGTTTACACAAACGTGAGCGTTCATTTTAAATTTGTTTACAACTTGGGTCCGGTAGTACATATTACTGTATATAATTACAGCTAGGTGTTCGGCTGGTACAGTCCGTCGGTTACTTTCCCTTGAAAGCATTTCCGACTTAATTGACCCTGACTACTATATTCGTGTAGTAGTAGTAGTAGTACATATGTATATCTTTGTCGAGTAAAAATAGCGCCCAAGGCCAATTTGGCAGCAGAGAAAAATGTGGTGTGTATATATATATACATACATCCGAACAAAACATTGCATTCATACAGATATGTGTCACCAGTGTTTTTGCGTTCACAGTCAATTAGAACCAAAATACAAAAAAATCCCACCGAAACGGAAGTCGCCAAGTGCTACCGTATATTGCTGCATGCATAACTACGGGTGCTGATGGTGAAATGAAAGTAGAAACAACTTACCGAAGAGACATAGCAGGTCTGATCGTTAGTGTTATCCAATAGTCGGTGTTTACATTCAGTTTAACCGTCTGAGATTTAGAAAACCTCTCTCCGTCTTGTTTATGATATACCGGTTCGTCATTTTCCTGCTTCCGCAATGACACCGAAATCTTGTAATTTTTCGCCATTTGCTCACATGCTACTGTACAATATAAAAAAACGTCTAGTGTCCAACGCCACGCCCCTAAGTTGTCGTCTGCTAGCTAGTAGGCGTCTTCGGTTTGCCGCTTTAGCAACTGTCGTCTGCTCGAATTCAATGCTAACATGGATGCCGTGTGAACGAACACGTAATGGAAATATCGCCTTGGAAATGCCGACGTCTTGACCTCGTATAACCTCGCTGTTGTAAGCCAATTCCAATTGGTATACAAGGGATGGTGTGCAGTTAAGTGGACGCCGATCAATATCTGCATTAATCTAGGAATATTGAGCACGCATGCGTAAACATCAATTCTGGTAGTCACGTCGTGTCTATGGAAGTAAAACATTTATAAAGATGTCGCCTGTCAATGACATGTCAGTCCGTCACCAATCAATAAGGCCGTCATGTTACGATACAGCATGCAGGCGATATCCAGGCCCTGGCTAAATTGGGAAACAGGCAATTATAAAAGCTGGTATTGAGCTCTTCAGTGGCCTATTAAAATCAATCATAACCTGTTTGTTGAACCATAATAAGGTTTGGTTTGGTTGCTTTATTTTGTTTTACGGCCTATTAACAGTCGGTGTCATTTAAGGACGTGCCAGGTTTTGGAGGTGGAGGAAAGCCGGAGTACCCGCAGAAAAACCACCGACCTACGGTCAGTACCTGACAACTGCCCCACGTAGGATTCCAACTCGCATCCCAGATTTGGAGGGCTAGTGGTAGAATGTCGGGACACCTTAACCACTCGGCCCCACAGTTATAAGGAATCGCGTGGCAAAGCTGGCAGTTTTTATCAAAAAACTCATTGTTATTTCCCAAAGTTTGCTTACAAGTACCGTATAGCCTTCCCAACAGACGAAGCAGTCTAGAAAATGACGTTTTGTCCGACTATATATGTGTAAATACTATTAATTATACCCTGATAATACTAAAAGAACATTTTCAACCACTTCCATCCCTATGCGATTTCAGTAAACTCTTCCATGTATTGATCTAGGCGATTCCATTTGGTTTACAACGGTGAAAGGGTTCAACAAAGGAAAACAGTCACGATATTGATGACAATTTGTTTTACTGTAAAAGTCAATATTTTCGCAGTTGTAATTTTCCGCGTCGTCAGTTTCCAAACTCTTTGTGATATTGAATTTTTCGCGCTGTCAGTCATGCTGTTTTACACTGTGTAACAATACAATGTTGGGTGTGAGAAGTGTTAAATATATTCACGTGTGGATATATATATATATGAGGGTATTTTTATAAAATGCAAGCGAAATAAGCAGACAATTTCCACACCGCGAATAATTACACTTTTACAGTAACGGACCAACAACATGGACGATATCACCATCACACGTAATCGTTTACTTAAGTAGAGGTATATCCTGTTACAGTTATCCGTGTTGACTTCTCTGTAAACCACTTATTTATAATATCCTGAGCTTTATTTTACTCAAACTGGACTTGATTTTACGCCAGACACTACATGCACAGACAACAAACTGTCTCTGATTATTTAAAATTTCTATATATTAGCAAATATATTACTAATTGCGCTAATAATTAATTTAAGTTCATCCCTAAATAATGCATATATTCCGATGTTATAAATAGGAAAAACCAAAAAATCAATGTTGATTGAATTATTAAAACCCGAGATCTGAATAGTTCTCAATAAATGTAATTTTACTAGAAAACTGCCGTGAAATGGGGAACAGCTATTTCCCGTTTTTTTTAGTATGCCTCCGCCATGAAATGGGGAAGGGGCACATGCTACCCATGTCCGTCGCGTCCTGTCCCGTCCCATGGTAATGCAACCAGCTTATTTAAATAACTACTGATCGAATTGTCATCAAATTTCGCATACGTAATAAGCATGAAGAACTAATTTCATATGGGGGCGGGGGTATTTAACACACATTTCTAGTTTTGTTTATAGCGTCATCATTTCACGTGTTTTATTTGAATTTCTACCACAATAGATCGGTATTATTCAACTCCCAGGATATCAAATAAGCATTACCACTGTTGAAAAACATTTTGTTTATACCACACGTGGAATAAACTCTAACCAGATTTTGATTGGCTGACATGATGAACTTTGACCGGAACAACGTGACTTGATCGATTGTTTACGACGTCATCATCATTTGGGGGGGGGGGGGGGGGATATATATGAGATGATGTGTTTTCGCGCAAATATCATGTACGGTTCACAGAAAACAACACTGCCACTGCGACTTAATAGTATTGGGGTAGAAATAGGTCACACGACTCGTGGTTATTGGATATGGAATTCATTTCACTCTCGTTAATTATTTTTTAAAAGTTACAAAAGACACGAGCTTTAGCCACTCGTTGTGTAGCCTCTATATAAACTTTCATGAAGAACGTCATAATGATGGATGAACTACCTTTGGACAATGCCAGTGTTTGCTGTAGTCATGTTATTTCAGTCATACAATTTGTATTCTTAAATGCTTATTAGGGGCGAACGCTTACTCCAATTTTGTACAATGCATAGATTTGTATTTATTGAAAATAAAACATAGGATAACCACCTGATCTTAGTTTAAGAGTAAACACTAATATTTTAGTTGCTATCGCGTCTTTCATAGCTTTCCAATTCTGTATGTGTGATATAGTGAATAGGCGCGTTCGATGAGGCTACACTTTTTTGTTTATTGTTGTTGTAGGGATTTTTAATAACAAGATGACCAAGAATAAATACCCATTAGACGGTATATGGTGTTGAGTTCATTACATGACTATGCCAAGACCCTGATTTGACCCGAATTTGTTACAAGAGTGCTTCATTCCGTTCTGTAAAAAAAGTATAATATAAAGTATTCCTATTTCGTCAAATTATGATGTAAGTTGAGATTTGGTTATTTCAGGATTTCCAGTTCAAACCCAAGATTTGTAGAATCAACAGAGATGAACAAAACAAAACTCGTTCAGCCATTCTCCTTAAATATCCATGTTTCTTGTGTTAGTTTGTTGATCTTTTACACAACACCAAGGCAGGATACGTCTTACACAATGTAGTTTCCTATTTGTGTGATAGAAACTATTTCATATGTACATGTAATTAGACTGCCAATAACAAGTTACGGAATTGTATACATACACTGTAATAACAGGTACATTGTACATCAATAACGTACCTGTTAGTACTGTACCTGACATATCACTTTTTCTTTGAATGTCAATGTTTTTCAATTGAAAGACTTATACTATTTCAAAATTTGAATATCTTAGGTATAATGGTTACTATTGAGCTTCTTTTGCTTGGTAGCTCTGAATTGTCGGTAGACCTTAATCTAAACATTTTTAGACATGTGCAGTATTTCATTAAAACCAGCAAGAGATTTTGTTAGTACTTTCTATTTTGTAAACTTTCTACCTGTGTAAATGTTAATGTCATATAAAAAACCATTTATGTAGTATATTTATGCCTATCATCATTATTTGTCATGTAATTATTAATGTGTGATGGGAGAAGGCTGTGATAAGTTGAGATAACTTGTGCCTAATCCCTTGTTCGAAGTTTATTTGCAATAAATATGTTTAAAGTCAAAATATCAAAATCAGATGGATAATGAAAAACACACACACAACGGATTAAGACCGGCGTCATGAAGTCAGTCTAAGAACTCTTGTGAAAAAAAGAGAAAGAAACTTAGTGATAGAGAGTTCCCACCTACAAAGTATAATTATGTACATGCATATATATAAATACGCGCGAAACTAAGTGACAATATTTTTGTCTAACTAAGAGTACTTCTCATAGCGGCAATTTGCAATTAGAAGGCGGGTATAGACCTTTTGTGCTTATTTTTCTAAATACATTTTGTTTTCGAGTACATATATGAACTATTTATTACTTCCATTCTGTATATTTTTGACATAAATATTTTTCTGGTTATATCTACAGACGCAACGCGTACAGACTCTCTCAGTTAATTAATGGATATCACAAAGACTTTCAAGCTGATAAATAACAGAGAAATATTCCGCGGAACATGCTCAGGTAACATTTCAAATTTCATGGACATCGTGTAAATATTGACTCCAGAAAAAGCCCGTGAATAAGATATTTAGTGAGTGGAGTGACACGACGGTATTACCCTCGGGGCAGTAGGAGAGATGTCAATTAATGTATGTATTGTGACGTCATGAAATATCGACGGCTTGACTTGCCTTCCTATCGGCGAAAATGCGGCAATGAAGGGTATAACAAATTGGACCAATATAATCACGTTTCCATAGGATGAACTTGGCTAGCTGCTTATTTATTGATAAAATAAACCATTTTAAGAAAATTCTAGCATATACAAATACCACTTGCCGGCTTTAGAATGATTCTTTATACTTTATATAATAATTGTTATAGGTTCCTATATACCGCTTTATCACAGCCTTGTTTGTTCGTCATCTCAAAGCGGTTCACAAATTATTATCCGTAGTCATAGGACGGGAGCATACAACGTTAACCGGTTCTGCCATTTCGGCGCTCACAACTGGCTTTCAACATTTTTGGCACTGTCCAACCACGTATTGAGACGTACATCTGAAAAGAGTAAAAGTATCCTGCTTAAAGTTTCAAATGACTCCATTGTTTCGGTCACGAGCACGGCGGCCTTCCACTAGACTACCGTAAACGTATGGTTTAGATTGGAGATATATACATGTACACTATGCCTCTGGGTCGTCGATAGCACAGGGACCTGCGAATTTGTTACAGCTAGTTTTGGACCTAAAATAGGGTGTTTAGAGTAATTTTATACATTTGGGGGTTAAGATCAATTTTCGATAAAAATCAGGGGGCATTTTTATCGAAAATTGATCTTAACCCCCAAATGTATAAAATTACTCTAAACCCTCTATTTTAGGTCCAAAACTCGCTGTAACAAATTCTCAGGTCCCTGTGGTCGATAGACTTGAAAAGTAACGGAAACAATCTACATGCCCAGATTATTAAACAAAATCATAAAGGATGATTATATTATGTCTATGTCACATTTTTCTTGCCATTAATTGATCTATAAATCCTATATTTTTCTCTCTCGAGTTCAGACGTATTTTTTTAAATTCACATTTATTTATGACGTCCTTTGGTTGGTTAAGTTAGAATGCTTTGTGTAAAATACAGCGAGTACTCTTATCAATTTTATATTCAATCTTAAGTATCATTATTTGTTATTTTGTAAATATGTGACTTGGACTCGGTCAATATAAATTTTAATCGATTAAAGCATTGAGGATATTGAATGTTTTGGCCATAGTGGAAATATTTTTTGTAAATCCTCGTGAATTATATTATTGTTGATATTAAACGACAAACCATTGAATTTTCTTTTTATAACATTTTGAGTGAAGCTTTTAAATGCTATTATTTTTTTCTTTAACTGCCTACTGGAAACTAGCTAGGCCAATCCGCCGGAATCACAACCGATCGGGAACAACACTTACAACAGGAAAGTATTTCCGGCAAAACTGCAAAATCTGATATTTTCAATGCTCATCACTGAAGTGAAAATGCAAGTTTTATCAGTTTGATAATTTTCTATATTTTACAGGCAAAAATGAAATAAAAACACCTATTCACCTCCACAAGCTGCAATTGTATGTCTACATACAATTAAGTATCCGTGATGCGAACATCAATTAAAAAATGTATTAACTTTTGTAAATGTGTTTAAGGAGGGGGGGGGCTGTTAACCATATTGACTGGAGGATGGGAAATGGGGAACAATAGGGCATATCGACTAAACCCTGAGATCTTGGGTCCAGGAGCATTTAAACAGAAGTAACCTGGCCAGTTGTTGGTTTATATAATGGCGAACTATGGACATTGCTTTTGCCATGCAAATTGCTTATCTTTTACTTAATTTTGGCAAAACATTGGAATTTTTTTTAGAAAAAAAATCAATTAGCTCATGTGGATCACGTATATTACAGAGGTGTCTTTAGCATGCAATGGAGGGGATATGAGTCTATAAAAGTGTGCGCATTGATTTTATTCTATTTTACCACTGAAACACAACACGACTTGTTTCGAGGAAAATAGTTCAACTGCTGAGTTTGAGGTAAATACTGCATATTTCTGAAAATAAAACCGCAAAATGTACAGAAGTCTTAATAAGAGAGTTACTTCCCCTCGTTCTAAATTTCATTTTTCTGTAGTTCGCTGTGTCTGCGTGGGGAAATGTGAAACACATCACAAAAAGGTAACTATCGACCTTGGGTATTACATGAAGGATGAAAAACAACCGGAAAATCTTCCAACGGATGTCCGTTACATTAAAACGTCTCCGGAAGTTTAATTTTTGTCATCAACCAGGTTCTCTTGATAATTTTATGGGAATATAACTTCATTAAATATCTGGCAGTAAACCAAAAGGTTCGCGATCTCAACATTATATTGTTTTTGTCTAAAAAATGATTAACTTTTGATTTCCATTTGTTGAGAATATCTTCGAAATTTTTTTGTTTCAAAGTTTTGTTACAGTTATTTCATAAGTTATTTAGAAGATATCCACTATGGATAAAGAGTGTTTTTGTTTGGACAGCATTGTCCGACCAATTGAAATTTGACAGGTTTTCTAATGTTTCATGACGTCTACAGAAAATAGTACGGCATGGTTCATACTAAACTATATACCAAATTAAAGGGAAATCATTTATCTGTCGATCAAGACCACTCCCAATGATATTTCTTGAACGGTTATGTCACCATCACAGGTTTCCCGGAATATGATCGTGTCACCGGGCCGATCGAGTTCCTGACCTTGTTTATACATGTCAGTTATGTGCCAAAATTATTTCAACTTTTTCTATCTTATTATATATTCTTTGTATTTCCAACTTAATTTTTTCAATGAGTTTTCCTGACTTTGTTTATGGATAATTTTTATTGAAGTTTTGTACACTTATGGCGAATCATTTCCTGTTTCACGTCTTACTTTTTTCAATGTTTTCCTTTGTACAGGACAAGGCAAATCATAATTTATTTACAACATCCAACATTTGGGACGCCATTTTGGCCATAAATGGCATCATACGGAAATTAGCAGTGTGGATATTTCTGTAATACTCCAGAAATTCACCACAGGAAAATCACTCAATTTTATGAGAAGAAACTCTGGGTACTTCTAGACCTCATGTCAAAGACTTTTGGTACGTACACGTAACTGTAGGTGTTGAAGTTGACGGACACTTCGCCATGGCCATGCGAGTTACGAACTGCGAGAGGTCTCCAAGGAAGATAAAATATACGGAAAAAAAAACAAGTATATAACTCACATTGCCGTTCAGGAAGCATGTTGATTAAGCCCAACAAGTTAGAAAGAGATCTGTTGAAAAACTACAGGGGAACATATCCAGACAAATAAAAGTTTATGATGAATGGACGCAATACATAAGTCGTTATACCACAACATTTTTGACAGGCATATACAAATAATACTCCACAGTAACAAAAAATAACAAAACAGTGTAACTAGAACTTATTTTAACTGGAGGGATTCCGATCAAAAGAGCTCGCACCGTCTGCCCCTATCAAGATTAGTGTTGGAAGGGAGTTAACTCTCACAAAAAAAGTAAAATTTTTGCTTTAAGGTTCAACAACCCCCCTTTAATGGAAGTGGCATTTTTGGTTTTGTTCACGCATTAGTATAGCATTTTATATATGGATGGACTCGTTTTGACTTGTGCAATAATAATGTGTATCCAAAAAATGTATTATGTTGTAGTAAAAGAGTTAAACTGAAATTGTACCATGAAGTGGTGATGTGGAGAAAATATCAATCTTATTTCTGTTATCCCAAATCTGAAAAAGAAAGGTTAAAAGAATATAACAAAGATACTATGAAGGGCATGCCAACCATAAAATCTTACAAATATATGCTGGAAACACACAATGCACAAAAAACCAAAACTGTTATCTAACTGTTAAGACATACAGAGTTGCCTTTTTGGAACTACTTTTATGATAGTATGGAGGCCCAAACTAAACAAGTACAAATCATAAAACGTTACAAATATTTTCCCAAAACAAAACACGATCAGATTCTACCAAATTGAAAAACATACAAAATCATAATTAGGTCCCCCAAATGAAGTGGGGGACTGATTAGTTTTCATTCGGAATTAAATTTTTTTTCTTCAGTGTAGCGGTTTCCAGAGTTTTTCTCAGAAGTCTTATACTGACACTTATGAAACTTATTTCACACAGATATTGGTTTTCCGCTGCAGATGTGCAGTATATGCATGTCTTGTCATAAATTAAAAATGGCCGACATTTGCTGGCATCTGATTGGTTGAAACTGTATTTGCCTATTTATTTTCCTTTTAACACTTTGATTTAAAAGAAATTTCATGGAAAGTTTATTCATATCTAATTCTATCAAAGGCAGTAAAACGAGAGTCACCATTTGACAAAAAAACCCTGCAAAAATGAAGGTTTTTGATTGGTTATAATTTGAATATATTCCGATTTCGATGAAATTTGGTATGTAGGTGCAATGTGACATAACCGCAATCCAGATATAATTATTCCACAAAATGGCCTCGTTTCGTGGCCGCTGATTGGTCAATATTCAGCTATAGTCTGATTTAGATGAAATTTGCAATGTAGGTATTATCAAGACTCAACGAACAAAACCGCAACCTTGGTTTCATGATTCAACGAAATAAACGCAACTTCCTGGCCTCCTATTGGTGGACATTTAGATATAGTCTGATGTTTATGAAATTTTGTATGTGAGTGTTTTTTAGCACTGCGAAAGGAACTGCTTGGGTTTGGGGAAATTCAGTAATGGTCCTCACCAAAATCAGGACTAGTCATTTACTGGTAATCCCAACAATAACCCCACAGTCCCCCCCCCCTCCCCAATGCAAATACCAGCATTATATTATTATATCTCTGTTCATCATACACATCATCTTCACACTCGTCTTGTCCTTTCAACACAGTCAGAACTGTTTTAGTATACCACTCAGTGGTTTTCTTTTCTTCATCAACCATCTCCTGGTGGGAGATCATTCGTCCAACAAACTTAGTTTTGTGCTCTCTAGATCTAAACAATGAAAACATGGATATTAATATGTTTGGTAATATAAAACAAAATCACCTTATGGAGTGATAACATTTAGATCTGCTTGTAAATTTAATGGCATTTACACGTAATAACCATGTTCATTATTATACATGTGTTATATACATGTATGATATACAAGTACTTATCTCAAAATTCAAAATTAGGGCACAGAGACACAAAATGAAAACTTTCATTTCATCAATAATATTACAAGAATCATGTGTTTTTGATGTTTTTAGTTGGGAGTGTAAAACACTTCCATATCTTGGATCTAACCCCTTAAGAGGGGCCAGCAGGTGGGGTAATGGTACCGGTGTCAAATTATTTTTTATTCTATAGTTATAATTACTTACACAGATATCGTGGAAGTGCTTGGCAAGTCTATACACGGATCATGTGTCAAATCTGCACTTGTACTGTCACTCTTACGCTTCCTGCTGGTAACTTGAGAATTACAGCAGCTTTTCGAGACATCAAACTGTTAAATATAAATCATAGGAAGATAAAGACAATCTGTTTACCATGTTCATTTATTAAAAAAAAACCGACAAAACAAATTCATGTTGGAATATGCAAACACATACATATAAAGGAGTGCAATGTATAACATTTGGTCTTCTCTCCACTCATGTAAAAACACTAAAACAAACAACAAATATTCAGTTGCCGTGTAGCCCTAGGCACAGCGAGCAGTCAGCGTTTAATATTACAGTAATATCCATGATATACACAAAATATACCATACTATATACCCGGTATATATAAAATTAAAAAATGTGTCTCCGCAAAGATACACGTACATTACGGTAACTCTCTATTACACCATAAAGACCTCCCCATCTTAAACCAAAAACCTGCCGCCCAGGAAAAACCGGATATGTCCCCGGAAACCTGTGTCCTATTGGCGACTTGCAATAATGAAGGCGGGAGAACTACTACAACGCACTGCAGGATGGTCTAGGGGTAACGCTGGACCTGCCTTAGATCCACTTGTACATGCATTTATCAATTATATCTTACCACAAAAACTACCAACCTAATCGAACGAAAGCTTACAAACACCGTATCTTTTGTAAAACGTGATTAAAAAACAAAAATTATACAAACACCGTGAACCCTGAAGGCAATGTATTGACCCATAAAAAATGATCTCTCGCATAAATTTCGTATAATCCAACTCCCGCGAACTACACCACTGCCTAAATACCCCTACCTATGAGTGTGTACCCCTAATCTAATCAATCAACCTTCGACCTGAACTGCTCTGTGTCAGACTTGAGAATGCCCTTACCCGGCCCAAACCCGCGTGACCACGCGATAGCGCCTCGTTCTTACCTCGTAGCCGCGACGACAAATAATTCCCGCTATTACTTAGCGAAACGCGGGAATATTTGAGTCTTCTCTCCATTTATGTAAAAACACTAAAACAAACAACAAATATGCATTTGCCGTCTAGCCCTAGGCACAGCGAGAAATAACAAAAAATCCTTACAGACCTAACTGCTGCGTGACCTTCAGGCGCTTATCCAACGAATCCTCCACGTAGCCATCTTTGCTACTGTCCGACTTCCAACGCCCGTGTCTCTTTAGACATCGATCACTTACATTTTGGTTAGCAGATACTGTCACCCCTCCTGCCCTAAAAGAATGTAGCCCAAAATTACTGCCCCCCCCCCCCCCCCCCCGACACCACACTCAGCCTCTTCAAAATAGTTTCCCTTGCACGTTTATAGCTAAGATGTTTGTTCTTATGTATTAAATCTCAAATGTGACCCGACCGATAAATCGGTTTAAACAAAAATTGCTCCGATTCCAAATCTATTGCGGACAAGCGTATATATTTTTTAAGTAACGCAAAAGGACAGGCTGCGGACACCCCTTTACTAACCACAACCTCACTACCGGCGCGATATTGATCAGCTTTGCTCTTCCGAATCCGCAAAGAAGAATAATTCTCATCGTTACATCTCAGATTACTCAATTCGTTAAATCTTAAAAAAAAAACCTGCAAAACACAAAACACACATAGCTAAATCCCTTACAATCAATAAATCGTCCGAATGGCCATAGTGTTCACATAAATCGACCAACATGTCACTGGAAACTGGCTCCTTTTTACACACAGCCTTACGTGCTGTACGCTTCGCGGCCTCCAACAGATTTGTCACAAAACAATTGGCCGTGGGATCCTGACAACCATGTAAGCCGTGCACCCACTTTATAGCATATACCGCACAGAGTGCGACCCCCCGTTATCCAACAGGTGGTTGATAAATATAGCTACGTACATAGGGCTCGCCGGTAGGGCCCTGTGTCCCTGACCGTTAATGAAAATCTCCCAACGCTTGAATCCCCCGTGATATTTAGTGTTCGTATTCGCACTCCTGCTGCTCAACAACTTCTCTGCCAAGCCTCAGTCATACTGTGAAACTCCAACCCCGGTAAGGCCCCCGAGCCGATTACCTCGCGCTAAACTAAACTAAACAAACTTACACCCCTTTACGTAAAATCTAACCTGACCGCGAGCATGTCAAATGCAAGCGTGGTCTTACCGAAACAGCCATTATTACCTCGACTCGCTTTAGTAACGTTGACGTACGATAAATTACGCCAACCTACAATGAAAACTCTGTTTACACCAAAAATCACCGGCCAGAAAGTCCCCTACCCCCTCGCGGCCCTCATTTTGTTCACCGTTTGACACACTAAATATAATTTCATTCGTTTGAGCAGACGAATTAGACTGAAATTATTTTTCTCCTATTGGAAAGCGTGCCAATAGAGGGCGCTTTCAGTAATTGATAATGCACGTGCGAGTGTAATTGTATGGTCATTCAGAGCGACTTCGCCGACACGTCGACACGAAATTCGGACTGAGGAACTTTTTTCAATGGACAACCAAGAGCCAAGTGACGATATCAGCAAGGGAAATATTAGTCTAAGACATTTTGAATACTGTTAATTAAATCACAAGGTGAAATATTGCTGCTATAAATTCCAATTTACGTCGGGAAATAGGTGACTTGAAAGAAGAGGTGAGGGGGTCGTCTACCCAGGTGGCTATTCAAGTTAAGAGGCTCAAGCTGAACAGTCATTTAAGTGGAGATATAGATGTACGAGGGAAATAAAATACAACATTCTGGTAATACGGAATTATGTGAGGAATTGGACCAATTTACCTGGGCTTTGAACAACGGCAAAGTTAATTACGCTACGGAATTGATCAGCACAGTGAAGGAGAAACTGGTCAAACGTAATAAACTTATCAAAATAGTGTGATAGCTGAAGCGATATTCAGATCCATTTTCCAAAATAGTAAAACAAAACTTCGACCTGAACTGCTCGGTGTCAGACTCTGGAATGCCTTTACCCGGCACAAACCCGCGTGACCACGGGATAGCGCTCGTGCGCCTCGTAGTCGCGACGACAAATAATTCCCGCTATTACTAAGCCAAATGCGGGAATATTTGAGTAATATTAACATGATCACTAAATGATAACATCACTGCTACAACATAGAAAATTATACATACAGTAATATCCCACTTACGCAAACTCAGTTAACTCAAATAGCCCTCATTCATTGAACACTTCCATTTGGCATATGATCGAGTTCGTACATATTCAATCAACCTCACATTACTCAAACACCAGCATGTATTTCTCGAAATATTTGTCAAGTTCCCATGACTTCGTGTAAGTGGGGTATTACTGTACATGATATCAATATTTCTTACTTAAAATACAACAATAAGAAAAATAATACCAATATGAAATTTACAAAATGAACATGTATGTATTTATTATCATACATGCACATACCCAAGCTCCAGGTTCACGAATTCCTGGGTTTTGTTGTATTCTTGGGCAGGCTAGTTCAGGCAGAAGAGCTTTGTAGTAAAAGGCTGATAGTTTCGGAAGCATGTTATCCTCCCACAGGCGCTGATCTTTATTTATTCTTTCGATGTCGATTTCATAGGGAATTTCTGTTCGTATAACAAAATCTACCCATTTCATATTTGTGATGTTAAGCAGACCCTGACCCTGACATTGATAATAGTATTTGTGCTTTTTCTTGAGGCTTAATTTCTTGTCTTCAAGTTCAAGAGCAAAGTCTTTTGTGGTCTTCAGTGGTGCTGTGCTTGTCAGATTAATGGGTTTGTTATAAAGCACATTCTTTATCTCCACCAATCCTACTGTGTCACCATTTTCAACATCAATTCCGTCTGGACTGGCACCCAAGAAATGGTGAATTGGATGGACTACCAACCCAAAAGGCTGTACTTTATTGTTTCCGCCCTTTATATCTACATATTCATCTATGGTGACTTTTTCTTTTTGCTGCCCGATATTTGTAGCATTGTTTCCTTGGAACGTTGTATGAAGAATGTGCTTAACAATTGGCGCCACATTAATTTTGGGATTTCGTTTAACAATTTGTCCAAAAAAAGAGGAGGTCAAGCGCTTTCTTTCTGCTTCCAAATGTCTGATGAAGCCTGCTCTCTTGAGTTACGCTCGATTACTGAAATCTGTTCAGCAGACACATGAACCTCCTTCTTTAAGAAATCACTCTCCTTTTTCTCAACCTCTTCTAGTGTTATATCATTTGTCACATCCACAACGTCTGGTCCATAATCCTGTCTTGCCTTCCTAGTGGAGTAGTTCATCTGTGCAATCGACCTCCTCCTCTTCCATCCATCTTTTCATGGTACTTTCTGGTTTTGCCTTTGAGTTCCTGCATGTTCGGCGGGTAATCTCTCTTTTCTCATACAGCTCACAAAACAGTTTTCCGGGCAGGGTACCTGTGCTTTCTGTCCATGCTGCTGCTGGCCACTGTGTCCCCAAATTCATCCTGAGAGCACCAGCATAACACCTGGTGTGCCAAGACCAACGATTGCAGTGGTTAACCACTTTTCCACCATCAAATTTTGCATGGTCCCCATAGATATGATACAGACTATTCCTTATATCATGTTCCAGCTGCTTAACTGCTTTTGACTTGTCTTGCATGGCTCACCGCATCCTGATCGCACAACGTACAGCAGTAACATTTCTTATCCGTATAGCTTTTGTTAAATTGCCCTTCCTTTATAATATGGATGGTCATCCATCAGCTTTTCCAAATTACCTCGCAGACACTTGCAAACATGATTTGCACACTCAAGTTTTTCAGACTGGGACCTTCTCTATTATGTTAGAAAATTCGGATGAATCCCCAGCCCCTATAAATTTCATGTAACGCACGCCATAGTCATTTGCTTTGAGGAAGCCTTCGACCATGATATCTGCCTCCATACTTTGGCTAGAATCGGTCCAGTTTTTGTAACAAACATGCTGTTTTGGCTCACATCCTAAAGTTTCTGCCCTACTGCATACATGTATAATGCAGTGTTTGTTGCGGACCCCAATATGCAACAGCTTCTGTGTAGCTGCACCAATGATTATTGCTACTCCACCAAGCGCGTTATACGAGTGTTTATGTGATCGCTTACTCCATCTTCCGTCACAAATCACTGTTATAGAGGGAATCCCTAAAAGTCACAATATTCCAACACTATTATCACTTACAAACAAGAGGCCAAAGGGGCCTTAAGTGTAGCCCGAGGAAAATGTTAACAGTTTGGGAGAACATTTGCAGTTTAAGTGCTCAGTTAAAGGAGTATAGCTGCTAACTGTAAGAGTTTAAAATCTTATTTCCTTTGTAATTCTCTGTGAATTATGTATAAATATAACACTGACAGGTTCTCTAATGGTCAAACCCAACAAGGCTGGTCTTTGGTCAATACCTTCTTCTCAAATTTTGACCAATTTTGCTTCATGATGTCAAAGAAAATGCTCATCAGTGAAAAGCTACAAAATGTTCCCTTATGTTTTTTCATTTGAACCCTTGTTTTATTGCGACAAAGTTTGTTTCATTATGTCGTAACAAACCCAATTTGACCTTGGCCTTTGACCAGTTGACTTTGAATTGTGCTCAGTTGACTCTTTATTTCATTCTGTTTAACTTTGCCTCATAGTTTTACAACAACATGTTTAACAGTGAAAAGGTAAAAAAATTGCTAATGGACAGACGAATGGACGGACACAGTGATTACAGGGCACACACAAGAAATCCCATAGGGATCTTGGCGCCCACCATCAAAGATCTTCATTTGTTTGTAAAAACTTGTTTCCCTTCTTTTTAATACCTAAGTATCTAATATGAAATATTTATTTATGGGATTCACAGGATGTCAGCCATATTGTTTATTGGATCTACCTGAAAATTTATCATGCTGAACTATGTACCAATTTGCAAAGGCAACCCACACAAAATTTGAGATATATCCGTCTAGTACTTCTCAAGAAATAGTGATAACAAGAATTGTTTCAAAATACAAAGGACGACATACATACCAGACATCTGAATAGCCCACCATCAATAATAGGCATCATATGATGTTTGGCTAATAACTATATCATTGCTAAGAAACCAATTAATATAAAAGAACACACCTATTGGCCTTGCCAGTCATCTGACTTATATACTTATTATATTGAATGTCTCTACGTGTTATATGGATTGTGTTTACACGGTAGAAGAACAATTCCGATGGCTTGACGGCGGATAGTAGACGACAGGGTAATTTCCGGTGCCGCACATGCAGAACGCTTGCATTTATATAATATTTTATCTAAGCATGACAGTATTTGTTGTCGCTGTATTTTCATGGATTTTTTTTAATTGAACTTTTTTCTAAAAATATTAAACATTAAACTTCAAAAAATCATAATCATTTATATTGTTCAGGAACTACAACTATTTCTCAAGGTTTTACTACACGCTGTTTGCATGTGATGAGGCTAATGTTGTTATGAGAAATGAATACAATTTTCGCCAATGCTTTCAAGCATACTGAATGTAAATATGATGTAACATGGTGTACTCATTGCACTAGGTAACACTTGTTTGTGCTGTCTTTGGTGTACTCGGGTCAATCCGAGTACATCGTGTGTTGTGAGAGAGTGAGTTGCACGTGATTCCACCGGCACACGTCACCACCCTGTCTACCCCGTATGTATCAGGCACTTATCATCTAGCTGTGGAGCAGGACAGAGCTCCAGCATTCTTCATATAATCGTTTTAGAACGTTAGTGCCTTCCTCTCCGGTCGCTGGTAAGTACTCGTATCATTGTACATATGAATATATTTAAGCTCTGTGATAATTAACTCGTGATACAATTGATATACTGTAAATAGAAACCGAAACCATTGTCTGTACATATATAGTGATAGTTTCGTATCTTTTATTTCAAGTTCATGTAAATAAATAAACATTGTACCCAAACTCGTGTGAAGTTATTGTCTGAGCTACCATGGTTTACAATAATAATTGATCACTTGAATGGGTACGGAGTAAATCTCTTGATTTACTCCGTACCCATTCCGTGTAAAATTTCAACAAATAGCCACGTCAACTGAAACTTGCACTCGTATACTGTAAAATCCCCTACATTATGACATTTTAGTATTTATCTGCTGTGTGAGTGAAACATGTTAAATGAATGACACGGATTTTCCAAATATTTACTATAATACTGTCATAGAAAATATAGAATGTGTTTGGATTGGCCTTTCACACAACAGCGAACCAATGAAACATGGAAATCTATTTTAGTACTGGAAGATTTACAAAAGGTCACGTGATATTTTACCTGTATTTTTAGCTCGGGCAAGCGAGCGCGTAGCTTAGGTCGGTAAAGGCGGAAAGTGACCATTCCTCTATCTTTGGAGACAGGGCAATAAAGTATCACGGCCAGATGAATATTTGTAATTAACAATGGCTGGATTTTCCCTTACAAACCGCATGTAGAGCCCATGTATAGGATAACTTTGTTGCGAGAAAAAGAAATGCTTTCACAGTTCCTTTCATCCTACTTTTATCAAACAAAGAAAGAGGCGTACCTCTCTAAAATCCATGAAGTAGGAGAAAAAGGAATTAAAGATGCGGGAAGCTGGAGTAATTCAACCATCCAATTTGTCCGCTCCAGTATTAATCGAGGGATGGGTCCATGAGGGTCTGTATAGATTATTTGGCCCTGAACAACGACGCTGTGAAGAATGTGTTGGTGTTCCAGCGGGAACTTGCTGGTACTCCAAAAGTCGATGCAAACTCTGCGTTCTGACAAATCCCGATAAAGGATCGGAAGAAAACAGCTTTTGCTACTAAATAGGGCAGGAAGCAACCCATGTCTCCTCCTGACAAAGGAAAACACGAGTCGGTCACCAGAGGCGGAGAATGCTTAAGTCCCAAAATCCGGGTCAACTTTCACTCCCGAGGTTGGTTGATTGATTTTAAGGTTGATTTTAAGGAAAACTTTCGAGATCCCCCCAACTGGCTACTAAGGAATGGCAGACATGTTAGTTTTTGCCTTGCTTGTTTCAACAGTCGGCTTCCCTGAGTATAAAAAGGCACTCAGCCTGTCAAACCAGTCCCACCAACACTGCCCGTGCGAAATGTAACACACCCACGGCAGCAACACGTGACACGGTTTATATTACGAAACTTGAAAGACGAGCACACCTACCTTGAAGTTGAAGCCACATAAAGATGGTCAGTATATCTCGGACATCATCATAAATCTTGTGTCAAAGCAATGTAAAGCTGAAAACACCCTTACTGTCCCTTCACCTTCTCTCGTATATGTGTAATGGACATTGCCATGTTGATTGTACATTCGGAGGTAGAGCGAAAAGTTCCGAATGGAATATGTTCTCGCTCCTAATACTACCTGTCATATGTGTAGGGAAGATAACTCGTACCAAGTACATGTCTGTTCGAGATCGATGCATAGTATTTTTGTTCGTCATTGTATTTCACGATCAAACTGAAGTGTTTTATTTCTTAATATCATTGATGTATATCTCATTTATGAATAATTATATGAGTATCCAAAAATCTTCACCATTTCCGCGTTTTTTAAATTTGTTACATTTCAACAGAATTTTATGTACACACAGCTTTCAGAACTTTTAGAAAGTTTGAACAAAAAAAACTTCAGTATTTCATTTTTATAAAAGACCTTTGTATAAATATTCTCAGAATGATCAGCAATATAAAAATCCATCGTCTGGAATGTAACAAAATATTGTCCATTTTACGCAGTCATCTACTGCTAGTATTGCACAATGTTGCAAATGCAGGAATCAGGTAAAGTGCAAGAGCTGCACCTGTGCAAGGATTGGATGCAGTTTCAACCGTGCTAAAACTAACTGCCACTTCAAACAACAAACAGTTTCTGTTGGTCCTGTGGTAAGTACACACAACTTTCAAAACGGTTTCTGCTACATAACAGAAGCGATTACCCTTCCAAGATACCTGCTCCTGTTTGCCTTGTTCTTTTTTCAATGGTCTCCCTGTAAATCCTCATTTTTTATATATATTTTGCCCTGCAAACATCGATTTTGAGTTTTAATTACAATTATTTTGACATGTTTGATTTTGTTTTGATACTTGCATACTTGACTTATATACACTAAAGTATGAATTCCATGATCATGATGATAATCGTACATGCATTGTATGTGCTTCAGATGTTGCCCAAATAAAAGGTACACAGAGGAAAGATTTTTCAGCAGACTGTTGGCATTCCCATGGGAACAAACTGTGCCCCACTCTCAGCCGACTTGTTTTTGTTTTCATATGAGGCTGGAAGAGCTATGCCAAATCTTTTAATTTCACTTCCAGATATATCGACGATGTTGTGTCTATAAACAACATGAAGCACATAAAAAATCTTTGTAATCATGATGATGGAAGTGATAATTTTTCATATAATTAACTTCAGGAAATTTTATGTCAACATTATAAATTATTATTCGCAGTTGGTCGCAATTGTTTTATTGTTGTCTTATAACATCTAAATATACAACTCATTCATCCATATAAAAACAAAGTTTCTTTTTTTGGCATAATTTACTAATTAATGTATTTTTTTTCTAGATTATGAACGAGGGTTTTCTGCCATTAAGAGGATCAAGACCACCAGCAGAACAGGCTATCACAGAAAATCTTGAACTCTTTGATGATGGTATCAACACAAGGACCACTTACCAGGGAGTTCTCTTACAGGAATGCTGCTACAATCTGGAAGAGACTGTGTGATCAAAGTGAAAACTATTATCAGGAAACTACATGTGTAGTGAATATGTTAAGTTTATATCTTAATTGAAATGCATTGATTTAAATACTTTATATATTAATTTTATTGTGTCTTTCTAATAGTTGCTATTTAGTTTGATTTGTAGATGATATCATAGATATACTAGTTGCTATTAATATATAATTTAAGTTAATTCATTGAAGTGATAATATCATAGTGCAATATAATGAATAAATAATTGTTTTGTTTATTTTATTTAATATTACATTAAAGTGCAGTGAGTGAGTTGAAATGGCTGTGTGAAAATAAATGAATGATTGTCAGAGTGAGGAAAATGTTTGTAGTTTTATCAAGTAAAATAATTAACTGTTATTTTTTTCAATTTACAAAGAATATATAGGGAAATGATATTTAAAACTGAATAAAACAATATACTTAAACCTCTATTCTTATTGTCATTATTGGTTTTCTTGAAACGCCGCACCGCGATACTGCATTACACCAACAAAGCACATTTTCACGCAAAAAACCATTGTCAGAAAAAAATTCCTCCACCCATCATTTTGAAATTGCGGTGACTCCTGGGCAAAGTTGTGCATCTATATGTAACAACCAGTACACGAAACATGGCTACAACAACAGCACGATCCACATCGTCATCCACTATCACAACAGCACAATCCACATGTTCATCTGCGACTGCCACAGGGTCTCATGAAGCCATCTCCATCACTGCTACACCTCACCCTGTAGCTCCACTGTCCAGAAATGCAGTGCTGGACCTGCAACTGGCTCCTGTAGTACAAGTGGAAGATGCTATGAGGCAGTTCTGGGGAGTAAGTAAAATATACAACCACGAAACAATTATCGTTACATCCTTTGCCGCAGTAATTCGTTAATAGTTTAATGTTATTACGTGTCCTGAACAAAAATGTTATGCTATTTTTGTAAGCTATATGATATGAATATAATACATAAATGTGGACATTGTTTTCAGAATTCTTTATCAACAATGGATACACAGCGCATGAGACAGACACTGGTAGAAAACAACCCCAGAGAAATATGGCAGGTCCTGTCAAGGAATTGAATGCAACAGTGTTTCCTAGTGAACGCTGGTGTGTTTGTGGTAATTGTCGGGATATGGGACAAAGGCACCTAAACATTTGTTGTGGTCAAAACCATTTGTATCACTAATCATAGAACATTTTTTAATGTATGTTCTAGAGTGGATGTTTTGGAGGTAGCTAACATTTTGAATTAGACATATCAGTTTAATGAGCAGCCATAATTTTCCAACAGTACATTCCACAAACAGGCATATCGCAAATTAAATTTGTGGCAGTGGGGAAGACTAGGGGCTCGCAACAGGAGGGTTATTCCCTCCTGTGCTGTACTGGTCCATCAGACGTGGATTCCCCAGCCTTGATGGACAGAACACTGGCTACCAGTCGTTATTAATATTTATTTATCTAATAGTTGTAATATATTTTCAATCATGTAATAAAAATTTACTGTCGCATCTCTGTTGTATCGCTTGAAATATATCTACACTTCCTTGATTGACGTCAATGGAAATTAATTCAATATTACACGAGCACTAGATCTAGTACCCAAAACAGCTATAATAGATGCAAATGTTTCAACATATGAGTGGATAACTTCCACAAAGTTCATACAATTTTAATTTTTTTTTAGAAATTACCTTTAATGTTAGTCTTTAGGCGAAAGGGGTTTAAACGGAGCCCACTGCTTCGTCCGTCGAGAAACCTGCCCCTGGATGCAGGTTGTCAATCAAGGCGAGTTTATTTGGAAGGATGCGGTATGATCCTGTACCATTGCAGAGTACTTTTTTACAAAAAACGCATTACATTGTAGTTCTACATTCCTTATGAATATTAAAGACCCAATATACTTTTTCGTGATTCTGAAAAAATCCAGTTAATAACCATAAAACGAAGTGAACCTGAGCAGTAACAAGAAACGCTTGACAGAAAAATCTAAAGAATTGAAAATAAGTCAGGTGGGGGCCACTTCAACAACAAGCCGCAGTTAGAAAACAATTCATAGCAGTTACTTCAAATGGCACCATTTGAAGTAATCATTATACAAATTATTGATGTAAAAATAAAATACGATCATACGTTTAACTTCCATGATGTCTTCAAAACAAAGGAACTCTTTCACGAACAATGAAATTTTGCCCACGACCCGATTTAATCTTAACTAGGTGTCATATATAGCACCCGAGCATACTCCCCTGAAACAGTGTTTAAAAAATCCAAAAGGTCCATGGGGCCTGAATTATTAACTTCTTTGTGACGTTTAGTAGGGGTGTGAGATAAGGTTCAGATAAGGTTCAGAAATGGCTCCATAAAAAGAAAAGGAGCTCTCACACAGAACTATATTACTTCTTATTATGTTCACAAGAACCTGCTTGATTTTTCAAACAAACATAACTGGAAAAATTTGACACATGCAAAGTTATGCTCAATGAAATACAAAAAGAATGTGTTTTTTTGTTCATTTTTTAACAAAGTACTGTCTTCAGAGCTGAGTGTCACACACTTCCGGTTCCGGTGCACCTAAATACTTTTGACATTATTTGTCCCAATATGTTTGCTCAAAATAGTAAAAAAATGAAGAAAATTGGTAACCGGTATATTTGTCATTGAGAACGATGCGTTCGAGTGTCGGAATCTCAAAATTGGTGCCATAAAATTGATGTGGTTGTTTAATGAAAATCTTGCTTTTTTGGGTTTTTCAAATAATGATTTTATAAAAAAAAAAAAATAATCTTTTAACACACAATAAGAGGCACAGATGGCCTGTATCAGTTCCTTTACAGCAAGACCCGAAGCAAGTATTTAAAACGTGTGAGTATTGATCTTGCATTTTATGGACGTCTGCTCAGTAGTTTTACACACTTCCGGTTCATATGCACATGTCTTAAGTAATGTTTATCACATTTTCTCAAATCAATTAAAGTGTCAAGAAATTGTTTGCCAGGTAGATGTAACCATGTACAGCCAAATCAGTGAAATGACCAATGGATACACTAGTTATAAGTTGTTTTACTCTATATATACCTTAAAATAAATGCAAAAGTGATTCGTATGTTGGGTGTAATTCTAAAAATCTAAAACTCATCAATGGAGCAGTTCTGAAGATGCAAAGCTCCAAGAAATCAATGCAAAAATGCAGTGACCGTTATTGCATGGTCTAAAAAGACCTCCCTGACGAAGCACCACTAAAAAATTTAATACAGTCAAAAAGTTCTCATCCTTGGTTATCACTATCATTATGTGATTATGTGTTTATGGACGCACATCTTGATATCTTTATTTCGCATTCAGACATTAATTACAATTGGACCATTACATAGTACATTTATTTTGTGTCAAACATGGGTGATGTTTGCATAATTCCAAGTTGTAAGACACGATTTAAGGACTGTAGTAAGGATGGAAAATCATTAAGAAACTTAGAATCCCCGCAAAATTATTTGCTGAAAAATGTTCTCAAGAAAGAAGGGCTGTTTGTAGAGGATGGCAGTAAGATTTGCAAGAAATGTTACACTCAATATCTGAAGAAAAGACCTCGTCCTGATGAGGATGGAGAGTTTCGTCAGGAATCCAATTCTTGTGATAGTTTGGTGGATAATGCAATTGCTGTTAATTCACAAAACCAAACAAATATTTCCCCAATCCCATCCCTCCTGAATATCACCGATATCAAATATGGTTCATCTTCACATCGCAAATGTTCTGTATGCTTACAGTATAATGATTCATGTGTTACTGTTCCCAAGTCCGTTCGCCATGTTTTACTGATAGAGAAAAACTGTGGTGCTCTCCTGATGCACGTATTTGCCCTGAACACCTGATTGGTAACTACTTGCACCTCGATACCGAGATATCTATGACCAATCGAACACCAATAGAAATTAAACTTGGGGACATTTCTGTGCAAGTCATCAATGATCTGTTTGAAATTATACATGAAGTTTCCAAAGATGGAATTTCACCAAAGCTACAGTTTGCAAATCTATCTGATACTGATTGCCATGCATGGACAGGTTGGACTTTAGAACAGTTTGAAGAAATTCATGAATTGTGCAAGTCTGATCTTTCAACTTTCTCTGCCTGTTCATTAGACATTCTGCTGTACTTCTGGATAAAACTAAAAACTAATCTTTCATGGAAGCTATTAACAAAATTGTCTGAAGCAACGCTTTCAAGATATTTCCACAAAGTTGTTGATGTTTTGAACACAACAGTTGTGCAAAAATATCTTGGAACAGCACATCTTTCACGTGAAGAAGCTAAATCACACAGTATTTACAAAGACATTCTATGGCGATAATGTAAGTCTTATCCTAGATGGTACATACATTTATCTAAACAAAAGTAGTCATCATGAGTTTCAAAGGGCTTCTTATGGAGGACAGAGAAAATGCAACTATCTAAAATTCATGTCCATTGTTTTACCAGATGGGTATGTATTGGATACAATTGGTCCATATTATGGTAGCGTCAATGATGCTTCTATAACAAAAAAGATCATGGAGAAATTCGATCTTCTAAGATGCTGGTTACATGAGAATGACAACATGATATAAATATTTCTGTTAGATGTCTTATTTTTTAACTTTTCCTATCGTAAACAAATTGAGAAAATATCTATCAGCCAAAAGACAAAATGGAAAACATCAGGGACAAGAAAACGCCGGATTATGAGAAGGGTGTGGATTTGAGGCAGAATGGGAGAAGAATGTGGGGAAGCAAACTAAAGCCCGCTTCCTTAATTCTACCGACAACTGGTTGAAACTTTAGAGGAGGCACAAACTTCGGCCCTCAAGCCAAACGGTTTATTTATATAATGAAGTGAGTTTAATTAAAACAGCACGTTATTATTCTTTGATATCGAGTCTTGGAACGGGGTTCAGTCTCAACGAAACACTGCCCTTTAGGAAAATGTAATACAAACTTGACAGGAGTTCGACAAGGTTCCGCGTTAGGTCATGCGCTAAATAATTAAAATTCTCAACTTGAATTAGCGTATCTTTTGAATGTATAAGTGGATCGTCATCAAATCAATACAGTTATAATTACGGCCAAGTATCCACCTTGGTTCTGCGGTAGGCCTGCGTGCGGTAATCGTTAGTCAACCGTTCGGGAAGCGTTCGTTCTCCGTCCATCATTTGCGTCTGTTACGTTCGTATCGGCCGTCCGTCCCGTTTTATTATTTCATTCGGCACCTCCGTCCGGCCGTAAAGTCCGGCGGGTCCGTCTGTTTGGGTGAAGATGCACGCGCAGTTTATCATCTCGAAAATTTTAAATGGCTGCATTACAGAAGATCTCAAGCTTACTTCCCGAGTTGAGAGCTACCATTATACGACTTAGTGACAACGGCTACCGAGTTGGAAAGGTCAAGAAAACGATCGCACACACTAACAACGTTGCAGTGACACAGAAGTCGGTGCGGCTGTGTGTTCGAGGATTTAGGGAAACCGGATCTATCAGCGACAAAAAGCGGACAGGTACGCAATTGAAGATTACGGCAGGTGTACGCCAAATCATTCAAACGTGGTTGACCAAAAACAATGAACTGACTAGTATTGATATTTGTGCGAGACTGAAGACACAACTGAATTTGTCTAGAACCACTGTGAATCGTTTTCATGTTGAGCTTGGTTGGGTAACGAAAAGGCTACAATACTGCCAGCTGATTTCTTACAAAAACAAAAGAGCCCGTGTGAAATGGTGCATAGATGCCCTATCCAGGAACGATACCTTTTCTGATGTTATCTTCACAGACGAAACAACAGTCGAGATGAACTCAAGTGGCCGCCTGTTTTGTTCACAATTCGAAATATGGAGAGATGCAGATAGTATATATATATAAAAAAAAACAACAGAAACCAAAACATGCCTACAAGGTAAATATAAAGTACAGTAGGTTAACTTATGCCGTAGTCTTACTGTAATGCCTTCCATATATTATATAAGCAGAACTGACATGTACTGGCATGCAGCAGAGGCCTTAGGCCTACAACACTACAGAGAAACAAAAGGTAATTGAGTAAATTTAAACAGCTGCATAAAACTAAAAATGAAGTCATTAATTTGTAATTAGGTAATGTAGGCCTACCATTTTCCATCATATTTACAGATCCTAGATTGTGAAAACACGAAAATTACAAACCCTATTTTGTGATTGAATGAATTTGGATCAATATCCCCCTCAAATCCTCGCAGTATTTCCCCCATTCAACTAAATTGAAATAAAAACTTACAAGTTTGTAGTGTAACTGAATTACTACCACACAAAAGTGCTGCGTAACTAAAATATTAGGGATACTGTACATATCTAACCACACGAAGGGTCTCGCTTAAAAGCGACTTTTAGCATTATCAGAAAACTGAATTAAGTAAGCAACATCATAGCAAATGCTGAATATGACTATAATACACGTAATAATACCAACGTTCAATTTGATGAAAAATTGTCTGTCTTTGCAGAGTTAACTACCCTTTTCAATACATAAGATTACTAGTTCATTACCAGTCCTTCGGACTAGTGTAAGGTACTAGTCCTCCTGTGGTATTGTGACTAGTCCTGAGGACTTCGGCCTCGAACATACTTGCTAAAGTCCTTCAGACCTTTTACTGTAATAAATAGCAACATTCGATTCAAAAACAAAAATTTACAGGGCTTTCGCAGTCATGCCTGTTAATGGGCCGTTGCCTAGCCATACAGAAGTTGTTTTCCCAATTTCAACAAGAGGCCCAAGGGCCTTAACGGTCATCTGACTACCAATTGTGATACCATTATGGAATTAGTTTAAACAATATTTTATTTCCATCAGTGTACATGTATATTACATATATAGAAATTATACAAATAGTTAGGATTGGAAAACAAGCTAATAGCTCATATAAATTCCTCTCCTCTAGGAATTAGTAATACAATCATGTAACAATATGCCACACAAATGTGGTTTTTAAGATGGTGATGATCATGGATTTCTTCGGAACAGTGCGAAAAATAACATTTGGTCAGAATCATTTTAGGCAAGTTTCAGATCATGGAAAGTGTTAGATGTGGATGCAAAATGGGGGCTGTTGCAGCCATCTTGGACCTCTGACGGACTGGAGAAATAACAACATTTGGTTGGGACTATCTGGGGATCATTTTTCTATGAAAAGTTTAAAATGTGTTTTCAAAATGGCGGCCATCTTTTAATTCCAACGGAGTTGAAAAATAACAACACTTGGTCAGGTCCACCTAAGGATCATTTCTAGCAAGTTTCAGCTCAATCCCACGGATAGAACTTGAGAAGAAGTTTAAAATGTGAAAAGTTTACGGACGGCAATTTTGTTTTTCAAGATGGCGAATCTGGCGGCCATCTTGGATTTCGAACCGACCGAAAAGTAACAACTCATGGTCAGGACCATCTCAGGGTAATTTCAGCCAAGTTTCAGCTTAATCCCACAGGTGAAACTTGAGAGAAATTTGGAAATGTGTTTTTCAAGATGGCGGCTCTGGCGGCCATCTTGGATTTTGGACCAACCCAAAAAATAACAACACTTGGTCAGGACCATCTCAGGATCATTTCAGCCAAGTTTCATCTTAATCCCACTGGTAGAACTTGAGAAGAAGTTGAAAATGTGTTTTTCAAGATGGCGGCTCTGGCGGCCATCTTGGATTTCGGACCGACCCGAAAAATACCGACACTTGGTCAGGACTATCTCAGGATCATTTCAGCCAAGTTTCAGCTTAATCCCAGTGGTAGAACTTAAGAAGAAGTTTAAAATAGGTGTTGTTCAGGAAAACAGTGATTGCGCAATCATGTCACAAAATGGCCGCCATGGCACAAATGTCGAGAGTTTTTCGGACCCGAAAAATAACAACATTTTATGGGCTGCCCTTCCTGAACATCCCTACCAATTTTCAGCTCACAGGTACCAGTGGAACAGTAGAAGAAGTTTAATATGTGTTTTTCAAGATGTCGGCTATGGCGGCCATCTTGGATTTCGGACCGACCCGAAAAATAACAACACTTGGTCAGGACCATCTCAGGATCATTTCAGCCAAGTTTCAGCTTATTCCCATTGGTAGAACTTGAGAAGAAGTTTGAAATGTGAAAAGTTTACGGACGGCGGACGACGACGGACGAAGCACGGTAACTATAGGTCATCTTGACCCTTTTGGTCAGATGACCTAAAAATGGTACTAGCTTTCTGTTCCAGCAATTCTGACTTGCATTTTATCTTGATGAATCAACATACCAAATTACTCTTCAATACCTTTATTCACTCTATTTAATTGGTGAGTAAATGTGTGGAAATATGATTCAAATCCCTTGATTGACATTTGATTTAATGGAAAGAGACTCCAATTTCAGTTTGTATTATTTTAAACGTGTTCAACAGCCCAAAATACCACTATTTGAAAAAAAGTTTGCAAAATGGCCGAGATATGACCAACGGGAAAACATTTGGAGCATGCTGGGAAAAATCTAAGAATTTCGAGCGAGAACCCAAATTTCTTTTGAAGTCTAGAACCTACACTATTTATCAACACAGAACAGAAAGACGCGTTTAACGTCGTAAACTACCCAAAATGAGCAATGGGTATTTCGAAAATAATCGGGGTTTCTTTAAAATAAAAAGCATCAACTTGCAACATAAGTCGTTTTAGGATTGTGTTACTGAAGAGCTGGGGCCTGTAACTGAAAGCATACTTAAGCACTAAGATAAACTTAAGATGATCGTAACGGTTCTTTGTGTAACTGAAAACCATCTTAAGGTTGGTTTAAGAGAATAACTGTTTATCTGTTAAGGGTAGCAGTACCTTCTTCTCTTACAGCTCTCTTAGTGACAAAGTAAGATAGGGTGTAACCGAAAGCCTTCTTACTTAGTTAAGTCGCACTTAAGCCCAAAAACAGCACCTTCAGGTGTAACTGAAACACTTCTTACTTTATCATTTTTGTCTCTTAACTAAAGGTGGTCCTACCCTCTCTTTACGTTCTCTTATGGTAAAAAAACCACATTGAAAATGGCTGCATTGCTTCTCAATCTTCAGCAACACAACCAAAACGTCCCAAGACGTTTGCTGAGAGACAGAAACAATCCTCTGGATTACTTCAGTGATGAGGCAATTATCTCAAGTTATCGTCTTGACAGACACACCATATTAGATTTATGTCGTGATATGAATATGGAACTATCAAGACCAACAATGAGAAACCGTGCCCTTCCAGTTTCATTACAGGTCATGATAGCGCTCAGATACTACGCCAGTGGTAGCTACATGTCGGTTATCGGCGATGCTCATGGGGTGAGCAAAATGGCAGGGTCTCCTGCAGTGAAAACACTATCATTATTACTTGCACGTCAAAATCAACAACATATCAGTTTTCCAATGGATTTTCAGAGTCAAGGTCAAATAAAGAGAGGATTTTTTTTAATAAGAGGATTTCCAAATGTTCTTGGGGCTGTTGATGGATCGCTGATACCAATATCTACACCTACAGAGGATGAACATTTGTATGTGTGCAGAAAAGGGTTTCATGCCTTGAACATTCAGGGAGTATGTGATGCAAACCATTTGTTTTTAAATGTTGTAGCTAAATGGCCTGGTGCAACACATGACGCTCACATATGGAACAATTGTGGTATGAGTGCAGCTTTCGAAGCAAGGACCATAACAGATGGTTGGTTACTTGAAGACAGTGGTTATGGGCTTAAACCATGGTTGCTTACCCCTAAACAGAATCCTCAAACACACGGTGACAGGCGTTACAATGCATCTCACCGTAGCACCCGCTGTGTCGTTGAACGTACATTCGGAATATGGAAGATGAGATTCAGATGTCTTCATAAAGGTCTTGTGTTGGCGCCGAAGAAAGCTTGCAATGTCATCATTGCAACAGCAGTGCTGCATAACATATGCATAAGGAAGCGAATCCCATTGGTTGAGGATGACGATGAAGAGGGTGATGACCCAGATGATGATGATCATGATGGAGGCAATGCTTTTCCGGGTACTAGAGTGAGAGATCAACTGATCGAGCAGGTGTTCTCTAATGCCTAAATATTATGACTAAAAAACTGCAAAACTTTTTAAGACAAAAGGTTTATTTTAGATCAACAGTTGCATTACAGTGTAAAAAACATAATGTTATTGAGCATTGTTTGATCATATAATTAAAATTGGCACTGTTTTGTCATAAAAATACTAATACTTGTATTTTTATTAACTGACTTGCACATGTTTTCAAGTAATGTGAAATTATGCTTGTAATAAGACTTACACAACATGATGCTATCATCATAACATTAACGGGGATCCATATAATCTTCAGTCTTGACAAAACTACTGTTATTTTCTATGCATAAACAAAACATAATTTTGGACAATTGTAGAACAAAAAATGATCGAATTCGCAGTGGGGCTAGAGACACACACATCCCTGCAGGAGACAGTCAATTTTTTGTGTTTATCATTGTTTAATGTAATCTATTATTTACTGAAAACAAGTTACAAAATGCATTTTAACAGTAGTCTATGGAGCTACCAGTAATGGACATTTGATTTCTATTTTGAGTAACGGTGACCTTTGACCTTCAAAGCTGAAATGCAACTACACACAATTCCTTCATAAAAAAGAAGCACTTTAATATGAAGTTTACACCTATTTGGTAAAAGCAAATAGATTTACTGCATGGAAACTACTTTTCTACTTATTATAACAATGACCTTGACCTTTTATTTTTCACACTCTTAATCCTTAAGCAAATGCTTTCAGTAAAGAAGTACTAAAAGAAATTGAGTTTCTGTTAGATTGAGCAGTTATATTTTGCATACAAAATTATTTTATATATTTGATAACAGTGACCTTAACCTTTGACTTTGCTATTTAAAAGCAATCCAACGCAAGTGTTTACAATAAGGAAGTAATGTATGAAATTTGAGTTCAACTAGCTCAAGAATACTCAAAAAATTCTCTGACTTTTAACAGCAATGCCAAGCAAGCATTTTCAATAAAATAGCACTGTGTGAAATGTATCAATTTCGAACAATTGGCCATCTTGAATCTCAATTCTGTATATTTTGATTTGTTTATAATGTGTGGTGTCATATAATCATGTCACCCATCAAGTTTCACCAGAATTGATAACATATTATTTAACGAAAGTTATTCTGGAATATTTTCTTTAGACAGGATGAGACGGTATTGGACGGGACAAAACGGAAATGGGTAACACTATAATATGCCAACTCCCCCATTTCATGGCTCGAGCATAGCAAATATTGCACTGCCTATGCAAAATAAAATCAAAGTAAAATTCAAATAATTGGAATGTTATTTTTAAATGTTCTTAATTTAATTATTCAACTAATTTCAAAAGGACATTATTGATATATCTTATACATAAAATATTAAGAAATATTGCACAACCAATGCAAAATAAAATAAAAATTCGAACAATGGGCCCAAGGGAAAAGGCCTTAATGGTCATCTGACTACATCATTTTGAGTAATCATTTCCGAAAACACAAGAATGCCAAGCACCCTCTCCTCCATTACCGTCAGTGACACGTCTCGTCGTCGTCATGCAGTGGCCCACCGCCGGTTTTCTTCCGTTCTCTTACGGCATTTGCTTTTTTCCCCTTTACAATAGAACTCCAGTCTTGCCACTTTTTTTTCACGTCTTCGTCTGTCCTCAATGTAAAACTCTCTGCGCTGACTTCAGCAGCTATTGCTTTCCAAAGTTTCTTTTTCCTATCATTCGTGACGGTGTCAGAAAATTTGCTCATTAGAATGTCTCGGTGGGCTGAAACACCTTTCAACAAACATTCCAACTCATTAGTCGTGTAGTTTGGCTTTCTTTTCCTGTTACTTGCCATCTTCGATCAGCTCTACTGTACATGTGTGGCCACTGTTAGCGCGCTTTGTCAACAAATAACAACATCAGTGTTAATCAAAAGCTTATAGAAAAAACGCAGTGTATTACAAACGCAACAAAGACGCCGTGATGCAGGTAGTCGTCGTCCGGAAGGCGGTGAAGGGAATTTTCCGGAAAAAATCCCGCTCTTAACCTCGTGTTCTTAAGAATGGTTTACGCTACGAAAAGCTACTTACGAGTGCCTTTCAGTTACACTCTTACCATAATCTTTGTGTCATCTTAAGACACCCTTAAGTGCTTACTTAAGAATGATGTTTCAGTTACAGGCCCCTGAACTACAACAAACACTTACCATGATGCGACACGTTGCGAAATGAACGCGTTTGACCGTAAATGCACGAGATACGCAAGTAAGTTTAGGTATGCACGGATATACCAATTAGCGCATAGTAAGTGGTTTTCCCTGACCTGATTAAACTGACGTGAAACTCGAACGACCCCATATCGCCTAATATGTAATGGTTCTCGATCAAACGATTTAACCAAACCGTCATGAAATTGTTAGCTACCTTAAATGAACGTCAGACACCAGATAGGATATCAAATAAGTTTGCTATGGAACAGACGTATACCGCTTCTTTTGAGTGTTGAGTGATTCTACAAGTTATAGTCCTATCATCCAGGGCGACACTCAAGGCTGTCCTGGTGTTCCCCAAGGTTCAGTTTTGGGTCCTTGTTTTCCCATCATCCAGGGCGACACTCAAGGCTTTCCTGGTCTTCCCCAAGGTTCAGTTTTGGGTCCTTGTTATTCTTCTATATATAAATGTATACAGTTGGTTGCTTTTATGTCCTATTAACATCCAGGTTCATTTAAGAACGGCCTCTCGGGGCATGCGATGTGGGCGTGTGTATTTGAGAGGCCGCGATATGTTCGTGTAAGCCTTCTTGCGATAGTCCGCATTTTTCAATTTTGCCGATTGAAAGTGGTACGACATTGTAGTATACTGCCGAAGGCCCCCAGCAGAACACCCAACAGGTCACATTATACTGACAGAACACATAGCCATCCTCACAGGGGCGAACGGCCAAAATTGATGTTGTCTCAAGTTGGTAGATGTATGGACGGAGAGAATGGAAAAGATAAGATCCACAAGTTTAGTAGCCTTCTACGATCATGAAATGGGGGCAGCAGTTACATTTCTTACCCTACCTGCAGGGCCTAATATAAACCTTTTTGCTGGCGATACGTCTCTATATGTAATTTTAGAAAATTTGGAATGATGAACTTGATTTAATCAATCAATAATTTGGCCGATGAATGGCAAATTAAATTTAACTCACAAGAAAACAGTAGAGCGCACTTTTTCGTATTCCGTATTCACCTATAACGTGTTTGGTTTGGTTTGATTGTTGTACAGTCAAGGTCATTTAAGATAGCCTACCGGAGTATTCAAGGAGGATGCTATATGTTCTTTTGTCGATTTAAAGTGGTACTCTGACGTATAGTGCCAATAGCCGTCAGCAGAACACCCCGCAAGTTTACATTATACTGACAACAGTTCGACCAGTCGGTCCAATTCCATACCGCTGGGCGCCAATAGGAAGTAGTAACTACCATTATATGTCTTGACCTGGGGACAAAACCCAAAGCTTTCCTCACAGGGGTTAACGCACAAAAGATACATTTTTCAAAACAAAGTAAATTATTTAAGGCGCAATTTAGTGAAGTTTGTTTACTTTTTATAATATTATAAAATATCGCATTTAATGGTAGTTCTATAGTCCTTATAAACTATTAAAGTCTATATTTCGACAGAAGGCACTGGTTGCGTTGTGTTTTTTTTAAAATTAATAATCAAGTAATCCTTATTCGAACAACTCGCAAATGTTAACAAACATCTCCGAGCATGCGCAGCCTTGTGGATTAAATAAAACTAACCTAAAATGGCTTCGAAACCAAAACAAGCACGTGTGAAGCGGGTGACACTGAACAGTGTTCATGATAAAAGTCGGCTATCCGGATAAAAAGAGAAAACCTTTTGGCTACCCAAGTGTATCAGGAGAACCCCTGCAGCCAAACCAGCAACAGGTATCTATGTTTCCGTGCTATTTATAAATGTATCAAACACAATGTATCATGTGGATCTGGTATTTTAAGGACGGTCTCCCGGAGTATGCGATGTGGGTTTGTGTGTTGAGAGCATGTGTGTTTGGGATGATGCGGTATGTTCGAGATGTGGGTGTGTGTGTGTGTTGAGAGCGTGTGTATTTGGGATGATGCAGTATGTTCGTGATGTGGGTGTGTGTGTGTTGAGAGCGTGTGTATTATGGAGGTGTGGTATCTTCGTCTAAAGCCTTCTTTCTATAGCCAGGATATTTTGCCGATTTAAAGTGCTACCGCACGGAAGTATACTGCTGAAGCCCCCCAGCAGAACACCTCACCCGGTCACATTATACTGACGACCAGTCTTTCCACTCCCATGGTGCTGAGCGTCAAGTAGGGAATAATATATAACTACCATTGTTAAATACTCTGGTATGTCTCCGCCTGAGGACAGAACCCATAGCCTTCCTTACAGGGGCAAACGCTCAACTAAACGCCAAAAGTGAGGTTGTGCCAAGGGAGACATTAGGAAGGTGAATGGAAAAGATAAGATCCCAAGTTTAGTAACCTTTTACGAGCTTGCAATCTAGGCCGATTCAGTTAACTGTGAAGGAATGCTTCATCACTTTTTGGGTGCACGTTAAGCGTGGGAACTGACTCGGAGTCAATATATACCGACTCTTAATTATTCTTTTCCAAATTGTCCGTCGTAAGTACATTTTAGGAGTCGTCCCTATCGTTCGTATGTGTGTATTGCTGCTTTGTGTATAATGTCTCTGAATGTATTTTTTGTGTCTCGGAATGTGAATAAACTTGCATTGTATACGCATGTAAATAGATTTTTGTCCTTTTTTTCAATAAATAACCAGCTCCACGGAATCCAGGAGTGCCAAAACCTGAAACCCACTAAACGACAACTGCTACAGCAAGTACTGACTTCCTCAGCTTCATATTGTTTCATAAGTTTTGCTCATGCCGTTCCATATATTTACCATATGATTTTTACATTCTAATTACAGTTTTTCTGAACAGCTACATAGCGATCAGGGCCGGAAGTTTGCAAAGTTGCAGGGTTACGTGAAACTCTAAGGACTCTAAGTCCTTTAAATCTAAACTCGCTCCAAGAATAATTACTAATTTAACAATGTTTTTATGATTGTATCTTAGAATAAGTTTTAACACGAGAACCGTATCCTTCAATCTGTTTAAAATCATATGTTTATCTCCACGCCGTTCCGCAAACTTTTCTCTGCTGCGTTAAAATCTGAGAAAATCCCATAGGGGGTCATGTCCCGATGACCTTTTGCATTAGCCAATCAAATTACTTCTATCAGAATCTTGACAATGAAATTTTGAGGCGACAAAGCTTTCATAATCGCATTTGTCCGTTTAGTCAATTCGTCACCAAAAAGTTAATTTGGAATAGTGTGACGAAATGACTTGCTGCAAGATGACAAGCCATTGGAAAAGTATTTTAGTGTTACGTGAAGAGGCGACAAAGGTCATTTGAACGTAACCTCTTATGGGATGTTGTCAGATCCTTGTAAAACGGAGCGAGAACAAGGATATGTATTTAAATCAGATTGGAACTTTTTGTTAATGTATGTGTACATGTAAGAAAGGGTAAACATAACAGTAGATCTTATATAACGCGTTAATGTTAATATGTTTTAACGTTTACTACTGGGGATGCAACAGAGTTGTATGCAATTATATGTATAGGGTAAAAGCCATTTTTATATGGTAGTGTGGGTTCTGGGCTTAAAAAATCGGGTTCTCGAAATCCTATAATCCCAAGCATTCCCAAAAGTTCCCCGTAGTGCGCAAAACCATACTGGTCATATTTCGGCCATTTCTTGTACAATTTTGGCAAACGATTTTTTAAGTAAAGGTAGATTGGCAACACGTATAAAACTGAAATGGTTGATTCTTTGTTAGTTCTATGGTTCAATAAATGATAATGGGTATGTACTTGTTTTGAGTAATTTCTTTATAGTTCAGGAGTAAGAATATTTCTGACTTTTTTAATAAAAGAAGGCCTCTCATTGGCTGGCCAGGTATATAATAAATACAGGCTCCATCAGCTGGAAAGCTCTCTCGATGTTCTGGCAGTCGAAGTAGAAGGACCACTAAGAAAAAATGGTAATCAGCGACCAAGCTGCATAAGTTTGGGCCTAGCTGCATAAGCTAGGGTTCCACCGTACTCCTTTATAGATCAATGCCAAAATAAATTGTATTACTCGGTTAAGTGTACAGTCACAGGGTTTCAAAATACAGGGCGACGTACTATTAATAGAGAGTGACAGGTACCAAGACACTGGTTTTACCAAGACTTCAGGGTTTACCAAGGCATAGGCTTCATAACGTGTAGGGTGACTTCGTCAAAAGGTAGTCACGGTAAAGGGTGACGTGGTCAAAGCAGGGTTTTCCCTGTCATTTTGTTTTAGGGAGTCCCGGGACTCCTCAACTTTAAAATTGGGAGTCCCAGCAGAAATTCAGGAGTCCTATTTTTAAACTTTGCGAAATCGTCATGTATACTGAATAATAAATATTATAAAAAACATGTTTTGTTAAGAAGTATCTTACAAACAGTAAAATACAAATGTGCATTGAATTTAATTATTTCTTTTATTCAAATTGGATAATTACATCTGTATACAAATTACAAAGTGCATTTTATTTCATGATAACATGTACTATGTAATTAGTTCACGCACATAGTAATAATGACTGCCATATTGTGTTGTTAACACTTCAGTCTTGACTCATTTCATTCAACTCTAAAACTAACACTTTTTCAAATTCAAACCATGTCATTGATAAAAATGATTATGTTTTTTTTTAATATTGATTATGCAATTATTTCAATTGAATGTAATACTTTTCTTTTCTTCATTTTGATAAGCATTTAGCAATGTAGAATACAGTTATAATTCTATGTAATTTAATGAACACATATGTAGTAAAACTGACTCTGACTCATTCCAACTCTTAAAGACAAACACTATTTCATTCTGTTTTTTTGTGCCCCAAACACTCTTGCTACTGCCAGAAAGTCTATGTCCTGTAAAGGAGGACCCAACAGTTTAATCATCATCAACCTGCTTAGCCTGACAGGATTTAGTCTGTTTCTGACTTTGTTTTTCAGTGCATTCTGATGAGAGAAGCCTCTCTCACATGGGGCACTGGACACTGGTATAACCAGTGCAATGTTTGCCAGTGTAGCACAATCTGGATATATGTCAACATAGTTCATCAGTAATAATTCAATAAACTCATCAAACCCAAGTGCTAGTCTGTATGTGTGGGCAAGGTGTTTAAATTGACTGAAGTGAGCCCTACACCTGTTTTGATCAATACTGTTGACAAAGTGTTGACACAACCGATCTAACTCTGTATCACCATAAGCCTGGATATTTTGAACTTGCTGAGGAGAGCGCTTTGGATTCAAAATCAAATCAAGGGCCTCAAGTAAATCCAATTGATCTTGAGGGAACCTACTTTGTAGATTAGCAATGATATTGTCAAGAAACTTATCTCTGACACTGTTAAACCTGGTTCTCAGGACTTGGTTGTCTTGAATATCAACTGTTCTATATTTTGGTTTTCCCTCCCCCTACAGGTGGGTTGCCCAACTCAGTGAAGACTTCATGGACAGTTTGTGATCCCTGCCTCATACCTTCAAGAGTTTGAACAGTTGCATCAACACTGTGCCTAATGCAGGACAAATTAACATGATCTTTCTGAAAGGTCAGACTCAGAAACAAGGAAGTTGAAAAAACCTTCCAAATGCCTCGAGCTTTACCAGTTTTGTCCTTATCTTCTAATGACATAATGATTGAATCATAATATGTGTACAGTGTATATCATTTTCACAGCTGCCTCAACAGACAACCACCTGACAGAGGTACCCCCTGGTACTTGTTTAGCTTTACCATGTAAGAGTTCTTGTAGTTCACTGAGTTTGTCATACCTAACTGAAGAGTTATTATAAAACTTGTACAAACTATGAATAAATGTCTTATAATCCTCAAGATAGGGTATGCCTTTGCCTGCTTGTGATGCCGCCAAGTTAAGTCTATGGGCCACACAGTGAACCTGCACAAGTTCTTCATTCTTTGCTTTAAGTTTTACACCAAGGCCGTTTTTACACCCGACCATTACCGATGCACCATCAGTACCTAACCCTATCAATTTTGAAAAGTCATCATGCTGCACTAAATCCTTTAAGATTCAGAACTCGCATAAAAATGTTTTGATCCCACCGGCAGTACAGTCAGTTATCTGTTTATTTCCAATATAGGCAACAACTACTTTCCTTCCTTAATGTACCTGACATATATGACTAGTTTTTTTTCCCACGGAAATATCACATGTTTCATCTAACATTACTCCGAAGAATGGGCTGTTTTTGATATCATTGATAACATTTTTCTCAATAACATCAGCAATCGCTGTTTCCATTTCAACAATTATTTCAGGTTTCTTGTAATAATCATCAGCTGTACTACAGCCATTCACCCTTTGTAGTTCCATCAGGTCACAGAAATTATCTGCAGCAATGTTATTTTTACACCACATGGTATAAACAGTACAAATTTGTGTAATATGTCTAGTTGTTTGTAAGTTGGGAGATTGATCATCGTGGGAAGCATTACTTAATGCTTTTTTAAAAGGGCCTGTTTCCAGTAATGTTAATTCTCCATAGGAGCCTGCCCCCGTATAATTTCTTATCTAGCTCAACTACAGTTTTTTTCTTTTCCGAAGAATAATTTTACACCTTTCCGACACCCAGATTTCATAATTTCAGTGAAAATGTATTTTTATAAAGATGTCATTTTGAGCATCAAAGACATAAGGTCGTAAATAAAAGAAGGTTATCTCGAAATTTTAATTAGCAACATAGAAAAAATTTCTTTTGATAAATATTTGCAAAACATCGTCATTATTCATAAAACATAAAAAAAAATTTGGATGAAAATGCACTTGCAGAGACACAATTAGGGAAAAAAATGCCATAAAATTGCAAAGTTATAAAGTTTTGGATGCAAATTTCCATCACAAAATCGAATAGAGCTTAACTTGTTTCATACATTATTGTATGTGTACCAAAAATCAGCTTATTCCATGTGGTGGAACGTTCTCATATCGCCGCCTGAATGTGGTTGTAAATTGAAAGAAAAGGGGAAATGAGTAACAACCTTGTCTGAAACCTTAATTATATAGCTTATTATATACAAAATTTTATATTGAATACCAGAGCGAATATCTTCATGACAGTTTTATGATATCTAACGACTAAATAAACAGTATCGATATAAAGATTTACAGTGAGGACACCCTGATACATGAATACTGTTCTATCTCAAGTTGTCCTCTTCTGGATTTTCTGATCTTGTGGCCTTGTACATTTATCCGTATCTTCTTGTCATTGTCTATACGTTTACGGAATCATTGACTCGACGCTAGCTATTCTTGTCTCACTTTCCTTGTTTTATTGTCCCATCTCCAAAGCGTTGTGGCTCTGTCAGGGTTGGGACCCTGACTTGTTTCACTTTCTTTGTGCCTGCCGACCACGTCACATCGATTAGATAGATTATCCATATGAAATACTTTATTTTGTTCTAAGTAATCAATCAATTCGTTATCACACATTTTCGCATAATTGTACGACACTACTAAGTATAAGCTGTTTACAACAATCATCGGTGGCTTGCTATTTTGTTACTTTATCGACGCTTCATAAACCAATCGTGAAGTGTCGCACGTCCTTTCACAGAACCAGTCTGCGTTTGCAATAAGCTTTTCTTCTCTTGATGACTCGGCATGCATGGCCTGGACAGGTTGGTCCAAAGATCAGTTCCTTGAAATCCACTCGCACTGTTCCCCATATTTTTCATCTGGTATATATTCCAAGACTACACACGATGCTCTACTACTCTTCTGGGTAAAACTGAAAACCGACATTTCCTGGAGTCAGTGTTCTTCTCTTTTTGGAATTTCCAAGTCAAGTGTGTCCAAAACTTTCCACTCCATAGTACAGGCATTAGACACATCGATAGTCCCACAATTTCTAAGCCCGGATCACTTGACAAGAGAACAGTTGCTCGGGCACAATAATGTCTTTTTAGAAGAATTTTTTTGCAGATAAAGCCACTGCCATATTAGATGGCACCTATATTTATATCCAGAAAAGCTCCAACCACAAGCTCCAGAGAATGTTCTACTGTAGCCAGAAGAAGAGAAACTATCTCAAATTCATGAGCATCGCCTTACCAGATGGCTACATTCTGGACACAGTAGGACCATTTACTGGCAGCGAAAATGATGCTACAATTACAAAAAAAAGTCATGGACAAGCTAGTTACTTGGCTACAACCAGATGACAATGTTGTCGTTGACCGAGGTTTTAGAGATGTCCTACCAGTTCTCGAAGCCTCTGGCCTCAATGCTAGCATGCCGTCATACCTGAAACACGGTCAAAGTCAACATTCTGACGTCCAAGCAAATCTTGACAGAACTATCACCAAATCGAGGTGAATTGTGGAATCATATCATGGTCGTCTGAAACACTGGACGTTCTTCCGAACGCAATTGGTGTCTATACCAGCTTTATCAATGTCATCGAGGCTTTGCTTCGAACCGTCACAGCCTGTCTGAATGGTATTAGAGGACCGATCTACCAGAGATCTCCAAAGAGAGATGCCAAAGATAGGCTAATGGCTGAACGTATGAAGGACCGTTTGACAACACCGAATGGTTTAGCTCAGAGTATCAAAACAGATCCGGATCTATCTAGACGGGCAAGGTCCGAGTTTGTCAAGATGGATGCATCTTCCGTACTGTTTCCCCGTCTCGATCTCGATTACTTGAGAACCATTACGTGTGGAACGTATCGGATATATCTGGCTCCTGGTTACATCGCCGAACATTTAAGTGATGACGGAGACTATGAGGTGTGGCTTTACCAGCACTCCCCAGACCTTCTCCGATGTCAAATTAATTCTCGATACAAAAGCCAAACGAAATATAACGTTTGGATACGGTTCACCGTTTCACCCGATGATGAGGCCCCAATAAAAGACTACTACTGCCAGTGCCCAGTTGGAGAGAGAACGATGGGAATGTGTGCGCACATCTCCAGTATCTTGTACTACCTTGGGTATTACAGGGCGCTGGAAAACCCTCGACCATTACAACCACAGGTAAAGAAATTCCGACAAAACTAAATACAAATAGTTTTCCACGAAGCAACATAGTGCATATGTCGAAAGAATATTTGGGGCTCGATATGAAAGATCCCCGTTACCATGTGACTAACCAAACGTATACATATAGGTATTATACAATCGCCCGTAGCTATGAACACTCCCGTAAATGCAAAAACCAACCAAAATCATAAGGAACATGTTTTTGTTGTTGTTCTGTCTATTTGTCAGCCAATGTCTTCAACCACGGGGACTTGTGAAGTAGCCATCTTGGATTTTTTTCATGAAAAAGTGTTTCTCTCACTTTTTTTCATATCTGTGTACATATTCTCAACATACCGAGCAAATACTCTCGTGTTTTTGTTAATTATCTAAAGAAAGTCGAATATCGGCAATTCAACAGAAGGCTAATTCAACCCAAGATTTGAAAATGTTCCACCACTTACATTTTGATGATTTTTCCTCTCATCAATAGCATATTACGTACTGTTTGATAGGATAAAAATTGGTTTGCATCCAACGCCCATAAAAGGGTGTATTCTCTAAAAAAAAACACGGTTTTTGTGTCTAAAATGTAATCATCGAAAATGGCATTTTTGAGATTGTTTCTTCCATAAAACAGCCAAATGGCGTGATGGAAACATGATTTTTTGTCACAATCATGCCATGAATGTATTCTTTACGGCGACTATCATTTGATTAGATTTTCATTAATATTTTACATAACATGCACATTTTATCAACACTTAGACAGCTTCTGAAATGTACTACTTTGAGGAGCCATAAAAAACAAACCAAGTGACATAAATCTTTATACTTTATAGATTTGTGACCACAACGGCATGGGCAATGCACCACCAACAGGAAATTTGAATCGGGGAAGGGGCCATTTTGGAAACAGGCCCTTTGAACGTAGTGTGAAACTTTTCAAAGAATCAATGTGATCTTTTGTCTCTTCATGTCTGGAGAAAGCCGATTTTTGATAATTTTTGCAACCTACAGTGAACGGGTTCGTTTTTCCGGATCTAGTACATACATCATAAGTCATTTCATTATCAGAGGAAACTTTCAACCATGTGTATGTATCCAGCCACTTAGGCAAAAACTTTCGTTTTTTACTTGAAGATGGACTTTCATTCACCACATCATCAGATGTATTATCTGCTGCAATTTGTTTGTCTTTCACGTTACAGCCACCTAAAAAACTTCCTATCGTTCGCTGCATGGTTACAAACTTTGTTCACAACATAGTTGTTTAGACGCTTCGATTAGCCGAACGCAAGACTATTACTATTCAAACTCACGGAAGACTCGGATTTACCCTGACCATAAATGACCTATATATATCCAGGCCAAGATTTGTAAAGATCGATTGATAGCGGCGAGAAATGAACACGGCACAATACCGACAATTTTTTGTTTGTTTTTTAGCGATATGGTTGTGCAGTTTAATACGAAGTTTGTCTATCTATTATTGCGTCCCACGGACGCAAAAACATTTTTTTGCGAGTCCTTCGTGATTTTTTTGCGTCCTAGACGCAGAAAACCTGCGTCCGGGAAAACCCTGGTCAATGTGTGTCGCGGTCAAGGGGGTACACAGTCACTGTCTTGGTCAATATGACTTGGTCAAGTTGTGTTGCGGTCAAAGTTGTACACAGTCACTGTTGCGGTAAAGGTTGACTTGATCAAGGTGTGTCACGGTCAAGGTGTACACTGTCGCGGTAAGGGGTGACTTGGTCAAGGTGTGTCGTGGTGAAGGTGTGTCGTGGTGAAGGTGTACACAGTCACGGGTGTCTCAGTAAGGGGCTATTTACTGTTGATACAGGGTGACGGATATATTGTGATACAGTGTTTTATTTGGCTTTTGACTATATTAGTGTTAGAGGAATATTGTGATAAATGTGAAATATCTACCGGGTGTAGTTTTGTTAATAGTTGTTTGAATCTTTAGGCAATGATAATTCTAGTCAGTTAGACGGCCATTACTTTGTATATATTGTCGGCATTTATTTGTTTCAACTTTGACTGGGTCCAAGATAGAGCTTGGTAACGAACTGCAGGCACGCAACCGTTACAAAACCATGAAAATCGATGTGGAGTCTTTATCGAGCGATTCGAATGTTAATCGAAAGAATCAAACCATTTATCCGCACATTTAACCATCACTGGAATTAAATTAATAATGTTATTGCAACGTAATTTGGTATGTTGATTAAGCACGACAAAATGCAGGTCAAATTTTGACTTGGTGACGATCCACTATTACAGTCAAAAGTTTAGCTGAATAAAGTTGATAGTTTTCATTATTTAGGGTTTGACCCAACGTGGAACCTTGTCGAACTCCAGTCAACGTTGTGCAATATTTTCATATTAAGAGTTCTTTCTCTTGGACCACTTACCATAAAACATTTAGTACAATATTTACTGCAGTCAGGTTGAGTTTGGTCGCAACAGCTATTGTAAGAATGTAAGAGGTTTTACATATACTACCATCGCTAGCTTTGATATATTCATGATGGTCATTTGTCAAGTTCTTTAACTTACATTTTCATGACACCCGAAATATTATTCATTATCAGTAGACATTAATAAATATGAAGTTGAAGTGATGATAATTAGGTTATACATGTAACTGTTAAATCCGATATGTGTGGTTCTCGATCGGTATTGAAATGTATATTGACACAATACCCAAACGCACAGTACCACATTCTTGCCTTGCATCCGACGGCTGTTTCTCATGACGATTGAATATAAAACAACTAGATATCGACAGGTTGGGTGAAGTCCTCCAACTGCGCTACAACGTCCCATATGTGTGACTGTCGCACACATACGCGGCTAGATTGTCACGCAAATGGGTGACAATTTAATTTAACCCCGGATAGCACGTGCAATTCGCTTGCGCACATGTTTTTGTAATTTCGAGATACACTACATGCCTTACGAGTATATAAATACCAGAGTGTGCGGTATACGTGGATGCATTCAGCGCTTTTTTCAACAATTTTACCTCAGCTTCTTCACACGGCAACACACATCATCTTACATTGACGCCATCTCCCAGAATGCACCGCATCAGTTACTGCAGTAGCCAATGAAACGGCGTTATCTATCTCGCCACTACAAATCCTGGCACATTCTATGAAAGCGTCACCGTAGCATATTAGTGAAAGTGCAATTTAATGTAAAACTACAGGATAGCGAACCTAACGATTGTCAGAATTCTACTGTGATATAATTAAATTTCTTGCACTTAAATATAAAATATAAAATGCAATGTAGGGTAAAGTATTTAGTTCAGTGTTGGGTATTTATAACCAGCAAAGTATGGTGTCATACCAGGTAGAAGTAATCTGGTAGTAATGTACTGTTGTAGTCTTTAGCATCTGCGTTGAATGTGACTGCATCCTTCGCTATGCCTGCGTGTTGCAGATGCCCAAGATGCTTAGCTAGTCGTCCTTGTTGATCGATGGACAGTTCCGACAGACGTTCAAGGAACTCATCAAAATGAACATGAATGTCGAACTGTTTCAATTTCTTCGATGACGGTTCTGTTGAAACATAATACCAATATTTTGTTGGTAAAATATATGAATAAATATTTAACAATAAATCATGTAATCGTAATATATATAATAATGTTAACACTAATATAGTAGCATTATTATTTATATGATTATAATACATGAAATAACAACATATTATATATCAATTAATAAAACAAAAATACATAATAACATATATGTATGTGATAATTTTGCATTAATTTATTAATTTATTTAATTTACTTACGACATAAATGTTCCTCCACGGAGGAAATGCATCCGGTGCATAAACATTTTGGCCCGCTCGTTTAGGTCGCCAAACTCAATTAGGTGCCGGAGAACGGCAACACTAATTTTACGGCCATATGTTCTGACCAAACGAGCATCGTCATTGGATTCGGCGTGCCGTTTACAACAATATTTGTTGCGGTTTGGCATATTTATAACCTGAAATAATAATGACAATTGTGTAGCATAATAAAAAAAACAATGATGACTTTAATATGAATATACGTTTGAATTACCTATTAATTATCTATGACGACAAAAGCATCTAAAACCACGAAGGATATATCTGAGAATAAATAATGTTAACATAAAATATCAACTGTATGTGTTAAATTGCTTTAATTAGTGCACAAATCGTTAGTTTCGCTTTCCTATAGTTTTAAAGTGCACGTTCACTAATATGCTACGGTGACGCTTCCATAGAATGTGCCAGGATGTGTAGTGGCGAGATAGATAACGCCGTTTCATTGGCTACTGCAGTAACTGATGCGGTGCATTCTGGGAGATGGCGTCAATGTAAGATGATGTGTGTTGCCGTGTGAAGAAGCTGAGGTAAAATTGTTGAAAAACGGTGTATTTTGGCAATGAAAATGGCGAAAACATTGTAATACTTACGGGTACCTTCTCGGTAATGAGTCAGCGCGCTGAATGCATCCACGTATACCGCACACTCTGGTATTTTTACACTCGTAAGGCATGTAGTGTATCTCGCGAAATTACAAAAACATGCGCGCAAGCGAATTGCACGTGCCATCCGGGGTTATATTAAATTGTCACCCATTTGCGTGACAATCTAGCCGCGTATGTGTGCGACAGTCACACATGGGACGTTGTCGCGCATTTGGAGGACGTTACCCAACCTGATCGAGGGGAAACTCAAATTCTATGATGGGCTTCAGTATCAATTCTAGAATAAAAATTCCAGATTGCAGCAGTGAAAAAAATCAATAAGATGAGATGCAGCTTTAGCCGTTTTCTGCTCATTTGCTCTTATCAAAGCTACATTTCTGGAAAGACGGGTTAAATCTGAACTTGTGGCTGTTCCGAACAAAAAGTTTTTGCTATAGCTCTTATAAATGGTAAAACTGATCTTCGTTTTCTTGAAAAAGGTAACCTCACTAAGGAGTGGTGAGGTAACAGTGTCTTAATTTTACCCAAAATTGTTCCTACATCGACTGCTGTCTGTCTTTGTAAAGCTAAGATTTCCACCATCGCCTCATTGAACCATGGGAAGTAAGAACAGAGTGAGGATGTTTCAGACACGAATGGACAAGTTTGTAACTGAATTTCGAAGAATTGTTTCCAATGATTTCATGATGGATATAAAGTGCATTATACTCAAACGTAACACTATAATTGAAGAGTTATTTTATCCTATCATATGGCTTTCCTTCCACATTCTCATTTGCCATGGCGATGTAAAGTACACACAAAAGTATTAAAGGAGACATCTTTATTGGTTTACCTACAAAGAGATGGAAACAGTCTTCAGTCTACTGATGTTTCCATATATTTATTATTTGTTCATCTGTTTTACCTGAAGTCAGATGGATGATAGTAAAAACCATAGGCTATTGCAATTCACCCTAGCACTATTAAACAACTTAAATAAGAAAAAGTGGATTTCAACTAATACCCCTCCCTAGGAATGACAGGCAAAAGATATAAGTGCCAAAAATAAGATAATATCAAAATATTTCCGAAAATGATACATTTTTATATGCACTTCCACAAAGGATTTCTGTGGAAAATAAACAGACATATGTCAATAATAATGCCGTTATTTCAGGAAATCTTTCTGGAGCTACACTTACCTCTCCATAACTATCTTTTTATACAGACTTCTAAGACAGTGTGCTGATGACACAGTCACACCGTACACAAGTTACAAAACATGATAAATAATTAGATTAGAAATAACTGATTATCCTATAACAGTAATTGTATAAGTTTATTAAAAACCAACCTGTTCGATATACGTAAAGCAAAGAAGCAGTTACTTCTGGTACCCTACATGTTTTCACATGTGAAAAAAATCGTATTATAACCTAGTCTTATGGTTTATGTTTAAAAACAATCAAAGATATATAGTGTGCCTATAAATATGTATTTCCTCAAGGTCTAAGTCCTCATCTGGTTCAGGTGCACTTACCTCTAACATTGTGGGCACAGGCTTAGACTGTAACTTTTCAGCATCTTTAAAATGTACTTGAAACCACTCACCTGAATTATACAGCACCTTTTACCCTTAGTTTTTACAGCTGGGGAGTGCCTGTATAACCTTTGCCTGTGTGTAGGAGCATCATCTGTCTCTATCCCATGATATTGTATATCTGTTCATTCTAATTCTTCTATACTTACTGCAAATATATCCTTATTTTTCCCTATGAAATGTAACAATTGAGTTTTCTGGTCCTGAGAGAGGTCAGCATCATCTAAGGGGATACATAATGACTGTGTAGCTAGCAACTTAGCACTGTCTTCTGAGCTTAAGCTACACACTGAATGTGCATTCTTACCTGTATCTTGATCAGTTTCTTTTGATTCCTTTAACTCTGACATCTTTGGACAATAACTTACAAATGCTTGTTCCAGTTTTCATACATACAGGTATGTTATTTGGGTTTAGAAGCAAACAAACAGATTTCCCATCCCTACAATTGACAATAATTTTACCACCAACTAACTTTGTATTTTTAGCCCACCATCATCAGATGGTGGGCTATTCAAATCGCCCTGCGTCCGTGGTCCGTCGTCCGTCGTCCGTCCGTCCGTCCGTCCGTCCGTCAGTCCGTCCGTTAGTCCGTCCGTAAACAATTCTTGTTATCGCTATTTCTCATAAAGTACCGAAGGAATCTTTCTCAAATTTCATGTGTTGGTTCACCTTGGTCCCTAGTTGTGCATATTCCATTTTGGGACCGATCTGAATTCAAGATGGCCGACAGGCAGCCATCTTGGATTTTGACATTTGAACTTTGTTATCGCTATTTCTGAGAATGTACTGAATGGATCTTTCTCAAATTTCATGTGTAGGTTCCCCTTGGTGCTTAGTTATGCATATTGCATTTTGGGACCAATCCGAAAACAACATGGCCGACAGGCAGCCATCTTGGATTTTGACAGTTGAACTTTGTTATCGCTATTTCTCAGAATGTACTGAATGGATCTTTCTCAAATTTCATGTGTAGGTTTCCCTTGGTGTGTAGTTATGCATATTGCATTTTGGGACCAATCCAAAAACAACATGGCCGACAGGCAGCCATCTTGGATTTTGACAATTGAAGTTTGTTATCGCTATTTCTAAGAAAGTACTGAAGGTATCTTTCTCAAATTTCATGTGTTGGTTCACCTTGGTCCCTAGTTGTGTATATTCCATTTTGGGACCGATCTGAATTCAAGATGGCCGACAGGCAGCCATCTTGGATTTTGACATTTGAACTTTGTTATCCCTATTTCTGAGAATGTACTGAATGGATCTTTCTCAAATTTCATGTATAGGTTCCCCTTGGTGCCTAGTTATGCATATTGCATTTTTGGACCAATCCGAAAACAACATGGCCGACAGGCAGCCATCTTGGATTTTGACAGTTGAACTTTGTTATCGCTATTTCTGAGAATGTACTGAATGGATCTTTCTCAAATTTCATGTGTAGGTTCCCCTTGGTGTGTAGTTATGCATATTGCATTTTGGGACCAATCCAAAAACAACATGGCCGACAGGCAGCCATCTTGGATTTTGACAATTGAAGTTCGTTATCGCTATTTCTAAGAAAGTACTGAAGGTATCTTTCTCAAATTTCATGTGTTGGTTCACCTTGGTCCGTAGTTGTGTATATTTCATTTTGGGACCGATCTGAATTCAAGATGGCCGACAGGCAGCCATCTTGGATTTTGACATTTGAACTTTGTTATCCCTATTTCTGAGAATGTACTGAATGGATCTTTCTCAAATTTCATGTGTAGGTTCCCCTTGGTGCCTAGTTATGCATATTGCATTTTTGGACCAATCCGAAAACAACATGGCCGACAGGCAGCCATCTTGGATTTTGACAGTTGAACTTTGTTATCGCTATTTCTGAGAATGTACTGAATGGATCTTTCTCAAATTTCATGTGTAGGTTCCCCTTGGTGTGTAGTTATGCATATTGCATTTTGGGACCAATCCAAAAACAACATGGCCGACAGGCAGCCATTTCGGATTTTGACAATTGAAGTTCGTTATGGCTATTTCTCAGAAATTACTGAAGGTATCTTTCTCAAATTTCATGTGTTGGTTCACCTTGGTCCCTAGTAGTGTATATTCCATTTTGGGACAGATCAGAAAACAATATGGCCGACAGGCAGCCATCTTGGATTTTGACAATTGAAGTTTGTTATCGCTCTTTCTAAGAAAGTACTGAAGGTATCTTTCTCAAATTTCATTTGTTGGTTCACCTTGGTCCCTAGTTGTGCATATTCCATTTTTGGACAGATCGGAAAACAACATGGCCGACAGGCAGCCATCTTGGATTTTGACAATTGAAGTTTGTTATCCCTATTTCTGAGAATATACTGAAGCTCATATATATAGATATACATCTCCAATGTTTTCACGGGGATTTATGCTTTGTTGATACCTCATCCCAAGTGAAATTGATAACTGGATACTAACGCTGTGACACAACACAGAATCTCTGAACTTACGTCTGGCTGACTGGAGAGTTTTCGGATTTGCCCGAAGAAAAATAATAGCCCAGGTAGTACAACATTGATGCAACATGTGCACACAAACTAGATGTTCTGTTGCCTGCAGGACAAAGACAGTAATACCCCTTGCTGGGATCATCTGGTTCATTGTTATCGAACTGGATCAAAACATGATACTTCGTCTGCGACTTGTGGCGTGAATGAATCTGACCTCAAATGAGATCCTCAGCATGCTGGTACAACCAGATCTCATAGTCACCATCATTTGATTGGTGCTCAACAATGTAACCAGGGGACAGTTTGATCTGGGAAATACCACATGCTAGTGTCTCAATGTACTCAAGATTTAACTGAGGAAATGTAATATTTGCCATTCACTTTTGGTTTTGCGAGTCATGTTTGGATCATCTGCAACTCGTTTCGCAAGAACATTATCTCTTTGCAAAAGAGACACCATGCGAGTTGCTATTTGTATGTCTCGCTGCTCACGCCAGGGGTCTGAAACATATATGGGCCATCTGAAACCATTCAGGCTTGCTGTGACTATATGTGACTATATGTATAAGTTTTCCAAGTATTGTCACAAGATGATTTAAAGTAAGTTTCTCTTCAAATGGTACTTTACCGTTCCATGGTAGGACTTCACAACCCAACGTACCTTTGTACAGCAACGATCATCATTAGCTTGTTGGGGATCCAGTTGTGACTTACCAGGAGGAAGAAAAGATGGCGTTTTAATATCATATCCCAACTGGGCAAAGACATTCAGCACGTCCCTGAAACCACGGTCTACAATCATGTTGTCATTCTCATGTAAACAGCATCTCAGAAGATCGAATTTTCTCAATAATCATTTTTGTTAAAGAAGCATCATTGACGCTGCCATAATATACATCCAATAATACCCATCTGGTAACACAATGGACATGAATTTCAAATAGATTTTTTCTGTCCTCCATAAGAAGCCCTTTGAAACTCATGATGACTATCTTTGTTTAGCTAAATGTATATACCCTCTAGGATAAGACTATATTATCGCCATAAAATGTCTTTGTAAATACTGGGTTGTGTGATATAGCTTCTACACGTGAAAGATTTGTTGTTCGAAGATATCTTGGCACAACTGTTGTGCTCAAAACATCAACAACTTTGTGTAAATATCTGGACAGCGTTGCTTCTGACAATTTTGTTAATACTGTCAACGGCTTCCATGAGAGATTAGTTTTTAGTTTCACCAGAAGTACAGCAGAATGTCTAATGAACAGGCAGAGAAAGTTGAAAGATCAGACGTGCACAATTGATGAATTTCTTCAAACTGTTCTAAGGTCCAAACTGTCCATGCATGGCAATCAGTATCGGATAGATTTGCAAATTGTAGCTTTTGTGAAATTCCATCTTTGGAAACTGCATGTATGATTTCAAAAAGATCATTGATGACAGAAATGTCCCCTAGTTTAGTTTCTATTGGTGTTCGATTGGTCATAGATATCTCGGTATCAGGGTGCAAGTAGTTACCAATAAGGTGTTCAGGGCAAATATGTGCATCAGGAGGGCACCACAGTTGTTTTTTTTTTCTTTATCAGTAAAATATGGCGAACGGACTTTGGAACAGTAACACATGAATCATTATACTATTAGCATACAGAACATTAACGATGCGAAGATGAACCATATTTGATATCGGTGATATTCAGGATGGATGGGATATTGGGGAAATCTTTGTATGGTTTTGTGATTCCTGACCAAACTCTCCATCCTCATCAGGATGAGGTCTTTTCTTCAGATATTGAGTGTAATATTTCTTGCAAATCTTAATGCCATCTACTACAAACAGCCCATCTTTCTTGAGAAGATTTTTCAGCCAACAATTTTAAGGGGAATATAAGGGTTTTTTTAATTGGTAACAGTCATTGTTTATTCATTATCTTAAATCGTAGTCACATTGCAAGTACATGTTCAGGTGGTACAACATATCATCAGCGTATAATATAATCAATCTGGATTTACTTCATTGTGTTGTTTTAAAAACCAGCCAAGTAACCTAAACTGTGCGAAACCTACATGGCCACTGAACCTGGATAAAACGTATATGCTCTTCATTGGTATTCACTCCCAGCCTTCTGTTGGCTTCTGGTAACCTTTTAATTCTTGAACTGTATTGTCTTGTAATTTGTTGCTTCAAACCCAAATATTTTTTTTCAAGATTTTTTTTTTATTTCCATCAATCACATTCCATTCCATGCATAAGTACATTCACATCTTATATTACATCTTTCAACATTAAGTAAATACCTCAAATCAAAATAAATAAATAGTTACTCCTTGTTTTTAATGTTATTGCTTTCACAGTGTAAGTAAATACAAAGTAAATCATAAAACTTGATCTCATTTTTTAGTTATTTGTCCGGCTTTATATTTATGTGTTTATATACTGAAACGAAAAAGAAACGCAACTTCAAATTGTAGGTTTAATAAAATAATAATTGTGAGCATTATGTTTAAATTTCATATGTAATAGTTAATATTGAATATTGATGTAACATCCTTATTCAATATTTAGAGATTTTTAAGAACAGGTCACTTTGCTAGAAGGTCATGATTAGTAGTACCCTACGTGAATCCAAGTTGAAATGGCAGCAGTTTTGAAACCGTGCCCTAATATCGTGTGTGTCCTCCTCGAACAGTTATCACATCTCTAATTCTTTGTTGCATTGAGTTCATCAGGGCATTGACTTTCCGTATTGGAATGTTATTCCATTCTTGGACGAGTGCATTTGCTAACTGAGGGAGGGTATTTGGGGGGTTACGGCGATTTCGAATTCTTCTGTCTAATTCATCCCACAAATGCTCGATTGGGGACAGGTCGGGGCTATATGGAGGCCAATCCATAGGAGCAATGTTCTGTGTCGCAAGAAAGTCTCTACAGACTCTTGCAACGTGTGGTCTCGCGTTATCTTGCTGAAAGGTTAGATGATGCTGCCTAACAAACGGCACAACATGGGGCCTAAGGATCTCACCCCGATAGCGTACGGCCGTTAAATTCCCATTGACTATCACCAAAGGCGTCTTCAAACCATGGGAGATTCCCGCCCAAACCATAACTGATCCACCCCCAAATCGGTCGTGTTCCAAAACACAGGCGTCAGCAAAACGTTCGCCTCGACGCCGGTACACACGTTGACGGCCATCTGCTCGAAATAACGTGAATCGAGATTCATCGGTGAAGAGCATAGACCTCCAACGTCTCATAGGAAAACGTCTGGGCATATGTGCCGTTGCCCATTGCATACGACGTGCTCGACGTTGCGGTGTTAGTGGTAAACCAACGTACTGTCGCCTTGCACGCAAATTAGCCTCACGCAGTCTGTTGATCACTGTTTGGGGATGAATTCGACGGTTATGATTACCAATCGTATTCCTTGCCGTTTCAGCGGCCGTTAATCTCTTGTTACGCAGGTGTGCCAACCTAAGAACCCGGTCTTGACGTCGCGACGTTACGCGTGGACGTCCTGATCTCGGCTGGTCATCGACTCTTCCTGTTGCGTTAAGACGTGAAACTAATCGACTAATCGATTTGTGAACTCTGAATTGTCGAGCGACGCGAAGTTGCGTGTTCCCTGCCAGAAGCATCGCTATAGCACGTCCTCTATCAACCTTTGATAACCGTGGCATAATTGTAAAAGGAATTATTGTTTGCAAAAGTATTGGCGATGATGTGGCTCAATGTTAGTGATGAATTGATACTGGTTTGAATGAAAAAAGAACGCATATGTTTGTACAGGCACGGTTTTTGATGTTTTTACCGCGCCGGAAGTGCATAGGTCTCTAGTCACACTTGGGTGATTTTGAAGATTGGAATTGGTGTTAGGCAGGTTGCATGTTTATATCGGCGATTTTTATACAGATATGTATATTTAATACAAAATTAATCACAATTTTCCATGTTGCGTTTCTTTTTCGTTTCAGTATATTTGGCGGTGGTGATGTTGACAGGATGGGGTTAGTCTCTAAACGGCATTTTTACTGTTTTGTGTTTTGCGACATAAGTTTCTTAGTGATATTCCATCCTTACTACAGTCTTTAAATCGTGTCTTACAACTTGAAATTATGCAAACATCACCCATGTTTGACACAAAATCAATGTACCATGCAATGGTCCTATTGTAATTAATGTCCAAATGCGAAATAAAGATATCAAGATGTGCATCCATAACACATAAAATCATATTTAAACTTTCAAAATCATTAATTTGAGACTTTGAGATTCCGGCTCCTCGAACATATCGTTCTCGATGACAAATTTACCGGTTACCAATTTTCTTATTTTTATTTTACATTTTTTAAGCAAACATATTGGGCCAAATAATGTTAAAAGTATTTAGGTGCATTATTTAAAAAATGAATAAAAAACACAATTTTTCTGTATTTCATTGAGCATTTGTCAAATGTTTTCGAGTTATGTTTGTTTAAAGTATCAAGAAGGTTCTTGTGAACATAATAAGAAGTAATATAGTTCTGTAGGAGAATTTCGTGTCTTCGTTATGGAGCCACTTCTGAACCTTATCTCACACCCCTACTAAACGTCACAAAGAAGTTGATAATTCAGGCCCAATGGACCTTTTAAATTTTTTACCTACTGTTTTAGAGGTGTATGCTGGGGTGTTATACATGACACATAGTTAAAATTAAATCTTGCCGTGGGCGAAGTTCATTGTTCGTGAAAGAGGTCCTTTATCATTAAGTTATGTGAAAAAACAAGAACTGTCCTTGGCAACGGCAGGGAAACCCCTTTAACCTTGCTAGGCGAAAAATCCTATTGGTCAGACCTATCTGTTTGCGCATGCTTTTAATTAAAGTGACCAATTTTGCCACCTTTTCAACATTTCATTTTTTTAGAAATGCAGAGCACTCCATGTCCTGTGTGTGATACCTAGAACTACACCTAGTGCAAACTTGAGACTGATTGTTTGTGCTGTTTTGTGGCCTATGTGGTCAGTTTTTTTGTGGTCTATGTGCACACTTATGTTTGTTTGACCTATTGTGCTGTTGTTTGCAGACCCTAATAACATTCACTTCTGTCCTGATCGACTTCATTTTCTGTAGCTAATGCTTCTATCCTATCTAGCACTAGAGTTGCTATGTCATGTTCAGGTTCCTTCTTCACGTTTCCTGTCCCTACAATAGCTGCCTCTGCTTATTCAGCTACTTTTATCAGTTCATCCAGACTGCTAGGTTCTCTTTCGATAACTGAAGAACGGATCTTCGATCTTAAACCCCCTAGAATGGCATCAAATATTTGTGTTTCAGACATCTTGGCATTTTTTTCCTTTATATCGAACATTTTGAATGTAATCTAGCACTGGTTGCAAGTATCCCTGACACATTTGATTAACTTCCCTAACCCTTGGCCATCTTGAACAAGCCTGTGTCGAAAACCTGTCCAGGAATGCTTTTTCGAGTTTTACTAAATCTGTTTTGACTGTATTATCCAGTCCATCGTACCAATAGTAAGCATTTAAGTTGTGAGTAAAGCTTAGAGCAAATAGAGGAGCTTTTTGCTCATCTTTCGCCTGTACGAGGACTAAATAGTTCTTTTATCTTTCAATGAATGCGACAGGATCTTGATCGTTATGGCCTGAGAATTTTACTATGGACACACCGTGCCCTATAGATGCAATATCATCTTGAGTTGAAGGTGGCTGGTCTCTGCTCCGGAGCCAGAACTCGCTTTGCATCGATGATCTGATGTCGTTTATATGTTTTGACATCTGCTGTACGAGGCTCTAAGGATGATTCACACCAATTGTTATGAGGGTTTTTCGGAGTTTCTGAAGTATAAAAAGATATTTCTTTGAGTTTCCAAATATTTCACTTTATTCGTCAAGTACTGCTTTAAGAATGATGCAGCTCTACCTTGGAAATTCGTGTATACCACAAAACGGCGAGAAGTTCGATTAACCAATCAAATTATTATTTTTATTATTTCAGGCAATGAAAAGTTATATTTCTTGTCAGGTATTAGGTAAATAATGCCTAGCTTAATTATCGCCCATTGAAACAAACCGAGGTGTCAACAGGTAACTAAACATACCCAGCTGTCAATTTCTTTGATTTATACAAATCAATACTGTTCAGAATGCTGAACTAAATAACTGTAAAAACACTTTTTATAATTCTGTATTGAAAGGATTTTTTTTGTTAGACGTCTAAATTGAGTTTTTTTCCCCGACATTTTTTGTACCAACACTAGCAGTACAAGTTAAAGGCTAACAAATACAGGATTAAAGTTTTTCCTGCCTTTCCAAAAATTAATAATTTCTAAATAATTTTCTGTTTGTAAGTAAATATAAAGTTTGATATAAACTTTTTACTTGAATATATTAAATTTCTTTATTTCGTGATAGGACAGCAAGAGCCAGAATGATTATAAATACGTTACTATGTCTATAATAATCAAAAATGCCCTGCAATATTTCATTGATATCGTTATACCTTATAATTGAGCCTCAGTTGATATAAACGCTCACGATTATGTGTGTGGATTAATCACAATATTTGCACTGAATAAGTATACGATTAACTCCCAAAACTATGAACAGCTTTCACACATCTTTCGGTTACAGAAGCCACAAACACCCGTACATCTCGCATTCGCTCACATACTATTACTTGAATAACATTTGGTTCATGTTTCTTTCAATACTGATTTATTATAGATTTATATGTAATTCATTTCTGATATTCTAAACTTCCACAATTTGTATTTAGAACTAGATCGTATGTACATCGATGTAAAAGCGGTGAACTTATAAGAAATGTTTGATATTGGTGACTCATTTAATACAAGAATTACGCGTAATTCTGTAACGGTCTAAAATGATGACGAAGAGACGTTGCAGGGTTCGATGATTGATTTATTAAAATAACAAAAAAAACCTGCAAGACAAACATAAAAAACATTACTCGTACACCCATACAGCACACTAGCGTAACGGCAAAGAACAATAAATCTTCAAATAGAGTGTAAATAGCCATTTCCATTCAGTGATCATTCCAACATCACGTAGAGGCGTAAATTTTGTTTTAGAATCTACAATTCATCCTAATACATATAAATTGACGGATATTTATCATTTACAATCTAGGGTTCTTCAATAGAGGATCAAAACCATGGTTGTTTTCAATCTGATTGAGTTCCTAGTCGGAAGAGCCTTAAACATTAATAAATAACAATGAATATTAACCTGTTCTAACCTGAGGTTAACATATGGTACAAGCCAACTTACGTTAACGTGACAGATTTACGCACCTGGTAACATCACGCTTCATTATATAAACATAACTAAATAACTCAATCGCAATCATCTACCGCTATCATACACAAGTGCGTAACACTTGTAATAGCAGGTTACATAAACAACCCTACATCTGTGAATACAACAGATATGTAAACAAATTACCAGTGATTTATGTACTTTACAATTACACTCGCGAATCAATCGCATCTGTTAGAAATATCAAGCACATTAACAGGACTGAACAATACAACCTACCCCTTCAAAGGGAAGAGGGTTTTAATCCCAGTGCGACAACCTGTATTGCTATGTGGACTTTTTGTAACAACGCTACAAATTTAAGAATGTATAATAGTTACTTCAAACACGACAATCAAAATAATCGCTACCAAACTGTACAAAGGCTTGAAACAAAATGGCAGGAAATTCGAAATTTGAATTAATTGAAACAATCAACTAATTTATAGAATATATGAAATATTACAAATGTAAATTAACGATAATCATAGTTAATGAATATTAAAACGATAGAAAATATACAATTGCACTCACAATTATTGCGGTCTGCGGTCACATAGATTAACATAATGCAAATACAGAAATACGTCCAAACAGCTTGACCACTTGTTCAGGTGTAAATAAAATTTAACATTGACGTGATTCACTGCGCAGCCGCACACAGACTAGCCATTACAGAGTTTTAAAAATACATTAACCCCTGACCCTATCGGAGAGGTGTACATACAAACTAAAAACAGCTCAGTCATATATATATATTATAATGTATGACAAGTGCATGCATACAAGTTGCACTTACATACTGATTAAAATAACTACGCAATACATTGTCTATAATGAGACTAGTGTTAGACAAGGGTCTGCAATGTTAGTCATACCATTACAATGAAACTTTCAAAGTAAAATCTGAACTAAAAATGCCGAGGCACAACAAACTAACACAGGGACCTGAGAATTTTACAGCTAGTTTTGGAAGGGAGGGGGGGGGGGTGTTAGATCAATTTTCGATAAAAATGTCCCCCTCAATGGCCATTAAAGCTTAAGGGTGGAAAGCTCGACCCCACCTACATTTCTTGCATCAAAAATCACATTTCTAGTTGAGGTACGACAAAACGCTTGGTACCGTTGGAAAGATGGATAATTTTTATTTTACAAACCTCCTAAATGCAAGTCAAATGTTTCCTTCTTCCCCAGAAATAATCTCCATTTCCTCCCAAAACACGCAAAATTTCCGCGCGCTGGTCTTTTGCAGTCATTTTGATGCCTAAATTCAGAGGAAGACAGCCTCCAGAACATTTCGTCGTTTACTCTCGGCGCTATACACACACAAGAGGACTCACAAACAACGGGGAAGTTTTGTCTAATCTATTTGTAAAGTTCCCGGCTTTTTCACCGTCTGTTGGAAGAAGATACGTATATCACAGGTTTGTTGATCTGTGCCCATTTAAAATATACCCAGAAAATGTACCAATGTCGATTTGCCTTGAATCATGTGAAGGGATTTGGAGGAAGTTGTGTGGTATATCAGATTGTATGTCAGTAAAAGTAATATTGTCACTTTCAGATTTTTGTCTGAAGCCTCACCCATTAAATGTGATGAGTTTTGCTCTTCCTTTATCTATTTGTTTTCTTTCACTTTTTCTTGAAGTATTTGGAATGAGTGTTGATATTACCTCACCCATGATTTTACGGGTCACATGTTTTGAAGAATTGATATGGGCATACCTTTTCTCTATGTCATTGCTGGTTAATACCGCCCCTGATTGTGAATCTTGAATGCACGTTGGAAATGAAAAGAGTATTACATTTTTTTTATGTTTTCTAACATCAACATTGAATTCGGTTTACACATATGTACATGTATAGCTTAGGGGACATGTTAAAAAAATTGATTGCTTGTCTTGAATTAATCTAGTAAATGCTGTTAATATTACATTCCTTTTATATTATTTTTTTCACAAACACCATTTCCCCCTCTATATAATCTATATATCAATAATATATATCAATTGTATTTGGTTGTAATATATTTTGAGGTGAATTCCTCTAAATATCATGTTGCTTAAGACAAATCATATGAAATATCCAGGATAGGACATGTCATTTCCATTGATTTCAGATACATTTCGTGCAAAATATTGGCTATTAATGCATATAAATTAAAAAGTAACAAAAAAATAAAATTAAGTAATATCATAGATTGAAAAAAATTCATACATGTATTTAATTGAATAGCTTACTTTCAGTTATTGAGATTAGAAATGCGCTAGATTTAGTGGAAAAACCATGTTTCTTTTAATGCCATATACCTGTTAATTCCATGCATGTTGTGTCTGACAAATCATAATGCAACATAAGGAATACAAAGAGGAATTCACTGTATATTGGTTCATGACTACTATGGAGTTATAAGTCGATAAATGGAAAGGTGCTGTTTCACCATGGCATAAGTTTAAACTACAATGTATTGATGTCATGGACATTTAGAAATAAGTAATTTTTTATGACTTATTCATTTGTCTACTCATTAACCATTCATTACAGTTTGTAACAACTACACAAACATTTTACAGATGGCAATGAAGTGATCAGTCACTGTACTAAAATAAATGTCTTGTAATTTTATCATCTAGAGCAAAACTATGAAACTCGGTATATAACCAATCTAAATTAACCAGTATGTATATATGGCATATATAATGAATTATAACATATGCCAATCTGCAATTTGGAGGAAATAAAGAGAATAATAAAATACAAATGATGATAATATCACTTACACCTCAACAGTATACTATTAATTAAAACATTCTTCAATAGAAATGTAATATTGTATAGAAAAGTAGTGCTAGCCATATCATGTTTTTTTCAGGACTTGAGCAAGTCTAAAGAAAAAACTCAAGTACGCATTGAAAAAAATAACAAAACTCGTTGTTTAAAAAACTTTATTGTGATTAAGAGAATTGTATTCACGTGTAGTCTTACCAGGGATGGTGATTCTACATGACAGGTGATATCAGTGGATGGTGCTCTGTCTCTAGTTCTGCCCATAATGATATTAGGGAATGGATGTGCAGGGTATGTCTCGTGTGTTTAGGATGCGCACACATCCATACTCACTACATCTTCCAATCAGATCAGCTCCCACACATACCTTACATTTTTTATACCGATGGTTGACGCAGTATGATAGCGCGAGAACTTACCTGTTGGAATCAGTCATCCCTGACTGGTAAATACCCTGTGTAGGTACTCACTGGTACTTTGGATATACTTAATATATACCATGCGCTACATGTGTATAGCGCCGAGAGTAAACGACATAATGTTCCGAAAAGCGGAGGCTGTCGCCATCTGAATTTAGGCATCCAATGACAGCAAAAGAACAGCGAGCGGGGTGACGTCAAACTCAATGAATATGTAAAACTGGCCGGCAAGCCGACGAACACTTTAAGACACGAAAATTTTGCGTGTTTTTGGAGGAAATGGAGATTATTTCTGAGGAAGGAGGATACATTTGACTTGCATTTAGGAGGTTTGTAAAATAAAAATTATCCATCTTTCCAACGGTACCAAGCGTTTTTTCGTACCTCAACTAGAAATGTGATTATTTGATGAAAGGTACAATATTTGTAGGTGGGGTCGATTTTTCGACCTAGAAAACTTTCCATGCTTTAACTTTTATGACCATTGAGGGTTTTGTTTTTAATCGAAAATTGATTTAACCCCCCCAAAAAAGTGTAAAATTACTCTAAACACCATATTTCAGGTCCAAAACAAGCCGCAACAAATTCCATGGTCCCTGTACTAACTAAACACACTTCAATTACATCCAATATGTTTATACCAAATACATTACAATTACTATCAATTGAACAGAATAGACATAGTACAAATTGAAACATATATATATACTTATAAACTCACCCTACGAGATATAGCAGGGGTTTAACCATGTACGTAGCGTACAATGTATTGTACAGCATGGCCAGGACACGGGACAAGGACACTTCTAAAAAACAATATGACATGAAGCTATTAGACCAACCATTTACCTTTTATATATAGGTAGTTAACTCTGAATTATATATAAACTACTCAGTCTTTATCTTTTATTTCTAGACAAAGTATAGCCAACATGACTGGAACTATAATTTTAATAATAGTTAATAATCTAAGACAAATATAACGTTTACAATTAAACCATTATTTAAACATTATACAGAACAATCATACACCTATGTTATGAACTTAATATACAATAACTAATATAAAATGATATAATTTACCATGAAATGCAGTCTAACAAGTAAGATTTAAAGATGACTGGCACCTTAGAGGGTCAGGTGTACAAGTGACTATAAATAAAGAGTTTATAGAGTGAGGCAGAAAACAAGAGCCTCAGGTTAGTCCTGTCCAATCAGTTCTAGTCGATCAAATGTCAAAACATGCGTATTATTAAAAACAGGTTACAGTTCATAAACATTAAGATAGCACATTCCATCAACTTAACAGAATTTCCTTTAAGGCGACATGTGCCAATGCTTTATTTTAAAAACAACCAATACATATTACTATACATAATTATACATAGTAATAAATTCAACAGATTAGTTCAACCTGCCACATTTATATGTCTCGTCTTTCCCGCTTTGTTGATAACGGAAAAAAATGTATGGCAAAGTACATTCAGCAAGATGATATCTGTTACTTCGTCAAGCATCAGTATCAATAACACTAAAAAATGGACACTACAGTAAATTCTCAAAATTCAGATGATTTTCTTTTTTACCGAAAACAAACATATTTCGATGAAACAGCACATGAATGATCAGTATGTCATGTAGTTGTGCATTTTTATTTCGGATTTCGACCCACTTACAGTGCAGTTTGACAGTGAAAATTGCATTTAAATGGTATGAACAACATTGCAGACCCTTGTCTAACACCAGTGGATATTTAAAAAACACCAAAATGTTTAATTACCTTTGGATGCCTGTGGGAGCATTCGTGTCACCCTTGTTATATCCTGCTTGTATTTCAAATGATATTTTATTTTCAACTTACGGGCCATCATAATTTAATTGAAGCTTCACATGGATGATCATTACATTATGTAGTTCTGCATCAGCATTTTAATTTCAGATCACGTCTCTTTATGTGACACACCACTTTTAAGAGATTTTCATCTGAACTAAGGAGCAAATTCTCATGAAACTTCACTTGCATGATCGGTCTACTATATAGTTCTTCATCGTCATTTTAGTTTCATATTTTGACCCTTTTCGAAGGTAGCTTACCTTAATGTGAAATTTAAGATGAAGAATTTCTCAAGAAAATTCCCATTTCTGTAAGCTGACAGTTTTAGTTTCATTAGGAAATTTCAGTACCGCCGGGCTATCCATTACTTCTCATGGAGGGGGTAAAGGTATAGTTTATATAGCGAAATAACACTTTTGGCTTTAGTTTGTCCATCTTTTGTAGGCAATTGTTCCTACTTTGAGAAAGATGGTATCAAACTGTACAATTTGTATTCCTGCTTCATCCTCAGGGGTCGGGGCAGGGCCCCAAAGGGGATATTATATAAAATTTCTCGGCATGGATGGAAAGAACATCAGGGATTTTGTGTTATTTGTAGGACCCCCAGCCCATTCATTCCCCCTCGGGGAGGGAGTAAAGTTTACTATGGTTTATATTACAAAACTCTTTCAGATATAATTTGTCCATTTTGTTTGAGGAAACCATTTCTTCTTGGTGACAGTCATCTGCAATAGAAAAATTGTTACAATAGTTCTAGAATTCTTCAGGGCAAATGTATTTCATCATTGAACTTGAGCTACCGTACCTGTACATTACTCGGGTAACCGCTTAGGCCCATGGGATGGGACTCTTATTTACCTGAGCGTGCCTTCAGTTTTGCAATGACATATTCCAGGGGTGTAGAGAGCGGAGGTGATAGTAATCCCTGGATATCGATGTTGCTCGCAACACTACCGCTATTAACACCACCATCACACCACATACTGCGTAGATCTATATACAGCTAACTCATATTACTTGTACCAGAAGTGTGTACATTTGCTAGACCTCAATTATCGATTTCCCAGATGGCTAATTTGCACACTAGACCGAGAAGACAAGAATAACATTACCAAACAAGAGATCACAAAGCGTTACCATGGTTATCAAATATTGATCGATAGTTTCTACATGAACATACAATGGTCTTTAGCGTCTTTTATTGTGCCTGGACAGATTAAACAGGACACATGCTCATCTAGACGACTACTGCACGACCACAGATCTAGAGAGGTAAGACGCCATATAATTATTTTTCATAATCAAAACTTTTTTTAAGGTAAGGGTTATTTCAAATGTTATCCCTCTCGTTGAAAATTGTTTGTGAGTGAAATTCTGTCATATGATATGTGTGCTTGGCCAAAGTTTCGTTTCATAATTCTAGAGTTACATAACTTGTTTACGCCTCTGTAATCAGTGGGAAGACTTTGATGTAGAATAAATGTACATTTAATGTTTTTAGATTTTTGAAAAAGATATACATAGCTAGGCTACTCGGCCTGGTAGATACGGATAAAATGGTATAGCTATACTTCTTTGCTTGATAGAAATGATGCTAAAATCGGTACAGCTAAAATACACGAGGTACTAAAAATCTCTGAAAAAACGGCATATGTGAACTACAAAACGAACGAACCGGATCGAGGGACTACACTGCCTTGGAAAACGTAGGATAAGACTTCTTATCGGAGCAGAAATAACTAAAACGGTTTTGCTAGGCTAATAGGCATTGTTTAAAGGGGCAAAACAGATTACTCGCCCTATAGAAAGGAAACACGGAGGGCCTATATCGCTCACCTGGGTACCTTTTTATCTAATAAGCTATCATGAAAAGTTTGGACAATATCTTTTTCCTTTAGAAGAAGGATTTTAAAAAACATCACTATAAATTCCCCCATTTGGTCCTGCCCCTCAGCCCTCATGATTGTCGTACCCATCGGTTATACAATTGGGAGATAACTTGATAGTCTTAGGGCCCGGGGTTAACCTTAACTGTGAACGTTGGCTCACAGGATCGAACAATAGATTTGACAAGTTGTGGACTAGAATTCACATTAAATATTAACTGTTTATCAAAAGAAAATTAATGAAATTTATGTAGGAAATTTGAAAACATATAGTAATATCATATTTCATTTAAAAGCCTGATTGATGAGCCATTTGAAAGGTGAAAGTAGGTAGTTTTTTTAACAAGTCTGTATAAATGCTGTTATTGGGTTGACATAATTGAAAACAAACTTATGATCGCATTCGTTGAAAGTACTCACATGCAGGTACAGTCGATTTAAGATTGTGTTTAAGTATATTTCCTTTTTAATGATCATTCTACTGTATGCAGCTATACAGTATTAACTATAACTCTTGGTGACATACTTTCATGGTGTTTGTGTTTATTTCACAGTGTATAGGGTGTGGTGTCCAATCATATGGATACCTGTGCCTTTAACACCCAAGTGCTTAAAACATTGTAACTTAATGAGTTATATTCTATACTTATACATATACTAATTATTTGTTACCAGTATGTATAGCAGAGACATGCATGATTTAACTACACTTAAATCAGTGTTATGTATAAGCAATCTGATTAAAATACAGATCCTTGTTCTCACTCCGTTTTACAAGGCTTAACGCAGCAAAAAGAAGTTTACGGAATGGCGCGGAGATCAAGATATGGTTTTAATCAGATTGATATTAGTACATCCACGTACATCTAAATACAATATTTAGCACGTTTTGAGGCACAATTTATCAATTCGGGACTATGTGCGATACTAACCAAAGAACATGTTATTGTTAGTTTAACCAAATACCAATTACATAATGAGAGACGATGTTGTTAATGAAATTGTGAGCAAATGTGAGCAAGTCCAATATTTAATACATGTACTTGGTAAATGGCAATAATTAGATTGAATCCCTCCATTTCACAGATCAAGATTGAATAACGTTACTAAAATAGTTACTTATACATTAGCTGATTACATTGAAAGGTCACATATTGTTATTGAACTAGCTAATTATTACAGAAATGGTAGGTATTTTGGTATACACATACCTTGGAATATATATACGACTGATGCTAGTTACATAATTCAGGGTCAAAAATCTGTCTTAACTTTCCCTTGAGGTCCGTAGCAGTACAGTAGCAACAAACAGCCGTAATGCAAGGGTATATGTATACATTAGCCCTTTGGCGCCAGTTCCAGTTTTAGTACTCCATTTCGAGACTGGAAAAGCAACGAACTATTTCTATGCGAATACTGTTAGTCATTCGCCTTAGACAAATCGAAAAGCTTCCGTTTAATCTGCCATGATAAATTCAGCCTAAATTATCATTATTCCAAGAATATCAAGGCTGCTGGACAACTGATGGACACACCTAAATATCACCCGTCGAGTGCAAAAAGGATTCAAATAAGTTTAAAACGAGCAAAAGTTAGTGTAGTTCTTTCAACTTTTAAACAACACAATCGAGTCTTTAATATAATTCCTTATTTTCGAAATAAGAGCATTTGTCTTCGTACATAACTACTTTTTGGATGCAATGCCCTGCAGGTAGGGCGTAAGAATTGTACCTGTTGCCCCCATTTCATGGTCGTAGAAGGTGACTAAACATGGGATCTTATTCCTCTTCCTAATATCTCACTTGACACATCACTTTTGGCCTTTAGTTGAGCGTTCACCCCCGTGAGGAAAGCCATGGGTTCTGTCCTCAGGCCGAGACATACCAGAGTATCTAACAATAATAGTTATTACTCCCTGCTTGACCCTCAGCATTATGGGAGTTGAGTTGAAAGACTTGTTTGCCCGTTGCTAGTATAATGTGACCGGGTGGGGTGTTCTGCTAGGGGCCTTCGGCAGTATACGTCAATGCGGTAGCACTTTAAATCGGCCAAAGTTTCGGATTAACGCAAAAAGGCTTACACGAACATATCGAAGCCTCCCAGAAAACACGCTCCCAAAACAGTCCCACATCGCATACATCGGGAGGCCGTCATTAAATGACCCGGGTTGTTAATAGGACGTCAAAACAATCAACCAACCAACCATGTTGAAACACTCCATATCTGATAATTAACCTTCAAAGAGTTATATTTTCCCCCATTCTGTCATAGTCCTACCTTTAACTAATATCTTACCCCCTGGCGCCTTGGGAAGAGAAACTGTATATTACATGTACCGGTACATGATTTTAAATTAAGAAGTTTGAACATAGATTTATTTTAGCCAAAGCAAAAAACAAAAGCATTTGTTTCATAAATCACGTACCAGAAGTTATTTAACTGAATATTCTGTTTATTTCAGGTACTGATGAGCATCTTCGAAAAATATGGTGATACCGTCAAGTTTCGCAAAGTATTCAGATCGCCTATCACTTTCGCCTTTGATTAAAAAGATGAATGTTGATAAAAGTGCTCACAGCAAAGTTAGAACGGAGACTGACAACAAGAAAAGTGTTCTGCATAAATTTCGGAAGCCGTATACACAGTTTTCCGTGGAGACAAATATTGTCAAATCCTCTGCAGAAATCCATGTCATTAGGGGTCATACATGCCGGCTTGCAGTTCATGTCCCCAGGGTAATCTTGACACCTACAGTAGACCGCAAAGAAGACGAAGCTGTGCCTTTTATGCATCAAAAACAACTATCTCCAAATTATAAAAGACATTCTGGCTCTTTTAGAGTAAACAGAAATGCTGAAGAAAGGCGTTGCCCTTCTACACGATCGTTGCATGGCCCTTCGTCCAGCAAGGTATATGGTCGAGGAACCTTGCTCAAAGTGGAATCTTCGGGTGTCCAATACAGAGGTAGTGAATTTCATAAAGCTTCACACAAACAATCACCGACGAGAGCGTTTTTAACTCCTGATCGCTACCTATATCGACCTAAAATATCTACCGACACAAAACCTTCCGAGGTGGGAAACAAAGAAACGGAAACCGTGCTTGACACAAAAAGTAAACAAGGCATGCGATGTGATGACGGGAGGCGTGGAACCTGCTCTGAAACGCATTATAGAAACGATCATTTTACCAGGAACGCCGTTTCCTGCTCCGATCTGATTGATATCCAAACAAAAGAGATACATGACTCGAACAGCGCTATTACAACAAACGACTCGAACGTGGAGACAGTGTATGCAATATTTGCACATGAAAGCGGTAAACAACCACATACAAAATTTGTCAGGATTTGCGATTCTGTGGAATCATTTTTCAGTGATTACATTGAGAATGAAACACTACATGACGATTCATTCGAAGGATTCCAAGATGTCGACCTGAGCATAGACCCATCATGTGTATCATTTAGCGACGATGAATTTTAGTGACGGATTGATTGGACATATTTATGTACATTAATTTTTTCGGCATACTGTATATATTTCTAAATTTAAAATGTGCAACATATTTGTGTGTTACGTCATCTTTAATGTTAGGGGGTGGCAGACTCTGCTGGTGGACTTTTTAGTCCCCGAGGTTTGCTGGAGCCTCCATAGCCACAGTTAATCTCATTTGAGTAGTGGCACGGTACATAATATACCCATTTCCGTAGTACACGATTTGAAATTAAACTAGTTTAATTTTACTCCTAAATTCATAATTTAAACGGGTTTTACGCACCTGATCCTTCTGCTTCTACATTAGTTTAGAAATTATTTTGGATTCCCACCTTTTGGTCCCTAGCATCACTGAAGAGTCCTAGGTGGACGAAACAGCTGTATGATGTATTTTAATATTTTTTTCGGCATACTGCATCTATTTCTAAATTTACAAGTCGCAACATATGTGTGTGTTTCGTCATCCATCAAAAATATTTATTAACAAAAGAGGTACAAGTAAAAACAAAACTGTCGACAATAGAATCGGCTTTCGAGGGAATTCGTCCATTTTTCAAGAAAGAAACATTTTACAATTATAGAATGAATATATCAAATTTATGGTTCCTCGAGATGGAATATCAGAGGCAGCGAAGCAAATATATCGAAAATAAAAAGCCTATTAAACAATTGATTTGTTCAATTCATTTCTTTCATCAGTTTCAAAGTGAAAGACAGAGTTTGGAGAAAAGTCACTGTAGTGCTTATATTGATATATATTAAATATTTAGATTCTAGTAAGTAATAACGACGGTATGGTCCACTACCGTGCATATGTACTGGATCCGAACTAATAAATGTTCGTTGGATGCATATTACCAAGGATAAACAGAAACAAGAGGCCCAACGGGCCTTAACGGTTATCTGACTACAAATTGTAAAATCACTATGAAAATACGTGTAGTCATTAAATCAAGTTTTAATATGCCTGTATAGATTGCCTTGTTCAAGATAGTGGCCTTCTTGGATTTTTGATGGGCTTGAAAAATAACAACACTTTGTTGGGACCATCTCAGGATATCATTTCTGGCAAGTTTCAGCTCAATTCCACTGGTAGAACTTGAGAAGTTTAGAATGTGTTTTCAAAATGGCCGCTGTGGAGGCCATCTTGGATTTTTGACTACACGAAAAATAACAACAGTTTCGTTTTGGCCCCAGTGACCTTGAATGAAAGTCAAGGTCATTTCTTTGAACAAACTTGGTAGCCCTTTATCCCAGCATGCCACAGGCCCAATATTAGATCTCTGGGCCTTTTGGTTATTCAGAAGAAGTTGTTTAAAGATATGACCGTTTTGGTCCCTGTGACCTTGAATGAAAGTCAAGATCATTTCTTTGAACAAACTTGGTAGCCCTTTATCCCAGCATGCCACAGGCCCAATATCAGGTCTCTGGGCCTTTTGGTTATTCAGAAGAAGTCGTTTAAAGATTATGACCGTTTTGGCCCCTGTGACCTTGAATGAAAGTCAAGGTCATTTCTTTGAACAAACTTGGTAGCCCTTTATCCCAGCATGCCACAGGCCCAATATCAGGTCTCTGGGCCTTTCGGTTATTCAGAAGAAGTTGTTTAAAGATTATGACCGTTTTGGCCCCTGTGACGTTGAATGAAAGTCAAAGTCATTTCTTTGAACAAACTTGGTAGCCCTTTATCCCAGCATGCCACAGGCCCAATATTAGGTCTCTGTGCCTTTTGGTTATTCAGAAGAAGTCGTTTAAAAATTATGACCGTTTTGTCCCCTGTGACCTTGAATGAAGGTCAAGGTCATTTCTTTGAACAAACTTGGTAGCCCTTTATCCCAGCATAACACAGGCCAAATATCAGGTCTCTGGGCCTTTTGGTTATTCAGAAGAAGTCGTTCAAAGATTTTGACCTTTTTGGCCCCTGTGACCTTGAATGAAGGTCAAGGTCATTCGTTTGAACAAACTTGGTAGCCCTTTATCCCAGCATGCCACAGGCCCAATATTAGGTCTCTGGGCCTTTTGGTTATTCAGAAGAAGTCGTTTAAAAATTATGACCGTTTTGTCCCCTGTGACCTTGAATGAAGGTCAAGGTCATTTCTTTGAACAAACTTGGTAGCCCTTTATCTCAGCATAACACAGGACAAATATCAGGTCTCTGGGCCTTTTGGTTATTCAGAAGAAGTTGTTTAAAAAGATTTTGACCTTTTCGGCCCCTGTGACCTTGAATGAAGGTCAAGGTCATTTGTTTGAACAAAGTTGGTACCCCTTTATCCCAGCATGCCACAGGCCCAATATCAGGTTCTGAGCCTTTTGGTTATTCAGAAGAAGTCGTTCAAAGATTATGACCGTTTTGGCCCCTGTGACCTTGAATGAAAGTCAAGGTCATTTCTTTGAACAAACTTGGTAGCCCTTTATCCCAGCATGCCACAGGCCCAATATTAGGTCTCTGTGCCTTTTGGTTATTCAGAAGAAGTCGTTTAAAAATTATGACCGTTTTGTCCCCTGTGACCTTGAATGAAGGTCAAGGTCATTTCTTTGAACAAACTTGGTAGCCCTTTATCTCAGCATAACACAGGACCAATATCAGGTCTCTGGGCCTTTTGGTTATTCAGAAGAAGTTGATTAAAAAGATTTTGACCTTTTCGGCCCCTGTGACCTTGAATGAAGGTCAAGGTCATTTGTTTGAACAAACGTGGTACCCCTTTATCCCAGCATAACACAGGCCAATTATCAGGTCTCTGAGCCTTTTGGTTACTCAGAAGAAGTCGTTCAAAGATTTTGACCTTTTTGGCCCCTGTGACCTTGAATGAAGGTCAAGGTCATTTGTTTGAACAAACTTGGTAGCCCTTTATCCCAGCATGCCACAGGCCCAATATTAGGTCTCTGGGCCTTTTGGTTATTCAGAAGAAGTCGTTTAAAAATTATGACCGTTTTGTCCCCTGTGACCTTGAATGAAGGTCAAGGTCATTTCTTTGAACAAACTTGGTAGCCCTTTATCTCAGCATAACACAGGACCAATATCAGGTCTCTGGGCCTTTTGGCTATTCAGAAGAAGTTGTTTAAAAAGATTTTGACCTTTTCGGCCCCTGTGACCTTGAATGAAGGTCAAGGTCATTTGTTTGAACAAAGTTGGTACCCCTTTATCCCAGCATGCCACAGGCCCAATATCAGGTCTCTGGGCCTTTTGGTTATTCAGAAGAAGTCGTTCAAAGATTTTGACCTTTTTGGCCCCTGTGACCTTGAATGAAGGTCAAGGTCATTTCTTTGAACAAACTTGGTACCCCTTCATCCCAGCATGGCACAAGCCCAATATTGGGTTTATGGGCCTTTTGGTTTATGAGAAGAAGATGTTTAAATGGAAAAGTTTACGGACGGCGCACGGCGCACGACGCACGACGCACGGCGCACGGCGCACGACGACGGACGAAGCATGATGACTATAGGTCATCCTGACCCTTCGGGTCAGATGACCTAGAAAATGAGCGCTAAATGTACTTTATATATAGTTATATGTATGATCTGTGCAAAAAGTAGCTACAGTAAGGACAGTAACCTTCATCGTCCAGTTGGCCGAAGTTTTAATCGGCATCATACATCATTCATAAATATACAAAAAATAGAGAATACAAAGCGGCAACATAACCATAATACGAATTCAATATCGATCAAAATAGGGGCGAAACACGAACAAGAAAGCAAGATCCACAGCGTAAATTCTTCATAACATAATCAATGCTTTCACACTCTTTTACACTTTGTTATATATGTGCTGATATCGCGCATTGGTATTGATCTGTTAAGCAAGATGCGGTTCCATGTATTCATACACTGACCATATCACATGTAATATGTAATATATAGCCTTATGAATGCAATTAGATTTACTAAAGGTATACACAAATACAATACATCATGTTTATTGTGTCCACCATTGTTTGATATAATACATTCTTTGATAGTTGGATTTTTCCTATCTTTGCTCTTCTGTTTCCCACTATTTTATATATCACTAGTCCATGACGTACATATATCACTAGTCCCACAGGTATATATATCACTAGTCCCGCAGGTATATATATTACTAGTCCCACAGGTATATATATCACTAGTCTCACAGGTATATATATCACTAGTCCCACAGGTACATATATCACTAGTCCCACAGGTATATATATCACTAGTCCCACAGGTACATATATCACTAGTCCCACAGGTATATATATCACTAGTCCCACAGGTATATATATCACTAGTCCCATAGGTATATATATCACTAGTCCCACGGGTCCATATATCACTAGTCCCACAGGTATATATATAACTAGTCCCTCGGGTATATATATCACTAGTCCCACAGGTACATATATCACTAGTCCCACAGGTATATATATCACTAGTCCCACAGGTACATATATCACTAGTCCCACAGGTACATATATCACTAGTCCCACAGGTACATATATCACTAGTCCCACAGGTACATATATCACTAGTCCCTCAGGTATATATATCACTAGTCCCACAGGTATATATATCACTAGTCCCATAGGTATATATATCACTAGTCCCACGGGTCCATATATCACTAGTCCCTCAGGTATATATATCACTAGTCCCTCAAGAACATATATCACTAGTCCCTCAGGTACATATATCACTAGTCCCTCAAGTACATATATCACTAGTCCCTCAGGTACATATATCACTAGTCCCTCGGGTACATATATCACTAGTCCCTCAAGAACATATATCACTAGTCCCTTAGGTACATATATCACTAATCCCATAGGTACATATATCACTGGTCCCTCAGGCACATATATCACTAGTCCCTCGGGTACATATATCACTAGTCCCTCAGGTACATATATCACTAGTCCCTCAGGTACATATATCACTAGTCCCTCGGGTACATATATCACTAGTCCCTCAGGTACATATATCACTAGTCCCAGAGGTCCAGGTCCGTAAACCTGTACAGTATAGGTCAGTCAAGTGCTGAGTAGTATACATATAATCAGCAGCACGACTCGGTCTATTGTCTCAAGTATGTTTAGCTATTATAAATATTCCTGATGGAAAGTTCCTAAATATACACAAATGCATATAGATGTAACTAGTAAATATCCCAATTCAGAAAAAGTCATAGGTCATAATTCAGATTGAATATGTAATGTTAAGAATCTCTCAGTGCTATGTAAAACTCGACTGACCAAGCCTACTTATGACTTTCACCCCCTTTTCCCCCAAAAGCTGACAATATTTGATATATCCTAATTATTAAAGCCGTTCGAGCCATCCTTGAAAACAAATGTACCCACTTAAAGTGACGTAAGAACAACATTTTGGAATATAAAATCGTATTTCTATTTCAATTTTTACGAAAAATACCTATATTTTCTCAAGTCATACACTGTAAGCTAACGTTTTCATAGGAGACAAAATCTATTATCCAACAACCTACGTTATTTTTTTTATATCAAAGGAGCATTACAGTCATGACGCAATTCCAACCTTGTCATCTTAGTATGAGGATCGTATGTTGGATATCACGTTATCGACTGGAAAATTACGAAAATATCCTCTTTGTGGAATGGTCTAGCTTTACGATAATTAAGTGTGATTATATTTCCGTTCCCTTGCTATCATAGAAGGGACATTATTATCTATAAATATACGCTCTAGGAATACCGATAATGACCCTTGTTATATTTTAACAAGAACGACTCCTTTTACAACCATTTATTGGCTGTTGACGTCAATGGATTTCCTAAGGTAATTGGCTCATGAAGATATCAAAAAAGTAGGACGTTATTTGTACAGTATTGAGGTGGAAACGAACCTAAACGTAGCAAAGAACGTACTTTAAGCTATTTTGTGACAAACAGTTACAGTAGTTACGTGAACAATGACATTTTAATATGACGGCTTGTAAAATCCCCTATTGGTCATTTTCAAATAACTATTAAATTATCTTTATTCCTTGTTTTAAAGATTTGCTGAAAACCAATTTCGGTAAAAATAAAACGTCATTACATTATTGAAAGAAGCTGAAATAAAATCGTACTTGGTATTCAAAAGGTTACGTTCACTCTTTGAGTTTGTCACAGGAGAAGCAACTTTAAAGCTGAACAGTTTTACCGTTGTGATGCTACCAGATTTTTCGGATAAACATTACATAATCAAATTACTTTTTCATTTCTATCATTCAAATCGAATATCCAAGATGGTAATAGTATTGGTTTAATTACTCTAAGGAACGAAAGACCTTAACATGATTGTCTAAACGATGACGTACAGTACAGCAACACGCATATGCAACATTCAGCGTTTCGTCTTTCTAGGGCTCCTCAGTGATGCTAGGGCCCAAAAGTTTGGATTTGAAATTTTCTAAACTAATATAGAGGTAGAAGAGTCAGGTGAAACCTTTAATTTATGGATATAGAATAAGAACTAAATTAGTACTGTACAGTTTCAAATAGTGATCTACGGACCCGGCGTCCTACCACTACTCGACCACTGTGCATCCATATTATTACAAAATCACAGGCTACGTATGCGCCACCATGTAAATGTAAACAAGCTTGCAGCTTATCACATCATTTGATGTACATCAAAAGAATCACACAGCACCTTAACGCATAAATGAAGTTGGATAACACACCTCTAAAATCGTACATGGTGTAATTCGGAAGCCTTGTACACCGTACGCACTGCCCTGTAGGAATGGGGTAAGAATTGTACCAGCTGCCCCCAATTCATGATCGTAGAAGGCGACTAAACTTAGGATGTTATCTTTCCCATCCTTTCTAAACAACCTTCTCCTTCCTAATGTCTCCCTTGACACAACCTCACATTTGGCCTTTAGTTGAGCGTTTGCCCCTGTAGAGAAGGCTATGGGTTCTGTTCCCAAGGCCGAGACGTGTTATTACTTCCCGCGTGACGCTCGGCACAATTGGAGTGGAACGACTGGTTCTTCCGTTGTCAGTATAATGTGACCGGGTGGGATATTCTGCTTTGGGCCTTCTGCAGTAAACTTCAGTGTGGTAGCACTTCAAATCGGCAAAATCTGGACTATCGCAAGAAGGCTTACACGAACATACAACGGCCTTCTAACTACACACGCTCCCACCACACACACCCTTATCGCATGCTCCGAGAGGCCTCTTTAAGTGACCCTCGTTGTTAATAGGACGTAAACAAATCAACCAACAAACCACTTGAAAACATTTAAATGTAACTAATCAATGTCCAGAACTGGAACCAAAAACTTCACACGAGTAGTACAAAATGCTACTAATATTAGTATTAAACGAACTCAATATGTTTTTTTATAATTTAGACTCATATTCGAACACTTGGAATATAAAGTAACCATAGCCTTTCGTCCTTGATTTGCAAATGCTTATGTATTGTTATATTTGAAGATAACACCAGGATAGTTAAACTGGTCGACACAATCTAACTTTTTTTCCTTTAAAATTTTCCTGCCTTCAACAAGGAAATGCCATAACGTTTTGTTTTCTCACTATTGACAGTTGATTTCCAATCCTCGCAATAAATTGCAAGATTATCCAATAATTCCTGGAAACCTTCGACAGTTTTAGAAATTCATCAAAATTGTATCTTACGGTTACATTTTGATATAAAGAAAGATTCAAAATCATTAACATATATAGGAAATAATAATTTCGACATAGTTTCACCTTGCATTAAGCCGATATCGTTTGAGAAAAAACATCAGATAAACGACCTTTAAATTTGACACATGATTTAACATTGATTTAAAGGGGCATTCCGGGGAAGTCTGCAATGACGCTCTTGAATGTACATGCTGTCTGCACTAACAGATACATTTTCCTGTTATTTTAATATCCAAAGTCCCCTCAAAATGTCTTTATCAGTCATTTGCAAAATTGCTTTTCTCGGGAAAGCCCGATAAAAATAGCGATGATTACGCGTCAATCAAGTGACTGTTTTGTAGCGAGTCGACGAACATACATACCTATCACAATGGTAATTATTACTTGACGCTCAGCATTATGGGAGTGGGACGACTGATTCGCCCGTTGTCAGTATAATTTGACCGGGTTCTGCTAGCAGTTCGCTAGTATACAATGTACTTAAGTATGGTAGCACTTAAAATCGGCAAAAGATCCGGACTATCGCAAGAAGGCTTACACGAACATACCGAAGGCCTCCCAAATACACACACACCAACATCACATATACCGAGAGGCTGTCCTTAAATGACCCTGACTGTAAATAGGACGTAAACAATCAACAAACCAACCAACACCGTATGCAAAACCAACTGGACAAAATATACATTCCCAGTGAGTGTCAATGTAAACTTTCTGGTGGCTGTCACCGATAAGTTTATTTTTGGTTTGTGAATACATTTGGATTAAGTGGGCATGAAATGGCATGGAATTAAGGTTAGAGTTATTTTGGATCAAAGTGGGTATTCTAATTCATAATAGGCCCCATTGGGACAAAAATACATATTTTTGGAATGTTTATTCATACTTTCGATATATATTGCAATTCCAAAAAAGTAGAATGTCGAACTGATTATAAAAAAGTGTTCCTGTTCAAAAAAAGGTCAGTGACCCAGTTCTTCTATTTGCTTATTATGTCAAAGCTATACTGTGATTTGTGCTTAAATATGAACCTGGACAATACATTTTCTATACAGGATGTTTTATTTAAAAAACACTTTTGTTTTGAAAAACAACGAATTAAAACGTCAGCACTACACACTCGTCAATGCTCAATACATACATCTACGTAAAAGACACGTTTGATAATCAAGGGTCATTATAAAATTGACGTCTGGGCTGTGCGTCATAGTCGTTCCGTATTTCAAATTACGACGACAATGTGTGGTGTGGATTAACAACGGTTTACCTCTACTCACAGACATATTTCCATGGTAACCGACATCTGCTTCAGGTGTATATATATATATTTCAACAGGAGATGTATCTACAAAACCTTAACGTTCTAGGTGAGAGCAGAGCTGTGTGACACCGTTCTAGTTGAAAGCAGAGCTGTGTGACAAGTCTTTCCTTTGCATTTTTGTGTAGCTTGTGATGAAGATTCGGGTGTGATTCTTTAAACAGGTTTGTAATAGCTGCATGTTGTATGTTACTGATTTGTTACAATACACAAGTAACATACTATTTGATGACAGTTGAATCGTCCTTAATTTGTTGATACTACTGTGTGTTAATTCAATAATTGGTTTCGAAGATTGTATTTTTTTTTAATTTTTATATTATATTCGCATATATTAGCAGTAATAAACAATTACGAAGAATATTATTGAAACGAAATTCATTTTGTAATAACAGCACACAATCAGGTACATATGAATCAATATTCTATGTTAACTCTACAGGAGGTCAATACATAGGATAGAAGTAGACAGAGCAAAAATGACAACAACATGATTAGATGTTCGAGACGGGACTCAGACCAAACATTATTTGAAAACAAAAAACAATTATCGATTGGTCTGTTTTACTTTATATGCTTGAACCTGTGTTCTTCTATTATACATGGAGTGCATCCTTTCGGTATTGTAGAAAGGAATTATGCGACAACTCCTTGACGTCATACAAACCAATTTTGGCAAATAAGTATTTTGTTAGCATCACTATCTAAACAAGAAATGTTTGTTAGTATATGCCCCTTAAATATGTTATATACTTACTCAAGTCATCTGAACGCACAACGTATGGGTTAATGATAATAAGATCCAAGGGACACGTGCTTAAGTTGACATGAACATACTGGAACTGTGTTGTTTTGCTTCTTCATTTTGTTTCATCAGTTTCAGGTAAATGTTTGTGAAAATGTTCGAAACAAATCACTTTTAATTTACCTAGGCGATCGTATTAACTCTCCTTAACTTTAAGTCAACATACTCTTCTACATTTGCTGCTTACCTCGATTTTTACATAACTACATTGTAGTTTAATTTTACTTCTAAATTCATAAATTAAAGGGGTTTTACGCTCCTGGCCCTTTTGCTTCTACATTAGTTTAGAAATGTTGGATTCCCGCCTTTTGGCCACTAGCATCACTGAAGAGTCTTAGGCGGATGAAACAGCTGTATGATGCAGTTTATTTTTTTCGGCATACTGTATCTATTACTAAATTTAAAAGGTGCAGCATATGTGTGTTACGTCCTCTTTACCTATTTATGACAAACATGGGCAGATTACTTCTAAGCATCCCATTATTGATAGTAATACCCCTGCTTCCCCAACCAACCTATGGTGTTTACATTATGAATTTTATGGTCGTCAACTTGGTTTCATTGATAAATATTTTGTGTCCTTATGATATGAAGACGTTTATGAATATGCTCATTAGTATGCTTACTTGTCATGATTGAGAATGTCAATTGGGTTCCCATTTTGAGGCCTTGACGTTAACATGGCGGGTGTCGTCGATGAAACAAGATACGCTCATTCTTCCGGAATACCTGGTCTTATTCTCTTGTACCTACAAGTGTCTCCATATTAATCTGTCCTTTGCTCATATTTCAATCAATTTTGAGTTCGGATTATTATTGTTTTGACACTTCGGTATTCTCTGATTTTTTTTGATGATACAATGTTACTATGCCGATAGATTCTTAGTTCCTTAGCCTTGAATGTCGCAGCTGTATCTTTTTAATTAGTGGCAGGGTTTATACTATAGATACTTAATAATTATCAATTACCCAATAACTCTCCATGTTGTATGCACCTAATCGCCTATTTCAAAAGCAACTTGTTTCCTACTCTTTGATGTCTAGCATCATCTGTGACTCGTTAAATGACAAAACAGCTGTATGGTTGAATATGACAAACTTGATCTACCAATATAAATACGATAATTTTGTTATTTTTGTTAATTTCAGAACTGCAAAAAAATCTAGCCGTTATTATAAGCAAATATCAAGAGAATAAAGAACAATAAACAGCACCACAAAATGAACAGACACACCGGATCGCCTTGGCCAAACCGACAAACTAAGAGAGAACAACTGATGCGAACATTTCGGAGAAGACGTTCATTAACGGGGAAACGCTCTTTCGGGTTTGCCGATAGCAATCCTGATTCGAAAATTCCTTCTACAGAATGTATCGATGCCGAACCGTTATCGCCAAAAGCAACCAGAATCACGTTATCGCCACATCCGCTTGCTCATCAGAATTCTCCCAAATTGCCAATAAAAAGGAAGAAGACTTTACCGGACATCACAATATCTGCTCCTTCAGAAAATGCAAATACTTCCTCAGGGATCAATAACGAAGTCGGTGTCACCAGCACACTGACAGATATCCAAAAATGTGCTGTGAAAATACCATCCAACGAAAAAGTATCAAATGCCATAAGGCCAAAAACAACGAATATTTCTGAACGCGATCAGAGCATCCATACCAGTACATGTTCGACACCCGACTTTTTAGGGTATACCAGCGAAGATACTGATTTTGGCTTCCAAGATGTGGATTTAACAATTGACCCTAGAACCATATCAGTTTTCTTCGAAAAAGATTAAATATCAATATCGTCTTATTTTACATCCAACATAAAGTTTCCATTGAGAAAAACAAAACAAAACTATCTTTAATGAAGAAATCTTGGATACCTTAAGTTTTACTATATTCTTGAGGTTTGGTAATCTCGAGAAAAATGATGAATCTGTGCCGGTTGTATACTCGATCGTCGCCATTTCTGTTGTGGACCATATATAACTTCAACCGGAATTTGAACTTTTAGTTCTACACGAGGCCATGGCAAATATGGCGATCAAGGTGGATCGACCCGTCTCAGGACTACTTACAGATACTAGGTAGTGGTGTTTGTGAATCCGCTATCTGTAACAGGTAAAGGCATTATCGACGACATAACACAGAACAGTCGCAGCCATTTTCATAACCAAAAACTTGAAGTAGATGCAAAACAATTATGAGAATATTCAGAAAGTAGTCTCAAAACGCGTTGACGATATATAAAGTTGAACAGAACTTGAAAGTCTAGCATTGATAATGCTCTTGTTCATGTTCGGGATGATTTGTGAAATGTTGTGGTGTCTACTCTTATGTAGGACCATTAAGCGGAAACTGGCTTCAGATCCGTATATATATATACAGTGTAAAAGTGTAAAACGCCAAGGAAAAGTCAGTGACATTAACAACTTCGTCCCTGTGTACAATGGTGTCATTCAGGCCAGGTAAACTTGTTGTAGTGATTAATTAAACTCAGACTTTAATTATGAAATTATGTGAAAGTGAATTGACGTTTTTTTTAAAGTTCCTTCTGCTTCTACATTAGTTTAGAAATTTGGATTCCCCTCACCTTTTGAACCCTAGCATCACTGAAGAGTCCTAGGAGGACGAAACAGTTGTATGGTGCAGTTTAATTCAATTTTTCGACATGCTGTATCTATTACTAAATCTAAAAGGTGCAGCACATGTGTGTGTTACGTTACCTTTATAGATCAGTATATTGTGCAAATAGGCATGTTTACTCTCAGATAAATGTGTCTCCTTATTTCAGATATGATTGGTTCCAGTTTTTAATTAATTAATTTTACTTCGTTAAGTACACGTAGAACCCTTATCTATTTGTACCTATTATATATCGCACAATTCGCATACGTTTAAATGTAACTTATTTAATAACATGTGCATGTCGCAGTATATGATACTTAACAATATAACAGTATTAGTGTATTGACTAATTGTTGCATTTCAGTAATATTTTTTCAACAATCTGTGTCGCACAAGATATTTTTCAATTTTTGAAACCAGTTGTTTGTTCACATTAGGCAAGATTATATTGTTCACATTAGGCAGGATTATACTGTTCACATTAGGCAAGATTATATTGTTCACAGTAGGCAAGATTATATTGTTCACATTAGGCAAGATAATATATCACATTAGGCAAGATTATATTGTTCATATTAGGCAAGATAATATATCACATTAGGCAAGATTATATTGTTCACATTAGGCAAGATAATATATCACATTAGGCAAGATTATATTGTTCACATTAGGCAAGATTATATTGTTCACATTAGACAATATTATATTGTTCACATTAGGCAAGATTATATTGTTCACATTAGGCAATATTATATTGTTCACATTAGGCAAGATTATATTGTTCACATTAGGCAAGATTATATTGTTCACATCAGGCAAGATTATATTGTTCACATTAGACAAGATTATAGTGTTCACATTAAGCAAGATTATAGTGTTCACATTAGGCAAGATTTATATTGTTCACATTAGACAATATTATATTTATCACATTAGGCAATATTATATTGTTCACATTAGGCAAGATTATATTGTTCATATTAGGCAAGATTATATTGTTCACATTAGGCAAGATTATATTGTTCACATTAGGCAAGATTATATTGTTCACATTAGGCAAGATTATAGTGTTCACATTAGGCAATATTATATTGTTCACATTAGGCAATATTATATTGTTCACATTAGACAAGATTATATTATTCACATTAGGCAATATTATATTGTTCACATTAGGCAAGATTATATTGTTCACATTAGGCAATATTATATTGTTCACATTAGACAAGATTATATTGTTCACATTAGGCAATATTTTATTGTTCACATTAGGCAATATTATATTGTTCACATTAGGCAAGATTATATTGTTCACATTAGGCAAGATTATATTGTTCACATTAGGCAATATTATATTGTTCACATTAGACAAGATTATATTGTTCACATTCAGCAAGATTATATTGTTCACATTAGACAAGATTATATTGTTCACATTAGGCAAGATTATATTGTTCACATTAGGCAAGATTATATTGTTCACATTAGGCAATATTATATTGCTGCTTTGACGTCGATTTTCGAAAACCTTTTCTATATACATGTATATGTATGAAGTATAATTTTCTACACGAGAGTCACAAAGCTTCAGGAATTGAACAAGTACATCTTAATTTTTGATAGAAATTAGTGAAAGTCAAGAAATCGCAATCACAACTTGGTATACATTGAATTGGTAGTTTACTTAATTTGGATGAGAAAAATTAAAATGATAATTGTTTTTTAAAAATTTAATTACTTATTGAAATGTTGCAGTAAAAATAATTTTGCTGAACTTCAGCAGTAAGAGATTAATTAAACAATCTAGATCTTGGCGAACTTTGGTTGAATCCATACAGCTCTCAGCAAAATATTACATTACTATAAATAAAACAAAGACGTTTAGATCAAGGCATGCGATCCCCTATAGCCTCATTGGAAACTCGCCCAAAAGTACAGTATTCTGTATTAACATGTATTATATTTCAATGATACAATTTTACCTTACAAAATATATGCATACGAAATACCGCATTTGTATAACTAAAATACGTACGTCTACCCATGATTTGGCAGTAGACTATGGAAGGTATAATAACACACCTAGAGAACGTAGATATTGTAAAGAATGTAACTCCACATCTGAAGAAGAGGACGAAAATAATTTTTCTATAAGATTGTTTTTTTTAAAACCTATATATAAGGTTTATCCCAAGTTATTACTTGAAAAAAACATCTGTGTTCAAAGATGTTCAGTTATTGAGTGTCAACAATATAAAAGAAAAAAAACGTGTTTACTTGTTAAATTAATTAGGATAATCATAATGTAACAACACTGTCCCCACTCCTTACACATGATTTTCTTCTCTCATTTTCCATGATTTTGTAGAATGCATTGTATACTGATAGGTCCAATGGCCAAAACCTTTAATAAAAAACTTGAAACTTGGAACTTGGTGTGGCGTTACATGCGTAAATATTATGTGCCTTTTTGCAAGTAAGAAAATTTCAAATCCCGTTATCTTAAAACGTAAAACGTACTCGCATAAATTGCTGTTTTCCTTTTCTGTTCATATTTCAAAAATTTAAGAACAATTTCCACCTTTAAAATATCTTCACATACGTATTAAATGTACGTATTACCACTTGCGCGTAACTTGAGAAAGTGTGTCAAGATATTTTACATATGAAAATCGTATATTTTTTTTTGGGGGGGGGGGGGGGGATCACGTGTCAAAGTACAATTATCAGTACATAAACCATTGACCTATATGGAATGTATAAAGAAAATCAACCAATGGGTGAACAGCAAAGTCAAACCACGGGTCAAATAACGTGCATACAGACACTACAGACACGTATTTCGCTATATCTATAGAGCTGCGGTCAAAATAATACATTTTTGTACGTATTAAAGTGTACCCTGTGCTCGTAACTTATTTGACCCAATTCTATATTATACACGTTAAATGAATTTAGTCTATACATACAATAAAATCATAATTTGGATGTGTTTCATGTATTATTTACCTTTAAGATTTTAACAATATAACAAACTTAGAACGATTGACTTTCCATACTTCATGGCTGTAGAGTTGCAGTCTTCACAAACCAGTCAGTGTACGCACAATTAAAGGCCCAATATACGTAACTTTCAGCAAAACTTGAAGAGAAAATCTAGCCTAGTATTTTTTTTTTATTTATAGATTTAGTTAAGATTTAACTGATATCAGCTATATTCAAGATGAATTCTTACGCGGTTACCGGTACAACAGCAGTTGAAACTCCGTATTTGTAAACACGCATCCATTTTGAATTCTAACTTCTAACTGCGGCTTGTTGATGAATTGGGCCCTACCTGAATTATTTTCGATTCTATGGATTTTTCTATCAAGAGTTTCTTGTTAGTTACCGCTTAGGCTTACTTCGTTTTAGGCTTATTTTTGCATGGTTATCAACTGGATTTTTTTCAGAAATTTTCAGAATCTATAATGGCCCTTTACGCAAACGCAATCGACAAAGGATACTCAAAAATAGATAACTCGTGTTTATCATATATCACATTGTTCATAAAAGATTATATAAGTGTTAGATAGAAATAAAATTGTTGTTATAGACGACACTATATTAGATAAAGGTTATCTAAAAGTTGTAGTACCTAATAACGGTTCTGTTCTTGGACTATTTATATTTTTAATATTTATTATAAAGATATGAATTATCTTATGAAAACTTGTTTTCATTGTCGATTGTCGAGAATGTTTGCTGACAGTGACGACTTCACTCGTATATTCCGCAAATAACATAATGGAAATTGAACAACATTTGGATAATGATTTAACAGTTATAGAACACTGGTCAAAACGATGGAAGGTTAGTTTTAACCAAAATAAAACGCTTGAAAAAATAACAACGTTTTAACGAGCAGAAATAAACACAAATACCTATTTATATTCAATGCAAATGGGAAATGGGAAACACATATATTTCAAATATCGCCATCTTCGTTTCACGGTATTTGTCAGTTTTACAATGTACGTAAGTTGAAATATACTTTGAAAAAAGAAATACTGTCTAAATCATATAATAAATATTGTTTAATATGACTTACACATCAACAAAAGACAGCTTTACATGGAGACAAATCCTCATACAGGTGCAAGAGAATAAGACCAGATGTTCCGGAACAGTTAGAGTCTTCTGCTTTATCGACGACACCCGCCAAGTAATTCTTGGTCACATCCAAATAAACATCAATTCTTAAAATGAGAACCGAAATGAGAAACTCAAAATGAGGAACTGATTGGGAAACATCTGAAAGATGAAAGCAGAAAAAAAATTGTTAATTGTAAATAAATTGTAGATAGTATTATGGCATACAAAATTATGTAATGTCTCCTATACACAATTCATGGTTATGATTGTGACAATAGGGCGTCTGCGTCTGTTTACGGCGAGGGATCCATTAAATTGGGGTAAATTTCAGAAGAGTTATCTTTCTTTGAGCGCTTACCGCGACGACTAGAGACTCGCACGTGGGAATTTCCTCCACATCGTGTCATAAGATTTTGGACCTTAGAGTAGTTCCATACTAGGTGTGGGAACAGTGTTGATCACTCACACAATCTTTCCTACGATTGGTGTCTTTCTGTGATGGCCGATATCAGCCGGGAAATTCATACGCGTGCAAATTCTACTTTTTTTTCTTGAGTTTAGGATCTGCTCTTGTGAGGTTTCAATCCCGTTCAAATCTCGTTTTTATCTCACGTGAGATATGTTTGCAATATCTAACAATGTAATATCGATTTTGATAACAAATATGCATCTGAAAAATGAAGCAGAAAATCAGATGTCTGTTGTTTGTAGAACTTTTTTTAGAAGAATTTTTAAAAATGACAATTATGGCGGCCATTTTGAAAAAGTATTTTTGTGTATTTCTTGCACGAATGGCCAAAATGGTTAATTTTTCTAGCTTGATTTATCATTTAAAATCATCAGTGTGTCACCATGTTTCATCATAGCAAGTTAATTTTTGCTGTACAACTTCTTTATGGTCATTATAAAGCACATATTATGCAACAAAGATATTTTATTTACATTTTTGATATTTTTTCAGATATTAAGTGTAACTGAAGCTATTTTGATTTTTGACTCAAGAATAGTAAAAAAATAACACATTTGATAATGGGATAAAGCAACAAGCACGCTTCCCCCCAGTTTTATGACTGCTTTTGAAGGAGAAACCCATTTCCTTTTGATCTGCAAATTTATTAAAAAAAGTTTGTCGCCAAAAATTGTTTTATATTACATTAAATCTGCAAAATATGATGAAAAATGGACTATTTTCTCATTGAAAAATAAGGGGTGGGGTAATTAAAATTCATCTTTTGAGAAAAAATATAATTTAAAAACCTTTTACTTTCATAATTATTAAGGAAATAGTATTTTTGTCAATTCTGCAAACATACATATCTGATCACAAATCTGGAAGATATTAAATGAATATGTCCTGCAATTGGCCAAAACAACATTTTTTCACATAAATCATGTGTTTCGCTCATTTTGGTATCTTTGACCGAGCATAACACAAAACCGAGTTCACAACCATATATTTTTCTTTGCATTTTCTGCTATGCAATGAACTCTCGTTTTCAAAAAAGTACATCAGAAAAAAAGTTAATCGTCAGAAAAGTTTGACTTTTCACAAGAGAAGATCCTTAAGCAAACTTTTGATATAACTTACGACACGGAAAAACAATAAACGAGCTCTCAACTAATTAAACAATTGTATCTTACCCTTGCTGAGTAAAAATAAATCAATCTATATCAAATCTAGAAGAATCTAAAAACAAATAACCGCTTTCATTAGCGCTTATTCAACTATCAGTGGTGATGCATGAATAAGTTTCAAATTAAAATCAAACCTGGCACTCAGTGAAACCAAACAGTCTGCAGCCATTGACGTGAAAGTGAACGGAGCACGTATAACGAAGGCGAGTAGCGTGAACACTTATGGAAGAGGACTTTATGCTTGAGTGGATTAAAACATACACTTGAGCTAATGAAGGTGGCGGAGCAAAATGCATTTGCATCAAGTTCATCTCCTTGGTAAATTCGGCGTGCTGTACCGTATATAGACTCAACTAATGCTGCCGAGTGATTGATGTAATTTGTTTATGTGCTTCCCCCTCTGTCAACACGGTAGTACGTATCTAGTTCCAAATCATCGTACTCTGATCGGCAATGATGTTAGATGTAAACATTGTCTTCCTCGATGAAATGATCAATAGATTATTAAAGGGACAACATTCATGAAGTTTACTCCTATTTCATGATATCACCAAATATAGCATAAAGGTGTAGTTCTGTTCCCCTCATGACTTATAACAATATTTTGACAACAATTGATTTTTCCATGCGGTTGTTTTTAATTATGATAAAGAAATCATTAATCAATCGAACAATAAACGCATAACATTTTTTTTTTCAACATCTCTGAGCATTTTGACCTCACGAGCATTCACATACCTGCTTCGTGAATGTAGGGAAAATGGCTTTAACACCGGAGTGCAAAAACAAATAAAGCAAGCATTAATACATACTGATAAGATTTCAAGTACTTGACCTGAAATTTATATCATATTATTCACCATACCTCTATAGCTATTGTTTTTAATAGGCAAACTCACTTAGTCGTCCATATGGTAAAATAAACCACTCTTCAGAATATGTAGCCTTTTCATCAGAGGATGCGATTTGAAAATGAAAATTTGAAAGTAAAAGACATTACTGCAACAGGTTAAAGATGTATGAATATAAATTGTTTACACAATTCCATGTTTCCGACTTAACGGTTATCGTGTATTATTTTAACGCAGTGCCGCAGATGTATCAAAAGACTCAGACTCGATACTAGCCCTAAAATTCAAGGTTGGCTGCGCTTCCATATGAATGTCCAAGCTGTTTGGGAGAGTATGGTTACAGGCAATGGTCCATCCTGGTTCCTCAGATCCATTAACTTCCACAGAAACTGACAACTAAAGACTTGTTTTAATGAGCAAAAACATATGTCTCCCCTTATAATATTTTTTTGTATTCTGACCACCTTTCCTGTATAATGTCATAATAAAATGTTAAGCACTCAATAAATGTAAAACCTGACCTTTACCTATCAATTTGACCCTGTGACCTTGAGGTTTGGTCGGCGGAATTTTTTTTTTTATTATGACCAATTTTCCTCTTGTGTCATAATAAAATATCAATCAGTAAAAAATGGACAGACGGACGAACGGACAGATAGACGATCGGACAAGCTGATTACTATAGGGCATCCGCATCGAAGATGGGCCTCTATTACCTTGAGGTCATCCTCGATATCCAGGGGTTACGATCACCTATGTAATCTACACCCTTGGAATATATCATGGCAAAATTGAAAGCTCCCGGGTCTGCCACCTAGCGGTCGGTGTGCGTTGTGTCCTTTTGAATCACGTAATCACCGACCAATCAAAATGCGTATAACAAAACAGCTTCAGCAATGAATGTAAACATGAAAAAACATCTCATTCGGTTGATCTGTGAAAAATTCAAGCTTGATCAAATTAGATAGCATCAGGAAACGTCGATCCACGCACTGAGTCCTTACCGTAAATGTGTCGGTGAAGATTGTTCTTCTCTGTTTTACTGGTAAAGATCCATGACACAGTCGACACTGCACGTGTCATGCTTGTTTACATTTTTTTCTGTGCGCGTGATCAAATGTAAGGTGCGCTCTGATTGGACGCAGCCAGACCTAGCTGCATCCAATGAAAATTCTCGTCGCGGGATTTACGAAATGTGGTCTATATATGCCAAGGGTGAAGATGAGTGTGCGGATCGTAACCCTTGGCTAGCGAAGATGCCTTGAGGTTTGGTCAATTATTGTTACATGTATATAACTAGACAGTGAGGGTGATAGTGCATCAGCTTGGCGTACACCACATACTTTTTGTTAAGACAGCCAGTCCATGGAAAGTGATATTTTTCTGGATGGTCTCTAACAGGCAGAGAAGAGGCATGGAGTGGAAGGTGTTTGTGATTCGCTTAAATTAAAGAGAATGTTCCAGGATAGGGTCGTTATGTAACGAAGGAAGAATGTGAAAACCATAATTGCAAGTATTATCATTCTAAGTTAGAAAAAAACTTGTGACTGATAATGAACTTTACAAAGTAAAGCATTCACCTGTTCAGAGGTACTAGAATAAGACTGGTTAGTGCACTAAGATGCGCCATACGTGTAAGATTAAAAGACGCGGTTCACAAGCAGGCAATGTGATAGAACAACATATTAAATGATATTAGAAAGTATGTGACCATGTGTTTGGAAAAACATATCCACACAAGATGCATCTACCTCTACTGCTGACAGATGCAGTGTACTCTAGCAAAAGATGATGGTATCAGTATCATTGATGACCAGGTCAACTTCTGGAAAGAGGGCGCCAACATCTCTTGCCAAGAAGACATTATGAAAGATTTCACCACAATAATTAGAATTGTTTTAAAATCTGACAGGCTTAACAACTGGGTGCATATTAGAACCGAATTTAATGGTGGAAAGGTACACAAATTTTGTAACCGAGACACAATTTTTGTAACCGAGATTCTTTGTAAGTACAATGTGTGCGTTGCTTGGACCACAGTGGTCTACCGGCACGGAACCCGGGACACATTTCCTCACATGTTATAACAAAATGAGAAGAAACTGACAAACGCCTTAACGTATTAGTACAACCCGGATGTGCACGGTGGAAAAAGTGCCAAGCCTCAAATCAAGCACCACAAAAATAGAAAAAGAAAGCGAATGGTTCAGAAACATTGGACGTAACGTATGATGCATCAGCCGCCGAATCGGATTCTGTCTGCAAAACGTACAATGAGAACTATGTGAATGTATCTTGAAGCAAAACAACAACATCGCTAATGTGTCACAGCAGCAGTCTGATTCTGGACGCTTGCATGCGGAACGGAAGACACGTGCGACAACCTCTAATTATGGATGCATAGTAAAAAGGAGTCTAGCACTGCCAGTAAAGAATCTTGTCCACGCAATGCTTAAGTCGTCATTCCGTGGAAATAGACAGTCAATAAAAGATATTTTGCAAGAAAATACAATTGAGGAGTGCAGATTACAAACAAAACAGAAAACTGAAAATGTACTGTAAAAGTGGAATTTTTCGCAATGTGTAATTATTTCGCTGGCAGTAAATCACCGCGAATATATCCATACTCCTCTCAAGCTATATTAGTATCATTGGTATGCAGTACAAAACAGCATGACCGAACTGCGAAAATTGTCTCACCGCGAACAGTTTGGAGGCTGGCTGGGCGAAAATTTCCAATCTCGAAAATATTAACTTTTACAGTATGTGTCCAGCGATCGGGTATAATTAGTCATCCCATCAACCCGTTGTTGGGGGCATGTCCCAACGAGGAAGTTGTTAAATCAAATTAAGAGTCCTGATTTCTAGAAGTGGAAAATTTCTACATTCCAAACTAGTGAACTTATGGGATGCTTAAAAAACAGCTTTTGTTTACAGACATCAAATAGCATATTACGCTTAAAGACCAATCAAAAGTATTGCAATCAGTCATGCCAAGGTATCTTAAACATACCTAACAAACATTGGATTGATTTCATCGTCAGGACATTAAATCCATACCAAATTTACGTGAATTTATTCACAGAGATAAGGATTTGTAAGGGGGAAGAATGTTAGTATTAAAGATGATGTAACACGCACATCAAAGTTTTTCTATCATCAGGTTATTCTGGAGCTGACATGTCCGAGAGAAAGTAGAAGTCCGGGCATTCGATAACTAGGTAAGTCTTCTACTGTTTATTACAATGTACGAGTGCTGATTGATAAGTTGTGAGCCTCATATTTAAGGGTTTGACTTTTGGTGGACATTCTTTTACAACGGAATCATCTTAAAGCTGACAATGCAAGTTAAAAAGCTTTTTTGTTGAGATTAAAAAAAAACATACGGCAAAGTAATCTTTTAGAAAGCTTCTGAGATGCCCCCTAACAGGTTACTAAGGAGAGGCAGACATTTTAGTTTTTGCCTTGCTTGGAAACGAGAGTCGGCCTCCCTGGGTATAAAAGGCACCCAGCCTGTCAAACCGGTTTTTACATGAACACTGGCCGTGCAAAGTGCAACACACCTGCGGACACAACAGGTGACACTGAAGTTACAAAACTGGAATGACCAACACACACCTACCTTGAAGTTGAAGTTACGTGAAGATTGTCACTCTCTCAGACACCATCGTAAATCGTGTGCCAAAGCAAAATAAAACAATAAAACTGAAAACACCCTAACTGTCCCTTCACCTATGTATCCGTAATGGACATCGACATGTTGATTTTACATTCGGAAGCAGAGCGAAACGTTCCGAACTCGCTCCTAATACTACCTATAATATTACGCCTTGCCACTAAAGCTCTTGTAATAGAAATGTAGTGTAACACGCGAGCATAGTCTTGATTATGTAAAACACGTACACGAACACATGCGAGTGAGGGGAACTTATTTTGATGGAAATAAATGGATGTTATAGCAATGTTTATTACACAGGAACTGATTACTCTTAGCGACATGATATTCCAATTGAATACTAAGGTAGGTTTATCAGTTGTCATTCATGTACTTGTTTTTTATTCGCACGAATTTTGGTGTAATCTAATGGGTTTTTTTTTTTATTTTGCTGATATTGTATAATTTCGTTATAATAACACCTTCAATATCCATATCAATGTTCTTCAGATACTGATCGAAAATATCGTTAAAAAAATCAGAAAGTATGTGATGGCTAGCTATATAGGTATATAGAAGTGTCGCCGTGCGGTTTCATCACAACAATGAGAACCGGTTTGACGGCCTAGGTGCCTTTTATACCAAAGGAAGCCGACCATCGTTTCCAAGCAAGGCAAAAACTAAAATGTCTGCCATTCCTTAGTAACCTGTAAGGGGTCATCTCAAAATTCTAAAATGTATACTTAACCGTTTTGTTTTTTTTAGATATCGACAAGAAAGCTTTTTAACTTGCATTGTCAGCTTTAAGTATCTATACACGTTTGCCAGCGATGTTTTAGGGTTTCAACTTTTAAAGATGTCCTTTTCTTGACCGTTCAAAACGTCCTCAGCTGCATGGATGACGTCATCATCTTACAGAAAGTGGGTAAGGGAAATGGCTTTTCAATTGTAGAAGCATATGAAGTCTAATGGAGGGAGATCAGGCAAATACGGTTGATGGTCCATCAATTCACAGCCACAATCGTTAATGGCAACCATGGCGATGACAGACTTGTGAACAGAGACATTGTCCTGGCGGAACACCACACCTTTACTGAGATTTGCGAGACACTTGAGTTTAATACTTTCTCGTAATTGCTAAAGAAATGATACATGGTATGTGCAATAGATTGTTTTCCTATTCAGCTGATGGAACAGTCTTTACCTTCCTTATTTGGTTTGAACGAGGGTTCTTCCAGTATTTACTGTTGTTTGGCCTCTGGAGTGAAATGATAGACCAACGTTTCATCTAGTCAAAAACTAAAAAAAATACAGGCCCCGAGATCATAAAACAATCTAAGACTTAAGTTTGTGCTTAGCCAATCAGATATGAAGCTACTTTTTGTACCGTTATTTGTGATTGGCTAAGTCCAAACTTAAGCGACTTTAGACTTAAGATTGTTTCATGATCCCGGGACCTGAACAAAACAGGATCAGCTTCTAAAATGTTTTACACGCGACAAAGTCTTGGTGTGCTTCTAATCAACTGTCATAAGTCTTGGTATCCAGCAGATTGAGAGCTTTCCCATTGCAAGATCTTCCGTAAGAATGGAATGTACTCCTTACGGCTTTATCTCTCTCTGTATTTCGCATGTCGGCCATAACAATATCATTGTCATTATTGAGCATTTCTTGGGATGCAGCAGTACCAGGGGCATTGCTCGTTTCGCTTTCCTGGTCTGGCTGATATAGTCGGTTTCTCATAGGCAGATCGCTCGATTGGTCATACCGACCTCCCGCCGGCTTACCGGGACGTCCCGATCGTGCAGGATATTTTGAGCGGAGGATCGGCACAAGATGGCGACTTTAATATATTAAATTCTTCATGTAAATAATTTTGGACTGGTTCTTTGAAATATTCTTATGTTTTTTTGTTCGATCTTCTCGTTATCTGGACGTCCAATGCAGACCATGAAACGAATAGTAAGAATAAACTGTCAATAAATTGTTCAAGTCTGTCAGACAAATAAGGTTTATTGCTTGGTTAAAATATCAGCTTCGTGATTAAACACATGTTTCTATGATACACTGTCTGTCGAGGTATAACCTCCACATTCCATGTACGCGCTGTAGTCCCGTCAGACGTTCAATAGGAACAAAAATGGAAATAACCCGATTCATGTCAATATAGTTGAGCCACAAGTCTTTAGGAGTACTAAAACTATCTGTCTCCAATATGAAAACTGGCTTCACTGTCCGCGGAAAAGGTGCGGCCACACTGGAATACAAGCGGCCGCAATTTTCTTTGTCCGCCACATCAGTCGATTGGAAACTCATCTTTCTCATATATGTAACCTCAAAATGGTTTCTTTTTTCTTAAGAACTGGATCCTTAGACATTATATCGGCTTCCGTGACAAAGGGATTTGAAAGACTTCGTAAATTAGCAATGAACTGGACAAATATACCGGAGCCCGAAATCAACCCTCTACCATAGTTGAAGAGCCGATCACTCTCAGTCTACACTAACTGCGTAAGACGCCGTTTCACCTCAGCTAAACATTTTATTATTCGATCTGTCTAAGTATATTTCAGCCATTGCAAAGGCTATAAGGAAAGGCCGCCATCTTGCATGCTTGCCGGTACACTCGATTAGAAAACGTGTTGGTCACATGACCGGCTGTCCTGACGTCCAACCGGCTTGTGTCAAAACGAGCAGCACCAGGTCTCCCAGGACGGGTGTCATTCTCAAGGCTCTGCCTGCCATGCTGAAATTTCGCCACCCACCTTTTCAGTGTAGCATGTGAAGGAGCATAATTATCTAGTGTTGCTACTATATCAGTATAAATATCCTTAGCTGCTAGGCCTTTCTTAATATGTAAATATTGAATCACAACTCCTCAGCGACTTTGTCCATTTGGCAGAGTCACTTGCGTGGTTTATTTTGAGTGCTACCTTTTCGTCATGACCAAATGACACCAGGCTTCGGGTACACAGCCTAAAATATTTAGGGAACAGTAAGGCTGAAAAAGGACATCCCTGCTTAACTCCTTCAATGCAATACTCGAAACGTTTTAATAAACACTCGTACATGTATGTACAGGAAAAAACTACAAAACACAGAATTGTGAATTACAGTATAGAAAATGAAGCTACATGTATGTACAAATAGCCTTGTCCCCATCTGACTGTTTAGTGATTGGCAAATACAATGTATCACATTGTAAGTTTGCGTTGCTTTATTACAACTATTTTATTTTTCTCCCCAGTATGTTGCTTTATTACAACTATTTTATTTTTCTCCTCAGTATGTTACTTTATTACAACTATTTTATTTTTCTCCCCAGTATGTTGCTTTATTACAACTATTTTATTTTTCTCCTCAGTATGTTACTTTATTACAACTATTTTATTTTTCTCCTCAGTATGTTACTTTATTACAACTACATTTGTAATTCATTTTTCTTCTCAGTATGTATGTGCCATTGGACTCCAACAAGCTACTGGCAAAAAATGGAAAGAGGAGGCAACCAGTAGTTTGCCAACAATCAGAGGTCAGTTCCATGTGAAGCAGCAAGTTCCACACTCACCAATGTTTGCAATCCTGTTTCCGTTCCAGAAATAAGGTAGGCAACTTAGAAAACTGACGAAAAATATTATGGCTATTTTTTCAGGTTATGATATGGTGCGATGTCCGTCACCCGTCAATGGTTTATTCTTAACTGGATAACCTAAGGCCGTGATATTTGACCAGATGGTACCTTGGACAGAATACTATAAAGCTTCATCAAATAAATCATCTTAATCAATATATATAAAAACCGTTTTCTTCTGATGAACAATCAAAATGCCCAGAATACTGATGCTGGGATTTTTAGGCATTTCCTAGGCATACTTACCGACATTTGAATAATTTGGTCATCGGTCCTTTTTATCTGCTCTAGTGTTATAGTTTTGTAAACTAGTTCAATTTATGTCTGTCTTGGGCAAGAGAAAAAAATCACATAACCAAGGGTTGATAAAGTTTACGTGGCACACAATCCATTACTGTTCTTTTAATGTTGGCGCTATGGATCGTAGTATTTAGTACAATGGCGCAACACTAGTACAATGGCGCAGCACTAGTACAATGGTGCAACACTAGTAAAATGGCGCAACACTTATACAACGGCGCAACTCTAGTACGAAGGCGCAACACTAGTACAATGAAACTAAAACAATCGAACGCGGGTCTACTTTCCTTATAGCAGCTTCAATCTGAGAATTTCTACGCATATCCCAATAAATGTAATGACATATACAAATGCACAATGAACAGGTCATTGTAGCTTGTACATAGTTTAAAGATGGTCTCTGTCTACCACATTGCTTGTCAAGAGTGTTTTTTACCTGTTTAATTACATTGGCGTCTAACTAAATGTCAAGGTAACGGTATTGAGAGTTTCGCATTGATATGAAGGAAATCGCAAGAAAAACAAAATAGAGGAACAGTGTCAAAGCAGCGTGTAGGTGTAACTTGTACGTACATGTAGTGTTAAATACGGTCTAGATCTCTAGATCTGTCACTCAGCTGATGGAGCATGCTTCTTTGGGTAAAATTTAAAAAACAATCTTATTCATTTTATATAATGCATACAGAAACATATTTACAATAGTAATGTACATACTTTACATAGTCTCAGTTAGTAGAGTGGTAGATTATCAAGCCGAAGACACGGGTTCGATTTATTTTCGGGACACTAGACGGGAATGTATATTTAATTATGTCATCCTATCCGTGTTGATTAATTTTGTTGTGTATTATACCAACAAAACGCTCCACTCGTTACTTTCGGGAGTTATCGGAGCAACAGGAGTTATCGAAGGTACATGTAAATGACGGTCGGAACGGAAACAATTGCTGAAAGTGAAACTTTCGCTTGATTTTAATTGGCAGTGTTAAAATCTGACGGGTTAAATTTCGACGATATATATACGGACCCGCCAAATTAGAGCCCCGCTATACGGTATCAGCAATTAGTTAACCATTACTAGTACTTTAATGCGCTCTCGTTACAACCCGAGACTGTTGAGTGTCAATTAAACTTGTATATTTACCGTATCAGGTGTGAAAATATAAACATCGGCGTGATTGACAGTTGACCTTATGTTTTGGAATATCATAAACATCTAACTAATGTACAACTCTAGAGTAAAATCGACAACTGTTCGAGCCGAAATAACGCCTGTCATAAATTGCCACGATCGTTATCTATGCCCTGTTCTAAACAAAAACACAATATGTTTTACATACAAAATGTGTCTTGAAAGATTGATTGTTGGTCTCCAGTAAAACCGGATTTGACTAGCCTACTGTTTATATACATGTACAGTATAGACAAGCCATTCATCCCGTGGTCAAATACGATCAATACAAACCCCATCACTTTAGCGGAAGTCTGTTAATTTTAGATAAACTGATGCCTGTTGTACATAAACGATACTTTACTTGCATTTCTCTACAATATTTTCTTTCAACAATTTCAGAAGCAACATCTTCCGTCAGTTTCGATTTCATGAAATTGCCTTGAAGGGCAGACGACAGTTTGCTTGTGTTAGACTATTGTTTGAGACACTGTCAGCAGGCCACGTAATGATTGGGAAATCCACTGGTTTTAGATTTCAACAAAATTCAATCTGCAATTGATTTTGTTACAGACATGCGCAAGGACAATGACATGCTTTCATTAGTTTGCCCCCCGGTCATGCATTCATTCCAACCGAACGACGCCGTTTTCTGACAGCTTACAAACGTTTCAAAACGATTGTGAAATACGATATTACGCTTCGGCGGGGTTCGAGAGCAGCAGACGACACTATACTAATCAACAGAAAAAAAAAGTAGAAAAAAATATCGTCTGTATTCTTGCAGGCAGACAGATGCCGTACCGAAAATCACCAATAAATCTTTGAAACACCGTTCATTGCAAAGTCTTAGACAAGTCTTTGGGACGACGGTCAGGGTGATTCAGTCACAACGTTGACGGTCTTGTTTGAAATGGGTCTCTTCTCTGCAAAACACATTTGGTGATAGGTGATTTCGCGTGTAGGGCCAGTAATTATATGTTTTAATCATTTCACGTGAACGTCGCCTCTCGGCGGATTGACCCTAATTGACAGCGATGAGGATTTACGTGCCCACGTGGTCAGAAGGGCACATAGTCATTTTCTGTTCTTTGTCTAAACCCTTGAATATTCAGGACAATTTGATGTTCCACATTTCTTGGACTAATTGTAATTTAATGGCATGTATCGTGTTTCCCGACAACGAAGTAAGAGCCCAGGTGAGTTTACAAATTTCTTGTTTTAACTTCTATCTTTCGCTTTACTTATAATATCGGAAATGTATCCGAAAATCTTCTAGAGACGCTTATCTCATTTTGCTTCCAGACGGTTTGAAAGGGATGTATTGGAATGTCATGTAGGATGGGACGAAATACTTGCAAGAGGTAGAATGGTATCTTATGTGTAAATTCCAAGTTTGTATTGCTCTCTATTTCTGAATTTTAGAACATGCATCATATATTAAATATATTTAAATGAAAAGAAATCGTAATTAAATACATTTAAATAAACAGAACTGACAGGAAAAGTATATTTGGTGTTAAGATAATCGTCAGCATAAACAGTAATTGTTTTCATTATCTTTTTTAATGATAAGGAAACAATGACGTAAACAGTAAATTCAATGGACACTTCCGAACGAATTCCATTCGGATTAATCCCACATCTGCCTCGTCGTAAATTACTGTTGTGTGTCATGACCTCAATATTTGATTTTGTTTATTTTATTGGAAAATTCATGACAGTTCTGGCATGTTGAATTACAACAGTGCACAAATGCATGGACTAAACACATCGGCTTATGATCTCAAATCCTTGTACAATAGTATTAATGTAAGCGAATGGATTCCATATCAGTTGGACCGAGTAATAGCCAAACTATGACTGGACCAAAACAAGTGCGCTCCAAATCCATCTGTAATTTTGTGAGCTTATCATATAAATATTTGATGATACATGCCGACGAATTTGACGAGAAAACATGACATTTTTATTGCAAGTTGAATCTCAAATCGCCCAGACTCTTTCTGGGTTGCAAACTTTCATAGGTTTTAAATTACCGGGTGAACGTGTCGGACAGTCGAGGCGGGAAGCACGTGCATTCCAAGACATAATTGGATGAGCTGCAGCGAATGCATGTGTGGTAATGGTTGGCGGAACCCCGACGGAATGTCTTGGTACCGAGGAATTAACATATGGTGTAAGACGCAGGAAAATAAATCAAGCTCAGATGATCGTGTTTGTCGGATGGGGTGTTCGCTGTCTGATTTGTGAGACAAAAGGATGCGCCATTACTGAAGCAATAAGTGACATATGAGGAACAACTCCCTAAAACCTGTTAAACGGAATTCTGTCGCGTACATTTAATGTCTATCGAATCCGTTGGTCTATTAAGCGTCCGAGCTGGTGTTGTGTGATAATTAACCCAGGTGATGAACAGTTTCTGTCTCTTGACGAATTGGAGGTCAAAGTGTATCAAGAAACGATTAAATATTAGGTTGAACCTTGGCACAAATCTAACATTATGCTTCAAACGGTTTCTTTAATTACAAGTGTATGTAAGATTTGATTTTATTTGTGGAGAGTTCTTTGGCGTGCGTGTGGCTGGATTCTGTCAATTTTTACTTACTCAATCTTCCGTTGTTGTGATCAGTGAGCGAGCTGATGTTATTTGTCCACTTCAGATTGGTCTACGATTGCCTATATTATTTTTTTATAAAGTTACTAAGGAATGCTCTTATTTGTAACTATTAGCAGAATCCTGTTTAAATTCTATTGCAATATTTTTCATTCAGAATTGGAGAAAAATAATATACAAAATTAATAACATTGTAATGTTATGTATGTATTAAATGATAACGAATATATGACTGAGAAAATGATGAAATTACAACGGCGATGAAAAGAATGAATCGAACTTACCACGATAAATAGTCAATTTGGTATATAAAATATATGTATAAGACGAGGCATAGAGCTAAACTTATAATGTTCAAAACGCCAACAACCCGTCAGTTCCAATATACACTACACATACAAATTTACAGTCATCGTCTTCCGGTCCACCTAGACCCTCGCCGAAGCAACCAGTACTCTCATCGTCGTCCTTCGATAACCTATATATACATGTCACAACGACTGACCGTCAGCGGAAATCCACCATCGCCTCTAGATCTACGTACACACACTTGACACACGTCCTACAACTCTCAGGTGCATGCGGCCATATTACCGCCGTCGGGTGATTCCGGCGTTACCTCCCTTGCCTACATGAAATGTCGACTTCCGTCGATGTTATAAAATTAAATGGGCCACTGGTTCAGTTCCTCAGTTTAACTTTCGTTGGGCGCCATTTGTAACCCATGGGTAGCACAGTCAAGAATATAACTCCACACGAGTTTGGGTACAATGTTTATTTACATAGGATTGAACCTGAAATAAAAGATACGAAACTATCACTTTATATGTACAGACAATAGTTTCGGTTTCTATTTACAGTATCACAGAGCTTATATATTCATATGTACAATATATAGTATGAGTACTTACCAGCGACCAGAGAGGAAGGCACTAATGTTCTTATATGATGATATGAATAATGCTGGAGCTCTGTCCTGCTCCACAGCTAGGTGATGAGTGACCGATACATACAGGGTAGACGGGGTGGTGACGCGTACGTGTGCCGGTGGAATCACGTGCAACTCACTCTCTCACAATACACGATATATTCAGGTTGACCCGAGTACACCAAAGACAGCACAAACAAGTATGACCTAGTGCAATGAGTACACCCTGTTACAGTTAGAACGGGAAAGTTAATAGACAGTCCTCTGGGAGGGGGTCCAGCATGAAGCTCAATACGCTTCTTGTTTTTAAAATGAGGAACTACCCGTCCCATGCCACTCCTGGTTTCGCCTTTGTTGATAGCTTTCATTGTATGTATACATGTTTTCCCGACTTTCTGTAAGTCACATGTAGAATGGTTATATTTAAGCATTGAACTTTTTTGTTTGGTATTGATAATGTTGTGAACAAGATATGTCATTCAAATCAATTTTGAATTAATGCGGAAGTCAATAACGTAAATAAGTTGTCCTAGGCGTGACGTCACGATAAAAACAATTGATGTTTACAGCCAATACAGGGCTGATAGGTCATGTTAATTACACATGCGCTATTCACTGCATAAAAGGCGACCAAACGTTAAATTAGACATTAGTCTTGTTGTTACACCGCCTGACATTGAGGACTTACCGACTTGTATTTTTAGTCACTGGAACAGAATATTTAGTCACTGGAACAACGTGTGTGCCAAATAGATAAGTTCAAAAGAACTTTCTCTGTCACGATGCAAAAAGAACTTTTTATTTTTACGGTTATGTACCGGAAAATGTTTACAAATTCAAAAGTTATCATCCGAAACAATCGAATACTGTTTTTTGAAGGAACGACCAAGACGTTTTGACCGTGGCAAGCTGGGAGTTGGGTGGGAGGACCATTCTTATACTTTATTTTCTACCAATTAGAAGTTGTAGCCGGTAGGAAGTGTTCCAATCTCCGAAGTGCCAAGCTATAGTTGGTGTTATTTTACAGTGTTATTTTCGTGGAATTACGAATATATCCGTGTAGCTTTGCGGCGCACACACAACTGCAAGAAATTCTCGTGATTGCGATTTAAAGTTTAACTTTATCGGACTTTTGTTTTCAAAGTGCGTCTGCTTCATTTTATTGAAATCTTTCTTACATCGTACTATTATCGAGCTTTAAAATTATATATATCGTCACACTTGTAGGTAATCAGCCACGTTAATGATTTTTATCCAATATCAACTGATGTGGTTCATTAAAGGCCCAATATACGTAACTTTAGGAAATTTTCCTTGATGCTGAAAAATTCTGAAAAACAATCCAGTTGATAATCATGCAAAAATAAGCCTAAAACGAAGTAAACCTGAGCGGTAACTAACAAGAAACTCCTGACAATGAATTGAAAATAATTCGGGCGGGGCCCACTTCAACAAGAAGCCGAAGATAGAAAACGGTTCGAAATGGGCGCGTGTTTACAAATAGCGTGTTTCAAATGCTGCTGTACCGGTAACCGCGAAAGAATTCATCTTGAATATTGCTGATATCAGTTAATCTTAATTAAATCTATAAATATAAAAAGTAATAAGGCTTGATTTTCCCTTGAACTTTTGACGAAAGTTACGTATATTGGGCCTTTAATATACACTAGTAATCGACAAAATAACAAAACAACAAGCGGCAGAAGGGACCCTGAAATACAGCCTTATTTGGATAGGGTGTGAACAAATGCATTTCCTTCGTGTGACCATGTAGGTGTTCTTTTGCGGACCTTCGGCAATATAAATCTGTGCGGTAGCAATTTAATAGGCAAAATATCTGGATAATCACAAGGAAGCTTACATGAACATACATGTACAATGTACCATAGCCTCGAAAATACACAGACCGTCCTTAAATGACGCTAGCTGTCATGCAATAGGACGTCAAAACAATCAAACCAAACTAAACATTTCCCCCATACCCTGTTATGCCCACTTTCTATTCAAATAAGACCTGCCCTATCTTCCGCCGAATTTCTTGCACGAAACGCAATGTGGTTTCCTTATTTGTTCCATTAACCACTTATTTACCGAACCAAATCATTACACACAGACCAACTTTTAGATGTATCACAATATTTTATAAATTCACTATTTGCCTGAAAATAATTATTAAAATATTCCAACTGTGCGTGGATTCTTTCAAAAGAAAACCATGCTTAAAAAAACCATGGATTTAAAAAGCTATGAAAAATAAAACACTGCATGTACTTTTAATAATTTTATTTGGCGTACGTGTAAACCAATCAAGTTGTTAACGATATATAATGAATGTCCAGCTTTGCAGGAAATAAGTCATGAATACAAACGTCAACAGCACCTTACCTCACAATGTGTACATATGATGGATGTTCGAATTATCTCCCTTAAAATGATAACACTGTTACATGTAGTCCAAGATTTCTTCTGACCAAAAAACTAAATGAATGCTTTACAGTTGTGGAACTTTATTACAGTCGAACTTATCGGTAATCAGAGTATATTGTTTCAATAATCGTAAGAAACGGTACATTTACAGCTTCACCAACTTATATATAGCCAAGAATATTCATCTGACGCCTCTAGATACAACTATCAAAGATTTTGTTAGATGTACGGTACAAGAGGTTTTTTTATTTTTGTTTCGCATAAACGGCGGGTGTCAAGGGGTGGCAATGTTTAAGTGTATTTTATCAGTTATTTTATAAATGAAATTTGAACGGTTGTGTAAACCCAGTTTTAAGATACACAACTGTCACATTTCATTCATTGTACAGAGATATGCATATCGAAGTAACCTTACAATATATTGCAGTGATACGTTTCACACCAACTTTATATACCGACAACACACGCTGTGCATAAAGGGTCATTTTTTCTTTTCTTTATTTCCCCGAACTTTCAGAGCATATATATCGGGGAATCGTGATTCTATTATCTCTATCCAAGATACAAACCAAGAGTGACGGAAGTTTATAAGATTATATTTATAAGATTATAGCTGTGAAGGATACACCACGGTGTGCTTTTAAGCTATAAATCTAGCGGAAATACCGTCACGTTTGGCGATTCGGGAGATTGATTGCTCCTATAGAAAACCCTTTGGTGTTGGTTAAAAACCTTCGAGAAAATCAAACATGTTGCCAAGTTTTAGATCTGCAAATTCTGGATATTTGTACCGGATGGTAAGCCTGGCCGGAATTCAGACAATCTTTCTCTGGAAGTGGCCATCTCTTAACAATGATATGCTCTAAAATGTGTTTCAGGGTATAATCATAGATCTGTTTTGAAAAAAAAAATCAGATGATCGTGTTTAGCATTAATATGTGCCAAACGAAACCAAGATTAATTTGTTTAAAACAAACAAGTGATTCAAAATTTCAATGAGTATTTGAAAAAAAAATAAACATTATATATAAACCAATTTACCTACAAGCATACAATTTAACAAAGATGCCGCCCACAAGTATCATAATCACAGATTCGAAATAAGTATCGAAATTTTGGCCCAATATCATGACGAAGGGGAGGCTACCCTTGCGCAGAAAAAAAACCCATCTTTTTGTCGCTCATTTTTCAAAAAGAATGAAAAATACGTTCATTCGCACACCTTTACTAAAATATTTGCTCTACTTTTCGTAAGGACCAACTGTTTTGATTGGACAAACAGCTTTAAGTTTAATTTTAATTCTAAATTCTAAACTGACCCTTCTGCTTCTACTGTACATTAGTTTAGAAATATTGGATTCCCACCTTTTGACCCCTATCATCACTGAAGAGTCCTAGGAGGACGAAACAGCTGTGTGATGCAGTTCAATTCATTTTTTCGGCATACTGCATCTATTAATAAATTTGAAAGGTGCAGAATATGTGTGTTCCGTCATCTTTGAGGTAAAGTTGTTTTATGTGGATTGTCAATCATTTGCATTGAATAAATATGCAACGTTAATAAAAAAAAACACATTTGAAGATTGAGTTTCTATTTAGAACAGGAGTTCAAAAGACATATAAGTACTACACTGTAGTAGTACCATATTTATGCCAGGCACAAATATCTTGGATAAGGATTTAGATACACTTATCATCAATGAGAATATTCGTTCCCCTTACTTTTAAAATTAAAGATTGCCAGAATTGAATTTTATTTTTCATTTTCGAGAGGTTCTCTTGGTTGATTTCTGCGATCTTGCTGTAAATTTCAGAGAAAGGGTGATTACCTGAATGATATGGGTAAAAGTTGTTCCCGATTCATTTTCCGTTAATTAAGAATACGTTTAAATTGATTAAATTATTTTTGAGTTCACAACCGTTTTATATCTCACCAACGATTGCGAAAATGTATGTTTCAAAGACATCGATTTAGCCTAACCCGATCACGCAAACATGTGAAGAAAGTACAGTCTAGATATTATACAAATAATGTTGGTATACACAATTTGAAGCCATGAAATCGGAATAGGGAGAGACAGCTTGTCGACAAGTTCAAAGACCATGGCACGAGTAGAAAGTGAGGTAAGGTGAATCTAGGAGGGGGTAGAAGGGGGGGGGCTGTACAGGAGGTGGTACATGAAGAAGGGACGGGGTTGTACAGCTTTGATTCGACTGTAACTATCAATTTGGTTTTGAGGAGGGGAGAGTGATTAATAAGAACGACTGTTAGGTATGGTATAAACATTGATTGTAAACGTGTACAGGTACATATATGTACCATGAGTGGCATAGGAAATGTGTGGTAACGATCAGAGGAGTCAACTGCTACACCTAATCACACTGGGGGAGAATGGGGGGTCCGGGAGGGGGTTTGTGTACATGTGTAAGCTCCGGTGTGCTGGGAGGGGGTATAAATGGAGGGTGAGAGGGGGCAAAGGATTGAAGGAAGTAAAGGTACGGCGTTTGAATTGTGAATGTTTCTAACTCAATTTCTCCCACGTGCCAGAATAACTTATGATTGCGGATGAATATATCCGAGCAACTGTTAGTCGTTCTCAATTAGCCGGCACGAGACCGTTAACCTCTTAACGGTACGTAGCAAGAACACACTCCATCAAACGAACAGCTTTTAAATAGGGGAACCGCTTCATAACTCCTTCATACTCATTACCTACCATAAATAAATATATTCTGTTCTCCGCAAATACTGTATTGCCCTCACCTGGACAAATGGTTAAGGTGCAAAACAGATTTTTGTTTTACTATTTCGCTCTTTTAAAGTGTTTGAATATTCCCATCAAAGTTTGTGCGTTAGATTTTGTATTTACGTAAGTTTTTTGGTGTTTGTCGTATTTCGCCAGCACTTTTTTTATTTGCTATTTCGAATACGTCCCCGATATTGCATTGGTATTGACTTGATAAATGGAATACCCTGCTTTGTATTAGCTTCGAAACCTAGTTCAAATAAACAAAAATTATTGAGGATCCCCGTACGTCCCTCTATTTCAATATGGATATGTGTTTGTTTGGCTTTTGGATATTATCGCATTTGTTGACAGTGGACTTTTTTTTCTGGACACATCTGTTTGTTTGTTTGTTTGCGTATTAAGGTTCATAATCCAATAACAAGTTTATACAATATGACAATGGATGTCTCATAGGGATACAGTCAAGCAATAGACGAGGTTTGGTTTGACTGTTTTTATGTCCTATTAACAGCCAATAGAGCTTCCCGGGGTATGCGTTGTGTGTGTTGAATGCTGTTTTAAGCAGTGAATATATCCGTGCTATATGTTTGTGTATTATACATGTATATTTAGTAATATTATTTACAGTCTACACTAACATTCACTCGACAACCATTGTCCTGCAAACTAGAGTTATTTTCCAATAACGTGCCAAATGTCTATGTCGTCGGCAACAATGCAAGTGGGAGAAGCTATACAAATTGTCCAGTTCATGTTGCAATTGTATGACGTCATCAACATTTGACATGGGCGGAGTTAACCATAGCTTAAGCTAACTTTTTGCTGTTACATTTTTTAAACATTTTCACGTTTGTAAGCTTTAAAATGAAATCTATGACCGCAGATGGGGCTTGAACAGAATATGTATGAAGCATTTACAGAAAAGTACTGTAAATACAAGGGATTAACTTTTGATTTAGTTTAGTTTATGAGATCAATTATCCAATGGAGCAGTCGGTACATTTTTACTCAATTTTCCGCGTGCTCCATTGGATTTATGATCGCATTAACTAAACAAAATCAAAGGTTAATCATTAAGTAATGTGACATAACAGTCATGTTTCTTTTGACGTCACGCCTAAGACAAACGTATGATGTCATTAACTTCCACACTAGGGTCAAAATAGCGGCGTTTTACATTTAAGTGGTATATGAAAATTGTCGTTTTTAACGAATAATGTGATAAATAGAATCTTGCGCTCGTTTGACTTGCTTCATGAAATTTTTAATGAATTCGAAAAATCCTTTAACTCGATTCATATGAAATTGATTGAAAACTTATGTAAGATCCTATATATTGTTTGTATGCAGATACATACAAGAACTTATATGTATAATATATTATACCACAGTAGTGCTATACAGCTTCAATTCTATGTTGTTCAATACAATGCAAAATTCTGAAAAAGTCATACCTATCCCGTGGGAAAACTATTAGGAAAACGGAACAAGTTATGCAATAATCTAAGACTTGCCAATACTTACAATGTTTTATGAACAGCCAGTCTAAATTTATAAGATAAATTACTACATGTAAATACCAGAGCTATTGTTTTCTCATGTTTGTAAACGTTTGCACGTGAGCTAACGACTGAAGTCGGACGGCGATACCCCTCCCAGACGCACGTGACCCCCTCCTTAATGGTAGATAAAAGGGAGAGCCAGGCTCTGACGTCACGGTATGGGGAGTAATCCATATACAAAAGATTGTCTGGATTAGCGAATAACTTTGAACATGTAACCACTAATCAACCACCTTCCTATGCAGACGGCGGGGTTCATGGGTGCTACTTGATTGGACACTGGTGATTGTTTAACATTACATGGCATTGCCTCAGTTGGCATTCATAATACCATGAATGTCATTGACATATTGTTGACGTCATAATTGTTATGTTGACTACCACTGACCGTCCCCGGGCGATGGATGTCCTTGAACATTGAACAAGCATACCTAATAGATACATTATTAGTGCTAAAACCGAGAAATAAAAAGTGTAATTGTTATGGGATAAACATTCTAAAGATTGTAGATATAAGTATTGAACTGCTTTTAGTTGACATTCATACATGTAGGCAATATGAATGCCAACTGAAAGTAGTTCAATACTTATATCACATGTCTTCCAGGGTTTATTGGCGACATCATAAAACAGTCATCACCTGTCCTTTCTCCCAACCCCCGGGACATCCCTTTCTCCCAATCCCCGGGACCTGCTCTTTCTCCCAATCACCAGGACCTGTCCTTTCTCCCGACCCCTGGGACCTGCTCTTTCTATCAATCCCCGGGACCTGCTCTTTCTCCCAATCCCGGGACTGTCCTTTCTCCCAACCCCCGGGACCTGCTCTTTCTCCCAATCCCCGGGACACGTCCTTTCTCCCAATCCCCGGGACCGGTCCTTTCTCCGAATCCCCGGGACCTGCCCTTTCTATTCATCCCCGGGACCTGCTCTTTCTCCCAATCCCCAGGACCTGCCCTTTCTATCAATCCCCGGGACCTGCTCTTTCTCCCAATCCCCGGGACCGGTCCTTTCTCACAAACCCCGGGACCCACTCTTTCTATCAATCCCCGGGGCCTGCTCTTTCTATCAATCCCCGGGACCTGCTCTTTCTTCCAATCCCCGGGACCTGCACTTTCTATTAATCCCCGGGACCTGCTCTTTCTATCAATCCCCGGGACCTACTCGTTCTCCCGATCCCCGGGACCTGTCCTTTTTCCCAATCCCCGGGACCTGTCCTTTCTCCCAATCCCCGTGACCTGTCCTTTCTCCCAATCCCCAGGACCTGTTCTTTTACCCAATCCCCGGGACTTGCTCTTTCTATCGATCCCCGGGACCTGCTCTTTCTATCAATCCCCGGGACCTGTTCTTTCTATCAATCCCCGGGACCTGCTCTTTCTATCAATCCCCGGGACCTGCTCTTTCTCCCAATCCCCGGGACCTGCACTTTCTATTAATCCCCGGGACCTGCTCTTTCTATTAATCCCCGGGACCTGCTCTTTCTATCAATCCCCGGGACCTGCTCTTTCTCCCAATCCCCGGGACTTGTCCTTTCTTCCAATCCCCAGGACCTGTCCTTTCTCCCAATACCCGGGACCTGTCCTTTCTATTAATCCCCGGGACCTGCTCTTTCTATCAATCCCCGGGACCTGCTCTTTCTCCCAATCCCCGGGACTTGTCCTTTCTCCCAATCCCCGGGACCTGTCCTTTCTCCCAATACCCGGGACCTGTCCTTTCTCCCAATCCCCGGGACCTGTCCTTTCTCCCTATCCCCGTGACCTGTCCTTTCTCCCAATCTCCGGGAATGTTTTGTATGTGTGTCTAGGGAGAATATGGCATTTCACAAGCAGGTCGACTGATTTAAACATAATACGATACAATAAAGCCAGAACATGCGAGATATTTTTGACATGTTCAGTTCCAAGGTTGTTTGAATTGATTTAGTTTTATGGTCGCCATCGTGGTCTAATTGAGAGATATTTTGTATCCTGGTGTGACATGAAGGTGGAAAGCTTTTGAATATGTTTACTTGTTGTGGTTGTGAGTGATGACTCGGTTCTCACTTTTTGGGATTGTTTGCTTGGATGTGACCATGATCTGCATGGTGGGTGACGTCGCTGAGGCAGAAGACGCTTACTCTTCCGGAACACCTGGCCTTATTCTCTTGTTCTTTCCTTTGTTCATATTTGCACCTTCTTTAAATGATTTTTAGTTTGGATCATGGTTCAGGTGACTCTTCATAATTCTCTGATTTTTTTATCAATGGGTTTTCATTTTCTTTGGCACTGAACTGTAGGTCCTTTTTATGGTGAAATACTTTAAATTATCAATTTCAAAATGACTTCTGTAATTCTTAGTAAAACAAAAACAAAAAGTGTTTTTGGTTTAAAAGGGCCAATCCTCAGTGCGATTTGTATTGTCCTATAAATTAATCTCATTGAATGACTCAATGTTATAGATTATATCTCGGAAAATGGAAACCAGACATCTCACATCGCGAATTGTGATCTGTTTCACTAATTTCGCTCCAATTGCCTTATCACTTACAAAAAATGTACCTGTTTCAAAATAACACATCTGATACAAACCTTTATCAATAAAACACGAGTTGTAAACAAAATTTCAAATTAACATTTGTCCGATACCCTGCGTCGTCTTATTAATGGGGACGCCGTGTTTACACTTCCCGATGCCTGCTTATCTTACCCTGAACGTAGTTAACCCTTCTTATCGAAGTGCAAACAATTTTTAAATTCGTCTCACGTGAACCCCTACCGCGCATGAGCAATGAAGCGGCACGTGCACTGTGTCTTTTCTAAAAAAGAAGACGCGCATTTGGACGACCCGCACTGGTCGATGTTGCTGATATGCGAAAAGGGAGGGGGTTTAAAATGATATGATAGGTACCCCAGACTGAAAACTACCGGGATAAGATATAAATTAGGATACACGGAGAACTTTATTATCTATTAATGTGTTTTCCATGTTGTTTTTAGTGGAAGCAGAAGAATTTTATGAGCGATATATCATGTTGATATATATAATTACTTCAAAAAAAAACACAGAAGAGTTTATTGGATTAGAAAAGAAAGTATGATGGTATCGACTCGTTATGTGCTGCATGGACAACTCCTATACAGGTGTTTTTTCTCCTTACTCCGACGTGTAGATTGTTTATCAATACTTACACCCGTGTTTATACTGTAAATATATTTATTTTAGCGGTAGAAATGTATGCTGTGACCTTTTTTCCCCTTGAAATCACTAAATTATTATTAGCAGCTGAATATGAAACTAAATTGTTATTAGCAGCTGAATATGAAATGTATTTATTCCTAAACGTACATTTTGGTTTTACATTTTCATTAGAGTTGTATATTGCAAATAAATGCAATTATTGTAGACCTTGACGAAATTCGTGAACCGAATAAAATGCACGGTGGAAATATTGTATCGCCTGTATAAAGCCGTACTCTTACATTGTACCAATAAAATTACAGAATATTTACTTAAAAATGTTTAAGAATATTTACTTTGAAATGTTTATCATATATCAGTTTAACAAAATAGATATACATTTGCTCTTCATCGTTCCATTGTCATGTGTTGTGAAGATAAATGCTGTTACAATCTTGTAACAACTTTTGCTATTGTGACGTCATCATTTTCATTGTTGTCCTCACTTGATTTACTGTTCAAAAACTGTTTGAAATAACTATTCTCACTTTCTAAAGCACACTAATTTAATTAAAATGTAAATATAAGTATTTGCTAAAACGTCCATTGCTTAAGTAAATTGACTTACATTGTGACGTCACGATATATCGATTCTAGATCGATGGTCTGACGTCATCATGTGTTAGATTCGAAAGCAATGATTGAGATAAAAACTTTAGGATAAGCAATGTAGCCAGTATTGCAATATTGGTTTTCTCGAAATTCTGGATATGTAAAAGAAAATCCGAAAGATTATAGTAAATTTATTGGAATATCAAAGATATGCATCCCATTCAAAAACGATTTTTGCTGGTCCACATAATAACTAACACAAATATATATTCAATGTTCTATAATGCGTGGTTAACGGAATGCGTCATCAATGGTTTTAGAGCAAACAAAAACATACTGTTCAATTGTAGTAGTCCTGATTCAAGTTTCAGGATAGCGCCAGAAAAGACATATAACAGACATTTTGTCATAAAAAATGCAAATCTTTATCCGTTTCCCGCCAAGATTGGTGTCCAGGAAACGGGTTCTTGCGTCACCTCTTCTAACTATAACACAAGTAATTGACGACGAGTAAACACGTTCTACCCTGCGAGAGTTCAGTCATGCACGTGCATTAAGCTCGTGCACGTCCGTTCCATTTTGTTTTGTTTATGAATTAAGTCTTTTGTTTTCTCTTTATATGCATATCAAGGAATTGTATGCGGGTAGGATATCACAGTGTTTTCCATGTTAGACACAATCAAATGGAATGGTCCGTATTTGACAAGCCAACGAGCTTTTTACACAAACGCCTGCACACTGCGCACGTGGATATAATTAGCATGGATTTAAACGACGTTTTTTTTCAAAAGCTAGTGTGCAACCCAAATAGAATATCATGATACTAATATTGTTCTTTGAATCATAATGCACATGTTTTTCACGTGTTCTTCACGCGCGATCCCTGGTGCGTATTTGAAGCATAACAATTAGATTGTGATTTAAATTCCAATGACATGTTTCTCAGATTCCAAATTGGAGAAAGCATCTGCTGTCTAACAATTAAAGAAATAAACGCTGCCCACGTGCTGGCACGAGGCGTTAATTGTTCTCAATTGTTTGAAATTATTTTCCGTTTTTATGCTCTGAATTATTCAGCAAACAGAAAATTAAAGAAACGTGATTTTTTTTTTTTATAAAAAATGGTCTTTACAACTAAAACTTGCAAACTCGAACCACCGTTTCTTCAGTTGGTAGTTTTAGCTATTTACAATGATTTTATTCTACAAAATGATCCAGGACCGATGTCTGCTATTCGTGAAATTATCTTTACATGAATTATAGTTCGTTTACCTTTCTATATAACTCATGAGCATACATTATGTACAGGCATGTGAATGTTCCATTATTGCCCACCCCAACTCCCACCTCTACTACCTCTCAAAAACGGAAAAGAAAGAAAGTATATACCCTAAAACACCAAAGCAGAGGACGAAACAGCTGTATGGTACAGTTAAATTCATTTTTTCGACATACATGTACAACGTACAAGGTGCAGCACATGTGTGTTACGTCATCCTTACAGGTATAAACTGTATCCGGTGGCTGAAACCGCTCGAGTTGTCAAGATGACCCTTGACATTATGTAAAAAGTGAAGCTATCACATAAAGTAGAACTTCGTGATCTGGAAGTCGTATAACTCGAAGATCCTGTTTAGTTCGCAGTATTGTGTCGGTCCCGGCCAAGCTTTTCACATTCAAACTCACGTAACTCGGATAACTCGAAGTTTGTCTATGGTCCCGTCGACTTCGAGATAACGAAGTTCGACTATATATTTTTTATATAATTCACGATACATTGCGTCATCTGTGGAGGTTGAAATAAAACGGGGTGCGGAGTATTCATGTTACACAGACATATTCCTAGTTTTCTTGTATTCTTGTACATGTTTTCCCTCGATATATGACTAATTGACTTTATAACGCCTTTGACACTCTTTTTCTCGGCAAATTTCGAATTCTGATCCAACACAATGAACTGTCATGCTAAAATGAAAATAAAGTAACCTATGCCCTATCGTAAAATCATCAGACTTTTTGTAGGGGAAATGCTACAAATTCGCTGACAAAATAAAAGAAACAGTTTCTTTATTAAGACGGAAAAAAATTTAGAAGAGACAAAAACTTCTAGAAATATTAATAAAGATAAAAACGGCAATAACTCGCGAAAATAACACTTGGTATGAGTGATGAGATTTTACTGATAGAATAAAACAGAAAAGCCGTTAAAAAGAACACCTTGCTTGTAAACCACCTTCAAAGAACTGACGGTATTTGTGAGATTTTATCCTCAAATGATCATCTTTATGCGTATGTCAACAGCAGTTACCTTTGGATCGCTATCTCCCGAAACAATGATGTAAACTAGGCGTCGATTGGCTTGGAACTTCAGCACGCGCACGACATGAAACAAAATGGCGGATTTCAATAAAGATGTTTTATGAGCCGATAATGGTGTAGATGTTATCTTCAGAGAGAGGGTTTCGTGTGATTAACATATATAAAAAGTCAAGATAGTCATCCGGGTAAGTGAAGTTTAATTACCCGGATGAGATATAGGTTGAAACAGACGTCAGGTAAGTGTTTAAATTCAACATAGAAAGTCAAGGTTCCCCTTGATTACGTTTTTAACACTCTAGCGCAGAAACGTGTTTCTTCTTCACTTGTTGTTAATGTTGGCGTTTGCAAGTATGATAAAGTAACACCCTGATAATCGTCGAAGTAGTTTTTTCCCAATAGTAGTGAAATATCTCAAAAGTTATTCTAATGACTTTTTTTCTTCTGGGACCACAGTTGCTTGAGTTTGTGTCAGTAATTAATAAATATATATGTGTGTTATGAGCCTCCTATATTACAGTAATGTAATGGAAGTATTCCAACGTTATTTCTCTCAAATATTTGGTAACAATTTACATAACTTACTGGTTGCGAGTCTGTCGTGCAATTCTCAGACGAAATACCGATATTTCCGATGAATTTAGATATGAGTCCACCACTGGAACGAAAATTGCTTTTTTTTTTAAACACGAAGAGATTTCCTTATAAATATTGAAAGGGCCTGTTTCCAAAATGGCCCCTTCTCTGATTCAAATTTCCTGTTGGTGGTGCATTGCCCATGCCGTTGTGGTCACAAATCTATAAAGTATAAAGATTTTGGTCACTTGGTTTGTTTTTTATGGCTCCTCAAAATTGTACCTTTCAGAAGCTGTCTAAGTGTTGGTAAAATGTGCATGTTATGTAAAATATTAATGAAAATCTAATCAAATGATAGTCACCGTAAAGAATACATTCATGGCATGATTGTGACAAAAAATCATGTTTCCATTGTGCCATTTGGCTGTTTTATGGAAGAAACAATCTCAAAAATGCCATTTTCGATGATAACATTTTAGACACAAAAACTGTGTTTTTTAGAGAATACACCCTTTTATGGGCGTTGGATGCAAACCAATTTTTATCCTATCAAACAGTACGTAATATGCTATTGATGAGAGGAAAAATCATCAAAATGTAAATGGTGGAACATTTTCAAATCTTGGGTTGAATTAGCCTATGGTTGAATTGCCGATTTTCGACTTTCTTTAGATAATTAACAAAAACACGAGAGTATTTGCTCGGTATGTTGAGAATATGTACACAGATATGAAAAAAAGTGAGAGAAACACCTTTTCATGAAAGAAATCCAAGATGGCTACTTCACAAGTCCCGTGGTTGAAGACATTGGCTGACAAATAGACAGAACAACACACAAAACGTGTTCCTTATGATTTTGGTTGGTTTTTGCATTTACGAGAGTGTTCATAGCTACGGGCGATTATATAATACCTATATTTATAAGTTTGGTGAGACACATGGTAACGGGGATCTTTCATATCGAGCCCCAAACATACTTTTGACATATGACATATGACATTTTGACATGTTGCCGCATGGAAAACTATTTCAAGTTTTATCGGAATTTCTTTACCTGTGGTTGTAATGGTCGAGGGTTTTCCAACGCCCTGTAATACCCAAGGTACAATTGTAGTACAAGATACTGGAGATATGCGCACACATTCCCATCGTTCTCTCTCCAACTGGGCACTGGCAGTAGTAGTCTTTTATTGGGGCCTCATCATCAGGTGAAACGGTGAACCGTACCCAAACATTATATTTCGTTTGGCTTTTGTATCGCGAATGTATTTGACATCGGAGAAGGTCTGGGGAGTGCTGGTAAAGCCGCACCTCATAGTCTCCGTCATCACTTAAATGTTCGGCGATGTAACCAGGAGCCAGAGATATCTGATACGTTCCACACGTAATGGTTCTCAAGTAATCGAGATCGAGACGGGGAAACAGTACGGAAGATGCATCCATCTTGACAAAATCGGACCTTGCCCGTCTAGATAGATCCGGATCTGTCTTGACTCTCTGAGCTAAACCATTCGGTGTTGTCAAACGGTCCTTCATACGTTCAGCCATTAGCCTAACTTTGGCATCTCTCTCTGGAGATCTCTGGTAGATCGGTCCTCTATAACCATTCAGACAGGCTGTGACGGTTCGAAGCAAAGCCTCAATGACATTGATAAAGCTGTCGGAAGAACGTCCAGTGTTTCAGACGACCATGATAGGTTTCCACAATCCACCTCGATTTGGTGATAGTTCTCTCAAGATTTGCTTGGACGTCAGAATGTTGACTTTGACCGTGTTTCAGGTATGACGGCATGCTAGCATTGAGGCCAGAGGCTTCGAGAACTTGTAGGACATCTCTAAAACCTCGGTCAACGACAACATTGTCATCTGGTTGTAGCCAAGTAACTAGCTTGTCCATGACATCTTTTGTAATTGTAGCACCATTTTCGCTGCCAGTGAATGGTCCTACTGTGTCCAGAATGTAGCCATCTAGTAAGGCGATGCTCATGAATTTGAGATAGTTCCTCTTCTTCTGGCTAGGACATTCTCTGGAGCTTGTGGTTGAAGCTTTTCTGGATATAAATATAGGTGCCATCTAATATGGCAGTGGCTTTATCTCCAAAAAATGCTTCTGAAAAGACAGTATTGTGCCCGAGCAACTGTTCTCTTGTCAAGTGATCCGGCCCTAGCAATTCTGGGTCTATCGATGTGTCTAATGCCTGTACTATGGAGTGGAAAGTTTTGGACACACTTGACTTGGAAATTCCAAAAGGAGAAGAACACTGACTCCAGGAAATGTCGGTTTTCAGTTTTACCCAGAACCGTAGTAGAGCATCGTGTGTAGTCTTGGTATATATACCAGATGAAAGATATGGGGAACAGTGATAGTGGATTTCGAGGAACTGATCTTTGGACCAACCTGTCCAGGCCATGCATGCCAAGTCATCAAGAGAAGAAAAGCTTATTGCAAACGCAGACTGGTTCTGTGAAAGGACGTGCGACACTTCTAAGAGGTCATTAATGATTTCGGACGATTTTGATGGTAACTGAGATTCCAAGGAACCTCTACCATCAAGGACTACCTCTGTAGACGGATGTAAGTCGTTACCAATAAGGTGAATGGAGCAGACGCGGGATGAGGTGGGGCACCACAGATTGTGTGAATAGATCAGGTGATGTCTTTGATTCTGTTCCATTTATTGCAAAGGTAACAAGACAGAGACAGCATTTTTTGTGTGAAGATGATCCATTCAAAAGATCATGAAGGGTCAGCAACGGCAGGATATGGGACGGGGAGTCGTCTTCTTCCTCTATTTCCTGGTTCTCCTCGGTTTCAGGTTCAGGCTGATTTTTGTTCCGAAGATACTTCATGTAGCACTTCTGGCAAATGAGTGCTTGTTCCTTTGCTGACAACAATCCTTGTTGCACCAGCGTATCTAGGAGCCATTAATATTGTGGACTATTAACATTGCGTGCACTTCTGTTCTTATTGCCACTACGTTTCTTGAAGTATAGTTGACAGCCTTCTCCAACACATTTACCCTCCATCTTGAAACAATAACGATTGTTTTATGAAGCGTCGATAAAGTAACAAAATAGCAAGCCACCGATGATTGCTGTCAACAGCTAATACTAAGTAGTGTGGAACAATTATGCGAAAATGTGTGATAATAACGAATTGATTGATTACTTAGAACAAAATGAAGTATTTCATATGGATAATCTATCTAATCGATGTGGCGTGGTCGGCAGGCACAACGAAAGTGAAACAAGTCAGGGTCCCAACCCTGACAGAGCCACAACGCTTTGGAGATGGGACAATAAAACAAGGAAAGTGAGACAAGAATAGCTAGCGTCGAGTCAATGATTCCGTAAACGTACAGACAAAGACAAGAAGATACGGATAAATGTTTAAGGTCACACGATCAGAAAATTCAGAAGAGGACAACTTGAGATAGAAAAGTATTCATGTATCAGGGTGTCCTCAGTGTAAATCTTTATATCGATACTGTTTATTTAGTTGTTTGATATCATAAAACTGTCATGAAAATAATCGCTCTGATATTCAATATAAAATTTTGTATATAATAAGCTATATAATAGGGTTTCAGACAAGGTTGTTACTCATTTCCCCTTTTCTTTCAATTTACAACCACATTCAGACGGTGATATGAGAACGTTCCACCACATGGAATTAGCTGATTTTTGGTACACATATGAAACACGTTAAGCTCTATCCGATTTTGTGATGGAAATTTGCATCCAAAACTATATAACGGGAGAAAATTGCAATTTTATGGTATTTTTTTCTCTAATTGTGTCACTGCAAGAGCATTTTCATCCGATAATGTTTTTTTTTTATGTGTTATGAATAAACACGATGTTTTACAAATATTTATCAAAAAAAAATTATACTATGTTGCTAATTACAATTTCGAGATAACCTTCTTTTATTTACGACCTTGTGTCTTTAAAGCTCAAAATGACAACTTTATAAAAATACATTTTCACTGAAATTATGAAATCCGGGTGTCGGAATGGTGTAACATTATTCTTCGGAAAAGAAAACAACTGTAGTGGAGCTAGATAAGAAATTATACGGGGGCAGGCTCCTATGGAGAATTAACATTACTGGAAACAGGCCCTTTACATAGATAAGGGAAATAATTCTAACTCTCTGGGAAAAGGTGAAAAAGTCCGAGTAATTCCTAATGTTCGTCCCGCTCTGAATTGTTCAGAACTTGAGGTCACATATGTACAGGCCATGGCGGCTTGCTTAAAAAGTTGCCGGTACGCTCGTCATAAAAAAACCGTCAATGCGACGGAGAAATTATCGTTAGATGAAACGAAACTAGCATGTAGTGGAGGATTAATATCAAAATTTATCGGAAATCCCGTTGTTTAGTCTAAGAATTGCACGACAGCCTCACAACAAGTAAGTTATGTGCATTGTTAACAAATAGTTGAGAAATAACGTTGGAATACTTCCATTACATTTTGTAATGGGTCGCGGCTCCATATATATAAACATTTTTTTATATACTGACAGAAACTCAAGCAACTGTGCTGGGACCGAGTGCAATAATTAAAAATCTACGAATTTACGATGGTACATAACTGGATGTTAGCGCGCGAGGGATCTTATTGTTGCAGGAAACCGGGGTACCCGGAGAAAACCCACGTGGTCGGGCAGGTGACCCCACACCTTTTCACGTCCGGTTGGGTTGATTTCTATAATAAAGTAAAGAAATGTACATCTTATGCAGTGTGGTAAATTATATTTTTTTATTTTTAAGATATTATTATCTACTGGGAGGAACCATGCATATATTTATGTCTGTTATTATAAGACGGCTATATTGGTTATATGTCTTTACCAAACGCCCAACGCAATTTTCTTTGAACCACACGTGCACACTGGATCGATCGTCGGCAACCAGGTATCAATTGTATACATACCGTTGCATTTTTCTTTTTACAGTATACCGGTTGTAATGCAAACTTCGATTATTTTTTAAACCGATAAATATCGTCCAAATATACACACCATAAATAACTGTAAACATGTCTTAAATTGAAATATACCGGAAACTCTTCAGACAAAATTACGCCCGACAAGTTTTTAGTCTCAATTTTGATATGTATTTAGGTAACACCATCAACAAAAAAATCAAAATCAAAATTATCATGGGTAAATAACCCGGATGAAGAATAACCCTGATTAAACATTTTTCAGCCTCTTATTTTTTAACTTTATAATGTTGTGGGTCCACTTTTATCGCCTTTTTTGAGATATCAGGAATATCGTAATTTCCCTGTTTGTAAGGCTCTTAAAAGACATTTTTATTCAAATTCTTTTTAATATTGTACAAGTTTTTAGAATCTTCAAATCCTTATGAAATCTTATACTTGTCGTATAATGAAACCAAAAAACCTAACTTTTAACCCTTTAAGTACTTATTGATTATTTATACCAACTTCATCATCTCTAAATGGATAATGCAACACGTTCGTCTGTTTTATGATTATGTTTATTAATTGTGATATTTTATACTTCGGAATTCAAACAATGACACTATTGATGGATTGTAAATATTTCAGCATAAATATAATCACACCCTTATCGAATGTTTGAAATTTGCCACTTCATGTCATGATTATAATGAAATATCACTAAAAAATCGTTCATTTGGCACTAACTCTGACAGTAAATACACAGGGTTTGAGTAACATCTAGGAGATTCCTGCGGCCAACATCCACCTAGTGTAAACTATCAAAAGCATATGTTTCCCTTGATGTGGAATTCACTGCAACGCAACTTTTACGAAATCTCAATTTAACTTTCAACAGACAGATTTATCACCTAACGTACCTATTCCAGATTTTTTAAATGGCATCGTAAAATTGTTTAATGAATTAAAATGTGTCAAACTGTGATGTAATTGTTGACATAGTAGATAGGAAGGGCAGGTGTGAATAATCAATTTCCTTACCAGCGCCGACATTCCATGTCACTCTATTTACATCACAGCCAAAGGTTAAGGGCTGGGGACTCCTTGATGTAACTTCTTAAAAATAAATTGGCAGAGATGAATAGAGAAAGAGGCACGTGCCGTATACAGGTGAGAGAGATTAATACGTTTCCCATCCTAGGTAAATGATTAGGTAAAAAACAAACGCTCCATCCTGTTATCCATGATAAGAAATTAAATCTTTTCACAAAATTTCAAGATTTATTTTTAAGCATGCGGCGTGAACGTTAGAATGCCATTGGTGTCAAAGTGACCTTGACAGAACGTGTTGGAATTATTTTAATGTCGGGAGTTCAAACAAAGATTTCAGCTAAGGAACCTATTGATAGCGGTTGGCATTCTCATCATAGGCTGTTAAATACATCAGCGGTCCTGGTTTGTTACGAGCTAAATAACACTATCTGTTTGAGATAATAATATGAAGAGAAACTCATGTTGGATAAATTGTGTTACAACACTGTTATAATAATAACGTACATCATCACCTACCGCCCCTCTTCCTTACTTCTCCCTATACCCCTCCCTACTCTCTCTCTCTCCCCCCTCTGGCTTCACAAGTATCAACAATAGCCCAGGATGTGGTAATCTGGTTACCATGGCAACGTCAAATGTTTTGCTTCTGCCGATTTCTTCTCGATATATATCTGTTTCGTGTAACGGTCTATACTTGTACTCTACCTTCATGTAAGATTTTACACATACTACGAAAACTATCCCTTTTGACCATGTGGTTTCTCTGGTATAACCAAAATATTTCTAGTTCTGACACAGTTGTTTAACAGATCGCAACAGATCATAGCTATTTTTTTGACTGTAGGAATTACGCCGCGGAATAGCAAGTGTTGAATAAAAATCATACATCAAAAATAGCCTTCCGCACTTCCTGTCTGTTAGGAACTATTTTTTTCGTACAGTAGCAGGCGGAAGGCTGCATGGAGGAGGGGTGAGGTGGTGATGGAGTAATCGCAGGTAAGTTAATACCGTAACTTTCTAATTTAATACGTACAATGTGTTTTACTTTGCCGGTTCATTTCTGATTTATTTTGACATCTTATGTCTAACGTAATTTGAAAAACTGCGAAAACTAAATTATTTCCACTTAGCCTGCAACAACCCCTTCACCTGTGTGAAGATGTTAAGGTTTTTTGTTGTGATTGTTTGGAAATATGATATTTATCACCTCCAAGCACCACAGAATTGTTATTTATTATTCATTTTGTAGTGTAAACTTCGCCTCTACGTCCATATGTTGTATGCATGTTTCTCACCCTCCTTTTTGCGGTCTTACCCCCTCCCGTTCTCCTATCTACATTTTTTATTTTTTATTTTCTCACCCTCTTTCCATGTTCCTTACTCAAAAAAGTATCTTGACAGACTTTTATTGTCATAATACATTGTACCTGCAATTGTCTTCAAAGCATTGTGATACGTATGTTGTAATGCACAGCCGACATTTATAGCCGAGTTTTCTAACACGAGCTTGCGCGTGTTTTGGCCAACCGCGCGCTCATGGTTACTACAGATACCTTTGTCTATGTAACAGGTAATGATATCGTTGATTTCGAAAACAATGGCGGATTCTATCAAACGTTTATTAATTTGCTGCAGTTGTGAATGGTATGGGCTAATAAAGAAGGCCTTTTTCTTCTGGGCAGGATTTTTGGCAGAGCATCCACAACCACCGACTCCACAGCTTTCATTACTTGTTCAATGTCTGGAGTCTGAAGTATGTAGTTTATGGCCGGTCCGTATCATCGTGATATGATTTGAACGCATCAAACATCATTTTCCTCTTCTTGCCGGATATTTGGAATATACTTGTATTCTAATAAATTTGTGATTAAATACCATAGACTTGAAATAACAGCATAAAGTGATAAGTTTGAACTGAACAACTTAATAAAGTGTTCAACACGGTTTATATACAAAGCTATCTAAATACCTGTACGTCCTATACAGACAATTTAAAAAAATGATAATATGAGCAAGTTTTATGGTCGCCATTTTGGTCTCATCGAGAAATATTTTGTATCTTTGTGTGATATGAAGATGGCCGTTTTTTATACTGTATGCTTATAAGTGTGCTTACTTGTTGTGATCGGCAATAATGTCTCGGCTCTCATTTTGAGAACTTTAGGTTTACTTGGATATGACAAAGAGTTACATGGTGGGTGTCGTCGATGAAGCAGAAGACGCTTACTCTTTTGGAACCCCTGGTCTTATTATCTTGTACTTTTACAAATGTCTCCATGTAAATATTTCCTTTTTTTATATTTTGCCCCTACTTTAATCGAATTTGAGGTCGGATTATGGTTTTGTTGACAATTCGGTATTCTCTAACTACATGTATCCTTGGACTGCTTCTCAAGACAGGGATTTCCCTATTTTTAAAAGTGACAAGGAACTACTTTTTAGGCATTAAGTTGCTAAAAATTTGACCTTTACTCAACATATAGGCAACAACACAGATAAGAAACCTGTTGCATAGTATACATACATTGCATTAAAACATGTTTTCTAGATGTACATGTAAAACATGTAATCGATTTTAAACAAATTAATGAGACTTCTGAAAACCGTAAATCTTTTGCTACCGTAGGCATTTTTTGTTGTTACTTGACCTACACATAAAATATCTATCTTTTTTTTGGTCTTGATACTGTATCACAGTTTTTTGATGTACATCTTGATCAAACAAATCATTCAAATCTCCAACCCGGCAGGTGGTTCCTATATAAGGCGCCTATATTACGAATAAAAGCAGCCGTGTTTTCGATCCCCGACACGCAGGGTTGTTCGACAAGAAATATGTCAATTTCATGAACCTTCATTTAAAAGATCAATGTACCCGATTTTGAGACTTGTTGCAGAACCCAGGTCTCCGCCGCATAGCGTGATCGCATCACACCGTTAGTCACCAAGTCAATGTCCGTTGATACCATGTAAAGTTTACTGAGTCACTAGATATTAACAAACAAAAAACAAAAAAACAGGTTTTATTATTTCTTATTAAATCACTTCGCATTTATACAAATCATTTACAATAAGGGAAAGAAGAATATCTATATTTGAATTATAAAAGGAAATATTATTGAAAAAAAAAGAAACTGTGATTATGTCTGAATGCGGGAGATGAACATGAATAGGACGTTTACATAGACTTATATTTTTGCGATTAAATCGTTTTCCGTTTTATTTGTATTTCTACTCCTATACAAAGTTTGCATTCGACAAGGAAAAAATGACGCCAATTGAAAAATTTGCATTTTCCATCAAGCTAAAATTGAGCTATTTTCATGACAGTATACGAATTTGTATGCATCTTCAGGACGCCAAGAACACGAATTACCTTCGGGTTTTTGCTACTTAAAAGCTTTGTGAACCCACAAAGTGCCAATTGAAAATGTAAAAAAAAATAATTATACAGACACAGAAAAGCCATATTAGACAAGATATGTGCCTGAATTAGCATTGCCTCGATTTCGTGTCACGTGGAGTCTGAAAGGCCATGATCTGTTTGGAAATTATCGATCAAGCCGATCTAATTAGGAAAACGTCAACTTGCTCAATTGGGTTTAATAGGCAACAGAAAAAAAATCATACTTTTACATCACCTTATAAAAGAAAGTGAATAAAATTGCCGCCAGTTCCTTTTCACAGTCTTGGATTAGTATGAATCTGAGACATTGAACAAGTGCCAAAGTTTGTACAATATTTATGTATTTGATTTAAAATAAACAATCTGTCAACACGATTTTAATAGACTAGGTCTAAGTCATGATTGATACAAAAAAATGAATGAATGTGTCTTGTTCCGGATAATTGAAGTATAATACGCTGAATAATAGAAGGGAATAGTATTATTGAGAAATATTTGTTGGGATGTTAATGTTTTCGTTCTATCAAGACAGCTGATGGAGTAATCATTTTTGTTCACAATTTTTTTATTTTCAAATTATCTACTCAAATAACAAGACGTCAGTTTAATCTATTCAAGATCTGTACACAATCACGTAAACGATCGATTTACCCATGCTCAAGTAACACAGTAAGGATCATGAAACGAGAATAAAGATACAGACGCTGAGATGATAATGGCAACGTCGCAACATCAGTACCGTGCGTTTGTAAAGTTTGGCAAGCGTTTTAGAGAATCTGACAATCTGGGTCGTTTAAACGTTTTAATGAATACGATACTGTTATCAATGTTGTGACAACGCCTTTGACGTCACGTGATCATGTTTTATAAAATCACATCGTGATTTATTACCCGTTGTAAATGAGAAACGACTAATTATAATTCAATAAAAACAAAAAGTCATTAATATCATTGTTGTTGTTTGAAAACCTGAAATTGTACACGAATTACGTAATTGTCCAATAAATAAGCTATCAGTACACGGTCTAAGTTTTACCATTTTGTTAAAATGGTCTTCTCTTATCGAATTTAAATGGATACAGAGTATTGAAACGTATCTTTGTGGCATTTGTAATCTTTCTTAGATTGTACAACGTCAGTTTGTTCAGTTTCCGCCTCCGCATAGTTGTCAACTCTCGTATTATCAGCTTAACATCAATACTATTAAAGTGGAGTTTCGCCTGTTCTTAAAAAAATCAGAATACCAAAGCGTCACCAAAACCATAATCCGAACTCAAAATCGATTAAACTATGGGCACATATGAATAAAGGAAAGATTTACATAGAAACCCATGTAAAAAAATCAGAGAATACCAAAGCGTCAACAAAACCATAATCCGAACTCAAAATCGATTAAACTAGGGGCGAAATAGGAACAAAGGAAATATTTACATGGTAACTTTCGCACAAGCACAAGAGAACAAGACCAGGTGACTCGGAGAGTAAGCGTCTTCTGCTTTATGGACGACACCAACCATGTAAATCTTGATATCACATCCAAGTAAACGTTAAGTCCTAAAAGTGAGTGAAAATGGTGTTAACAGAGAACAAGCAATCCTGTTCGAGAGAATAACAATCCCTATTGGATTCAGAACGGTTCTAGAGGATCATCAAGTTTTTTGTCGTGTGACTTGGGGTTGTTTGAACCTGTTTTCCATGGTTTTTAATGTATAAGGTGACGCCCACTATTGCCTTGGTTTGGTTTGGTTGTTAACAGCCAGGGTCACTGAACATGGAAATTCCAAAGTTGGTTCTCTGACAATAACACTAGTTTATGAGGCTTTTACATTTCTACCTTTCTAAAACTGCTGGGTGGTGGTGATATTTAGGGATCTGAAGGTCAAACATCAAGGACAATCTTCTTAAATAGAACATACAAATTTAAGGCACGTCTTCTCTCGGTATACTGATTAAGGGTTTATACGTGTTACTATGCAATACAATGTAATTATTGAAAAAAAAAGATAAAGTAGAGCAAATAAAAGAATCATGGACGTTGTACAGCAGATTCAGGAGTTCAACTGCATTTTTAACCCTTGAATGGCAGAGTCAACAATGTAAACATCGTCCCAACACCAAAGTGTCCAGCAAACAGGTTCATACGGTTCATGCTGTCCAAATTAACAACCGAAAGTAACCTGACAAACAAGACAATACAAGGAAATTAAAAGTTAAAATCTTAAATCACCAATGTGTCGAGACTAATAAGGTTCTGCTATATATAATATAGAAACGTGTTTGACTACTTGTAGCAATCTTACTTTCATCGGAAAAAAACACGGAAAGTTAGCGAAAACCTGTATCTCTATGAGATGTTGTTACGACAAAGGTGAAAAAATTGTTACCCCTCAGTTATATGTGTTGTTGTGACTAAGGTGAAAAACTAATGTATTACACGTGTAAACGTTACCAAGTTCCGATTCAAACGTGCTTAACACGTGGGCTTTTTTTTAAACTCCACAACAGCTGCCGAAATTTTTTTTTTTTTTTTTTAACTTTTTCTGTTTTTATTTACACAAACGTTCTTTTCATTGAACATCTTCCTATGTAATTTTTTGAAGATTTTTAGTTTATTTTATTAGCTTGATGCACTTGCTAATAACTGAGAGTTTGAATATCGTCCGAGATAAGCCCATCACAATTAGCTCTCGGTTACTAGGTAATGAGTCCATGTCACAGTGGCTGTCGGAAATATATGCCGAATTGGCAAACTTCCGTCTTGGAGAAAAACAAATCCTGATTTTATAACAAGGAGGTTCACTAAATTGGCGCGCTAGTTATACGAGTAAATTGAAAGCATTTTATGTTCAATTGAACAATTTTTGGGAAAGATGGTAGGACCAGTACGGTTCGTGCATACCTAAAATATCAACCAAATTCTTAGGAGTCTGTGGAATGTTCATCAGTGCAAATCTGAGGTCTTCTGTGGAGATGTAACGATGTCGATTTTGGGGAATTTTTTTCTACATAATTAAGTACATGTAACTTTAAATTAAAAAAAAATGGCTCTCAATGCAGATATCAGATTGTGTATTTGTACGAACACTGCAATATTTTGCATGGAAAGCACATTTTACCAATTAAAAATTAACCCGATATGTATAGCAAAATAGGATGCATAATTTCTGTCTTAGGCATACCAGAAGCAATCATCAAAACGCAAAGAAGTATATGATTTGAAGAAAACATGTTTGAAAAACAAACTAACACCACAAGGATTCGAGAAATGCAGGTTGATCAGAACTATGGGCAAGTTTTACGGTCGCCATCTTTGTCGCAGTGAGAAATATTCTGTATCTTTAAGTGATATGAAGATGGACGTTTTTGAGTATGCTCATTAGTGTGTTTACTTGTTGTGATTGACAATGATACTCAGTTCTCATTTTGAGAGCTTGGATTTGACAAAGATTTAAATGGCGGGTGTCTTCGATGAAGCAGAAAATGATTACTCTTATTTATTTGTCTTTCGGTCGATAGACTGACGAATAGAGGTTTAGTTCGATTGATTCATATTCCAAATCCATTTGGTTTGATTGTTTTTACGTCCTATTAACAGCCAGGTTCATTTAAGGACAGTCGCTAGTGTATGCGATGTGTGTGTGTGTGTTTAAAGTGCTTGTGTATTTGGGAGGCTGCGGTATGTTTGTGTGAGCCTTCTTGCAAAAGCCTGGATTTTTTTGCCGAATTATTATTAATGTGCTACTGCACTGAACTATTCTTCCAGCAGAACACCCAAAACGGTCACATTATTCTGACAACGGGTGAACCAGTCGGAACTAGTCTTTCCAATCCCATAATGTTGCGCATCAAGTGCCGAAAGCAGTAATTCCATGAAATATTTCAGCAAACATTGATATTTCTCACAGAATATTCACCTCCGATTCTAGTTAAAACACATACAAATATACCAAAGGCAACTTAACAAACAACAAAAGAGAATGGAATCAAGTACAACTATTGTATTACAATGATACATATTACAGTTAAACAGCAATGTTTATTTTCTCGGAAAAGGATTTATTTCACCAACAAAGAATCCGCGGTAGCCACGTGATACCTGTGTCTGACATTCTGCTACAAATGTACCAATAGCCCTGGACCAATAGGTCGCAGGTTTGAGGCCTAAGAGGGACAGTTGCCAGGTACCAACCGCAGGTAGGTGGCTTTTCTCCAGGAACTCCAGCTTTCCTCTTCTATCACACGCCATTGAATTACCATAGTTGTTCATAGGACATAAAGTACAAGAAACAAAACCATTTCACAAACGAATGATCTAAAATATTCAGGATAGCAGATTTAAGCAGCCACAAGTGAGGTGGTATGTACTTGCGAAGTAAAAACACAAAGTTTAAACAATAATATGCAATATAGGAATGAACGTGCATGCATGAAGTTAATCGTTCGCGAATGCTCGTCGCAAACGGACACGCATACACATAAACACTTGTAAAAGTTCTCTGACAGGGGAAAACTAATTATCATTTAAAATTCACCACTTAAAATTAATTACCGCTTAACGTTCCCGACATATTTTGATCCAACTTTCACTGTTATATGTACATAGTATGTAATTATTACTGACACAGCTAAAACAGTGTGTTACCAGTTGCACATCACGCGGGCGTGTGCTAAACCTGCATTTAAATCGGTAACGCGTAAACACCACAAATAACACAAGAATTCAAAGGGCCGGTCATGCTATGAAACAGACATGCAAACGAAATAAGCGGGACTCATTTATTTGCAACAGTTTTCTGTTCAAGCCTGTTAAAACTGGGGTTTTCTTGTGTTGTATTCACGTGCCTGTCCTACCCTTATTTTTTTGGAGGTTATGATATACACTGACCACGAGACATATTTACAGCCATTCCTAAGTAACAGCTGTGCGTTATTATAGTTGTATGGCCCAGAATGGTTAGTGTTCTTCAGCACAACATACGGTAATTGACAAGGGGCGCGTGCTTTGCACGAGAACGACTCTTACATTGGTTTCTTACAATTAGCTCCTACTTGAGGACGAGACGGAACACTCGTGTTGAAAAAATCCTGTCTTTGGGGAATCGGTCGCTGAATATAATGGCTATCCCGTTCCAACATGCACAGGATACGAACCATTAAACCGAAATTAGTTAGTTTTAAGTTCGCTTCGCGGAATGTTTCCACCATTGCAACATGTATTTTTGTTTATATTGATGGCAAGTGATGGAATTCGAACGTGCCTGGTATTTCAGGAAGAGCTTGCGCGTATGAATATGACAATATTTGCGGAAGTGTTATTCCGAAACAAGAATCCCAGAGAACTATTTTTCTTGCTGGTTTCTCAATCAGCGTTAATGATTTTATGTTCTCTCGTTATTATATGTACATTGTTATACAGCTATACACACTAATATTGGTTATTATTTTGTAGTAAACGGCGGAGTTGATTGTTACAATGATATAAAATGTTTATCAGATATCTGTAAAACTGTCGTAAAGTAGTAATATACATACATAAATGTAACGGTTTTGTCACGAGTTACCGTAATGTTATTATGATAAACCTCTGCCAGGTGTGAACATTATTTTACAAACCCCTGTCCTTACGAGTACATTATATAACAATAAAATGTCAGTAGTTATTTTTCTGCTCGCAGAACAAATCCCCCAACACCTTGTCGTGTTTATAGAAATAATAGAAATTGATAACTATGTTTACGTAAATAGTGCATCGCTTTCATACCTGTATTGACATACCAGTAACGATGTCGTACTGAATGCCCCGTGAAAGTATCTGCAACCGCCCTCTTACGCCAGCGAGACATTCTCTACGACGATAGGTTCATTTGGTTCGGTTTGATTTATTTTGTTTTACGTCCTCTTAACAGTAAGAGTCAATTCAGGACGTGCAAGGTTTTGGAGGTGGAGGAAAGCCGGAGTAAATGTACCCGGAGAAAAACCACCGACGTACGGTCACTACCTGGCAACTGTCCAACGTAGGTTTCGAACTCGCAACCAAGACGTGGAGGGCTAGTGGTAGAAAGTCGGAACACCTTAACCACTCGGCCGCCGGGGCCCCATGGAGAAGAACATACATGGGGTTATGATTTCTAGCACTTCAAAACGCATTTTCGTTGTTTTGTTTTACCATGGTCTTTTCTTCTTGAGGGCAAACTATACGCTTCAAGGGGTTTGGTGTTTGTTTAGAGATGATCTTCATAGAAACTTTTAATCAGAAGCAGAAGACGCTTACTCTTCCGGAACACCTGATCTTATTCTTGTGTTCTTTATCGAGGGTATCCATGTTAATCTTTCCTTTGTTAATATTTTGCCCCTAGTTTAATCGATTTTCAGTTCTGATTATGGTTTTGTTGACACTTCGGTATTCTCTGATTTTGTTTAATTGGGCGACTCGATTGTCGCTTGAATAATAATTTTCGTCTCACCCTAGTATTTTACACGTGTGGTTCAGTGATATAAAACCAATTCCAGTCTGTTCTGTTTATGAGTGTGGAAAGGTCACGTTTGAAAGGTGTGAGAATATCTGCGCCGCTGTTCTTAAAACATTTTCTTAAGCAGCAAATATTTCAGTAAAATATCTTTAATAATTTTTAAATATGGTTGATTTCCAAAAGGCAAAGATATGAGAAAAGGTATATTTTACTAAATGTTCATATTAAGTTATTAACATAAGAGGTATATTGGGTGTATTTCTGGTCATTCTGTTAATATGAACATTTAGTAAAATATACCTTTTCTCAAATCTTTGCCTTTTTGAACCATATTTAAAATTGTTAAAAATATTTTACAGAAATATTTGCTATTTAAGAAAATGAAAATAGCGACTTGAAATCATATTTAATAGCGGGGTGTAGCTTACCAAACTTACTGAAATTGAAATATGATTTTTTTTTCGCCACTTTTTTAAAACTTGTTCTTGTTGACTATTGTCATCAACACCTGATCAGTGATCCTTTTGACCTACAGTTTTTGGTATTTTGTCATTTCACTTGCACTGGTGTTGGATTATATCATAGCATAAATGATAACACGAATGACGTTGTGTGCCAAGTTTCCATCGTCTTTCAGTCGTGCCCTTTTCTTTCTTAATCATAATTCCTTCTCTTCTCACTATGTTCTTTCCTTTAAACATTATGCCACTCGTTCTTGTGGACATAATACCTGATACACCCTCACTGTTTCTTTCCCATATATGTGTTTATATACAATTCCCGGGTATCCCCATTTCGCAATCACGGCGATGTTGTCCCGCTGTTCCTCTATGTGCATTTTCTGCAGAGCAAGCGCTGTGGACACGTTGTCGAATAGTTTGATTTCTTGTTCCGTTTGAAACCACCACTACAAATGCCTGTCAAATGGTATCAATATAAATAAGAGAATACCGAAACGTTAACAAAATCATAATCCAAAATCAAAATCGTTTAAACCAGGTGCAAAATACGAACAAAAGAAAGATTTACATAGAGACTCTTGTAAAAGTACAAGAGAATAAGACCATGTGTTCCGGAAGAGTAAGCGTCTTCTGCTTCATCGACGACACCCGCCATGTAAATCTTTGTAACATCCAAGTAATATTAAGTTCTCAAAATGAGAACCTAGACGTAGCATATAATTAAGGTATACCTATTGATATAAAACATATTTTAGTCCTATTTAGCTCGAGGTATTCAAACTTTCCAAACCATCTCCTATAACCATCCAATGACGTTGACGAAAACCAATTTCAGATACGTTATACGTTGTTCTCAGTAAGAAAATGGTTTTTCTCTTATATAAGCGAGATTGCATAGCAGTTGTCGACATGCGAATGTGTATAGTTTGCTCAAGATTTTTTGCTTCGTATGATATTAACATACATCTTGATTTGCTTTAAGCTTTATGCTCTACCTTTCCGGGGCTACCTACCAAATCCGTCTAGTACTGACTGTGTCCATATTCTTTGATGCAAACTGTGTTGATGCTTCTGTCCGACTGCCCCTAAATGAAGACAGCTCCTACTGGGCACTCAAAACTCCCGCTCTGCTCGCCCATTGTCAGTGTTTATCATCATTATAACCGTAGGCGATTATGTATACCCTGTTATAATTAATACGGTGCAAAACAGCAGCTTCCAATAAAATTTAGTTTTAATAATAAATATGATTTATTTTACAACAATTATGAAACAAGTTATACAACATATATTAATCACTCTCGTTGGCCCAGATTTTAGTGCACAGTGGTCTTTTTGTTGGAGGAAACCAGAGTACCTGGAGAAAACCAACGTGGTTGGGCAGGTAACCTCATACCGTTTCATTTGCGGTCGGGGAATCGAACCACAGCTGCCTTAATGAATAACGAGTGCGCGCTATCTACTGCACCACCCGACCACACAAGAGGGTAATCAGGATCACATCGGTGTGATTTGTGATATAGTGAAGGTACTGGTGTATTACATCGGTGTGTGTGCATCCCACATGTCAATTCAATTTAAATGAACTTATATTATTACATTTCTATATCTATATCTTGTCTTGGTTAAGTTCAACAGGACTCAAAAGTCTCTGTACCCAATTCCAAAACGCATTATATAAAAATAGATCCAAGTTATAGTGGAAGTTAAACTAGTGGAAATAATTTACCCTTCCTCTGAAATCATACGCTTTCATTTGGCAGAGAGAACTAGTGATAAATAATCAGAGGATGTGACAGAACTTTTTCGGGATCATCTGAAGAAGCACATTATATACAGCGTGTTAAACACCTGTTATGTTTGATGGGGGTGGGGGTTGTGGGTGTTTAAGCAAAATGAAGTCTAAACTCAAATAGTTTATACTTCTTTGAAGTTGATTTTCAAAAAAAAAACATGTTCGTTTTGGCATCTTTAAACTGTCTAAATAATACAAAAAAATATCTTGTAGTACAAAAAATAAGAAATGTGTATATTTTCTTCAAAAGGAGGAAGATATTAATCAGATATTTATTTATAAATTATCGACTTTACATTTTCTATGGCCTGTTTACATTTGTTTCACTCAACAGGCGCGTTTTCCTTTGACTCACTATCTCCTGAGTTCCATATGAAATCTGTTCTGTCCCAGTTCAGAATTAATTCCTAAATCCAGGGTTTTAAAAGTTCCCCGACGTAAACCTTCCCGGTTCTTAAGTTATAGTTTCGGAAATGTGTTTAGACAGATGCTTCAAGATGTTTTCATTTAACGAGTGCAGATCAAATCGAATCTGAGTCCATGTGACGCTTGATCTTTAACTGTTCGCTCTTAAGGGGTTTGAGGAACATTGGTCCAGTAATCAAGCCATACTAATTGCTGGAGTAGGCAATGTGATTCCGTTTTTCTGTTTGCCTCGAGGATAACTTTCAATATAAACACTACCGCCATGGGATAGGGTTTGTAACCATCTGGCCGGGTTAGAAACTCAGTAAATCCAAATGTTTTATCTTAGATCGTGAGCTGTTTTTATAAACTGTCCGAGAGGTAAAATTATCGAAGACGCTGTTTCTCCAGAGAGTATTAATCTTGGCAAATAAAGCGATCCGTGTGTTTTTCATGAAAATTAATTGATTTAAACCATTAAAAAAGTTATGCTCGCTTTAAGATAAGTGTTCGGTGAACTTTTATTCTGAGTGGTGTTTACACTTATCCGTCCATCTTTCAATAAAATGTCCCTATAGATCCCTTAACCTAAAAAAACGTATTTAAAAGTATTTTTACCTTTTCAAAAACTATTGTGAAGTTTAGAACGATTTCAACCCGAGTGAACATTGTACCTTACAATGACTATTTAATTGGCTAAATGACCATGAGAAAAATGCAGGGCACATTTTAGATTTCACAGCAGGAATTTAGTTATGTTAATCACGCGCCTTAGATTTGTTTTGCCTGAAAGTACATATATGTTGATTGTGTCCAACGAACACATGTTTTCATAAAATATCGATGAAATGAAATTGAATCAGATCGTTGTGCTAAATGAGAAAGCTACTTGTCTATACTATATGTTCAGTTTTTTGTTTTGCAAAATACGCGCCTTCCCTAGCATTTTCCCTGTCTTGATTTACATAAACAAAATTTTATGAAACTTGGCATTATCATCAAGACTCAATACTATAGGTCTAGAAATATTTCATATAACCTTAGTGATTTGATAACTACAAGTCACCACGTCGAGATTGGAACGCCATCATTCTCACAAATTATAGGATAATTGACAGCAACACCAGACATGACTTCTACATTTCTATGGGGGAGAGTTTTTGTTGACTTGCTACATAAACGTGATGTGTTTGTTTTTACCGGTATGTAAAAATAAATCTCTCCATCGGAACACGTGGATTCCCGGAGGTCCTGATTTTATCGCTGGAGAGCTTGTTCTGCTTGATCTTTCGCGAAAAAAACCCTGGCTAACACAAAGCAGACCGTTCACACACTGAAAAAGCTTTTTATTGATAATCCGGTAACAGGCATTTAACACGCGACAGATATTTCTGTAATTCAAAAATCTGAGCCACATGATAGAGATTTCTGTAATTCAAAAATTTCAGCCACACGACAGATATTTCTGTAAATCAAAAATCTCAGCCACACGACAGATATTTCTGTAATTAAAAATAGTGATTTCTGTAATTCAAAAATCTCAGCCACACGACAGATATTTCTGTAATTAAAAAAATTTCAATCACACGACAGATATTTCTGTATTTAAAAAAATCTGAGCCATACGACAGATATTTCTATAATTAAAAAAACTCGGCCACACGACAGATATTTTTGCAAATCAAAAATCTCAGCAAACAAAATTAAACTGTTCGAATAAATGCGGAAAGATAAAATCAAAAGTAATACATTATAGAAATGCAATTAACCCTGTCAAAAAATGGAATATTTGAGCTTGAATAATATTTTTCGTAGTACAGACAGTGCCCAAATAAAGGAGTTATCAACTAATTCCCAATCAGAAAACATGTTTATCATTTTAAAAAAGTTAGTTATGAGTGCAAGTCGGCACAATATTCGTGGGTTTCGTGGGAGTACCTACAATTTACTCAAACAGAGAAAAGTTTTCTTTTTTTAACGATTTACGTGGATTTTGAATAACTCGAAAGATCTTCTAATTCATCTTGAGCACTCCTATATCAAAACATTTGGTTTTCAGCTCTGTACAAGAACGTTTCTGATCTCTCCTGATCGCTTCCATTTCTAAGAAAGGTGAATGACGATACAGATATATAATTCTGAGCTACAAATGTGTATCTTGGAGCATACTTTTTGAAAAAATACAAAAAAAAAAAACAAACTAAGATAACATATTCGGAGGAAGATATAGTACGAATGACTGAATTCAAGCTGGTTGAAAAGGTCTTTCTCGAGTTTGGAGGAACGTTTTCCATCAGACTGTGGGCATTTCTTTTGGAACAAAATGTGCGCATACATGCAGTGCCACACTCTGACCGGACTTGTGATTGTTTTCATACGAGGCTGAATTTTTCGGGAACTTATCAGGACAGGTCGATGAAGCAGAAGACGCTTAGTCTTCCGGAACACCTGGTCATGTTCACTTGCACTTTTTCAGTTGTCTCCGTGTAATTTGTTCGTACATTGTATTTGCCCTTGGTTTAATCGATTTTGAGTTCGGATTATGGTTTTGTTCACGCTTTGGTATCCTCTGATTGTTTTTCTTTATCAAAGTGACCCTATAAAGAGGAAATATTTAACCTTGATATTCGATGTTTCCAAAATGCAATAGAAGTATTCCTAGACTATCTCGTCTCATCGTACACGACAAAGAAAGCTAATGCAATAAGGTGTATTTCGATACCATTATACATTTCTATGCACATGTAACTTCAGAGATGAAACAACGTATATATGTAAACAGCAGTTAAAATGGTCTTTTTTTTCCAATTTGTAACTTGCAATTAATTTCACACGTTTTGTTTAAGCACGGTGGAATCTGGCAACAAGTGTAACAAACGGTGATTTTATGAGCTCGCAGTCATCAAATTAAACAAAACCAAAAACTACATTTATCAGAAAAGCAATATATCTTTTGGCACCGGGAAACTTTTGAATTCATTCTGGGTCTAAAAAGAAACAGCTATCACAGCTTTTAATTGAATTATATAATATTTACGTGTTACTTACAAAATTAATTTACATTTTTTCTTCAACATCCAACTTCCAGACTTGTTACCGATATTCACAAACTGGAATCGATTGCTCTCACAAAACCAGCCGCCACGCCTTCAATAAACTGTAAAAATGGGTTTCGAATGTTTATTTTCATGGACTTCGGCAGAAGCTGGCAGGACAATTAATTGTTGTCTATAGTTTACGTTTTTTGCTAACGAGAACACGGGATAAGTAAATGTGTATATATATGTCTATTGCAGACCATTTCGTAGGTATTCCTATTGACTTCAAATCCGTCTCCATTGAAATAATTCGATTTATGTCGAAGAGGTGAGAATTAGTAGGCGATCTCGGGTTTAGTGGCGTCACATGTTTTCGTGAATTGTTCTGTATCTCGGTACTCACTGGAGTGATAAAGGAGCAGTCATTTGTCCACCTGTTTTCACCGTAATTAGAAGAAATGTCTCCTCCCGGAATTAGCTGTAAATTGACCCTCGCTCCTCTAACGATGTGTCCACCTAATATGTCTTTAAGATAAATTAGAGACGGCATCGCTTCTGTGAGAAAACATTACCGCCCAGCATCTGTAGCTATTTTACTGGTTCAAGATATATATAGGTTTCACGCATCAACAGCTTAATGCGATAACAATATAAAAAAATGTACGTTTTAGATATTAAAGAAAAAAAAATAATAGAGAATACCAAAGCGTCAACAAAACCATAATCCGAACTCAAAATTGATTAAACAAAAGGGCAAAATATGAAAAAGGATTTACTGGAGGCCCTTGTAAAAGTGCAAGAGAATAGGACTAGGTCAGTGTAGGTGTTTCGAAAGAAGTTACATAAATTATACTTGTTCCCATTTAAGCTGGTGAAACCTACAAATGTAACAAATTGCTTCAAGTTCTACTGTGTCTGGTTGTACACGTAGCTTAACTCTAATTAAAACACAATTTGTTAAAATATATTTTAATCAGTTTTACATTCGGCCATTGAAAACATTATTTCAAATTCAAAATAATTATTACTTACAATACAAATTTCAAAAAAGGATCGATAATACAGTATAAGGATCCCTTTGACGGTAGGAAGAATATGTCGTTTTTTTTTAAAGACGGTTCCTCTCCTGTAAATATGTGACCATTTTATTCAGTGTCCCCTAGGCTCTCCTCTCACAAACCCGGAACAAACAAACTCGCCTTATAAGTTCGTATAAAGTTGAGAAAAATATATCAATTTCATACGAATTACTGATAATTAATGAATACATGCTAATTTGGTGTATATCATTCATCAATAGTCGTCGAAGCTATTCACGTCCACTGAAATCGTTTACAAAAAAATGCGTTTTTTTGTTTTTGTTTTTGTTTTTTGCCTGTGGCATTATCAACATCCGGAAAACAGCATCGGCGCGTTCGATATTGAATTCATCTTTGAAGGGGACTAGAAGGTACTTAGTGGCAGTAACTGACACTTCGTTAGGGCCAACCTGTCATATTGCCATAAAACATGGAGGCTTAATGGCCGCTTTATGGACGGAAGTTCTCAAAGCTAATATTAGTTTCGTACATGAAAAATAGACGATTTTCGTTATTTACAACCAAAAACGTCTTAAAATGTGAGAAAATAGTCAGTGAGTCAGGCGAATGTTTGTATCGGTGCATTTGAAATGATATTAATATGAAGATTTAAAAAAAACCCGGTTGCTTGTTTTATTGTATTTTGTTGGTCGAAATCATAGAACACCATGACAAATGCTGATCTGATTGAAACAAGATGGCTGACAAACTCTCTGGCCAGGAAATGAATTGGATTGATTTAAACATATATTTTATTTATAAGAAATATACACGAGGAGATCGGTGACAATTGAGAAGGATTATTAATTTTCAGGTTTAAAATCGGGCCATGTGTTTAAATCAAACGTTCAATGGAATTTTATTTTATTGTTTCAGTCGTAAATAAGATGGAAATATTTTAGAAGAAACACGGGTGTTACAGATCTTGTCAGGGGACTGATTGGATTGTAAGATGATTCAACACTGGTCATTAAAACAACAGGAATTGATGAAGATACTCGATGAAGAAAGATCGGGGTCAACCATTATTTATCATTTCATTATACTTCCCGAAAATCTCGGGGGTGGGAGGTGGGGGGTGGGGGTGGGAGGTTAGGGGCATATATTTATGCCGCATAGTTGTATACGTATTTCAATTCAATTTATTTCCAAATGTAGAACAGCACATAGGAGTACATGATACATTTTACGTATGTTTACATTTGCTCTGCATCCTTATATTGTAATGCATAGTGAAGGCAAATGTTGTTATAATTCTGTAACAACATTTGCAATATTGTGACGTCATCAATTTCATTGTTGTCTACATTGGATTTGCTGTTCAAAGTCGGTTCGAAATAATTAAATAAAGCACACCAGTTCTACCAGAATGTAAATATAAGTAATTAACGTTTTAGGGCTTTATTTGGTTGGTCATCAATAGTAATGTGTGTTATAGGACTGTAGCAACATTTGCTAAATAGATACACGTATACCGTAACACAACACTGAAACGTTTGTGTCTATTTCTATGTATATTGAGATTCAAACCTTCATTACGCAACCTTCTGCTTTTACATTAGTTTAGAAAATTTTGGGTTCTTACCTTTTGCATCTAAATAAATAAAAATAAATATACAACATTTGATATAGCGCCCTATCTAGCTAGCATAAGCCACTCTAAATCGCTTTACAGTACATATATATACGATTTGTATGCAATTGTTACAATTAACACATATTATTATATCATATTCAATTCTGAGGAGTTCACATGAGCTGCCTTATCAGACGCTGACTACATGTCCTATACCACCTGGCTAATATCTCCCTTTGTGTGTGTATGTATGCGTGTGTGCTGGAGATGAATTGTGTTCTGTTTGTAGTGGGACCGTGTTTCTAACGGCATCTCTTATAGTGCCATCTCGCTTGAATCCTACGGCACAGATACTGCAACACCCACCCAGACCATTTTATACTCCACCTGGATTGTTGGAGTTGTGTGAGCAGGAGAAAAACATTTTCTCTGAATATTCCATATGTATGGCGATATTTGGGATTGAACCCCGACCACCTGCATGGAAGGCCGGAGTACTAACCACTCGACCAATCCGCCCATAACATCACTGAAGAGTCCTTGGAGGACGAAACAGCTGCGTGATGCAGTTCAATTCATTTCTTCGGTATAATGTATCTATTACTAAATTTAAAAGGTGTAGCGTATATGGGTGTTACGTCATCTTCCATTCAGGACACACAGCATGCTTTTTTCACATCTACATTAAGTGCATTGCATATTGAAGAATTCCAACGCTTCCGAAATGATAAGGTTTAATTTAGTTTGTGGATATAAAACATTCCTGTAGATAAAATAGGGTTCCATCTATATAACTGTTGTGATCTAAAACTTTCAGAGATATAACCATCACTACCCTTTCAGAACGCTACGTTAGGTGCGCGAAGTATATTACCAGAAATGATCAAATGCTAAAATTATCGAAAGTGTCATATTCGTCAAAATGACATGTAGCTTAAAGTGTTCTAAGGTTTAAACACTGTAAAATGAATTTGATAAGCTGCATTCGAATGTTCCATCATGCAACTGACTTGATCCTGGAAAATGAAAAATGTATTTCCCGTTCGGGATATCGGGACTTGGTATATGCTTTCCTTTCAGACTTTTGGAATACTGGGTCTCTCGGCCTTTTGAATATAGGTCTTGTGTATACCGTGCTGACACCAACATCATATGGGTCGCTCTTTCCCATAGATCACGCACCATAATTGTTTTGTGATCTGTTAGGAAAGTAAATCATTTTTAGATGATAAACGATATCTAGTTTACGTGTTATCTCGAGTATCTGGGAGGGTTTCACCCCTCCCGAGTCAGCCCAAACAATCACTCCTCTGTTTGTATATTGGTCGTGGTATTAGAGAGGACAGCATCCCCCTTCAGCTTAAGTCAACATTTCCTCAGCATTGCCTGATGTATATTGGGTGTGTAAACCATAACGATGCTCATCATCTGGTCTGTACGCTCTGTTGCATAACATCACACGAGTAGTGTACGTAAAATTACTTGCCTCCCCTCTTGTTCCGGGCTTGTAAACCCCTTATTCATAACCCAGCATGTAGTGAATACTTATAGGCGGACACCGAAATTAGAAGCACATGGCAAGGCGAGTATCTCGTTCAGTTATACGCGCACAAAATGGCCCATTCTTACCCTGTCTTTTAAGATTTTTTTTCATATAAAAAAACTAAATTCTGCAATTTCCATTACTATCTAAAAGCATACCAATAGAACTAGTTTAAAAACGTGGAATTAAATCGTATCTTATGCAAGTCCCTGACGTTTCCGCCGCTGCCATTAATGTCCGTGTCAATTAAACGCTTGTGATGTAAAAAGTAAGTGGCCGCAGTATCTAAACGCGTTAGCGACCGTGATGCATCTGTACAAGGTAATTAATTTCGACGGGTCTGTTTTTTTAAATCCCAGATTGTGTGGATCCGGATATATTGGCATTAGTGTTTTATATACAGCCTTTATACTACAGCTTTAAAATATCAATCCTTGAGGAGGGAACTAAGTTGCTCTTGATCAAAAGTGCAATGTTACTGAACGAACCCTAATCAACGTTAGTGGCAAAATGTACACTTCCATGACATATATCATTTTTGGAGAATATGATGTAAAGAAAACGCGCAAGCACTATCAAAAAATGGGCTTGAGGAGTTATCATTTTCTTGATTTTTCTTAAGAAATACCAATCGACAGTGTCTATATAGCTTTCTTGAGATATTATAACTTGTAATCTTGCTCAGAAAAAAACCCCTACGAAAATTAAATATTATCCCAGGCTGTATTGACTCTGGCGATACTTTAACTGATCGCGCCACTGAACCCGTATCATCATCACTGTTTGATTGAATCAATTACCAAGCTATCTTAAATGACTGATCAAATTATCGTTAGCTAGGCAATTAAAAACGTATAACAATAATTCCGGAATGTGTGAGTACCGCCTTCGACTCCCCTGGACGAAGTATTAGAGAGTTCTCACCTCCTGGCTACAGCGGCTGGGCCAGGTACCACGCATTACCATGTGAAACACGCTGAAAACAAGCCTGTTCTTTTTTCTTCTCCCCTGTGATATTTTTTTTCAACTTTCAAGCGTTCTGGATATATGGATTATTTTCATTTGTGAAAGAACACGAAAAAATTGTTGAAGTCGAAAAGAAACATTCCGGTAAGTGTCGCCGTTAGTATGTAGTTTCATTTTATGAGAACACGAAATTAGATTATCTATCTAAGTCCGTGACGAGACGATTCTTAATGTTAAATTGCTTATCTTCATTTAGCTTATTTCGGTTACATGCAATAAGAAAATTTATTATAAAGTGATATGCATGTACATACATGTATGTTATGCTGTATGGTTGGCTTAAATAGTTACGTGATTCTCGATATTGACAGGCTGTGCCATAAAGATAGTAAAAGAAAAAGCTGAAAATAAATCAATGACGTAAATGAAATCACTTTGTCGACCTTGACATTGCTTGATAACAATAGCAGATTTGTAGATCAATTAGTATGTTTTGTTACATCTACATAGTACACTGTATTATTTTACATGTATGTATATTAAATTGTATATAAGGTGTTCCCCTCCTTCTATTACAATATAACTAAAACAAAAAGTATCACTTTATAATTAAATCTTGATTTCAGTTGGTACTCGGTCGATATTTTTCTTATGTTGATAAAACCATGAATCGACCTCATCAAACGGTTATAATTGTATGATAACTCGGTTTGTACAAATGTAGATTACAGGAAAATCGTGAAGTGAAATACTATATATATTACAAATTTTGCAACATAGCGGTATTGTGAAAGACAGTGCAGGTATTTTTTTCGTCTGGGTAATTTTATTCGTTTTGTAATCTCTTATTAGAGCGTGAAGCGATCATTAACAGTAAATTATTCTTTGAATGGTACGTTATTCGTATGTACAGCGTATTTTACTGTATATGTATGTGGAATTTCTGGATTATCACACCCATTGTTTCCTACTTGAAAAGCTTCAAATAATCTAGAATCGGAAGTATAGTTTTTATGTCAAATATTCTGAAATAAATGCACAAATATGTTTCAAACAAATTTCATTCGACAACTGGTTTAGGAGGTATCGAAATTTGCATTATAAGATGCATGAAAAACGTCTGCTGTGTGCAATTTGTTTTAATTTGCCATTTTGTAAGTCTTCAACCAAAGCGTCTTCACCTTTTGAAAGCCTTCGCATTCAACAAGCAATGGAATATTTTACATGTCACTAAAACATTGTCAAACCAGTGTTCGTTCGTAAAACGGATTTTGTTTGTTTGGGACGTGTGGAGGGTTTCATTTCTGCATGTGCATTGTCCAGAAACATCAGTTTTGGTGCTTTTCATACCCAACATCATTAGTTGCTTCGATAGGGTGTCTACACATTAGATAGAGTATCTACACACGTGTATTAAAACCTTAACCAAGAAAGATAGCCCAAATTATGCTTATAATGTTTATTAAATTTGTTTAAAAGTTAAATTATATTACATTCTATATGGCCAAAATCTGACCCAGGTCATGTTATGGTTCGTCATAATGATATATACGATCATACACTCAGCTCAAAGAATAAGTCTAAATCCGTTGTTACAGTATAATTTTCATTGTTAATTCGGAGTTAAAATGGATGACATTTTTAACCATCAATGATAACACACATTCTGATTTTATTATATAACGAGTCAGTAATATAATCAGAAACAATCATACATCACTCGACGAGTAAGATGTCATTTGCAATTTCGTAGCTCTACATTAGAAAAATGTCGTTTCACTCGCGAAAGGCAATCAAGTGTCATACATGTATCTATACACGACAGTTGTCAATAGTGCGATTGTACGATTTTTTTTCGAGAGAGCATATCTCTACACTCAAAGTGAATACATCCGGGCAACCCTTCACCACTATTAATGATGGTACAGTAACAACAGACCTGTCATTGACTGCTGTCTAGATACCAGCCCAGTCCCCCCTCCCCCTCCCCGAGGCCGGGAGCCAGGTGTGAAGTGCCCCTCCCCTATCAATCTCCCATCAAGAGAAAATGTCAAAATGTACTTTTGTTTTCTGAACAGTACGTATACGTTGACTGTCTTGCAATGATAACGAGCAAAGATAATGGCCGCCATTACAAGGACATTCTCTATAACATCACGTACAATGATAATTAAGCAGTTTTTTCGCATTTGTTTCATGCGAACAATCTGCAATGTTTTTTTCTAACGATATACATAAGATATATATGATACAGATGTAGAAAAACAAACATTTTGCAGACTTTTTAATTATTCTTTTTGTGTATAACATCAGTGAATATTTCTCCCTGAAATCAAACATTAGCGAATCCGTTTTGTTTTTATACAATTATGGTACGGGCACCTTTTCACGACACCTTTCTAGGCATGACGCTCTGTGGACTTCAGAAAAGGTAACCATTTTTGGCGATAGGACATTTTTTAAAAATTTATTAAAAGAAATGTATTAAGTTAATTAACATAAAGATTTTGACTGTCAGTCTATTATTGGATGGTGTATAATGCAACGTATGATAATACAATAAATATAATAAGTAAATCTACAAGTTAGGGAAAAGGTTTTCATACAGGGCACATACATGTATGTTTGTTAGAAGAATACATACGTCGAGATTTGGTTTGTTATTTGCTATTAACAGTTAAGGATGTGTCCCATATGTGTTGCATAAGCGTGTGTATGTATGCTAGAGACAAGGTATGTTGGTGTATGTGTGCTGGAGACAGGGTATGTTGGTACTATATATGTGTGCTAGAGACTGGATATGTTGGTGTATGTTAGCTGGAAACAGAGTATGTTGGTATATGTGTGCTGGAGACAGAGTATGTTGGTGTATGTGTGCTAGAGAGAGGGCATGTTGCTGTAAGTGTGCTAGAGACAAGGTATGTTGGTGTATGTGTGCTAGAGACTGGGTATGTTGGTGTATGTGTGCTAGAGAGAGGGAATGTTGGTGTAAGTGTGCTAGAGACAAGGTACGTTGGTGTATGTGTGTTAGAGACTGGGTATGTTGGTGTATGTGTACGGATACAGGATATGTTGGTGTATGTGTGCTAGAGACTGGGTATGTTGGTGTATGTGTGCTAGAGAGAGGGCATGTTGGTGTATGTGTGCTAGAGACTGGGTTTGTTGGTGAAAGTGTGCTAGAGACTGGGTATGTTGGCGTATGTGTGCTAGAGAGAGGGCATGTTGGTGTAAGTGTGCTAGAGACAAGGTATGTTGGTGTATGTGTGCTAGAGACTGGGTATGTTGGTGTATGTGTGCTAGAGAGAGGGCATGTTGGTGTAAGTGTGCTAGAGACAAGGTATGTTGGTGTATGTGTGTTAGAGACTGGGTATGTTGGTGTATGTGTACGGAGACAGGATATGTTGGTGTATGTGTGCTAGAGACTGGGTATGTTGGTGTATGTGTGCCAGAGACAAGGTATGTTGGTGTATGTGTGCTAGAGACTGGGTATGTTGGTGTATGTGTGCTGGAGACTGGGTATGTTGGTGTATGTGTGCTAGAGACTGGGTATGTTGGGGTATGTGTACGGAGACAGGATATGTTGGTGTATGTGTGCTAGAGACTGGGTATGTTGGTGTATGTGTGCCAGAGACAAGGTATGTTGGTGTATGTGTGTTAGAGACTGGGTATGTTGGTGTATGTGTGCTAGAGACTGGGTATGTTGGTGTATGTGTGCTAGAGACTGGGTATGTTGGTGTATGTGTGCTAGAGACTGGGTATGTTGGTGTATGTGTGCTAGAGACTGGGTATGTTGGTGTATGTGTGCTAGAGACTGGGTATGTTGGTGTATGTGTGCTAGAGACTGGGTATGTTGGGGTATGTGTGTTAGAGACAGGGTTTGTTGGTGTATGTGTGCTGCAGGCAGAGTATGTTGGTGTAAATTGTTAGAGTTATGCCCCTTGTAGTAATCGTTTTGTTGACTGTATCTTGTAACGTATTTAAGCAATATTTCTTGAAATTAGAATGTGACACCTGTATGGTACATCATATGTATATAGGTGTTCTCTTCCGTCTTTTGTTAAGTTTCGACAAAACATCCTTCAGTTATGCCCCTTTCTGTAAAAAAAACAAAACAGGCGGCCATCTTGGATTTTGGCGGAAAGTTTGTTATCCCTTAATATTTCTTAACAAATACTTTATAGATCTTTCTTGAATTTCATATGTAGGGTCTCTTGGTGCCCGGATTTCCTTAAAACAACTTCTGTCGAATGCTTTTTGGAAGAATGGAAGAAATCTCCAGAAAGACTTTGAATCTTATTTTATACACCTTATGAGAGTTTAAAAAATAGCTTTCTTTGAGAATCCCTTATAGCACAGAGAGGGAAAAAATAAAAACTAATAATAAAAACCTCAATGATTGTGTGTCACACTGACATGGGACGTGGAAGTACTAATTAGCCATCGGCTAATGATGTAGTTAATACACATGTATTCTATGCATACATGTATTATTCACCCGTCATGTACTTCGAATTCTGAGACGAGTATGTACAGTATACAAACTACTTATCCGGTTAGTGCGTGTATATAGCGGATAAAGTCCACAGTGGAAATATACACCAGAAGGAACCGACCTTTCCTTGTTGTCATCGAAGAACGATATGATTCATTGCAATAGCTACAAGCCAGGGTACCACGAGACAATAACAGTCTAACACGGATAGTACTGCCCTCGACATTCCTCAGGAACGTTCGGCTAAATACATTGCGACAGACGATACACAACACGTGCATCAAACATCCGTCAACCTGGTTATAATCAATGTTAGGTATAGACCTGTTATCATTTTAAGCCCTTTGCATAATCTAGAGGCATCAGTTGTCAATATTAATAAGCCAAGTTTGTTTTTCTTCAAATTATGGTTTTGATGTGTAAATGTTGAGATTTTTAATGTGACATCATTTATTTGTGCATTGGGGGTCGATAACGGCGTTTTTTGCGCTTTGGAATAATAAACTGTTATTCGGGTTTATTATCGAGATATCAAAACATGTTTTTCTCAAGTGTCATTAAAAGCACGATTTTATAAAGTTTAATCGTTATACTATACATGAAGTTACCTTTCTTTGATACATGTATATATAAAATGTACTATATATTTAAAGACCAAATATACATAGCTTTCGGCAAAACTTGAAGCGAAAACCAGGCCTAACAACTTTTTTATATTTATAGATTTATTTAAGATTAACTGATATCAGCAATTTTCAAGATGAATTCTTACGCGGTTACTGGTACAGCAGCAGTTGAAACTCGGTATTTGTAAACACTCTTCCGTTTTGAACTGTCTTCTATAAATTCGGCTTGTTGTTGGAGTGGGCGCCACCTGAATTATTTTCAATTCTTTGGATTTTTCTGTCAAGATTTGGTTGTTAGTTACCGTTCAGGCTAACTTCGTTTTAGGCTTATTTTATATATTTTTTTCAGAATCAAGAAAAATTTCCTGAAGTTAATTGGGCCTTTAAATTAAAAACATGAAACAACAGTCTGCCAATAGCTGACAGCCAGTTACTTACATTTGTAATTCTTGACAAATATGATAGCTTGAGTCTGTTTCCTTTCTTAAAAGCGCTGATTTATCGTTAACACTGCACTTATCAGTGATTACTGCTGAATATAGATGAATCCGGTTATATTGATAAGTATCCCGGGTTTTATGGTGGAGATGTTTGAATCAACGCTGGTAAAGTTCATGGTCGACTTTATACATTAATTTCTGTCTGACATTAAATGTAATTAATTGTCAACGACGCTTTGGTTATTATGTCGGACTGTAAGTAAAATACCCCCCCCCCCCCCCCCCAGTTTTGATGGTGGACCTAATCTGTCGACTGAAAAGCTTTACATATGTATTTACATAATGTACCCTACTGGGATATCTTGCTTGCGGTTTTCTTTTATTTTGATTTTTTTTAAGTCTTGATTCGCGTAGTATTTTTCAGCATGAATTTGAGTTTCAAACTATTGTCCCGGTTGTGTCTACAAATCATTATACATTATTTGAATATAACATTATTTATTTAGGATATTATCTGTTTCAAATAATATAAGAGAATGTCTGTATAGTGCATGATACTTTAGTAAATTAACGTAACACCTGCAGGGTGCTCAATATTCTTGAAATGCATGTCTCTAATGTATAAATATAGCTTTTGCATGGTGTCAGATTCCGACATGCCGGGTTCCGCCTCAAGATTTAAGACAAAGTCAACATTCCTACACAACTGTACGCATGCATGGGTTCAGATTTTTTTTGGTCCCTAATCTGTAAAAAATATTAATCATTTGTGATGCACGCGCATCTTTTGTACGTGTGACCTTGACACTGGACCTGTATGATCACTATCGGAGACGGGATAGAATTCCGGAATTGGAAAACAATGATCTGGGTCTTACAAGCGTTTGTGATGATTGGTGTTTGTGTGGAAAGCGTATATCAGATATGACACACCTCGCACGTGCATTATCATTTCGGCCCCCAAGGGCATATATCGGACCTGATAACGAGACACGTGGAATGCACGACCGATAGCGGAAATGACAGATACAGAAATGGGACCCTCGGCTGTCCATGTCGATTGTAGTTATTATTATCACTCGTTACGGAATAGCCACACTCGTCACGTGGTCCCTAAAACCATTGTAATGTTATTTATTCTATAATCCAATACACTTCGATATCGTAAACACATAATTTTATGATATTTGCATAATTTCTGTTCATGTCGAAGGACCTCGATTTGACCGGAAATATGAATGTCAGAAATAATTCCCAGAAATGATAATGTTAATCGTCTCTTTTGACGTTTTATTCTCAAATCATCCTTTCTGCCTAAACAGTGTATCCTACCGTTTGCTTATTTTATCCATACAGTTTTGGATTATATTGAAATATTTGTTTGACATTTTTTTTTTTTTGCTTTTTGTTTTGCAAGCTGTTAAAGGTTTTTCCTGATCGAGATTAATTTTTTTTTAATCAAAAGCTATTGATCGTATCTTCAGCTGGATTCGGGTTTCTGATTATAGACGCGCTAGCCCCTCCCTGTCCAAACAGCCACAGCCCATCCATTCTGCTACTACCAACCCCAACACTACCCCCTCCCCCTCCACACAACCCCATACAATGTTCCATCCACCCTGCTACTATCACCACCACCATCCCACCACTACCTCCTCCTTCCCACTTCCCATACCATCCACCCTGCTACTATCACCAACACTATCCCACCACTACCTCCTCCGTCGAACTTCCCATACCATCCACCTTGCTACTATCACCGCCACCATCCCACCACTACCTCCTCCTTCTCACTTCCCATACCATCCACCCTGCTACTAATACCACCACCATCCAACCACTTCCTCCTCCTTCCCACTTCCCATACCATCCACCCTGCTACTATCACCACCACCATCCCACCACTAGCCTCTCCCTGCAACATCCCCATACCATCCACCTTGCTACTATCACCACCACCATCCCACCACTACCCCCTCCCTCCCACATCCCAATACCATCCACCCTGCTACTACTACCAACACCATCCCACCACTACCCCTCCATCCTACATCCCCTTACACCCACCCTGCTACTATCACCACCACCACCACCCCACCGCTTCCCCCTCCATGTCCCCGCATCCCCATCAACTACTATCATCACCATCACACAACCCTCTCTCCACCACCACTACCCCTTCCCTCTCACTTCCCCGCCCCATCCACCTTGCTTCTATTACCACCACCACCACCACCCCCTACCACCACCGACGCCATAATTGATTTCGAAGTAGCCAACATCAACGGTAAAAATACATTGTGTGTATGCTAATTAGGACGACCCGTTATATTTGTACCCTAGTCATTGTACTATTGATAAAGGAAATGTGTGGGCCTTGTATTCGGGACGTGTCACCGATGTCGTCAAGTGTCGCTGGGTTTTTGAGAAATGAATATCAATTGTTTAGAATACGTCACGTAGAATAAAGCCACCTTATCAAGCACCTATCGGATCCAGATGAACACTTTACGAGCGCCGTCTAGACACTGCTTGAAAAGAGGGATCACTTTTGTTTTCAGATTCTGACGACTAAATCTCAAAATGTCCTAATGGATTACAACATCTTATTTCATAAATTTTATATGTGACATTGAAGGGGGTAGCGTTCTCTTGTTCGGTTTTGACTCGAGGTCACTCGTCCTGGTTGGAAACCACGGCGGTCGGGTAACGCCTCAAGATGTCACTGAATTCACGTTAGATTTACGTCACCTAAATCCCGCGAGATTTGATGTATGTTAGTTTACGATAACAAAATTAGCATTCCTCGACCAAATTGATCAATCGGGCAAACCATTATTATCCATCGTAGAAAACTTTATCACGCAGCTCTTTCCTTACAACATAATAGATATCGGACCAGCCAAAACCCTGGCCGACTGTGAATTGGTCGTATACAAGCGTCAAGTGACGTTGAACAAGATTTACGTGACATGGTGAGGTCAGCTCTTGTCACATACATCAACCAATATAGTAGACCATGCTGCATTAGAAGGACGTAACTTATATTGCGCTTGCGCAATCGATGACACATACAAACATTGACTTTCTTTATGGTTGTGTATAAAGTTACCCATGTGTTTGTTTTGGTCAAAGAGTCGTATAGACATGAAATCTGGATACTATAATTAAAAAGTACAAATTCAATTGTCGAAATTTTGAATTCAGTATCAAAGATATTGACTATAAAAGAAATTTAATTGAAGAAATAGTAAATAACATGACTCAGTTCCACATACCAAAGATGAAATATATTACATAGCCTATATCTTGTTCAATGATATTTATTCTCTTGGCGTTAGGCAAGACATTCCAACGAAAAAGTCTTTCCAGGGGAGGTAACTCCAACGTCACTATAACTCTGCTGTGAGTGTAAAAGGAAAGAAAGGCTATCAGTAGAAAGCATTTGCACCAATTTCGACATCGATGAACCGATCGTCCAGGTGATCGTCATTTTTGTAAATGATAAGCTCACTTCAATGCCACACAAAGGAAAAATTGTCTCGTGAGTTTAAATTTAGAAATTACGATCATGATTTCTGTAACAAAACTAACAAGAATATTACATGTATGAAATCATTAGCTGGGATTTGTAATGTGGGGAGTCGGTATGGGTGTATTGTATAGCGCCAAAACCCTACATGTGCAAGTATACACAAATAGCAGGGTGAGTATTATAGACCTCCCGCAAACGTCTAAAATAACAAATCGTCAAATTTTGTAGTAATTGATGGGGGTGGTGTCTGTATACGAAATAGATCAAGTGAATGGCTACACGTAATGAGGAAATCAACACCTGAAATGAACATTTTTTATGAATGATATGCACCTGATGTATACGTCACCCTACAACTTACAACACTGTGTACTCGTCTGAACTGTCCGTACATAAAGAATGAACTCGTTTGAATGTTTTAAGTACATCTGTAATTGTGCTGTTGCTACGCTTATTAATAAGATGAAAATATTAATATCACAACAAAAATAATTATTTAAAGGTGACCTGTTTAAAATTCATAATTATGATTTTTCGAGCAATTACACCGTTTTTTTGTAAATAATTTAAAGTCACGATAATAAATTATAAGATATTATATTAATAACATATAACAGATACATGTAACAACTAAAATATAATGGGGTGTCCTTTGTTCAATAAAACAGGTCGTTCTTTAGCCCAGTCTTGGTGTTCGGTGCAGTGTATATTGAGTACAAGGGTTTCCGAGTACATTTTGGTTCCTGTGTGTCCAAAGGAACAGTTTATCTACCATGTAGTCTTTCATATTTCTTTCCCGTCAATACTCCAAAAAAATCATTTGCGGACGCCAATTGCACAAGGATTGCAAATTGAGTCATAGAATATACATGATGTATGCAATGAGTATCCATTAAATAGATATGACGTCCTAATTAAAGATAACTCTCGCGTAAAGCTCGTGGATTTTATTATAAAGATTATGTTCCACTTGATTGTGACGTATTACCTATTTATAAACCGTAACAGCATTACGTACTGATATGGAGCGATAAACAGTTTTGTTTACACACGTGCTTGCCATCTGTGGTAACCTTTACCGAAATTAACACAGAGCAGGTTACCACAGTTAATGTCCTCTAAATCTATATTTAGTAAAAATCATGATAATGTTTTTCGTATGTTCAATTTCAGGGGACTTAATACTATGGAAGCTGGCAGAAGGAGGTTCGGAGGAGTTTAAGTGATGAAAATCGGAAACGAGCACGTCCAGCGGGCGGAGTAATGGCCGCCAGGGGGTCTACATCATAATCACTAAAACGCTTGTTGGGGAAAATATGTAGTAAAAGGTAAGTGAGAAGGGGATTTGCAAAAAGTCCGTCAGCTGACAACTTGATCCTCTGTTTATTCAAGATCAATTTAGCGATATAAGGGCGCTACCTGGTGGCCACTTTTTGTATATAGGATACCTACTTCAAACCCTTAGTGATTAAATGCACATTCATTTCGATGTAGTCTTGAAGAGGCTTATGTAATCGACATGGAGCCCGAGGAATGACATATTGCCGAACTGTTGGAGTTTTTGTACAAAATATTTACAAACACTGCAAAAAAGCTCTTAACTGTGCATGTAATTTATCAGACTAAATCTTCAAAACATCGTAAACCAAAAACCTTGAGGAGGAACGATATTCCAGTCCTTGAGTTTTAATAAGTTCATTCAGCATATCCTATTTTGAAGATACAACGTACATTAAAATAAAAATAAAAAACTTCCGGTATGATGTTTGGATTGGGGCAAAACTATACAAGCTTTGTGACTTAAAAAGATAGCTTGATTTCGAATTCCTGGTTCTTCTCGCAGGCTACTTACTCATATACATCAGCAATAACAGTGTTTTAATATGAAATACTAAAATGCATTTCCTTTCATTCATACATTGAAGGTAAATAGCATTTTCATATCTTATTAAAATTAAAACCAACTGATTAAGAAGCAGTTGCTGTTTTTTAATATTTTAATGAATTTAGTATGTTCTCGGAGTTTTTTGTATGTGTTATTGTGGCAGCTGTTTGAGAGCATAAACGTCATTCTAATAAGTGTTTCGGCTTGCTGGTACTTAAGCGAAACTTCTACAGTAATTACGCAAAGATAAACATAGTCCGATCAGCAAAAGGTCAAAGTTTAGATTGTATCTATTGAAAGAAAGTGGTTTATTTGTTCAATTAAAAAAATGTATATATATAAATTAATCATCACGTGTTGAACAGTCGAAATTGCAGCCGAATTCGTTGTACAACTAGGATATGAAAACACTTGGCTTAATAGGTAAAGGGCCCGTTTATAAAGTACATACAAAGTACACTGGACGTATAAACACCGAATTTTAAATGAAAGACACTTTTACGCCTCTGTGTTTCCAGACAGTCATTATGGTTTATATGTTCGCGAAAAAAGGTGATATTTGTGGCCGTTTTTAACGGTCATAGAAAAACAGCCACAGCTAGAATTTCATACACGTTTAATACTGCAATTGTGTTCAATTTGAAATCGACACTGTTCGCAAAACAAGCAGCTCCACGCGAACACATTCCATTTAAAAATATAACGTACAGAAACGTGTTTATTGAATTGATTTTTCAGTAATAAGAAACAAACATGAAATGTTCAGTTGGAAAGGTCAATTTTACCTGAGGCGTAGGACACCACGTGTTCACTGCGTTTCAGATTTTGTTTTTGAAAATATCATTCAATCAAATATTTTAGAAAGAATTTCCAGAATTTATTTATTCTCTTAAACTACACATCAGGATTTTGATAAACCAGAAGATAATATCAAAATGCGTACATATTTACGTTCTACTTCAAATTTCCGTGCAGGCAAGATATTTATGACCAAATACTATTGGTATTTTGATAAGATACACTGAATGACCGGCTCAGGTCACTGACGAAACACGAATACAAAATCAGTTTGTTTGCAAATCTTAAACTAGGAGTCATGACGTATTTGATTATGGCTTCAACTCAACATACTTGGATTATGAGAATAGAAATACTTGTGTTGGCTTAGCGGAAGTTAGCGGTATTGTGTATAGTCACCATACACTACTATCTTCGGCAGTAGAACTCCTGAATTGGCCCTTGAACATATTTAAGGACTCTTATCCGGGTTCTTTTCATACATGTACGTAATACCTAATACTGAGGGTCGCTTGTAGCATTATTTACTCAATCAAGCACCGTTTATCACTTGTAAACTATCTGTCAATGTTTGCAATGTTATAAGCGGCCCATGTATACCCGACTTCAGTTTAAATCACACGTATTTCATTGTACCGTATTGCATTATGTGGTATAAGCTATACTATATACTGGATGCGTCACTAATATAAACCTTACGTTATAACGAGGATTGGGTTTTTCCTGGATAATAAATTAACCCCGTTACACTGCCCATCATTGTTTTTGCTGAAGAATTTATTGAGAGAAATTTCAATGTATTTGATGTTACAATAGAAAAACAACGAACAAGATACACTGAAATATGCCTGAAAGTGAAATAGAAAGTGAAACAAGTGACTATGTATAGAAATTTCACATGTAGTGTGAAGAAAACTACCTTTTATGCATCGTCAAGAAACCCACGGTACACTTCTCTGACGTTTGCGTCCCGTGGGCTAAAATGGAAAGAAACTCTTGTTTTCGTACTAAAATAGTAGCCAATCATATCGATAGTTTCATCCGTGACTACATACAGCCGGGACATCAAGCCGGGGTATCCCGTTTCATTTGTAGCACCGCCTGTCAACAAAACATATCGATTGTGTTATAATTGTGTCGATTGTGATTAAAATATAAGGTCCTGCCATACGGCGACTGACATCATGTCTACAGAAATATACTGGTCGTGGTCACAGTAAAATGATCTAACAGAGTGTCACGAGAAACGACCATTCTGATTGGTTGAATAAACTTCTATTCGGGGAAACGAAGGTTTATACTGATTCTGGCCCACGGGATGCAAACGTCAGTGAAGTGTACCATGGGTTTCCGACGATGCCTTTTTTGCAACCAGCCATCATTCAATTATTGTGTCAATAAAATCGGCGATACATGTTTGTTTTATCTATTTTGAATGCGTTAATGTCTTAGATTTATACATTGTTACCCGAAAACAAATAAAATCAAGACAGCATGCATGGGTACAAGTATGTAATAACACACAATAAAAAAACACCCTTCGTGCCAAACATCGTCATCTCCAGTAAATTTATATGACAAACATAGAGGGCGCCCAAAGCCGCCAAACACCGGCAGGTTTGTGACGTCAAGAAAGTCCCTGATAATGGGAAGCCCACACTTCCGGAATGATGATGACAGTGTATACACACATACGCCATTGTCAGGTTCACTCCGTTATTACGGATCAGACGATAAATCCGGATCGTTTATTAGACTCGACGTGATCACTGTAGTTTTTGTCGCCACCCTTTCTTATCACAGCAGATGTTGATCGACGCGAGTGTCCGCACGCGCCACCATAATTGATGCCTTAGATTGGAAATTGACGGAGCAACTGTGAGCCAGACTGCCCACAGGTCAGTTCAAGTGACCTTTTGCTTTCACGTCAAGCCGGCTACTTTGCAATTTGATTCCACGCTTTTCCCATACAACCAAGTATTCGTTTCAGGCTGGTGGGCGGGCAAAATCACGGGACCGTGTCTGTTGTGGACTTGCTAATAGTCTATTAAAGAAGTATTAATGATCTTTCATAGTCCGATAATTATATAATTTTCGGTCGCTGCACATGACCATCTGCATAAGCTCAATGTTATGGAGTAGTTGCTGGTAAGCTGTTTACAGTTGCAATTAACAATGTAGTATGATTCTCTCAATGAAAAGTGTTAAAACGGAAATCTACTAGTTAACGCTGTGGCTGGAGGGAGGGGGGAGGGGGGGGGGTAAAACGTCGGCAAATAATAGGAATGAAAATAATATCAGTTGTTATTGTGAAATGTTACAGATGCAAAGCTTGTATTTTGTAGGCTTACATCCTGAATGGTGCCATTATTTCAATTACCGAACTGTTGCTTGTGTTGTATTCATGTATCTATAATTAGAAACCATATATCAGTAGTTGTCTTATCTTAAACTGACGTTCTCAGTATCAATGGCTACATCCATACTAATTGGTATTTATAAACTATTTACCTGATTTCATCAGTTTGTTTTTAGCGATATAATCATTTGTTTAGATAGTAATTAAATTTTATACCGTTCTTTTCCCGACTGCGAATCTCAAGAATTCTATAAAGTCTTTTATCATTTACTTACAAGAGCCCTAGATGCAGATCGAATCTCTTACCCGCCATGGTATCACTGTTTTTACAGAAAAATAATTTATGAGTCTTTTCACTCTTCCTTAATAAAATATGTGAACCACTTAAGACTGCGAAAAACTGACAAATACGTCAAAAGGCACAACTAACCGATAACAATCGGGCATTATACATCATGGACTTGGAGTCAAGGCTGGTCACCTGTTATTGGGCGAGCAGCCTGCTTCAGCTTTGTATCTTCTTCTAACAAACATATCGGGTATGAATCATAGCAAATTTACGTTAAAATATTATTGATGAAAACATTTTGATTTTTTTCCCGTCGGAAATGGAATTGCATGCTTGTACTGTATAGTTGGAAAAGCGATACATCACCCCTGGAACATCTTAACCGCACTGATGTTTTTTTTTTGACATCTCCGAGGCCGCCTGTTATCAAAGTCACTTGGTAAATCTTGATTTTTTTTTTATGTGGAATTCAAGGAAATGGTTTTCTTCGTCAATTGGAAGAGCATGCATTCTGGTGAATCAGACGAGTAATGTAAGAGGAATCAATCATCTACGCGCTGTGGACCGTGGATCTCCGACACTCTCCCGGGAAACTGGATAACGGATTAGAATTGATCTTTTAGCGATGTGCACTATCTGTTCCGACATTACACTCAATCCCACTCACCTCTGCGTTTTATACGGGCGGTATATATATATACAATGTAAAGCCTCCCCGCGAATCAGATGATTCGTCAAACATGTGTTTTGCTCGTCGGTGTCTTCATTACAAAGGTAAATGCTCATGATATACCTTTTTCGATAGACCTCCTACCCCCAACCCCTACCCATCCCTAGTCCACGCTCCGCCAGAATTAGGCAGTTTTACTTCTTTAATTCTAGAAATAATTTTCAGGTTATCCTCATTGAAGTCAATCTCATATTTGCCTTTGAAGTTTTTTTTTTGTAAAATGAAAAGCGGTAATATTTGACGGATTTGGATCCGGATTAAATGCTCAACGTCTTGCATGCGCATTTTTTTGTCTGCATAAAATCTACAAAATATCTGGATGCTTTTAAAATAACAAATATGTTGCTGAAACAGTTAAATCTTTAAGAACCCAACCTGTATCTATCCATCAAGACCGGCCATCTTATTTGACACTAAAAAATCACACGCAGTTGGCTTTTCTGTAAAATCATGGAAAGTACAGCACGCTTCGATACCATTATAACAGGCACCAACAGCCTCATCAGCATTCTGTATCAATTGACCAGCACATACACCCTTGACCGATGAAGTGACCAAATGACCGCACGTATTCCCTCAAGCGGCAAATAATAACCCTCCTACATGCAACCTGCCCGGCAAGTGTCGACTAGTCTAACACGCGAACCCGACATCAATAGTTTCCCATTTAACGAAATTTATAGCTGACAAAATACTCACGAATTGAAGTGTTGATGATGCAGATATTTTACTGTTAACAGCAGATAGAGACGAAAAGACAAAGAAATTGTGTATATTGATTGCAAAGCGATTTGTTTTCTTTAAATAAAAGTCGTATGCCACACTACTGTGACGGATCCGTGCCGCGGGTTAGATTGACATTTCAATTTCCTTCCTTTAAAAAAACAAAGCAGATTTTTTTTCAGTTTCTGACAATAAGTTCACGAAAGTTTGATTTCGTTAACAATTTAACGATGTGTTTGTCAGATTATGCAATCTTGAGTTTCCTTTTTTATCATCAATGCATTAACTAGGTTTTCTTTTGGAAATTGAGTCACTTTGATAGTGTAATATAAAATAAGACAAAACAACATAATTAAACAACCAGCATGCACTTTTATGGGCTTGATACGTCATCTAGTATTGTATACGAACATGTACGTACATATATAGTCTACAATTTCAAACTGCCTGCAACCGTCATATCTGTCAGTTTTTGTGAAACACGTTTTGTGTGATGTTTCAATGTAATAATTCTTTAACAAAATCCTCAATTCGGAAATGATCATATATTTTATAAACGTTCGTTGTTAATCAATGTATATCAAATTTAGCGTAATACATACATGCATTAAAGATGACTTAACACACATATATGCTGCACCTTTTAAATCTAATAATGGATACAGTATGCCGAAAAAATGAATTCAACTGCAACACACAGCTGTTTCGTCCTCCTTGGACTCTTCAGTGATGAGACTAAGGGCTAAAGGCCATTATGAAAACGATGCATAAATGTGTCACTTTTTCTTTCCTTTTCCTTTAAAAGTAGCATTTTCTAATGTGTATATTTTTATTTGAAGAAATGCCTTTAAACTGTTTAAAAGGTCTACTGCAAATGCACTTCGTATTCTGCCATTTTCACCTTTTTTTTGTATTGATGAAATCTAAAAAAAAAATAAGACATCATAACACCAGCTAGTACGATGAGGTAGAACCGAGACAAACGTTTACATGACGTGTGTCATTGGCCATTTTTGTACCAGTTTGACAGATGTGATGAATTCTGACATCTCAGATAGAAGGACGCGATATCATTGTTAGGTTGCCTCTGCACAATCTCCTTTCTACCGCTCTACAATTTCCATTTCCGCAAAACCTCAATAACACCCCTTACTTAGCATACCCCAAGGGTTTCAGAATTCGACATTCAAGCGCTTTCAGCGAAGCCGAAGGCGATGGCGTACTGTATAATTTTGTGTTTTAGAATACGACCACATCATATTTAATTCAGAACATTATCTGAATTTGACGCTAATAAATCTGTTTATGGTTTTTGTGTACACGCAAAAATGTCAACATAAATTTGGTGAATTCTTTAGGTAGCTGTACATGAGTTGCGATAATTATTGTCGTAAACCATGACTCTATTCTCTGTCGTGCAGGCGCTTTGTTATGTATGAAGCGTCGATAAGATCTAGATTGGAGAGGATGTCACTCGCTTGTAGAGCTTTGCTTTATTGCTGAAAATTGACGATAAATGATATCGTTAATGTGAAATGTCGATATTTCAAAAAGATTGCCCCAAAATGATTATACACGATCAATGTCAAGTACTGAAAATACTGAAATATTATAAAACATGCATAGAATATCAGTTAACATAAAAATGACACGTGCCCGCTTGTTGGTGTTTTGATCTATCGATACTGACGTCATATTTCAGCTATAGGTCATTACTGCATAAATTTAACGACCATTTCTATTTAAAACACAAATCGTGATGTAAAAATTGAGTCCCCGGTTATACGTCACTAAGTCGTTAAAATCACGTGATTTTTCAATTTTCGCACCGGATTTTTATTATTCAATTAATTTCGCCCTATTTTAATCGCAATGATATATGATCACGTTTGTTATATTGTATGGAAATAGAAGCCCATAAAATGAATAGTATACATACATCATTTAATAAAGTTTTGCTGATATTCCTATTTAGAAAATATATAGAAGATTTTTCTTGGCACGCGTTCATACAACGTGAGAAGATTCGGTAATGAACTCTGTGGATAAAGCTTTCAGATTTTCAAACATTTTAACAGGTCATTCACCTCTACACATCTAAGTAAATACGTATATATCTATCTAGCATAATCAGCTACCGAACACTTTCTGAAGTCTATGCTGATATGTAGTGATAAGGCCACACTCTCTGAAATATGATACCAGCCTTTCGTTAGGTTGTACTATTACAGTACTGCCCTGCATATTATATATACACAAATATTCATCTATCATAAAGAAAATATTTCTTATCGATGATTAGATACAATTTTTATCAATAAATAGCTCTACATTGGATACTAAATTGCTGTTTAGAAAGATGATATTATCTCACAGACAGGCAATTATGGTTTTGTTGAAGCTTTGGTATTCTCTGATTTTTTTAAAATGAAAGTATTTCTTCATATTGCAGGAAAAACAATAAGCGACAACAAGTATTTCTTTGCATAATTGTTAAAAACATACAATACATGCCAGAGACAATCGCCATGTCTTACCGATACAGACAATATAAACTTTACGAAGAACTTTCAAACTCTATAGGCTGACATTTCCTTGTTATACTTCGTCGTAAATGATAACTCATCGTCGGAAACCCACGATGCACTTCTCTGACGTATGCAAACGGCAAACGTCAGAAAAGTGTACATGTACCGCGGGTTTCCGACGATGATGATTACTCGTTTTCTTTCATGTAGGGAAAAAATCTCAAAAAATATTATTTAAAAAAAGTATTCATTTTTAGTCGCTAATTTGATTAAAGTCTAAGATATATGGCAATGATTGCAAAATATTATGTGACGTTATTGAAATATATCTTTGTTAAAAGTCATATCCCTGAGATGAAATTGAAACAATTAAGGTGTGTGCCTTAACTGAAGAAGGTAACAGAAAAGTCTTGAACCAGTAAAATGGGAGATATGTTTTTATAATAAAGAAAGAATGTACTCGAGCACATTGTAAATATAATATCTAATTGTAAAATAATCTATAGAAGCCAGAAAGGTGATCAGAAACGTTTTGCAGATATGACAGCCAAAAAATCTCGTTGAGAGAGAGATATTTCCATCTTTAAATATACATTGTAGACGCTCGTTGCAGGCGCTGCCCAATCAGAGACGCAACAGAAAGCTGAGAGTACATTCACATTTTGTACCTAAGCGATCATTAGAGAAACAGAAACAGGAAATCTTGGGCTATTAATCACAGCCTGATGTAGAAGGAGTGACCTACATACTGTGTCTAACCTATAATACGTCAAGTGTGGACACATATCGTGTAACGCAGAGCTTGAAATTGAAAACAACATTATCAGATATAATGATATTAGAAATGATTTGAGGAAGATAATTATTATAATAAATATGAATTATATTGAAATAGTGATAAAAATAACACATGGGAGCGACAAGTGATATGAGAATCGAGAAGCTAACAGCAGATCGTTGACCTGTCAACAACCTCCTATTACTGAAGCCTGTTAGTGAAATTGTACTTTCAAAATGTTCTATCGAAGTCAAAGACCTTTGATTCATTTATACTTTGGTGATTTTTTTTAACTTCATTACATGCATGGTTTTTTTCAAGGTCTCCAAGGGAAAGGAACCAAAGAAGACTCCTCTATATTCGCTATCAAGTCGTCATCTTGTCAAGTATCTTTTGACAAATCGCTGTTGACATATTTTTTGGAGCTTGCACCTGATGAATCGTTCGCTATATTTATTTCCCTGCATTCCATTGTAATATTTGGAGTCAACACATGATCAAATAAATTTCTAGGTATCGGTCGTCATGTTTGTTTCCTGGCACCTCTATATTGTAATATTAGTAAGTAGTGCTTATCTTTTTTTTGTGACGCTAAACGACTTCAAAATACGTATATTCACATGTATCAACAGCAGTGTAGAAAACTAATTTACAAAAAAAAAAAAAAAAAAAATTCGAAATACGCAAATTTATAAGTTCAAGAAGGGCATTGCTTTCGACAGATTGCGCATGCTCCGGATCCAAACTGCTGAAGACGCAAAGCGTCTATATAAGGGGTGGTTTTGTCCTTTTTATGCTAAACTGCAGACAAATTACATGCAATGTTACCGTAAAGGTTTAAAGTAATTGTCTTATAATGTGATAGTCCTAAGAAATTCTTTAAAAAAAAAATACGTTAGAATTTGATATATGGCATGTGAACACAATTTTTCTTGGGTTTATAGTTCAAAATCAAATTAAAATTCAACTACTGTACACCAGTGTCAACGAAAATTATGTTACATGTCCGCATGCCGTGCCAATGTAAGGACACCTGTACTCAAATAATTATGGTTACCGTATATTTTTCTCTTTGATATTTCAACTTCACTAAAGTTTTTGTCCTGAAAATATTATTATAAACTCCATTTACCTAAACAGTCAAGATATCTATCGATCGATTCTTTGGTAACCTCTTCTTATTCGTACTGCAGTTTAAATTCTCAATATACTGTAGTAGTATTCTATTCATTTCATCACCTGTGGCACTACCAGTGACTAGAACTGATTAAAACTGCGATTTTTTTTCTTCTTTCTTTTCTTTTCAAAGGAAAAAAAACGGAACAAAACAGTTATGGTCTATGGACTATTTTTTACTCGCGGAGAAGTTTTCCTTTCCTGAACTAGAAGCTGAGTTTCCGCTTCTAGATTCGCGGAAGGAGATCTGTCTCACCAGACCTCCTGCAATTATATATAAGCAGGAAGTGTATATGCTTCTGTACGCCATTTTCGTTTTTTTGTCCTAATTAGACATTTTTATATGGTATAATTATCGCAGTATGACCCATTACCTACGATATTTGATCAAACAATACCATAGTGGAACACGCGATGAGGTTTCCTCTCGTCCTCTGTATGGAACTGAGCTGACATAGTTAGTACCACGAGACGTCGTAAAGTGGTCTGGACTCGCGTGCCTGCGATCCATGCATCATAACCGAATGCATACTTGTATTGAACACCCCATAAGGTGTAATATTGATGAAAGGCGTTGTAGAAATGTGTAACAACCGACAACAGTTAAAAATGCTGTCTTGTTTAGGAACTCCAGTATAACGACACAGTACAAGAAAACTTATGTAATACATTTGTACATTGTGTTTGTTGGAAACCTATGCTATTCTTCTGTATTTGGACCGCGGTGGCCGAGGGGTTAAGGTGTTCCGACATTCTACCACTAGCCCTCCACCTTTGGGTTGCGAGTTCGAATCCCACGTGGGACAGTTGTCAGGTACTGGCCGTATGTCGGTGGTTTTTCTCCGGGAACTCCGGCTTTCCTCCACCTCTAAAACCTGGCACGTCCTTAAATGATCCTGGCTGTCAATAGGACGTAAAACAAAAATAAACCAAACTAAAATAAACTTCTTTTAAGCGTCAAGTGTCTTCGAATTATCACTTCCGGAGTGCAATGTGTCGCATCAAGAAAACGTCTTGCCCCGTGACCTTGTTATGGACATTTGTATGTCACTTTCATAATACGTCATAAGTCCGCTGCTTATGTGATCATATCCTGAGAGATATGCCAAAAATGGTGAAATCCTCCCTCTTTCACGTGACATAACGTCACATTACATTCCCGCCATAATTTTCTTACAACTATATCAGATTATGTTTCACTAGATTTTGAAAGAAAAAAAACGAAAAGAGAAAAAGTATGATCCTGAAAGATAATTAAAGGTCCAATATACGTAACTTAAGTTTTTTTTCGGGATCCTGAAAAATATTAAAAAAATCCAGTTGATAACCATGCAAAAATAAGTCTAAAACGAAGTAAACCTGAGCGGTAAATTATTGACAGAAAAATCCAAAGAATTGAAAACGATTCAGGTGGGGCCCACGTCAACTTAAAAGACAGTTTAAAATGGACACGTGTTCACAGACACCGAGTTTCAACTGCTGTTGTTCCGGTAACCGCGTGAGAATTCATCTTGGATTTTGTTCATACCGTTAATCTTAACTTAATCTATAAATATAATAACTTATTAGGCTTGATTTTCGCTTTACGTTTTGCCGAAAGTTACGTATATTGGGCCTTTGAGATGAAATGTATCTCTTCGTATTAGGATTTAAGGTAATCAATACCTCGGGTTGTACTGCTTAGTGGGGCCGCGGTGGCCAAGTGGTTAAGGTGTCTGACATTCTGCTATCACTAGCCCTCCATCTCTGGGTCGCGATGGCAAAGTAGTTTATGTGTCTGGCATTCTGCTACAATTATCCCTCCACCTCTGGGTCGCGGTGGCCAAGTGGTTAAGGTGTCCGACGTTTTGCTACCACTAGCCCTCCACCTCTTGGTCGCGGTGGCCAAGTGGATAAGATGTCTGATGTTTTGCTACAACTAGCCCTTAACCTCTGGGTCGCGGTGGCTAAGTGGTTAAGGTGTCTGACGTTTTGCTACAACTATCCCTCCACCTCTGGGTCGCGGTGGCCAAGTAGTTTATGTGTCTGACATTCTGCTACAATTATCCCCCCACCTCTGGGTCGCGGTGGCCAAGTGGTTAAGGTGTCTGACGTTTTGCTACAACTATCCCTCCACCTCTGGGTCGCGGTGGCCAAGTAGTTTATGTGTCCGACATTCTGCTACAATTATCCCTCCACCTCTGGGTCGCGGTGGCCAAGTGGTTAAGGTGTCCGACGTTTTGCTACAACTATCCCTCCACTTCTTGGTCGCAGTGGCCAACTGGTTAAGGTGTCTGACGTTTCATTTCTGGATCACGGGTTCAAAGCTATCGCCAGATACTGTCTGTGTGATGTGCTGGTCGGTTGGTTTTCTATGAGAACTCCGACTTTCCTTCTTCACCTCTAAAACCTGGCACGCCCTTACTGACTGTGCTGTAAGACAAAAGGCAGTTCGAAGGGTGCCCCTAATGTAGAGGCTAGTTGTAGGTATCCCTAATGGAGAGGCTAGTTGTAGGTATCCCTAATGTAGAGGCTAGTTGTAGGTATCCCTAATGGAGAGGCTAGTTGTAGGTATTTCCTAATGTAGAAGTTAGTTATAGGTATCGCATGCAGTATGTCCAAAATAGAGAGATTATATGTAGGTATCGTGGGATGTCCCTAATGAACAGGCTAGTTGTAGGTATCCCTAATGGAGAGGCTAGTTGTAGGTATCGTAGGTTGTTCCTAACGTAGAAGTTAGTTATAGGTATCGCATGCAGTATGTCCAAAATAGAGAGATTATATGTAGGTATCGTGGTATGTCCCTAATGGAGAGGTTAGTTGTAGGTTTCATAGGGTGTTCCTAATTGAGAGGTTAGTTGTAGGTATCGCATGATTAGATTTCCCTTTAGCTCAACGGTAGAACAACTGGCTGGAGAACCAAGGGTCGAGAGTTATAGCCCCTGCGAACGTATTATTCTACTACAGGAATGGCGCTTGTCTCGTCGTGTTAACCTCTAACATTGTTTGAGTATACCTTGTGCCCTGACACAAAACTTAGACAGCTCTACGCCTCGAGGTACGCAATAGACACTCACATTAGAGATTACCACGAAACCTAACGTGTAGATGAAAGTGTTGGTACACGTGACAATCTACAGTCGTTTCAAGACGAAAAACAAACTAATCTGAAAGGCCAATTAGGATTTAGGGGAGCTTTGATTACACATCAGCGCACAGTTGGGCACTTCCGTGTTTGAAATTAACACAATAACTTAAAGTGAAAACTTACAGTTTTATAACAATTATAATGGATCAATTCAGGTGTGCAGATTTTATAAAATAAAATATCATACAACGACAATCTTTTAACTATCAATCATTTTGAAGGGAGATGTTTGAGTGTGTTCTTAAGAATTACATTTTAATAGTCTTTAAATGTGTGATACATTTGGGCTTATTCCATGGTGATTAAAACGGTAGGTAACTCTTGATTTGTGTCATTCTATATCCGGTAGACCATTACAGTTGATCTCTGTAATTTGTGTTTTGTTACACAGTTTGATTAATTGTTTTCAGAAATATTCAAAAAACATCAAATACAAAATGTATAAAGCTACTTCTGCGTTCTTAACAAAGGTAACAAAATAATTGTTATTTTATTGGGACAAATTGAAATGATAAATTTGTTTTTGCAATTTCTGTTTTTTTAAAGTATCTATCAATGGATTTTCAATGTGAAAACGCTAAGAATGACAGCTCCATCTAGTTATTAAAAATCTATTCCTTAAAGTGTATTTTTGTTCATATAGGCATATATTTTTTTCGGTAAAAAAATTAAAATCAAATCACAAATTTATGTATTCGCACGCAGGTATTGACATACAGCAATATATTATATGTATATGTTTGGCACTTAAATGTTTAGAATTTCAAAGTACGTTTGACCTTCAGTTTTTAAGTGTCAAAGAGTGATGTTTACCATTCTATTTCAATGTGAACCCAACAAATCTATAGGTGTCTTTAAACCTCTTCAAATTAAATTAACACACACCACACACACACAGACGATCACGTCAGTACGCTATTACAATGTGTGTGTTTTATGTACGAGGACTATGTGTTTACCGTCAGCACTGACGTCGAACAATGAACTCTTTTATACATTCATCATTTTATCTGTAAAGGTTTAAAAACTTAACATTATTTCATACTTTTGCAAATACGTCAGATAACTCCTTTTTTATATATACGCAAGTAACATGCCAAGTTTAATAGATATACATTTTTTTTTTCTACTTCAAAAGATGTCATAAATTTCACCACAGAGAGTCACACAATGGACAAAAGCTGTCATGATAGTCTTATTCACTCGAGTGTTTGCTGTGTTCGCGTCATTCAAGCGTTTCGTAAGACTGATAAAACGAGTATTTTTTTATGTAAAAAAAACCAAAACAAAACAAGATTTGAAACATAATACTTTTACATTTACCGTAGTACACCATCACCGGAAGTAAACCGTAACAATACATTTTTTGACAAAAAGTGTTTCGAAAAGAATGAAATTATATAGAATAGATGAATACATGAAACAATTAAACGAATTGAATTTTTTAATGAAAAAGGAAGTGAATGAATGAAGTATGACGAATGATAGCCCTCATTTCAGGACATTATTTTATCTGTTGGTGCTTAAAAAACAAAAACAAAACGGATATGAAGTAATAATTTCTGTATATGAATAGCAATACCGAATTTCAATTATTGTTTTATGTATTGAAATCAATTTGATATTCTATCAATCTAGACAATACAAGATGGAATCAGACGGCACGTTCATTTAAATACTCATTTGAATAATTGTATCTCTACTGGTCGCCAGCGCGTGACCATCTGAGTGTTGGATACAGCCGGGGTTGTTATATTGAAGTGATTTATAACAAAAGTAGCACAAAGTCAGTACAACGTTTAACACAATCAGATTCAAGAGAGCGTCTGATCAACCTTGATTATCGCTTCCATCTTTTCCGTCGTAATCTCGTTTAGACGAGATCTCGCCTGCCTCGTGTACCTTCCTCGGGCTAACACGCGCCACCTCGTCTACACTAGCGAGAAAATTAATTTCTGAACTTTATCGATGGCGCCTAGAAAGATAATTAAAACATGCATCTCCATAACAATTTATGTAGTTACTGCACATACGCTAAACGATTTGATTAACCAGACATATTTGAATAAAGTTTATCGACTTGCTTTACTATCAGTTATGATAAAAATAACACATTACCGAGTCAGAACATTGCAGTTTCTGTAGCTGAGTCTTAAGGGTGGTAGACGTGTTTCTAGACATGGCTAAAGCACTAACACCATCAAAACGTTATAAAAATAGTAATCAAAACACAATAAAACGGGATCGGGTTGGGGGGGGGGGGGGGGGTGGTGGTGGTTAATAACCTCCTGCGATAATCATTTAATTCAACATTTTGTTTTCTATTGTTGAGCTGCAGGATTGTAAGTTAGTGATAGAGAGATCACGAAGGGTCTTCCATCGCTATGAAACCTGAACACACACTCTCTTATACAGAACCTAAAGTTCAAGGCGAAGAAATCGTAACACGGATCACCGATTGATCGTAGACGAAATATATCTATCAGCCCCTGGCCTTCTGTCACGGCTGCGCGAGGGGGATTATATATAGGATTTCCTAGGAATACACAACCGTCTTGGGGTCCAAATACGTTATCGTTAGTCCGCTGATTACGAAGCGGGAAATATTCGGAGTTTGTGTGTTCTTAATCCGCGGGAAATGTGCCTTGAATTCTGTCAGGGCCGTTTGGACACACTGTCCTGGTGTATGATGCATTTGTATACCGCGTCTTAATATCAACATTAAATGACAAAGATGATTTACGAAAACGGCATCTGGAGTTTACCCCACGTCATTTTTTGTTTTTTTGTATTATATTCATTTTCGCCAATGGTGGACAGAGATGACCATACTTCCGGTCGGGAAGAGATATTCTTGCATCTTTCCCATAAGTGATAGTTTGCACGATAATTTGTATGACTGGAAATTACACAAGGGCAATAACACTTCGTCTGCTTGGGCATAAACATGCTTGAATATTTTTTTTTACGGGTAAATGTTTCGCCACATGAAGACAATTCTTGAACACTTCTTATGTTCAAACAGATAAGTTACAATTAAAATCTTCAATGATTTTGTCAGCCCCTGTAAGGTAGGGCGAAATAATTGTATCTGCTTCCCCAATTACATGTACATGATCGTAAGCGGCGACTAAATTTGGGATGTTATCTTTTCGCCCCTTTCTAAACAACTATCCCCTTCCTAACATCTCTATGGCCACTACAGTGTAGCTCACTGTTGGTCTTAGCTGCGCGTTCGCCCCTGTGAGGAAGGCTATGGGTTCTGTCCCCAGGCCGAAATAGACCAGTGTCTCTAACAATGGTAGTTACTACTGTTACGTGGAGACACGACCTTGCATAACAATATTAGGAAATTACAAAACCAGGTCAACTGGTTCGGATCTTTTGGCCTGGTGGTAACGTCCTGGCTCCATAACCTAGAGGTCTTGGGTTCGCGCCCCGCTCGTCTCACTTGTTTCATTTCTGTTTTTTGTTGTAAAATATTGTTTATTTCCCAGGTCGGGATGTTTGTATTAATAGTAGCCCTAGTCTGGGTGTGTGCATGTATGAAATGTACTAATTATCACAATTATAATTTTTTAAATATAATTACAGCCCCTGGTACCCGATTAAACGTTACGTCGTGACGGATCTGTTTGATTTGTATGCCTACGCCAGGTTCTATATGCCGTCACGTCTCGTAACACTACTACCTGCTGGACGTTCGGCGTTATGTTAGTGGAACGACTGGTTCGCTCATTGTTAGTATAATGTGACCGGGTGGGGTGTTCTGTTGGTGGCCTTCGGCAGTATAATTCAGTGTGGTAGCACTTTAAATCGTAAAAATACCAGAACTATCGCCAATATGATTAAAAGCATACCTTGATCTTCGCTCCGTTCCGTAAACTTCTCTCTGTCAAGATATGAAATTTTTGGTGATGAAATGACTAAACGTGCAAATGCGATTATGCAAGCTTTGTCGCCTTTAAAATCGACATTTCAGATTCTGAAAGTAGTAACTTGATTGACTTATGCAAAAGGTCATCTGAACGTGACCCCCTATGGGATGTCCTTATATCTTGACGCAGCAGAGAGATTAACGGAACGGCGTTGAAATCAAGGTATGCATGATTTTTATCCGATTGGAAATATCGCAAGAACATAATGCAGCCACCCAAATATTCACGCACCCAACACACGCACCCAACACAGGCATGCCCTTCGCATACATCCAGAGACTGCGCGCCTTTAGGAGGCCCTGGTTGTTCCAACCAACATAGGATTTCTTTCACTCTTTGCCATCCATACCTCATACAAAACTTAGGGAACGTCTTCGATCTCTCATTATGAGAGCTTTCTTATCCAAGGAAGGTGAACGACGATACGAATATATGGCTGTGAGCTATCTTGGAACATACCCTGTGAAAAATACAACGAATCTAAGATGAAATGATCGAAAACCTGGTTTTTCGGGGAAAGCTGGCTGTCGGCATTCCGTGGGAATAGACTGTGCCCCACTTTTATCTGACTTGTTTTTTTATCTACTAGGCTGAACTTGAGGAAGAACTAATCAGGTCAGGTGACAAAAGTCACATTCAATTATATCGACGATGTGTTGTCTATAAATTTCAAGATGTTTGCTGATTGTCGATCGCTTCTTAACTTGAAGTGAAATACACAACAGACTATTCTACACCAGCTACTAGCCTTGATTTCTAATATTTACATTGAGTTCGGATTATGGTTTTGTTGACGCTTTGGTATTATCTGATTTTTTTTTACCAACATGGACAGCTTACTATGAAGCTATATCATAAATGTGTCGATTTCAATTTTCCGATCGTGAACTTTTCCTTTTTCGATAGCAACATCTCGCAGTTGATTCGTTATTTTAGGTTTAATTTTAGTGACAAATGTCGGCTGATGACAAACAAAGCAGGTTGATGAGGACTAAGAGCAAGTTTTATAGTCGTTATCGTAGTCTCGTTGAGAAATATTTTGTATCCATGTATGATAATTATGAAGGTGGACGTTTTTGAACTTGCTGTGATTGAGAATGATGACTCGGCTCTCACTTTGAGGACTTAACATTTACCTCGATGTGATTAGATTTACATGGCGGCTGTCGTCGATAAAGCATGAGACGATTTCTCTTCCGGGACATGTGGTCTTATTCTCTTTTACAAGGGTCTCCATGTAAATCTTTTGTTCGTATTTTGCCCCAGGTTTAATCGATTGCGGGTTATGGTTTTATTGACGCGTTGGTGTTCTCTAATTTTTACCCCAAGATAGCTCAAAACCATATATTTGTAGCGTCGTTCACATTTCTTCGAAAAGAAAGTTATCATGATATAGGAGCCCGACGACGTTATTCCAGGTTGGTATGTGGTATGGTTGTGTACAGGATGGAAAAATCAAACGTTTTGATAGCCGAAATTTTTTTGGAGGAGGGAAATTGACTAAAAGAGTTTTTCAAAATATTCCCTCGAATTTCATTCACGTAATGACTATTTCGTTCCAAATTTTATAGTTTACAGCAAATACATCAGTTTATTTTTACTATTTTATTACAAAGAAATTGTTTAAGCAGCCGAGACAAATTCTTGTACATTAAGCCTTGGTTGATATTCAAGAACATGCACGTGCAATGCAGAAGATCGGGTGAAACGTTTCTTTTACATGTAAAGTTTGTGATTTTTGACGAGAAGTTAGAAATAACCAAGCATCTGCCTAGTTCAACTGTCCAAATGTCCCTTTTTATAATCTGTTGAAATTGAGCGTTTTTATAAGACATGTTTTACGTTATCAATGCAAATTGCTGTTGTGTATAATTTGACTCCAAACGGTATAACTTTTTATAACGGTATTGGGGGAGCAGGGGGGGCTATATTGACTTCAACAGGAAGCATACCCCCTCCCAGCCACCAAGACCAGTCTCAATGCAACCTTGTTTATAGTCGGTTTCCGCTAGCATCCACTTTTAAATCAATAAACGGTTATTTCCCTTAACAGTAATCGGGGCGAAGATCAAGAACGCATGTGCGAATAGTGACTAAATACCGCATTGTGTTAATGGTGAATATGTTGAACCATCGTTTTCATCCTTCTAGTACACCTGTACCGGTAACCCCTGTTACCCAGTTGTTGACAGACAGTAAGTTTCGTAAATGGTGACCAGATAAGTTTTGAACCAGCAGACAGGTGCATTCGACTAGCCCAGCGTCTCTGATCGCTGACAGACGGGTGCGTTCTTCTAACACTGTCGCCGAATCTAATCCCCATGTTAACTCCTGTTTGTAAAGTATACCGATCTCGGGACGGACATTTTATATCGTTCGTCAAGCCCCAATTTCAAACCCTATTACAGTCATATGTAATCGAAGCTTTTAAGCTTCGAGACTCGACTTGTCACATTTACGACCATCTCGAGAAAATACTTGTCACGCGGAAACTGCAATGTAGCTCAATTGCAGGAAGACGAATCGTCTGTTATGTAGACAGGGGTAACCTCATATCAGACACAACAGGAAACTCCGACTTTTAAAACGACGTTGATGGTTCAATTTACGAGAAACACTGGTATCTCGCTCGAGATGTCTATGTGTACGATGTAACGCTGGGTGTTTCTTACTCAAGGCTCGCTCCTGAAACGTCCGCCATTGATAAATGGAGGAGTTTTGTCTAAATGTTTGTCTGTTTAACGGGGGTGTTATGGCGAGTGTTTGTCGTAAAACATTGGCCAAGACGTACCGAGGGCTCTTCACTGGAGATCGGCATGTCTGTATGAGTGGTCACTTTACCTGGATACATGGAATGGCTGGGTAGAGATAGGGTAGACATTTGTTATTGTTGTGCGAGTCATGATCTCGAGAGTTGTGAATGACCACTGAATGACCACTCACCGTTATACAAGTACCAGTTATTGACTGGCCGATCTAAGTTAAGGGTGCTCAGCCCGCAGTTTATTATCGTAATTTACACTCAAGTAGTCTTTGATCTCTTGATAAAAATATGTTGTCGTGTCATTTTTAAATGAATGTGATTTTACAATTAGAAACATTGTGTTTTAATATGTATACCAATCGCATAACATTCATCATTATCTTAAAATAATTTTAATCCATCATGAGGCGTATATCACTCATTATTTTAATTGTGGACAGGACCAATTATCATCTATCATTATCACGGCTCATAACGTTCGAAGGGCTCCATTTTACATAGTCTAATCTAATATAGATGTAATGAATGGAATTATAATCAATTAACTCTTAAACCTAATTTTAGTTTATAAAAATGTCTAAAACTAACCATTGTACATACATTTATATTTACAGAGAAGAATATGCCGGAAGTTCGATACACGGGTGACGATGACGACAACATTTCAAGCGCGCCTTTGATTCATCAGAATCACTAGAAAGTTTGGCTGGAGGTAAGAAACAAGTCAAGAGAGTTTTTTGAGAAAGACATCTGTATCAGAGCTGCTTGAAATGTACAGTGTAATTTTAGTTTAACGTTGCGTTTATCAACTATAATAATGATATGTGAGTGTTTAACTGAAAAATGGCTAAATGTTTTGAAAATAAAAGAAACGTTGGTCATGATTGTAGACAACTTGTAACCCTCTCCTAAAACAACCAAACTGACATCGTTCTTTTATGAAAGACCGACCTTTCTAACGAAATAAGGTCAAAGACCTACACAATAACCTATGTCTACCTATACTTTGTTATGTTTTTGTGAGGTGTCACTTCCGGTGAAAAGTTCAATAAAGGAGACCTGTTGACAAGTCCCTCTTTTCCTGCCAAAACGATAAAATCTTATCACTACTCATTTACATATTACTGGAGATTCTACCAACTAGCACGGTCATAGTGTTTACTTAGCACATAGGCAAACGTTCAGGATAAGGTCGGTATCCCAACACAAAAGAGTTGTCGGCTTAAAGCTAACTTTTGCATATACACGTCAAAACGAAATGTAAACATTCCCGTGACGTGAATGCTAATGCAGTATCACAAGGGCGCTTGTATTGTGTCATTATACGTCATTACTATTCACATGTAAATCATATGTATCGACTTAGAGGATTAAGATCGGAATGTTCCGGGTTCAAGACCCCGACCAAATTCTTGAGAACTGGCGTACAGTATGATAATATTTTAACTCAATGTAAATAAATTTACACTGTGTAAATTGTTTGCACATAAAAACCGAAGTACCCAATACAAGCCAATCCGTGTCAATCTTCAATAAATACATACTTGTGGGCTTCTTTTTTATAGAACTGATATCATTTATTTACATAATAACAATGTTGTTAAGTGTTCCGAGATCATGTTGATACCAAGCCCACTTTTTAATGAAATCAAGGCTTTAACAAATATGTAAAATGTTGATTTTGTTATATACATATGTCATATTGACATACTTGCTAATATTTACAAAAGTTTTCTCCAGAATTCTTATCATCTTGTCTTAAGTGGTTTTTCTATATCTACTCAAACGCGTAACTTCCGTAATCGCATTTGTCACCAGTTCAAATGAATAAAAGGTTTTAAATCCATTTATATTTACACATTATAGGAGAGATTCATAGGTTATCTCCCTTAATTCTCCTTTAAACTTAATTTTCCAGTATGCTTAAGCATGTACAGACAGTTTGACATAAGACGGATTCTTATTGCCGAACTCTTTCAAAAAGAAATTGAAAGCGTGTGTCACTGTTTGGTACATGTATCATCGACCCTTAAGCTGTATACAAATGTATTTAATCGGATAAGTTGTGAACGTTGTCGAAAACTTCTTACAAAGAGGAACTCTCTCATCCTAATCTTACCACTAGTTTATCGCTCATTTTCACGAACAAGACACCATTTTCAGGAATTCAGTTCACCTCATTTTAAATATAAATACGAGTCCAAAACGTTTGTCTTGACATACGTTATTCATGAACATGCATCGATCAGATAAATGATTATGATTTAATCTTGCTTGTAAGAGACATACTTATTGTCTTAGAAATTTGTGTAATCACCTCATAACGTAAAAATGGCGTCACAGTTTGTAACGTCAGTTTTGATTTGCTGGTACAACAGCGTAATGATTTCTGAGAGGAAAGAGTCCCACAATAAAAGTGGATTTTCACAGGGATTATGTAGAAATATTAAATTATGATAAACCTTTTTTCATGTTATTGATCAAAAGCATAAATATAGCTTAAAAATAATCCTTAAATATATATGATGTACATTTCTTTTGTCACGTGACAGTATTGTTCTGTATAATCTCGTATACCGCTAGCTCGTGGCGTCATACTGGTCACTCGGTCGCAGAACGGACATTGCCCTTAGATGCTCACAGTCGGCATCAGGAATATGAAAAACTACAAGAGAATAACAAACAACAGGATTGGGTTTTATACAATAATTAATCCCGATGATGAGAACCAGATTTGGTTTTCTTATTCTAGGCTGATCGATTCTCTTCAAAATTGGCATGGAAGCAAAGTCTTATCTTGATACATGTTGATGAAAAGCTTGAAACGGTCGAAATGATAAAACAATGCAAATCTAAATGAGATAGACGCTTCAAAGTAATGTTTTGAAGAGAGTTTATGAAGAAGAAAGTGTAATCTATCGTTGATAACTAGTTTTAATTAGTTTTAGTCTTCACAACAGCATATGGTTTTTCTACTTCACGTGGGCACGTGTTACCGGATATGAAGCTCGTCCACAAACAAACCGGTAACACTACGTAAAGAAGGATTGGACTCTGTTCGATAGCACATTTTTTCATCATCTCTATTATCTGCCTATTAATCAATATGTCGGAGGGATTTATATAGAAATTTGAATAAAAATGCAAATAATCACGATTCTCATGAAATCCGCGCAAGTGTCAAAATGGTCATATTATTGGAAAGTGATTTTTGACCTTTTTTATTGGGCACTGGTATAGAGAATCACCTGCTTTGTGTGTTATAGACGAAAGCGATATTTGGTAAGGTTACTATCTATTTGGAATATACTGTAGGGGTCTATTTATACCGCTCAGTCTCTAATGGAGATTGCTATCAAATCGTGTGACATTTTATATCATATATTCACTTAATGTTGTAGAAAAACAAGTAATACACTTATAAATGGTCTCTTAAGTAGCTAAAAGTACTTTAATCATATTGAATGTCATTCTGAATACTATGTTAAATTTTCAGCTTAATAAAATCACGATAAATACTTTTTGTCGGATATACGCACGTTTGTCAAACAACGCTTCGTTAATCAGTTTAAGCATTTGTCTACTTTGTATAATTATCTTATTTAATGATATGTTGCTCTTATTCTGAAAAAACGATCGCAAAGATCTGCCAAAAACAAAAAGAATAGTGCAATTCATTGCGTGTTATTCAATATTGCATTTCAAAGGCTTTACGAAAATATTTATTCGAATTTATTTGGAATTTGGATTTAAGTTGGTAGCAATGACCTAAACTAGCACCCATACGTCAATGTAAATATTAGCATCAAGGGGTTTGTTTAAACTAAGGTTAAATTTCAAGATATTCGTAAACAAGCATGTTGTTCCCGATCTATAGACAATCATTTGTCTTTCATGTATGTGTGTCAAATACTGATATGGCAAAGAAACGGCTACCAACCACCAACATGAGTTTACTGTCGCAATCGTCATGGCCATGTTTTAAATGCCACTCTTGTGTTTATGTAAGTGTCCGTAGCAGGTGCTGGGTTGACCGCTTACAGGGAAGATTCTGTACACGACATGCATAACAAGATTCTCGCCTCCACGTTAGAGAGATATACAGGACAATGTAGTCGATAAATTATTTTTCGGTGCCTGTTAACAAGACAACGCTGTCAATTGAACAACCGCCGTTGTCCAAGCGTGTACATGTCTATTGTAAATTCCCATGAGGTTTTGCTTCCTAAGAAAACATTCTTGAGATTTGGATTTCTGATTTTCTTTCAATCAAGATACGAAATGAACATATCCGCTGTCTACGATGCATTAAACAAATTCACTGAAAGCTCCGGACAACGGTTTGATGTTGGACAAGGTGGCGACCTGTGCTGGTAAAATAATATGATTCAGATATTTATATTGCACTTTAAATAACTCCAACACGCTAACATGCCATTATAAAACCACGGCATAAAACGTTTAGTAATAAAAGCTAACACATTTATATTCCACTCCTTCTGCTCCTAAATTGTCCTAATATCATAGGATTTCTTTTATTCCAAACAAATTGCGATATCTGAAATTCATTTTAAACAAAAATAGCTCAAAAATGTTATCATAGTAAATCTATTGTCGGTTGTATTAGCTACGGCGGCAAGTATGAGTGTTGTTCCATCAGTTTAATTTGTGGAAATGGGAATCCTCTAGAGTCAAATGTAGACTAGTCTCAAAAGGTCACCAAGCCGTACTGTACAGTCGGCCTGACATCAACCCTAGCAAACACAAACCTGGCGAGGAGAGGCTTCACAAATGTGTCATTAGCACCTTACAGTACATTGTGTGGTAAACGGTTTAAAATCGAACTAGGATTTGAACTCCAGGAATTTCAAGGAATTTCCAGGAATGTTTACTCGGATTCGGTGGACATGGGTATATAAGCCGTTTGTAAGTTTGGATTTCATGCACTTTTCCGGACACTGTATATAGTCATTAAGTGACAAGATGTTTGTTTCTTGGTGTCAATATCTTTCCTCTTTCCATTGTGTTTACATATGGGCCTGGCCTAGTCACTGTTTGTGGTGATGATATTGCTTTGCAGTTTGGTCAATTTCTATTTTTCATAGCCGAATATATCGGACTGTCGCTGACATATTCCAGAAACCAAACACAAACTTATACGCATGTCAACGGATACGGTCACCTTTCTTCGTGCCTCGTTGCGTTCTGTACAACTTGAGGCGTTCGGTATAATGACATACTGTAAAAGCCAATATTTTCGCGCGTGGACTTTTTCGCTTAGTCGGTCTCAAATATGTTCGCGATGTGAAAATTTTCGCGCTGTCAGTCATGCTGTTTTGCACTGGGTACCAATAATACTATTATACACTGATGAGTTTGAGTGGTATTAATATGTTCGCGTGTGGTTATAATCGCGGAGATTCAATACCAGCGAAATAAGCGAAAATTTCCACACCGCGAAAAATTCCACTTATACAGTATTCATCGATAAATTGTGGTTGAAACGAGTAAAATTTGAAGCGTTTGATTGGAAATGATCCTTCATATTCTGTATTCCTCGACTTTAGAGTGTAAACTGTTACCGAAAACATTGTTTGGAAATACCATCATCACGAAAAAAAATCTTAGATGCATGGGTACATGTATCAAACTGTTTCATACAATATGATTCTTTTTATTTTCTGTTTTATGTCATATTATTACTAGATAAGTATAATTATTCCTTGGATTAATCGATTGATGACATTACCAGCTTGACCTTGGTCCATCCAATGACCTATATTTGTGACCTTGAAAATTACTTTTGGTGGCAAATTTCACACCTGAATGCGAACATATTTCAAATGAAGGATGTTTTTTACGGATTCCGAAAGCGACATTGGAAACAAATGTCTCTGGTGATGTGTGTTAACTTTGTATGCCAAAACACACACCGTTTGTTAAGCCCCGGGGAACAACATCACTCCAGTTACAAAGTTCTGTACGGTGCAGTGCCTTTTGTTATGTTTATTTTCAAGTTGAAGACAGAATAGTCGAAGACAGACACATGTGGCCTCATTTCCAAGGCTGGCTAGGAATTCAAAACACGACCGTCTCCAATAGGGTGAGCTTTAGCTGTTGCACATTTCGCTGTTTTCTTCCTTTTATTTTTATTTCAGTTTTTAAATCTGAGAAATAATATAGATGCAACATTCGTCGTACGTGAACTAGTTCTTACGTTGTTAGAATAGGTAAAATAATAACATTCTCAGGATGAAATACATTTGTGTTTATTAGCAGAACACTTTATTATTGAGACACTTGGATTATATTGCAGAATATCGCCGTGTAATCGATGACCTAAATTTGTCTTCTGTGTGTCATTGTCATTACTTCAAGTGGTCAATTACTTGTGTAAGCATCTTAACACTAACCAGCTGGACAGTCCTAAAGTCCGTGTCACGTCTACACGTAAACAATAAACATCGCCACGTGTGTTCAGTCAAGTGCGTCAGTCTCGTCACGAGACGGGTAACATCTTGAGACTCTTACGGCGCGCCATTGTTACGAGACACCGTTATACTGTGGAGAAGTTTACCGCCCGTGCTTCGGAATATAAAAAGCTTGATTCATTAAGCCAGGTTTATGGTCACAGACGGGTTATTACAGATACGACCTCCATCTGGGTCCCTCCATGTACCCCTGCAATTACCTGCCGGCTAATGACATATAACGACGTGCAACAGTTACGTTTTTGTCAAACGAATCGCTACCTGGCGATACGGAGCGCGGATAAGCACAAAAGTAAAGACAGTCACAAGTAAAGGGGATTTTTTGTTCAATAGCAAATCTAAAATGATTTACTGACATCTTGAGATCATGAATGCATCATAAATTTTAAGCAAACATCTTTTATACATTCATTGCCGTTGGAGTGTATGAGGAAGGTACATATTTAGCGTGGTGACACGAGGTTTATTCCACAGTACTAGTGCATACAGACTTTAGATTCCCTCTAGGTCTTTGCGCCGTCTGGGTTATTTGGTGTCGGAGATTTCGGATGTATTCACAAATCGGTAAAATAATGGCAAATCATGCAAATAGCACAGGAGCCTCAAGGAATCATACCGACACGTGTACTTTTGGCCGCGATTCGCCGGTTACCAATACATCATGCCAACCAATCACAAATTGATAGTATATACTGAATGACTTGATCATTATGGAAATGATTTTTTGATGACTGCCTAATGATATGCAAATATATGCTAATGAGCCGAAAATATATCGCCTGGAGACCTTATTACACGTTGAGGTCAGGTAAACTGTTGTTTTAGATATGTTTTTTTCTTTGTACTGGATCTATAGTGACTTTGTTCTAAATGTGCCGATACTTGGAGAAACTTGAGTTTAAGCGAAAACAAATGGAGCTGGGATTCTCGCGAGCGAAACCAATGACAGTGAAGAATACTCTACATCTGTTCGCACTTGGCTGGGACAGGTATATGGATGTGTGCCGGGACCTCTTGTCAACACACATTTAGTCTCAGACAATGTGTTTGATCTGGAAAAGCTTATGTGTTGAAGCAGTCAGTGCTTAGCAATAGAGCTATACTGAATATACCCGAAACAGATATATATATATAGACAGTACTGGTACTGTTATCCCGTGACGAGTATTTGTATCAAGTTTATCTTCCTGATGTTTTCTTGTTTACATTGGCTATCGTAAGAGTTTACAAACATGAAAAGTGTACGACATACCATTAACGGTAGGAAACTGACCAGTGAAAATCCTGAGTCGTTGACCAGGCAACTGGACATCGAGGTGGCCAGATTGGACGAAATGGTACGCGCCCTGGAGAATCTGGAACGCCAGTGTCAATCAGAAGCCGTCCCGGTCGTCCGGGGCTCCTCAAGCGACGAGGCAAACTCACAGGTATATTTACAGTTGACATGTGATGTGTTTAGTGTAATTAACCTTATTTGTTTACTGCTCCTAATAACCTCATTCGTTTAATCTGACGATTTATATACAAACCTAACCTCCCTGTTGCCTACCTCAATATTTAGCCAGAGATATTTTAATGGATACTTGATAATCTCCTTATCAGCCCTCAACCTCCTAACCAGCCCTCAGCCCCCTAATCAGCCCTCAGCCAAACCTCACTCCGTCCGTCCTTCCTTCCCGTTTGGATTTTTTTGAACTACTACGTAATATACAATCTACTCAAACTATCACCAAAATAAACAATGAAGCGTCTGTTCTATTAGTAATTCCATCCCTTTTCTACTGCTTCATCTTTCATTCATATCACGGCTTTATAACTCTTCTTCTGACAAACAATCATAAAAATCTACCTCTAAACTTCAAAGCACTCATGTTCTCTAAAGCATTCATTCTGCTTCATTCCGCTTACTCTTCCGGAACACCTACCTCTCCTCCACCCCGACCCATATCCCTACCTCTCCTCCACCCCGACCCACACCCCTACCTCTCCTTCACCCCGACCCACACCCCTACCTCTCCTACAACCCGACCCACACCCCTACCTCTCCTCCACCCCGACCCAAACCCCTACCTCTCCTCCACCCCGACCCACACCCTTACCTCTCCTCTACCGCGACCCCCACGCCATTGAACTGTCTTGGTTACCTTCATCTACAACTCCTCCACCACGACCCACACCCCTACCTATCCTCCACCCCGACCCACACGCCATTGGACTGTCTTGGTTACCTTCATCTACAACTCCTCCACCACGACCCACACCCCTACCTATCCTCCACCCCGACCCACACCCCTACCTCTCCTCCACCACGACCCACACCCCTACCTATCCTCCACCCCGACCCACACGCCATTGAACTGTCTTGGTAACCTTCATCTACAACTCCTCCACCCTCGACCCAAATCCCCTACCTCTCCTTCACCCCGACCCACACCCTTACCTCTCCTCTACCCCGACCCACACGCTATTGGACTGTCTTGGTTAACTTACCTCTTCAACTCCTGCACCCGACCCACATTAGACTGCATTCCGACTGTCGAGGTGGGGATTTATAGCTTTAACGTTTACGAGAGTAAACTGTCAACGCGCGGGTCGTCGAGAATGGAGAGAAACTTTCAGTTGGGAGATACCGCCGTGCGTATACGCTTACATCAATATACATTTGCTTCAATATTTCATAGTTTGATTGTAACTGCTTCATTGCAGGTTTTTTTTTTTTGATAAAAAGGCTACATTTTTTTTGCTTTCTGGTTTCGGAACATTTTTTCTTTTTAGGATTTAACACTCTTTCAAACTAGATGCATCTCAGAACTATTGTGATAATTTCCTCGGATAATTTGTTTATTAAAATCAACTCAAACGAATATAGATCAACTCTGAAGTACACTATAGTCTGCTTCTTCGGTAATACGAAAGAAAAGACACGCATAAACGCAAACTCACGTGAGTTGAAAACTATGAAATAATATTATAACAAATTTCGTTTGGGGGGAAGGGACCTATAACGGTCATTGGATGCGTACAAATGTTTCTTACGTTAAACAGAAATATTTGAGTATTTTGAAATTTTGGCGATTCAAGATTTTGAATTCTTGATAGATGCATGCATACTATATGAATTTAAAAAGGTTCAATAAATTATAAAATCTGACTGAAACTATTTCGCGGGGATTAATTTTCGCGAATTGTAATCACCTGCAGAATACGCGAAAATTAATCGCACGCGAAAATTAATTGGTTTATAGTATTAAAAAGCACCAATCAAAAACATAAATAGACGTATGGTGTTATACTGTATCAATTGACAGATTTTATACATGTAAGTGGAATCACATGTGTGTGTGTCTATGTTTTCATAATTATATAATCCATACCAACTATAAAAAAGCGAAAACAATCTATACCAATTATGCATTTATGCATGTGATATGTTATAAAAACAATTACATTAAAATGTGGTGTCACGCAAAAATTACTTTCCTCTTCTACAATTTCCCGAATCGGAAAGCATCGTCTTATGTTAAAAAAAAAATAAGAACGATATACAATTTACATTGTATCTTGCACCAGGCTTCATCAGATAAGCGTTTAGTATATGCATACTAAATCTGATTCTCGGGAGATCGATACATTTATGACATAATTACTTCACGACTTCACTGTAGGGTTGTTCCTATAAAGATCGGAAATATTCGCCGGCCATTAATCAGAAAGGTACCATTGACCATCATGTACAAACATAATTTAATTGACCAGAGAAGTCGGGAGCTGTAACGGCGCCTTGCCTCACACACCTATATCAATTTATATATCCTAATTAATGTTTATGATTTTTTCATTATTCAGCCTGTGTTGTATATGTCGGACACTTTAGCTTTTATGACCAATCTTTTATTCATATAACTTTGCTGTGCAGGCAATTTCGTATTGGGCGATGTCTTCGTATATTTATTATTTGTTATTCCATACTAGCATGTTATTGTCTTTTATGGCATTCAGGCGAAAATGAATGATATACATGTATCATCATTTTTTTTTATTCTTCTGCACGTTTAACGGCAGACGCTTTGGAACATTTATAAGCCTAGATAATAATTTTCTAATCAAGGGTTAGCGTCCTTTATCAGCTAGCTTCAAAATACATCTAAAGAATTATAGTTTTTTGAAAACCTTTTTAACGCCTGCTAGAACACATTGATAGCAGTCACAGAAACATTAAAATACTGAAAATAGAAACACTTGGATTCTCAAATTCTGAACACTTCAGCGTATCTGAAATTGTAATCTTTTGAAGGAAATAATTTTAAAATGAAGAGCTCCCACCACGGGAAGCAACTCCAAGCTTAATTGGATTTGAATTGTTGCCAAGATAGCTGTCAGAAAGAATTCAAGATTCCCATGGGTGATCTATTTCCGAGGTAGATATTCCTTGGGTGATCCGTTTACAAGTGTATGTAAACGACTGCTGATAAGTTGTGTAATACAGATTGTGCTATCACTTCAGATTTGAAGAAGATACAAACTTTGAAACCTTAGTTAGGTGATACATTTGTTCATGCTTATGATTCATTCTTTTTGTCGAATAATTGAACGGTCAGCTGGACGTTTGACACCCGGACATATTACAAAACATTGAATGCTGTACTTCGGTTCAAGTCAGGGTCGCGTTTTTTTTTACATGGATAATGTTTAAGCATGTCTTCCTTCAAACTCTTGAAAATAATTTACATAAGATTCAAAATTTTGATAAACAAACAAGCGGAGATCGCATATCAGAAAATCTGACGACCAAAAAGCACCATCAATTAATGTAATAGCTTGATAAACATACATTTTAAGTGTATCATTCCGTACTAAAATAAAGGAATAAAACGAAAAAAAATCAATGACTCATTTTTGAAAGTAATAAAGACAGCTTGTTCAACATTTCTAAAAGTAATTATACAAAATTTGAAAAATAAAGTTTTTGTTTTACGTGATTAAAGGCCCAGTATACTAACTTTCGGCACAATTTGAAACGAAAATCAAGCCTAATAACTTATTTCATTTACAGATTTAGCTAAGATTAACTGATATCAGCAATAACCAAGATGAATCTTGCGCGGTTACTGGTACAGCAGCAGTTGAATCTCGGTATTTGTAAACACGCGTCCATTTCGAACTGTCTTCTAACTTCGGCTTGTTATTGAAGTGGGCCACATCTGAATTAGTTTCTTGTTAGTTACCGCTCAGGTTAACTTAGTTTTAGGTTGTTTTTTTTCATAATTTTTCAAAATCACAAAACATATCCTGAAGTTACGTATATTAGGCCTTTAAGTTTGAAAAAAAAAAACGTATTTATCGTTGAGAAAGACTGGGACGTCAAATTTGGTTAATTGAGAACATGGAAAAGTATATTGGTATATATGTTCTGTCTTGCAGCAGTTATAATTTCACTTTCTCTCAACGGCATCTTTTAATTTAATTTGCTTCTGCATCTGTTTTATTCCCTTCACGGTTGTCTGATCAAATCATTTACGTGAAATGGTTAAACATAACATGTACCGAGAATTGTGGGATACACCAGAACAACTGAACATAGCAACCAATCATGTCGCCTGTAACATATCTGACAGCTTACTTCCGCTCGGGGCACCATCCAACCAAATGTTCCGAATGAAAATGTGCATGGCGGTCATAAAGATGTCCGTTGTCATGTTAGTCTTGTGTACGAGTAGGGGGTACCGTAAATAACGATTCATGCAGACGCCCGGAGTCTAGCTTGACATGTGTAATCGAACTTACCTGGCTAGAGGTGCAAATAAACTATTTTGTGTCACTTTAACCCCTCGGAATTCTAGTGTTAATACATTTATCTCCTACAATATACTTTGTTCCACATGACATGACCCCAGTGTGACCTTGCATTATGTATTAAGGGCATATGCTACCTAATCAAATACATTGCTAATTTTTTTTAGAATTATCTCTCGTAGAAAACATCAATTAATATAAGCATTATTTGATAACAAATACTAAGATAATTACTATAATCTATTTACTATTGCAGTCATTTGTAATACCATTTTCAAATACGACATGGATTTGTTTACCTTATTGAAGCAAATACATTTTTGTTAAATATGGAGTTAATTTTGAAAGGGAATCAATTTCACTGTAATTAAGGTAACACCCACCGTTAAAATCGTCGTTAGGTTGAAAAAGATCATTTTTATGAAGATGCTCAGTTGAACATTTTGAAATTTTAACTTTGGACGAAAGTTTATGCATTTCAGATTTTTCTCTCTATTTTATAAGACGGAAACCAGTCGCAATATCAAAGACATGACGTAACGGTTTGACAGGCAGTGTATCCCCTTAATATGATTACGTTATAGAGAAGACATTACATTTTATGTAAAACATACCTTTTACCTTTACCATGACCTTTACACAATATGTAATGCAATTTAGTTATGTAAGAATCGATTTCGTTTTACCGCACTTGAATGCTATAAAATGCGTCGTGTACAGGTCGCTAGGGTTTTTAGAATTGGTCAATAAATTAGCCGAATTGAATTATATCAAAGGTGGCGATGGTTTACCGTATTTGCTTGATATATGTAGCAGGATCTGCGAAAGTGCGTGAGAATGAATCTTTCTTATATGGGCATTTACGTTGCATTTTCTGATCTAGTTCTAGCTCAAAGTACCAGCACCGTCTATTCCTCAACACTCACTTCTTATAATTAATTGCCATCTCACAATGATTGAAATAAGCATGAAAAGCAAGAAAAAGAGAGAGAGAGAGAGAGAGAGAAAATAAGTTTTAACCTTATTTAAGCATAAAATGCAAAAAAAGAAACCTTACATTTTGGTGAAAGTTTTGTCTTGCTCACAGTTGTGATCTTGGTTTGAAGTTGACTCTTTTTAGAAATGAAATAATTGTTTCAGTTTATTATCAAGCGAAATTTGCCAGCCACAACACATGTGTTGTGATAACCACGAACGAATCAAGAAACATGCCCTTAGATCACTTTGTGAGTGTCTTCGTGAAGTCAGATTTTCTCTCTTGGTAAGCATACAGTAACAACACCATGCAGTGTGATATGAACCACAAAAGAATGTCTTAGCAAAATACGGTGTTAATTACAAGTTTTCGTCAATACCTTTTAATTAGGGCTGCTTCTAAAACATCTTAACGTGTTCGTCTTAATAGGGAAGGCGTACATAGTGTACCACATTCTCAGGGGTTACGCTCACCTACGCTCTCTACATCTATATAATATAAAACAACCTGACCAATCACAAGGATACATGCCTGTCGTTCGAAGATTACAAACGACCCGCAACCGACTTCAAAGCTTGTCAATTTCTACCGTCATGTGACCACGAGATGTTTTCGATGTACATCCAAGGGTCGAACCAATCTCCTTGTCTCATTTACAAAGTAGCACATACGGAGCCTATAGTCTTGTTATGACATATTCTAGTGGTGAAGAGAGCGTAGTTGAACGTAACCCCTGGGTATCGAGAAAGTGTTACCACAGTGACGATTTTTAGCGCTAAAACTACGAGTAGTTTTTGCGTCTATTGCTGCCACTATTCTGTGACCTTTGACCCATGTCATTTTTCCCCCTCCCGCTCCGGAAAATCTTGAATTGCTACCAATTGCATGATATCTGAACTATTTGAAAGCCTAAACCTAACAGGAAATGATGTTCCCATGGTATTGTTAATAATTATGATGACTTCAATAATCTATATGCGATTTGTAACAAAGAAATCCATTTTTCACTCCCACGGCTCATTTAAATATTACGTCTCTGCCTCTGGTTGACCTCTCGCGTGTATACATGCATTCGTGTTAAAGGCCTATACCTCTCGTATACGGACCGTGGAATGTACTGGCATGGTGTAGTTTGCTATGTTAAACTTTGATTATATAATCGCGCAATAGCCAACGACCCTGATTTGGATTTCAGTGATATATTACCTTGTACATGTGCGTAAACCAAAATACTTGACCAATTTGTCAGTCGAAAATATTAGTTCGTAATTACAGTGTAAATCCGCCCTCTGGATAAGATATTGTTATTTACGAGTTACTTCCCCTGATAGTCACTAACGCAATGTATATATACTGAATGAACAAACTTGATCGATTTTCTTACTTAATATTATAATGAGTATACAGTTGTTTATGAGACATTATCAGAACCTGCATAATGTACATAATTATGAATTGGCAAAACACTTGATTTATTGAAAATAACACTTATACTTTTTTTATGGCGAGCAAAAAGCTCGTGGTTTTATAATTACGTTCTCTGTGCTTCACATATCACTATACACTGAAGGTTCACATTTTTGTTTTTATGAAACTTTATCAAAACCTGTATAGTGTACATAGCAATTGACATTTAGTAGAAATAACACTTATATTATTACTCTGGCATGCAAAAACCTTCATCGTGTATATTCCCGTAATTCTGTGCGGCCCTATATACATAGATCACGGCCAACATACATGTAATTTTCGCTGTTTTGTACATGAACTTGATAATTGATAATATTAAGCCTAGAGATGTAAGTGAATATGACATATTTGCATACCATTATTTTTCTCCGGCTTGGTAAAGATATCGTAATAGGACTAATATAGGCTTTAAGACTGTTGTCCAATCCTTTTGATTTTGTAACATCTTGTAAATGAAATTTAGGGAAATTTCCTCAAGCTCGAAGCTAGAAGACGACCTAAATCCTATGTACACTTAAAACCTGCCATACATTAATCATACCTTTAGGTTGCTATGATATGTCTACGTCATAATGCAAACTTTTATTACCTTACAATAACATCTTTTTTTTATTATTGAAACAAACTAGTACATGTCTCTGCCAATGCTCCCGTAATTAATCTTCATCTTGCATTTCCATCTGGATCTCGGGTATGATTTTTTGCTTTTTTTTTTAATTTTGTGTCTAATACACTAATACCGTTTCAGTGCAAATATTGAAATAAACACATTCGCTTCCCTGTAAATGGTTTCATTTGTAAAACTAAATTGTACATGTAGCTTGAAATACAACTCGCCAATCTAAACAACTTGTGTGTTATTGGGTTTACTCTAAATACTTACTTAATCCTTATTCTGAAACTTTGTGCTATCGAAACTTAGTAACCCTACAACAAAAACACTTCAATAGCTGTCGAAATATACAAACTATTGTTTGAAGTTTTAGCGTTTCAGTACTTTCAGTACTTTGATTATTAGACAAATGGACACTACTGTCGGGTCACTGACCGGAGATGTGTCACAAAGCTATGGGCAGAGACAAATAAGTAATAAATTAATTAGGAATAAAGATGCTTGTTACGAATCACTCGGGCGTGTTGTCTTCACATGTTAAGTCTAGGTAGGTATAATAACTCATTTGTATATAATTAATTTTGATGGCGACTTGTGATGGATTTTACCGGGACTGATTTGATGCAAAGCTTCAGTGTACATGAAAGTATATGCGTAATTTTGTCTTCCCTTGGAATAAAGAGAGACATATTATATTAGTATCGGTTCTTGTTCTGGTTCTGATTTTTCTATTACAGAATTCTTGTCCGAGTCATAACTTGTAAACCGGATACTTCTTGAACCCTTAAAGATATACTGATAAAACTTGTAGAAAGCCTGCACCGCCCTTAGACGATGTGTATTGTACCAATCCGTAAACTTCTCTCTTCTGCGTTAAGATCTGAGATAATCCTATAGGGGGTCATGTTCCGATGACCTTTTAGATTAGCCAATCAAATTACTACTGTCAGAATCTTGACAGTGAAATGCTGAGGTGACAAAGCTTGCATAATCGCATTTGTCCGTTTAGTCATTTCATCACCAAAAAGTTCACGTGGAATAATGTGACGAAATGACTTGCTGCAAGATGACATGTCTTTGAAAAATGTTTGAAAATTATTTGAGTGTTAAGTAAAGAGGCGACAAAGGTCATCTGAACGTGACCTCTTATGGGATGTTATCAGATCCTTGTAAAACGGAGTAAGAACAATGATCTGTATTTTAATCAGATTGGGTATTGTACTGTCATTTTGTAATTGTGACGTGACCTTCATGAAAAGGTCAGAGTTAAAAATACATTTTGTTTTAAATACTTCACAAAGTTGTACGCCAAGGTGATGTCAACAGTCCTTCACTGTGTCTACTGTAAAACCCCTTTAATTTATGAATTTAGAAGAAAAATCAAACTAGTTCTGTATAATTTCAAATCGTGTACTACGAAAATGTGTATATTATGTACCGTGCCACTACTCAAATGAGATTAACTAAGGCCATAATGTAAAATGCTCAAGTTAGGGTCAGATAACATAGTAGGGTCCGTCCTGACGTGTCAGTGTTCGAGTTTTCCTCAAACGTGGTATGCAAAATTGTGGCATTGAGGACTCTATTCATGTTTCATTTCCAAATGAATGGGACAGTTTTAAGGATTGCTGTAATGATCCGCATTGCATTTAGATCTTGATCTTGCATCTATTTATAATTTGGCAGGGGCAGTTCCTCTGATAATTCGGCCAAACAGATTCTAATGTATTCTTATTGAACTGAAATCTGTGTTATATTTCAGGAAATATTAACATTATATAGATTGTAACACCATTGCTGAACTCCTCAAGTTTCTTTCCTACAGTGCACTGAAAAAACTCTTATGCATAAACAAGTACATTCATTCAATTACAGTTTCTGGTGGATCTCAGCGTCAAATAGCATTTATATAAACAAAAATCTTACAAAATGAGTAAAAACAACAATAGCATTGCCAAACCTTCTTTCTGCAAAATTTTCAATCTCACAGATCACTGCTAAAAATCTCATATCCCATTTAGAAGCAATTCAATAACAGGTTGTACTGGACGTCTTGTTCAACAGTTTTGCTTGCAACGGGATTCAAACAGTAATTACATGCAAAACAAATCAATGTCTTCAATAAGTGAATACCCCAACGCATTTACAAAAACATCCAATTTATTCTGAAACTTTTGATGTACAATCGCCCGTGATTGGGACTAGTTTTTGTCGCGTAGACAGACTCATGACGTGTAAACAGAGTCATGTGAGCGTTTTATCTTGTCCCAGCTCTGTGTAGATAGGGAGGATGAGCGTAACATATTACCGTTACCAAGGACAACTCAAATAGACGGGTATTCATGGCCGGAAACATAGCGAAGATCACAGTCATTCGGCAGCTTAGAAACACTGTAGAATTATCTTAATATCCGATTTTTGTCTGACATCGACATGTATCTGTCACATATTTCCTAAATTAGAAAAGGTAAAACAATAATTATAACAACTTCAAATCAGACATTTTATGATAAAACAACTTTTAAAAATAACTGTAAGCATTCTAAATAAATTAAATAAATAAAACGTTAAGATGAAAAATTGAAAAGATAAATCCATATTTTCGAGTTTGGTAGCCTCGGGGTATCGTTTATTTGTCGATGTAATTTTGTCAGATAAGAATTTAGGTCGCGATATCATATTTACTCTTCAAATGAAACAGCTGAAGATGTTCAACGTTTAATTAAGACGCTTGAGTCATACATAGACATTTTAAAACAAGTCTTTTCAAGAAACACACAACTCCATCGTATACCAATAAAGCAATCTCCAGGCGAACGAGGCGGGCGTCATCCGTGAAATTGCCTTATCTTGGGGGTAAACCAAGGCGTGTTACATGCATACGTTCGTGCAGAAAGCCAATTTGACCTGCGGTATAAACATATTTATATTTTTCTCGGAGAAAAATATCTCACCTCAAAGTTTCTCGTTAACCTCATAAATAAGCAAGAAATACGTGCAGTAAAACGACCGATTATACGGTGTGTTCGTTTCTGACTCTCTCCACACAAACTCTAATGCATTTTTACACGTTTGGTTCTTTTGGAGCACCCCGAGTTACATCACGGAGTCTATAAATATGGATCATGCATGAAGCGATTCTTAGGCTGCTGTCAAGTTTGTACATCTTCGGCAAATATACATTTCACACCTTGGGAATAGCGCATGCAAAGTTCCAAATGCCATATTATTTTGTTAGATACTGCGGACGTATTGGGGCGCTATAATTCTGGTTATGTATGAAATGATTTACTCTTCATGAACACCGAATTGTGATTACTAGAAGCTGTTTAAACTTATGAGAGCAATATGCATCTGATCATGCTGACAGGGATGCTTCTTGTAAATTTTTAAAAGAGTCATTGAGGATTGTTTTGTGATTTATATATCAATTAGAAGGGCCCCGCAACGCAGTGGCTGATGCCTTATCGTGATCGCTCTGTTCGTGCTTGCGTGCGTCCATCCGTCCGTCCGAAACACAGACGCTTCCGCTCAGTAACTCTGTAACCATTGATGATAGGGATATGAAACTTTGTATGATTGTTAACCATTATTTGGAGATGTGTCCCATATTTCATTCAAAGTGATTCCTTAAAAATTCAAGGTCTCAAACTTTTTCATAGGAACCCTTTATTTTGAAACATATTCGTTTACAAAAGAAAGATGAAATATATCATGAATATTATCCAATATTTAGCCAAGATGTGTCGCGTAATTTATACATTTTTGTACTCCGAAAGTCAAGGTTTCAAACTTCGTGTTTTTCAATAGACCTCTTTATTGTGAAAGATGACGTAACACATACAGGCTACACCTTTTCACATTAGTAATAGATACAGTATGCCGAAAAAATGAATTAAACTGCATCATACAGCTGTTTTGTCCTTCTGGGACTCGTCAGTGATGCTAGAGGCCAAAAGGTGGGAATCCAAAATGTCTAAACTAATGTAGAAGCAGCTTGACCAAAGAGTAAAGGTACATGTAAAACAATGTCCGATTGTTTCAAACATTCAAAGATGTACGCCAAGGTGATACCATTGGTTCCTTCCTGTTTCTAAGTACATGCAATAGTAACTGACAAAACCTCAAATTCGTCAGATCTATCTCAAGTTTTACATCTTAGCTCAAAGGTCTTCACATCAAAGGTCACGGTCAAATTTTCATCCTTAATGACATCATGTTTTGTTAAAACATTATCAAGCAAAGATGGTCAGAATCAGATTATTTTTATATGTACCGGCATATAGTTACAGAATCCGTTCCTTCTCGGACGGGCATGTTGAGCTCATTTTGTCGCCAATGTTAGATTTATTCCTAAAGTGTGTCGTATAATTCCTCCGTTTCATTGAAACGCGCAAGGCTTCTTCCCCTCCTCACTACGACGGCATATTCCATTGGGAACTATAGACAGGCATACTACCAAAACCTGGATTAATCATAGCTGTTAATTGGACGTAAACACAAACAAACAAATCTAAGATTAAGCCTTGAATCTTAACATACAAAACCAACAACTATCCATGGTACTGATTGCTCTAACAGTTATTTTCAGTACCTTTGATTGTCCAGACTAACATGCATATAGTTTCAAGTTCCATCCGGGAACTTGCGCATGATAAAACGCCCGGACGTGCAATGGTAATTCGAGGAAGCAGTACGTTCATTTTTCTTGTGATAAATTTCAACCACAATTACACTTAGAGTTTTTCAATGGAATTCATGCCCCAAGTGTTTCAAGCAAGATACATCTTTCATTATTTTGGGTGCGTCTTGAGTTGAAATGCACTCTAAAAGACCTCTTATCTAACCTGGTGGCGCGCCTCCTCAGGGAATCCACACGGCTGTCGTGCAGCACGTTCACACCGCCTGGGTGTAGTGCTGATGTTCTGGTGATATAGGCGACGCGGCCATGTTTGTTAGATCTCCTGGTTAGATACGCACGTGACAGTCTCTATAGTCATGTCTCAACGTATGTGTCTTATTCCCTAATATAGAAAACAATATATAACAGTACACACGCACCAAATAAGACAGAAAAGTGCTAAACACTGGTTTATGTCTTAATGTGATCAACACTGTTCATAGTTTTAAAACACTACAGTTACATGTATGGAAGATATCAATATTTGAACTGCGTTGTTGTCTTCTCGACTCAAAACTAAAGATCAAGTTTGGCTGTTCCCTTAATGCTAATTTTTGTTTCATGTTATATCGCGAAACAAAACAATGTGCGCACTTTATTCCATAAGCCGTAAATCCGCTTACTGCTCACAAAAATATGCTCATTCCTTAGATATACGGGTGAATGGAATAAAAAAATCGCTTCATAAACTCCTTCATTATGATAACAGAATGAATGTTATATGTCTGAATTTCAGTTTGTTCAAACACTGAACTGATTGCAAAATATCGTAAAATGAATTGCACACATGGAAATATAATATATTCTTTACAATTCAAATGTTAAGGACATTTTTTTCTGGTTTTGCCATTGGTACGTCTGAAGTTTGCAGTGCACATAGCTCACTAATAAGCGCATTTTTATCGGGCGGAGACAGAAAAAAAAAACAAATTCTTGGTAACTCTGTGTTCTATGTTGTTACGTTACATATATTGAACCTTTGATGTGGTCAGTAAAATATAGGATGCATACCATGCATCAGAAACTAAGAAACCTTCAAACCAGAATTCCTAACCACCGGATCACATCGGATATGTACATTGAAGTGTGTATACACAGAAGTTAACATTATATTGTGTTCTGTATCGTACTATAATATACAAGGAAATCGAAACTTTTCAAGTGCATAGTAACAGTTCTTGGCAAAGGTATGGGTACCTTTCTAATGGTTTGATACCAATAAAATTTATGCTCTTTGCAAAATAATTAAAAAATTGTCACTAGGGTTTGCATCGTCATATTTTGTAAAATCATTCATCTGATGTCAAACGTGTTTCATCACGCTTATATTCAATATTTTTTATTTCATTGTTAATCGTAAGTAATACGATAAACGATTTAAAAGCACGCTTAGCCTAGATTTAAGGGATAACAAACACGCCCCGTCTTAATTGAACTGATCAGTAATTGTAGAGTTTTAGTCCTGGTCAAGCGGGTTGTCACTTGACCCTAACATCATTGAATAGGGTTTACGGACCCACACATGGTCAGTTTTAGACGCCCGTTATCTTGGTCAAACGCCTAATCGGATCCCGTCTGTTGACCCTTCCTTTAGGTGGTCGTTCTGTTGTTCCATACAGTAGTTGGGTATTATGTGGGATCTATTTAGATATCAAACATTTATTGTTTGTAGTCGCAGCATGGTGGCTGATTGTTTGTGTATTTCAAGTAGATCTGTTTATGAATGGCGGCGATTGCAACACATTGTAAACACGGTAACGGGAATGACCGATAAAGAAAGTTCTATTTTGATGCTTACAAATCGTTCTTTGAAATTCTTCGTAAAATAAAAGTGGTTACTGTATAATTAACATATTCTATTATTTATTATTAAAGGGGTTTTACGCACCTGACCCTTTTGATTCTACATTAGTTTAGAAACTTTGGATTCCCTCCGTTTGGTCCCCAGCATCACTGAAGAGTCCTAGGAGGACGAAACAGCTGTATGGTGCAGTTTAATTCATTTTTTTCGGCATACTGTATCTATTACTTAATTTAAAAGGTGCAGCATAAGTGTGTTACGTCATCTTGAATAAACAACAACAAAATAAGATATAGAGGATTTCTAACAGTGTCTTCAGTAATACCAAATATATTTCACGAGTGGGGCTAATATTTTGATATTTTTGCACGAGTGAAAAATATCAAAATATCAGCCTCACGAGTGAAATATGTTTGGTATTACTGAAGACACTGTTAGATATTCTGTTTATTACATTTTTATATGAAAATATTCTATGGCAGTTTCTGATTTTCCCAAACGTCGTTTGTAAGCAGCGTTCTGATTGGTCAAATCAGAAAAAGTGATATTTTTCACTAGTGAAAAATATCATTTTTCTCACTAGTGAAAAATATCACTTTTATAGAATGAATTTTTTTCGATATTTCACTGGTAAAAATGTAATAAATCATAATCTTGACATCTTCGTTCTCTATATGATCAACAATTGAATGCTATCTATGAAACTAATCCCAAACTTATCACGGTTTGGTGTTTTGATAAAATATTTCCTAGATACGAAACATTTTACGCAGCTTCAGAAATGGTAGGTAGGTGTATTTGAGCGAACAAGCCAAAACCGTGGCCGATTAATCGTTATGTTAACGCTGGGATGCACGACTTGTTGGAATTGCATTTGCCTTCCATGTTGGTGCCCCACCTACTTACAAAGTTCCTGTACTGTTTTTCATATTGATGTGTTATTTTAAGCCAATCTGTTTAGATTGTTTTCTAGTAAAACTGAAGTGCAACTCCACCCACGTTTTACCTTATAATCCGGCCATACGTAGTGGTGACCTTATCGAAGGTTTTTACGACCGGTCTGTTTTTTGGATTTAACACTTGCATCCTTTAGCGTTATTCTAAGTTATTTTTTATTGTTTACTTTTCCTGTTTGAGTTATTTGTTAGATGTTAGATTCAAATAAACTGGGAGATATTCAATTATACGAACTGCATGCGTCATTATATATTTACGAGTGTCATGGAGAGAAGTGACGTCACCTAGATAATTTTTAAACTGGACTTGATAAACTTCCGTATCTCTCCATCATAGACACCGTATTATTAGCCCACTATCTTAAACTAGCACAAAACTTATAGATTCAATTGATAAAACAAGTGAGACTCAATATAATGTCTCTCATCTCATACCTTGTTTATTGGCAATATTTTAAAATTCCTTTTCCTCTGAACCATGATTTTACTCTATTAAACATCAAATAGGTGGGGAAGCCTTTGCATTGTAAAAATATCTTAGTGTATGTCTAATGATGTATCAATGTGTACACGACCATGATTGTCACTACTGATCTTCACATACTTAGTTTTCGGTCAAGTGTTTTCCTTATGCAAAGTGAAACACTTTCTATTCAGTATACACTATCCGCGTCTAAATGACCTTTGGAGGTATGTTTGACCTTGTCCTACTCCGTTGCGTGCCTCGTGTGTCTATACTCCATTGTTGTACGCGATTAGAAAGTGAAACATGAAATTTCGACATAGGATGGCAGACGCCCCTTTGACAGGTTTTGCGTTTCGAAAGAAAGCTTCTCTTTATCCTGTTACGCTTGACAGCCTTGCAGAACCGCACCGTTCTAATAGAAAGCTCTTGCAGAACAAGGCCATTCTAATAGAGAACCCGACCATGCCACACAGCGCCCGGACACGAGGGCTATAATTTTGTCCGATGAAGAAACATGGTCCTATATAATTGTCCAAAATGTAGGTTACCTCGACTGTCATTGATTAGGGGGTCCGGACCAGCCGATATAGGAAATGATGTTCCAGTCAATTTATCGGGAATTTCCATTGTATTCTGTACCAAAATAGAACCACGCAAAGAAAGTAAACAAACCGTATAAGACATGCTTATATTAAGCCGAAAGAGTTAACATTTTGTAAGACATCTTGCTATGTCAGTCTTTCAGAAAATTAAGCGAGCTATATCGACGATACATGATTGCATGTACCTGTTTGAATACCAAAATGATCAAGTGACTTTTCGATAGATAAAAATAAATCAAGATTAGCGTGGTTCCTCGTTGTTTCAGTAACAGTGAAAAGCGCCAGGTTCTTTTATCTTTAGTTGCTTAGAAACGGTTCATGGTAAAAACTTCCGAATATAAAGCAGATATCACATATTCAGTACATATATAAACTAACTTTTCCATGAAGTTGTAAATTAAAATCATTAGCTTACGAGAAAACATCTCTTCTTAACGAGATATTAGGCAATTTGGAACTCTTTTTACTTTGAGGTAAAAAAGTCGATAAGGCTCTTTGGGAATGAAGTAATGTGTTACGGTACTTTTTCTTCAAACGAAGTCGCCATGGTCTTTCGGAACTCTCTTTTCTGACATCTATTTTTTCAAACCATCCGTGTCGGTTTTGGTGTGGAGGATTTTTGTTTTTCCTTTACTTTTTACGCTCAGATAGGACAAAATGACAATAAAAATCAGTTTTATTTACTGCGCATTCATGTAAAACTCTCAGCTTCAGTAAAGCTACACACATATGTATTTTTAATTTATTACCAAAGAACTTCATTAAGAAATGAACGACAATCATGTTCCGTCACTTTTAAATACATTATTATTAACGTTAGTGAAAATACAGTGCAGCAAAACTCATGGAAAGACATTTTTATGGTCGATAAAATTTAAGTCGTTTTTTCTGGGTAATGAAGCTTGCTTCATCATTTTACCAGTATTTGTGCAACGTCGGCAAGACAGCACCTAGATGCAATTGTCAACTAAGCATTGCTTGCTTACATTACTATCTACTCAAACTCTCGTTTGTTCGATATTTTACACGTAAATAACATTTTCATTATATACTTGTTCTTAGAACAGCAATTGAGACCGTGTCAACACATATTGTGTATCTGTTTCATTTTTACAAAACTATTTTAAAAATATGAACAAGTATGGCGAGTTTTGCGTTAAGCTGGTTGGATTTTAAATAATCTAAGCATTTTGCCGATTTAACGCTTTCACGCCAGGCTTACAGAATCATTAGTACGCCCGTCTTAACTTTCATTTGACATTTGTCAGAGTTTTGGAGTCAAGCTTTCAAAATATCAACATGATTCCCTTTGAGATCATTTCAAAGTGTGAACGAAATATTTCTCGTTAGAAAATATTGGACTAGTTTTGATGACACTGTAGCTTCCTTCCGTGTTGTGGAGCTGACGTTTATGAAGTCTCAAGGTCTTGACAGAAAATTGATATTGGTAAACCAATGATGGACGTATCACAGGGGAGACGATACATTCAACAACTCTTTGATTCAAGTACTGTACTGTTTCGGGAAGTTTTTGTAATACGCCTTGATAAATCGACCGCTGTTGTATAAAATGTGTGTTTTAAAGGACAGGAAACACATGAGGATCCTATAGGTTGCTTTGTTGTTTGTTTCTTGGAAATATGATCGATTGTCAAAACTTTAAAGATGAACTGTGAATCAAATATTTGCTGTTCTGGCATTCCAAAAGGTTTGTTAATGCTGACGTGTGTCTTAAATATATTTGTAACATAGCATTTTCTGCATGGCAGCTACTCGAGGTGCAAACGAGTATAGTGGTGTATTTTGCGTGAACAAACATACCTTAGGAAAATTAATACAACGTTGATATAACATCATTATGCAATGTCTATCCATGAACGGAAGAGTTGAAATTATTAAACTGTCATAAAAAAAGCTATCGTTTGTGATAAAGAAAATAAGCCTGGTTTGATTGAGCATATAATGCTTGCCACGAATTTTCGTGAAAAACAATAGCAATGGAAACCTTTATAGAAAAGAGCATGTGAGGGTACCCCAACAGAACTCAGAGTCTGCCTATCGTCGTACTTCTTTGTCCGTGTAGATATTAGACGTTTCGTGCCAGCTGTTTTATAAACCCCTGACGTTTTCGACAGGTGTGCGAGTAGCATACTTGTGTATGTCTGATTGCTCGTGCAGATTGAATCGCACGACGTGGCACCACCACAAAAGGTGCATTTATTTTATCCGAGATTGAAAAAGGAAAGACACCGTTGATTGCTGTAGATACCGAACCCAATACAAACTCAATTGTTGCCTACAATTTAAGACCGGGCCTGGGGATGCTCTTAATGCTGATACTGGTATGTTACTGCTGTAGAAGCAACACCATAGAAAATCTATTGAGTGCGAAACTATAGTTAGATTATTCGCCACCTCTTGATTGCGGCATTTTGGATAACGAAGCCATAATCACCGTATCTAGCTGGGTAAACTTCCTAGGCCTCAAGCCAGGGTATTAGTTAGGCATTAAGCCATGTATAACAGTACACTATCGATCAAATTGAGAGAGGAATTGTGTGTCGGGATAGTAACAGACTGAGTTAAGATCTGGATTTCTACATCTGACGTCTGCTCATTCCATCAACGCCCGCCAATTTTGGTCTCTACAACCGTATTTGTTTTAACACTATGTATATTGGTCAAGCCCATTCTTACATGGTTAAACGTCGCAAAGCCTAGACGCCGGGGCTTACCGTACTACTTAGCTGGCCCGTCTGACATGTCATACCGAAATTAAAAGCTGCAACATGATTATTTTATGTCTGGGTATCGAACGCACAGTAAAGGTCAACTTGATCACCATGCCCCTCCTGGTCGGCGCTAACGGTATCTTACACACTTGACCTATGTTACGTCATACAGTATAGTCATATTTCGTCACATTTATATCTACGCCAGGTTGTCAAAGCTTTGTCAGTTGGACAATTCATTCGAAATCTCGAAAGATACACATACTGCTTTTATTTGACATTCATAGGCAATATGAATCTCGCGAGGCCTAGCGATGCAATGGTAAATAGTGTTCGTTATAATCTTGTTAAAATTGGAGTTCAATGCATGTTTTCATTATTGATCATAGATTATTGACAAAAAGGAATATTTGGTTTTGTTGATCTAACGTCAAGCAAATAGTCATTATTACAAATATTGATAAACTTCTGCAAAGATTTTGATGAATTTTTTCATCAAAATATGTAAACCAATGTCGCTTGACAGAAGAAACTTTTTTCCACGCCTGTGCGATTCAAGAATGTATCCCTCATGTATCGATCCTTATATCAATAACAGCATAATCTGTACTGTTTTCAAATTAACTCAACTTCATTTGTCTGTAGGGACGGAATGACATCACGTTTAATCCCGTCTACAATGAGATTTGTAGTTGCGACCTTGAACTCAATGGCAGCTCGCGATAAATCAAAACAGATATGGTAAGATTCGGCCGTGATAGGTTATTGGACTCGATAAAGCAGCGATTGTACAAAGACCCTTACCCCATGGATCGATTCTGTTTACGATGGTTTGGTCATCATAGGTCAACACGCAAGACAGAATGGAATGAGAGGTCATTTGTCTATGGTCAATCTGTTTGATGAAGACTCGAGACAAAATGTGAAAATAAAGAAATAGCTGCTTTCCTAGACTTGCTACCAGCCCCTAAGTTTCCATAGAGAATTTCTCTTCTTCATTTTACTACTAGCTTATCTCCCCCTTGTTTCAAACTTAGAATCAGACATTCAAGCGATCAAAATTATAAGACTTTCGTTTTTCAATTTCTGTATACTATTCTAGAGACGGGAGCCAGTCTCCTGCTTTCCCAACAGTTTGCCATTTTAAAGCGCTGGTCTATTCATGATTTTCACCTCCATGCCATTTCGTTGTACAATAACTTCTGTTTCACACACTAACGAAAGGACAGCGGATTACGTAAAATTTCAAATTATCGGTAAAACATTTTGTTGTAGAATTATTGCTTCTCTTTGATCAGTTCGCGATCCATGACCATGGCGCGGCGATTATATTCATGTCAACCCCTCGTTTCATGCCGCGTTGTCATCACATCTGCCTGTTTCGCAATACGTGTGTTGATGGTCAATGGACCCTTAATTCTGTTGGCAACATCATCAAAAGAATGGCAACATTTTGAATGAATTGCCAGAAATTCTGTGAATTTCTTGTTTTTGGGGTAATTTTGAAGGTTTTTGTTTGGGATAGGGTGGGGGATGAATTGACATCATTTGAATGAGCCAACTTTCGCGTGTTTTGGAAGACGACCAAATCACCACATCCCGCGTTCATCTTGGAATAAGATGTTTGTCCTTAACAGGTGAAATGAATTTTGGTCAGTAATGGCATTTGGTTCGGCTACGGCATTTTACAGACTATTGACGTTTGCTATGATATAAAAACTTTACAAAACTGTTCTGTTTTTGACAAATGAATTGTTATATTGTGCTACAGTGTAAATCTCATCGTATGTTCGTGCGTCCAGTCGCTGTATCAATTTTCGAAAGATATGAAGATTTGTCCATTAGAGTCCGTTAGACACATGCAAGCACGTGGTAGTCGGTGACGATTACAGGAGTACTGGACCTCGTGCCTATAATAACAAGGAGAAATAACACTAACATCAAACTCTTCTACAAATAATGAAGACGGAATATCCATACTGCCATGAACAACTTATTGCTTATTAGCTCCTTTTGCTTTTAGTTCATTGGAGTTTTTTTTGTCTATTTTATGTATCAATATTTGTTTTTAAATATTGTTTGCAGTTCACAGTAAAGTATTATTCGAGATGTGGACTTCTCATTCTGATTAAAAAACAGATCCTCACTTTTACTATTGCCTGCACCCGATAATTATAGTGAGGAGCTGTATCTTAATCAGATTGTGGACTTCTAAACATTTATGCTATTATAATAGAAAGTCGATGTGTACATGTACATAATATCTTTATAAAATTCACAAACCTAAATGAAATCAATTGAAAATCGCTTGCAATGGTTGTTCCTGTACCAAATTTTTCGAAAAATAATAGATGAAGCAGAAGACGCTTACTCTTCCGGAACACCTGGTCTTATTCTGTTGTACTTTTGCAAGAGTCTCCATGTAATTTTTTCCTTTGTTCATAGTTTGCCTCTGGTTTAATCGATTTCGTGTTTGGATTATGATTTTATTAACGCTTCGATATTCTATTATTTATATTGCATTTGATACAAAAATCATATTTATTGACACTAAACACAAGAAATGCTTATTTGTGGAAATACGGCTTACTTTACAAAAACAAAAACATTGATAACGAAACATCAGCATCAATACAATATCAAGGAGCACTTTTCGTCCGGAAGTGGAATTTCCGGGTGGTCACACTCAGATAGAGAAGGTTCCGCTATACGGCTCCAAACTTACGTCGCTATTCTGTCAGCGTTATTACACGAAAAAATAATTCTAGATCATTCATGTCGATCAATCGAAGTCAGCGATATGGAACGAAAACGTTACACTGTTCGAGGTTATATGAGGCGTGACTAATTATCCTCGGAATACGTAAGTGATATCATTAAAGTCTGGTCCGACGGCTGTCAGGCATACCTACATAAGTACACGTGTAAATACAAAGACATTTAGCTTGAGTTTCTACATCTGTGGTGTTCTACGAAGCAGATATATGAACACACATGTAATAATAGGACCAATTTTGCAACCCATTGTCGAGCACGTGAGGGTTGTTTTTTCGCCCTCTATGCCGATCATTACTATCGAAGCGTCAATGTTTGAACATAAAACTAGTGTTAACTGCCTCAGCGGCTGGGAGGGAAACCCGAGATGATTCTCCGGATAGCAGCTAACTGTAATTGGAATAGAGAGAAGTCCGTGCTCGTGTTTTTTGAAGAGCATATCCTTCCAATATAGCCCAAAGCTCCTCCGTTTCTTATCTGAAAAGATAGCTAGATATATAAGTTAACGAATTCTAGACGATATATATATTTTTTAGTGATTGTTCATATCTACCATGCTCCTGTTTCGAATGGAAAGGCGTTATCTACAACTTTTAATGGGATAGAGAAACAAGTATGTGCAAATGTGCAATCAATAACATGATCTTTGAAACTGACAGTAATATACTATCTCGTCAAATTCGCCATTGGTACTTGTTGGTAATGCCAAGCTTAGAAGGCATCGAGATAGACATCTCCTGTCCTGAAACGAAGGAGCGAGTGCATTGATTCCATCCATGTCTCCATCCAATTCGTGCTAGAAATAAACGTCTTTGATTTATCCGTCCAAGCCTTCTAGTGATACATATCTACGTTGGTGTGTGAGAGTGTTACAAATACTTGTACCTATCGCGTAGTGACAGCGGATAGTTGTACAACAAGGAGGCATGTCTGACGACTAGAAAGCCACTTGATGAGCAAAGAAGTAGGTATCTTGAGACCAAATGTGTAATAGGAAGAGAGAACACAGATGTGATATTTGCATATCTGGACATGGTGTATTAGTTGTGGTACTATATGAGATATCGCATTGATGTGAATTTCTAGGAATTTTTTTAATGGAATTGGTTCTTAACCCGCTTCAAATGAACTTGGATAATTTGTTTGGGGATTTTCCCCGGCTTATCAGTCAGATTTTATCGGTAACAATATTGAATTGACATTACTGGACACATCTGTCAATGGCCAAACGCTTAAAAACGACCGGAGAATGTAAAGCATGTGCAAGGCGTGCGCGAACGCCAAAAAAATCTTAATGGGATGTTCGTATAAAAAATGTGAAAATTGCATCAAAATGCATATGCCATTACGTACAATATTTAATGGCTTGTGCCTGATTGAGAAAATTGGATTTGGTGAAGAGATATAGATACCAATAGGGAGTTGCTCTTTTTCTTTTTTGAAGTGAAATAGGGACATAGGTTGGTCGATGATAATACCCGTAGTTTCCATATACATGTGGCTGGTTATCAAAGACCCTCAGTGAAATGACTTAGCTACATCACATATAAGATACCGCGTGTGTTTCAGGTATTCGTTATCATAAGACACCATTTACGCCATTGTTGAGTTGCGATCCTGTGATGGATGGTAGTTGGTGGTCGTCTCAGCAATGACGGGCTTTATATATCCCTATCACAGACTGGATACAGCTAGCCTTAATTAAAACTGTGGTTGACCGTTATCAGCTAGGCTGTCCCGGAGTATACCCCACAGGTAGATGGTCCCCCATTGTATTGCGCATTCTCATACAGAAGTACCTGGAGTAATATTATGTTACAGTACATTCTTTTTGATATATTGGATCAATTTGAGTGGATTTATAACTACTTTGGATTATTTTAAACTGAAGAGGACAAGAGCTGTTTTGTGTTGATGCAACGCTATACGGTTAACCTACCGCCTATCAAGGAGGAGGAGTATTCATGGGAGATGCAAACGGTTAGCATAGCAAGAGGTATAGTAAGCGAGCCGTTCGTTATCTTTTGCATGTGGCCGTTTTCAGTGGTATAACCAGTGATCTATACGTGGGATTATAGTTCCCGGCTATTTAGAAGTATTCTACATATCCTTACGTCTATCGTCTGCTCATGCCGTCTGATCGGCTGTATTGTCTATTTATAAAGTGTCGTCTGCCGCTGTCGACACTAACACATGGAGTATACAAAAAGTAACCATTAGGACCTATAGTTACAGTGTTTTGATCCTTTGGACGTGGTAAATAACGTTATCATTGGATATGTCAGAGTAATTAAAGATGCAAAATCGGTAATAACTGCAAAGGTAAGTAATTTCATACTAATTAGACTCCAGAAGAAATATTCATTTCAGAAAAGCTTTATAATGCAGTTTTATTCATTTTTTCGGCATACTGTATCTATTTCTAAATCTAAAAGGTGCAGCATATGTGTGTGTTACGTCATCTTTTACACAAAGAAGGAAAAAGAATAATTATTTCCCGTGTGAACAATTTTTCACAAATTATAGTAGGAAGCCGTTAATAACATATTACAAATTGTAACTAGTGTTCGGAACGATACTTCGGGATTATCGAAATTTTAGTATGATGTGTATTTCGGTTCCACTTCTTAAGACTTTCCGATTTATAAAACATCCGGTATGATAGTTGATGTGAATTATGTGAAAGAAAAAATATACATATAATCCTTGTATAGAATGATTCAAGAACACAAGAACATACGTTTTCACCATTTGTATTTTTACACTTCATCAATATGTTTCATTTTAGTTTTTGGATTTATTTCGCTATTTCAAATATTCCAGACACGTGTAACCTACTTGTTATGTATTTATTCATGGGTTTATCACTTGAGGACTTTGTTGAAATATAATGAAGTACCTCTAGTGAAGACAAATATACACTTTTATCGATCCATTTTCGTAATATCGGTTTTTAGATCGTGTTTCTGTTATCTGCAGCTAACAATTAAAATAAGAATATCAAGTTCTCAAATTTCAACGTGTTCCTTGCATATATCTTACAATTTTTGTCTGCGATGACATAATCGGTCGTTAAACAGAACTTTGATGCATCTGTTGCTCAGATTATATCTATATGATATTAATATTGCAGTTAAACGAGTTTGAGAGAGTCTGGAAGACTTAACCAAACAAATCTTCAAAAGACAAACTTCCTTATCTCGATTTCGTAGAATTATAAAGAAAAAAAGCAAATTCATAAAATGAGCTAAATGTTGGCATAGCCATTGAAGGCAAATACGTCATTCTAAATACCCCATGTTTTTAGTGTGATACTAAGTGTGCTCACTTGTGATTGAGAAGTATGACTCGGTTCTCACTTTGAGGACTTGACGTTTACCTTAATGTGACGTCGATGAAGCAGAATACCTGGTCTATTCTCTTGTACTTTTGCAAGGGTCTATATGTATTAATATTTTGCGCCTTGTCTAATCGGTTTTGAGTTCGGATTATGGTTTAATTGACGCTTTGGCATTCTACGATTTTTATTTTATGTAATACATATAATATAATTCAAGATTTTGAGGTTTTGATATTCGAGATATCCGTGATACTTTGAAGAAAATTTGACAGTACGACTTTTGAGATGTCCATGATTCTAATAATGCCAGGAGTTATTGGATACTTGCAGATTCATCATAGGACATTGACCTATTGTATCATAGCGTGTAGTATGTAGATTTCCGTATCAAATTGTTACTCTTCATATACTGACCGATGGAGTGGTCAATTGGCCGGGGGTTACTTCCACGACAGACATTGACGCAGTAATTGAAATTCTCCTACATCGGAGGCCTATATAACACGTATGTCGTTAGCGTCACTTAATGAAGCCAGTTAGTAAACCGCATGTACCGTAGTTATACAAAAAATGCTTTATATGGAGTTGTTTTTCACAGATAATTTCAAAAAGGTTTAATATATTGTGTTGCATTCCGTTCCGTTATGCTAAGGCGGCACAGACACCCTTATGGAGTGCTCATTGTTATCTATTACTCAGACCAATATCATGTCGTCTGCTAGCTACACTGTTTCCCCACAACTGTATTACTGATATGCTAACATTCTTTCAATATCAAAATTTTTGGATATTTCACACTTGTTCATTGGGGAAAAAATCTGCTGTTTTTTGCAAATGTGATCCAATTTTAAATCTTTTCCTTAATTGACATTTACCTTATAGCACTATAGATATGGATCTGCCTAGTGCTTGTGTGGAGCTCGTGTGTGCCTTGCTTTAATCTGTAGCTAAGTGCTTATAGGTAGCATATAGCACAGCCATCTCACTAAAAGCCAAAGCTACTTGTAAATGCTCCCTTGAGTGTTGAGACTCCTTATCAGAAGGCGTATGCTTCATTCCCATAAAGAGGTTTATCCTTACGCAGTTTCTGTAATAAGTCTCACTCTCACATGTAGGTATCAAAAGCCATTTCACGCGTTTCCTTGCATAATCTACTTTTCCCCAAAGGAACATTTCCTGGTAGATCTGACGGTATCTATGTCTTACAGTTGATCCATCCTATTCCCATCCTTAAATTTTCTTTGTTGTTTCTGTAACTGTTTCTATACTACCGATAGTTGTCTTCTACGGAGAAATCGTTTCGTCATTAACGTTCGTTCGCGACTTCCTTTCGGAACCCTCCAAATTTCAACAATCTATTTCTATCTTAGAAACGGTAAGCATCTTTCTGTTTTGATATCCATGATATACTGTACCGATGTGTTATATATCCATTAAAATTGTACCAATGTGTTAAATATTCATTAAATACTGTACCAATGTGTTAAATATCCATTAAATACTGTACCAATGTGTTATATCGCCTCTCCGTTAAATACTGTATTAATGTTATAGATGTTTTTAAATACTGTACCAGTGTGATTGATATCAATTAAAAATTGTACCAATGTGTTAAATATCCATTAAATAGTGTACCAATGTGTAAGATATCGATATAATACTGTAAAAATGAGCTAGATATCCATTTCATGATGTACCAAAGTGTTTGATATGAAATGAAACTCGTTTGGTTTGATTGGTTTTTTACGTCATAATAACAGCCAGGGTCACTTAACGACAACCTCATGGAGTATGCGATGAGGATGCTTGGGTTGCCTGCGTGTGTATTTGGGAGGCGGTGGTATGTTATTGTAAGCTCTTTTGTGATAGTCCGGATCCTTTGCCGATCTTAAGTGCTACCGCACTGAAGTATACTGCTGAAGGCCCCCAGCAAAATACCTCACCCGGTTACATTATACTGACAACGGGTCAACCAGTCGTTCCACTACCATAGTGCTGAGCGTCAAGCAGAGACAATTAACTACCATTGTTAGAGACTCGAGTATTATGAAACTCGTCTTATCTGACTCACTTAGAATTAGAAGCAAAGATTAAACTGGATGATTATAAATGAATTTCTGATACTGTGCAGTTGTCCTAGGAAACAAAACAAAACAAATAAGTTTGAATGGATATCAAAAGGTCGGATTGAACATACTCAATTTCTATTCTGCATTTGTTGCTATCTCTGTGTTCTTTTGTTTTTTGTTGTTGTTCGTAATCGAGTCCTCTCGAAAAACTCCGTACGTTTCTGTCGAGCAGGTCTTAGCGATGCAGTCTTATTCTATTAGGGTTGTAACAAGGGTTCCCTAGTATGTACATCATGGTTATATTACCTGGCTCATCTTTTACTTCTGGGTTTTAATGCTTAAATCGGTTTCCCTCTCAGCAGTTTATGGCTAACCTTGTTTTCTCCTCAGCAATTCATGTTCTATTCGACAGCTCTTTTCCGCTATTTTTCCATCAGATAACGATCCTGAAAAGTCCCGAGTTTTATCTTCTACGGGGATTATTCTCAGCTTGGATTTTTTTTTTTTTTGAAAGAGAGAGAGAATTGTTATCGTTCGTTCTTCTTCAAGCTACGTCGCCTGCTAACTACATTGAACCATAAACTGTGAAGTATTAAGGTAATTGAAAAAGCCAAACTCTGTTTCTGATGAGAAAACAGAAATGAATTTTCTAGGCCAAATACGTGGGTTACTATCCATGTCATTGCGATTTTATTTGACTTAATTTGAGAAAGAACACAAATATTACGTAAAATGTTAGCAAGAAGTCCTCTAGAGACTTTTTATCCACGCTAGCAAGGAGCCCTCCGGAGACCTTTTAGGCATGATATTGAAGCGTGTTGATACTAATTCGAGAATATGGAATTCTCTTACTTGCTCACATCATCTACCTTTAATTCCCCCTTATGAGTCTAACGAGTCCAACCCTGTATTCTATCATTAAAAAGACTTACTCGTTTCTTGCAAGGTTTGCACATTCCTAATACGTGCTGGTACACAATGTCGAACAGACAAATGCTTTATTGATCTAACGCGTGATCTCGGGCGGATTTCCTTTTTCTCGTACTCAACGTGAACTTGTCTCGATGATATAGTGTATATCGCCGCCTTATATAGGGCAGTTCTGGGTCACCTCGCCATGTCCTTGGTGTTAAACATCATTGTCATCGCCCTAGATAGCGGAAATACGTTATTTTCTTGTCAAATGCTTCGTTTCATCTCAACAGGGTTTTACTACGAAATTGTTCCAACACTTTGAGGTCGTTCTAACATCTTAGCTTTTAAGGTCGATACGTTAGTAGAAGGAGATATGACAGTGGTAATTATCTCAGTAAATCCTGTCTGATGAGCCGAGTTTAAGTGTTCCATAGGTATGCCGTGATCTAGTTGATGGAACACTCTGACACAACAGATAATTATCTTCGACGATCACGTGATCAGAGTCTCGGACAGTCTACAACCAACAAGTATTATCGATTTTATTTAAGATTTGTCGTTTTAGTTTCGTATTTCGTGTTTGAACTACTCTACATGAAATGAAACCTTTTGTTGTGATGGAAAACAATTTTCCTCCTGTTAAAAGCAGACCAAAAAACTGAAGCTGATGTTTCACCAACCATTTTATCAAATATCAATTTAAGAAATTATGATCATATGCAAAAAAGTATTTTAAAGGTATCTTACAATGTCGTTGACTATCAGAACTAGAGACGGCTATGTGACATTTGTTTTAATTTGAAATGCCTTTGCTTTATCTTTATTAATATGTTTATCTTACACATTAACGGAATAATTAAGCAGTCATCAATTAAGATTATATAACACAGACGTCCCCTGTCGGTGCTGCCACTTCTGGCCTGGGATAATTATACACGTACTTTCAGAAATATCTGCCAGGTGAAGCTTGCTAGACCGACCGGATGGAGATACCACCTGGTGAACTCTAAAATCTGCTGTGCCTAATTAATATCTATAAAAATATTATAAGGTTTACAATGAGCATATGTATCATGCAATCACTCTATATCGTCTGGCAATAACTCAAATACAAGGTAAACAGTTCGCAGAGACACATGTACTTATATGCGGACCAAATCGCTATCCAATGCATTGTGTAATGAAATCTCACTTCCTGGACGCTATCCGGGTAATTCCTTTGTCCGAATACTTTTGGAAGACAAATATGTACGGATTAATATCGTTAACAGTGTATATGAAATGTGCATTGCTGTACTATCATACATGGAGTTTTGTACCATCCTCGTGTCTTCTCTACAGCTCAGAAAATATGTAAGTAACTTATGGCTTGGGAGTAGAATTGTGAAAACGTGTAAGTAACTTATGGCTTGGGAGTAGAATTGAGAAAACGTGTAAGTAACGTATGGCTTGAGAGTGGAATTGTGAAAACGTGTAAGTAACGTATGGCTTGGGAGTAGAATTGTGAAAACATGTAAGTAACTTATGGCTTGGGAGTAGAATTGTGAAAATATGTAAGTAACTTATGGCTTGGGAGTAGAATTGTGAAAATATGTAAGTAACTTATGGCTTATGAGTGGAAATTGTGAAAATATGTAGGTAACTAATGGCTTGGGAGTAGAATTGTGAAAATATGTAAGTAACTTATGGCTTGGGAGTAGAATTGTGAAAACATGTAAGTAACTTATGGCTTGGGAGTAGAATTGTGAAAATATGTAAGTAACTTATGGCTTGGGAGTAGAATTGTGAAAATATGTAAGTAACTTATGGCTTGTGAGTGGAAATTGTGAAAATATGTAGGTAACTAATGGCTTGGGAGTAGAATTGTGAAAATATATAAGTAACTTATGGCTTGGGAGTGGAATTGCGAAAAATGGCAAGTAAGTGTCGTTTCTGTCCAAGATGACCGATTCGTTAGATCGGATAAAGCTTTTTTTTCTATAGTAATTTAATAAGTTAATCAATAAGATAACTTATAATATATTGAAGTTGGTGTGACGATTACCTGCCTATTGGTGTACGTTTCAAGTTTGAATGGTAGTGTGCCTATTTGTTTGTATTAGTATACAAACATATCTACTTAAACTATGACCAACTTGGACAGCTTACTACACTTATGTACTAAGTTATACGATAAACGTCATAATTTAAATTGTCCGATCGTGAACTTTCCATTTCTTGATAGTAGCATCCCTCCTCTTCCAACTTATAATGTTTACATATCGCAGCTGATTCGTTATTCAAGGACTTGCTCTAAATATCGAGATTTTCGTGATAGATGTCAGCTTCTGACAAACACATTTTTATACTACACTGGGATTCGAGAGATGCGTGTTGATGTGAACTATGAGCAAGTGTTGAAGTCACCATCCTGGTCTCATTAAAAAAATGTTTTGTATCCTTATGTGATATGAAAGTGGAAGTGTTTGAGTATGCTCATTATTGTACTTACTTATTGAGATTGAGAATGATAACTCGGTTTTGACTTTGGGGACGGGTTTCGTCGATGAAGCAGAAGACGCTTACTCTTCCGGATCACCTTGTTGTACTTTTACAAGATTCTCAATGCTATTCTTTCCTTTGATAATATTTTGTCCCTAGTTAAATCGATTTTGACTTCGCTTTGGTCTTAACTATCAATATGTGTCTCATGCATTAGCACGTACATGTATCCCTCTTGTGGTCAAAGTATCTTGGGACAGAATTTGATTTCGCTCTTAAGAATATATTAAATTGATTTGTCTTTCTATACAGTTTTTGTTCCATGGTATCCAACAGAAAAACATCGGATATCTTTCACGAAAGAAAATGTGGTCGGGGCGAGGTAACCAACTGACTGTGACAGTGACATTGAACCAGAAGATTTAGAACACCCATTTGTTCAAGCACATGAAAGTTTGATAACTTATAATACCGTCCCAGGCTTGATATCGATCAATATACTGGAAAATCTCCTTGAATTTTCCTGTCCGTTGTCACCTTGACAACGCCCGGTATAGTCATTGCGTGCTCGTACGTCAAGGTCATTTTGAACCCGATTACAACATTTCTTATGAAAGTGTCCATTATGTCTCTTCTGTTCTTTGCCTTTTTGATATATTATGTCAAAGGCGTTTATTTTAAACCGTTGTCATTATCTATTTCATAAGATCATACATGTATATTGCCGTATATCTAAAATGATTGAAGACTGCATTTCCGGATTCCTATGCCGACCGGAAGCCTCGCTTTCATAACCTCCATATAATTTGGAATATCTGACATAGTTATATACTTTATACCATAAAAGCTGCAAAAATACGTACTAAAGTAAATATCTCTTTTTGTTGACGACTTTTTTTGTTTTTCTTTGCGATGCTTTTATATACTATACGTCTAAATTGCGGTCAGGTATTGCATATTATCCGGATCGATCTGACCTCCTTTTACACGTTATTCCTATTCCTCATTATTTTTGTGTGTTCGTGTTCGTTTTCTGCGGTATAATGACCTATATTCTGTGTCATTTCAGCACGCATGGATACAATGAACCTTTCTTCGCAGTTATAATAGCTCCCCAGGGAGTTAGGGGATCAGCGCTCCATAGCCAACGGCTTTATAATAGCCTGTAGATCTGGTACTGAATCGTGATCTTGTTTCTTAATGATATCTTTGGTCCATTTTCGACCAGGACCAATTTTTGTGTGGTTTCCATCAAAAGAGTGTGTAAACATAACAACCTGTATCACTGGAATCCAAATATTTCCAAAATCAATGCATTAATAAGGACTGTTTGAGATAAGTAAAGTCGAACGTCGTTAACTCGAACTCGTATAACCCGAACACCAGTTTAACTCGAAGTATTATGTCAGTCTCGGTCAAGCTTTATGCTAAATTTCAAACTCACGTAACTTGCATACTCGGATAACTCGAAGTGTTACTATGGTCCCGTTGACTTCGAGATAACAAGGTTCGACGCTATGTAGCGTTTCCGCTGGTATCCACACGATGATGTGGCTGGGCGAGACGCTGTAAAATTGACTACGGTAGGGATAACTCGAACAAATTACTCAACCGACCGTTGTGGGTGGCACCTCGATTACTCGCTTATTGCCAATAAAACCGATAACTGAGCGTTGTGGGTGCAACCTCGGTTGCTCGCTAATTGTCAATAAACCGGTAACTGAGCGTTGTAGGTGCCCCCTCGAATACTCGCTTATTTTCAATAAGTCGGTTACTGAACGTTGTGGGTGCCACCTCGATTACTCGCTTATTTTCAATAAGTCGGTAACTGAGCGATGTGGGTACCACCTCGATTGCTCGCTAATTATCAGTGAATCGGTAACTGAACGTTGTGGGTGTCACTTCGATTGTTCGCTTATTGTCAATAAGTCGGTGACTGAGAGTGAAGAACGCCACACTGCTTGTTGAGGTGTTTTAGGTTATGTTAATGATTTTAAAATTACAAACTGTTTTACACTTTTAAAATTGCAGATATTCTGGGTCTTATGAAGTATACATCATCACATGACTAAATTGCTACAACTTTTTTATTTGCATAGTGTTGTTTTTTCGGCTTTGGATGAAAAGATGGCAGTAGGTTGTCCGTTATTGGTAAAATTCCACATCGTGATGTATTCTAGACACGATTTAAAACTCCTCTAGAACACTGAACAGCCGGGTTCAATGTAACTGAACTCTTCCTCTGGGAGGCTATAAACCTCTCCGTGTAGGTCGAGCTCGGCCATTACACGGTAAAACAGTAGCATTAAAACTGAAAGCATCTCCTTACGATCCTAGACACAACAGGTCCAGCAGTGACCCTGGACGTGTGTATTATTTAAAAGGACGTACACTGTCCAAGTCAATAACCGACCCTGTATATAAATAGTGTGTAAGACTATCTTTCACGACCGTAGACATCACGTCGATCCGACTGGCTCCTGCCTCGACAGTTTAAAAGATTTAAACACTATCGTCTACTGATTCGGGTCGAACCCTTTCGCCATCCGATGTCCGAATACGAGTCATGCATGCTTAATCTCGAACTGGCGTGATGGACTGGCTAGGCCTGAGACAGTTCCATGATTTAGATTTTTTTAAATTGTTATTTAACTGTTAACTGATGTGACATTGTATCGTATTCATTTACCCCCCGAAGACACATTTGACTTTTTCCAATTAGAAGGTTGGACTAGTTCATTGTAAAATTTCAGGGGTGTATAAGGTAAAGATGTACTTACTCTGCTTAAAAAACATACAGAACACAAGGACCTGGGAATTTTTGACTGCTATTTTTGGACCTAAACAATGTGTTTTTTATTAAAATTTACCCTTTTGGGGGTTTAGACCAGTTTTCCATTCCCCTCCCCCCCCCCCCTGTCAATGGTAATAAATGCTTGCTTTTATGACCTTTGAAGAACATTTTCATCGAAAATTGAACTAAATCCTCAAAAGTGTCAAGTTAAACACCTAAGCTTAGGTGTTAAACTCGCTGTAACAAATTATCCGGCCCCTGTGATACAGAATTCGAGACATGAATCGCACTGCCATAAAAATGGAAATCCAAAAAAAAAGCTACTGTTGAAACAAATAAATACATTTCTCTTCTCCAAAACAATTGAAGCTTTTTTTGATAGATAAGAATATACGTATAAGCAATGTTATTGATGATAATAGTCTTGAAGTAGCATAATATACGGAACTATCATCTCGGGCAAAAACTGCCGTCTTTACGATAAAACGATCAGCGATTGCGCGATATCCTAAAGTGTATTTATATCCTCTTTGATATATAAGTTTATATAGGTATTTAGGGTTATAATCGCTAAAGTACAAATAGATATGTTTTTGTTTCAACTGCGTCATGCGGATATTGACATTTCCCGTCGTTTCTGAAAGGCTCTCGGTGATATCTTTGGCAAGACTGACAATGAAATCGACATGCGGTCTTGTCACGGTGGATAGAAAAGGAAAATTCCGACTGTTTTGATAAATTTCTTTTGAAAAGCCAGCGATAACCGTATATTTATGAGTAATAGTTTCTTTATTCGAAAACAACATGCAAAATTGGTATCGTAGACGGGTTCTAAAATCCATTTAATCCGTTTCTGCATTATTCTGGGACGTGTGTAAGTTGATCTGTGATATTAAAAAACTTATGAATGTCGTTCCAATCTATAACTATTTTGTATGTAAATGTATTAGGTTCGCGTATTTATAGAAAATGTTATCAACATTGACGTGCAATGCCTTCATGTATATGCTAAAACCTGTTTGTATCAGAGAAATGTGTTCTCACAAATTATAGAAAATTTTATAAAATTTACTTTCGCCATATCTTAATGTACAAAAAGCCTGCAATCTGTGATCAAATGCGTGTACCTACCTATGTAATTCTAATGAAAGTGGATTATAAATAATGTATAGTACTTTTGCATGCTGTTTCGGCTTTGATACGGTAAATGATTTCTTCATGTTTAGATTTCAATTACAATGAACATCAGTTTTGTTGAGGAAAACGATTATTTGAGATGTAGATAAGATAGTGAGGTGATGGATTTCGGACAGGATCAATATGACGTAACATCCGGGCATTTTTTTTTGGGGGGGGGGGTCTCTATTTTCTAAGTACAATTACATTTTGTATCTTCCTTTAACTTCCGCTTAGATATTTATCTTCAATAAAATTCCCGCTTTTTTTCACGAAGATGACTTTTAAAACACGTCTTAAAATATCTCCCAGAATGCTTTGGGACGAAAAGAAATTCAAACAACAAGAAGGTTATCCGATTTTAGAGTAAAAGTAAATAAGCGAGTTTACAATTATCTAAACGGGATGATCTCCATTTTCATAGAAAAATCCCATTAAACGTAACATTAAACCTACTTATTACTATATACATGTACACTGATAAATTTACAATTTTATTTTCATGGGTCCTTTTAGTATATATTGCTAAAAACAATGGGTCCCCAATGTTAAATTGAAGTATTTCCAGATTTTTTGCGAGTCCCAGCATAATTTTATGAGTACCTGACTCAGGACTCGCACGTTGATTGATCACTGCGAATTATTTCAATGGTGCGTTCTCAAAATTGCATGATTGACTATCATAGATTCCGAAAAGCATTCGATATCATTTTATTTACTCTTGTTAGTGTTTGTATAGATGTTTTACTGATAATTGATAAAACGAAATGAAATAACGATTAAATTGATTACGCATTCCACAAAGAGGATCTATTTCAAATACGTGTGTATATCAAAGTTTGGTCCTTTTTATTAGATAATGTAGCGGCTATTTCCGGTTTAAACGTACAACAACAAACTATTGATCAACAACTTGGATTAAGTTTATTATATACATCACGAACACGGATATTTTCCCGTGAAACATACAACTGTACATCATTCGGAAACTTAATATACCGAAAATGTTTGATAAATGCATCAATTTTAATGGCATGATCGTCTAGCCATTCTAATTTGGACCCGAATCGACGGAAGTTATTCTCATTCAATCCATAATAGAACGAGCGGACATAGATTTGGTATTTTATTTACATTCACACTGTAAAAAATAATTGCTAAACATTAGGTCACGTTCATGATTTTTTTTAGAATTTTGTTTCTCCATTTTTTTGAAAAGGTACATGTATGTAAAATCGTTAGGTGAAAATTGTATGCTATTGAGTTATTGAGTCATTAAAACTAAAAGAGGCCTGTTCATCTCTGAAAAGAAAATTCAAACAGATGTTGAAATAGATAACATGTGGTTTCTACATCTTGATATTGACATCCCCGAATCTGTTTCTGTCTGTAAAAATATGTGCTGCTGTATGAAATCTAAGGCAGAGGCTTCACAACAGAAACACCTTCAATCAAACGAAAATCTTGTTTAAGATATAAATCTTTTAAAAAAAAATACAATATGTATTGTAAGCAATGAAAATGTTAATATAGTATATCTATGAAAATAAGTCCATGGAAAATCAGGTACATTTATCCTATATTAAAAGCGCAATATATATATGCATTTATATTTTTTTTACAAACGGAACAGTTCAGGTCATTGTTTCGTTTCGGTTTTCCGTCTGTGTATATTTTTAGTTTACATTCTTCTTAAGAAGATTCAGGTAATAACCCATTTTATCGTACTGAAGTCAAAGAAACTCAAGCGACCATGAAATTCGTGTGTTTTATGGTAGCATTTTATCATTCGTCCAAATCACAATTTGTTTGGCTGAAAAATCACAAAGATTGGTAGAAGGTTAGGTGGGATGCAACGAAATCAAAGTGGATCTTGGGGCCGGTAGAACCATTAAATAAGCATTTAGTGAAGCGAGGCATTTCCCCACGTGCGCGCGTGTCTCTTCCGATGGTAAGATAGAAGGAAGTCGACAGTTTATTTGCTACACGTGCCTGTTGAAATCTACATCATCATCGCAGTTTAATGCAATAAGCACATGACCCTCGCACCTGCATATCACGAGCGTTTAATATCATATGTATATTGTGTCGATTTCAATCTCGCACGGTCTACAGGCGAATGTGTACGTCATCGAGATGGACCGATATCGGAACAGTGCATCTTGATCAACGAAAACCTACCCTGATACATTGATATGATGTTATAGAGAAAAAAAGACTGTTTTCGATTATTTTGTAAATGTGAATTCGAAATAAGACCTAAAAATGTTTGGATTTTATTATTTCGATCCGTTTTACGACGTATAAGAGGCATATGGCCGATCTGTTATTGTATATACAATCTATATGTGTTTGAGATAGCTCAGACGTAGTAAAATCGTATTTAGTTGGTATGGTATACGATTCTGTAGGGTGTGCAACCCTTCCTATGTGAACCCACATGCCCGAAATGGGTTTATGATATCGCCATACACAAGTGGTAAACCAGCACTGATCGTATGGGGTGTGATAGCGCCACTTGAGAATCCCTGGGTGACACTATTTCTCTGCTATCGCCCTGCGCTTTGATGATACGAAGAATGGTGTGAGAATGTTCATCAGACATTAAGGATGGGAATACCGTAGCCACTCATATAAACGCCCCGTCGTAAACCCTTACTTTACAAGTAGATATGTCTTTTTTTTTAGAGAGGTTGGATTTTTTAGGTCAAGAATGGTAATGAGTAATATTTCGCCAATGATGAGAAAAACATCGGTCTTGCCCACAATACAAGCACATGGGAGCTATATCGATAAAGCACTCCTGGGATCTGTCTGCCGTTAGAAGTTTAATACTGTGCAGAATTTGATGGGCTAGAACAACTGTTTTTGTGTCCGAGAGCAGACAAGCGTAGCCATCCTAACGGAGACTACTTGAGGAGAGAGAGAGAGCAGATAAGTGCTTCCTACCAATCCCTTCCAGATACCTCCACTCTCTCTCTCTTATCTTGTCCTTGTTGCAATAATTGTATGCTTAAGAAACATACATTCATAATAAATCCGGACTATTTTTCCCAAAACCGACGTTTGGTTTTAATTTTAGTACTCAAAATTACAGACTATGAGATAAGCCATTTCCTGTATTATTACGGAATATTTCAAGATTCAAAGACAAAATTCAATATTCTAATTATCATTTATTTACGGATCGTTGGTATACAAGTGTAAATCGGATAGGGGTCTTATGATCAAAGGACATTCAAATGGAACACTGCAGCCAAACCAGTTTAATGTTTAATAGACTATAATATGAATTTTGATGGCGACTTCCGGAAAGAAATCATGATTTGTATCCCAGAACACTGCTGGTAAATGTTTTAATAAATTTCCGCGCCGTATTGCCGATGTTAGTCTTCAAAACTCTGTCGATAAATGAATATTTCAGCTCCCATTCTTATGACAGCATAATTTTGAGCCTTTTTTTTCAGAACAGAACTTCATATTTAATTTGTATCTTGAGAAGTTATTCGTTCTAAACGAACCGTGATTTCTGACACAGAAGAGAAAGTATATGATCCTTTGTTTTGAGACAGTTTTATGTTAATTTTATCAATATTTGGTTGATCTGCTTTCAGCAACGACCCTCCCAAAATCCTTAACACCAGTTCTGATTGTTTACAAATCTGTTGCAAAGACGCGTACGAACATTTTGCCTAAACCCCGATCTCGCTCGTGCATTAAACTTGGGAAAGACCTTGAAAACATCACTCGAACAGTTGATAGCTTCTTTACCAACAAACAAAAAGCCCCACAGATCATCTGTGTGTGAAGCTTTCGCTTCTCGAACCATTTTCCCTCTCGGGTTTCTTATTTGCCTCACGGCACATCTGGGAATATTAACACCAAAAAATATAACATCAAGTTTTGTGATTGTCTTTCAGCACGTGACGTTGTGTGTCTTACGGGTAACATAACACCAATTGCTTTACATTGCTGTACCATTAGTAAACGCTGGGCGCCCCCTGGTGGTAGCTAGTGGAACAGTCGATACGAGAAAGTGCAATGATAACGATCTTTTCAAGAGCGCAGTTGACACATGTCGATAATCGGTTTAATCTGTAATGGTAGGATTTAACAGCAAGAAGTTTTTAGCAAATAATTTTCTACCCCCCCCCCCCCCCCCCCCACACCCCCACACCCCACAAGCCTTTACATTATACAAATTAGTTATATAATATTCTGCAAACGGTAGCCAATCTGCAGAAATATTTCGTACTAAATCATTTATGTATGTACATTGTATAAATATTGTTGATGTCGATGCTTTTTTCGGACTTAAAATAAAACATATTGAATTAGTAATTTTTCTAGGACTCTTTGAGCAGGTGTATTACTATAATGTATTTGTAATCGGGTTAATATATTTATAAATAAAAATCAAGCGAACTTTAAAGCATATCTCAGCACACAAAAGTATATTTACTGTATTATATTATAATAAATTTGTCTTTTTTAGACATGTTTACTATTCCTGAGCTTACTGTAGTACTCCGGTGCCTTTTTCCAGGACAGGAGTGAGTTATTCCCCTCTGTGTTCCGGCAGGTGTGATTGACTACCTTAATGAGTGTATTTACACCCTTACCTGATTTTATGACCGCTGACACGTGTGGATTAATGACCTATAAAGGTACACCTGGTGGTCCACTCTGGTGTCCACCTTTAGTAATGTCCGAGTGGCCGAAGTTTCTTCGTCACCTTACACGTGTATCTTTTCTTTGAACGCATACTTCATCCTAAACGCTATTCAGAGGTAGTCGTTGATACCATTAAATCTAGTAGGTGTTGCGTGAATTTTTGAACACACAATTTTCATGGTTCCTGGAACAAAATAAAGAAAGTTCGATTTATCAGGAATGAAACCGTTGTTCAACTTAAGATTATGATGTTGATGGGGTAAATTGTACAATATTGAATGTAATTTATTGGGAAGAAGCTAACCAATCTTGCACAAACGCGCCAGGTATGTGAACCTGCAGCACAGGAGTAATAATGATATATGATGGGGTCAAGGCGTTGTAGGGAGGGGTGATAAACAAGGCTAGGTTCGGACACAACTGGACAGGGCTGGACATCTGTACTGACCTCTTACATCGTAAATTATCGTAAAATTAATTAACCGGACTCTACTTGCCGAAATGTGTCAGATGTTTGTGGTAGTGTATCGGCTATGTTTGAGTCACGCGCCATGGAATCTGGAGAGGTAAGGATTCTTTTGGCGGGAGTTATCTCTCCACGCGCGGGAGGATGTCGAGAGGTAAGGCGTAGTTGTGGCGGTAATGGTCACGCGTTAATGAATCTGAATAGACACCAATAATGTAGGCTGACAATATCACTCTTGTTCTACCGATGAGAAGGACAGAAAAATTGAGAGCATGAGAAATTTGATCATTAAGCATCTTACATGTACATTTTAAGATTTCGAAAGTGTTTTGTAGCCGATATTCCTCTTTGTTTACCAGTATTCGCCTATGATTTCGAACACATTTGATGACCGATTTTGGATTGTGCATTATATTCTTAGCATACACTGTACAATGAATCTAACTTTGGTTGAACACATTGCACCGGAAGTGCAATTATCACGTGAGAATCTCGCGCAGATATTCACTTGAAGATAAGCATACCTCGTTGCCAAATCTAAACTAAGACTAAGAGGCACTGAAGAGTTCCCGAGACAAATACGTACCGGTACGTCACCACCAGTTCGTGTCGGTGTCGCCACAAATCCGTTCCGGCTTCATCCCACATCGGCGTCAAGTCGAAGATCTTAATCCGCTTCCCCGATTTCGGCCAGTATTTTACATGCCCATTATATACGTCAATCCGAACGGAATTTGTTCGGAACACACTTTGACAGCCCTGTTCATTAAACGCTCATTACAAAAATGCCATCGGTTCATTAAAGTACATATGCCATTAAAATTCTTACATAAGGAATCATTTGACGATTCAGATGAGACTGGTAGTTTGGCACCCTTGTCTTTATATTAGCTGCTTAAGTCTAGTATTAGAAGTTTTTTATGGCTAAAAGTAAGCTTTGTCTGACATCGCCTTTGGTTTTCTTCAGTAAAGCATTTTTCGAAGAACATTGACGTCTGAGATTGACATTTTGGTTTTGTATAAAACTTGGTCTATATGAAAACGCCTACCGTATCTGTTGATTGTCTGGAACTCTGTATTTTAGAATCCATCATGATTTTGAATGTAAAAAATTGACAATTTTATTCATTTTCGATTAGTCTCAGATTATTTTACAATGTGAAATTTTTCAAACGTAGACGGAATTTGCTGCAGTTATGGAGTACTTAAACATACATTGCCATGGAAACACATTCTATCGTTTATCATGTCTTTTCGGTCATTTTACATTGAACCGTATATACGTGATAAGGTATAAAAACATGTAAAAGGGTCGCCACTTTAATACACAAAACATCATCTTTATTTATAACTATTTCCATGGTTTTTTTTATAACTTTTTCAACTGAGCTATAAAATGTTTTGTTATCGGCTAAAATGTTAAATGTTAATTGGCGGTGTCTCTTACTCCCGAAATTTCATCGATTCTGGCGGAAATGTCGTTTTTCATTTTTTCACACTGTTGATTAACATTAACTGAAATGTCATGGTAATTCTTTTAGAAATTCTATATCGATATCGTCTTGCGAAAGGAGTCATTCAACGGAGTACGCCATGCCTTTGTACGTTCCGAATGCAGAATATTGCATATTCTTAATATCATTTTACGCCATGTGGTTAAAAAAATAAATCCATGTTTTATCAATAAGTGTAGTATGTTTTTGTTTGGCATGAGAAAAATTACATCGTCGAGATGCAATCTAAAAGAGTCTATGAAAAGAAGTACATGCAACGAATTTCTTTTTTGAATTTTTGAAAGCATTACAAAAATCGAAAAAAACACCAGAGTGCATTTAGAAAAAAGCAAGCAATCTTAACTATATTCAAATGTAAGTGTTAAAGTTCTAAAAGTGATACTAGCTCGCGCCGGTACGGTAGCGTCCATTCCCTGTTCTTGCAATATACTCCCGTTAATGGAAGAAATTCTGTTTACCCCTTTCATTCAAAATAATTTAAAGAAAAAATGTCAATTTGATATACGAAGCTGGGCGAAAGCTCATGGGTGCCTCCATTAAGTTCCGAGACAAATAGATCTTGTTTTTGTTTTAGTATTAGAACGCCTTGCGTTAGACACGCGAGTGTGAGAGTGCTGGAGAGAATCTGTGTATTTCCTGGTTTTACCATTCCATTAACTGGGTATAATAGATAGCTTGATTTTGTACCGGTCACCAACTGTGTAATACGTCACGTGGCTGTCACCGACTTAAATATGTGTCAAGGTCGTTATGACGACACCGTCGGGCAGATATTGCATTTGTTCCACAAGCTATACAGGTCCCTCGGGAATCGCGACACGTACCTAACACAGAAATGATGCCGCTTATAGGTAAATAGCCATTTATTTCATTATCAGCTTATGGTGATCAATATATGGCTTCGGCTGCTGGCGTCTCGTGCTCCGTGGCGGGAAAATCATATATATGGAAGGGATAGTATATCGATATTTAGCAACTATATACATGTTCGATCGCAGCGCAAACGAGCTTTCGTGAGCGAAACACAATATATATATATACATGAAATTATACACACACATATATGCGAACAACATTTTCAGTGATACAAATGTATATTTCTACACGATATCTTCATTGGGCGAACTTTTGTGATTAGGTATATGGTTCAGCTCTATAGAACTGTATTTATAGAATGTATAGACACCCCGTCCTAGATGTTACAGTGAAATCTATTTATCTTTTTACTGTTACAAATGTTTATTTCGGCAATATTAAGATTAAGTGCAAAACCTACTGTACATCTTCTTCCCTGGATGAGAACGATATCTCAATGAAACCCCGACCTTGACAGAAGTCAATCCATTCCGTGACGGATGGATAAAACATTACCACACATAACTCGTTCCCGCGCAGACTACATCCGATATGAAATACAACATTATGTGATGGATTTCACCCAAATCTCATTTCTCACATCCGGGCTGCTTTTGGGAATTTCGGGTTTCCGAACAGACAGCAACAGCTCCGAGATATGACGGAATTAATCCCAAGTCTACAGCGAAAGATTCCATCGCTCTATTTATCGATAGATGTTGACATTTACAAATTCACATCCAATTTTCCCCTCTCGCCATTACCGCGGTTCCTTATTGTCATTTGTCATCGTTGGTCTCGACTAAGTCAGTCTATCTGTTTCCATTTTCTTTCGCCTTCCTTATCTTACAGTCCTCGGTTCAGACATAGATCGCATATATTGATGACTGTTCGCGGCCCAAAGTCGGTGTATAAACAGATAATTATCGTTTGCTGATTTCGGTTCTCCACGATTAATTTCGGTTTGGTCTATGTAAATTGTATTGATACGTAATCATATACGTGTATACAGAATAACGGACACAATGTACACGGGACTGTCCTGTGATCTTTTTATTTTTTATTGCACCCCCCCCCCCTCGATTTTTCACGAATACATCACAAGAAAGAAGCATATATACTATCACACCTTACTTCCTTCTTGCACACATGACAATAACATCTTCACTTTCAACATGGCAATCATCATTTGTCATCATCATCATCATCATCATCATCATCATCATCATCATCATCATCTCAGCATATGTAATCATCATCATCATTATCATCATCATCATCATCATCATCATCACAAGTATCATCTGTCCTAAGCTTTTATGAATGTTCATAAATTGTGATTCTTGGCTTCCAGTACACCTGATTTTTCACTTTTACGCAATTATATTATTTTAAGTTGAAGTTTGAATTGTTTTTGTTATTTGTTGTTGTTGACACCTTGGTACATTGTATGTATTCTGTACTACCCAGGCTCTTTAAGAGTAGTTTCGGATTCATTAATGTCACACTGTCCTTGTTGACAAATTGTAGCACATTAATCACAATTTGATTCTGTGAAATTCTGTCAAATGAAGTCGACTATCCGTGGTTGAAATATGCCACTTAACAAAAATGGAAAATTTCTCAAGGTGGCGACTTTTGACGAATAAAATTCATGCAGTAGATAGTTTGGGTTTATCGGAAGCTGGAATCAAGTGTTTTCTATTAACTAAGTTTGAATTATCACTTAGATTCGCCAAAGCCTCGTTACTCTCAGCAAGATTCCATGTCAAACAGAAAGATACAGAAAATTCTTCGACATTAAAAACAAATCATCGTAATCTTTGTAACTCCATTTCATTGACATAAGTATTGTCAAGTGAAAACAAACGATTCCCTATATTATACTCGTTTTAGCCAATTGGTAAATATTACCGATATTCTTTCTTAATGACATCGTTTCCGAAATAATGTGATAATCCAGATAACTCTAAGTGGGGCAAACCACGCCGACAATTGGTCGCCATTTTCAATGTTTTGTATACAAATGGTAATGGTAGTATTATCATGTTTGTATCGACGTCGAGCAGCCGGCAGGTAAGACCATTGTTGGTCCCAAGACGTCCGCATCCTGTATTGTGTCGACGAGTGAGCAGACGACATCGCTTTACGCGGGAAATTGTTTTCCTGTCTGGTTGTGAAGTCGACGTAGAGTCGTCAGAGAACCGAGACCAGAGTCTCCCTACGTTGATAAGACGTATAGAACTAACCTTGTAAATACGACCTACGTATATTGTTTTGCCAGCTTTTGATGCCATCTCGTCCATGTTGATTCAATTTAACACTTAGACCGTCATTTTCTCTGCCAATTCGCTCGATTTTTTTGTGATTGAAACACGCTATGTTCTTCATCTTTTGCGTGATGCATAAAATGCATCCTCTGTAAGTGGCGTTAATTGAACGAAATGTTTTGAACATAAATATCATTTCTGTTTTTTCTCTCTCTATATATTCAATAAGCTACACCCTTTGTGTTTCAGTATTTTATATATTTGTGAGATTTTTGTCATTAGAATTTACCGATGTATCATATCAACTTGTGTCCATTGCAAGCTGATCGACAGGTTATCTCCCCTGTATACCGCTCTTCAGTCTCCATGAAGACGCTCTAGTCCATTTGCGTGCAGACTCCAGTCTGCAAGATGTGAAAGTCCACAGAGCCGAGTGCTGAAACCTTTTGCATTTGGACACAAAGAATGCATGTCGTTTGCCGTTATGTTGGTTGCGTGATTGAGGAGTTGCGTGTTCAAATCCTCAGTTTTTATATCAGAATGAAAGTATCTTATACCGGGTTTCATTAAGGCAGGAACGAAGAAACAAAACATGGCAAAGCTGAGATTAAGGTCATGCTGTTGGGATGGACACCCACCAGAACTGAATGATTTTTTAAAAGGCATCACAGTGCAGTGGCCAATATAGACTAGCTACCAACCCCATTTAGTCTCATATGAAGAATTTATCTACAGAATTTTACTTTTAGCTTATCTCATCTAATTTAGAACTGATGATCAGACATCGAAGAGATAAAAAAAAAAAAAAATTTTTTTTGTTCATCAACATTTTTGTTTTTCCAAATAATTGTAAAAAAATCGCTATTTGATCAACATTTTTGCAAGAATTTGCAAGATTTCAAGATAAAATTAAAGATATTATCCTTTATTCTTAAACAAACGCAAGAATAATTCATTCGCGAAATAAAAGACCTATACCTGTGATCCGTTAAAGCTTAAATTAATGTTATGAAATTTCACTCATCGTCATAACTTTATTTTACACTCAATGCTCTCCTAGACAGGACAGGGACATTGCTACGGATACCAAATATGGGCATGAAACGCTTATTCTTTCGAGCCATCTGGTTCTTAATATTTTTTTTCCACAAACGTTTATGATGCCTACCGTTTGTTTTTGGTATCATCAATGCCAGTCTCATTTGTCCTTTCGTGTTGAATACACGATATAGTCCAAACTTTTAATCACCGTTATTGAGGCGTCAATAGTCAATAAAACCGTGCCTTACTATACTCGCCCTTTTCCAAGAACATTAACCAAAGTTCTGAGGGGGCTTATTCGCGAGAGGGGGCTTATCTGCGGTAAAATACGGTAAAAGGTCTCTCGTATAGATTCAATCATGACAATTACGGCAATGGAGAATTTCAAATGGTGGTCAATATAAAATAGATGTCTCGATAACATATTGACTTTATTTTTTTATTCAAATCGTGTCATTGCATGCGAGAAGCTGTCAAAATAAACGTGCCACATAAGTAAAATCGTCTCGTCTGCCAACAGAAAGTCTGAAAACTAAGTGCCCCAGTGTCATCAGCATCATGCACGTCCTCAAATTCTACAAGTGCGTCGATGAAAGCGCCGTCGCGATTGTGTACTCTTTGCAAATCGAATGCTAATACGCTGTGCCCGCGAAAGTGCGTATATGTCATGCAGTGAAAGGATGATGCGTTGAAATATTGAGAAGGTTGTCGAGTTGTATAGTCCTGCAATATGGATCCTGAGTGTACAGTTCGACTAAAGACAATTCTCGGGAAAGTAGCGGCAACTCCAGAGCAACGCTACCTAAAGGAGATATCGAACGTTACTGCTTATAGGGAATTATCTGAGAATCTGGAGGGATATATGTAGAAAGATTTATCGATCATCAATCAATCAACTTGTATCGATCTGTCGAGGAACAAAGGGTTTTATCCATGTTCATCGATTTTGTATTACTTATGGCGCAACATAGGTGATTAGAGTAGCTTATATTTATTCAAAATATTCGCGTGTAGGAATTTACTACGTAAGTATACGTGCGTGAGAACAAATTGTATATCTTCTACATGCAACTCAACTTTGAAAAAGAAAAGAAAAAAAAAAACGTAATGATTTCTTATTTTTCAACTCGTACGCCGTAAAGGATTATACACGAAAGTGCTTTATAGATGGGCTTACGACTTAACTACCGCTCAGAGACGTACCTTATTTCACAAGATGAGTAGTGGTATCGGAGGCCAGTGGAATCCAGAATTCGATACAATTGCAAATCTGTTAAGAATTTACATACAGTTATTTATGTTGAGCTTTTTTTGAATGGGGAGGCCTATTTGAGACGAATTGTAATGCGATTTCTATGTAAACCTATATTGGAAAATTGATCAACCCAATAGTGTCTGGTTCTTGGAGTATAAAATATGTGTTGGGATTTTTTCGGAGTTTGTGGATCTACTGTACTTGTGATCTGGGATGTATAAAACAAACGCAGGCAAAATGAAACGAGTTGCCAAGGTAAGCAAACCAAATATTAAAAAAGAAATAAAGATAAAACTGTTACATTTTCTTCGTATATATAATATATAAATAAACTTTATTTATTTTTACAACAATTATGAAACAAGTTATCCAACTAATATTAATTACTCCTGTTAGCCCGGATGTTAGCGTGTTGTTGTGGGATGAAACCGGAGTACCCGGAGCAAACCCACGTGGTAGGGCAGGTTACCCCATACTTTTTCATGTCCGGTCTGGGAACCGAACCCTGGCTGCCTTGGTGAACGGCAATTGCGCTATATCCATTGCAGCAACCGACCACCTTTAGTTGTCACAATCTAGGGTAAACCATATGTGGTTAACTTTTTATGATAAAACAACTTAGTTAAGATTAATTTTTCTGGAATATTTAAAATTGTTCAAAACGGTTGACTAAAATATTTTCAAGGAGTTCAGTGACTCTCCGTATATTTTACGTTAATCCGGATTCGGATAATCATGAAAAAATATTTGTACAGGTACGTTTAGCCTCTATCCACCAGATTGACAAGTTTTCGGATATTTAAAATAAATTAGAGAATACCGAAACGTTAACAAAATCATAATCCGAACTCGAAATTGATCAAACCAGGGGCAAAATATGAACAAAGGAAATATTTACATGGAGACCCTTGTAAAAGTGCAAGAGAATAAGACCAGGTGTTCCGGAAGAGTAAGCGTCTGCTGCTTCATCGACGACACCCGCCATGTAAATCTTTGTCACATCCAAGTAAACATCAAGTTTACAAAATGAGAACCGAGTATCATTGTCAATCACAACAAGTAAGCATACTAATATATTCCCAGTACATTCGAGGGAATTCTTGTAAGAAGCAACTTATGTGTTTATGTACGTATAGGTATTACTAGAGCGCGTTAAAAACACATTTCAAATAAAAACGTATTATAATGGTGCTATAATGATGAAATAAATTGCTTTCCCGGCCATGAGTGGCGGTAAACGGAGATATATTTCGATCTCCCCATTTCCCCTGATTTCTGCTCAACGGCGGTTCTCTAATTAATTCTAGCTTCCGAATGTACATTATATCATTATAATTGACACCAAACCTAGTTTCACTTCCTGTGTAATCACGTGACTGACAACTCGAAGAGACCGGATATCACCAATGTCAATGTAACCCTTGGCAACTAGAAACATATCACCAATTGACTTTGAACACAATTGCAGACGACTCGAAGAGCTTTTTGTTAAAAAAAAATCCCAGCTCCTTTCAGTTTAATCCAACTTTTATTTCTTTTTTTTCCTTGTTGCTTTCGGGACTTCTCGAGATCCTACCACAGAAGAAATAATTCTAGCTATATGCGCGTATACAATTTGGAATCCCCGGCTTCCGTCTCCAATAAAATTCTTTTTCAATTCATTGATTTTGAGATAAAAGAATCGGATTTCCGCCTATCCTTATTGTATTAGATTTAAGGAGATATATATATAAAGGTTGTTGGGGACATTTTTAAAAACTCGTCGCTTCAGGGAAGAAACCCGTACAATTGAATCCTAATAAAGTCTGTTACTGTAGGAAAGAAAATTAAAACTGAATCTGTCTGCAAGCCTGGGGGTTGAATTAAAATCATACAATTTCCTGGAGAATCTTTATTGATACTAAATGAATATATTCAGAGAAAACAAGTATTATTTAGGAGACGGATGATCTGAACTTCAACATTGTTTTCAAGGCCAAACATTCTTTACTTACATGTCCTTGTCTGTGTTTGGTTTACACAGCTGTTCGACACGTAGGTGTGTAATATGAATCAATGTGACGTCACTGGGAATAATACGATGACGTCACAATGTAACATCGAAATATGTAGATCACCCCCAAAATGGACATTTCATGATTAAAATGTAGTTAGCAAATTTTGTATTGTTTTGATTACATCCCAGCAAAAATGTACAAGAGTGTGCATTTCCTTAAGTGGAAACAGATTTGTTTGAAAAAAAGAACTAAAAATATAATATGATGAGAACAGTACGTTTGAAATACCTGGGCCCACTTATATCCCAGGAGAGTCTAGATAGACATCCATATTGTCTGTCGTCTGGTCACGTCCGCTTGTAACACGATACGGGTCGATACGAACTCAACCCGGTTATATAGTGCCTTCCTATAAAAGTGTTATGTCACACACTCCTGACACGGCAACCTTAAGCTTTCTGAACGAGTCGCAACACAACACACAACATGATGCATCTGAGCCATCTTGGTATTGACACAAAGCAAACGTCTTTGGAGTTTCTGTTACCATTTCGATCATAAGAACCAACGTGTATTCTGTCTTTTGCATGGAAGGCGACAATAAAATGTATATATGTCAAAATACAAACAAGACACACGTTTTAACAAGTGGTGTGCATTTGGCTGCATTTGAATAATGCATTCACCTTCAATGCCACCGACCACACAAGATTTACACAATTGTGTAACATAGAAAAGGTTACTACAATACACAACATTCACTCTCAATCACGCGTGTGTGTGTTTTATATGATTGCTAACCTTTAAAGCGTGTTTGTCATTTGGTTAGTAACGTAAGGTCAGGCAGGACGTTGGCTACTATCACTGAAGGCTCGAAAACGTTAGAAATTAATCGGTGTCCCTTGCATTATTATTCCAAATTATTGGGGTTCTTTATAAAGGACATTGAAGACCCGAAAGTGACTCTGCATTGTATATTCTATGAATGACTTGTTTAAAGAATAACGCATCTCCTGGTGAAGTGCTATGCTGCCGTATCAATTTAGTTGTCCATTCAACTTTCGTGGGATAGGCTGCGATTACGACACAATGTCCACTGGATAGGCTAAATTGTAGTTCTTGGTAAATATATAGAATATGCCTAACCTGTAATGTAAAACTACGTGTAGTTATCTTAATATCCCTCTGAGTGACGGATCTAACACACACACACATGCTGCACCGTTATATAGTGATATATATATACACATGTACAGTATGCCAAAACATTCGAATTGCACTGCATCATATAGCTATTGCATCCTTCTAGGACTCGACAGTGATGCTCAAGGCCAAAAGGTGGGAATCGAAATTTTCTAAACTTTTTTGATGCATTTCCTGGAACCATATTTTACATTCATATCTAGGACTGGAACCTTCAGACATGCGCATGTGTCATCAAAACATTTTAACAAATATTCACAGCGCATCATCAATACATGTACAACATTAACAGCGTGTCATCAACACATGAACAAACATTAACAGCGTGTCATCAAAACATGTACAAACATTAACAGCGTATCATCAAAACATATACAAACATGCACACTTGTCATCAAATCATGTACAATGATTAACATATGTACATTGTGCATAGTTTACCGGATTTTTACGGATGACGCTATACATTGGTGTGCAACAAGCTGAACAAGGTCATTCTTACAGAAGACGCTTACTCCTCCGGAACACCTGGTCTGATGTTCTTGTACGTTTACAAAGGTCTCCATGTTAATCTGTCCTTTGTCATATGTTGTCTCTAGTTTACTCGATTTTGAGATCGAATTATGGTTTTGTTGACGCTTCGGTATTCTAATTTGTTTTTTACACTACAAATCCAATGTTTCAGTTCACCATTTTCATTTTCATTAACAAACCTTAGATGTCTTTGCAAAGCCATTGTAGCAATATCAGCATAGTCAATAACGAAGCAGACCCGTTCCATTATGCCAGTTCCCACCGTTACTGCCGTGGGGTGACGGACATCTATAGAATGTCTAAACAGATCTAGAAGAAGTACGAAGACGTTTGTGTACACGCAATAATTGCGCGTTTCGTTCAGTGTGCGTGAGGCCATTAAAATACCATTCTCTGTGTCTAAAGGCATAACCCCAAACTAGAACAGAGCATACCGAAAGCGGAGCCAATTTCGGATTGGGCAATTGGGAGTACGTGAATTGCGACACAGATTGAAATAAGCTTAGCATTTTAAGTCCTTGTCTATCTGGATTTGAAAGCTTAATACTGGATTGACTTTGCAATGCGTAATGCTGTGCTCGTTTCCCAGTGACTTTTATCAGCTCAAGTAAAATGATCGAAGAAAATGTTATGTGACAAAAACTACTGTCAATGGATAAAAACGTGGTAAAGTAAGCATGTAAAACAGTTTTGCAGTATTCGTGAATATTTTCTAGCTGTATACATCTCAAGTGCGAGTCCGGAACACTACAAGCAGATAAAGCCTTCATAGAGCTATGGATGAAAGTGGATCACTGTCACGCGCAGTCATACTCCTCCGGAAACATCGTTTGCACCCATGAAAGATTTGGAAGTTTGTTTTTTTTTTTCATTTATATCACTGAGTCATATCTTGGTTCATTTTTACATCCATTTATCTATACTGCAGGCCCCGGCTTCATCAACATTCCTTAACTTAAAAATCTCCATAGGAAAGCATTACAGAAATTAAGGAAAGTTCCTTAGCTAAGGATTTTCCCCTTAAATTCCGTAATGCTTTCCTAAGGAGATGTTTAATTTAAGGAATTTCCTTTAGTTAAGGAAACTTTAAGCTTGATGGAACCGGGGCCTGATATTTTTTTTTAAAAAGACATTCTGACCTCGTGACCTGGCCTCTCTTTGCAGTTTAAGTGTCATCTCGACATCTATCTCCATGTAGCATGATAAATAGACTCACTCGAAGGTACGTTGTAAATCAAATGATACCCAAGCACCGTTTGACTCAATGATGTCGCGACATTTGAATCAACACAATGTTGTCACACTTTTAATTTTAGACGCCGTAACATTCGGATACATTGTTCAACACCTGGACATAAGACGTTGGGACGTTAAGAAACGTTCCTCTAAAGCTTCTTATAGACTAAGTGGCATTCCAGCAGCCCTTTCTCGTTCTCTCTCTCTACAATATTTGAGACCTGCATTGCTCTACAGCATAGCTATACGGCTGATATGTTTATCTGACTTAATTCAGCGTTGCACGACCAGACGAGATCTTGTCCTTACGTATACCCAAACCCCTATCACGCTATGCGACATACACGCGGAGGCGTAGAAGTTTCGTGCCGGCCATGAAGCGTGGCACACGAGATCAATGCTATCTTGATATCTCTCGCTAATTTACTTACGTCTACACTATACTTGATTCCTGAACTTTCAAGAGAATATAGCAAATCACACATTTTTATGGGCTTTTATTGGCTTTACGACCCAGAAGCAAGCCGGAACCAAGCCCCCTGTCTCAGCCCAACAAACGACCTGGCGGGACTATCACTCCGCACGTTGTCTCGCAGAGTTACTGTCAGACATCTAGATTTCGTGAGCTGTGTCCTACTTTGAGAATACAAAACTGCATGCATTAAAGAATGGTTTATTTAAAATGGGCAATAGGCTTTAACTTCGAAACCTTTTTTTTTTGGAATGACGTACGAAACATATATTCAATACAATCAGATCCCTACCTACCTCACCGTCCCCATTCTCGGGAAATTGAGTTGTGGTCGTGGGGTATATCAACCAGGCTGTGTCTCAATATCTCGGGAAATTCATTTCTAGATCTTGCTCTGCTCAAACATTAGCCAGGAAAATGTGTGGTCTCGGAAATTAAGTAGGTTTTTTTTCCAGAACATTGTGATGTCTTTACGATTCACAAACAATTGACCGCTGTAATGAAATTCCTTCGAGTGTCAATATTGAATACTCGTATTCTTAAGACAATCTCCTTTACGTTATGTTATCAAAATACCTGAAATGTTTTGTTTGTTACTCGTGCGAAATACCTAAATGTTGACTATTTTCAGACAAACGTTTTAACAAAGACATCCAATAAAATGAAATGAATGTAATTAAATACCATAGAATTCCTTCAGAAGCGCGTTAAGAATGTTCATATCCAGCACAATGTTGATTTAAGTAGAATTTATAATGGACGTTTTCAATCAATTTTGATTTAGCCATTGATTCACTTAATCCTTAAAACAATGGAGCATGTATGTTTGAGTTTTTTGTTGTTTTTATTTTTTAGAAAAATGGGATCCCCACTTATACAAATGCGCTTCCAGTTTACATTAATGTACGTGACTACATGTGATATCGACGACAAAGCGCTTCGCGTACGCGCCTGCAACGTCAATATGAGTCGAAATAGAGATGCTTTTAGTAAGGTCAATAGAAAACCAACACTTCCCAGTCTGGATCTCGATACTACAGCAGATGCTCTAACAAGACCGAGCCCCGGTGGCCTGGTTCTTTGTACAATATATTCAAACAAAACGTGCTGAATCCTTTTCGACCTTTCTCCCTCGTGATCTTAATCCTCACCGAAGCCTTTTACGGTGTTTCGTCTAGCTAGTGCAAAGGTGTTTCGTCAAGTGCAATGTCTTGAAAGAATGTGATTTATTGCTATGCATTCCGACCCCAAAAAGTACAGTCCTTTCTCCGCAACGAAAACAACCGTCTCATTCAATGCTTATAAAAGTAGAATCCCCAAAAAAGGAACAATTTAAAATTGAGTTAGAGTTCAGCGTTATTTGAAAGGAACATAGCGTGTCCAAGTACAAAACTGCAATGTTACAGCGACTGTCGCACAAACTGACTTTTAATACTAAAGTTTGAAATACGAATGTCGTCTGAGATGGTGACAGGGGTTTTATTTATCTGTTTCTAGCACAAGATGTCTTATAAACCCTCAAGATTAACTGTCATACGGATTCATTTGTTGTTACTCTCAACTCAATTTGTGTTTTTTAATCTATCATTTTTGACAGATGACAATCAATACATGAGATTGCGTTCTATCGTTTAAGACAACAGAATGTATGGGTACCATTGAACTTGAGCACTCGTTGTTGGTCGAGTCCTGAAATAGAATCACATTCTACAATGTATTTCCGAAAAAAGAGATTTTAGACTGTGACCAGAATGTATGACTAAAACATCCCTGTCTATGACGGTTGAGGGGCACTGACTTCACGCCAGGATATTGATTACAATAGAGCCGTTCACATTGAAATCAACATATCCATCCTGACAGTTTTAACGTAGATATGTATGTTTCAAGAGCGATGTTTCTAAGCTGTTTTGAAATTGAATTCAGAAAAAAATGGTAGTATTTGCCGGAAATGAAATACGATGTTTGCTAAATGCCGGAAATGAAACTCGATTTATACTAAAATCCATATTGCCATTACGGTTATACGATACATGCGTTATTGTATAGCAATACGTTATAATATACATGTATCTGTATTTTCTCATTGGTTTACTATATATACAAATGTAGCTATAAGCATACTGATCACATGCCCAGGAGAAATAAACTTTTGCATTTCCCTATAACGCTCGGGTTTCTCCTGTCATTTTGTATCGTAGTTCTGGTGTCTTGCCGCCTCGATAAAGTTTATTTGTGTTTTTGGCCGAAACTTTTGGGTTCCGATATATTTTATCTTCTTTTTAATGTTGCGGTTCATTTTACTTGATGATAGTGACATCACATACGATGGCTGGTTTTCTCTCTTCCTTCCACTAACTCACACAGTGGACGAGTGGTGCAGTGGATACCGCACTTGCGGCTTGGGTTCGATTCCCCGACCAGGCGTGAAAAGACATGGGGTCGATTGCCCGACCATATGGGTTTTCTCCGGGTTGACTGGTTTCCTCACAATAAGACTCCTCGCGCGCTAACACGCAAGTCAACAAGGGTGATTACAGATAAAATATAAGCTGGATAACTTGTTTCATAATTATTTAAAAAATAAATAAAGTTCATATATAACTCAAACAGATCAATCTCTGTAGCCGTTCAGGTGTTAGTTTACCAACCACAGAAATATAAACATATATATCGCCCTGAAACAGGGTATCAATGTATTATCTACGTACACGTATTGCAGCCAGGTATGACAGCTCGCCCTATCTCCTCTCCGTATTTTTCTAAACAGGTAGATGACAAGATTGCAAAGTCGATTTACCTTTTTGATATAAAAATGTTTTATTTCATTCTGTTTAATACTGCTTTCTGTCACAACCCTCTGTCGTTCGATTTTATCGCCGGGAATAAGAAATCAGTCTACCAGAAAATGTTTCACCTGCGTAGCGCGAGACTTATACCTGAAAGAAAATCTTTGCATCTGTGATATGTACCATCTGATAAATCTAGTTAAGTCGAAAAGTTGTGTCAGTGATAAGTACTGCATCGTCTAGACTTCAGCTGTGTCGGTTGTTAAAAAAGATCCGTCATCTGCAGAAAACCTATGTATACTGTGTTGTTTAAAGTCGTCCATCTTGGAATACCTCGGAAACAAAGATAGGATTATTTCGTAAACCGACCAAAATACTCTTTAATCAAAGTAAGGGTGATGTCATTGCCGACACTTGTACTTTGGGAACCGTCTGGCGCAGCTGTAGACCACTTCCGGTCATGCGGTTCGACGGCTGACCGGAAATGTGATTGTCTATCGCTTTCTTTTTCCAGTTGTTTCATTACATTTCCGGATAAAGGGTCACGTGATTACAATATTCCCTGAAGTACAGGTTGCAGAAATCCGTTGATTGTAAAAACGGATTTTGATTGATAAATGGAACATCTGTCTAGAAAATTTAAAGTACAATGAAATTGTGTTGACGAGTTCAAAACCTTAATTAAATGGATTCTAACAAATTTGTTTAAAGATAACTTTAATTTGTGTAATAGCAATTTCAGGAAAATGAAATATTTTTATGATTAAAATTAAATCTTTTTATCAAATCATTCTTGCAGGATTCCCGGAAATGCAAGATGGAGAAGAAAGGGAAGCCACGGTCGTGTATTCCGGTGCCAGTGAGCCACTCCCCTGTGAAGGCCCCGCCCCCTCCCATCATCTGTAGCGACGGCACTGTCACAACCTCACAGGTAAGATACATATACTGGTAATCAATTTCACAATAACAGGTTAGACATTAAAGGCCCAATATACGTAACTTTCGGCAAAACTTGAAGCGAAAACCAAGCCTAATAACTTATTATATTTATAGATTTAGTTAAGATTAACTGATATCAGCAATATTCAAGATTAATTCTTTCGCGGTTACCGGTACAGCAGCAGTTGAAACACGCTATTTGTAAACACGCGTCCATTTCGAACTGTCTTCTACCTTCGATTTGTTGTTGAAGTGGGCCCCACCTGAATTATTTTTAATTCTTTGCATTTTTTTTGTCAAGAGTTTCTTGTTAGTTACCGCTCAGGTTAACTTCGTTTTAGGCTTATTTATGCATGGTTATCATCTGGATTTTTTTTTAGAATTTTTCAGAATCACGAAAAATTCCCTGAAGTTACGTATATTGGGCCTTTAAATCGGCATATTTGTTGGGGTTATTTTGTATGTGTGTCTCGATATCCAGGGGTTACGCTCACCTACGCTCTACATCCTCGATATCCAGGGGTTACGCTCACCTGCACTCTCTACTACCTCGATATCAAGGGGTTACGCTCACCTGCACTCTCTACTACCTCGATATCAAGGGTTACGCTCACCTACGCTCTCTACATTCCTTAAATATGTCTTCGCAAAACTGATATGAAGGCACGCACTGCTAGAAAAAAAAACCCTGACAAATCGATAGGCTGATGCCTGTCTTTTGAAGATTCCAAAGGCGCCACAACCAACTTTAAAGCTTGTCAATTGTTTACCGTTATGTGACATCGAGATTCTATTGATATACATCAGAGGGTCAAACTAGTCTCCTTGCCCTATCAACAAGCTGGCCTTCACAGAGCCTTCAGTTTTGCCATGCATATATATATTCCAGCCGGGGTGTCGCGAGAGTGTAGGTGAGCGTAAACCCTGGATATCTGAACGTCACAAATTCAGAGCTTTGTTACGTTTGATCTGACGCAATCGGTGGGGGAAAAGCACGTGTTTTACATGATGATTACAAAGATTGTTGGGAGAGCAATTGTAATACCAGCTGTAAATATGGGCATATAAGGAAACATGACGCGATACCTTTTGACAACCCCCACCCCCAACTTTACATGGTAAAGGTAACTTTGCTAAACAACAATCAACACTAATACAAGATCCATGTACATAACCACGTGATATGATATGTGTTGAAGTTAGACTTCTTTGCTGACAACATGAATAATCATGTGAACATGACCGTATTTGTAAAGATATAACATCAATAAGCCTACTCTGTCTATGTCTGTATTTTTTTTGTAATCATACGATTTCGGTTTCACACAAAGTCTTTTAAGACAAAATATTTCGCTGATATGATTTTTAACTTCAAAATAAAATGAAAGAAATCCCAATTTTTTCCGAGGCAACGAAATTTGTAAAATGTGATTAATTACACATTTTATGATTCAAGGGGAGTAACTCCCACATCTACAAAATGAGGTAGGGGCTGCTGGATAGCTTGCAGCTGTGTTCATGTTGAAACAGATGTTACGTTGGACGAGCTACAGATGTAAACAGAAATAGATACGAGACAGGGATGTTGCTTGTATGTATACAGGATTATAAAGGTTTGGGGAGTTCCAGAGCATAACCTAAATATCCACTGTGTCCCCATTTTGTCATACTGGACATTCATATATATATACATTCCCTCAAGCTGTCAAAGTTTACATAGCATACAGTGTATTATTCTTTCGAAACTAAAATTCTCCGTACAACATAATATAGGCCTGTAATAGTTGTTATGGAAGAATTAAGGGAAATAAATATGGATATTCTTACAGACTTGATGAGGAATAGTTTTTGTGATTTTAATTTAAAAAGATATTTTAGATTAATCACTTCAGGTGTGTCAGGTGTGTTAGATGAATTAAAATTTGAATGATCAAACTTGGTTGTACATCAAGTGTCGTTGATTGCGTGTGAAATTAAAGTATCACCTGCACCTGTCACAGGTAAATACTGCAAGTTAGGTAAAGAGTTATTATTAGGGCGGGTGGTGGGGGGGGGGGGGGGGGGCATTGGTTGGAATCGGTAGTGGTAGTTTGTGATTGTACGTGCCAGGGGAAACAAATTATTCAACTTATAACAAACTCTCTTGTTGACCCGGAAATAAACAATTGGAGGGGGGGGGGGGGGGGGTCTTATTATGGAAGGAAACTGGAATACCCAGAGAAATCCTGGAGGGGGGGGTCTTATTATGGAAGGAAACTGGAATACCCAGAGAAATCCTACGAGTGCTGGTCTGGCACTCGGGTTTGTAGGAATTGTTTAAGTTAATACTGAGGGGGTATCCTGGAAGAGGTCATGTAGAATTAAGGGTATAGGTGGGGGTGCATGAACATGGCATATATATCAAGGCGTGTACACTTTAAGTAAAAAAAAATTGGGTCGTGTGGATATGGATGGGAAAATTGGTATTCAATTTCAGAGTAAAAAGTAGTTGCATAAGAGGATTTTCAAATTCACCACTACTAAAAAAATATCATAAAAATGTAACTTTTAGAAAAATCCATTTCTGATACATGTAAGTAGTACAGCTACATTAATGTATTTGTAGATATGATCTTGGATGGTGGCCATTGAGGCAATGTCTATCTCTGGGTGTAATCGATATTCTCCATCCACTTAAGTCTTTAAAAACATAGATAGAGTGTGTTATCTCTATTACGTAACCTCGGTACAATATCCTCAAATGCCTTTCTGTAGCTTCTTAAAATAACAGAAATATCCATTTATGATAAATCTTTACTACACGGAGAGACACGAAATTGCAATTAGCCATTCCGTTTTATCGGAATCGGGGACCTGGTTTAAACTGGAACAATCATATCAAAAATATTAAAAATGCACATTTTATAGGGTCAAGTAAATCATGAATGCAGAAAATATCAGAAAAATTTTAAATGGAGGGAATTTACAAGAACATTTTTTTTTTTTTTTTTTAATTTGACCCCCACTAAAAAATTTGGATTTTAAACTAAAAGCAGTTAGCACTGATATCAATGAAATCGAAAATTAAAAAGACATAAAATTAACAGAAAGGAACATTGAAGAAAAAAAAGATGATAATTGGATCATGGTGTCCATCTAAATTGAAGGTCACCTTTGGTATTAGGTTGCTACAATACAATGACAATCAGTGCCGTTATTGACATTCATTTGAGATGCTTCTTTCCGCAAGGACAAATCGACAGATTTCTCCGTCTGGGATTTTTGCCTTTCAAACAAATCAAGAACTTTACGAAATGACGTACCACCTGCCTTCTTTCGAATGCTAGAAGTTCTCATTTCCTAAACTGGACGTGTCGGTAATTGAGTTACGAGGTTCATGTCACAAAAGTGTGGCGAGTGATGGGCTTTAGAGTATATTTACCATATATGGATTGCGGTAATGTCCCCTCAGTGGTGGACATACTTATCAGCTTCGTCTATAGAAATGTCTCAGCCTTTTATGCAAGGTTTCTGATCACTGAATTTCTTTCCCATAGCATTTTTTTCAAGGTTTAATATTGATCTTGTTAACGCTCATTCAAAACTTAAGCGTCCTGTTTTTCGTAAGAATCTTGTGTGCCAGATAGGTTTTCGGTGGGTCTGTTAAGAGTTTGATTTAATAATGCTGAATTTTTGTTGTATCTTAATTTATATTCCTTGTTTGTTTACACTAATCCATTATAAACGTTTGTAAAAGTTAAGGGTGGGGGATCCTGTCTTGTTTGCTTTCCGAATAAACGAACGATTCTTTCTCACTATATTAACATGTATCATGTTTAAAAGTTTGTCATTGCGTGAGAAGGAGGGGTCAATAATATGCTGATAATAGTGAATTTTTCTGGTTGATATTGCTTTTGATTTGTGGGAACTGATTTATCTTTTAGGATTTCAGTTATAGCTAGATTGATTAATTGACACCATTTCTTTTATCCTTGAACAAGAAACATTGTTTTAGTCTACCCAGCTGCATGAAGTTGTTGCCAGCATATTTGGGAAGTAAGCATTTGTAAGACTGGGGTATTCTTCCAGACAAGATTCATGGACCCATTTTAATTGGGTTATTTTTGAACATCAAGTTAAGCTTTGTGTTCTATACATGTGCCTGGCACACAACTTCCCAATCGGATATTTTCGTTACTTTTCGATAGACCCTAGTGGCACCCGATACTCTGCGCACCATACGCCGTGACCCTCTCCACATAAGGAGAAAACAATTTCAGTATTAATCATTCTATTCAACCAAATGAAATTATATTTACAAAAATGAAAAACTCGAAGATTAATCATATTTCATCATGTGAAATGATACCCTTCACACATTTTTGAAAAAAAAGTCAGAGGGAGAAAACAACAGAATGGCAGAAATACATGTAGCACAAAGGTCAGGGGTCAGCTATCTGACTCTGTATCAAGCGTCATTTGATTAAACCGATCTCATTTGTTTCTTAAGCTGTGATTGGTTCTTTTGTATGCTATTATTACATAAAATTGCAATTCCATTTGGAATAAAAAGATTGTTGATTGATAAAACTAAAATAAAATTGACTCTCAGATTATTGATTTTGATAAAAATAAATTACGAACTGCTATCGTCAAAAAAAGATCATTTGATAAAAAAAAAAAAAAAAAAATCATCTTCATACTTTATAGCCTGGCATCTGTGTATTTATTGTAGGGCATGCCCTCCAATTGACTTGTTAAATACTAATCTCGAGTAAATTCCGTGTAGGTAGTGATTTAGCTTTTCAATGAATTAAAGTAACTGCTGAAAATTCTGCAACTGTTCACGATACAATTCTCTTGCCATGAGCCCTGTTTTCATTATTAAATCTGATCCTACTAATTCGTTAAGCCCCTTTTGATCCTTTTTTCTAAGGAAGTGCTAGCTAAAGTGTTTATTTTCTCAAGATCTATCTTAAAGATTAAGATTTGAATAAAACAACTACTGTAATGTGGATATGAATTCATACACAGAGGTGTGGTATATAGGAGAGATCTTAACGCTTGTACATGTAAGTCGTACGTGTTTTTCACGTATCATTAATTATAACACATAGGAAAGTGTGTACCTATTAATAATCTTACCTGGACCAAACGAGGTTTACCTGTCTTTTGAGTTGACATCAAAGGTAGGAGTTTTGTGTGTACCTGTTCTTCACCTGCCCCGTAGAATCTTCTTAGCTGTGATGTTTGGGAGGGGGTCGAGTTGACTTACATTCAGGAGAAGAGTATTACATATGTTTCTCACTTTCATGTAGGAGAGATGAATTTATCAAATTCTTGATTCTGTGAAATCATTGTAAATTAAGTTCTCTTCTACATCACCCAATAGGGTAGTAACACAAGTACAAAAATGTATTTCCCAGTGACATAGTTGCACTGTTGCGATGTTTATTCAAAATCATCATGATTTGCAAAGGCAGGAATTTAACACAATAATGCAAACTCCTAACCTTTATTAATCTGGAAAAAATTATATACATGCAGTTAAATGCAAAAATTACACCATAATTAAAGGCCCAATATACGTAACCTCAGGACATTTTTTGTGATTCTGAAAAATTCTGGGAAAAAATCCAGTTGATAACCATGCAAAAATAAGCCTAAAACGAATTAAACTGAGGGGTAACTATAACAAGAATCTCTTGACATAAAAATCCAAAGAATTGAAAATAATTCAGGTGGGGCCCATTTCAACAACAAGCTGAAGTTAGATGACAGTTAAAAATGGACGCCTGTTTACAAATAGCATGTTTCAACTGCTGCTGTACTGGTAACCGCGAAAGAATTCATCTTGAATATTGCTGATATCAGTTAATCATAACTAAATCTATCAATATATATACGCTTTTTTACCCTTGATTTTTGGTTCAAGATTTGCTGTTACGTATATTTGGCCAGGTTAACTTCTTTTAGAGTTTGATTGATATAAAAATGCCAAATTTGTTTTTTCTAGATAATGTGTACACATGCAAGGTTATTTAAAATAACTACAATCTTTTTTTCAAGTACCGGTAAAACAACAGCACAAAGTGTTTGTAGGCTAATCTACAAAACATCGATCGGTTGACAAAACATTTTCATGAAAAATTATAGTTATCAAAAAATGGAGGAACAAGTAAATAAAATTTGTGCAAGTCATCAATTTCTGATAAACAACATTATAGAATGTCATTAACCTTCATTGATAACAGGTTACAGGAGCTTTTGAAAATCTCTTATCTCAACTACAAATTTATTATGATACAACACTGGAAATACAAATTACGATTGATGATCTGTTTGCCCTTGTGCTCTTTATAAAATCTAATTTTAGGTATCATTCAAATCTCCTGTGAAATATTCTAGTATGACATCTGTGTTTTCTGCTTCTTTTACTGCTCGCAAGTCAATATCTCATAGAGTTACATATCAAACACCAAAGGCAAGAATTGGAGCTCTTCACAGTTGGGATTTTCTGGGGTCATTTAACCAGACAGCGAATTTCCGATCACAGCCGTGCACGTTCGTTCATTACAATAGATGTTCATTTCCAAATCACTGAACCATGAACGAGTCCGATTACAGCCGTAATCAGTTCGTTTTCGAGTGTATGATGAGTGCTCATAGAACGAGTCTTAGAGAACAATTTGCGAATAAACCTAATCTCATCGTCTGGACGGTGTCCAAGAAGTGAAAATGACATTTGGCTTAGCACCAAGCAGTCCTAATGACATCACTGCTTTGTCTTGGTGAAAATTGACAAAAAAAAATAACGTTGACTTATTAAATTCGGTGTTTTTGTGCCCATTTGGATAATCAGACGAGTTATATTTTTTTTTGTCAAGCTTATCAGAACTATAAACGTGCTGAAATCACCTCTTGTAAAGCCCTTTGGATCGTTTAAAAGTCTTGAAAGGAAGACAAATAAAAAGGAACAACATCCTTCAACCATTTCTAATTTCTTTTGTTTGTTCAAGCGCTTTTGTTCTTTCTGTGAAATGCGGAGAGAATTTTTGCAATGTTCTGAAATTAGTCTGATGGAAAAAAAGTAAGAAAACTTCTGTTAGTTTCTTTTTTTAAGTTTTTTTTTCAAAGGTTCTTGAAAATTTGTCTTCATTTTAAAACAAAGAACCTCAATTATCAACTATGTATTATTAATACTTTATCATTAACTTAACTAAATTAACGACTTTGGAACTTTAACAACACTTTAAAACATCGGATATTAACATCGTTGGAAAAAATGCATGCTGTGCCGTGAAATCTTCATTGTGGGGATAATTTAACATTTTAGTCTGCAGGGAAAGTAACAATATTTTGGCTGAAATTTGTAGAAAGGTCAGTTCCAACATAAGTCTTCGCCTCACTTTAAGGCTGTTTGGGTATTGTGGACATTTTTTTAGCCTGCATGTCAAACGTCGAGTGATATCCCTGAGGGAAGTGACTATACCAAGCTAATTGCGATATTTCTGTCTCTCGTTCAGACATCTTTATGCAATATTTGCTATAAAAGAGACAATTATATACTGGTATTTCTAGACTCTACCAGAAATTGTTTAATTTCATTATTCAAATAGTCAGGCAGGCAGATTCAAGTACAGACTGCTGAATCAGGAATTTTACATGCGATGAATGTCAGTTTCACTCAGATCTCCTTTCAAAATGGAAGAATTTCAAACTAGACAACTAGACAAGAAGTTATATACTTCCTACTTGGCTTGTCAAAGCTTGTTATTTTTTAGCATCTATCTATGGGAACCTGTGATTTTTTCACCAGTTTTTCCTTCCTCTTATTTCTTGGTCAGTTTCCATTTATGATATATTCCACACTCAGATAGGTAGGACTTCATATACACTCTTATTTTGTCAAAAAGGAGTTAATCACTGTTATGTTTTAAAGGCAATTTTAAGTTTAATCTTGCAGTTTGTTCTCCGGGGAAAAAAATGCAATAATGATTAGTCGAATATGCATATTTATTTAACACTGTCATGTAGTTTTATACCGTATCACAATATGGCTACTTATCACCTGCGGACCATTGGGTATGTATACACTGTACATGATAGCATATAGGGGAATTGCAAGTACATAATATATAACTGCAAAACTTTCCCAAAATCTTTTTTTTTAATTGTCATAATGGACACATGTTTTTTTGAGATGTCTGTTCATCAAAGTAAAATATTTTATTGCTTGAAAGACTAGAATATGGTATGTCAGAAACCAAAAAAACACAGATGAGCAGTACAACAAGGAGTTAATTAACTTAGTCATACAATTATAAAGGTGTGGTTTTCATTTGTAGATTTTGATTTTATATACAATTTACCTTTTTTATATCTCCATCAACTTTTTTGATCAAATTTTGTTCCATGCCACAATTTCCATTGTCATTAAAGAATCAATCTGTTCATGATGATTTGACAGCTGTGATTGTTGCTTTTATTAGCTTGTCAACAAACAAAAGCAGATTGTTCGGAACATTATGTTTTCCCTAGAGATGAATCAGATAAGCTCGGAGATATCAAAAATCATAATTGATAACTTGACTTTTAAACTCGACCAGAAGTTAATACTTAATGAATATAAATGGCAAGAAAGACTTTATATTTCATATTCATTTTTACACTTTTATTGACATGCAAATTGCATGATCAGGTATATATTATGACTGTAATTCAGTTCGATTCCGAAGTAATGATATTAATTTTTGTTTCTATAACATTTAAATGTAAATATCTTCAATAAGCCTCATTTATTTTTTCGCATTTCTGAAGAAAAAATGTTATTGCAATTTCTCTTTCTGTGACGATAACATGGCAAGTTCAATTAATTATCTCGTATTTTGTTTCCCTGTCATGGTTCTGTGGAAGATAATCGCTGAAGCGTGAATGGTCTTTACGAAAATAATGATGATTTACGCTGATTTCTTCTGCTTCACTGACAAATAAGTTGCAGAGCTGACAAATATTAACAATCGAAGAGTCTTGATGAAATAAGGATTTTAAATCAATCCAAAACCTAAAAAAGTAATCTGGATTTGTAATTTTTTCCCATCTTTTACATCTGTCACTCAAATGATTGTCATGATAGAGAGGTCAAAATCTGTGTCACCTTTCCTATAACCCGATAAAATTGGAGACAAATTAATATCCGGAAGATTAAAATGAAAATCGTGAATCATTGAAAAGAATCATATTAGGAAACAGATTTGATTTTGGTCTGAAATCAGATAAGAGTGAATGATTATGGGTAAAATGTCTGAGTTTTGTTGTCATGGTAACTGTTCAATGACGAGCATGATCATTTTCGTTTGCATTTGAAATCATCTCTGTGATATTGATTACAAGCGGAACCGATGTAACATAATGACATCAAGTATTAGGTTTAAACATGTACATCTAACACAGAATAAAATGGTTGCAAATTCTGCAAAATTGACCCAAATTTTCACTGCATCATCAATGATTCCATCATGACTATTTATTACCATATTAATAACATTTTTTATGCTATTAACAGTTATATGTCTTTATAATCCTTTCAAGAGTACATACTAATAAATTAATATCTCCGATAATTTAAATCATAAAAAAAATTTGACTTGCCTAAGAAGCAATATCATTAGATGGTCAGAGAGTACAGTTTTAGATTATTTTATTCACTTAGAAACTGATCTGATCAAGAGGAATAGATTAGTTTGTTTTCACTGTTGGTAAATATCGAACTATGAAGTAGTACAAGTGTTCCACAATCAGACAAAGACTCCATGTTACAAACGGACGCGTGCAGCTGTCTTGAACCGAATAATATTTCACTCGGAAAACACCGATATAATTCTGAATTATACCATCTGAAGTACTTAGAGGGTAGTCCTCTGACTTCATCATAGCCCAATGCATTGTTGGTTCGAATTATCTGAGGGTCAGTTAAATAGGCATGACCCTTCATGTCCAATTTGACCTCCCTCCTGCATGAAGCTAATGGCCATACTATTCATCATAATTGTTGATAATGAGGAAAATAATGACTAGACCTTTGGTCCGACGTAAAGTCTGTCGTTTTAACTATGATTTACGTGATCGAATCACAAAAATTGCCACCCAAATGACCCGCAGTTATAACTGAATGGCCGAAGATTTAACTTGATGAAGCAATAGCGTTTTCTTGCCAATTCAAAAGCATAGAAACCCTGCAGGGGTAACACCCGCCCACAGCAGACGACATGCTTTTCCACGTGTCATGAGAAAATTGAATATTGGCTGGTGAAGTTTATTAATGGTCAATGGCTTGCGCCGTTTGACTCGATAATCATAATTCAGTTGTCGTCTAATCAGGGTGATGTTTATTTGAGAGACTTCCTGGACCCATTAAGTCAATATTAACGGAGAAGGACATGGTGTATGTTATAGTATAGGAGATTTTACTTCTACACATGCTAGCTCCTGTAGACAGGTTCTACACTCGATCTATAGGCAGGCATAATAAACTCATATAGCGAGGTTCAACACCCCTATGGGCAGGTATGATTTAAACTCCTATGAAGCATATTCTACGACCTTAGATAGATAGGCTTCACACCCTATGGGTAGGCTCCACACCCTATAGGCAGGCTCCACACCCTATAGGCAGGCTCTACACCCTATATGTAGGCTCTACACCCTATAGGCAGGCTCTACACCCTATAGGTATAGGCTCCACACCCTATGGGCTGGCTCTACACCCTATATGTAGGCTCTACACCCTATAAGTAGGCTCTACACCCTATAGGTAGGCTATACACCCTATAGGTAGGCTCTACACCCTATAGGTAGGCTCTACACCCTATAAGTAGGCTATACACCCTATAGGTAGGCTCTACACCCTATAAGTAGGCTATACACCCTATAAGTAGGCTCTACACCCTATAGGTAGGCTATACACCCTATAGGCAGGCTATACACCCTATAAGTAGGCTCTACACCCTATAGGTAGGCTATACACCCTATAGGTAGGCTCCACACCCTATAGGTAGGCTCTACACCCTATAGGCAGGCTCTACACCCTATAGGTAGGCTCTACACCCTATAGGTAGGCTATACACCCTATATGTAGGCTCTACACCCTATAAGTAGGCTCTACACCATATAGGCAGGCTATACACTTTATAAGCAGACACCATAATCCTTTAGGCAGGCTCTTAAAATGGTAAGGACTAAAATGATGACCTTTGTTCACAGAGCTGCTGATTCAGCAGTTTTAGTACAGTTGTATAGAATTATTATTAAAACTTATCTTTCGGGTTTTCTTTGAATAATAAATTCAAATGTAATTTTTTTTCTGACATTTTAAAGACTTGATGTTCCAGCCCACCCAACTGTATAAATGGAAACACACCAACATATACTAATCATACTGGAAAGTAATTAACTCTACCGAAAGTCTGAGTATATTTCAATGGATTACGGTAAGAGTATTAATGGTCAGTTATTATTCATCACAACTTCACATTAAAACTGCTTCTGATATCTATGCCATATGATTAACTCGGTAAAAGTTTTTCCATTTTTTTGGGGGACAGAACATATTTGATAAATGTCAGAGATTGTTGTAACAGTGCATATAATATTTTGGGAAAGGAGAGGTCTGTTGGTGCGACCAGCATTCAATGCTCTGACAATACACATCTAATGTTAGGCTATAACAAAATTAGCTGTCCTGGAGCCTTACACACTAAAACGCTAATCCACTTTAGACTTTGGGATTTGCAGATTACATTTCCTTCACACAAAAGGAATAAAGCCCTAGCACTGATTGGTAAAGATAAGTACATAAGAATAGGGTAAGTACTTCAGTTTTTTATAATTATTTACACCTTTGGAATTTGCCTAGTCATATTTTGTAATATTTGACATTATGTCAAAAGATTAAGGTTTAATTGTTGTAATTAATCAAAATAATGCTCATTCTTTTTTAGATATATACTGTTATAATCTGTTTTTTCAACAATCAGTTAAAATTGTGCCATACGGCACCAATCAGTTACATTAGGGCTATCATCACACATCTCGAAAACGCACGCTCGCTACACACATCTGTGGGGAGATACTAGCCAAGTGGCATAGGGCAGTTTCAGTGAATTCCTCAAATTTGCATCAGTTTATTGTATTCATTGTATAAAATATTGTATATCTGTGTACTATGAAGTGCTTTAATAGAGTGGCATATGTAAGCTATATAGATAGGACCCTGTGTCAAATATTATATATTTACTTATTTTATTACAATTTATAGAAATAAAACATAATCCTGAAAAACATCTAATTTACAGCTAAATTTTTGCCCTTGCCCCACCCTTGTGAACTTTAACGATTCTTCAGGTTAAAAGCTGTAGTGATCAAGCTTATATAATTTCTATGTGTAAATATATCAAGGGTTTTTATTACCAAAATTATTGTAACAAAGTATGAATGGAAAAAAATTCCAGTCTTATTAAATTTTGCCATATTTTGCATTCATATTGGAGTCGGATTACACTACCTACATAAAGAATGCATTGTAGGTAAGCCAAAATTTTTTGTTTGGGGGGAAAAACTGAAAATGCACTTTTAGTTTTTGTTTGGTTATAAATATTTACACCAGTTTTGCATGTTTGTTGGTTTAGAATTACAAAATCCTCATGTGAGGGCAATGTGCTGGAAACCTGCTCAGCTTAACGAGTAAATTATACATTGTTTTCAGAAAGGCATCTATTAAATTTTAAATTGATATCCCAAAACTGATATTTGTTAAAGCAAAACCTTTAATGATTTTTTTTAACGATTTTGATATATTTATTTTTTCATCTTTAAATGTTTAACATTTCATTTTTCAACCTAACAATGCTTTTTATCTACTTGGATCTTTGTCTGTAAGTAGTTATTTACTTACGTACTGTATGTAAGGTATACATGTCAATAAGCAAGTTTGGCCGTGACATCCGGAACTTCTACCCACGTACAATACATGTCTTTTTGTATGTCAATCTGTCTGCATCGCAAGGTGCTGAAAGGTTGACAAACCCTGTCAATGGTAAAATGTGACATGTATTGTGTTCGTTACCAATGGCAGGAGGTCATACTCCGCGGTCGGTTATTGTTGGAACATTTTGATAATATAAGTACTAAATGTCTGTTGCCTGTCTAGGAAAACATGTCCCATAAATATAAAAAAAAAATCGTAACCAGGCTGTGTGAAACAGTTATTGCGATACATTTAATATGAATAACAAACGTAAAATTTTATATTTAGACCCGTTAACAAATTTCATCTCCATAAATGACCCTTACGTGGACCATAATTGTCACATATAATTCAGAAAAGGGTGTAATTTTGTTTGGTATAGTGTATTTAGACCTGAACAAACAATGCTATTGTTGACTTTACAAGTCTGCCCCTCCTTGTATAGTCTTGCCATTAATGGATATATTGAGATCACGCCCCTCCTCCGCAGATAAAGCCTCGGGGTCAAGACGGTGAGTTTGATTTACACAAGATAATGTCATTTTTAAAAGTATACTTTATTTTTGTGTAATTTTATATAATAATAGGTTTTTTATGTAAATTTGTCATATTTTGCATAAAATGTTTCAGTCGGAACATGTATTTGAAATGTTTAAGTGCAAACTGTATTTACTGAGTAACCTTTCTCTGTGAATAATTTTTTAGCTGAAAAACAGCTCTACTTAATTATCTATCTGATTGTTTAGATACAGTTGGGTGGATACCTCTGGTTCAGACACAACTAATTAGGACTTAAATGGGATCAGATTCCACAGAAATAAACTGGTATCATCAAAGAAATTATTATTTTGTTTCTCTCTATAAAGAACATATAGCAAAAATTTATTAGATACCATGGTCAGTTTAGACAGGTAGTTTCTAGGAGGCAAGTGGTCTTTTAGACAGGTGATCTTAAGGCCTTTGGTTCTCTCTAGTCTCTGATCAAATGATCTCTAGTAGAACTTTTGTCACTAAGATTGGTTTTTTAGACATGCTTTTCAATAAAAGTGGTCTAAGCTGACAGGTGACCTCACAAACCATGTACTGTACAGTGGTCTTAGCTGACAGGTGACCTAACAAACCATGTACTGTAGAGTCTCACAAACCATATACTGTAGAGTGGCCTTAGCTAACTGGTGACCTCACAAACCATGTACTGTACAATGGTCTTAGCTGACAGGTGACCTCACAAACCATGTACTATAGAGTCTCACAAACCATGTATTGTACAGTGGTCTTAGCTGACAGTTGACCTCACAAACCATGTACTATAGAGTCTCACAAACCATGTACTGTACAATGGTCTTAGCTGACAGGTGACCTCACAAACCATGCACTGTAGAGTCTCACAAACCATGCACTGTACAGTGGTCTTAGCTGACAGTTGACCTCACAAACCATGTACTGTACAGTGGTCTTAGCTGACAGTTGACCTCACCAACCATGTACTGTACAGTGGTCTTAGCTGACAGTTGACCTCACAAACCATGTACATGTGTACAATGGTCTTAGCTGACAGGTGACCTCACAAACCATGTACATGTGTACAATGGTCTTAGCTGACAGGTGACCTCACAAACCATGTACTGTACAATGGTCTAAGCTGACAGGTGACCTCACAAACCATGTACTCTACTGATCCTCTGACTGCTTTATTTCTTTTAGAATAATTTTTTTTTGATAAAAAACAAGATATTACTTAACAGATCAGTCTATTATAACTGATTTTCTTAAAGTAATACAATTAAATTCTAAATACTGAAAAATTTATGATTAAGTGAAATATATTATACATTGATAAGTGTAAATATAGCCAGAAGTTGATAAAGTTCAGTTCTTTATGATAGATTTACACAAGTCATCAAACACCAGATCTTCTCATCTAACCAGGCATTGTTGTGTTGAGTGTCGTGTTTCATATCGTATTACCGTGTGTCCTGTAGCTCCATACAATGGAACATGACATCATGTCACCCTGTGCTTCGTCAGTCACAACAAATTTTTCGGTCAAATGGAGATTCTCATTGTTGATATTGTCCAAATTTCATTAGCGTTTTTGTGTAGCCATGTGTCAGAGCACACTGTCAACCCAATACTATCTCACAGACACTTGACAGAAAATTAGGGCATCAGCTACCCACACTAAATTGATCTCCTCTTGAGGAGAGTTCCAATTTTGAATTGCATTTAAACCAATTAGAGTAAATATTATGATAATTATCAACTTTTAAACACATTTAAAAGGATTGATTAATTGTTAATATAGATTAGCGATGACTAACATCAAATAAAATTATATTGAGGCCTGATCATGAGTGTACAATGGAGTTGAAGAAATGATGGGCCACACTGAGAATTGCCAGGTTGTGTGCAATGTAAAATCCTCGTCTACTGCAGAACTGAGAATTCTACAAAACCTAACAAAACTTTCAAATTCTGTAGATTTGTGCTCAGTATTCATTACAATATTTATTTGGCGTTCAATATTTATTACAATTTTCATTTTGTGCTCAATATTCTTACAATATTCTTTTGGTGGTCAATATTTATTACAATATACAGGTGTACACATATAATAATGACATCATACATTCCCACAGCAAAAGGGATTTTTTTTCGTAAAGAACTAATTATGAACAGTTATTCCAGTACAAAAATTAATTCATCATATAACATAATTATAATTAGACTTCATTCTATTTTAGATTGTAAAAAAAAAAAACTAGAAGATTTTTCACTGTTCCGTCACTGCATACAATAACAGAATTCAAAAAATAACATCTTCTATGTTTGATGTTGAAGAAATAATGTTTATTTCAAACCTGTGATATAGCCATTTCTCAGAACCAAGAAAATTAAAGTTAAGTACAAATTAATTGACATTTTTCTTCCTTAATCTCCTAGTTTTAATCTTTGAGATATTTCTCTCTTTTTTTTCCCGTAAAGGTATACCTCTTAGTCTGCACATACACTGTACTTTCAGATTGTGTTGGTACCCCAGTGCAGTTTTTCTATGCTCAATAGTTTGGGCTATCTTATTTGCTCAGCTTGAGGAATTACATGTAATGCTACAATTTGAAGGTAGAGCGAAAAACTGAAGTTAGGTTTTCAGTGTCCTTTTTGAGCTTGACATTTTTGAAAAGTACATTTTTATTTATGAGCTGCCATACAAATTAGATGGGTTACATATTTGTCTGGCAAGCCGAAGCAAGAAATGTAGTCAGTTGACCAGGAAATTGACGAGTACATGTCCATGGGTGATCTCAGGTGAAAAGAAATGATTGACAGAAATTGACAAGCTGGTGTCTATCGCATTTTGGTAACAATTGTGGTTTTAGGTACAAACCCATTTGCGCTCAACACACATATAGAAATTTACTTGGACTGAAATTGCTACAAAGTTATTTGGCATATCTTGTAAACTACGTAAGTCAAACAGTATAATTTAATTACGGGCTGCCTCATTGTGGTGTTCGTGTGTTTGTTTGGGATGTCCCGACACAAGGTATGACGTATGTTTTGTCAGATCAACGTGTCATTTGTAAGGGTTATACGTTTGGGTAGGTTGTACTTGACTCCGGGGAGGCGTAACAATGCCACTCGAGTGTGTGTATATATATATATATATAAACTCACATCCTGGTGCTTGCTATGATAACGGCATTCCACCAGTACAATTACGATAGTCGTGTCATAAACGTAACACAGAGATACTGATCTCCGAGCTTTCAAATTCCTTGAGTCTACATCCCATTTGATGGGCTATTGTTACACCTGTGACGACTTGCTCGTTAACGAATAAGTCAACTTGTGTCCAGTAAACAATACTTACCTGTGTACAGGTGTAAATGACGGGCGGAGGTTGTCTAAGGTTCTCGATGGCCATTAGGGGTCAAGACAATCGCCTTTGTGGGAGCTAACCCAAACTAGTTGACTCTTGGGGGTATACACTGATTAAGTTACGCACCCATGGAAAGTTGACAATGGTTTTGGGAGGGGGGTAAACTCAGCATGTCAGAAACGTTATATATACGCTATAGAGGTACACATCAACTCCTAAAATGACGTAGAAAAAAATTTTGACAGGAAGTACAAGTTACTTTCGTCCAAATAAGAAACTAATTATGTTCAAAACATTGATCAGGTGAGATAACAGAAAAATGTTGTTTTGAACCACTTAATTACATTTTGTCACAACAAATTACGCTGCAGATTTCTCTTTTTCTCTCAAAGTTAAAAGACTACCAGTTGGTATATTTCAAACAGGCTACGATTGTTGAAGGTCACATAAAGGTCGCGGGTGCAGCGTTATGGTCATTGAACATACATGCATTGCACTCTAGAGTAAACACGCTGTGCTTGTACACTTGCAAGAGGACACAAAAAAGGGTGCTATTTCATTAAGAAAATGTTTTGACAGAATTAATACCCTTATACAAGCTATAGAAAAGTTTGGCTGCCAACTGTACTTCAGGGGCAAGCTTGAAGCATTGTTAGTATGAAAAGCGTACTTTTAAGAAAAAACTTTCAACATATCTAACAACCTTCATAGTCATAGTAATGTTGCATTTTGTTTTTTTGTAGAAATTTGTATTGAATTTCTTTATGAATAAGTTTTAGTTATGACCTTGCAAAATATTTTAGCATGCAGTTGTACATTTGACAAAATTTTCCAAAATTTATTATCAAGCTTAACAAAATTTTAAAAACAGTTGACATGTACTTAAGGCAGTTTTCTCAAGGGATTTGATTTCTCCATAGTCATATGGAATTCAGAAAAGTTTGAACAAAGTAATTGAGAAAAAATATCCGATCAATGCTACTTTGGGAATTGAAATTTTCAAAATTTACCTTAAAGAATTCTATTTTTAGAAATGGATCTATTTTTTATATTTAGGACTATATTCTGAAATTGTGGGGTTTTCTGAATTATTTGTTATTTTATGTGTTGTGGGTGGCTGGATGGTGCAGTGGATATACATGTAGTCACCAAGGCAACAAGGGTTCGATTCCCTGTTAGGACAGGAAAAGGTATGGGGTCATCTACCTGCCAGACCACACAGGTTTTCTAAGACCCCCTGTCCAAAATGAATATTTTGTAAAGCAACTTCGTGCATCAACTTGGTTTGAAAGAAAATGATAGTTTATTTTTTAATTCAACCTGTTGACAACCATCTGTCAGAAAGTTGTTTTGTCATAAAAGTAGGTTGCCAAGAATCACTTTCACAATAAGTACATATGAAACTCTTGTAAACAAGGGTTTGAATGTTCTGAATGGTGAAGTCGTCAAGGAAAACATGTAAACGGAATCGAAAGTCAGTTTGTAGGAGTATTGTGTGTTGATTTCACTACCCTGTGACAGATGTGTACGAAACTGATCTGATTATAAGGTGACACTTCACTGTCAGATTTTTAAGAATGATGTCTGTTTATTTGTAACGAATATATAGTGTTTCTTTAATCCAGCCACCATTTAACATCTACTTGGTATATATCGTAGTGTCAAAAACAAGACTTTTGGAAAGTCGTCATGGTAACACAATACTGACAATGAGGTGACACGTCTTCATCAAATTTAAAGAAAAAAAATTATACCTGTAGAAAGTAAACTTTCCAATTGTCAGTGGTTTTTTCGTCGGACCACCCATGTTTGTGCATGTATTAAGTTCACAGGGAAAATCTACTATACAATGAACTGTCGATGGAGTGTTCTCTCCAACCCTTACGATACAAAAAACGACTGCACTTTCATGCTCATGTGAATTTTGCTCTAAATACAATGATTAATGGCATAATTTTCACTTTGTTCAGGAATCTTGAACGAACCAAGCTGTGAATGAATGAGTATACCTCCATGTGTTCAAGTATTTACTGACAATTAAAGAGACACCGGTCATCGGTTTTTCACATGGCTGATGAGTACAGCCTTACTTCTGTCATTGAAGTTTAGCAACATTTTGGGGTGAATTTCTACGGTAAATTACTTCCAAATTACAGCATTATGAAAGATCAAACACCTGTTTAGGTGTTTACAGGTATAATAGACCAGGTAAAGTACAAGTATCTCGTTACATTTACCTGGCAGCATTGATACCATTGTACACCTAGTCCTTTGTTACAAAGTTTAATGTATTTGATGACAAATCATGATTTTGCTTTTAAATTGATGAAAGATATTCTATCAATAATGGAAACAGTAGCCAAAATATCCTTCAGACCTTATATGTCAAGGTTCCTGGTAATAATAGGGTCTTTGATAAAGCCCTAATTGGCTCCTTTTTCAGGATTTCTTGTAATCAGCAGCCTTTAAGACTTATAGTAAAATAAATTCTCTATTCCCTTTTTACATCCCTAAAGATCACCACCCCAATTTGCCCCTGTAAAGCGTTTTCTTTCTTTTGTGATTTCTTTTATATAATTTCGGCCAACTTCAGACTTGCTTTTGAAAACAATTGTAAATTATATCTCAATATGCAAACAAAATATTTTCTAAATGAGGAACCAACGATCGATAAGCAACAGTGTTTGGAATACAATTGATCCACCGATGACGCTAAGAATGTTTTTGACAAACTTGTCAATGCTTCTGAAAATGTTGACCTCATTTTAGAAAGACAAATGGCAACTTCTGCTTCTGGAGAGTATGGTGATAGCATGAGCAAGTAACGGTAACATTGTGGATGGTGACATGGTCTTCAAACGATCCTTTGGATTCTGAAGTTGATGTTTCATGAACTTCAAACAGTCCTTCTGAAGTTAATAGCAACAAGCTCATCCAGCGGTCCTTTCAGTGGTCCTTTGGAATCTGAAGTTGATGGTATCATGAACTTCCAATGGTCCTCCTGAAGTTGATGGCAACATGAACATCAAATGGTCTTTCTGAAGTTGATGGCAACATAATACTCAAATGGTCTATCTGAAGTTGATGGCAATATGAACCTCCAATGGTCCTTCTGAAGTTGATGGCAACATGAACTTGCAATGGTCCTTCTGGAGTTAATGGTAGCATGAACCACCAATGGTCCATCTGAAGTTGATGGCAATATGAACCTTCACTGGTCCTTCTGAAATTAATGGCAACATGAACTTGCAATGGTCCTTCTGAAGTTGATGTCAACATGAAATTGCAATGGTCCTTCTGAAGTTGATGGCAACATGAACTTGCAATGGTCCTTCTGAAGTTGATGGCAACATGAACCTCCAATGGTCTTTCTGAAGTTGATGACAACATGAACCTCCAATGGTCTTTCTGAAGTTGATGACAACATGAACCTCCAATGGTCTTTCTGAAGTTTATGACAACATGAACAGGCCTCCAATGGTCTTTCTGAAGTTGATGACAACATGAACGTTCAATGGTCCTTCTGAAGGTTATGGCAACATGAACTTTCAATTGTCCTTCTGAAGTTGATGGCAACATGAACATTCAATGGTCCTTCTGAAGTTGATGGCAACATGAACCTCCATTGGTCCTTCCGAACTTCATGGCAACATGAACCTCCAATGGTCCATCTGAAGTCGATGGCAACATGAACGTTCAATGGTCCTTCTGAAGGTTATGGCAACATGAACTTTCAATTGTCCTTCTGAAGTTGATGGCAACATGAACCTCCAATGGTCCTTTTGAACTTCATGGCAACATGAACTGCTAAAGGTCCTTCTGAAGTTAATGGCAACATGAACCTTCAATGGTCCTTTTGAAGTTGGTGACAACATGAACTTGCAATGATGTTCATCAGCTTCTTGTTGTCCTCTAGAAGTTGAGGGCAACTTAAAACATCTGATTATATATATGGCCCATAAAAGTTGATGGCAATATGAAAAACCAATGATCTTGGGAATTATAGGTTCATGATGATTCATGGCAATATGAGAGGATGATAACTTAAAAAAAAAATTCCTTGTAAGATGAATCGCGAAGATTAATGAACGTTTCTTGGTTGCATGCGACCTTGAATGAAAATAACACTGTAATGAACTTCTAGGCAATGGACAGTAAATCATTAGATGTTGCATTGGCTAATATTAAGTATGTGGCATCACTGCCATAATACCTCAACATTTCTGTCAAGTGTATGCTAATCAAAGGGCATATCCTCACATATACCGCATGCTTATATGTCATAACAATTTAAAGGTCTGATTTAACATGGACTTATTGAGGTAATTCATGTGCATGATGGATGTGACGAACACACGAAATGTCACTCATCAACGTCTCTTGTTTCCAAAATACCACCTACACTTTCAACAGCTCGAGATGCTTACTGACACAAGTGTCATCGTCAAGGATGATATTCACGGTTTTATTCCACTCAGGTTCTGCTCGGCCTTGCTCAGTTTGTCTGTATAAGGCTCAGTAAATGTTCCAGTGATATATATATTGACAGCTGACAGGCCACAGGGACAAGCACCATTGACGGGATGCATTAATTGAAAGTCTGCCGTTGGTATAAACAACCTGTGTTGTGTAATTAGGGGCTCCAACTGATTTATATGTGCTGCAGACATTCCATGCCTGTCTGTCATGGTGTCATGGTAACATGCTTATGAAATATCCATTTTTTATGATTTTTAAAAAAGTTGATGATCTTTAGATTTGGCTTCAGTCTTAAGATTGCTTCCTTTTTTTATTAATTCAGACTCCTTTATACATCAAAGTTCGCTAAATCTGAGTTCTGATTGTCTTTGAAAAATTTTTAATGACACTAGCAGATCCAGAGTGGGGTCCTGGGGGTCAGAACCCCCCCTCCCTTTTTCGGAGGAGGAAAATTTTCATAGCCTTAAAAAAAGAAGTTTTTACAGTTGTATCATTGAAAAAGCGTCAGCTGGACCCCCTTCTTTCGAAAATCCTGCATCAGCGCCTGAATGATGTGTTTGAAAAGTATATAAAAATCACCAAGACAGAACAAGTTTTTAAAATCAACAGGTTGTTTAAATCGTAAGTTGTCTGTGCATTAAAAATTGATACATGGTGTGTACTCTGTTCAGGCAAACCATCTCCATATTGAAACAGGTGGTCTAGCTTGCAAGAAAAAAAGCATCTACACAGAGAAATGGATGGTCTTTAATAAAAGAGATAATGTGATGTGATAAAAGCAGTAGTCTGTCATTAGGGTGACCTCGATACACAGGTGTGTTTTTTGTTAAATTTAAAACTTTTTGTGGTCTTTTGATTATGTAGTACAGCGAAACCCGACTTACTTGAACAACCTCAGGTTAACTGGAATACCCGTCATTCATTGAATTGTTCATTTGGTTCCAACCAAGTTTGTACATATTCAACCAGCATTGGATTACTCGAACACCATGTATTCCTCGAACTGATTTGATTAGGTCCCCATGAGTTCAAGTAAGTTTAGTTTAACTGTATGTATATACAGTGCACTCCTCTATTTTATATCATGATGAATTTGTGTAATTTGACCAAGGTGATTGTAAACCTGTCTAACCTGACCGAGGTGATTGTGAACCTTTCTAATCTGACCGAGGTGTCCTAAAAATTTAATGAAAATATTTGAAGTGTTCATTAGAAATTACAACATACCTGACCTACACCAGAAAATTATTCTATAAACTTTACCGTAATACTATCAACTTAAATATACTATAAATTTCAGCAAGTAGAAAATTCCCATGCATTCTTATTCATTGCAGATATTACACTATCGACAAAAAAAAAAATCCTTCAAAGTTATCAGATTTTTGTGGAGATTGGAAGGTAAATTTGTGTGAATTATTACAATGTGAAGGTGACAACACACAATGGGTAGAACAGCTTTGATCTGCATTCATCCTGACCTGTCATGATTGTAGTCTTTTAGGAGAAAAACATAGTTTTCTGTCAACAGCAATTACACACAGGAGAGTTCCAATCATGATATTATCACATCAATTATCTCCCCTTTGATGAGAAAATGACACCATGTTTTTGATACTTATCAATTTAATGAAAGTTGTACATTGTAATTCTTACATCATTCCCATGATGCTTAGTGAATGTATACATCAGTGTATTGATCGTATGTATGATATATGTATTGTGTATGAAATAAAAAACGGCCCCATAACAGACATCATGTTGTAACATTATAGATTGTAATCTGTATATCTATATAACGTAACATGTTATTGTCTGATAAAAAGTTTGAAAGTATTGAAGCCTATCTTATTAACTTACGTTTTGGGTGATGGCCCCCGATCTTGGGAGGTCATGTGACCTTTTTAGGCCAATGTTTGCCTCGATACTTATCTTGGTCGTCAAGGACAATCTAGGGTCAAGCTGTTCATTGTTCACCATAGCAACTGCTGTCATGGCTGACAAATGTGACAAGTACTGATGAAATTAATATCATAAAAAAACGTCAGTTTTTATACGTTGTTAATCTACATGATACACAAAGTTTATCACAGGTCAGGTTAATTTTCCTTTTAGTTTTGATGAAATTGATGACATCTATTTTTTTACTTCTATGATCCATAAACATGATACTGCATAGGTGAATATTTGTCTTGTGCTCATTAGAGCATATCATTTAATTTAAAAAAAAAAAATAAGAAAGAAAGCGTAATTTGAGTTGCACATTCATGATATTTGCTGTGAAGAAAAACGTCATTTGAAAGATAAAGATCTGGCCTACTTTCATTTTGATCGTTGTCAGCTAGGTAAATTTGTGAGATCGTTATCCCTGCTCTTGTCTACATAAATTAGCATACATTAGTTAAAATGTAGACATTTATTTGAATATATGTACACAAGTTTATGTCTGTATCTGTTCATGGTTCAGCTCATTTACGAAATGTGACATTTTCTTTTTGCAATGAACGTTAATAAAAACATATAGAGGTCCCTGGTGCTCTACAAATTATAGCTGCACTTTACAACGATGAACCTGTAAAATCACACGCTATTTGTACAGTACTTGGTCAGCTCATCTCCCTAAACGTCCCTTTAGCTCACCTCCCTATAGGTCCGGTCAGCTCACCTCCCTAAAGGTCCGGTCAGCTCACCTCCCTAAAGGTCCCATCAGCTCACCTCCCTAAAGGTTCCGACAGCTCACCTCCCTAAAAGTCCCGTCAGCTCACCTCCCTAAAGGTCCCATCAGCTCACCTCCCTAAAGGTCCCTTCAGCTCACCTTCCTAAAGGTTCCGTCGGCTCACCTCCCTAAAGGTCCGGTCAGCTCACCTCCCTAAAGGTTCCGTCAGCTCACCTCCCTAAAGGTTCCGTCAGCTCACCTCCCTAAAGGTCTGGTCAGCTCACCTCCCTAAAGGTTCCGTCAGCTCACCTCCCTAAAGGTTCCGTCAGCTCACCTCCCTAAAGGTTCCGTCGGCTCACCTCCCTAAAGGTCCGGTCAGCTCACCTCCCTAAAGGTTCCGTCAGCTCACCTCCCTAAAGGTTCCGTCAGCTCACCTCCCTAAAGGTTCCGTCGGCTCACCTCCCTAAAGGTCTGGTCAGCTCACCTCCCTAAAGGTTCCGTCAGCTCACCTCCCTAAAGGTTCCGTCGGCTCACCTCCCTAAAGGTCCGGTCAGCTCACCTCCCTAAAGGTTCCGTCAGCTCACCTCCCTAAAGGTCCAGTCAGCTCACCTCCCTAAAGGTTCCGTCAGCTCACCTCCCTAAAGGTCCAGTCAGCTCACCTCCCTAAAGGTCCAGTCAGCTCACCTCCCTAAAGGTTCCGTCAGCTCACCTCCCTAAAGGTCCCGTCAGCTCACCTCCCTAAAGGTCCAGTCAGCTCACCTCCCTAAAGGTTCCGTCAGCTCACCTCCCTAAAGGTTCCGTCAGCTCACCTCCCTAAAGGTCCGTTCAGCTCACCTCCCTAAAGGTCCAGTCAGCTCACCTCCCTAAAGGTTCCGTCAGCTCACCTCCCTAAAGGTCCCGTCAGCTCACCTCCCTAAAGGTCCAGTCAGCTCACCTCCCTAAAGGTTCCGTCAGCTCACCTCCCTAAAGGTTCCGTCAGTTCACCTCCCTAAAGGTTCCGTCAGCTCACCTCCCTAAAGGTCCCTTCAGCTCACCTCCCTTAAGGGTTGATGTGATTCTGACATACCACATTATCTGACACCTCAGTATATAGACATACTGTCTAAAGTGACCACCTGTGATTACTGACATACAAGATTAATTTCAGTTTTAGTAAAACTCTCATATTTAAAACCTGTGTAGCTGACACCTTGTCATATCCATGCAGTCACCATGTTGGATCCCATAGGACCTCAAGCTGGACAGGTTTCCCTGTATCCCTTTTCACCGTTTCTTCATAGAAATCATTTTCCTATCTTGAGAAGTCTGTTGCTGACTGATTTTCCAATATACCCTGCAGACATATGAGAATCTTGATAAAAGTACATTTCAAAATTAAAATCTTCATGATTACTTGATATCAGATATTGTACTGAATTGAAATTTATATTTTATAGGTTACTGGGTCACCAATATTTTCTAGTTAATTTTCCTTCACAATAGTATTCAGTCATTCTTTACATTCTTAACAAGTTAGCCATATACCCCATACTGTAAAATGACATTATATAAATATTCCTCAGACTTACAAATGAAATTAATGTAACTATACACAATTAACTTCATGACAGTTTTTCTAATTGAATGTATTAAAAAATAATTGTCGGAACTAAAAAAATGATACATTTTGTATCAAAAATCTTCTATGAAGAAAAACCTATCTATTTACTTGTAATGGATAGCAATTTAATTTCAAAGGTTTCTGTTCAAATAAATTTACACATAGGGCAATTGACTTTTTTTTTCTCGCAAAGAAATTGATAACAAATATAGATGAGTTTGTTAATGTGAAATATTGATTTAGTTCACTACATTAATGATTTATACAATCTTCCTTTAATGAAATATAGGTTAATAGATATGTATAGGAAACAGTTTATGATGAAACCCCCAATAAACAACAGCAGCCGAAACCATAATTGGAAAAACTTGCATCAGTAGTACATGCCACCCAACAAATTGGACAGGAACATGAATTACCGAACTTAAGACCGAAATGCATTTATCATTTTTTGGCCTGAAGGAAATCATAATAGAAGCTGTAGATTTGCTGGAAAATCTAATAGAACTGACATTTGCGGTATTGAGAGAAATCCTGCTGGGATGCAGATTAATTTTTTTCTGGTATTATGTCCATAATTTGTACTTGAGAAGGCTTCTTATGAAAGTTTAACACAGCATTTATGCTGCACTGATTTGATCATTAGCTGTATGCTGTAATATGTACGGGGAAAAAATGTGTAAGCTAATTATGATAATGTAATCACTAGAAAAAATAGAACATTATTTAGCAGATGTCACCACGATGGAGAAGCTAGTGAAGGCTATAGTGAAGTTCTTTGTCAGGGGTGCTTCCTTTGCCTTTTGCTTTTTCTTTACTTGTTTTTTCTTGGAGGATATGTCAAACCCTCTTGATCTTCCGACAATATGTCCAACTCCCGTGTTCCTCCCGAATATATGTCAGACCCCCTTGTTCTTCTGACAATATGTCCAACCTCCTTGTTCTTCCTGAATATATGTCAGACCCCCTTGTTCCTCCTGAGGACATGTCAAACCCCCGTGTTCCTCCTGAAGGTATGTCAGACCCCCTTGTTCCTCCTGAGGACATGTCAAACCCCCGTGTTCCTCCTGAAGATATGTCAGACCCCCTTGTTCCTCCTGAGGATATGTCAAACCCCCTTGTTCCTCCTGAAGATATGTCAGACCCCCTTGTTCCTCCTGAGGACATGTCAAACCCCATTGTTCCTCCTGAAGATATGTCAAATCCCCCTGTTTTCTTCTGGAGGACATGTCAAACCCCCTTGTTCCTCCCGAGGATATGTCAAACCCATGTGTTCCTCCTGACGATATGTCAAACCCCCTTGTTCTGCTGAAGAATATGTAAAAAAAAACCTTGTTCCTCCCGATGATATGTCAGACCCCCTAGTTCCTACGGGGTATACGTTAAACCCCCTTGTTCCTCTGGGGGATTTGTCAAACCCCCTTGTTCCTCCGGGGGATATGTCAAACCCCCTTGTTCCTCCAGGGGATATGTCAAACCCCCTTGTTCCTCCTGGGGATGTATCAAACCCCCTCATTCCTCCCTAAGATATGTCAATCCCATTGGTGTGTCAACATTTACTGACAAAAAGATAGATGGCAAATGGAAACACAAGTCCTACCCTATCACAAGCTACTGGGGAGTTTGATAGGATATAGAATTACTTTTTTAAAAGATCAGCGCTCCTAACTAGATCCAACTGATAATTTCATTCTTTGGTATCATTATCGACAGATTAACTTTGTCTTGCTTTTCCGTGGTGAATCTATATTATTACCAGCTGACGTGCTGATTGGGAATGACAAATGTACTGAGCTGTAAACTCCATGCAAATTTCGATGATTTGGCATGAAATATTGCCATTTCAAAATGGCGCGTGGCTAAAGATGTGCCGTTAAGACGTGGTGACATTTATCTTTGCTGGTTTGCCCTTCTTACAAACATTGACGTGATATCACTCGCATTGTAATCGACCAGTGACATTAACATCGAGACCAATCTGGGTTTGATTTGTATCAAATTAAGTGATTAGGGTCGAATCTTATTTTGTGAACTCATTTCAGGGCCAGTTTATCTTCCGGATCAAAATGATGCAATTTCTAATGATATAAACAACAAATCATATTTCAAATTGAATGACAGAAACACAATTGGCATGATAGTTGTCACAAATTAGACTGGTTTTAATCAACGTATTTATATGCGTGCAGTCGTCATAATTTTATCTAACAAATTAGCATGTTATTTAACATATGATTTCTTGTCCTGAGGCTGTCAAAAGTGATTGATAGAATTCCCTTAAACTACATCAAAAGTTTTCCAGTTTCAAAACACCACGTACAAATATAGTTCAAAGTTCTAAAAGAAATTAAATAGGGATTTCAACAATATACAAAGAGAAAAACGAAAAGTCAGGAATTAATGAAAAAAAACATACATTTGAAAATTGTTTTCCATTTTAAAGTTTTATTTTTGCATTATTGCACCAAAAATCAATTAATTTATTGAGAAATATTATACAATTGCATATGGCTGTGTTAGAAAAAATCTAGTGGTGAGCTTGTACCAGCATTTCATAATAGTGACTGGTCTTTTTTTTAAGACAGTATCTAATTTACTTGAGATAAAGATTTTCTTTTACTGCTATGAAGTATATATATATTTATTATACCCCTGGGCTTGCATTCCCGACAAAACTACACCAAACGGTAAGGTCAAAGTCTGTTGAAACGAAATGACTGTCACTTATACATGGTGGACCGAAAGTATACAGCATAGGTTAACGAAGTTAATTGCTCATAAATGTTGCACTATACCATCAAGTCACATAATTATTTGTTTTTCATTCTTCATTAACTTTTGAGAAACCAAAAATATGATTTACTTTCACTGGACAACATTTATCTCGGAAGGGAAAAAGACAAATGTATATATTCAGAACTGTGTTTTTCACATTCATTTTTGGCCGTAAAGAAAAAACTAGTCAAAGAAAAAAGGTCGAAATTTGTCACCAGGACGTGAGCTCGGAATTAATTTCAAGGATAAAATAAATTGTTCAGCCAGCAGTTTCAGAGCAAAACCTTTTACGTTTTTGATTATTGTAATAATTCATGCGGGATTTTGTTTTCTCCTGTACAAAGCATCACATGTATTCCCTATTGAGTCTGACCTCGGACAACAATAGCTTGAACAATGCGATGCTTAGGAGCGCCCATTATGGGTGACTAAGATGGCCGCAAGTGTCCATTTATAAGCAGGTAGCCGATATTGGCTTTTGCTGGACAAAGGATCGGAGAATCACAGCTGTTTTCATATAATGTTCTCAGTACTCGGTCAGAGTTAAATCTTTACTAATAATCAAACTGAGGGGCGGGTTTCTCAACACTGTGGCAGAGGATGCTGGGTAATATAATTCGCCATTTCCACATGGTGTGAACTTTGACAGAATGCCGCAAGGCAAATGTGGTGAAGGTTTGTGGGTTTATTTGCCAGCATGTTAGTAATTGTTTTGTTTAAATTTACTTCAAATTGAAGTCTGCAGAAAAAAAAATGCATTTAGCAAAATAATTGAAATGGAGGTTAAGTCACAAGAATCCATGGAAATTAATTAGTACACCAGAAAAAAGGGGGACAAATCCTTTTGGTGAGTTTTTTTATAGATTCAGTATCTGTAAATATTCACTGGAATCATAATACAGTACACAAATCTTTCTTGAGTGACAAAAAACTTCACTGTCCTGGTTTTCTGCCTAGTCCGTCCCTATTATACTAAAGCTATGAAAACCTATTAATATTAAACTTTTATTATCATTTTTTTTTTTTTAACTTTCTACTTTTTAAATTTTGAAAACCATGACATTAAATACAATTTAAATATTTTACATATTTTGATATGTTAATTTCTTTTTCTAGGACATGTGAAGAACTTGTGTAATTCGTTGTCATAGTACTGTATGTATATATTTGTACAGATAGAACATCATAAAGATATTCCCCCATGGTTTAAAATGTGTCATTTTCAGTTTTCTTTAGATTCTGTCGCAGAGATTGTCTATTTTATATCTAAACGCATAAAATGGAGTTTATAGTCTGTTTAAATAAGTGTGTCGCGACTATACTTTAATACCAGGGGGCTATATAAGTTATAGTCGACACAAATCTGTACTCAAAGGGTTGGTTGGTAATGGGGGGAGAGGGGGGGGGGGAGGGGGTGTTCAAGTGGAAGGTGGGGATAAATAAGAAAACTTGTTAAAAAGAATAAAATTTACGATACAGCTGAATGTCTGAAAGTGATGAGGCATCAAAAATGTTATATATACCTTGTCTCGACACCAAACAATGATGAAAAATGATAACATCAGAACAGCCTAATTTACCTGCGGAATTTTTATTAATGTTACCGACCTTGCTAGGTAGGTATAACTAGTTTACCTACATACCTATTCATATTAAAAATCTTCAAAGACATCGACTGGAATCAAGTGTTCCTCGGAAGAGGCCAAGCCATAAATTGAGGGGAATTTCTGTTTCATGTGACAATGGAAAGACACTAGTTTTGGGTCATTCACTATACAAGGTAAAAGGCTCGTGGGAAGACTTTCATTGGGCATTCACCAGTTGGGGAGGCGACACTAGTATCTACAGTAGACAGGTGACATGTTTTCCAGGTAAGCGTTAAGACTACTGATGAGTTTTCCCTTTTTTTTTACCTGGCCAGGTGAGGTATTACAATGAATGATCATTATTTGTACCTTAGTAGTTTGAACAAGTTTTTTATTACTTGTGGGATCGTAATAATTGCTAATTCACAAAAAGAGGTATTACTAGTAGATTATTCTTGTATCGGACACCTGTTCATTGAGGATCTTTTAAATTAATTGTTATAAAGAATATTTCATTCAACAAAAATTTGAGATAAGGGGTGGAGAATGACTGACAGTGGAATACTACACCTTTTTGATATAAATTAAAGGTGTAATTGAATAAGCTAATATGGAATATATACTTAAACATGAAACTAAAACTTCTAATTTTTTTTTATTGCTCAGATATTTATTTAGCTGTAAAGTTTGCTTTTAAATAGCACACTTATTGATAATTTTTTTATTCGAGAGAATGCAGTCGTTTATATTTCAACCTTGTCAAAAATCTCTAAATAACATGTTCAGTTGTCTGACACTTTCGTTACCTTTTAACCTGTGAACAGCCGGGTCATACAGTCGCGAAAAAACTTTTCCCAGCATGAAACAATTTATCAGTCAATGATTTCAATTATCAGGCGACAAAAAACCTTAAAATTTTGGATAATACTTAGGTAGATTAGATCTTGTCTGTTGTTGGGATGGAGGCAGGTTTTCTCGGTTCATCCGGACAGACTGCGGCCGAGGATACAAACCTCGCCACCCTGGAGAGGGGAAATAGGACGTCGTGTTTTCATTTGACTTTATCAGATCAAATGAAATGATGTGAAATGTGAGCTATGCTGAGTCTGTGTTGGCCAGATCACGATAAAAGTGTTATTTATGCTCATATGTCACCCACAGATGATGCTTGAATATTTTTTGTGAGCTCATTCGCAGGTCAATGACCAGTCGGTTTTAAGCATCAACATTTTGGAAATTAAATCACTGTCATTTCATACTTTTGACCAAAGGATATATGTTTCCAGGTTGTCTTGATATATTTTTGTGAACTAAGGTCTATGGCCAATCAGATTCAAGCTTAATATTTTGTTGTATTGGTCAGTTCTGATGCAACAGGTATTTTGTACAGTGACCAAGTGGTACAGTGCACTCCTCTTAATATCATGTTGCATTTGTCAGACAAAAACATGATATTAACAGGAATGTGACATTAAGAAAAACATATTTTTCCACTAAATCTAGTGCATTTCCAATCTCCATAACTAAAAGTAAGCTATTCAATGTACATATGAACATGTTTCAATATATAGATAACATTATTACAATCAAAAAACGATTATTTGGGGTTGTTTTTTATTTTCTTTGTATCATTTTGTACAAGTTGTATCTGAAATCAATGGAAATGCCATCATTTTTTGGATATTTGATGTGGTTGGTTTAAAAAAACATGATATTAGGAAGAATTCACCTCAAAATACATGATATTAACAAAATAAACTTACATAGATTATATAGAGAGAAAAATGGTGCTTGGGAAAAACATGATATAAAGAGGAGTGATGTGATATTAACAGTAGTGATATTAAATGGAGTCCACTGTATAACATCTGACCATGTAGCTACATGCATCCACTAAGTTGCAGATACGAGATATGTGCATGGGGCAACTAGGAGCAGGTTAATGGGCTACCCTCGATACCCAAACTCAGTTTCAAAACCTATCAATTCCTTAAATGATCATAGCTTTTAATAGGACCTATATTACAAACAAATATTCGCAACGGAATGACCTCATTAACTCCTTAAGTTTCTTGATGAATAAATCCAACTTTTGAATTAAAATTTTCAATTATGTCTTTAGGGCTTAACTGAGATTATAGTTTAAATGAAAAACTGCAGTTAAACTATGTTTTACCGGAAGTGGGTGGGGCAGACAAACATGCAGCTATGTTTTGTAACCAAAACTGCATGCAAAGGCCACAAATGAATGTTTTCTTGAAAGTTACCCTGCAATGAATGCACGCCAGCTGGTCAGCTGTAATTTTGAGCTCTCCATTGACCAGGTTAAAAGCCATTTATTTGCTAGCGTTTTTAGTGGCCATGTTTTTGGTAATTAATGGCTTGTGCATTTAAGGGTCATGTCTTCGATGGTCTCCGAACTTTGTGGAGGAAACAAAAGATTAACAGCAGTAATTAATGGGGCAGGATTATAAAGCTTCGGACAAAGAATAACATATAAATTAGATGTGGGACCCTGAATAGCAATAAATTTTATGATCTATCAAACCTGAATTGGAATTATTCTTCGTCTTGTTTGCTATGACAAATCTAGAAAGGGTCTTGTTTGATTTGGTACAAATTTCTGTCTTCCTCCAAAAACTCCTACTGACAATCTCGCATAACCATGACAACATCTTCTTCTTGTCTTTTTAAATTAGTTATATGCATATTTTATTTCCTAAGTTGATTTTATTTATTTGTCTTTTTTTTTACATTATATTTGACAAAAAACTTGTATGTCATTCAGAAAAATTAAATGAAAAAAAAAGTTAGTTGGAAATTGTTATACACGTTAACTTATGTTCAGCTATAAAACAAAGAAAAATAGAATTTTTTTACAATAAAGAAAAATGTGTTTAGTGTGATTACCAATGTGACAATACGACCGAAGAAGACTATCACTATAACAAAAGTTAAATATGATAGAATGTATATAAATATATGTATATATCAACACATAGACAATGTGTTTGATATATGACCTTGACCTTAATTGTCAGGTTCCGTATAGTCGTGTGACCTCAACCCTAACACGACACCAAGATCAGTCATGTGACACCAACGCACAAGTATAGGTAATATAAAAAGTAGGATTTGTAAATCAATCAAATGCCACGTACAAGATAAAAGCGCTAGCATATTTAGATAAAAGTATTATTTTTCATGTAGAAGTTTATAATATATTTGTCATTTAACGTTAACATACATTATATAGCGTGTCACGAAAATATCCTAACTATGGGTGTCATAAGTTCACAAAATGTCATGAAAAGGGAATTTTTTATGAATGGGCAAATGAGGTTTTATGATTTTTCGCAAATGAATATTTGGATATAAATAGAATAGATTACAGCATTCTGTGATTCCAAGTAGTCTACAAACAATCGGATAAAAAACTTTTTTTTTTTGGCATTTGTCTGCCGACATATTTATGCTTATTTTTGATAATGAATAATCCATCATTTCGGTTGTATCTGTTAGCCTTTGTGAAAACTATGAACAAATTTTGTGTTCTGCAAATATTATTTTTGCTATTTACGGTGTGTTTTTGAATTTTATATTGTGCAAGTTCCATTACTGAAAGAAAAAAAAGGACAGATTTTTGTATGTCTGCCTGTTTTTAGTCTGTCTGATACGATATGTATTATATAGATAGGAGGTCGGCCCTTCTTGTCTATCATGCAGATTATTTTGATAATTATTTTAGCCGAAGAATTTCCTCCAAAAAAATTAACAGATTTCTCTTAGATTATTTCTGGAAACAAAATATGCAGGTTTATTATCTGAAACTCATTGGGACAAAATGCAATGGTCAAATTAGAGGTGATTTCAAAATACACAGGTATCATTTGTTTGTTTTCAAAATAAACAGCTCTATATAATGATACAGAATTATCTTATTTCAGATAATTCGAAGGTCAGAATATTAATTCAGGGACAATCATACACATTAGGATTAGACAATCATGAAAGTACGCCTTTTTATTGAAATTTTATTTCGCTTGCTAATTAAAATAAATTATAAATATGCCAATTACAAACTCACGGATGTTATAATTATTGCATGTTACAAGTTTTTAATGCACCGTTTGTATTTGCCTCAATATACTTTAACGAACAGAGCTAGATTTTATCAGTCGTAGCACATTCGGCAATTTTTTTATGATCGGGAGGAGTACAAAACAAAATGGTGACCATCATGTGCCGAAGTAATTACTCATTTGGTAATTGTAATTTGGAAATAGGATGACAAGTAATGGCCGTTTATTGTGACTTGCCAAACGGAAAGGGGTTTAAACCTCTGAGATGTTTAGGGCATTAGCCATACACAGTAGGGGCTCCCTTAAAGGGACACAGGGTGCTTATTTCTCTATGTTATATTCAGACCCCAAAAACCCCGAAAGGGAATTAAGTGACTGGCATTATAACAGTCGACATTGATTAATAGAAAGTGTGGAGAATGTTTGAATCCCGTGGACAGAATCCTGATACATGGGGCATTAACCATTACGTTTAATAAATGACACTTTCTTTCTGAGTAAAATTTCTTTAAAATCTTTAAGTAAAATAAGACTATAATGGGATCATGAGAAGTCAGCAAAGCCAAATTAACCGTTATATAATTATAGGTCGTACTGAAAACTCTAAAGCAAATTGATGAAATATCACATTTTTTTTTTTTTCAAATATTTGGTTTCAAATATGTTTTCCATTCCGAAGAAATTAGACAAAAAGCCAATTGGAAATGTCTGATGTTGAGATTTAAAAAAAAAACGGTTTTGATCCTCAGCATTATGGGTACAAAAGTCAAAAGTTAAGTCGAAAACTGATATCTTTCTCCTTAAGACTCTTATAATTGTACTTCTATAGGGAAATATGTCATCTTATATTGATGGTGGTTTTTACACCGATGAGTAGCTAGAACTTTGAACATTTTTTCACTGATTCTGTAATTCATGGAAAATTGTTTGAAGAACTTATAGTACTATGATTTATAATGATATGGAAATGTTTACACTTTCCTCAATTCTAAGGACTCTTTGCAATGGAAGCCAATTAAAGTAGGTTTTTCATCTTTCTGCAGTTTTTAAACGACTCCGTGAACTTTTTTGTATAGGAGTCAGGTAAATTTTAAAGTTTAAGACTTTCTAGCTACAGTTTAACTTTTTAAAGGAATCAGTGAACTTTTAGACTTTCTCGAGTTTTTAGAGAGGTTGGTGAACTTTTGAGTATATATACCCAGATCAAAACAGAACTAGATTTTTTATGAAATATACAAAACAAGTTACCCACAAAAATTTTATTAGATTGTTTAGGCATAAAACAAAAGCAAAGTGGTACCTCTGAAGCAACCTTAGTCCTTTTTGAAATAAGCATCTCTTTGACCCAGATCATAGTTTATCAGTTGAGGGGAGATGAAAGGCTTGTAAAGAATGGTTGTATGTGTGTAGTAAGGGCGTACTTGTCTATATTGGTATGATAACACTTAAGGCCTAAGGTAGGTAAAAGATAGACATCGGTTTATTCTCTGATTATAAAATGTAATTTTGTTGACTAACGGGTCCATGTGTTCTTTGTTCTACGGTGTACAGAAGGGTAGATTAGATTTCAAATAAAGTTTGCTAAGTGGTTGGATGAGGACATCAGACGGACACTCCATCACACCAGACAGACGGTAAACAGACGCTTCGAACATAAACCTGTGATGTAACAGGCCGTGTATAATATCTTAGTCCTGTGAACGTTTGACTAAACAATTAGGGTCGGGTGTTTTTTATCGTATCATCTCAATGAGATGACTAGAACAATAAGATTATATAGTTCAATAATAGGTGTATATATTATCGGAAACGCAAAATCTAGCTGTGACCAGAATAGTCGATACTAGCTTCCCAACAGTATCTAAGTATATGATATATAATGTTTCAATCAATATTAGCTTCATATTTACAAATAGGGGCCACAGTGGACGAGTGGTTAAGGTGTCCGACATTCTATCACTATAGGCCTCCACCTCTGGGTTGCGAGTTCTGGGAAACCCATGTGGTGCAGCTGCCAGGTTCTGACCGTAGGTCGGTGGTTTTTCTTTTGGTACTCCAGCTTTCCTCCATGCAGCTCAAAAATCTGGCATGTCCTTAAATGACCCTGGCTTTTAATTTTACATAAAATAAAATAAACCAAACCAATATTCACAAATGCAAATTTTGATAGAGCTGAAGTCGTATATTCTTGTTTTACTAACTTAAGGAATTATCAGACCAACAGCCCGCCCTTCCCCCAAACTTTCACTATCGTCCGTGTCCCTTCCAAGACCATCTACCAATATTTAGATGCCACTTCCTAGACTTGATCGTTATAAGCTTACACAATAGAACCTTAGCATTAATGCCTATCCTTTGTTTCTTGTATGTAACAATATTTCTGTTTTAACTTTTCTCTTGAAAGACCATGAGAACTTTTAGATGATATTACACAAGACTATCAGGAATTGAGGTAAATCCATACTGTGATGATGAATTGGGCTGCTTGTAACAGTAAAACAATTTTAGTACAGTAGTACGTTTTCTATAAAAATAAAAATCACAAAGGATTATTTTGTTAGAAAAAAGAATGACATTTTGAATGAATTCAACAAAATTCTGCTTAATTAAGTTATAATTAGCATGATTCAGAATTCATAATGATATTAAAAAAAAAAAAATTGAAAAATTCAGAAATTTCTAATTAATTAATCGGTTAACTAGTTTAAGGTATTAAAGTACATGATACAGATGCTGGGGGTGGTTTCCACAATGTGATGTACTGCATCCCACAATTGCCGTGGTGGAGACCTGGACATAAATAGTGGCGAGGAACACAACGCAAGCAGATTTACGGGACAAATCGCGGAATTGCTTGAATGGAAAATATTGTTTTGAGTTGTCGATACAGATGGGTTTTGACGTTTAAGGTGCTAGACCAAGTCTCCAGGCTATTACATGATGGGAAACTGGCTACAAAGTTTTGACCAAAAAACGTGATAGAAGGGATATAACCCGACCAATTAAACCAAGATGGCAGATTGTAGATTTCTTTTAATTATCCGAACAGAGGTGTGAAACCATGGCTTAATCATTGCGACAAATTAAAATACATTGAAGAAAATGAAATAACTGATGAAGATCTTCATTAATGTTTCCCCGCTGGAGGATTAACGGGAGAAAATGGTCGTACACCAAAAATGGACGGTTGGTATTGCGGCTTTTCAGTCTGGTGTTGGATGGGAAAGGTCTAGCTAATGGCCTACTATGACAAATGGTCACTGATGTGAATTTAAGCCTGAGGATTTTCCTTTGTCGGGGAGAATGTGTGATTGTACTCAATCTTGGGATAACAGAACAGTACGTTTCCTTTAAAACAGTCACTATAGCCTAAATCAGTTATCTGAAAATTCGTAATTTGGTCAATTTCCATCCAACTTGTGAAATGACTGCATAGGATGTTGACACCGTATAAAAAGCAATTGTACTTTAATAGGTTTCATTGCACTTTATTTGAAAATTAAATGATTATAAAATTCATTAAACTTCTTGCCGATTTTGTAGAAAAAAAAAATTAAATTCTGCTTCAATTCTAAAGTTGTGCAAAGCTCAGCAGAATTGACTTTTTGGCATTATCATGCAACATCTTTTATTCTACTATTTCATTGTGATGTTTTTTTGCCCTGTAATAAGTTGCATTGATTATGCTGTCAGAAATGTACTATGTATATATATATTAAAGCCTGTAGTGTATTTTTTGGCGTAATTTTGAGTGACGTGTTTGAAGACCCTTGTGACCTAAAAGTACCATGTACACCTAAACTGACGTACTTATCTGCGCCCAGACAACGCCCTTACGTCGTTGCGATCTTCTATCGCCTATAGACTCAACAGGCAGATGTCTATTGTAGACTACACACAAACCCAATGTTATATTTATATATACATTTTCAACACTGTCTTGTAATGTTATTTAACTCGTAAATAGTTTTAAATAGATGTCATTATCATTAACCCAGCCGATAGTACAGGTGCCCTCTAAATATAGCCTAGTTTAAATGGAATCTGTCAAGTTCGTTAATAACCTCGAAAACTAGTGCCACGTAAGGATTTTCCAGTTCGATCCCCATTTTCGATGGCTAGCTGTTTTTGAAATTTGTCTGCGGTATTCTGAAAATTTGAACCCAGTGCATGGCTGGCTGGAAAAGAACAAGTATTATTCAAACAAATAGATACTTATTTCAGGTCAGATGCACAGTCAAGATTACCGAACACAATCGCGTAATTACGTAAGCTGGGTACCAGAGTCGATTCATGATGTCACGGGTCATGTGATATGTCAGCTCAAGATGTCTATAAGATAATTAGTGCAAACACCTTAATTAATTTTTTTTATGTTGTGGAATTTTATTGTGGTGTTAAAAGTTTGATAAAGGACAATTGTGGTCGAAAAGTTAATTCTTGTTGTGTACGATCAAATGTGTTATTTTATCTGCTGTTTATTTAATTTGTTACAATTATTATTGTGTTTAGAATATGTACAATGGCTTAATTAATTAAATTAAGAACTATATACAATAACTTGAGCTTGAATGAATATATAAGTGGCTGATTTTGTTGAATCAGATTGCAAAATAGACGATGAATGCACTTAAATTATCCAAGGTGGCCATGGGTCGGTCTTATCTGAAACAAAGAAATCTTCAAAAGATTTTTTTTTTTTTAAATCAACATAAAATATATATATTTTTTTGCTATTATCTTTTCAAGTGTTTTTGTACTTTGTACTAGCATAAACATTAGAAGAATACACATGGTATATATATATATGTCAAGGCAATATCTACTCTAGAAATGATTAAGACAAATGAGCGTCTCTTTCATTAAACATCATGCAGGCAGCAGAAATACAGTTTTGACGCCTCAGTGTTTCGGATATACCATCTTTAAACAGACAGGATTTTTTTTTCTGCCTCAAAAACAAATGTTGTCAAAACCAGGATGTCAGATTTATTTTGTTTACAGTGATGTATTATGGGTCCAGGTAAATAATTCTCCCTAATGAATACAGGTGTCATTTCTCAGGTGAGGCAGCGACACCTTACCTGACAAACTATAGTCTGTCAAGAAAAAAATATTACCTATATACAAAGTATATATGTAGACTGTTTATGAATATCCAAAAAACTGAATATTCTTATAAATAAACCTGTATGTTTTATTTATAATTTTCATTATCAAAAAAAATGAAAAATCGTAATATAAATTACTGCCAAGTTTTCACTTCATGTGAAGAAGCAGAATAACTAGTATATATTATTTGTAAATTCAATATTAGTAAGTATTTTTGATGTGCATAACTAATAAATATTTATTAAATGTAGTTATACAATGTTCAGATACTGGAGTAAGGTTTTAATCTTTTCCCGTTCTTATGTAATTTCAGAATGACAAGGACGGCTACACAGAAACTGTCAGTGTGAAGTCTGCGGTACACATGTTTGGGGGCGAGGCGAAAATCCGAAAATTGCCGACACCGTCTCCAGACAAATCCCAAAAGTCTGCCACCGTGAAAGAGCTTCGAGCTATTAAGGAGGGGTCAGATCGGGTCAGTCGAGGGGGGCCACCACTAAACAACGGTGGAGATATCTGCATGGATTTCTCAACCCCCCAGGATCCCGATATAATGGATTACCCGATTCGTGGAACGTTTTCCCCGCTTACCGACGGAGGCCAAGTTAAGTTCACAGATGAATCTGCCACAGAGTTGTCATTTGTTTTTGGGCGACCTGCTTCTCCTGTCAATGATCGGGACGTGCAAAGGTGTATGTCGCCACCTAGTGGGAGGAATCAGCAGAGGTGTTTATCGCCTGAAAGTGATCGAGGCCCCCAAAGGTGTAAATCTCCTCCGAGTGATCGAGGCCCCCAAAGGGGTAAATCTCCTCCAAGCGACAGGGGTCCTCAAAGGTGTATGTCGCCACCAAGTGCAAGGAACCAACAGAAGTGCTTATCGCCTGAAAGAGATCATGACCCCTATAGATGTAAATCTCCTCCCAGGGACCGGGGCCCACACAGGGCTCTGTCCCCTCTCAGTGATCGGGGCCCCTCCCGATGTCGGTCACCACCATCGCAGGAGAGACGTGCCTTGTCCCCCTCCTCAGATGTTACCCCTGCCAAACGTCCTAGTGGAGTCTACGAAAATTCGTTTTTGTGTTCTACCCCGCCGTCAGGTAAAGGGGTCGGCTCTAAGTTCACCCCAGGGATTTACGACAGAGTTGTGGTTCACCTGCCCCCTACCGGGCGGGGCGAGAGATCAAGTCCCCGCGGAGGTGGCTATTGTCAACACTGTAGTAACTGTCTAATTCACTTTAAGCGTCAAGCCTTCCGCCTGCTCTGCCCAGAGGGAAATCGAACCGCCCCGACTATCAAGGTAAGCTATATCTTTACCTACTACCATTGTAATCAGCTAAAACATTTCAACTTTATTATCGTGAAGGAAATTTAGTCATTTTGAAATTTGCAAGTTTTGACGTGATGGCAAAATTTTGGAACTTAGACTATATAGTTAGTTAGTGTAGCATAACTTTGAATGAACGACCATACCAGCCCACCAGGAGATTTCAAGCCTCAGACTAGCTGCGTTCATTGGCTGAACCCTTATATTTGGGGGTGAATGAAAAAATATGATGGTGCAGTACTAGTTGACTCAATTTATTTCTTGATGTTTGAAAGTTGAAAAAAAACGATATTCAATTGAAAATCTTAGCTTGAAATGTGAAATATCAGTCACTGTTTTCCTGTGAGAATGTTCATATGATTGGATCTGTAAAAACTATACGAAAACCATGATGTGAAACACTAACCAAGCGTTCCAAGTTCTACCTGCGTCTCAGGTAAAAACATTGTATACACTGGGATAAACAGGTATTAGTATCCAGCGGTTGACCCTGTCACTCCGGGTCACTTGAGGTGATTGGTCATATTTATGACATTTTCTCCGTCTACTTCCATATTTCAGCTGATACAGAAAGTTGTATACCAGTAGCTAGGACTCTTTGATATAACTTTCGTTATAGCAATACGCTGACATTTGTGTCTGGTTTTCTCACTGTGAGTTTGTGCTGCTGTTGGAAGTTTATACTGTAGGTAGTATTTTACCATATAACTTTGCTTTCCTAAAATTATTTATTATCATGCAGGTGTGTACGGACCTCTATTTGTCAAAAACCGCACATCATTTCAAGGGAGACAACTTCAAGTAGTATTATTGTCCTTTCTTATTCAAATTCTGAACACACAGAAAAAGTCATTTATATTTCATAGCCTAGTCCTGTTATTTCCAGAAATAACAGCCAGGACTGCCTTAGCTTAAATATTTCAAAATGTTTTTCAAGGTGACGGTCACCCCTTATAAAGCAAAAGTAACCGCACTTAGAAAAGAAACGAAAATATCCGAGCTGTTCTATAAAAGGTATTTAGACATGTTTCGGAAAGAAAGGAGGTGAGTCTGAAGTTTGAACTGAGGCCCTCGGGTCTCAGGCCAGACAGATAATGGGAAATGAAATGTCCGTCTGCTCTGCTGGTATTCCCAGTGATGTATTATAGATCAGGGGCATTGAGATGTTTGAACTGTATGCACAGTTTGTTTCACTTTCCAAGCTTTTAAGGTGCGCTAATGGTTTGCACAAGATGGATGTTTCTTCGCTTTGAACTTGAGATTTAAAAACTGAATTGACAGCTTGCACTGCGATAGATTTTCTGTCGGGTTTGTTTGAAAGTGTTTTGATGTCTTAGATTTTCTCTCGTGTTGGTTTGAAAGTGTTTTGACGGTTCCGAATACATAGATATTCCACTCGTTGACCTAAGTTTGAAAGGTTTTAATGGTTTTGCTCTCTATGGCAGCGGTTCCGTCCTTTTAAATCCAAGTTTAAAAGTGCTGTGACAGCTTTTGACTTCACTCACATTTGCATGAAATGTTGACTTGCTTGTTCTCTGTATGTAGATTGACGTAGTATTGAGTACTATACATAAAAGCAGTTTGACGACTTTCTACGAGAGCTTTGTCTCTGTGTCGTGTCATTTTTTCTCTGACTCCATCAATTTGCATATCCTTTGTGCTGACCCAAGCTTGAAATAAGGTTGATGCTGTACTGGAATTTTTGTGATTTTTACGAGCTCATCTAAAGTACACGATCATGCCACAAGAATTGGTACAGTACAACCATCTCAGAGTGAGGCTTCAGCTGCAATTCTATAGAAACATCAGATTTTATATATACATCATGTAGACGGCTAAAGTCAAACTGATTAACTTCATTTTCTGCTTCGGCTGATTTGTAAAGCCCTGGAGTAATAAAAGGAGCACAAAAATCGGTGATTGTGGAGAATTACTTTTACCAAAGATCAATGTCCACTTCTATTTAGCCCTGTATACATACTTTAAAGGACTTGTCGAAAGGCTACCAATGCAAGCCCCGGGCTAATGTTAACTGTCAAACTGTCATTAAAAACCAGGCAGCAATTTGTGAATAAAGTGTTTGATAGAGTTGAAATTGACTACACTATTACGGCACCTTATATGGTCCAGTTTATTTCACCAGTAATACTAGGTTCCTTACTGGTAATTTGTAGATGGCGTTGTCAGAATATCTGCTTCTTTTTAATCAATGACTTTTAAAACGAACTAAAACATCTTTTATGAACATTTTCCCTACAAATTTCATTCATAAAAATCTTGTCTTTTGTGTGTTAAATTGTGGTTGAATGAGGCTCATGATCTTTTCCATTGTCCAGACCCATCTTTTTCTATGGACTGACAGACATCAAACAACACTGTTATCATATGCCTGTCAATTTATGATGAAAAGGAAAAAAAAAACGAGAACTTTTACATACTAGATGTGAGAAGGCGATTCACAAGGTAGCCATGATTGTTCACGGTTCAAGAGTTTGTACGCTTATAATACATATTGAAATGAAGGAGTGTTGGCAAGGAATTCTTTTTGATGACGTGTCCATGGTTGTCGGGAACATCGAAGCATAGCATTATATATATTAATATATATATTATCTATCAAGGTCTGTTCGGCTAATTTGTTTCAAAGTCAATTACGTTTGACATTTTAAAATGATGAATGCAAAGCGGTGGTGGGGCAACTGCCAATAATGGTTATGCGTGATGTTAGATTGCATTGAAATGTTCATCATTCAGGGAAGTGTCGGGGGATAGTTTTGTACTTGGGATGGCGAGAAAATGACTGATTGTCGGATCAGTGTTGAGCGAGTGCTTGTCATCTTTGTACCTACACGAGATCTAGGCTCATTTGCGGTTTTTGACAAGATGCAGAAGTCATTGCGTTGACAGGGCGTACTTTTAAAAGTAAACAATACAAAGCGGAGAACATTTCTGTGGTTAGAAATTAAAAGGTATTGAATTTCGTTTTTTATACTGTTACTTTTAACGGCTTTCTAGATATAATAAGAAAAAGGAAGAATTTAAATAGTAATGAAAAATCTCACCTATAGAAACTATTTGGATAATTAGAGTTCTTTAAACTTTGTGTTAAAAGAGGAAGCCATAAAATTTTGAGACATATGTAAGTCATTCTGTGGTTTTTAAGTTAGGCTGTGATGAAATTTTTTTGTTACAAATTTATTTCTTCACCTATTTCATTATTTGCAAGTTAATTACAGGGTAGTTTTCTTTGATCTGTTATATACGTGTAGCAATATATATATTGGTGTATTATGTATTATGGGATGTGATACTGTGGGGCTGATACCCTGTATTATGGGATGTGATACTGAGGGCTGATACCCTGTATTATGGGGTGTGATACTGTGAGGCTGATACCCTGTATTATGGGATGTGATACTGTGAGGCTGATACCCTGTATTATGGGATGTGATACTGTGGGATGATACCCTGTATTAAGGGGTGTGATACTGTGGGGCTGATACCCTGTATTATGGGATGTGATACTGTGGGGCTGATACCCTGTATTATGGGGTGTGATACTGTGGGGCTGATACCCTGTATTATGGGATGTGATACTGTGGGGCTGATACCCTGTATTATGGGGTGTGATACTGTGGGGCTGATACCCTGTATTATGGGATGTGATACTGTGGGGCTGATACCCTGTATTATGGGATGTGATACTGTGAGGCTGCATGATACCCTGTATTATGGGGTGTGATACTGTGGGCTGATACCCTGTATTATGGGGTGTGATACTGTGGGGCTGATACCCAGTATTATGGGGTGTGATACTGTGGGACTGATACCCTGTATTATGGGGTGTGATACTGTGGGCCGATACCCTGTATTATGGGGTGTGATACTGTGGGGCCGATACCCTGTATTATGGAGTGTGATACTGTGGGGCCGATACCCTGTATTATGGGGTGTGATACTGTGGGGCTGATACCCTGTATTATGGGGTGTGATACTGTGGGGCCGATACCCTGTATTATGGAGTGTGATACTGTGGGGCTGATACCCTGTATTATGGGATGTGATACTGTGGGGCCGATACCCTGTATTATGGGGTGTGATACTGTGGGGCCGATACCCTGTATTATGGGATGTGATACTGTGGGGCTGATACCCTGTATTATGGGGTGTGATACTGTGGGGCCGATACCCTGTATTATGGGATGTGATACTGTGGGGCTGATACCCTGTATTATGGGATGTGATACTGATGGGCTGATACCCTGTATTATGGGGTGTGATACTGTGGGGCCGATACCCTGTATTATGGGATGTGATACTGTAGGGCTGATACCCTGTATTATGGGATGTGATACTGTGGGGCTGATACCCTGTATTATGGGGTGTGATACTGTGGGGCCGATACCCTGTATTATGGGGTGTGATACAGGGGACCAATACAATGAAGGTGTTTCTATATTGTACTTTACCTGTATATACCTTTGACTGATGAGTGTGTTAGTCCATTATGTACGACAGGTGTTGTGTTTATGATGGGGTCGACCGCGTACCTGGCAGAGACCACCTCTGCAGGCTAAATATTCACCTTCTCTCCAGATAATCTTCAGCTTGCTGTATTATCATTATATACACCTGTAACATCCTTTATATTCAAGAATTAATTGACTGTAAGATGTCTCCAAACAATTACGGGATACACATGTCCATTCAGGTACTCCTGTGCTTTGTAACATTGTCTCCTATGTACGAAGATTTTTTTACGATAAAATTGCAAGCTTATTATCTACCAAGACCAATCTTGGTTCCTTACAATGTTTAAAATTAGATTTTAATAAGAAAGAGCCTCCAGGGTTAATAGTAGTAATCTATCACTTAATTTTTGGCCGCTATGTCCATTGAAATTGAAAAAGATCCATCCCTGGATCGGGAGATAATCACATTCACGCATGTTCTCACATGGCGATTTATACCTTGGGCACCTGTGTCGAGCTTTACGACGTCTGTTACCATGCCAGGGTGATAATCCTCGCCCCAAAACATACCCCTAGACAATGCCAAGGTGTCCGCTAATGTCCCAAGCAGGTGACCACAAGGTCAAATTTTGTTCCGTGTTCAGACACGCGTATGCTTTAAATTGCATCGGTCAGTCTTAAAAGTCTGAAAATTCTTTGACAATGAATGTTCATAAATTGTGGTCCTTTTTCTTGTTTTTCCCTTTGAAAAGGTCTTTTTTTCCATCAGTTATTGATTTACATGAGATACCTTTTCACACCTTTGTGTCAATTCAAAGTGAATGGTTTGCAAACTTTCTGGATTATTTCAAAATTGCTGAATTGAAAAGGGGAAATCTTTTTATTTGAATGTGACTTTACTTTATTCTGAAATGTGACGTTACATACTTCATCCTGAAATACGACTGTAAAGTCACTTGATTATGAAATGTGATATCAACTGGTTATGAAATTTGACATCAATTTTTCTAACACAACTTTAAGTATAGACTTGAGGACAGAAATTTATTTAAATGTTCTAAGCTATGTCTTGGGTGTGGGAATGAGTCTGAGCTTTTCAAAACATAAAAATTTTCAGTTTCATCATGTTTTATTTCTGGAACAATTGTAACACCTTTGAAGTGAAACTGTTTCAAATTTCTGCAAGTTTGTTTTTCAAAATACTGTGTGAGAAAATTTCTGTAGTTTATAGTGAAAGCTAGCTATCCCAGGGTCAGATATCACACAGATTAAGGGACAGAGTTAAAGCCCCATCTAGGGGATATTCTATATCCAAATCACAATTTGATTGGATCTATCATATGGACAGTATGGAATTATTCATGAGATGTTTGTTTACTATGCTTGCTTTGCTACCACTGTACCAGGTGAAAAGTATTGTCCAAACATAACCTTTGACCTTTTGATTCGCCCTATCACAGGAATCATCTTGATATAGGGCACCTGGTGGGAATTAAAATTTCACTTTTATGTATTTAACCACATGTTGATAGTGGTCATTGTTTAGCTGCCCATAAACTGACCGATATAAATCTTGTAGGCGGACAGCATGTATTGTTGGGGAGGCTGCAGGTCTGGTCAAGCTGTTCAGAGTCTGAAATCTTGACCATAGCTGAGAACAAGGAAACTCAAATCATTAAATCAGAAAGCTTTGTCCACTGTGACATATGGGCCCCTCCCTAGAGGGGGACAAACTGCTTGGGTGATATATTTACGCCAGTTTACTGCCACGAAATGACCAGTTTCTTTCACCACAGGGTGTTTGGAGACAAACTATGGAAATCAATTACTGGATTGTGAAAGAGACATGGTGGTTTGGCGGTGGGGAAGGAGAAATAACCGGACACATGTTCCTTATATGTGTCAATATATACTTATTTGTTTGCAAAATTACGGTCATTTTATTATCTTACGAAAAAAAATCTGAAGAATATTGATTGCTTTTTTTACCCATCTGGTTATCTCACAGCTCGAAATAGCATGTCCCAGAATGCCTCAGGTCTCCGCTGGACAGATATAAACACAATTGTATGAGGTTGTCTAATTTCATTAGACAGACGTTGTAGAAATCAGAATTTTCTCTCTGGATAGACATAGGAATTTGGTTTCTAGTCGTACATAATGACAATTAAGCTGATGATGGACCAGTGAGTCTGTGTATGCAGTGTTTCACCACGGGTTACTTGTATTTCTTGATTTTGACTTTTCAAGGTCCATATACCCGGGGTATTTATTTATAGATCTTTCCAAATTTACCAAAGGTTCAGTACAGAAAACGATAGATTAACAGATTGACCAAAGGTCAAGCGATTTATCATTAGATCAGGTAATTAAACTTTGTGTAGCAAATGAACAAACAATCACACTAACAGTAGCTCTCATTGTAAAACTGAATTTCCCAATTACATTTACATATTTGATTGAAAGGAGATGTTGAAATTTCAAAAATAGATATTTCGAGGTAATTAGCGGTAATCTTCTTCATAAAATATGGAAGAATTCATCAGTGCAGGAAGAAGGGGAATACGGACATTAGCTTTTCTCAGAATGTCACTTACGAGACAAATCACAAAATAGATTGGTAATTCGCCATTAATCAGCCTTTCAACCTGTTTCGATACATCTGTTAATTTCAATACTCATGGTTTTTGCCTTCGCTGAAGTATAATCGGTCTTTGTAGATATAATTAGTCGGAGCCGTAGGTGACAAATTTTCAAATTATGTAACAGGCTAATTACCATAGTAATATTACAGAGTTGTACTTTTGCCAACCAAGCAATTTGAAGTTGATGCAGGTGTGCTTTTTACCCAGGGAGCCTTTTTGCATTGATCATAATCACGAAATTTTGTAACAGGTTCATTGTACGGTAGAATATTATATAGGTAGCGTTAACCCTGAATTTGAATCTAGCAAGATCTTTGATAAAGTTTGTTCGAATATTTTTAGTGGATTTTCAGTTTTGTTTAGAATGTTAAGATAAGGTTTCAGATGAGCTGTATGAATTCTTTTTATGATATTTAATAATTTTGATATTTTTTAGGTTTTTTTTTTATTGAGCTTTTATTTGTGTCAATAACCTTTTTTTTTTCTTTTTTTATCCACTTAATCCTTTCAAAAACTGTTGAATATATTTTTTGAAAATGAGTATTCATTTTTGTGAAAAATTATGTCAAATATCTGATAGAAATGTGTTCTGTAGTAGCTGAAAAATTACCAAACTGCACCTTCAAAAAAACTGGAAATGTTTGGTTAAGATTACGATATACATAGTATACATGTATATATGACATTCACAATATGTGGGGTCGCATATTTCCCTGTGTGTTGTCACGGGGAACTATTCGGAACTATCCGGCTGCCCACACATACCGTCCCCATGCACAGACAGTGTTAACGTGTGGCAAAGGAGACGCAGAACTCTCTCATATCACACGTACCAGTCATTCCGAGCCACACTCCCGGGGCCGTTACTGCAGTGAGATGTATAAAAGCCATGCACATTTCCGTGTATCACAGCTCTATCGTTATGCATCCACGGCAACACTATACACGTTTTGTGGGGGGATAAAGGAGTAAAGAAATAGAGGGATAAACGGACTACCACTGTTAGCCTGGCAGGATGTAATTCACAACAAACGCTAGGTGCACGCAGGGGCACATTTCTGCTTTCATGCTTAATTTTTGTCAATTGCGGCAATTATTGACATCTGATATCGCCATTCTCTTCCTACGTTACGCATGTAAAACACGTACGAATGCATACCAGAGAGAGGCTGGATTACTCAAGCTATATAATTCTTTTCGCCTTCACTGCTGTTCTCATGCAATCCACAGCAATTATACGTTCTCTGTTAAAACAGTGATATGCATACTATAGGATCCGGTGAAGCTTACAGTGAAAAAAAACAACCCAATTACCTTCAACAGTATTCAAGATAAAAAAATTATATTGAATTTGGCATTGCACTCTCAAAGTTATTTAGTGTTTTTCAAGTTTTGTTTCAAGGCTAATGTACAAAACCAATGTTGCTTTAAACAGATCTTTCTAAAATTGAATTTGACAGAGCAAATTGGCTGTTCTTCTTGTAAGCTTGTTACAGAAAATAAAATCAGTCTGGTCCAAGATTTACTCAGCCTTTTTGATAATTAGAGAGGTGTAGCTACTGTTCAACACTGATATATATATATATATACAGAAGTTATAAGATACTTAAGGGTGTATGCTACTTTATACAAAAATGTACCTGTGATTTATGCTAGAGTTATCACCCCTTACAATTTGATACCTTGCTAAAGTGAAGAAGGTAAAATTATCAATCATTGTCTTTTGTGATACTTCATTGTATAACTTAATTATGGAGCTAATTTTTCAGCATTTTTATGCCCCTGCCATGAAATGGAGGGCATATAGTGTTACCCATGTCCGTCGCATCGCGTCCCGCCCCGTTCCGTCCTGTCCCGTCCCATGGTAATAGTAAACAGTTTATTTAAATAACTACTGATCCGATTGTCATCAAACTTCACATACGTAATAAGCATGAAAAACTAATTTCATATGGGGGAAGGGGGCATTTATGTCTCCCAGACATTTCTAGTTTTTATTAATGTTTGTTGCAAAATAGCTATAAATGTAATGAATTTTTTTTTCTACTAGCTAGAGTAGACAATTGTTATACATAAGGAAAGTTTCACCTCATGAAATCAGTCCTTCTTATTGACAGACCACCCAACTGAGCTGATCGATTTATAGATAGATATGATTACTTAACAAGGGTGGTCGTTAGGTAGAGGGAAGTTTATGATATACAGCATTATTCGTAATGAAGTGGCTGAATTTGGCCTATCGTTTTGTAATGTTTCGTAATGAACGTGCAGTCTGGTTTCCAGGGCGGTTAAAAATGAACTTCAAATGCTTTTCTCATTTAAATATTCAAAAACATTATATATATCTACAATTAGGTGATATATGTTATTTAAGTTCCATGCCTTAAAAAAAAAATCTGAATGTCCAGGTGTTGTTATGAAAATTATATATCAAGTATCATATTCAACATTGTAATGTTATCGTCTGAAAATGTCAAAAGTCAGAAGTGATATTTTTATCTGATTCGGCAACACACAATAGAATACTATCGTTACATACAATAAAATACTATTGTTACAAAACCCTCGATGATATGTCAGGCTGATAATAAGTCGCGAAAGGTCGCCAGCATTTATAAGTTTTATGATGTCAATTTGTGTGGTAATAAGTCAAGGTCACTTGTTCATTATGTAATAACACGGATTACTTCGACTTTCATTTCGTTCTGAAATCCTTTAAAGTTGGCTTAATTGGAAAAACAATATTGTTCATGAAGATTTTTATCTAAATGCAGGTGTGCATTTGCTTGTCACGGTGCTGCAGTTATTTACCGCTGCAGTTAGAATGAATCGCAAGACCAATGAATCGATATATTACCAGGTTTAAATATGATTAAATCTTTTTATGGTATCTCAGCCTCATTTATGTGTTTCAATATTTGTAGGAGTTTTAATCTTTGAATTGTACACTTCGTGATCCGTAAATATGACCCGAATGCTTGTTGCGAGGTACTAGTGTTACCATTTTGATTTGTGACACATCCTGGGAGTTGTAATTTGAAAGCACTTCAAGATCACTCAGTTTTCCATAATCGTGGAATTCAAACCCTTCAAATCATAGCTAATGAAGTTTTTCTCTGTTAAGAACCCCACATTACAACCCAATCATATACAAATTGATTTTTCGTAACTTGGCAAAAATTAATGCTGCAACCTCACGAAATATTACCACATGGAAGACGGCATCAGCATTGCCGCCTTGGATATCAAATTTGTATTCAGTAGCATACGTGACCATGCCAACAACATTAATCAAAATCCTTTTTAGTTCATGTCCAATATCGCATAATATTAATTGTCCAGAAAAGTTGATTTGTATCGGGCAATCTGATTGGATATACACACTATCGACAACTGTTGCTGTCCTTTGAACTGCAACACATTGAGTTCCTTCGCGGGACAGAAATACGATTATAACTGCGCTTTCTGGTGACTCACTGTGTTTGCCTTGCTGTTAAGGGAGGCCTGTTGCATGTTAAGAACATGGAAACAATCATAGGAAATTTTATTTCCGTAGCCATGCCTTCTACAAAGAATTGACACTTATCGGAACAGGCTGTGCCGCTCGCTCGGATACGGAGACTGATGCTCGGCTCAGTCTGAAGCATTCAGCCTGCGTGATTCTGGCATGCAAGTAGCATACGACTTTTTCCGAAGAGCAGTTGTATAATTTATGATGTGGTCATTACAGATATTACGAGAATCAAATCATCGGCTGTATAATGGTAGTGTTCGATTAGTACTCCACGTTTCCTTTTATCTGACCAGATCTCTGGTGGTGTATTGGAGAATGGATAACCAGTTTCCTGGAGTGCTTTATTGACACAGTTAAATATGTGGAACACTATATATCCTAGCAACCTTTTCAAAAGTTTCCTCCATGTTTCTATTATTCAGCTAGCTTATATTTAATCAGCCAGCCACCACAACAAGAAACATTGGTCAAGTCAACACATTGACGTAAAAGTTTTAAGTTTTCATTGATGATTTCATAGGAAAACAGAATATAATTTGACATTTTCTTTATATTGATCTGCCACAAAAACCATTAAAGTAGCAAAGTCACCAAGCAAATCAATACAACTGAAATTCTATCAAATCTAGTGGTTTTGGACAAATTTCTTGATAAATTTAATTAAGTATACAGTTTCTTCAAACTAAATGTTGCAATAATGTTTCTATAAGACCTGTATCTGGTAGAAAAGTATGTTGATCTCTTTTAATAACTATCATTGTCCATGTGAATCTGAAAAAAAAATATAGTGAAGCTATCGTTTCTAAAAAGTTTGGAAAAAATTTATACAAATTGCATCAGGCCATAATTCTGTTATCATTGTTGATGTGGGAACAGCTCAGCAACTAGCAATATAGGAGAATGTGTGAGCATTCCTATACCCCGTGGTCATGAGGACCCCTATACCACGCCTGACAAAGAATCTTCCCTCATAAACAAGAATATCTCCTCCCCAAAAAATACTGGTGACCTTGACAGCCGACGACCCCCTCCACCCCCTTCAAATGTCCCCACTAAAAGACCAGGGGTCCTGATTGATGTCAATGGCCTTGGACCAATATGACCCAAAATTTGGTAGCGATGGTCGCATTCTTTTCCTCCATCAATGTTGGAATTGCATTGCGGAATAATTATGTTTCCTTTGGGCCTGTTATTCATCACACAAATGAAATTAAACCCTATTCTTTTCCTTCATTTAAAGCTTGGTTCTTTTAAATTCAATGACGATCGGCCATGTATGGTAATAAGATTTCAACACCCGACCATCCATCAGGGTCGACTGTTTGTTTGTCACCAATGGGAGTGAAGTGTAACCTTTTCATCGTGTCATTACATTAGTGTTGCGAATGTGTTATGACGTCTCGTGTCTGTGTAGCCTCCGTACCTGTCTGGTTAAGTCTTTATAAACCTGATCAGCACCCAGACAGTACATTTTTTTAAAAATTTAATTACAAAAAAGGGCCGGTTATAATGTCTCTTAAATTTTTAATAATGTGCTGTTTTAGGAAAAATTATTAATGCAGGCAATGAAAGTTGATTCCACAACATAGGAACTTGATGCAGTAAAATTTCACCTTCTGTTGTAAAATGAAGTAAACAGTCGAAACGTATCAGTCTTTTTCACAACCATGTGGTTTTTCCAAGTACGCCATTTTTCTAAGACAGAGACTCTTTGAATCTTTATTAACACTGGAATCAACAAGAATGATTAACAAAAGTTTGATTTAACTTTTTTTCAAATTAGTTTTAGAATAAGTATTTCAACAAAATGATTGATATCATTTTTATATTGATTGTTTGAAGAGGGGTGGGGGCAAGAGAATGTCACTTTCTTATGATACTATAGCATTTTCAGATCTGTGCTGTTGTTTGAAACAGAAATACATTCATCTTTCTTCCAAGATTTGTGCATTTTAATTTTGATAATTATCAAATATAAATGTTAATTTAGTATGTACATTGTAGTCCATATTAAGTTTCTTGACTTACTGACGTAATTCTGAAAAAGTGTAAAATAATTTTTCTTAAGTAAACATTGGTAGAGTTGAAGCGAAGAAGAAAAAATCAGTGAATCCAGATCTAAAGGAGAAGATGATATGACAAAGGAATTTGATGAGAGTGTATTAATAGCCTGCGGAGGAACCCATTTAGTCGTAAAAGACCTTGGTGGTTGTAACGCGATATTTGTATCTTATTCAACGTAGTTTATCTGTTACCATGGCCTCATTTGTGTCAATACCCTCTTGGACAAGAGTGTTTCCTCAAAAATGCGACAAATTGATTTTTTTCTCTCTCGCATGAGACACAATGACATCAGAATTATGTCCCTTTGTTGTTCTTGGTCCCATTTTACCATCGTTGAAATACAAAAAGGAAAAAAAAAAACGTAATATATTTTGTCTCGTTACCCCCATAAAGTATAATTGGACTTCCCAAGTCAAACGATAAATGCTTCCATCTTGTTTAATGGGGGTGAAATGACATTAAATAATTAATATTACAGTCATTTCTTCGGATGTTTTTCCTCGTGATTTCCTTGATAGCATTATTAGATGATGACCTATCAAATATCAACCCTTTTACCAGGCGGGAACCTGCTTTTTTATGTCTGACCTTGTAATTCCACTCCCCTATGTGATACAGGGTGATTATTTTAGGCCATGTCACTTACTCATTAGCTAATGTCTGCCAACGTCAAATGATAATGTCTCTCTCTGCCGAGTCTTCTTTGGCACATAGAAGCAGTGGCGAATCAATTTCCGCTGGCTTTTATTTTTGTTCAAAGTTCCATTTATTTTGTCCAAATATGGTCAATAAAAAATCAATTCCCAACCTAATATACCATCATAAAATTATCGAAATAATTTGAAAGATTCTTTTCATGTCAGACATGTATTGTTGGCAGATTACTGTATGAGAACTGTCATCTGCGATTGCCCTGAAAGCTTTGAAAATTAATTATTCTTCAGGAAGTCATTGTGTAATAACTCATTTCCAAACACCGAATCTTTACAAGTTAATTTTCAGCCACTGTGATAATCGTTTTTTGCGTTTTTTCATTCATATCTACTTTGTTAGAAATCCTTGTAGCCTCGATGATAATCAAGAATCTCTCCCTTTTAAGTTGATGTACAAATGCCTGGATTATTTATTTAAGGCAGCAGTTGACTGGGTTTTTATTACGCAATGTTTGTCTGCCAGTCCTCCTCGGTGTTTGTGTTTATTTACATTTGGGATCGACTTAGAGAATTACAGATAAAAGTGAATTTAGACAAATCCTCCGAAACCCTTTTGGGTCAAGATTAGCGTCTGGTGACATCACTGACCTGGTACTAATACATTGCACAATACTTCTGTGGCTGACCTGCCAATCAAAGCCCCTGACAACAGGCCCCTAGGGACCCAGAAAGATCGCCAACAACTCGCAATGCAAAGGGGGAGGCCATCAGTGCAGTGATCCAAAAGGAAAATTAGAAATCGGAAAATCGGGACTTTTAACGATAGAAAGGGAACGAAAGTATTGTTTGGCTGGAGGGACTGAGGAGATTTAGGGAACCTTTTTTATAATGGATTAATGGACTCTGGATATTGATAGTCTACTGCCAATGGTGCGTAAGAAAATAATGACATTTTTTACAAAAGGGTGAACGACTTGGTCTGTCCAACTTCCATTGTTTCTGACTGATCGAGCAAAGAAGAAGTGTCTGCAATCTGATGGCCGCTTTCTCACCTTCTGGTCAAAGTAGCTCCCACCATAACTTGCATTCCAGTGCACACGATTTGATCGCCTTGACGATTGACCATCTGGTGGCCAATACTTATCCCTATATTAATCTGTGATGTTTTTTAACTAACGTCTAATGTACCGGAATGTTTGTGACAGTTGTTTGTGGGAGAACGCCATTGTCATGACCCACTGCTGTTTGCTTTTTAAGTACATTTACACCAATATATACTTCAACACAAAAGAGCTCTGCTTCTGAACAAGCGTGACTAATACGATGTACTTCCTGTATATAAGAAATCGTTGATATTGATTTTATTTCAGCCGTTGGGCAATGTGCTGTACATTGCTTTTCCCAATGTAATGGTTTATAAGCCCAGATTTAAATTTCATAATGCGTGTGATTGTGAAGAAGGGACAGATTCTATCTCCATAACTGAAGAAGTTTGTGAAGTATGGGACAGATTTGGAAAGGGTGGTGAAGTTGTTCCTGGGAACAAAGCAGAAGTGTTTCACCTTCAAAGCACACTACAATGAAACCTGTCTCAGTTGACTCCTGAATATTCTGACATCCTGTCTAATCTGACCAGTATGTGGTGTTCAAAGGAATTAGCATTAGATGGGTATTCTCTAGCTTAATGTATTATGTATTTGTCTCTACAATATTAGATTGTTGTACAGGCCCGGCTGACCAGGAATGAGTACAACAATGGCTGTAAATGGTCAGAGGTCGAGACTGGGCTTTTAGGAAAGTTTATCTCCCACCCTTCTATTGAGAGATAATTGGAAAAAAGGGCAAATATCAAAAATTTCAGTCCGAAACAATGGACAGATAAATTGTATTACGAAAAGAGAGGCAAGAAGGGGAGAAAACAAAAATGATCCCCAGAAGAGGATCCTTCGGCCACCAACAGGAGGAGACCATTCAGTCGGGGCCCATCAGTATGACTCTCCAGCCAGCCCTAGTAAGACCCCTCAGTGACAACCCAGTGTAGGACCGATCCCCACCCCCCACCCCCCCCAATGTAGGACCGACCCCCCCCCCCCCCCCCGCCAGTGTAGGACTGACCCCCCCCCCCCCAGTGTAGGACTGAACCTCCCCCCCCCCCCACAGTGTAGGACTGACCCCCCCCCCCCCCCCCCCCCCAGTGGAGGACAAACCCCCCCAGCCACCCCTAGTAAAAGATCACTCAGTGATACCCCAGGTATTATAGGACAGATCCCCCCCCCCACCAGCCACCCCCAGTAGGTAAACATGTACTTCTGAGGTGATAAGGTTGTATTACCTCCCCAAAGTCATCAACATAATAATTATCATTAGATAGTGAAGGTGTTTTCACATTAATGTAACTTACAAAAGCACTGTTAGGTTTACAAAACTTTTTTGACAGTGTTTTTCTTTACCTTTATGACAAATACATGCTTCACTGATATCAGTTTATATGGATTTATACATCTATATATAAACTCCTTGAATAGGACTATTTCTTTATTATTTTCAGCAAATTTTATGGATTTAAATGATGTCATCGGAAACATTTGGATACCCTGTTCAAAGCTGATTATGCTTTTATTTGTTGGGATTATGGGAAGGGTGCTGTATTTTTTCCATTCACCCAGCTAGCTGTCCTGGTGTGGTCTAGTGTCTGGCAGTCCATGCTCAGATAAGATGTGAAAGTGTATCACCACCCCAAAGAACCACAAAATTAACATAGATGTCCCCCACTGCCTCAGAATGGCATTTCACCACCCAGCTGGCAAATTAGCATTAATTCCTGTGTAAAGTACAATTTATACAGTGTTACTTACTGTAGCTTGAGCAAACATTCCAGAATTAAAAGCGAAATTAGTATTAATTCAAACAACGACCTCTTTCACAGTGAAATATTACTTGAGTTGAGTATATATTGAAAACTTGCTGATTCAGAAACAGAACCAGACATTGATTAAAATATAAAAACACCATAAAATACTATTTAGCATAAGAATTAGGCTAATCAAATCTGTGTTATAAGTCTGTACCAGAAGGTGCCCCCTCCCAGGGTTAATCAACCCCTCCCTTGATATCAGCACCATCTAGTGGTAATTAACAAAATCACACTATGGATGGTCCCACACCACAATCCAGTCACTGCACCTAGGACACATCAAAACAAATTCTGATAAAAATGGCAAGACCTCCATATTTTTGGGGGAATCTGATTTTGATTGCACCAGTGGTTGATTTGTGGTTAATGAAATAATCATTAGATGAAGTACCCTTATAGTGTAAACAGCACCCCTCTGTAAATCAAAATATACTCCCAGGTCTGGCCTTCAGATGGGCACCGATCTTCAGTACACTACAGAGAGCTAATGAATCAGATGGATCTGGCTAAATTGGATTTGATTGGAGAGTAACAGATTTGTCTAGGGTGTTGATTTAGAGGTTTATACAGCTGTTTATCACAGTAATAAGTAAAAGTCCCTCCCTCCTTCCTTCCCTCCTTCCCTCCTTCCCTCCCTCTGATCTCATCAACACTGTACATATGGTTATACCGCTAACAGCTGGTGAAACATGAATGACTACAGTATTTGTTGGAAACAGAAACGAAACACCAACTTGGAAATCTCTCAGTGTTTTGGTCATTTATCTATCATTTAACATTTAATTTTGACATGAAAGACTGAGTCTTTGGGATTCCCTTAGTTGAAAATTCTGGATCCAAGAAAATAGTGGGAGTATATATAATTCAAAGAATGGAACAGTTTAAGTTGTCATTTCTGGGGGACACAGTTGTTCAGATTTTAGAGGTCCTGTACTAGAAAATCTCAATTCTGCTTCTCACAAATTAAAACCGTAGTATAATATAGCAAACTGATTGCACTCAAACCTGCCCATATGACCACCTACATTTATAAGGGACCTGGTGGTGACCAGTGTCAAGGGACCACCTGTGATAGGGGCTACTTTTAATATTCCCTGTTGCTCTGATCTCATTGTAAATTGAAACTGCAATAAAAGACCACTTTCATATAAAAATATAAGATTCACCCCCTTAAGTCAGTTTGTACCTATACCACATTAACTACTGGGCCAGTCCATTTTAATTATGTAGGGGTGAATACGCTAAAAGTATGTAACAGAAATCCATACATAGGGACTTTAATTGGTCCAATCTTAATTGAATTTATGCAATATTTAAATCATGGAAATTAAAGCTAAAAAAACTGGCTACCACTAAAATTAGTACATTTACAGTATAGCAGATCATAAAATTTAATCTTAACCCTCTAAAAATTGGTTGATATATTGACCTAGATTTTATTATAACAGAATGTTATGGTCAGTGTATAAAGATGATCATTCTTTGTCAAATTGGGTAAACATTTTCTGAATATTCGATCAAGAAATGTTTCTGACAGCAAATTTTTTTATTCATTTTTTTGTTTGTTGCTATTGATTTTTCTTTTAACCTAATCTTTCTGAAAAGCACATGTTGCTGTTGGGAATCCATGATAATTACAAACATGGTTATTATTGATAAAATGCAGATCGAGGCTTACCAAAAGTGCTGGAATCTTTTTGATGTTAACTCCGAGTCCCAAACATGCTTGTCACTTATAAAGTAGTTAGTACCCTTCCAAACATTTTCCAGACCCCCTTCGAGTCATCTAAATCTTGGAGGCCTCACTAAAACACTTGAGTTAGGGGCTGGTTAATTACAGCTGGTCGATTGATCCACAGGTACTGGCCATTCTCAGACCTTTGGTCAGTCTGGCATGATCGGGCAGTCGGTCAATCGTTTGATGATAGTGAGTAAATTAATTCTATTTGTGTCTTGAAGGATGGCGCCCAAGAGATAACTATCGATCCCGATGACTGACCCTTTATAGAGCTTGGACCATTATGCATGTTACACGCATGCAAACTGATGTGCACATCAGAATATCAAATACTTCTGTAGGCCATGCTATCCCATGGGCCACTTAATAACGCTTGTTTTCGCTATTCAGCTGTGAACAATTTCCTTTTTTTCTTGTCCCAAACGTCATTTCCAGTAATTCAGCCGATTTACCTTTTAACCACACTCGCATTAAAGGAAAACATATCTGTATACACTGTAAGTAGGCTGTTGATGGGCTTGACCATATCTGTATTGTATTGCTGTCACATCACTGTTCTGAAGAATCTTGTTTTACTTCCGGAGGTTTCCCGGAGGCTTACTTCTGGAGGTCTTCCGGAGGTTTACTTCCCGAGGTTTTCCAGAGGTTTACTTCCCGATGTTTTTCGGAGGTTTACTTCCCGAGGTTTTCTGGAGGTTTACTTTCAGAGGTTTTCAGGAGGTTTACTTTTGGGGGGTTTCCGGGAGGTTTACTTCCGGAGGTTTTCCAGAGGTATACTTCCGGAGGTTTCCTTCCGGAGGTTTACAGGAGGTTTACTTCCGGAGGTTATCTGTCTTCAAGGACCATCCAGTCTAATTATCTGTGTATGGGATGGTTTCTCAGAGATTTGTAAATGTTACAAATACTGGAGTCAAAGAAAGTTTTTGATCAAAAACTTGATGTGCGAGAAAATTTACTTAATTAACTTCATTAGGTCTATTTTTTTGAAAATTAAGTTGCCAGGAGTCTTTCACAACAGTTACTTCTTAGCATGTATACAATGTATATCTAGGTTAATTGGTACATTTAGGAAAAAGATTCTTGTTAAAGGAATTAAGTAAGCTGGTTGTAAACACCCATTCTGAAGAGCATTTCGTTATAGGGAAATTTTTTATTCATGTATGCACCAATTTTTAATTTGATCATCATTCTTATTTGTCCACCCTGTCTGATGAGAACTTAAGGAACTCTAAAATAGATTGTTGTTACGTACACTGGTAAGAAACCAAAACTGCAAAATCTGAAATAAAAGATTTATTAAGTTTTATTAAAAACAATTCAAGTATTCATAAGCAGGTCTTATCAAAGTTCTACATTTGAAAGACATTAGCATGGCTGTGGATTTTAACAAGGGGGGGAATTTCACACAAAAACACTCCAAGGGTTATGAAAACTAGTACGATGATTGCTGATCGAGACAGAAGCTGTTACATAAAAAAACAGAGTTGAAAATAGGCCCCTAATAGCCCTAAGTAGGAAAGTTCAACGAGATTGTTCCTGCGGCAGGCTTCGTATATCTCTATAAATAAAGCAGTTTGTATGTGACACTCTTTGCCATGCGACACCCCAGACACTCTACGGGCCATCAAACCGGGTATTTATACCATTATGTAGGGGAAATTCTACTTCTCATGATGACTAATTTCCTATCAAAATAGCAACTGTATTTGAATGCAGACATATAAGTTCACACATCATCCTGTTATGATAAATTGTCGGGGGGTAAGACCGAGGTAATACATAAGGTTCTATTGTTTGAATGTGGTCGTCTCGGAAATAAAAATGGAGGATAGCAGTTTTAGAAGACGTTGTCACACGCTACCATTTGATATCTACTCGTATATGCTGGTAAGTTGAATCTTGAATTGCTGTTCTCTCCCGTAACAGGTTTTATCCTTCCAAGCTGGTTGTTTTTTTCTTCATACCGTATTTTACAGGGAATAAGCCTCCACCCCCTGAGAAAAATAATTGAGCAAAAGTAGGGAGGGTTCTTATTCACGAATGCACCCCTGTTCACAAAAGTCCGTCATCTTGGATATACTACTGTTTTGATCTAGGAACTCAGTTTAGCCATATAGATTTATCATTTTTTCACCTAGTTATATATTTTTTATGTTCAGATACAAAATCAAAAAACAAATCTTGATGCTTTTTATTGAAAGAGAGACAAAATGTAGGGAGGAGGGCCTTATTTACAGGCACCCACCCTTTTCCAAGAACATTTGCCAAAGTGGGGAGGGGGCTTATTCATGAGAGGGGGCTTATTCCCGGTTAAATACGGTATCTTCATTCTATGATATTACGCCACCTTATATTTACGTTTTATCTGACGGGAGAAACAGAATGTTGAACTTCTGAAGGTTGAAGTGCTATGGACTTATAACGAATATAATATGTACCCAACTCTCGTTTCTTGACAGACGACATTCGCACAAGACAAAGTGCGGCAGTACTTGCTACAATTAGATACAAATGTGAAATTGATTATTCCTCTATGCAATCCCGACTTTATAATTTTGTGCAAGTATGAAACATTTTCTTCATTTCTGTTGACAAAAAACTGTCATCACAATCTCGCCAAATGTCACAATTATTAAAATCGTGTGGCAATTTCATGTACTGGAAAAGATAAAAAGTATTCAATTAAGACGATGCCAATAGCTGTCTTTCGTCCCGGTATAGGCCCGCGTCGTGATGGATGGGCACCATTACTTGTTACCAGTAGTACAGTGGGAGACAGAGCTGTGATGGATGCTGATTGTTACGCAGGGCACAGTACTAGCGCCCTCTAGTGGATTATATCCCAAATAACAGCCTCGTCAGTCCGATACAATAATGCCCGAGTGTCGTGCATAAAATGTACCCCCCTGAATCAAAAGTATTTGGATATTCTGTGGTACTGGGGAGGTTCATTTCATTTATGATACGTACTGGTCATTATATTGCTTCTAGTACTTTTTACGATAAATGTATTGTATGTTATCTTTCAACAACAATAAGGCTGCTGAGATCATTTTTTCTAGTAATTTAAGCGATTTGATGTTAGGTACTAAAACCATTATTGTCATACCTGTCTACAAAGCTAGGACACCCAAGGGACAGAGCAAAAGTGTCCTTTATAGACAGGTGTCCTTTATACAGAGGTCATTTATATAGTAAATTTCACTGTGTGGTAATGATCAGTTTGTCCTTTATAGACAGGTGTCCTTTATACAGAGGTCATTTATATAGTAGATTTCACTGTGTGGTAATGATCAGTTTGTCCTTTATAGACAGGTGTCCTTTATACAGAGGGCAATTATATAGTAAATTGCACTGTTTGGAAATGATCAGTCTGTCCTTTATAGACAGGTGTCCTTTATATAGAGGTCGAGTATATTCAGTTTGTCCTTTATAGACAAGTGTCCTTTATACAGAGGGCAAGTATAATCAGTTTGTCCTTTGTAGACAAGTGTCCTTTATATGGAGGTCAAGCATAATAAGTTTGTCCATTATAGACAAATGTCCTTTATATAGAGGTCAAGTATAATCAGTTTGTCCTTTATAGACAAGTGTCCTTTATACAGAGGTCAAGTATAATCAGTTTATCCTTTATAGACAAGTGTCCTTTATACAGAGGTCAAGTATAATCAGTTTGTCCTTTATAGACAAGTGTCCTTTATACAGAGGTCAAGTATAATCAGTTTGTCCTTTATAGACAGGTGTCCTTAATACAGAGGTCAAGTATAATCAGTTTGTCCTTCATAGACAGGTGTCCTTTATACAGAGGTCAATTATAAGTTTGTCCTTTATAGACAAGTGTCCTTTATACAGAGGTCAAGTATAAGTTTGTCCTTTATAGACAAGTGTCCTTTATATAGAGGTCAAGTATAATCAGTTTGTCCTTTAGACAGGTTTCCTTTATACAGAGGTCAAGTATAATCAGTTTGTCCTTTATAGACAAGTGTCCTTTATACAGAGGTCAAGTATAATCAGTTTGTCCTTTATAGACAAGTGTCCTTTACTGTATATAGAGGATGTGTCCTTTATGACAGGTAATAGCAGTTGTTGCCTTGCCCCTTTGGTATAAAATGAAATTCAGGGAAACAAACATACAGGTGATTAAATTGAGATGACTATATATCCCCAACAGAAGGTTATTACAGATGCAGTACCTGCACTTCCAACAACTTCTCAGTCGAACTCTTGTATCATCACCCCCACCCTACCCCCTTTTCTCCTTCCTTTCTAATAACAAAATAATTATCATTACCTTGGAGAATGGCCTCTAGGTGCTGTTGAGATGAACCTGATGATAAAACCCCCTCCTTCACCCATTACCCCTGCCCCACTCCCCACCAATTACCCCCTCCCCCCTCCCCACTTGTCCAAATCAGCAGCTGTTTTGAAGGTCACTATGTCCCACCTCCCTCTACATTCACATCATGCATACACACCTTCTCCTCCACAGATAACCCCCTTAGTGCTACTTTTGTCCCTCAGACAGGGGTATCGGGTTACCCCCCTTACCCAACCCCTCCCCCATATCTCCCATCAGTGTCACTCAGCTTGGGTGTTATCACTAGAACTCAATTATAACTATAACCCCAAATCAAGCACACAACTGCGATATTCCAACATGAAACTGACCCTCATGTTCATACAAAACAGTATCGGGATCATGTAACACTTTTGTATCTGTTTAAACCCATCTGCTGGAACCAAAAACTGACCACATTAGAAACGCACTGCCTTGGTGTCCCGGCTACTTGGGAGTAAATTTGTCGGAAAATTAGCCACGGTCCACCGACTTTGACTAGGGGAGAAGCTGGATTGGTTTACCCAAGCAGTTTTATCGGGGAGGGGGTCATTATCTAGTGTCTCTTTCCTAATGATCCTGATAGTCCCAGGCAGTGTGTATAATGGTGCTGCCTAGCTCACTGACACCAGTGTCCTGTACTCAGACCAACGCTATGAGGGCAGCAGCCACCGGTTCGTTTACCCGGCAGTAAAAAAAGGGATTTAGGGTATACTTTTTATAGGGAGTAAAGCCACCCAGGCCGATGGAAGAGGCTTCTGAGTCCCGGTGAGGTTTGATCGGTGAATGGTGTGATTTCTTCATTGTGCGTGTGTGCTGTGGCTGCAGTAATAGGATTGTATCAGCTCCTATGTACAAAAGGCGTTCTTAATGGTGTGGATCATAGGAGGTTAGCGGACAGTTCAACACCAGGAAAAGTGTTTTTTTTATTGATACGCGGTTCATGAAAATACAGGATTTAATGCTATAGATATACATGTGTGTATTAATTTGGAGACAGGATGGAAATGGCGTTAAAGTGTGATTTATTTTAACTCTTAATGGCTCTGCAGTTTTTCTTTGGCAAGTCTTAAATGTGTTTATAAAGTTGATGTGCGCAACATCTATGGCCATTCAACATTGACCTGTGTGACCTACGAAAAAGGTTAGAGTTCATGTAAGTATTGCATAAATGCACCTTTGCAAGTACGTATTACAATGTTATTAATTTAAGTTCATCAAGTTTTCGGATATGTGCGTTAAATATAGGAAACAAAATATGGTAATTTGTAAGGAAAAATTGTTTTGTACCCTGGAAAATTCGCTTCGTGGTTATACCAATGCATTTGTTACTCACAGATTAATTGCTTTTGTGAACAAAACCCATTTATTTGGAGATAAATAACAATGCCACATTTTTATGATTGAAATATATACGTCACCAGAAACGTTGACAGGCTATCGAACCAGTAAATCAGCTGTCGAACTTCAGCTACCAGACTCGTTTGTAGATCTGGATGATTTAGGAAGTGTGAAAACACATAAAAATCGTAATTATTTGTATTGTAATACTGTCGAACCCGATATCTGATCTAGTCGTCATTCTTCGGCTACTGCATTACTCATAGTTTGATGGTAGATTATTACAAGGTGTGAAAACTTGCCAAATGAAAAATTAATTTTATATTTACAAGTGGAGGATGACTCTTCGAGGCTTTATATGTGTTTGAACTAATCTCAGTCATACGATATTTCTACGATACATGTACCAATTTGTTTTTTATGGAAATTCTTCTATGACACGTGATTGACATATTTACGGTGACAGAAACAGACTCTGGAGTATAGGAAAATAGACGCAAAGTTATCCAACGGGAGAAGTGATAAATGATAATAACAGAAGTTTGAAATTCAAAACTTGTTTCGAAATTTGTGATTCATGAATTTCCATATTCATAACGAAATTCTCTGCCTGGCTTAATAGAACAGCTGATTAAATGACGACTTTCGTGGCATTTATACTGCGATAGCCACAGAGTGGCTGGTCTTCCGACTAGCCAAGGGGCTGGAATCAGGGACGGGACACAACAGGCCCAAATTAAAATGGATTACACATCTTAATTAAATTACTGTTAGAGACATTCAATTATATGAGGATAGGGACCTAGTTACTTTGGAAACAACTGACTGTGTGTCATTGTATATCAATCCGATGTCCAAAACTTCCGCCATCTGTTCATATCGAACATGCGCTTATTTCCAACTGTACACCTGTACAAGATAAACAAATTTTCACTTGAAATGGCTTTTTTTTCCAAATTATGATGTACTTTAGGAAATTCACACTGATTTTCATCACCGCGAGTCCCAACAAGATAGGTTTTTTAAGAGCAATAAAAAATCTGATCAAATCAGGTCGATATGTTTATGAAAAGACCATTCCATATTCAGAATTCATTTTCATCATTTTCTTTGCCTCGGGGTATGAATATTTTCATAAAAGTGTTTTGAAGAAAGGTAGACAATTTGATTTGAAAGTGCGATAGTTACCATGATGGAAGTGATAAAGACATGTTAATGTTTTGTCAATCTTTGTTAAAAATACATTAAGCGGTCAGTAACCTTCTTAAACATGTGACAATGGCTTTTCTATACCTCCTGACAGTCACACAGACACCAAAACAATGGGGGTAGTATCCTTAAGGTTAAATGGAAAAATCTTTTATCTGAGGGACGGATATTTAACATAAATAACAAACAAACACCAGTGATACTTGGTTAGAAATATATTGAAAATGGCCTCCACTCTGACATGAGTTAGGCAATTAAAAGATCACTTTTATCTTTAACCTGTCCTAGAGTTAGGCAATTGGTGTATCAATTGTCTATGAGTTAGGCAATTGAAGTAGCACTGTTATCAGTGAATATTGTCTTAGAGATTTTGTGAGGTGACACTTTTACAACGGAAATAGATAACTTACTGGTAAAATTATTTCAAAATTACTTAAAATGACACATATCAGTTTGTTTTTCTATCCTGTTGTTTGAAGATTGGGGTTCAAGTTTCATCCACTGAAAAATGAGAAACTAATTTTAAGATTAGCAAACATGTTGACATTATATGGTAGCGAAATGTGAGAGTCAGTTTATCATACTCTCCATAAACAATTGAAATATTTCGTATCTTCTGTCTGTCTACCAATTAAGCTCTCTGCTGACACGTTAAGGAGTTTTAGCCAAAGATATGTGTTACAGTTGCTGCAGTCAGCTACCGACCTGTTAGAGAGGGGTCGTTCATAATAGCTCATTGAAGTTAGGAAAATTGTCTATGTGGTCACATAACACAGGTTAACTTTTCTATGTTGTTGCTCTTTTAAAAAGGATGGTCACCCTAGGCAGGTTTTTTATGATGGTATTGCAAGTAAGGTCACATTAGACAGGTTTGATATTACAAATAATGTGGTCACATAAGACAGGTTTTATATTACAAATGATGTGGTCACATTAGGCAGGTTTGATATTACAAATAATGTGGTCACATTAGACAGGTTTTATGATTGTTTTACAAATAAGGTTACATTTTACACAGGTTTGTATAGTGGTATTACAAGTAAGGTGACCATACAGGACAGGTTTGTGTGGGGATCTCCTCGAGATCAGGTCACAATTAGACAGGTTTTCTGTACCAAAAACTTGGCCTCATTTAACAGGTTTTTTATGTAGTGAAATGAAAAGCTGTGGTCACATTAGACAGGTTCACTTGTTACATAAGACAGGAAGAGTTAATAAGACATTACGATATATCTGTCGGGTCACTTTACAAAGGTTTTCAGTGGTCAGTGGTCAGCTGGTTGACAGGTCACTGTGGTCTTATAATTACTACATATCACCAGGGGTGGTCACTCATGACAGGTAGCTGATACCCTTTATTCTATATATCTACCAGCTAGAGGTGTGAAATCTTCTATCTGTTTAAACAGGAACCCAAGCCTGATAAACGGTAGTGCAAGTAGCGCTTTATCATAGAGAGATAGGAGAGGAGGGTTGGGGCGTACCTACAATAGAAGAGCCTTCTGATATATGGGTTAGGCTAGCTAGAGTAGAGTGTTGACACTATCAAAACTATGAGCTTGGAGTGTTGAGGTATGACAGTGATTAGATCCTCCCCCTCTGTATCCCCTTTTGCTCCCCTCCCCCCCCCCCACCCCAAGATTTTGTTCCTCCTCCCCCCTAATGCCTTGTGCCTCTCCCATCTTTACCCAAACTCTTCATCCCCTTTAGGCCAGTGCTTTACAAACCAGAAATATTTTTCAATATAATACCGGTGATGGCTTGACCTGATCTCCTGGCCATAACTACTATATCCAGTATCATTTTGTCCCTCTTATCTCTCAGAGGAGTTGAGAAACTTCCCCTCCATGGAGCTAACACATCACACACCAACACAACAACACTGTCTCTATATCTATGGCCGCTGGCTGGTGAGGGTCTCTGTGTGTTCTGGAAGTGATTTTCAGAGATTACCGTGGAAGATACCACACATTTTCACATGCTGTGCATTACTTGGACTTCCATTGTCTGAGTAATAGTCAGAGGTAATACTGAATGTCTATGTAACAAGCAGAGGTGTTCAGAATGTTTATGGTAATCAGTGAAGGTGATCAGAATGGACCTTTGTACCTCTTGGCTGGTTTTGAGAGTAGGTTGTTTGTTTTTATTAGTGTAATTTGGTCACATACTATACTGTTTTCCCAATTATAAAGTAGGGGGACTTGAATCCATCACAGGTGCTTCCTGAATTTGTTTTGCAAAGTTTCTACAGATGGGTGATATAAACAGTGAAAAGTACAGATGGTGTAGCCATTATTCTAGTACACATGTATATTTTTAGAAGGCAGAAAATCAATTTGCACGAAGATTCTTGACCAAGGGTCATTAATTAGGAGAATTTTTATCCGATTTCTTCAGACTTTGTCTCTACCAGGACTCTGACAGTTACTAAAGAAACAGCTATTCACGTAAATAGCTCTTTTAAATGTAATTATGGAATCTCTTTTTTTTAACCAAAATAACATACTTAAACGATTACCATTGTATTTGATTATAAATGTCTATAAATAACTTTCTCTACACTGCCACGATGTTTGATGGAAATCCAAAGGAAGCTGAGAGATATCACACACCATCTGTTAGATTTTTACCATCAGGAATATTATTTTACTATTAAAAACAAAAACACAAAAAAACCCAATATAATCCCAAAAAATCTCACCTTAAAAAAATTGAAAATCTTGGAAACATAAAAATCAAAACCGAATAATGCCGAAATCGAAAACATTTAAAACACTGTGCAGTGAAACAGATTATATTATATAATATCAATTTAGAGGGAAGTCTAAACTCCTTTGAATTAACTCATCAAAATCATTGTTGAAATTCACGCTTTGATACATCAAATTACACACAAGTCCAGTTAAAGACAATGTTGCTTATTATCATTAATGAAGATGACCACTAGACCTTAACAGAGATGACCATTGCATGGAGCTGACCACGCGGTCATAAAGACCTTAACAGATTATATGTCTTTCTCCAAGATATAAAACTCATTGAGCCTAACACACTAGCCTCACAATCTTTCCCCCAAACAGCTCAGCTCTCTCATTCCCATTTGGTCCCCATCCATCTATTCTTCCGGATTTCTCCGTATCCCATGGGAGAGTTTACAGTAGAAATTGATTGTTACCGAGTTTACCGGGCAATAGATCTATTGCAATCTTTTCCGGCAGTGATTCAGTCAGCCTGGCCAGTATAGTCTGTCACGGGACAGCGGACCTTAACACAAATTCTGATCCTTCACCATGAAAACATGGCAGCAGAAAGCGTAAACTTGATCAGTTCACGGAGCCTGCAGCAATAAAAAGAATTACCAATAAAATCAAGTTGTTTTTATTTACGACTAGATTTATGAAAGACCGCAGTATAAGGAAATTACGGCCTGATTTATGTGCCGAATTCATCACCAATGAATAAGCTGCGTCCTTCATAAAATTCAATCACACGGTGGAAAGACCCACATTAAGGGCAAGCTATCCGGGACTTGTACAGGGAAAAGTAATTACAACATTCCTACAACTGCCACAGATATATTGAATTTTTAACAAAATTTATGTACATCTGAAGAAATTTGCAATCGGAAATGATATATGCATTTGGTCTTTCATATTTTAATTACATTGCATGCCATACATATCATAGATTGAAGTTTTATTACGAAAGTCTCGCATAGCATCGGTATGTAAAGGGATCGTAGATGCAAAAGAGTCGAAAGATTTGTCATCTTTAAAAAAAACATTTATCAGATGGGTGTTTTAACAGATCAGCCATATTCAGTCTTGATGAAATTGATATCTCTCATTAGAAAATCAGACTACTTGAGTTTGAAATGTAACCAGCGTCTGTATTTCACTAAAACTATGTGTCTGTGACAGTATACGTTGTCCATGACCTAGATTCCAGAAAACACCAAAGAGATTAGAGATTGGATTAGATCATATTGTTCAGCAATAAACGAGTCTTCAAAGATTTAACTGTCAATATCTATATATAGAAATAGCATTTCTTGAAGCCAAAATTGATAACGATGATTAAATAGAAGAAGACATTTTGAGATTTAGGACAATGAAAAGTGTCTGGCAGAGACAATCTATATATTCTGCCTTCTAAAATAGCCTCTGTTGAATTTCAGCATTATTCATTATGATTTCAATAGTCAGAGTATTTCTATAGATAACTATGAGGTCTCCAATGACATTAATGCTACCTACGATGAACAATTTAATGTCGATGGTGGGTTCTTGTTGAAGCTGGTTTCTCGCAACGAGAATTTCGTCAGAATAAATTGGCAGTATTTGTAGGAGAGATTTGAATATTGTTCATATTAACTATATATATCAAGAAACAGTCTTCAAAAGTTTAATGTTCAAAATATTTTTAGGGGTCACCTGTTCAATGCATGGGTAACAGTTTTCAAGAACAAAATCAAGCATCAATTTATGTATTCCAGGAATCATGAATTTCATTTCATATATCTGATTAATATTGATGTCACAAGACAAGAAAACCATGTGGTTTCCAACCTTTTTAAAACTGTGTATGACCACACAACAATCTGACCAATGACCTTGACCATTCAGTACACCAGTTTGTAGATAGATGGTATCAAGACTAACCAAGTGAAATTTGAGTTGGTGGAGAGATTTTAGTGATGAACTTGTCAGAGCAACAGACATGTACTTGTCAACTTGGCATTCGTCTGGTCAGATTGTTCACTTTAAAAGGGACATGCATAACAAGCAGTGGTCAAGGGTGCTGTCCCTTTCACATGTTCAGTCAAGTAAACGTGACAAGCGGATGGGATGGACAGCCCTTTCACTTGGTTAGACACAACAACAATCACGTTCAATAAGAAACGGTTACCTTTCAACTTTAACATAAGTCAAACAAATTATGTCTCCCCTTATACACGGTCAAGCTTTTACGAACAACTGTTGGACAGAAAAGGGGCTAGGATTCCCTTTATCCAGGACAGAGGTCTACTAGGGTAGGAAGTGCTGAACTGACCAGTGGACAAGACCTGTCATCACTAGGGTGGGTGGTCAACATGGCCAGCACACCAGTTAACACCAGGGGACTATTGAGGGCCAAATTGGCTGCAGTTTGGACAAGAATATGGTTAATTGGTCAAAATTGGTCTCCACAGGTGAAATTATTCCCTTTCTAACTAGAGCAGAATTTGAAACAGAATTTTTTTCTGAATTCAAAGTTTTGACATCATGACATCCAACACAGGAATTTTGAAATTTGTATACTTTAAGATTAAAAAGCTTTAAAAAGTTTTGTGGCGAGGGCTGACAGATGACCGTCTGCTCACTATGACATATAAATATACTGCTCTAGTGTGGAATGTACCCTCCTGCATAATTCTAAGGGATCTGCAGACTCAGCAAATTCATAATTCAGTTGTTTTGACCATTCAGAGTATATGTACCCCTGATAAGTTTAGTTTTGTCCAGTAAGAGTTAACTCATTCACACCTGAAGACACATTTGGACTCTTCCAGTTCAAAGGTTGGATTAACCCATTATAAAATTTCAGGGGTGAATGAGTTAATCTGATGCTGATCATATCAATATATGTCTAAGAAAAGCTTATTCTAATTATCTTACTCTGATATATATATTTTGTCCATAGTTGGTTACCAGTTCTGGTCAAAATAATTTTTCTTTTGCAAAAGTTTATATGACCTTGATAACATCTGCCGATTTTTGATCACCTTGACCTCCATCCCTGGGTCAGTATGGCAGAGTAAGACTTTGGCTGTCTGCCTGACAGAGATCTTAACCTCTGCCTGACAGACTGTGACCAGAATATACAAGGGGAGGTAATTACGCTGATTGGCTGTGTAAACTCTCATTACTACATGTAAATGTTGATACCTGCCGGAATCTTGGTCTGGGACTAAGCCAAAATATCACTGAGGTATCCGCGCAATTAATTGGATAAATTCCTCCGTGTAAACACACACTTGGGAGGTTGGAAGTGGAATGTTCCTCTAGACATAAATGTGTTTCCCAGTCAAACGCTCATAAACAAGGGGAGATAATTAGGGTACCGGGTCACTTTATCCTGACATTTCTCTTCTTAGTACCATGTACTGGTATTTTGTTTTCTTGAACTTTTCATTGTAATATAACAGTATCATTGGGATGGATACCAGGTATAGATGAGCAGAAAGATAATTGTGACTTTATACGAGAGACAAAAATTGATATTGCCTTTTTTTGAGTGACCATCTGTTCTGAATGAATATATGTTCAGTGACCAACTGACCTAAATGACCACCTCCCCCGAATGTCCACCTGACCTAAGTTACCACCTCCCTGGAATGTCCACCTGACCTGGACCATGACATTTGCTCTTTGAGTATTCCAGTAGAAGCGGTCCCTAATACAGATTCAGTCTGAAAGCGGAGTTGGAAAACATTTGATGTCATTATCTTTCCTCTGTTAACAAATTCCATTGTACATGATCAGGACCATCAGTGAAAGGGGTAATCTTCGAGACAAGATGGCTGACGAACCTGATGGTGGATCTCAAAACAGGCATTCATCCTCAATTTCCTTCTCTATAAGATTTCTGCTTCCTGCTAAAGAGGAACCTCTGTGCATCAATCAGAATTTCTCACCCCCCTCACTGAAAATGTCAAGTAGGTTTTTCCTCGTTTGAACATCTCTATGTGTAGAATTCCTGATCAAGCTGAACGATAACAGGCAAATAATTGGCTTTCTATCGGGGATGTGTCTGGGTGATACAAGTGTTTTCTGGCCCAACATAAGGCAGACATGATAGGCCTACAAATTGGTCATGTAAGGACAAAAATAAACACAAGAATTATTGTTTTTGGTTTAAAGCATCACCTACAAATTGATGGATGGGAGGCTGGAGTAGATTCCGTGTAGGTACCACCGGTATCCGAACACCTTGTGGTGGTTAGCTACACGTGGAACATGCTGAGACTCGGATTTGTTTTGATTGACTTCTCAATCTGTTTTGGCTGCTCTTCAATTCTTCTTGTAATACCTTGAAAACATGATGATACTACAAAATTGGACAGGTTAGCATGTTCTGAGATACATAGGTAATTTGTATCGACCTATTTATAGATTATCATGAAGATATATAGGTCATTTGGAGATACATATATAGGTAATTTGTATCGACCTATTTATAGATCATCATGAAGATATTATATAGGTCATCTTTTCCATGATGGTATTACCATTTGCCCAGATTCTTTGAATTGAAAGTTCACATTTTCATGTAAATGATAGCTAACATTTTTTATGCATGCATAGGTTATACTAGCTAACATTTGTAAAAGACGGCCATTATATTTTGTGCTCCTCTCCAAAGATAGGTTATTTAAGTCAGTCTTGCATATTCATGACCAGGTAACAATTTGAGAAATTGATGTGTAAAAAAGGTCATCCCAGCATAGCAAACACTTTTATATCAATACCAGCCCAGAAAAGTAGAAAGCTTTATCATGATAAAGGTCACCTTGGAAAGTAAACACGTTATTGCTAAGGTCAACTCAGAATAACAGGAAATTTTGTAAAGAGGTCACCCCAGGATAATAGATACCTTTATATAGAGGTCACCCCAGAATAATAGAAACCTTTATATAGAGGTAATCCCAAGATAAAAGAAACCTTTATATAGAGGTCACCTCAGGATAAAAGCAACCTTTAGATAGAGGTCACCCCAGGATAAGAGAAACCTGTATATAGAGGTCACCCCAGGATAATAGAAACCTTTATATAGAGGTCACCTCAGAATAAGTAAAAAGCTTTATATAGAGGTCAACCCAGAATAACAGAAACCTGTATATAGAGGTCACCCCAGAATAACAGAAACCTTTATATAGAGGTCACCCCAGAATAAAAGAAACCTTTATATAGAGGTCACCCCAGAATAACAGAAACCTTTATATAGAGGTCACCCCAGAATAAAAGAAACCTTTATATAGAGGTCACCCCAGAATAACAGAAACCTTTATGTAGAGGTCAACCCAGAATAACAGAAACCTTTATATAGAGGTCACTCCAGAATAAAAGAAACCTTTATATAGAGGTCACTCCAGAATAACAGAAACCTTTATATAGAGGTCACCACAGAATAAAAGAAACCTTTATATAGAGGTCACTCCAGAATAACAGAAACCTTTATATAGAGGTCACCCCAGAATAACAGAAATCTTTATGTAGAGGTCAACCCAGAATAACAGAAACCTTTATATAGAGGTCATCCCAGAATAACAGAAACCTTTATATAGAGGTCACCCCAGAATAACAGAAACCTTTATATAGAGGTCACCCCAGAATAACAGAAACCTTTATAAAGAGGTCTCTTCAGTGAACAAAAACTTGCATAAGAGGTCACCTTAAAATAACAGGAACCTGCATAAAGAGGTCACATCGACTTGAGGATAATAGAAACCTTTATATAGAGGTAATCCCAAGATAAAAGAAACCTTTATATAGAGGTCACCTCAGGATAAAAGCAACCTTTAGATAGAGGTCACCCCAGGATAAGAGAAACCTGTATATAGAGGTCACTCCAGGATAATAGAAACCTGTATATAGAGGTCACCTCAGAATAAGTAAAAAGCTTTATATAGAGGTCAACCCAGAATAACAGAAACCTGTATATAGAGGTCACCCCAGAATAACAGAAACCTTTATATAGAGGTCACCCCAGAATAAAAGAAACCTTTATATAGAGGTCACCCCAGAATAACAGAAACCTTTATATAGAGGTCACCCCAGAATAAAAGAAACCTTTATATAGAGGTCACCCCAGAATAACAGAAACCTTTATGTAGAGGTCAACCCAGAATAACAGAAACCTTTATATAGAGGTCACCACAGAATAAAAGAAACCTTTATATAGAGGTCACCCCAGAATAACAGAAACCTTTATATAGAGGTCACCCCAGAATAACAGAAATCTTTATGTAGAGGTCAACCCAGAATAACAGAAACCTTTATATAGAGGTCATCCCAGAATAACAGAAACCTTTATATAGAGGTCACCCCAGAATAACAGAAACCTTTATATAGAGGTCACCCCAGAATAACAGAAACCTTTATAAAGAGGTCTCTTCAGTGAACAAAAACTTGCATAAGAGGTCACCTTAAAATAACAGGAACCTGCATAAAGAGGTCACATCGACTTGAGGATAATAAAAGCTTACTTCAAATCTATTAGAGGTGAGTAAAGACTGTTCATCTTTTCATTCAGGACAAAATTCATTCAGACGCATACAACAAACATATGGTTATTCCCATACAATCCCTTTCACAGACTATTGGAATATTTTGTATTTGGTTTGTTAATTTGTCACTGAAAAGGGGCCTGCTTATTCTTGTTTCATCTCCGTGGTTACCTATAGAGTCCCAGTTGTTAATAAACCCTTTACCTCTACATAAACAATTCTGATACTGTGATCATGGATCGTTGATGGTGACATATGACAATTCAGGAAACGTCAATAAGAATATAATGTAAGGCGGCTAGAGATTTGCCGAGCAAATATTGATAGAGTAATTGCAAGACAATGGAACTCAATATAACATAATTTACACACCCTTTCGTATTTACATTCTATTTGCATCGAGCGAAAAATCTAGAGACTCTGAGGAAACCAGGAAACGGGGCGACTAGTTAGCAACTTTTAAGGGAAAATAAATCAACATGTTCTCATTACCGTGAAAATCAATGCCACAAAGGAAATTAGCTTTAATCATGAAATTGATTGTATAATGGCTCACACCTATAACAGATGTGGCTGCTGTGGTTAGACGTTCAGGTCAACGATTTCTCGTTAGTTACCTGAACGATCAGCTCACCTGTCAACGTAAATAAGGTGCAAACTAATTTAAATTTGCCCGGATTCTGTTGTAATTGTGAATTATTGGGGATCTTTTAGGGAAACCATACAGATGAAAAGCCCCAAACTTTTTTTTTTCTCGCCTGAGAATTAACAAGAGTTGTGGGGATTCACAGTCGGGAGTCTCTCCTCCTCTGCATGCAGACAGCCTGGAGCATCGTCCCTGCTAATTAACAATGCGGTAATTCACAGCTTTTTGCATAGGCTTAGAAACAGCTTCACATAAAAAACGGTTCCACGGAAATGCTCACTACATGCATGTAAATTCCCAATCCTGGAAGTTGTCTGAGGCGATTATTTATCGTAAGCTTCAAGGTCATCTTTTAAGGTCACTGTCACAGATTACGCTTAAGTCGTTCGTTAAGGAAATGAGTGCACCAAATATTTGGAATTTTTTTTATTAATTTGTTTGAGGAAAGGAATGATAATGACTTATAAGGTTCCAGCGATCATAAACATTATATTCCGCCTAGGATATATATAAAGGGTTTCCATGGTTACCGTCTGTTAAGTACACAATCTCAGTACATTGTAACCATATTCCCTGCAGGCAGATTTATGGAATTTATATTAAACAAATCAGAACCTATTTTATCATGAATTTGTATGGATTAAAGTTGATACAATTCATGTATTATTTGTCAACGAAAAATAATTTCTATTGTGAAAAATGATGTAATTCTACATAAATAGCAGAAATCAGAAATCTTTTTAAATTTTTTTCCTGATTTCTAATAAAACTTTTTTTTTCAATTTTCCTCAGCTGTTTTCAACTTCTTACCATATTTCCATGAAATTATTTTATGTAATCGTTCTATAATGTTCGGTTTTCTGTTCATTGTATGTGATCTAGATGTGTTTCATGGATCTGAAGTAATAGGCACACACTTCACCTAAGGTTTAAGTGGAACATTGAAAGAGATCAGAACTTGATATCATGAGAGAGCACAGCAATATTACAGCTGAGCAGACGACAGCTGTGCATTGTACTAACATCTCTGAAACGTTTCGCAGACAGCACAGTGCCCAGCCACTATGAATTACCTGCAGAATTATTCAGTGGAAAGTTGATTAATTCTTACACTGGTTTTTTTAATTTGTCTTCATCTGTTTTCTTCTAATAAATTCTAAAATAAATCTGATGTATTTGGTGACCAGGGAATACCTAGAGGCCCTGGGACAGAATTTGCCGAATATAAAAAAAAAATCTTCAATTTGATGCGAAATAAGCTGGCGTCCCCAGAGGCGGAGGTTGGATCACAGATGACGTACAACAATAGCAGTATCGACAATGGCCGCCGTTATTGTCACTTAATGAATCGCGGCCGTAATCCCGTTAAATTTTCTGTATAATGAGAACGCAACCGCACCAGGCTCAGGTCGTACCATAGAAACAAAACTTTGGTCATAACGCAGTTGGACACAATCAAGAGATTTGATAGCCCCGGGATAAAGTTCTGATGGACTACGGATCGGATCTTTTTCCGCAGCAGTTTAAAGAAGGGCGTAATGAATGACAATTTGCACAGTTTAAGATGATGGTTTAATGCCACACATAGAGTTAGCTGCACCTCATTTGAAGACTTGTGACCGACCTAATCATGGCAAAAATGGTGACCTTGTTGTGTCGAAGAATAAGAAATGAAATGAGCTTTTGGGAATTCTGTGACACAAAAGCCGTTTTATATTTCTTGGACTTTGTGGATTCATTTAATGCTAATCCTTGCGAATCAAAATTCCTAGTAAAACAGGGCAAGTGTCATTTGAACAGATATTGCAGGGCCAATGAAATGGGTTAAAAACACAACTTCTTCTCAGGTCCTGTAATAAACATGAATGTTGGTCTTTTAAAATTCTGTTTATTACCATACTGAAAACAGTAGGGATATTTACAAAATTAGCAAATCCTTTAGAATATTTTTATCTTCAGGTATGGGAAAATAACCAACCCTTAGTTCAAAATTTGTACAATAGTAACGAATGTATGTGTGCTTGATTGATTTTATGGAAAAAAAATATTCATGAGATGTGTTTTGACAATGCAAACGTAATTTTTTTTACAGTGAATCTTTTGAGGAAACCTGTGTACTTTTATGGTACGTTAAAAATCACCCTCTGAAATCAATTTCAGAGTTGATCATTTTGTTTTTTTTTTGGTGTTTAGATCCTCAGGTGTGATATTATACCTGTCTGGAGGATTACGGGAGGGTTGTTAGGGTGACGGGTCACCAGTGATTACCGGATCAGGTACGATCATGACCTGCAGCGTGACAGTTTTCCGTCATGTTATTAAGCCCCAGACACGGTACTATATTTCTGATTTGTGCTAACGTTGTCAACCACTGCAAGGGATTTGTTTCAACATTTATGGATTATTTGCGTTTTTATGTCATTTTAAAGTGATTTTAAAGCATGTTTATTTCCTAACTGCAATTTTGCGTCCAATTTTGATAACCTTAATTGTCTTGCCTGCGTCGTATCACCACCGCCTGCACTCCTGTTCATAGTTAATGTTTTTAGGTCGACATTTGTGGTAGACGTTCGTTCATCATCTCGTTAAACTTCTGTTTGTAGTTCAGGCACAATCAAAATGAAATTATATGGTTTGGGAAATAACAAAATGATGGTAATTTCAAGGAGATTTGACAAACTAACTTCAGCCATTGGTGACATCTTTATTTATTCCAGACAAATTTAAGCCCTCAGATTAAGATGTTTCTTTTTCAACGATTATTTCTGAAGCACTCGTAAACCTTTTGACAGGAGCGGTAGTTGAGTAATCGTTGTCTCGATGAGGGGGATTATTAAGGAACTTACATGTTTAAAGACGACTGAAGGAGATTTCTAACATAAACACAATCAGAGTGTTTCTCTCCCATGTGGAGGTCGAATGTTTGTTCTGTGATTATGACATCTCAAGCCAGGTAATTGGGAGAGAACACCTGTAATTAAGTTTCAGGTAACACACTGTAGAAAGCAGGTGAGAAGCGTCTCTCAATCAAAGTACAGGTAGGTCAAAACGAACAATGACTACTCGCCAGTATTACCTGTCCAAGGGGCTGACCCATTGTGTCCTATTATAACCGTGCTCTAACGCTCCCGTCGCCCCCTAAGGGAGCCGACCAACAATAAGCTTGCACCCAGCTATTATACACATCTATGTAGTCCCCTCCCAGGGTTTTGTCCGTTCCTAAAGAAAGTCCCTCCTACTGGTTTGGCCGTATTGTGGTCAGCTATTCGGTCATTCAGTGACTTGTTTGCCTACACTGGTCAGTAGTAAGTGGCAGTCACCTGTTTACCTCTACTTAACTGTTTTGTCGCCTCGGGAATGAATTTATTTATTCAACAGCACCCTATTTCAATAGGTGAAAAGATAGTTATTTAAATGGCATAAAATTTTGATTGGCATCCGGAAATTTATCACATGTCAGTCCTGTTATGTTGGTGACTGTAATCAATGATTTTAATTCGGACTTGAGTCTGGATATCTGGCTGTGATAGCGTTGTCCAGATCTGACTGGACTTAGCGTTCTCCTGGGAAAATTCAGAAGGACACATTTCATATCAGGTCTGTTCTGTTGACAAATTTTCTTACTGATTGTGTATGCTGAAAGGATTTTTGGAAAATTATTCTTGTTGCAGTATTTTCTGGGACATATATTTCTGGAGGTAAAGTAATTTTTCTTTCATTTTGGTAAAAAGTTTCTGAATAATTTAATCCACATGTGGATGTTTACTGCATTTTAAATATATATTCTTACTAACTACAATTGCATGGTGACAGCATATTTTGGTCCGTTCAATTACATTTTAGCTTCTATTAGTTGGTGGGTCATTAGAATTGGGATAAAACTACAGTACGAAGATGCTTTAAGTACATTTTCAACACTAAATTATGAAACATATAGCAAGAAATGTGTAATGTATAGTATATATGACAATTATTCTGTGTAGTAATTAAAACTGCTATCATACTAATGATAATGTTGTTTCAGCCCTACAGTTAGCATTATTGTTATTCTGTAATGCCTTTCACAAATTGGCAGAAAATTGCTTTATTGCTTACAGATGACAAAATTATGATGTCTTAATTACGAACAGCATTAAACACTTGTGTTTATCTTACATCTTGCAACACTTTGAGCGTGTGTAATACACCAGTTTCACCCCTGAAATCGGCATTTGATACTGGGATGACATGTGTAATGCATATATCGTCTTGTCAGATTTCGTATGAAATGTACATTACCCCTGTCATTTTACATGGGAAATATACATTACTTTTTGTGTATTGCCTTTGTCAGTCTCCACCTTAGATCTAGTTTGTCTGCGTTTGTTTACAAGTCCTTTGAGGTAAGGCTAACTGACAGAGCATCCACAATGATCGAGTACTAATTCAATGCCTTCACATTTTGACCTTTCTATGTTTAGAAACCTTGACCTTTTTTTGGAAGGTCGTCATTGACAATGAAATCATTTCTACCTTTGATCACGATTGTTTGTATTCGTCATTTATTTCTTTTTGGTCTATTTTTATCACATTTTATTATTTTCCCAACACGATTCTATACGATGTTACCAGTTGGTATGGTAATGTAATAAGTTCAACATGATTATAAGGATGATTTGCAAGTTCCAGAAAAAAAATATTGTGAAAAAATCAGTTGTTTTAGAGTAAAATGGGATTAAATCAAAGCTTGTCCTTTTTTAAAGTTTCTGAAAAGGTTGGATTTTCAGCCTTATCACTTTTCAAAAAAAGCAAGCCTGCAAATCTTTAAGTAAACGTAGATCAGAAACACAGTAAAAAATTTTCTTAACCTATCTCATTATGTGCGCTTTAATTAAATTGATACAACCTCAGGGAGCCATTGGCATCAATAAAGGAATTCCAATATATATAATTTTTCCTAAAGTGGACACCAGTGTATCACACAATACTTCCCAGCATATATTTACACAGCTACATAGGCTAGATTTTTTTATACTAAGTGTGTTTTAGTGCAAGGTCACTTGCAAAGAGTGACTGAGTGCGGGACAAACTTCACAAGTATTTCTAACATGCTTAAAAAGTATATATCATTATTCATTGAAAGGACTGCGACTGAATGTAAGGACATAAATTATCTGTATTATATTACATGGGGTGAAAATGTTGTATTACCACCTAAGTCAGCCAGTGTGTTATTGATATCTCGTGTTATATAGAAGTACATAGTCTCTATCAACCTTGACATAAATCTTGGCCGATTTCTGTATCGAAATTGAATTATCTTGAAAAGACCCTGTATGGAATTCCATTATAATAAGTCTTAATGAAGGGGTAAATTGTTATCTAGAAGTCATGGCGTGTATTACGATAATACATAAAAAAATATGGATCCTGTTAATATGTTATAAAGTTATTTCATTACACTATATAACTGATATACTGAGTATTAATCACGCATGTTATCATTGGCGATATTCAAATTAATGTATTTAGGCCGGAAACAGCTGCATCGTACCCAATTAAGTTTAAAGGTGAACATATTTTGTGGTTCCCAATTAGCCTTAAGCATGATGTAATGATTCGCCCGTCCTACATTTATTTGAATCTAATTGAAGATTTGTCTGAAATATCAGCTATCATCTGCTTGCCTATAGGGTTTTCATTGCCGTCACAAGACAAAACATGGCTGATTTTGCGATTCCCATAATCTAACTCGGATTTTTTAATATCATTTTGTTTGATATCATTATATCTATAGCTAGGATTAAGGAATTATTTATATTCTGATCCATTCAAAAATTGTCCAGAGATTTTGATAAAAAAAAGCATATTGTTTGAAAAAAGAAATATGTGACTCTGTCAATGTTTATGTTTCACAAAAAACTTTAGTATTTTGGACTACAGAATTGTCCAGACTACAGAGGTTCTACTGTACACAAACTAAATTTTCCAGACTAAAAAGGTTCTACTGTACACACAAACTAAATTGTCCAGACTACATAGGTTCTACTGTACACCAACTAATTTGTCCAGACTAAAAAGGTTCTACTGTACACACAAACTAAATTGTCCTTACTACAGAGGTTCTACTGTATACACAAACTAAATTGTCCAGATTACAGAGGTTCCACTGTATACACAAACTAAATTGTCCAGACTATAGAGGTTCCACTGTATACACAAACTAAATTGTCCAGACTACAGAAACCCACTGTACACACAAACTAAATTGTCCAGACTACAGAGGTTCCACTGTATACACAAACTAAATTGTCCAGACTACAGAGGTTCTACTGTATACACAAACTAAATTGTCCAGACTACAGAGGTTCTACTGTACACCAACTAATTTGTCCAGACTAAAAAGGTTCTACTGTACACACAAACTAAATTGTCCTTACTACAGAGGTTCTACTGTATACACAAACTAAATTGTCCAGACTATAGAGGTTCCACTGTATACACAAACTAAATTGTCCAGATTACAGAGGTTCTACTGTATACACAAACTAAATTGTCCAGACTACAGAGGTCCCACTGTATACACAAACTAAATTGTCCATACTACAAAGGTTCCACTGTATACACAAACTAAATTGTCCAGACTACAAAGGTTCCACTGTATACACAAACTAAATTGTCCAGACTATAGAGGTTCCACTGTATACACAAACTAAATTGTCCAGACTACAGAGGTCCCATTGTATACACAAACTAAATTGTCCATACTACAAAGGTTCCACTGTATACACAAACTAAATTGTCCAGACTACAAAGGTTCCACCGTATACACAAACTAAATTGTCCAGACTATAGAGGTTCCACTGTATACACAAACTAAATTGTCCAGACTACAGAGGTTGCACTGTACACAAACTAAATTGTCCAGACTAAAGAGGTTGTACTGTATACACAAACTAAATTGTCCAGACTACAGAGGTTCTACTGTATACACAAACTAAGATGTCCAGACTAAAAAGGTTCCACTGTATACACAAACTAAATTGTCCAGACTACAGAGGTCCCACTGTATACACAAACTAAATTGTCCATACTACAAAGGTTCCACTGTATACACAAACTAAATTGTCCAGACTATAGAGGTTCCACTGTATACACAAACTAAATTGTCCAGACTACAGAGGTCCCACTGTATACACAAACTAAATTGTCCATACTACAAAGGTTCCACTGTATACACAAACTAAATTGTCCAGACTACAAAGGTTCTACTGTACACCAACTAATTTGTCCAGACTAAAAAGGTTCTACTGTACACACAAACTAAATTGTCCTTACTACAGAGGTTCTACTGTATACACAAACTAAATTTTGTCCAGACTATAGAGGTTCCACTGTATACACAAACTAGATTGTCCAGACAACAGAGGTTGTACTGTATACACAAACTAAATTGTCCAGACTACAGAGGTCCCACTTTACACACAAACTAAATTGTCCAGACTAAAGAGGTTGTACTGTCTACACAAACTATATTGCCCAGACTAAAGAGGTTCTACTGTACACAAACTAAATTGTCCAGACTAAAGAGGTTGTACTGTATAATACACAAACTAAATTGTCCAGACAACAAAGGCTCTACTGTATACACAAACTAAATTGTCCAGACTACAAAGGTTCTACTATATACACAAACTAGATTGTCCAGACAACAGAGGTTGTACTGTATACACAAACTAGATTGTCCAGACTACAGAGGTGCATGTACTGTATACACAAACTAAATTGTCCAGACTACAGGGTTTCCACTTTATACACAAGGTTCCACTGTACACCAACTAAATTGTCCAGACTACAGAGGTTCTATTGTACACCAACTAAATTGTCCAGACTACAGGGGTTCTACTGTACACCAACTAAATTGTCCAGACTACAGAGGTTCTACTGTACACCAACTAAATTGTCCAGACTACAAAGGTTCAACTGGTACAAAAACTGCATCGATCAGAGGTTTTTCTGAGAATGGTTTTTATACTGATAATATGAATTCTTTTGTAACAATACTGCTACACCTGAAATGCTTTTGGTAATTCTGTTGAATTAAGTGTGTGTCTTTTCATTGACAGCAAATAGGATTGCCTTTCAGGGCCATCTGTCTGTTGTCTTAGTGGCTGTTGACATTTCAGCTTGTAATATTGAGGTTGGAAAAGTGTCCAAGCGATTGTTGAATGAATTCAAACACTCAAATAATGGGGTGTTAAATGTAAGTAAATTACTGGACAAAGTAGGTAATAGATATTGTTTGAACAACATTTTGACCATTTCACGGATCTTATTTGGTGGTATTATACCACCAACAAACATACTATTGTTGTTTCTAAAAATGGGAGAGTTCACAGCTGATGCTACAGAAATAGCCACCGGAGAGTTTTGGTTCAAAACTGTTAAAAGTAAATAAAATTCCTTTCTGAAGTCAATAAAATTCCGTCCCTTTGTCCCCTTTAAACTAAGACCCAGTAGTGTTATTTTTGGGAAAACATATTTAATGAGGATTTCTGAAGAAATGATTGTTTTTGTATACCAGGTACCTGTTAGGTCCGCCGTTATGTAAAAGTCAAGGCGCCCACAAAGTTAACAGGTGCTCGAGTATAATTCTCTTTGAAATCATGATTACGGTGAAATTGATCTGGCTTTATCTTGATTAGCGGTTACGTTCGACACCATGTAAAACAGACGTAGAAATTGTATCAATATGAAATACTTACAGGTCTGTGGGGGGACTCAGGGTCCCTTTGTGTGGTACATACCTAGTAAAAGTGATAAAAATAAAAGTACGTGTGAAGTTCTAGCCCTAGTTTTCTAATGGTTTTCGACTCTGATTTACTCACACGTTTCCCCCTATATTTAGACACAAATTACTTTTTACAAGCATTTTTAATTTTTTTTGGGGTAGTTGTTTTAAATTTTAAAGCTCAGTTGTGAGTTTCTCGGAGTGAAAATCAAAAAACTATTTTGTTCTTCGTGTATAGTTTAAGGGTCTAAAGGTGAATTTAAAACTTAAGAAATGCATTTGTTGAAATTTTTGCGTAATTAATTTTTTTCTTACTGGAAGATTGTGATATTTAATTCTTCTATTGTGACTTTGTTTTCTTTTGAGTTTTCTTCGAAAGCATTGTCAGTTTTAAGGGGTGCTAATTTCAATAATTTATCATTTATTTTTTCACAGTTAAACTTAAAAGTTATACCAGCACTTGAACAGTTGGAATCCTCAGCCATTCCATAACGTTTATTATACTTTATGAAAAATAAAAATAAAGGAAATAAATTCTGATGCAACTCGAAGCTAACAATTAAGGCCCTTTGATTATTACTATTTATTCAAACTTCATTTGAACACCAGGCAACTAGATGAAATTAACAACTTGATATTTTGTCATACTAACGAAAGAATTAAATTTAATGATTTTTCTTATCAAGAGAACTTTTGCAATAATTTCAGATATTTTAGCCATTTCTTACAGTGTCCTAAATATTGGCTTTCGATCTGCTCATTAGATAAAGGTTTATTAAAGGTTAAGAGGAAAGGTTTGGGAGGGGATGAGTGATCAAAAGTCACTCTATACAATTCAAAACTTATATAATTATAGAAAAAATATCTTCAAAGGAACAAATATTTATTGATTTATGATAGAAACATTAGCAAAATTCAGTATTGCACCAACATGAAAAATCAATAGAAATAACGTTTAAACGTGTATAGAAGAAATCTATCGATTATAAATGAACTTTATTAAGTTTGAATACAAGGATTCTTTACAACATATTTATAGCAGTATGTATGTATATGAAGTCAATTTCATCGCCTTTGATGTCGGGCAAAATAACCTTTGATTTAAATGCAATCACTTTCTTTTGCCGTAATTTGAAATTGGATGTAAGTTAATAGCGATGGTAAATTATTACAGCTTGAATTATCTTTGCCATTATTTTTCTGCACCGTGAATTCGGTTTGAATTGACAACTCTGCTTGTGAATGAGTTTCTTTGCTGTTGTATTAACTCAAGTTTATGTCATTAAAATTAAGTTTGTTGAAAAAATTATTAAGATGCAAAACGATAGCGACTGAATAATGTTGGAGCATAAAGACCATTCATCATAGAAATTTCGTAAAAAAAATTTCTTGTAAAATCAATTAGACTCTGATGGGTGCTTATGTTAGAAATTGTTATTCAATTATGCGGCGGGGTTGGCCGTGAGCTCTCTAGATCTTCGTGTATCCAGCTTTGTGTACATTTGTATACGAAGACAACCCTTTTGTGAAGTTTTCAATAGATAATTAACTTTTCCGTTAAATTTTTATTGACAGGTTTTTTTGTAAGTGTAGAAATGTTTTTTGATAGATGAGGTATTCTATCTAGCCATCTAGAATTACACCGTCGACAATTGATCTACAAACTGTGACAGAATTATTCAAATTGATCTATGCATGTGAAATTTGAACACGCAATGTCGATGAGAGTGGCTCAGTACATGTCCATCTAGGTAAGGCTTAGAGACTATCGAGCGATTATTTGTACTTTTAGATTTAAACGTTAAATAACTGTAAAGAAGAAACTCTGTACCTTAATGTGTCATTCCAAACCTTTGATGGAACAGATATATTTCTAGTCTTTAGTTGGTCACAACTTTTGCTAATGTACTTTTGTCTAGACACAACGTACTGTTAGCGTTACACCACAGACAAACCCTTACGACAAGCATCATTATGGTCCTTTTCATGAGAGAAGATCCCGTTTTAATTTATTCAAGTTCAAACACCAGGAAATTACAGAAAACACCTGCCGTGTTTGATGAAATAAACATGTCCATGAATGAAATGGTTAAATGCTATACAAATTAGTGTAAGCGATAACGAGGATAGCTTAGCTAGTTGACACAAATACTATCAGATCAGGGTTAATGTTGTGCTTTCCCTGTTGTACAGTATAACCCAGAGATAACAAACATTGATACGATCCTGCTTTTGAAATGATAAGGACTGTCATATTAATTACTGCATTTGATTGGCTAATGTTTACCATGGCAACCAGTCAAAGTAATTGTGACAGAGGTTGATGAATTGGGTTAAAACTTTTTTAGAGTGGTGGGTAGGGGGTTGTTCTATCAAGACATTTTCTAATTAATTGTCAATTTTCTATCTTAACTGCTGCGGCTGCACTTTTTTGTTGACGGTATGTTTTTTCCCTAAGCACAGAGATAGCAGCTGATTCTCCTGTGGGGTCTGGTTTTGCATATCAAGATCTATAAAATGGTAGAACTATTTGGTCACTGGAGTAAAATCACAGGATATATGTAATGATGACTTTACCAGTTCCCTGAATGGGCTATCTATGAGGAATTCACCTTAATTTCACCCTAGATACAGGAATTGAATATATTTCCAGATATACCGGTAGACGCTTTCTTCAAAATATAAAATCTATTCAACAAGACAGTGGTTAATGACAGAGCACTGCCTTATCATTGGTAATATGTAAATGTTCTATAAAATTTTAAAAATTAGGCACGTTGGTCTAGTGGTAGGACGCCGGGCTCGTGATCGAAGGGTTGCGAGTTCGAGTCCCGTTCACGACACTTGTGTTGTATCCTTGAGCAAGATACTTTACTCTGCTTGTTCCAGTCTACTCAGCTGTAAATGAGTACGTGGTTGGGTAGTGCTAGAAATTGTAGAATGTTAGCTGTGAGCTCCGAAATGGCAGCACCGGTTGTATGCTCCCCAGGGAGTTGAGAACAATATTGGCTGGTTACTTATAAGGCCCTATAACCACGGATAATAATTTGTGAACCGCTTTGATGTGCCCTTTAAGGTCGTGATAAAGCGGTATATAAGAACCTCGAATTATTATTATTATTATTGAAATGATATCACCAATTGCTTTTACTATTTCACCCCTAAAGTTTCATAATAGTCTATTCCAAATTTTGAATTGGAAGAGTTCAGATGTGTCTTAAGGGGTAAATAAGTTAAGTTCTATAAGAAAGATAGTTTATTATTGTCCGACCCATGACGTGTTAGAAGAATTTAATTCCATACCATGAAAATAAATTTAATAAAACAGCAATATAGGGGGCCGTAGTGCTCGAGTGGTTTTAAGGTGTCCCGACATTCCACCACTATAAGCCCTCCACCTCTGGGTTGTGAGTTCAAATCTCATGTTGGACAGTTGCCAGGTACTGACCAACGTAGGTTGGTGGTTTTTCTCCGGGTACGCTGGCTTTCCTTCCACTTCCAAAACCTGGCACGTCCTTTAATGACCTTGGCTGTTAAAAGGATGTAAAATGAAATAAACCAAACCAAATAAAACAGGGAGTGTCATTTACGTTTTCATTGTTGATTTCAATAAAGGAGATTGATGATTTGTTTGCCTGTATATAAACATGCAGGTGCATCACAAACAATAATGATGCACTATGACGTGCGTTTTGATTGATGTTCTGCGTAGCAGGTTTGTTATAAACGTCAGCTGGTCTCGTGGCCTCATATTAAAAAAGCATGTATAGTCACTACATATCGGATGTTATGATCATAGTCATCAAAATTCTCTTCAAAATTTTGACTTGTTATTTTGCCATTATTTAAGCAGTTTGCTTTGTTTCTTATTCATTATGTTCTTGATATCTTATCAATTATGTCCCCTTGTCTGCAGGTACATCAGCAGTTATCCCTCCTTTATAAATTTGGTCCTCAGTCCCAGTCTAAATTTTGCCTTTTATAAGTAATATTGGTAATCTCTTCATATCTTCTTATCTATTCAATTCATTTCAGTGTCATCTTTTTTGTCTTACCGGTTATGTCCCCTTGTTTACAAGTATGTCAGCAGTTATTCCCCTTTGTCACTTGTGTCCTTCTTGCTAGTCTAAATAGGAAGAGAAAATAAGAATTCTGTTTTTATAAACATAATGAAACTGGGGCAAGGACTGAAAATGGGTCTTTTGCCGGCGACCAGATAGCTCAATTGGTTGAGAGTCCGTCTAGAGTTTGGAAGCTTAAGGTCCCTAGTTCGAACTCCGGTCTGGCCGTGCATTTGCTCTATCCTGTTATAAGTTTTATGTTATTCTTAGTTCTCAAAAGAACTGAACTAGAGGTCAATTGGCCAGATGACTAGGTAGCTAAATTAACTGTCCAGCCGTAGTTTGAAATTCTAAATCTGTTCGCTGTTCCTTGCTTAATGTTGCATTTTTCTTTTCCAGTTATAGTTTTAAATATTTTACCTCCCAGATTTATTTCAATACTGAAAACATGTCGAGAAATATGGATTCTGTACTTGCCGACAGAGGATGTATACGGTTTTAATGATAAACTATTCTTATAGGGCTCTAATGATGTCCCAGATAAATAAATGATGATGGATGGTATGATGAGGTTTGAAGGACGTCATTTACAAAATGAGAAATCTACATATGTTTCCCAGGCAGGGGCATCCATTTCATGAGGGAATGATGAAGTGAAATGGTGACAAATTGTATATATAATTCAATTCACTAGAAACCATCCACAACTGTGTTGGATTATTATGCCTGCATGCTGGTGGCTCTTAGCCCAGTGGTGTTGTTGTCATGGCGTCGATCGTCTGACTTCCATTCTTCGTTTCACATGTTGAAATGCACGACTCGAATAATTTTCATTGAAGTTTTATAGGTGAATTTTGTGGTCATGAAGATTTGAGCAATTGATATGTTTTCAAATCAAATTAATTGGTAATCATATTATTCATATGGGCAAGAAATCATTTTACAGCATAAAAAGATTGTAAAAGGTCAAGGTATTTGTAGTTCTAGTATTTTGTCTGTGTAGTTTTGTCTCTTAATTAGGTCTTATGAGGTTGCACGTCTTCAATTGCTGAAGGATTAACAACACATTAAGTCATTTAATGCTTTATTTTTTTCTGTCAGTTTTTAAGCTGAAACAAGCAAAAAAACAAACCTGAGTCTGCTAAAACAAAGCGATTATGGGTGATTTTATAGCAGATTCTTAGCTCACCTTCCCGAGCAGCAAATTTGATCAGAAGCATCCGAATGGGTAAAGGGGACATATGTAAACGATGGGACATTCTTACTTGTCTCAAGGGATAGGGCCCAAAAATGGAAATAGGGAAAATTATTTAAAATTCCTGATATTCGGTAGGAATGCCAGCATCAGGCTATCCATTGATGAAGGGAATCAGTTTTGTATAAATGGTGCACCTGACTCTTTTTGGGGTAGAGGGATACAGGCCCTAAGGGCCTCTTGTTCAGTTTAACTTTGCTGTTCACATGTAAAAGCGAACAAGTAGTTCCCTTTCAAAGAGTTGAAATGGGGAGACTTGCAAACTGGAGCACTTCTATTAATGACAGCAAAAAACAATTAGTATAGATTTTCGGTGGTTGGTCGAGCTAGCAGTTTTTCACTAATGGATAATTTGAGGATCAAGTTGCTGATGCTGCAAATTACTTGTCAAATATTTTTTTTGTTTGCTCACATCAACATTTAAATCAAGGTTAGGAGAGATTGTTTAAAGGTAGAGGAAAACTGATGATTGTTATAGCGAAAGGTGACAGCATGGAGGTATATGACACTTCATTACTAGCAACGGTTGGCGCATAAACAGTGTTTATTGATATGGAACAATTTTCAGAACTGTTAACAGAAATGTTCCGTTGAATTACAAATATATAAACGTTTATATTAGGGCCGATGGAGAAAACGTTGTGTCATCAGTTTTATCTCCAACAGCAACTGACATTTCAAAGCACATTGCGATTCTCAGGAGGGGGCATGTTATTGGAGCTATGAAATGATAAATTTTCATCATCTATGAAATATGCTTGTATCTGTTCACCATAATGTGATATTTGGCAGTCATTGACTAGAAAAAGATTTGAAATTGACGGATGGGTTGCGATTTCTTTAGATTTGAATTATGCTATTGCTTTTGAAATAGAATAAGCTCGTGTTTCATTTGAAACTTAAAAATACTGACTTGGAGATAGAACATTCTTAGTATTTTATGTGATTGCTTGATGTGAATTTCATGACTTTTAGATTCGCAGCATAGAATGTTGTTTATGGTAATATTATGGATATTTGGCATTTGGATGAATATTCAAATGGATGGAATAGGTTAATTAGCCAATCTGCATAATTAATTGTTATCTGGCCAACACATCTCATATCGTTAATATTTTAAGTGTAATTTTGTTCTGTTTGGTCATAAATGACCTTTTTGAAAATGGTCATCAACTACTATTTTGAAACAAAAATTCTGTACTGCTGTAGTTGGCACAAATAATCAGTCATGTTTTTATTCATAGGATTCAAATATGAAAAGTCAATCAAAGATTTGCCAATGAAATCATAATTTTGATAGAGCTTAATTTTTGTGTTTTTCAGACTCCGAAAGATTTTGAAAGAATTGCCGAAAAACTTCAAGTGCCTGAAAACTCTCAGAGATTTCTGAAAAGTGCCCAGTGCGATGTCTGTAATACATCTGTGTCGGGCTTAAAGCGCGAAGCTATTGCTATGGTACAGACTATCCAACATGCCCAGTCTGATGTTACCATGGCAACCAATAATCCCACCCTGGCGGGCTCTGTAAACTTCCGTCCTCAGCAACGAAGTGTCCCTGCCTCATCAAACGCCCATGCAAGGTAAGTTTGGCATTTGTTCTGAACCGAAATTTTAACCTTAAATGACCTTGAAATTGAATTTGTTTCATAAACTAAACATTGTATTTTTATATATTATGTCCTTGAATAAGCTTCTGATTATTTGTATTCATCTGGAAGTTTCCAGAAACCTTCTGTAGTCCATGTCTTCCTTAGCTTCTAGAAACCTGTAATGTGTGTATAGGTGACTTCGTTTGGACACCCTCTCTGTCTGTCCCTAATGTGATGATCAATTCAAGTTTATCTAAGAGGATAGGAATCTTGAAAAAGAACCATGTCTGCCACTGGTTTAGAAAACATCCATGTGTATACCTTAGATTCTACTCACCCTCCATCTGTATGTTGTTTTGGTTCTAGAAACCCTCCATGTTCCTTTGATTCTAGAAACCCTTCATAATGTGTATATCTTTGATTCTAGAAACCCTCCATGTTCATTTGATTCTAAAAATCCTCCATGTTCCTTTGATTCTAGAAACCTTCATGTTCCTTTGATTCTAGAAACCCTCCATGTTCCTTTGATTCTAGAAACCCTCCAGGTTCCTTTGATTCTAGAAACCCTTCATGTTCCTTTGATTCTAGAAACCCTCTATGTTCCTTTGATTCTAGAAACCCTCCATGTTCCTTTGATTCTAGAAACCCTCCAGGTTCCTTTGATTCTAGAAACCCTCCATGTTCCTTTGATTCTAGAAACCTTCCATGTTCCTTTGATTCTAGAAACCTTCCATGTTCCTTTGATTCTAGAAACCCTCCATGTTCCTTTGATTCTAGAAACCATGCATGTTCCTTTGATTCTAGAAACCCTCCATGTTCCTTTGATTCTAGAAACCCTCCATGCTCCTTTGATTCTAGAAACCCTCCATGTTCCTTTGATTCTAGAAACCTTCCATGTTCCTTTGATTCTAGAAACCTTCCATGTTCCTTTGATTCTAGAAACCTTCCATGTTCCTTTGATTCTAGAAACCTTCCATGTTCCTTTGATTCTAGAAACCCTCCATGTTCCTTTGATTCTAGAAACCATGCATGTTCCTTTGATTCTAGAAACCCTCCATGTTCCTTTGATTCTAGAAACCCTCCATGCTCCTTTGATTCTAGAAACCCTCCATGTTCCTTTGATTCTAGAAACCCTCCATGCTCCTTTGATTCTAGAAACCCTCCATGCTCCTTTGATTCTAGAAACCCTCCATGTTCCTTTGATTCTAGAAACCCTTCATAATGTGTATATCTTTGATTCTAGAAACCCTCCATGTACCTTTGATTCTAGAAACCCTCCATGTTCCTTTGATTCTAGAAACCCTCCATGTTCCTTTGATTCTAGAGCCCTCCATGTTCCTTTGATTCTAGAAACCATGCATGTTCCTTTGATTCTAGAAACCCTCCATGTTCCTTTGATTCTAGAAACCCTCCATTCTCCTTTGATTCTAGAAACCCTCCATGTACCTTTGATTCTAGAAACCCTCCATGTTCCTTTGATTCTAGAAACCCTCCATGTTCCTTTGATTCTAGAAACCCTCCATGTTCCTTTGATTCTAGAAACCCTTCATGTTCCTTTGATTCTAGAAACCCTCCATGTTCCTTTGATTCTAGAAACCCTCCATGTTCCTTTGATTCTAGAAACCCTCCATGTTCCTTTGATTCTAGAAACCCTCCATGTTCCTTTGATTCTAGAAACCCTCCATGTACCTTTGATTCTGGAAACTTCCATGTGTATATGTTTGATTCTAGAAACCCTCCATGTACCTTTGATTCTAGAAACTTCCATATGTATACCTTTGATTTTAGAAACCCTCCACATGTATACCTTAATTAAATTCTTGAAGACCCTTCTTTTGGAACTTTGTCTCTTGAAACCTTTCTTGTTCGCTTTTGGTTTTAAATCCCTTTTCAAATTCAAATGAATATATCTATGTTTACTTTGATTCTGGTTTTGGTTCCAGAAAGTCTCTTTGGCTAGCTGAAGGTTTTTCAGAAACCTTCTTTTTCTGCATCCGACAACATGCAGAAACCCTTTTTGTCTAGCTAACTAGCTCTTGGCAAATTTGACATCAGAAACCCTTCTTTGTCTGCCCTTTGTGGGGTTTGTGTGAGTTGGGGGGGATCTGACACTAGAAACCAAAATCTCTCAAAGTCTGAATTGTAAATCAGATGGACAGTTTTTGTACATCTTCCATTAAACACATTAGATACGTTTTGTGTAGAAGACATCAGCAGTTATAGGTAGGTGGGAAATGGTTGAATCATTGTGTCCCCACAAGTTTAAGTATTAAAAGGTTTCTAATCAGGGCCACAAAGAACCGATTTCCCTCATTTTAAGTATGGGGAATTGGTGCAAAAAACTGGAGCATGCTGTAAAACGGAGTTATAAAAAACAAACAAAATCGTAAAAACAGGTTTGACTCGAGAACATTAAATGTATTTGCAGCATCGTGTTTCTTGTGATTTGCTACAGACATGCTGGAATTTCATGCCTTTCCTATTTTAATTGCTGTTCATTTTGACAAAAGACACAGTAATGATGGCAAAAGCTACTTGAGCGGTGAATAAGAGGCACTTTTCGTAATCAATAACACTTTGAATATTTATGCACCTTTTAAGAGATCACAACGTAAATGAACTCCTTAATGTAAGCAAAAGGCAGAGGGTTATTTCAGTAATAACTGCTCATTTCTCCGACAGAAGAGACGCTACGTATCTGTGTGTATTTGCTAGTAACAGCCGCTTTGCCGCTCTGTGGCGCTTCATTACGATTGGTTAAGTCAAGTATCGGAAATTTTACTGAGGATAATCACAGGTTGGTCTTGTGTGTTTGGAGTAAACGATGAAAATAAATAACACTGCCAAATAGTATAACTTGGTATCTAAATCTCGTAGTGTCAGAATTCGAACCAAACAATATGATAGATCTAGGCACTCAAATAGCCTCATCAAAAATTCATATTTCAATTGAGAAATCAGATTGGTTGATTATTAGGTTAAGTCTTTTGCACCTGATCATGATATGTCAATGTCAGTGGTACCCGTCTCTTTCCAACCATGGCGTACGATTTAAGACATTTGATGATACACTCTCAGATCTAGAATGCACTCCTAGAATTTTTGTCGCTGACTCGTGTATTTTTTTCACTCAAGTCGTCATATTTCCGCCGTTTGATTCAAGGAATTATTTTCCATGATGGTACCGCCATTTGATGCTAATCTGTAATGGTATTTTAAATGATTGAGTTAAAAGCCGTGGTGTCATGGTAACTGTTTGCTAATTAACATCTTGAAGTGTCATCTGCTTTGGTAGATTCACACTTGTTGAGCGTTGAGGCTTTTACATTTAGCGATGAAATGGATTTCAGACATCAGCAAATATTAGGTACGGAGCAGTGAAGTTTAGTATAGAAATCTGGAGCACTTAAACACGTATTGATGTGAATGCAAATTTAGAAGTGACCCAGTTTGAGCAAAAATGTGGCAAATGCTTTTAAATCAAGAGTTTTTAGTTCAAAGATATACTGATTCTAAACAGCTATTGTGCTTTAATTTTATGAACAATAGCTCCATTAAATAAAATCAGAAATTTAAATTCTTAGGGTTTGTGATAATGGCTTCTGTCAACAGGGAAATTAAGATAAAATTTCATGTTCTAAAACACTGTAGTACTAAAACAAAATGGAGATTAGGGATTTCTTTTGTCATTTTCTTTTACATGAGAAACACATTTTTGCAATGCATCAGTTAGACTTCAAAGAAAATTTCAATAAGTTACTGAAATTTCACCCAAAATAACCGCTATCCAAATGATAATTTTTATAGTATACTCATAGATGATCAGAGATATGGGATGAATTAAAGAATTATACTTCTCTATAAGAGATATATGAGTTTAGGGAATTCAGGAATCCCTGACTTATGGACATCATCCACTGCCCAACGATCTACATTCAAAAAGTATCTTCTTCAACACGTTCGTCTATGTATATTTATAACCGTTTCTGTCGGTGAGTCCCAGAGGAACGCTTGAGAATTTCTTCCGTGTTTGCATAAAATGGCATTCTCCGCCTGTTTTGGCGCATGAATCTTGGACCCAAATAGGTGTAGCGTGTTTAGTCATACAAAGTCTACAGTCTTCCAGCAGTACAGTGACAGCATTGAGTCACGCAACAGTTAAATATATATTCCTGAAGAATGAGGTCATGATCTTTTTCGATTTTGTGTTACGCATTCTGACCAGGATTTAGTTTAGAAATACTTGTCTTTACAATAAAATCAGAAAATTGATAGTTGGTACAATAAAAAAAGGACCTAATACCAGTTTTGACTTAACTCATTCACCCCTGCAATTTCATAATGAACTGTTCCAACCTTTGAATTGGAAGAGTCCAAATGTACCTGCAGGGGTCAGTGAACTAAAAAAAGGATATGGAACACATGTAATGGGATTTAGCTATTTTGTTTTCTGACAGTGCGGGGAATTATCATAGAATAAAATATGTAGATTTCAATTTGATCTTTGACATTTAGGAAACAATCTAGTCGATCAATCTGGCCTTGTTCGGTTGCGGGATAACAATATCAAACGATGATTTCTGATTTAGATGATAAAATACAATTGGTTGATTTAGTGACGAGCACATCTGCTATTTTTGCTGTCTGATTGATTCATTTTTGGTAAATTTTTCTCCATTGCATGATAAATTTTGATATAACCAGGCTGAATTGATTTCTGGAAAGAAAGGGAAATGTCAAGGTTACTGAAATGTTTCTTTTTTTCAGGCACAAACTGAAAAGGATTCAAATGCTTCAAGATATATACAACATGTGGCATTCCTGCCAAAAAAAAAATGTAATCTGACTTGATTTATAACATTTTCAATTGGAATTTGTGTTTCAGAATGTAACTTCAGCAATTTACAGAAGGTTAACAGAGAAATATAATTTTAAAAGAACCAGTTAATGTTTCACCGGGGTTCTTCATAAATCATCTGTCATTCACTTGAAGCTGCAAATTTCATTGCACTTTCAAGGCTTAGAGCTGATAAAGGTTTTTTGTTCTGGACACCAAAAAAGCAAAATGTAGCTGAATATGTATCTGTTGACCTTATGTGATGAAAGTATCTTTCCCGTTCCGAGACTATTGTCAGCATGGGACCTGGACTGTACAGTCCTTTGTCTCTAATGCACTGTGTGGCAGAGTTCATATATGTATATATGGCCAATGACTTTCTGCAATGCTGTGACATTTCAGGTGATGAAGCAAGGGTAAAAATGACCTTGGGTTAAGTTCTGTCCGATAAATGTCATCCATTTTATGATACCATCACGCGACATTTCTGTATAAACCCTCGTTGAATAATTTATCGCATCCTTTTTTTCCAATCCGAACAGAAAAATGTTGGAACGTTTTGATCAATGGTGGTCCAATTGGGATTATCATTCTTGTATATATATAAATGTATAACTCTGTTAGAATCTCTATAGAGGAAAATGTTGATGGCCAACACTGTACCTCTCGCACCTATTTCAAATAATGGACACTTCCAGATCATGAATCCAGCTGTACGTGAGTTTATATGAAGTAAATGACGATCAGTTCAAAATATTCCTACATTGTTGCCATCAATTATACCAAGCATCAAATATTACTAGAGAGTATTTGAAACAGTTCAAAAAGTATTTTTGTTGTGTAATCCGTTTCATGTGCCATATAATAATACCTTTTTCTTACATTAATTAAAAGATCATCAAAAAGTTCCTGTTAGTTCCTATCCAAAACTTGTTTATGTCGTTTCTAAAAGTCACGTTACTTTTGTTACTTAAGTGTCATTTCCGTACTTATGTCTCATTTCCTCAGTACAGATGTCTATATAGCGTATAAATTGCGGAGACATGGATCTCCAGTCTTTGTTCGGTAGTGCCACATTCTCAAATATTGGTTTCGTCTACTTGAAAATCAGCGTTTGTGTGTAAATAAAATTATATCTAATTGACATTATAGCATTACACACTATTGTAAATTGTCAATATCACTTGTTGTAAGTACACTTCTGTAATTTCATTTTCAATGGATACAAATATTTCTCGTTTTTGTGCGATATTCAATGTGTCCCTTGTGTAATGCTCTGGTTTTGATAAACAGTGAAAAAAAAATTAATGCTAATTAAACCAAATGTTTGACCAGGGTGAGAGAAACGGAGTGAAAATGGTATCGGCTTACAGGTTCGTAGCTCTCATAATGTTTGTTTTACATCCGTACTTAGATTTGCAGTCCTGTGCACGGGACACTCAACATGTCGAGTGTATTTGACAAACAGAATAAGTCAGGTCGGACACAAACTCTATTATAACACTGACAAAGAACAATAAATCTCACACATTTCACTTGGAGAATTAGAAAACAGTACATATATCTCAAGCACCGGGCCAAAATTGTTTGAAGTTGAGAAATAACTAGTTTCACAAGTACCTGTCAACGTCTCAAAGCCGAAAACATGTACAAAATCGAGAGAATTGGTGGAATTTTAGAGGTAAGGGCTACATTAAAGGGCAGCTGGGTACAGTCATTATACGTGGAATTGTGGGTAATATGTCATCTTTGATCTATTGAGTTGTACATAGAAATGTTGATTAAATAGCCGACAAACTTCTTACAATTTAAATGTATAATACTGCATAGAAGCAAGTTGAAATATGTGACTTGAATGACCTTGAAGGTTGACAGGGTAAGAAGAGTTCCGTGGTAGCGAGTGCTTTACCGTGATATCTATCTAAATACTCAGTACAGTTGCAGTTTGTCACAATAAAACGCAGCTAATGTCCTTCAATTTTGAAAAGTGAAAAATGAAAATATATGAAAAAAAAACATTTCATTGAATGTATCGTTTGTGACCAACAGTAGAAATATTATTATGAGAACTGCAAATTCTAATTTAGTAATATCATTTATGTGAATATTCTTAAAATTTCAACTGGAGTTAGACAAGGCTCTCCAGTTGATGTCAAACCATTTTTGTGAGACCTCTTGACTTTCCACCCAAACTGTAAGGAATGTTTCCTCCAAAACTGTAAGGAAATGTTTCCTCCAAAACTCTAAGGAAATGTTCATTTCTTAACTTTGCTCTCTTCTGATTCAGCTGTATGGCAACTGAAACATTGACCCATTACAGAGTCAATATAATTTGCAAGGCAAGGTTTGATATGTATATATATATTGATTGTCGATGTATCAAAGAGAAATAAATGACAACCACATCAAACTTTAATCATATTTACTGTAGTTTAATATCGGTGTACAAGCGGGGGAGAATTCTCTTTAATTTGGTGTTTATATTGACTGGGTGATATCACTTGATTTCGACAATGCTTTTATTATCTATTTAATTTCTCATTAACAATTAAAACCTCTCGTAATTACTTAAGTCAACGAGTATACATATTCATCTCGAACAAAAGCCACATCCGATGTCAGAAGATAAGGTTTTATTCACGGAAGTGAAACAGACGAACATTTTAACTCCATGTTCAAGGTACCTATCATTATAAAACAATTTCGAGGTTATCTAAGATATCGGAGATCCGAAGGGGGATCATATGTTACAAGTCAAGCAGTGCAAAATTCATGAATTACGCAAGATACGCAACAGGTTCCGTTATGAATACATATTTGAAGATGAAATATAAAACGGCCCACAAAAGACCACTCGGTTCTTTGAAACGGCACTCAGTTTACAGTTAACGACTTGTGATAGGTTTATTATGATCAACTTGTCGGCAAATGTTCACACATTTTACTATATTTAAACTGTTACATGGGTATAAAAGTTGTGTTCTTTTAACAGCTATGAGTGATGGCAAGTCTGTTCTGAAGTTTGATATTCATCATAAATCCAAGAATCATGGTGACTTAAAAGGTTTTTTCCGCAACTTTATCCGAGAACGTGAAGAAAATACTACAGAATCTTCTAAAGCAATCTTTCTGTTATGTAGATAGTGAAGTATTTTGTTGAATTACCCTCGGCTAAAACCTGAAAATCTCTGCTTTTAAACGTGGGTTTATGTATGTAAAGATATGATAATATTGTGGGAAATATTTTTTGGGAAATTTTGGAAGCTATATTGTTAAGATAAGAGCTATAGAAAGTTTTTGAGGCAGGGGCCTGTATGTTACAAGATTACAATGGTAGCTGATTATCATCAACCGCGACAGAGAAAAGATATTCTTGTTTAAATTCTTGATTCCTGTATCGGAAGATCTTTAGCCGTAAAACCTTGCTAAATAATTCATAGACATGTTGCTATTTGTTGTCGGAACTATTCGTATGGAGATATTTTTTCCCAGCCGAATGATGGATGTTTACAACGATTTTGAAGAGTATTTTAAGAGGATAGGTGAAAATGTCGTAAAAGTCATTGACACCCCGAACTTTAGACTAATACAGTTCCCATCACAGTTCGGGAAGCAATAAGACGCCATATAATAGCTTAAATCTGCTCGAAAAAAAAATGTAACCAAAAAATAGGATCTTGGTATACCGTTAACCACGGAATTTTGGTTTCACTGTTAGGTAAAAAGAATGAAAATTTGAGCAATATTTTTAATTACTTCTGACTTACATAGGTAAATTGTCTATACAAAATGTGATCTGTATTTAAAAAAGAACAGATAAAATCTTGGATGACACCAATTTCTTTAGACAAGATTAATTACATGGTTTTAAGTAAATCTTGTAAATGATTTATTAAAAAAAAAAGAGAATACCAAAGCATCAATAAAACCATAATCCGAACTCAAAATCATTTAAACTAGAGGCAACATGAGAACAAAGGAAAGATTTACAAGGAAACCCTCGTAAAAGTACAAGAGAATAAGACCAGGTGTTCCGGAAGAGTAAGCGTCTTCTGCTTCATCGACGACATCCGCCATGTAAATCTTCACAGGTCACATCCAAGTAAACACCAATCCTCAAAATGAGAACCATGTCATCATTGCTACAGTCAACCGCAACAAGTAAATCTCATTAAAATTGTCTATCAGTATGCTGTCTTGCAGGAAATGGAATCTCTTGGATTTAACTATTGTATATTGAACTGACATCCACCACTGAAATCCATAACCAACTATTACACCGTTTCAATTGGAAGAGTCCAAATTTGTCTTAAGGGTTGAATAATTTAAGTACAAAAAATGACACATGGCTTTCACAATTTATCACTCAAAGGAAATCAAAAATTTTAGAGCCGATCAATAAAAACTTTAGTAGAAAATTTACTGTGAGGTAGTGTACTTTAGATTTGCAGACTTAAGGACTCTCACTAATCAATTCTTACATATTTATGACAAAACTGTTCCCAAACAGATCTACATTGTGCTGATCTCCCCACAGGAAACTATAAAAATACAAAGAATACAAAGCACTGAAAATATAAAAAATGATGGATGTTATTGTTATGGTATCACAGACAAATAACAGTTGTTTTATGGTAGAATATATATATGTTTGCCATTTAATAAATCTGTTTTACCTGCATTATCCATTTAAGCATTGAATTGCTTTCAGTGGGCATTCATAGGCATTCATTTGCCTATGAATGCTAACTAGAAGCAGTTCAGTACTTATATTTACCATTTTTAGAATTTGTTCATCTCATAAAAAATTCAATTTCACTTTTTATTTCTCAGCAATTAGCTTAAATAATCTTGTTCAATGAATACAACAGCCACTGCCTTAAAAGGACTGTTAGCGATATCGAACATAACAATTATGACATCATAATAATGATAATGTCAGCAATGCAACCAGTCGATGGTATTCTTGGCCCTATGAATGCCAACTGAATTAAGCAGGATTATAAAGAGGCGATGCCATGCAGTGGTAAATATGGTTAAATAAGAAACTTTTCATATTGTCAATATGTAAGGAAAAAATCAAATATGCAACAAAAAATGTCTCGCTTATTATATTTTCAAAGACTTGTTTATGTAAGTCTGCTTTAAATTGCCATATTTTATTGCCCTTGAACTTTTGTTTGTTATTTGAGAGATTAAGACAATCAGTTAATTTATACACAAAGCAATCCTTTATATATCAGGAATTTCGGAGCGATTTATTTCCAATGCTTTAGGTAGTATTGTGAGTGATTACTCGGTTTGTTGTCCTTCTAACCACATCAGAGGAACACTTTTTACCACATATGTCGTTAAAAACAACACAATTAGTCTCGGATATCAAAAAACCTCGCCGAACTTTGGTCACAAGAGATTTGAAGCTTAATAACCTTCTTCCTACCCTCTTTCAAATCTTGCGGCTAGAAGACAATCGGAATGTGATTCAATTGTCTGCAATCAGCGATTCAGTGATTGCCACGGTATATCTACGAGATGCATCAGCTTTTCACGAGACAAGTGTTTCACAAATGCTGCTCAAAAGTTGTTTATAGTTTCGTAAGTGACGATTACCAGAGCTGTCCTCTTTTCAAAATCAAAGATCTTTGCGATAAGGTTGGGACGGATGGGTCCCATGTAAATAGGGCCCCTTAGAATTCATAGTGTCGGAAACATGTTTTATATGACAATATCTACTTAAGATAGGGCAGTAAAGAATCGACTTATCGGAGAACGAGATCTGGAAGTGTCCATGGTGTTTCATTAAGTGAATTGACGGGGCGATTGCGCGGAGCTATTTTATAGGACATAGATATTCATGTGAGCAAAATTTGTTCCTGATGTACGATACATTTAACATTACAGGAGGGATTTTAAACAGTTCATTAGCTATGTTGTAACATGGAATATGTATTTCGCTACTGAAAACCGTGAAGATCGAACGTAAGTAGATTTTTATGATCTTTTGTAATTTTTGAAAATGTACTCATATATAACTGAAATCTGAAAAAAGAAGAACATTTCAGGTGATATATAACTTTGGAATTTGTACTAGGAGAAATTTGCAAAAACTCATTTTTGATCGCACAAGAAATGATCCTAGATTTCCAATAGTCTTTTTCTCTGGGGGTCAAGTCCCTTATATAGCAGTTAAGCGCTGGGTATAACTGTGACCGACCCAGTACGTAGTATATAATTTATAACCAAAGAAAACTGTATGATCTCAGAGTTCTTGTATAACATGTTTTTACCAATATGACATAGACATCATTAACATGAAATCTACACTAATTCACAGCTGGGATGTTTATTGCACTACTCAAAAGTCGCTTCTTGCATCTAACAATTTTCCTTTCTTTTTCTGATCATCCAAATAAAATAAGATACTCCGATTTTTCATGAGGCAGACATTTATATACATTAATTGATTCATCTAACATATCCTTAACTTATTATCCCCTGAAATTTCATAATGAACTATTCCAACCTTTTCATTGGAAGAGTTCAAATGTGTTTTTATGGGAGTGAATGAGTTCATGTTTATTCAGATAAGGAATTTTAATGCTAACAAAATCTGGCCATTTCTTTAAAGTGATAAAGGTTTTGGATATTTCATCTTGAAGTAATTAATAGAACATCCAGTCTTGGAAGATTAAATTTCTAGTTATTCTCCTGTTAAATTTAAAATGTTGGCAAATTATGACCTTGGGGTGGTATAATTTGGGTGTTTTGTGGGGATTGCGATTGACACCTGTCGTAAGTCTTTGTGGTGAGTTCTCTTAATAATAATCCAAGTACCTTTCCGCAGGTGGGACAGTAAAATTTTCGATTATATTTTTTTTTCAAACTAATAGAAATTTCAGAGATAAAATGCGTCTTTATGAATGTATAACATTGTTAATGGTCACTTTATATTGTCTGATACAATAAGAATAAAACGGGAGAAGTGTGATGTCTAAATATAGGATTCTGACAAACTCATCCGGAACACCTACAGCATATACCTTAACACACTATACTCACACTGACAAAAGACAAATTCCTGGTCTCAATGTTTAGAGTTGACCATTATTTGTACAGTATTACCTTGTCTTTTGATCTCGTAAGGCATAATTCTATCCCCCCTATATCTCAGGGATAAAAGGTGATTATTGCTTTTTCGGTACATTTCTACCTTCAAGAGTTATTCACAAACAAGAAAACTATGTTGTGCACCTGTAGTTTGAGGGGTGAGATCTAAAAATATTTGTGCTAACAGTTTTTTTTAAAACAAAATCTATAAACAAAGATGAACATTGCACCTAGGAGATGAGGGGGAAAAAATTGTAAGTATTTTAACACTTTAATTATTTTCTGAGTGTTGGATGAAATAAAAACACCTTGTTTCTCAAGTTATTTATGATTACATAAATCTGCTCTGGAAAAGAATTGCTCCGAGGATCAAAGGAGAAATAATGAAAGAAGGTGAATCGGACACCACGGGACATTATTGTGTAATTTGTTAGAACGTTGGAATTCATAATGGCTTTGTCTGGATGGGAGGAAGATACTGTTTTGAGCACTATCTCGACGGAATCTCCCAGCGAACAACTTCGTAAGATGTCACCTTTGCCCATTTGTACAGTAAATCAGCGCAAAAAACTCTATTCAAACAGTGACTTTAACTTTTGTGTTCTCTTCTGTTTTTCTCTGCTTTGTTCAGTTGAAAGTTGATTTTTTTTTGGTAATCATTGACTTAAAAAAATGTGAATGTAAATTTAAAATAGAATGTTAATAATGAGATTTAAAAATAAATCTGTGTATAATTACATCATGGATATGTACAGTAGTTCACAATTGTGTTATCTCTGTGCAACGGAAAATTAACAAATTTTCGGAAATTTTAAAATTAAATTACTGGGATGTCACTTGGTGTAATTGTGACTTCTCTCTCTGTTTGAACAAGAACAAGTATTACTGATTTTAAAAGTACAATCAAACTTTGTCAGTTTTGACACCTTAATGATTTCTGAAAAAAATTCTCATAATAATTTTCCTAATTGATTTCTTTGAGTCTGGATCAAGATTCCAAATTATAATTGAGCTGAAGAAGAGCTTTCCTGAAATTGATTACTATATAACCCCCTGAAAGGCAGTTATGGTTGGAATCCTGTCTGTCTGTCTGTCCGTCATCCACAGTAACTAATTGTCCTCCTTTTAGCAAAAAATATTGGTTGCCATGGTAACCAGGTCACTACATTTTTTTTCCTCAATGAAACTACACAAAAATGTAATTAGGGACCTCAATTAAGCCCAGAGGATCATGAAAGGATCTTAAGTCTAAATTGGCCTAAAGTTTTGACTTAGCCAATCATAAATATAAATAATAATACCAAAAACAACATCATAGCTGATTGGCTAAGCCCATCTTAAGTCTTGAGATTGTTTCTTGACCTCGGGGCCAATTCAGGTGTAAATGTGCACATGCAGATTTGTTTTAGCAGAACATTTTGTTGCCACGGTAGCAAGATCACTATACATAGGTTTTTATGTAATGGTGGCTAAGTCATTAATCTTTTAATTAATTTTACTGAAACTTAGCCAAATGGTGTAACTTATCAATGCCCATAATTTGATCCAATTATTATTCATTTAAAACGTATTTATAGCTGATTGAAGTTTAGATTTTGGATTATTTTCATTTAATGCTTGACCCAACATGGAACCCTGTCTAAAACCAGTTGGAATTTTGTGTTATTTCAGTCCCTGGGACAAACATCGCATAAAACTTTTTTCAAAATGATTACTGGGTAATTATTGCTGTCATAATTTAGTTGAGTTTGGTCTCAATTATTATTGCCAAAATGTAAGAATTATTGCTCAAAACCTACAATTTAAGGTGATTCCTGGTTGTTCTTAACAAGATATGTGTCCCAGTGTCTTGCTACCTATGAAATATCGCACAAAACCTATCAAGGAATAATATATGATGGCGTTTTTTGCAATTACATACATACCCCACACCTTGTTAAAAATTCAAAATAATGTGCAGTAACTTTTCCCAGGTGTCCAGGCCTTTTACCTCCCTGTCAGGTGAACCTCTGTTGTTCAGCAGTTAATTTATTCGAATTAGGACAAGTTCAAAGATCATTAATCGGAAAATCAGCCCGCCTGATACAACATGATCAATTTGCCGGAAAAACGGAAATCGCATATTAACTATAAATGTATTGATACGCACAAAGGTGTTTGGTGTCAATACCACTGGGGCATATATATCAATTATAGCAGGGGAAATGGTAAAGTTTTATTGATATAAGATCATAAGCGGTTACAACATTTAAGTTGTAAAATTTTTAATTTTTTTATTCAAATTCAAAAGGAGATTAAAATTGTTTGATGTTGAGATGTATGATTGAAGTCAGTTACAAGCCAAAACATTTAGCTTGGGTGTTTATATGAAAACAAGTCATTTGTCCATATTGATGTTTGCGATCAGACCAGGTGTAATTTTGCAGGTATGTTCTTTTTAATCGGCTTACAGGTAATTCCGGTCTTACCTGTGTGTTTAGTGTATTGCACATACACACATTATATACTCACAGTGGTCTAATATCAATCAGTCTGTAAACGTCCGACATCTGTTCGACTTGGGCGCAAGATCAAAATAATTGATGTTTTAAAAGAAAATTTCAGACTTGGATTGGATTTTAATTGAGGAGTTCTCGTACAGAATAGATGTATTGTAGTGTTTTTACTTTTTTGCTGATTTCCGGTGTGTGATGTTCAATGAACACCTGTGAATGAATTCAGAGTTGATTCAGGGATACTAAAATAGTTACGTTAAGTGGGTGTAAAAGTATCTACGCTAAAAGCGTATATATATCGCGTGTTGTCAGTGATGTTGGAGTGATGCCTGAGTTTTTACATCAGATACCTGTTCGTTCGACATCGACTCGGCATTTTTCCTCAGCATGTAATTTTTGGATTCTGGGACTGTGTCAGGGTAAGATGCTAGGTCTTTATTTATTCTTAAAAGCTTATTTCTTCTACTGAAGAGATTTGTCTTGTCAAGGAGAGGAAAGTTTTAATTCAATTCCGCATTAAATGTTGATAAAATCACTGTGGGTGGCTTTTTAATGAGTTGTGAACTGTACTAAAGATATTAAGTAGATGAGTTAGGAAATTGATCTTTATAATGTCTATTACTGTTAGTGTTAATTACGCAAGGATCTATAATTATAGACATATGCGTAACTTTTCAATATACGTACTCACTTTTTTTCTTTATTAAGCAGAAATGATTCTTTTGTGAGTAAAACATATATTATATGAATGGTTATATTCAAGGTAGAAATATGAGTCCTCATCTTTGGATAAAGAAAAACTTTGAAAATACCAGAAAATGCTTAAAAATTAAGAAAACAACGTGGATTAGATACATACCAGCAGGCACTTTAAAAGTCCTAGTGAAATAGATTCCCATCAACTATGTTATAATGTCACTGAGTGTGATGTTTTTGTTTTTACCAAAACAGTTTGGCATATTTGGTGTCGGCGGTGGGATTATATTTCCATGTCAGGCCTGTATACATAGGTGTCAAATATCTAAGTTGTCTCGGTAAACACGGCCAGAACCTGCCTGACCTGCTGATTTCGGTAAACAGTACAGATATTAGGTATAATTTGGACGGTGTTAAAACAAACACACGGATCTCAAGGTAGTGGGTGTGTTATGTCACATAATTGTTTAAAACCGTGATTGAATGACAAAATTCAATGACCGATTACAGATTAGACCCGGAGATAGGACTATGGCCAAGTTTGCCGAAAACTTATCCCGCCGGGTGACAAAATATTTGCGATTCTATATTAATAACACCAGGTGTGCCAATTTTAATGCAATTATTACAACTTCGGAACAAGTTTGAAACGGGATGATTTTTATATGAATGAATTTTTGATCTGTTCTTTGATGTGCATGACAGAAATGCAAAGAGAAGCACGTATACATTTGAATCTGTCATGTTTTTTTCTCTCTTTGCTTTAATATTTCAAGGGCTAAAATAAACTTTTAAAACATCTTTTTGACAGCTGCATGAATGTGTTTGAGAGTATTATGATCAAGTGCCTTCCTATTATGAGTAACTATATAAATAATATCGAAAGATTTATGATGAATCGTGGGCAGTTCAAGAGAAATTGACATTTTATGCTATGATGGGTGTCAATTTATTTGGTTTTCAGATATTTGTCATCTTAAATGATCCTAAACTTGGTATTTATCAACTTGTGGTTTAGTTTGTGTTAATAGTGTACGAACAAAACAATTTATCCCAATGACATCATAGACTTCACCTCTATGCCCTGTAGCTTATAGATAAATACACGATTTATTGCTACCATCATTTAAAAGAAATCTTTATGGTAGCTATAAGTTTCTCTTGTAAATGAATGAACATTTTTCTTCTCAACCAGAACATTATAATTATCTGGAGCATGAATGAAATTCTCTATCTAGAAAAATGTGATCTGTATCTTAAAGTGTGATGGGCTAGTTTTAAATAAGATAGGTAAATTAGTGTTGAAAGAACAGTCATACTCCACTGACGATTAACTTCAGACGTCTCCAAGGCAAAAAATCGCTCGCATAAAAGGGACGAGTTATACCTGAAATTGTATAGGATCTTATACAGGTAGATGAGGTTAACGAGATCTCTATAAATGACCATCTAACGATGGGTATTCACGTTTACAAGTAAAGGTGAGATGGTAGGTGTGTCGTGTCCGTCAACACAGTAAATATCAGACCTCAGTATTAAATGATATTAGATGGAAATGAAATATTTATATAGGCCTACTTATGTTTTGTTTAAATTAATGTAGTGACGAAAAAAACGGAATAGAATATTTATTTATTATTGGCGAATGAATCGGCACAAATTAACGGATGTTTGTGAAGAATAGGATAGACGTATATTTCACAGCACAGGTGGGATTTAGGTGTATCAGTCACGGCCACGGCTAGTACTCCAACAGGTATTAAAGCCAACGACCAGCGTTACTTGTAGACATTATAAATAGGTAGCTGATAGGTATACACAGTCAGTTATACATACAGGTGTATAAGACAGGTATACAAGTGCACCCACTCGTTAGTGTATTGACCAGGCTTACAGGTGCATTCATACTATACTATGGGATTATAATGCTCGTTAGTGCAGACCGGACCAACCCCGACAGGTAGGATATTTATGTATCGTTATTACTATAGTCGTAATCGGCTTTCTATTATGTATGCCATAAGGCAAAAGTTGTCGCTAACAAGTAATTATATAATAAGGCAGGTGTGACAACAACTGTACTAAGAAATACAGCACAGCTCCTTAATGTAGAGAAATAAATTGTTATTCAAGTATTAACAGTTTAAAAATGAATGAAACATTAAACTTTTGGTATATTGGATCAAATTCTGTTATATATACTTAGATTTCTGGGTTACTTATAGGGATTAGCTTTAAAGTATAGTGTATGTAAAAGAAATTTGTCATGGTTGAGTGTGACTTCAATAATATAGTCAGGATTCAACAGTAGTGTTAAAAAATCATATCTTACTGTATTTCTTCTCTCTCTTGGTGGGAAAAGTTTTCCTTTTCATTATCATTTTTCTTTCTCACAAACTCCTGGAAATTCCTCATTATTATCGATGTCATCTTTGTTATCATCATCAACATCATCAGCATCTTCATACAAGGGGAGATAACCCCCAACAGATTTCTTCTCATTGATTGTGTGTGAGACCATACACACCTCACATTGAAAGATTTAAACAATATTGGATGGATCTTTGGATCGATAGCCAAATGGATTAATTGCCAATAGAACAGGACAAAATTGACGACATCTGGTGGTGGAGATTTAACAAAACTGTGTGATGTTTTAATTGGGAGATATATCTTATCCCTGAGTAGTTTTGAAGACCACAGTACATTGAAGTACCAGTGTAAGTCGGCAGGGTAACTTGGGGCGTGTTTCCGTGGTAAACCTATAGGATTAAACAGACAGCATCTATCCCTGGGAGTTACCCATCATAAATAATATCTCCCCGACTTAGTCAGGATTTTAAGTAAAAGTTTGAACCCAGGGATGTACCTAAGGACCTATAGATAGAGCAGACAAACGTTGATCACTAAGGTACGAGGGACTTAGTATAATTAAGTCTCCTTGGAGAAGAGTTCAGATTATTTTACAAGATAGGCATGACCGGAGATTGTATATAAATCTTCCTATTTTGCATTTTGTTCAGATTATTCCCCGATTACTTTCTCCTCTTTGACAGAAATGTTCCGACTGTTTATCTTGGATTATGATATGTGCCAGTTCCTGCCAATTTTATGGGAAAACTTTGTTTTTCTCACTGTTCCTGTTGCAGGAAAATATTTTGTAGATCCGTAACTATCACGTTCTATAAAAAAAAAAAATAAAGAAAGAAATTTTCATCTGCCTGGTTAAAAGCCAAAGTTTTAAATTGGACAGTATGCAGCTGTTAGCCAAAATAGGTCTATAAATTGATTCTAGTCCAATTCCAGTTAATGTTTCCAGCCAACACATTAAAATTCATAACGTAATAGAATCCATGTATTTCATCCATATTGTCTGGCACACTATAGTCTGTAGGGTCATATGTAAACCCTCAAATGATATTCAAAGCTTTCTGTTTTTAGTGGTAATTTGTCAAGTTTCTAGTTTATTTTACATTACCCCAGATATTTTTTGTTACATTTCTCTCTTTGTAACAAGCTGTTGATGCTTTTAAAGTTCCGAGTTATAAAGAGACGGATTTTCTAGTTAACTTTTATTTCACTGGAGTAGTAGTCATAACCTATTTAATGCTGCATGTATTTGTCAAGTTGAATAATCCCCAATTTAAACGGTCTCTATCATGGGGAGTCTAATACAATTTTTGGCATTTATGGCATTGAATGTTGCCAGATGAATTTATTTGCTTTTCTCAGCAGACAATTTTTATGGTACATATTCTGCTGTGTAAAAAAGAATTGAGTGAATTGAATTTCCGATTCAGTGTTTTCAGTTTGTAGGGTTTTTTTTTATCCGATGTTTGTATTAAAATTTAAACCTGTTTAAAACGCTCAGACTATACTATACTTTATAACACAGCTACAGCTGTTGTGTGCCTGGAGCCAGCTAAGGTAAATTGCATTTTCTCGTACAGGTAAATGTAGGGTTTTGCACCTGTAGTTTATGGGTCTCAGGTAATCAAGATTTCCGAATTATCTTCAGGAAAAATTAGCATGTTTTGTTATTCACAATTGATTTGAAAACTTTAAAAAAGAAAAAAAGAGTGTTTAGTTGGTTATAGTTTTTGTCCGTTAGACACATCAAGAGAATATGTCATAGATTCAATGTGACCTTGAATATTGGATTTCGTCCTTCATCAACGTTCAATTAAAAGATAAAAGGAGAATTTGTGTGTTTGAATACACTTACAATAGAAGAGAGATAAGTTTAGAACAACTTTTAAAAGCATTACGGTGTCATATTAAAAAACAAGACAATGTCTAATTGAAATTGTAGGTAGTTTTGTGCCTGATGAAGCAATACTTGCTTGCCGATATTTGTCTGGCTGCTGACTGCAGTCTCCAGACAGCTGATAAAACCGTCCGGAAACCGTAGGCAAAGATTTGCTCTAATTATTGACTGTCTGTAATTCTTAATCTTTGTCTCTTAGACTTCATCAGTAGAAAATATCAAGATCTGGACATAAATATAGAATTTAGGTCATTGAAAAATAACAGAGATTTTTAAGGTATCCAGATTTTAAAAGTATATGGGAGAATTAGGTTAAGGTGATCATCAAATGAATTCGGCAAAAATGTTTTTATTGGTTACTCATAATCATCCATATTTGGCTTGATATTGATTTTTGATTAGCAAGTCATTTCTAAAGAAATTCCTGCAGGACCTGGATTTCTACCTGTGTTTTAATTTGGTATAGAAGGTCATGTATGCTTGAGATTAAAGGTTAGTTATGGTCACTTTGGACTGGTGTTCAATTTACAGAGGTTTTCGTTGATAGTACAGACTGAGTCTGACAGCACAGTTTTTTACACTGCATTTACAACTAGAGGTGTCAGTTTCATTCATAGGTTGTTCAGTTTGGCAGCAATCGATTATCAGTTGTACCTTTCACCCATTGACAGATACTGACACTCACAAGATTCAATAGAGCTATAAGAATTAAGCTTTGGTTTCTTCGGAAAATGAGGAGCACTTTTTACTTAAAATATCTTCATTTCTATGCTAAAGAGGTCCATTTAACACTGGGGTGGCTTTTACATGCTATATTTAGTTTGAATATCTAAATTTGTAAGAAAATTGATTTCAATCAGATTCCAAATTGAGAAGATTTAGATAAGAAGGGAGTTAAGTTGGTCCTGTCAAATGGTGGATGTCCTTTCCCGTTGTTGACAGTTTGTGTCGAGATAGTGACAAAACGACCATTGTCGGGGTCGAAAAGCTGCCAATTTAAATAATGCCACAAGTTGATATCGTGTCTTTAAATCTGACAATTTACCTTGCACAGGTACTCCGAGTATTACAGCATTTAAATGTGTCAGGTTGTACCAGATTCTTATAGTGTCAATTCGGTTCTACAAAATGGCACATTGTATATAGGTGTCACCATGATTCTTTAAATAGAAATTTGTAGCTAATTTAATCAAATTTCCTTTGCAAAATCAAACAGGTTAGTTTGTCACAATTCCATTATATTAATTTTACAAGTATAATACAAGTTTACTGTGTAGCATATTGGTTTCACATTCATATGAAATGTTGACCGATCTTATAAACTTGACCCATGATAATGTAGAAATGTTGGTATTCTCCTTGCATCGCAACAGTCTACAAGTAAATAAGTTAAAAGTACATGAAGTCCTCGGTTTGGTGAAATAATTAATGGAGGAATATGGCGTTACGATTGTGACTTGCGTATAGACGCTACGGAGGACAAGAATCATGTGGCTATACAACCACCGTCTGAGGAAGACAATTAGATTGTGCGAGACGATAATCACTCAAAACTTATCAGACACTGCATCTACTGATTTCATTACGACAATCACAGGCTGCGCCTGATCATAACGATTTCCACCACCCAGTCCGTTCCAGAATTGCACGTTGCATAGTGTTTAATAACGCATAACAGTGCTAAGTTCACCTTGCTGTCATCAATGTGCAATTTGTAAAGATTCTATAACCATATTTATGAGGTTCGAGGAAATTGTTGACTTCTCGTGTAGACAATGCCATCGCCATGTGGCATTTTCCACTGTTGTCATATGCGATTTTATGTCGTCAATGCTGCATCAGAATTCTTCAGCCTCTCGGAGGAGGCGCCATTGTGCAGCCAACGATCGGGCCATTCAAATGTAAACCACTGCTTTTACATCCTTTGTTTCCTTTCCGTCGCAGACAAATTAATTTTCAAACAGGAATTGTTTGTATAAATATGATTTATTACCGTTCAGCAATATCACTCGGTTGCCTGTCTGATCGGATTATACAATAAGACTCTTGTGAACCATCCAGGTGATTGAAATTTACCTGTAATCAAGATTTACTCATAATATCAACTACCTGTCCGAATACTTGTCGTCTGAGTCAATACGTCCTTTTGTAACTAAGTGCTCTGTAAGTAGGAAGAAGGCCATAACCGGCGAAAGCAATTCATACAGCTGAGCGAATCTTGAGTCAGTCACTGAACCATTTACCTGACGCTATACGCAGCGACCATTTATTTGCCTAATCTGCGAGATGCTCCACGTATCAATATATCTCTAATGTTCCATCAACTTCCCTCTAGGTTTTATGGGCAAGGTTTTCAATGTATCAATACTTCATTTGTGTAGAGATGTCCCCTCATCAGCTGATAGTGTTTGAGGATGTTAAAAAGTTAATAGGTGGAAACTTGTGATCCTCTGGGTACAAACAGCAGCTGTTGTCACTTTCGTTCCCTCCCGACCTTTGTTTGTTTTGAGGCGTTTATACCAGATTGCAAGTATCCGGTTATTAAATTTTACTCGTAATTTATGTCGCCAATAACGGATCTGAAACTTGTATCTGTGGTATGGATCAGCGTCTTCACTGAGTTGCCCCTGATGTAGTTGCTCTGGGGTACAGGTGGAGCTATAGACAATAGACAATTTAGATAATTAACGTTATAATTTTGCAGGTGCTGTTACGCTCAAGTCAGGTGAATTTTTGTAAAATCGATACGATTTTATTCTAGTTTAATTTGAAAGAGTATTGTCTAAAATGCCAAAATTTGTAAAATGTGTGACACCATATGTGACATGAACCGTATTCACCATATTTAGCGACCAGAGAGTCCACTGCATAAGACAGGACTTCAAAATACTCAGGATCAGCTTAGACTAGGGTTAATTGTGTTTATCAATATTAACACACAATATGCATGTTTCAAAATCAGAGGTTATAACTGACTGCTGTGGCCAAGTGGTTAAGGTGTCCTGACATTCTACCACTAGCCCTCCACCTCTGGGTTCAAAACCAACGTGGGGCAGTTGCCAGGTACCGACCGTAGGTTGATGGTTTTTCCCCAGGTTCTCAGCTTTCCTGCACCTACAAAACCTAGCATATTTGTTCCTTGGGGGGGGGGGGGGGAGAGAAAATGGTGGTTCACGTCTAGGGGATGTAATGTGTAATGTGAAGTTTGTTGAAGAGGATTTGGTCGGTAAATGTCTGTATATGTCTCGTCGGTAAATGTCCGTATATGTCATGTCTTGTCGGTAAATGTCCGTATATGTCTCGTCTCTGATGTTCAGTCTGTATGTTACAGGTATATATGTCTCGTCTCTGATGTTCAGTCTGTATGTTACAGGTATATGTCTCATCTCTGATGTTCAGTCTGTATGTTACAGGTATATGTCTCGTCTCTGATGTTCCGTCTGTATGTTACAGGTATATGTCTCGTCTCTGATGTTCAGTCTGTATGTTACAGGTATATGAGACAAGGTAAACACCTAGGATATATGCCTTCATCACCGGCAGGTGTGTCGTCTGCCCAACCACAGTCCTACTATGACCAGCCACCTAGCAACCGCACTAGTCCCAAGAAATATAACCAGGTAAGAAATGTCCTCGTTAGCAGGTAAGACAAATGAACTGTAATCAGGTAAAGCATTTATCTCTATAAGTACATGTATATATGTAACAAAGTAAAATACCTGTATACGTACCTGTACAACCACAATTAACACTCTGACCTTTTTATGTATTTTTTAAAAAGCAGGATGACAATATAGAGTCAGGATTATTCCAAAATACCTAGTCTACCAAGCTGTATAAATGGACAGTGCCATACGTATGTTTGTCAGATCCATCCTGATAGATATTTTAAAAAAGTACCAGTGATAAAATTACTCCTACAGTAAACCTCCTAATTTTGAAGTCGAAGGGACTGCTTCTGGAAAAACTTCAAATTAATTAAGTGATCTTGAGATCTTAATTTTGTGTTTAGAGTGAAGTTGTCGGATCCACCAAGTTAAATACTTCAAATTAGAGGAGATTTTGGCGTTATTATACCAGTTCGAGATAACAAAAGTTTGACTTTATATTCTAAACCATTCTCTAATTCAAACAGTGGAAGTTAATTGTATGATGTTGTAAGAAAAATAACAGAATTTCCCGGAAATGTTTCCAACTCTCAAGAGATGTTGGAAATAGGCATTTATTCAGCCCGTACTGTTCTGCTGTTGTGTGCGTTGATTGGCATACTGTGAGTGGAATACGTACAATCTCGGCCATCTAACTGTCTCCTGTCGTCATAACGGTACTTCATTATCAAAGAAAAACATCGGCTCTGTACAGTATCAATGTTACTGTATAACCAAAGGAAAAAACGTACACAACTCCGAGCCCGAATCCTGAATTATTTAATTCAACAAGATAGTTCTATTACGAACCTAGCTATTGGGCTCTGGGGAGAAATATCACAGGACGAAAATACAAACTGTAACCAGTCCCAGAGGTACTTTGCATATTCATCGGCGGTGAACTGACTTCGGCTGAGCTAGACTCCGGAATAGCATCAACTGTAGAAGTGGATTATTCCACTGAATGTTCGGGGCATGCCGTCTGAAATCTTAATTGTTTCTCAAAACATCAGAGAGGCAGAAATAAAGCGAAAAAGCCAAACCCTTATTAGTTTTTAGTTCCAAACAAGAAATTTAGTAAAACTGCGGTCGTCTTGGAAACCCTCCTGGGAACGGAGGATTCGGCTGTGTGGCACCAGCCTTTGCTTTTGGATTTTATATCTCAGCGTTCAAATGCAGCAAGTTGTATTGATCGAGAGCAATTCCCCGGCTTTGAAACCAGAATCACCAGTTCCAAGTTACTTTAAAAGCATGAGAAACATCTCAACTAGGCCTTGAAAAAAAATATTTCATAAGGAAATTAATTAGTGAATTTTGATTAAATATTGGAGGCAGGTTTATAGACTTTACGAAAATTATTTTATCTCTGTGATTACTTTGCATTTTCAATGTTCGCAGCAAAGGAAGATATTTTGAATTGTGTACAACAATTGTAGTTAGTTTGCTGTTAGGTTCTGAGGTTTTTAACTTTTGTAAATATATTGCAGGATGCTATTTTCCAAATAAGTATATAGGGGGGTCCCAATATGTTAATTGGATGAAGGATTTTTCTGATCGATATAAGATAAAATGCTATAATGATCTCAGACAGTGTTGAGGAATGGACTTTCAGCATACACTGGATTCAATTGCATTATCATCCGAACATTTTAGTCCGTCTCAAGCCAAGCTCAAACTTAATCTTTCATTAACCCTAAGGCTCATTATCAATTTCCTATAGACTTTTAATGGAGACTTAATTGTTAAGATTAAAATTAATCTGACAAAGACTTAAAATTGTGACTGCATTTCAGAGAGTTTGGTCGATCAGCTTCAGCTTAAACTTGTTTTGAGTCAATTGAGATATAAATTTGAGTTAAATTATACAGTTTTGGTCCATGGAAAATTCTGTTTGAGCTTTATATAATGAAGACTTGGATAGTTGCATGATGGCTTAGCGGCCTGTACAAGACCATTTTGTACAGGTTTCAACTTTGAAAGCCAAATGAATTTTTCGCATTTAAGAGTTGACTAACCTTGATTTTGAAAAATTAACAAAATTCAAATGTTTACTTACTCAACTGATTGGGTTTTAAAGTATGCTGAGTTTATACATGCAAAATTATTGAGTTATAACATGAAAAAGATATTATATATGTGTAAAAAAGCATATATGATCCATTATCATTTTCATTTCCTTATGAATCACAAATTTTCAACAAATTTGTCACCAAGATGAATCTGTTTTGTTGACAGTTTATACCTAGTGTATCACGTACAGCTAATTAGTATTCACACCCCTGGTTACAAGAGTTATATCCGAAAAAGTAATCGAGCATAATTCCTAATGCTATCCCTGTAGAACCTATAGATGTTATTTTTAATTTATGGGTATTTTATTCTACAAAAGTATTGTTTAATACAAAACTACGGATAATATGGAAAAAAGATACTATCTTAACATGTTATTGACTCAAAATACGAAATTTAATTTCCCTTGTCATAATGGAGATATCTGCAAAATTGAAGAATTAAATATTTGCACAATCTCTCAGTTTATGAAATAGCTGATTTCAGATCCTTATCAAAGGTCTAAAGCTAGATGGTTTAAAATGTGTTCAATTCAATATTACCAATGAACTTGTCCCGAATTTTAAGCTAGAAGTAATTGACTTTTTTTTTGTGGGAGTGATAAAAGTTATCTTGCCACGAGGAGTTGCAGATCAAATCAAAGAAAAGGGAAGTTTTCAGGACTTGTGCAGATGTCAAAACTAGGTCCGAACAGATGGGGCTTTATACATAGTCAGGGGTATATCCTTTGTCTGGTGTTTTGTCAGCTCCCAAAAGACAGATTTAAAGATCGTAATCAGTCCTCGAGATCCCAAAACAACCAGTTTATATTTTATCACCCCATCTAAGTAATTTATTCACTTGTGTTATAAAAACAGATAAAATCAACTCCTGATCGTAAATCCATATATCACATCATGGTGTGTGTGTGTTAGGCACAAAGATTTATATATTATTGTAGTTATAACCTAATTGGAATAAAAGTTTTAAATTGGGGGGGGGGGGTTTCGGATGAAAGATATAATGAAAATAATGAAACTATCGAAACAGTGTCAAAATAAGTATTTTGTTTTGAAAAAAAAGTGTAGTATTTCAGCAGTTGCCAATTAGAATTCTCTTGAATGCTGCTGAAATTCCATTCTACAATTAAATTGTTTATTATATAGATATATAAGTTCTTTTGTTTCACTGGGTCAGTTATAGACTTATAGAAATGATTATGGTCACAAAATCATTTGAAATATAAATTAATGATACATTCCGTTTTATCATTCATTAATAATTTCGGTGACAGTATGATGGTAAAAAAATGGGAGACTGAATTATTTTTAATTTTATTTAATTTTTTATATCAAGGTCAAATTTTAATTATTCTTGTGTCAAAACCTGTACATCTGTGGCAGGAGTCCCTTTAGAAATCCTAGACATTTACCTTCGAGCAAAGATTCATACTGTTTTTAATCATCGTTAAGTGTTAATTTAAGTAACATTTTAAATCGCACGTTTTGATTGCAAATTCTGAATGTGGTAATGTATGTAGACTATAGCTTGTAACCAGGTCAAGTTCCATAATCCGCTATTTAATCAAAGATATCCAATTTGTACATCATAGACAGACGTTCAGCCTGCTTTACTGTCGCTTGTATTGAAGGATTATTATTTCATTATTATAAATGGTTTGTATCATACGAAATTGACGTGGACTCGTAGGTCTTCCGTAATTTACGCTGATTTTGTCGTCTGCTTCAATGTTTTCCTTGCATAAGCAATCCGCCCTTTTTGATTTGATTTTCTGTATGATTTCTGACGGAGCTTAATTCGTTTGTCATCTGGTGGTGCACACGGACAGGATTTATGCGGACCGCGGGTGCAATAATTACAGATCATCAGACAAACGACTAACATTGTCAGTTTTCCCCGTGCAGTTTGTGTCATTTACACAATGCAAATTGATTTTAAACAATTAGCAATGTTTGAAAATGCTGATTAAGAAAGCATTAGACCAACATGAAAGAAAATGACAGCATTATCTATTCTGATTATCTGCTTTGGGCACTTTGAACTTGATTTCCAAACGTCCTCAAGCGGAAATGATATTGCACATATTGGAAATACGAGGAGGAAGCTTATTATTTGGACTTTACAGATGCAGCAAATTGACACAAAATTATGACTTAATTAGTATTAGTAAATCCTATTTTTGTGAAGTAATGGTGCGTTGACACTATATTAGGTTGTGATTAGGGCAGGGGACTTTGGTGGTGAAGCCAGAACGTAGTGCGCAATTTAATTTGACATGTGCGCGCTGCACTTGTAATCGGCCATGTTATGCGGTGGTTTCTGATGATAAGGGCGCAACATTCAGGTGTCGTGTGATGAAAAAAAAAAGAAACAATGTTATGAAATGGCTGAAATTGTGCCTAATGTGATAGCATTTTCACACAATAAAACCTCAATTATCATAATGAATTCTCGCTAATGTGTTGTTTGTTGTAGCACAAAAGCAGAAATTAAGATTAAAAAATGTTTTTTCCCCAATTTCAATCCAACATCACTCTCATCTAATGAAGCAAGATTTTTTTGATAATTAAATGTAGTATGTTTCTAATCTGAAATATTCAGAATAATAGCTGACAGATTGTATGGTGGTGGGGATGAGGGGTGTGGGGGAAGGGGAGGGAATACATGCTACCAGAAAATGAAATGAAATATAATATAACTATTTACAGGAAAACAATTCAATCATTTTAACATCTGGGTTTAACTACAGGTGGTGCTGTATAGAGTAGCTAAGTGGACTATATCCTTTTTCAATGCAGTAATGGATTAACGTCTTTTCCATTTGGAAAACTGTGACCATTGAAAAGTGTTGATTTTGTGTGGGGAGGTATATTGTTGTGGAGATCTTCTGTCAGAATAGTCTCTCATAAGGGAGATCTTCTATTAGAATAGTCTCTCATAAGGAAGATCCTTTATCAGGACAGGCTCTCATCAGAGAGATCTTCTATCAGAATAGTCTCTCATAAGGGAGATCCTTTATCAGGACAGTCTCTCATAAGGGAGATCTTCTATCAGAATAGTCTCTCATAAGGGAGATCCTTTATCAGGACAGTCTCTCATAAGGGAGATCTTCTATCAGAATAGTCTCTCATAAGGGAGATCTTTTATTAGAATAGTCTCTAGATCTCCTAAGGGAGATCTTCTATCAGAATAGTCTCTCATAAGGGAGATCTTTTATTAGAAAAGTCTCTCATAAGGGAGATCCTTTATCAGAACAGTCTCTCATCAGTAAGATCTTTTATAAAGATCCTTTCTCTTCAGCTAAAAGATGGTCTTCCAAGACAGGTTGTTAAGATAAAAGATGGTATTCTAAGACAGGTTGTTAAACTAAAATAAGGGCGCAACATCTAAGACAGGTTGTTAAACTAAAAGATGGTCTTCTAAGACAGGTGATTAAGCTAAAAGATGGTCTGTTAAGACAGGTGATTAAGCTAAAAGATGGTCTGTTAAGACAGGTTGTTAAGCTAAAAGATGGTCTGTTAAGACAGGTTGTTAAGCTAAAAGATGGTCTGTTAAGACAGGTTTTATTGATATTAAATGGTCTACAGACATATTCTATTGTATAGTAGTCTCTGAACACTGGTCCTTGGACCAACCAACGTACAGTACAGATATTTACACTGGATGTGTAGAGCCGTTTTATACCTTGGTCGGGCAATAAGACTGATATAACTGACAGCCTATAAAGGGTAATAGACAGGTCTTGAATTCAGATATGTTTGTTTCATATTTTTATATATTCAATATTCACATGGGCAGAACTGGGGATAAAGCTAGTGCCATGTGGTTAGGACATGGTAATTTGCAACGCCTCACAACGTTTATGCAGATCTTTTGTCCGGGCCATGTTGGTAGTTTAGACAGTGCCTAGGTCATCATTGGTTGTATGATGTGGAGTTTAGTTCGCTGACAGCTTGCGATGATGAAAGTGATCAGAAGCGAAAAAATAGATACCACTTCCTGTGCCTAAATTAATGTTGATGGAGTATGCACAAGGCAAAGGAGAATTTGCATTCAAATACAATGGTGTCAAGTTTGTAAAACCGGACGTCCATTTCCCCGTGTCCAGCAAAAATTCACGCATCAATGAATCTGAGTGAATAGGAATCAGCTACATATAGTTTGTGACTTGTGCAAACTGCAGCCCTTAATGGGTTGATGCAAGTTCATTGAGTGACCGTAATACTGACCAGTGGGCTGCAGATTGAGTGATTCATGGAGAAATGACCATTCATGCTTCCTGCACATCAACAAAAAACTTGTGTACAAATCCTGTTAGCTTGTTAGTCATGGACTTCATTAGTTTCAATATCATTTTCTTTCATTGAGTCACTAATCCATATCAGATGTTATAATTCTAGGTTAAAGATAGGGATAGCTCCAACATTTTCAATTTTAATTTTTTCGCTATTACGTGAATATCAAGTGTGTGTTTGGTATGTCATTTGTGATTGTTGCGTATGTGTGTCAAATAAGGAAGATTTCGGTTAACAATGTAAATTAGAATTTAACGTAAAATACCCTGAACATATATTAGACAGCCCTCTTTATAGTGACAGACACTGTCACATACTGAAGTCATCTGGAGGTACAACTTAGGTCAACACAGGAGTCTCAACGCCCACTCACAATGTCATGTTGTAATTGATTTCAATGATATGTACAAAATTTGCATAATCTGCATAAATGAGATTTCAAAATATGAATTAGTGGTTATCTCCCTCATTAGTATGCAAATACATACAAGACAAATAGATTTTGTTTGGCTTAACTGTTATCAATGGAATGTCATGAGCGGATCACAGATCCTAGGTACGTACATACCAGGTACATGTATAAGGAAATCAAGTCTTAAGTTAAGCAAGAATGAATGTCATTCAGATACAAAATAAATTCCTACAAACAAAAATATAATATTGTCACAACAATATAATATTGTATACAAAAGAATTTTGAGACCATATTTTCATAAATATGAATTCTTTTATAGAAAACTTGCATTAGATTTAACTTTTATAATGCAAACTGCAATATTTCTTTTAAATTAATTAATTTTTCAGAGATTTGCAAGCCATTGTCTCATTTTCTGTTCGGGATTTTTCTCTCATCATTGTAACTATTCCTAATGATTATTGTTTGTTTAGAACCAATATTTGCTTCTGGTATTTTGGAGTGGTCCTACCAACACAGTACAGCTAGGGTGGTGGTGCTCCACCATCAAGCTCCAACGCTGAAAACCTTTTCATATGCAGACATCCCTTCATTGGGCTTTGTTGGTTTCCATGGCAATCAGCAGCAAGCATCGTATTGTCAAGGACGTACATGTAGAAAGTAAACAACGACGTTGTTTGACAACAGCCAAAATAAACTGCGAACATGCCTCAACATTATGTTTCACCACTCCAGTTCTGTAAGGACAGCTAGTTGTCCATTAGAAAAAATTAATCAGACCTTGTAAACAATCGGCCATTTATCAATGTAAATATCCGAAGTTGGTCGGGTGCAGAATAATTGAAAGGAAGGAATAAAAAATTTATTAAAAATGTTCACTGATATATATGATACTTTGTTCCGGAAATTTGACACATCAAGCCATATTTTGAAATATGAGACAACAGTCGGTATATTTGAAGTCTCGTTCTTGACGAGTGCAGTTACTGTATCTGGGTGTGCGGCGGGCATACTCCATCAACGTTGTACGCCACAAAAAGTTTACGTTTTATTGTCACAATAGGAGACAATCAATACTCATCGCTGTATCAGGTGTCCGGGGATGTAACCAACTTCCTGTATGTTTGGGATTCGAGGACAGTCCCGTTTTTTTTGCTTTATTGTATGTTTCAGGTACAATGCCTCGGAGCCCTTTCAAGGGTAACATTAATGTTTGCATCTAAGTGAGTGTATTTAAACGGCTGAGCGGTCAGACACAGGTAAGCAGTGAGCAACCCTCCTTACTTCAGATCTCGCGCTACAGTGCACTCGTAGTGGTGTCGTTACATGGGCGCATTGATCGACAAACGGCCTGGATGCTAACATTGTATTAAATCGCCAACCACGACTTGCTCCCTTTGATACTTACAGTGTATGGTATGTATTCAGCAATATAAAGCAAATCGAATGCGTCCGGGATATTGAGTAGAGCAGTCATTGATTGCAAGCCCAGCGACGGGGCTCGAGTGTAACAATGTCAGACTGACGGTAAGAGCCCACTATCGTGTATATATGTCCTGTATGTATGTTTCGTTCGCTAACAGGAGGAGTTCAAATCTTTAAATCGGCGACTTGACTCATGGTCGCTGTCACCATTCATGCACTAAGATAAATTCGACAATGGATGGATATTTTGTGAATGAAGAAGATTATAAATGTTTAGATGTCTCATCTGTGTTGTGGATAATAGCCTCCGGGAAGGTCGAGCATAGCTTTATCTCTTCAGGTGTCAAAGATTTACCTGCTAATGGACAAGTGAAATTGGCACAACCGATTCATTTATGATACCTGTGGATTCATTTACCTGTGTTGTAACTTTTCAAAAGTTACATGACGGAATATCTTTGTCATTCGGAAAGAAGTTTTTAAAGAGTCCAGTTGGATTATTAACTTTTTCAAGATCAACTATAACTTGTGTTGGGTGTGATGTGCTATAGGGATTTCTCTCAGAAGAAAATTTCAAGATACAGGTGATTTTCTTTTATAAGTATTTGGAAACCATGGATTTAAACCAAGACTTAAAACGTTCGACTGGAATTTACAGAGATATGGACTTGGAACATTAAATATGGATCTCGTTTAAAAGGGAGAACTCAGTGCAATCTGAAGCCTTAGAGAGATTAGGCCTTAGATGACATCATTTGCTATCCGCAGGGATATATATACTTACAGATTCCTAAATGTACCCATCATTAAAGACTTCGGAAGATTAAAAGTAGATATTATCAAAAATTTGATGAAAAATTAAAATGCATCAGCAACAGGTTTTTGAGAGCCAGCAGGTAAGACTCTTTAATCTTTTTAACGATAATTTCATGGTTATTTTTCTTAAAATGGCTTGGAGTTATATTGCCTGGGTGTGTTTATTTATGCTAGAACTAATGATTACAGGGATATTTTTATACAATGATGATTTTGATGAATTTGTATAAAGATGATGACAGCACACAAATAATTGTCATATATCCTGGTTACATTGCTGATTGAAGCGTTTTATCCTCATTTTTCCTCCACACCTGAACGATCATATGAAATATGAGGAAAATGTGATATTTCTTGTCTTTGTAATAAACACATCTTTTAAGCTGATATATCAAAGGAATAAAGCGACTCTCGTAGATGTGTCATGTGATAGAGGCCCAGAAATTTGTCAAATACCTGCTTAATCGTTTTAACAGAAGGAATAGAAAAAAATTGTCTTCATTCTAACAAGGAGTGTTTAAATGAAAAGTTTTTCAATAGTGATTTCTGTATTATATGACAGGAGTATGTTGGTGTACACAGCCATCAACACGTTATCAAGTTTTATATTCCCCCTGGTATTGAGTCTGAGTTTATTTGTTCAGTAGCGGCTAAATAAACAGATTGTCTGTAAATAGTCGGTATAGCTAGTCCTCCGAGGTCAGGATGAGAAATAGGTGATTTTGGCATGTACCGTATTAGGTAGTTAAGTATTTATAGTGGGTATCGTTTATGGACTAGCTTATTCGTGGAGGTGGGATGGGAGGAGAGTTCAGAAAGTTTTGCAGTCGAATAGAAATGGGACGGTCAGTGGAATGGCTGGGGTTATATAAGGTTACTGGGTTCATTTACGAAAGGTTATAGGGTTAAGTTCCAGGACAAAGGGAGAAGGGACGACTTAGGTAGGAAAGCACTGGGCCAATGAGAAGCTGAACATTATACTGCATTTATAGGTATAGCTAGTGTGGAGGTATGGAGGTATAAGCGGACTTGGAGGGTGGGGGTGTGGGGCATTGGGATAGGGCTTTTATAGAACTACATGTACTATTGGATGTAATGTTAGGGATGATGATTAATGGAAATAATGCAATTATGTCACTTTTTAGTTTGAGATGGTATAATTCATAGCCTAACGTTCAATACGTGTTGCAGCACTATAAGTGGCCTATAAGGGATGAGACTAGGTATATATACTGCTTACGCTCAGTATCTGGAACGTATTGGTTCAAGTTTTAAGGAAGGTATGGATTTTAGGGTTCACATTACATATAAAAGTGTTCAGGTATTTAGAGGAGGGGGGTGGGGGGGGGGTGTTGGATTGATATTGATATTAGTCAATCCTTTCTTCAAATTGTTCAGTATCAAAGAGACAGTTGTTTTAAAGATACCAGTAGTCAGAAGCTGATGGACCAAAGGCTAGGATATACTGTATAATCAATGGTTATAGGCACATTGGCGTGGATGGTTCAACAGGTGTATGTTACAAGTCTTATACTTCTCAATCTTCCTGCAGCAGTGTTCAGTGAGCCCGATGAAGTGCAATACTGCATGCGTTGGTACACAGGAGGGCTATTACAGATATGCTGTATTATACATATATATATACAGAACTTACAGTTCTGTCAGATACTTAAAGATTACTGAAATGATTTGAGAATAACCACGGAGACTTAACCTAACTTTGGGATGTTTTGATGCATTTGATATCCATGCTGCGATGAGGAGGGTTAATTATTAATATTGCTGATTGCTGCAATGCTTCAAATTTGTTGGTCTTTGGACGTTATTTTGATGGTGGGAGTGGCAGTATTGGTTTATTGCTGCGATCAGGATAGTGTTCTTTTAACGCTTGTCGTACTGGAGGGGGTGTTTGATTGACACTCGAGCTAAGTTGAAGGTTGGATTTGTTTAGTCGTGTAGGATAAAAAACAGAAAAGTTTTAAAGTTTCTTTAGTGTTGATATAACTTTTGGACTATTTGAAACGACAGATTTAAAGTTTGGTTGATACATTAGAAAAATGTTCCAATTTGTATTAAATTATCTTTAAGTAAATTTGTTCATTGATTTTCATAATGGATGTTTTGGGGATGGAATTGCATTAAAATTAAACTTTATTTTTTTTACAACAATTATGAAACAAGTTGTCCAACTTATATTAATCACTCTTGTTGGCCCGAATGTTAGCCCACGAGGGGTCTTATTGTGGGAGGAAACTGGAGTACCTGAGGAAAATCCACATGGTCGGACAGGTGACCCCATACCTTTTTACATCCTGTCGAGGAATCGAACCCCGACCGCCTTGGTGAAACGCAAGTGTGCTATCCAATGCACCACCCGACCACCCTTTTACAGAATTGCAAAACTTTTTTGGAATTACATAAACAGTAGTTATTGTGTTATAATTGCAACATTTGCATCCTTTCCTACTACGAAGGTGATGATGCTATGTCCTTGATATAACTCTGAAACTCTTTGATGATCGAATCTCCCTAAATATATCGACAAAACTCAATATTCTCTCTGTAATGATGAAAATGTTGTTTGTACATTAGGGTGGCAGTATAACAAGGTCTCCTTGCACTTCAGTACAAAGTCTAAATCAAGCCATTTACCAGATGTATAGAAATTTTGTAATTAACACTTTATAAAGGTAAACAGGATGTTGATTTGGGGAGATCAGCCAACTAGGTACTTATCCTACCATGTACATTTTAAAGTGTTTGGTGTACTGTTGTGAGATAAGCTATATATATACGAAGATTGATTAAATCATCTTATGGTTTGTAATTAGTGTATTTAATTTATAGTGTACCTGGCAACACAGGTGCATAAACTGATATTTTTTAGATTTTTAGATTTAATGCATCTTCTTCCATTCATGAACTTCATTGAAATTCATTGGTTTTAGTTGAAATTTGTGTTTGCCCAATATCCCTGAGATACATATCATAATCATTATGCAATCTGCTTCATTTAGGACAAGATACAATTTGCTGTCGGTTTAAACTTAAAGGGGACAACATTTGTATGTCGTCTTTTGACAACAAGTCCGTGTCATGGTGACCGGATTGATGGGATATCTTGTTGACCCTTGTAGAAATCTGTATCTGTCAGTCATTGCTGGAATGTAAAAGCGTTTCCTTGGCAACCCTCAAAACTATCTTCCACATTTCATCCTGTTAAGGAAAAAATGCAATAAGGGCAACATGTTGTGTTCAAGGAAATTAATGGAAAGTGTATCTAAATGAGGAAATGATATTTAAGAGGTGACTGAACCATATTAAGGTAAAATCTAAAACAGAAGCAATTATTTTGTCGGCATTTCAGAATGATTGAATCACTATGGATATTGCATCTTTTTAAAACTAAGTTGCACAAATTAAAACAATGTTAGACGATTGCAGCTTTTATGATAATGAAATGACTTGATGCTGTTTTCAATATTGACATGTTGTTGCATGAAATGTCAGTTTCCATCAAATGTCAATTTCACTGTCAGAATTTTTTTCAGCAAATTTCATTAGACATGTGTATATCAAGTGAAATGATTTGAAATCATTAGAATGAAACCTTTCTGATTGGATTGTGTTAACAGATAAAAATTGAGACTTGGCCTCTGAGCACCTTTAATGTTAAAAGGACCTACAAGTTTCTTGAGTTTGCACTTTGTATCGACTGCATTACTGCTACGTGAGCTCTTTTGTAGTGCCGACCCAATCGAGGGTGACATGTATGTGTGCAGACGGCAGGGTTGCATGTCTGGGCCGGGGCAGCGGACCGTGACCCCAGTCACCACTAGGGTTTATAAACTTGTTCCTATAATCCAAAACGATTACCACCCCCCAGACAACGCTAAACAGTTTGTTCTTTTTATGTAACAACTGTCTACACTTGACTGAACTGTATGAAAAGAAAGTGGAGTTTTATGATCCCAGATGATGATAGACCCTCGGAGGAAAAAATAGATGTTGCATAGACCTCGGAATAATAGTTTTGGGGCTGCAACAATGATTAGCTAGTCAGTTGTATTCAAGATTCTTTATTCAGTGTCTTGGGCAATGATTAACTAGACAAGGTGAAATGGTCCTCATCATTTTCGCTCAACATAGCCCTTTCTCTGATGGAGGTATAAAAAGTATAAACCCAGAGATCAAGGTCGTATGAATGCTTGTTGCCACACAAGTAGCAATGGAATAGGAAAGGATAGGTTTTGATAGAGTCAGGAGATACATTTTTAAAAAAAAACTGAAAAACGTTACAGTATAACTTGTCTAAACGGGCCCCTGTCTAATCCGAATCCCTGTCTATTCCGGCCTTACAGTTTGGTCCGAGCATTTTCCTCTGAACTCATATCAAACCTCTACAAACCAAACACCTGTGTAAACCAGTCAAAACTTTGGTCCCAGTGTAGGCTAGACAAGTTATATTTTACATAATTATATTTAAGGCCTAAATATGCTGCTGACATCAGAAAGATCATGAAAGGCTATCTGTAAATTTGATCACAAATACTTGGTTAGAATTTCATAGCAATTGATATTTTAAAATGAAATTATTTTATTCCATACAGCTCAAAATCTGTAATAGTTGTTATGGAAGAAGAGAAATTAAGACAGATATTCTTACAGACTTTATGAGGAATTGGTTTTTATGGTTTTAGTTTAAAAAATTAATTTCAGATTTATTACTTCAGGTGTGTTTGATGAATTGAAAATTGATTAGGCAATGAAATGTCAGTTTTATATGAATGATCTGACTTTGGTTGTACATCAAGTGTTGTTGATTGCGTGTGAAATTAAAATATCGCCTGCACCTGTCACAGGTAAATAATCGGTTGTGTGTATATATATATATCTGTCTATAGAATCAAACACACAACTGTTTTAAATGATTTGCTTAAACCTATAAAGACCTTTTATAGTTCCTAATTAACAAGCCAGGAAAGGTCATATTCGAGAAACAACGGCTGCTTGTGTAAATATTTATTTGTCAATAAAAGGTAATAAGGATCTTGGGAGCGACCTTTTTGATTTTCTCGATTAATTTATCGGCTAGACATTACAAAGCTGGTTGCAGTACAGGTGATCGTTAATCAATTATCAATTAGGCGATAATTTATCAAAGGGACATGGAGAGTTGTATACTTCGGGTCCCCATAATGTGTAGGAGAAGAGGTGATAAGTGGAAAAGGGGAAGATAATTAAGTAACAAAGGGAGTGATAAGTGCCCTTATCTGTGAAATATGACCCGGGGTTCTAGGGTCCTTGGAGATATTGGTGGTACAACAGGGTAGTTATGTCATAGGGTTATGTAAGGGCAGTAATTTGAGCCCCTGTGTACAGTGACTATATATAAGGTTCCTATAAGGGGCCAGAGGTGCAGACTTAGTCAGCAGGTGTCTTCAGTTTGTCTACATGTGTACATACACACTATAATATCAAAAATGTGAATAATTCATTATATGTTGATCTCATTGTGAAAAGCCTTGTTAGCTTCACCAAATTGTTTTAAATATTTGTTAATTTATTAACATCTCCTTATGATATTTTATACACAGATGTTTATTGTTTCTTGCATATTTTGTTTTCGGTTTTACTGTAGATGAAAAACATGAGGAAAATAGCTACATGTGTATGTTATTTGAAATCTTCTGTATGAAAACAATATTTATTATGAAAATCAAGTTATATTATGAAAACCATATTATAATAATTTAACCTTAAAGTTTATATAACTATATAAGTAACATATCTCTCAAATAGCTTCATAAATCAACCTCATTATGCAGGAATCTTTGTTTAAAAATACATTAATGAAACTCGTAAATACTTCTAATTGGCAAGCGAGGAAAACTGAAATGTTTAAAGTTGAAAGCAGGCAGTATTATATAAACACAATGGGCGTTTGATAGGGTGTCTGTTTCACTGTGAAATAAACAGCACTGAAACACAGGTACTTGGGATAGCCCGCTGTTTAATTTACAGGATCTGGAAGCTGGTATTGAGTCCTTGTAAAGCTCATGGGAGGCTGAAGGGCTTCTGTTTATTTCTGGTTAAGAACTGTTTGATATTGAAGATTTTGCTATTTATCTGGAAAATCTCCATACTTCTATATGGATCAGCTAGCCCTGCAACACAAAGACTTGAAATTGTTCAGCCCCCCTGGCCAAAGCTAGAAGTTGCCAGACCAGTCTCCCGACTGGATCAGTGGTCGGATCTGACCAATCTACACCTGCTCACATTAATTTGTTAGCCAGCCCCCTGGTTTTTATGGACATTATAGGGTCTATATGACCATGATAATGACCGGTGCCCAGTGCAATCAAGGTGATATCTTACTCCACAGTGTGGTCATCTCCACACTGGTCAGCTGTCACCTGTGTCTGCTCAATGGACCAACACATTCAGTATGACCTCTGACCTATGTTAGGTGATGAACCACTGTGTGTGTAAAGTTGACCCCTGACCTTCAAACCTTGGGAGCTATATACCCACCACTAGCAGTAGTATAGTGTTGTGTGTATGATAGCTTGCCTGGATGTGTTTTCATTGCTGCTGTACTGTGTGTTTAGGGAATCGAAATGCTGCGTTCTATCTGATAAAGGAAGAAGAACATTTTGGATTTATATGTGAAGTGATTTTTAAGTGGTAAAACATGGATATTTAATATATGTTTCTTGGTGACATTTCTTGGATTATAACTACATGTATGGACTTCACATGGAATTTCTCTACTGAATTGAAATGATGCTGAAATAAGGTTTGATGCTGATAATACATGCTTAGTTTAAATACATTTTATACAGTGTATTTTATATACCCCACCAAACACATATGTCATGAAAGTATCTGGTTTTGAAGTTCATTCTTTCATAAACCAGTTGGTGTCGTTTTGCTTTTTAAGGCTTTTTAATCGTCTTGTACTTAATGTTGTACAAAACATTGATATGAGGAAAAAAGTCATCTTGTTATTTAAAATATATCAGTACAAACACATTTATTTAAGTTTATAATGCATTTTTTTTATCTGATGAACTTTTAATAGGGCAAAAACATTAAAGAACTTCATATATATAGATACTCTATAATTATATACTTACAACCTCATAATACTTGGATGCTAAATATGCATGCATATATTTGACATCCTGAAATCTGATGCAGGTGGGCCCATGCAGGTTTCAGTGTTGATGCAGTATAAATGCCAATTTCAACTGCACAGACTGTTAAACATGAACGTTATGTAGATTTCTTATCCTCATTTGCATATCTTCAATTTAATCACAGCCTAATTGGACATGCCGTTGAATTTGTGGGTGTCCTTTATTGGCCTTTCGCAACTTTGTGTCATTATGTCGGCGAAAATGTTAAGAAACCCAATGCTGTGGAGTGTCAACATGTCTTTAAGTATCTTTTTGATACTTTGGTCTTTTAGGCGACAAGTTTTGTTGAGGTGCAAGTAACATTACCAAGTAAGGCTGTAAAATGGGGTACCCTGTATAGTATTAAAGAAAATTATTTTTTCCTTGCATTAAATTACAAAACAAAATACATGTACCCAGTATGTATGGTGTAAGAGGTTTTTGCTTACTTCAGCAAATTAAATATGTTCTTTTTGGGTTTTGTGATTCTAATATTGAAATTTTTCACACACCATTAATTTACTAAATCTGTTTTACCTGTATTTTTTTCCTTTTTTTTTTACGGCTTTATATACGTACATGTGCATTTTAAGTAGGATGTATGTATAATGCCTTACACAGACCTCCTAACACTATATACGGTTTTTAAAACCCATGTGTTTCTGGTTTCAGGTTTACGAAATGCACTCACGCAACTAGTGAAAAGTTTTGAAGAAATTTAATGTGTTAATAAAAATATCATGTCCCATATATTTTTTGCGTAATCAAATTTTCCACACAGTCTTACATCTTGTGATTATATTCATACATACGTGTAATTATGACAGTTTATATCACCGAAAAAAAAAAGTGACTCACGGCTCTTATCGGGTATAAGTATACGTTATTGGTGTACTAGTTCTGTTAAACATGTGTTTACACTCAGTTTGGGTTAAGACTTTTGTAGACTTCATTTTCTCGTACAAAAGTAAAGGGCGATCAAATCGTATATGAGAAAAATGACTAATTTTGTCAGGAGTGATTCAAGGTAGTACACATTACGTTTTTTTTGCGTCTTGCAGATGATTGCGGCACGACCAGCCGGCGGGGACAGTCGGATGTACACCTCCGAAATGTACATGATGGAAGGAGGACTGCCCAATGGTCATCCTGTGGTGCCGATGCAAGGTGGCGGTCAGCATGATATGCAACTTCAGCAGCAGTATGTTCAACAACAGATACAGATGCAGCATCACGCTCAGCTTCATCAGCATATGCAACAGTTACAGCCCCAGCAACACATGGAGGTTGTGCCCCACCCCGGGGCCAACATGGCCATGCAGCCACACTCACTACCCCAAGGACACTATGCAATGCAGATGAGCCCCGCCCAGGGAAAGCATTATGTGACGCCCCCTTATATGAACTATACAGTGCCTCCCCCCCAACATCAACCCCCGCCCCCTCCCGCCTCCCCGTCAACGCCCTCCCTCAGTAGGATGTCATCTCCGCCCCCAGCGACATCAGCTGCCGCTTCATTCTTCGCCAGGTAAGTCAATTTTGTTATCCATCAAACAGGTGTTTATACCTACTGGTATACATACAATATATACTCAGCTGATACTTCTAACACTGCATTTCTTACAGGGTGTTGAACTTTTCATTGCTGTGTGCAAGTCGTTGGACTGTGAAATTTTTACCGGTAAAGCGTTATTAACGACATCCAATTAAGAAATTAGTTTTATTAACCTACATACGGGGACCAGAATGTCCTTGAAATAATATGTGAATCGAGTGATTAGGGTTCAAAGATCAACAGTACGTTTATGGACCATATGAGAATATTTGGATTTTTAACACGCATATGTATAAATGAAAAATACCCATCATGCATGGTTCAGAAATCAATGAAAAACAAAACGAATTTTCAGAACCTGCTTAAGCTTGTAAAACACGTTTAAAAAAGACAAATTATTCAAAAGCTCTGTCTTAAAATGTAGTTTTCATGCAAAACATGCTTTACAAATCAAAAATATGAAGATTTGTGTTATTGAGTTAGTAACCTAACGCTGCCAGCACACTTAAAATGCATTTATGCAAGAAGTGTTGTTTATGGAGCTGCTTTTGAGGACCATGGATTATAGCTCACGACAGCAGGCGTACAGTTGCAGGTAGCGCATGTCGGCATTTTGAATCATATAAAAGCAACAAAATTACAACTTTTAACAGAATTTATCGTATAATCCGAGAGTGTCCAAATGAAATTCCATTAAATAAATTTCTGTCATGAAATCTGCTTATTAATGAGCTTGTTGCATAAAGTATGTATTCATTTTCCGTAATATTTCCTCGATACATTCTAATTAAGGACCCATTATTCATTTCCAATAAGTTTGACACTAGATACTCTGTAGAACATTGGTGTCACATAGCTGTGGGTCATTGTCCTAATGGTGAACTTTAAATATTTAATGGGAGATGATTAATTAGAATAGTTGTGCAAATACTGTGGATGGACATCTGTGATTGAGGGACATGAAAATCAATCAAAACCCTGAAAAGATATTGACTGGTTACAAATGGATGTATTTAGATATAAAACGTGTCACAATTATAAACTTTATGGATTTTCTATAAATGGTACAGCACCAAACTCACAAAAAGTACATAAAAATAGAAACCCTGAATTACAAAAGATTATCAATTTTTTTTATCCCTAACCATATAAGGATATATGACTCATTCAGTAATCAGGGTAATTAGCTCGGGTCATAATTATTTACACGATAAGAATCTTTGACAGGAATAAATCGAAGCGGGAGTTGTCGAGGAGGGGCTCCGTGGGACTCGCAGCTCCCATGGGGAGAAGGATCGTAACTGGCTCAAGCTACTTTACTACTTTCCGAAAGATGATGTCATGCGATTGTGCCGCTCCAACGATCATGTGATATCCAATCAGAGCGATGTATATTTCCTCACCGTTAACCAATATCTAGTCAATATCGCATGACAATTAAGAGTCTGATCAATCGCTGAATGGTCTGTTTGTTTGATTTTATCAGGATACAAGTCGGAACATCTTTTTACCGGATGATTGATAAGGATTCGGACCGTTTTTGCCGATTTGAGTCCCAGATTGATTGCTTTTGTATCTAGACATTTCATTTGTTAAAGCGGTATACAAATTTGTGTATGGTTATGTCGACTAGGACATATGATCAATATTCGTCGATTTCTCTACCTGAAATGTGTATCCCTGTTTCTCAGTGATCTATAGATATTCAAGTTTTTCAGATTATGAATCATGACATCAATGAATACAGAATATGTTTGAATTAAGGATGAAAAACAGATTCATTGAAATTTTTGGATCATTTGCTTCATAGCTGAATCAATTCAGCCATCATGCATGTTTCAATTTAGATATTACTTGGCAGGTTTGTGAGAAATTAAATGTAAAAATAATGATACAGATTAAGATAAGATATTAATGAATATTTAAGTTATGAAATTAGATAAAAGTTTATTCTGTTAACAAACTAAGTCTCCGTGTAGGTATATTATCATCAAGAGATATAAAAAAAACTCACTGCACTCTTTAAACCGCTTTTAAACTTTTTTATATGCGGCTAAACAAATTCTATTTTGGATACAATGTATGATCATAGCATAATTTTAAAAATTGAAATTTCGCAATTTACACAATTACATACACTGTTCTTCCAACTGTGTAGATTAAAGTTTGGATAAAGATGGGAAATTTTAATGTTTTTCTGAACAACTTACGATTATTGTTATGTTTATTTTAACTACTTACGATTATTGTAATGTTGATTTTTGACCTGAAAGACAGCTACAGACATCTTAAGATATTGAGTGTAACACTAGGTCTCTTTGTAATACATTTTGTATTCAAATAGGCAAATAAATTTAACTTAGAGGGGGTTGCTATCACCAATTCTCCATTTACATTTGTTCGCTGACAGTTCAACAAGATATCTACCAAGTATTGATGTACATTATCACGATAGGCAGCTTGTCAGCTCCAATTTTATGTTTCCCCGGGCTAAATGACCGACTATTGTGGTTTGGAAGAAAGTATGAATGAATTAAGTAATAAAAACATTGGGTGTTACGATAAGAACTCACCCTTTAGGTTATAGACTGTTTAGTTAGTAGCACTTACAGGGTCCGACCTTGTTGGGTTAAGTTTGACACGATCGACTGTTGAAATTTATGACTTTCTGCCCCGAAGAAAATGTCACTCTGTTGAAATTACACATACAACATGTCATTCCATCCTTACATACACCTATGGTGTTGACAGTTATTCTAAAAAAAATAAATAAAAAAAATTCTGTGGTCAGCTGTAAGATTAAGCTGTATGATACGAGACTTGAAGATGCCGGCTGGTGAACTTCACCGAGTGTCAAAGCTGCACTCTCTGACCCCCATCCCAGTATATTTTATGTAATATTAGGGAAAGAATTCAACATGGCTGCCCTGACTTCCTTAGTTTATACCACACAATTTTTTTTGTTATAAAACTTCTGTTCATACAATTGACATATTTGCCCTGCAGTAACTGACAGCTGTTTGGCCTGTAGAATATGTTTCAAGTTAAGTTTAGGTTGCCTCCCTTGAATCATTCAGCCACAGATTTCATGATATTTTGCACATTGTAGAAAAAAAATTTCACTGAGAAGCAAAAGTAATTTGTAATGTCTGCTTTCATCAGAAAAAATGATATGAAATTTTACAAACATTGATTTCGTTAGATAATTAAGATTTATTCCCAGTGGTGTTATTTTTACACAGGATAGTGTAGCTATAATTATGCTATTATATATTTCAATACTGTTATGTGATCCTCATTGTATTTAAGCTGAGAGGTCAATGAGCTTGTCTAGACATCAAATTTTGTCATTTATAGCGTAGATACATGCAATTATGATCCTGCCGAAGTGTGCGTTCTATATACAGGGAGGACAGTCGAGGGACAGAAAACTTGAGGGACCGTATTCACTGTGTACAGATATTTACACACAGCTGGTAGGGGAGCCATTGTCCCTTTATAGAGATATGGTGGATAAAGATGTCCTGTCTTCTTATCTAAATTGAACCTCTTTATTGTAACTACCTGGTAAACAGCTGATAAATAAGGACAAACATTTGATAATAAAAGATATGGTGAGTTTTATTGTAGACGAGTTTCAATAACACCCTTTATGACAAAGTCTCATTGGAAAAATTTGTGCAACTTTTATTTTTTTATTGAATTTTTCGAGGGCTCTTGTTCCCAAACCTGAATTTTTATTAAGAATCTGTTGAAAGAAAACTTCTTTTAATATCATAAACAAGAGTTATAGCTATATAGAATTGCATAATTGCGGGGCATGAGAAAATCACAGACTGTGTTGTAACCTACAGGAGAGAATATAATTGCTATTATAACACATCTTGCTAGGGCTTACTGTGGTGCAAATATAAATATATGTACTGATATGCTTTATGGTATAAATGTTATCAATTCATTTCCAAAATAAAAACAATGGTTTTGTATTATTCTTTTTTTTTCTGAAAAATATGTAATTACCTTAAACATCAGAAATTCCTAATGAAACTTTGAATGAAAATTGACTCCAAAATCCACCAGTTATCTCCCCTGTTGAGCCATATCTGGTCAATGATTGGAAACTTTTCAATAGATCCAGCGGGATCTCCTGTTGCTAGTTGTCTGGGGCTAATAAAGGGTTACCCTCGGTGCTAATTTCTCACAATCAATCCAATTTGGACTGATGGAAATCTGTCCATCACTTTCCACAGTCCATGTGATTGCTGCGCCTGAACTTTGACCTAGGATTCTATGTGCGTCCTGCCGAGTGTGAAAAGCTGGTTAATTTCCTGTGCACATGCATATGCATGGAGCGTCCTAAGAAAGGCCTAATAGGGGTCACCGTGTTATTGTCAGGGCTGGAAAACGGGGCCATCCAGTGCTACATATCCTTCAACTGATTCACACAGCATCCCACATGGATAATCCCGATACTTGATGACACATACCGATATCATACATGAAAAAAAATTAGTCACAATATGCTATTTACCGAGATAATTATTCCTGTTTGATTTTTTCCATCCGTGTCTCCGTCGAATATTTGCTCTGACCCCCTTTGTGTGAAGATTGCTAAATGTCATCTACATTTCCCTAATACTTGTGGTAGATAGCATCATACGCGTGACCTATCTCTTTATCAAGGTCAAGTTTGTGACCATTTTCATTGTGAAAATTGGGTAAATATTAGAAGTTTTGTTTTTGGGGAATGTTGGTATCGTGAGTGAAATCTGTGTATGGGAACTTCAAATATTTCAATATCTATGACATCTAGATTAGAAAAAAATGTGATATTGTGCTAAATAGCTTGATCTACAAATTTGTAGTAATTAACAGTGATTCGATTGTCTTAGATAATCTGGAAAATCAGAATTTGATTTAAACATTAATTTTGAATAAAAGTTCTCTTTTGTTCATCCTGTATATATAGAACATTTATTCCTAAACTTGCAAGATGAACATCTAACTCTTCATATTATGATTTCATGTCAAATACCTAGGATAAAATATGTGCAGGGTAATTGTAGTTCAACATCGATGACTAATTATAACAGGGTCTAAACTTTAATTTAGTTGTCGGGTAAGATGAATGGTCCAATGTTATAGACACTAGCTTGGCACAGCTTTCTTCTATTTCTGATCGAACTGAAGCTGGACTTTCTCTGCTGTAGATTATATTGTGTCTCTGTTTTGACCAGAACTGGTCAAGATGACCATCGGTCAGTGAGGTACTTTAACACCAGTCATTGGTCAGTTTCCTATTAATCTTTTGGCCTCCAATTGGTCTTGTCAAATATCTGACAGATGATAAGAGAGCCAATGTGTCGTGCTGTCCAGTTTGGATGATTGTGCACCGCTAATGGTCTGAGAGGTCCCTTCTCTTTGTGGTAAAAGACTGTCGACAAAATTATGTCCAACTAAACATCCCAATAGTAGCTACAGGGCAGAACAGACCAAAAAAAACACAATTGTAATCATATTGTGTCCAATTGATGTTATTGTATGTGTCAAAATGTGTCTACTGCTAACAGTACAAAGTTATAAGATAAGAAATTGACAGCTGACACAGTTTTCGTTGTGATAGGAATCTATATATACATCATATATATGGGAGAAGAAATATACCTCACATTGTCCATATCACTTTCGAAGTACCTTATACATGTACATATCAAACATGGCATGCTCCATTTCAGTGATTCATTAAATTAAAAAACAAACTTGTGAAAATGGTAATTTCTTGAGTAATGGAAAAATAAAAAGGTTCATGGAAAGATATGGAGAGGTTTAACAAAGAAGTTAAATGTTTAGAAAAAATCAAGAAAGAGAAAAAAAGTATCTAAATGATTTATTAGCTCATAATTTGACTGCATGGGAAGACAGAAAAATGGTTCGTTGTATTGATGCAGCATATATATATATATATTATACATGCTTGATGGAAAGAGGGAGGAAATAGGAGACAGAAAGAAAGAAGAATGGAGGTGCATATTTTAGGGACAAATCAGCTTTAATGATAGAAAGACTTGTATGATTGCATATTTTTAATGACTGCTGGAAGCTAGGAAGCTATACTGTATACTGATGACCCAAGGGGCATGCCACACAATTAATTACCACCTCAACCATTATTGTGTTATTAGGGTCGTAATCTGGTGACTGACCAGATGCTGGACATCTGACCACTGATCATGACCACTAGATGGAATTCTTCCAGGGAGGAGGGGGGAAGGGATGCGTTTACAGAGGCAGAGGTGGAGATTGAGGGGGGGGGGGAGAAAAACATGCATGAATAGACTACAGGAGCTGAATGTATTTAATGGGGGAGGGGGGGAGGTAAGGAGTTGGGGGGGGGGGGGGGGGGGGAGGTCAACCCATCTCCTTCTTAGTCAGTGTTGAGTCACTGTTATACCTCGTTAGATTAATTAGTAAAGCTTCACTGAGATAACTACTTAATGTTATTATTCATATTTCCTATTAAGATAAGTGGCGTTCATGTCGCAGCATAATACTACAAATTACCGCCATTAGTTGTAAAACCATAAGTTCTACCAATAAATACATGTTGATTCTCAAACAAATTCATTGCTTCTATCATACGCTTTTCTCCTGATAAATTTTATGATTATTTTTGTACTCAGAAAAAATTGGTACCACCTGTTGAAAAAAACGCATCTTGTTTATATTAATCAGTTTGGGATTTTTCTATGAGATACTTGTGTGAGTAATCAACCATTGTGATAGTGAGATAAGATGGGGATTGGCACATATTGTTCTAAATTGGATCCACGTTTTTTGAAAAAGTCGTCTTGCACCGATAACAATGTTTTCTTTTATGTATATGGGTGTTCATTTTGTAAAGTTCACGTACTTTCAGCTGTCCCACAAGCTCATCTTTTAATAATTGACATGGATATTTTGTAAATAATCTTTCTCAAAATTTTGACATCTTCTGTTCAGTTCATTGCCTCTATAATGTATCAGGTTGTTGGGTGGATCAGATGTTTGAAGGCAGAAGTCATCGTTTTGGAGACAAAAGTCATTTGTAAGCTAATGGTGGTACAATATGGCATTCGTCATGCCATGACTTGGAGTCTCAAATTCCGTAGGGCTGTGTTGATGTCACCGATTATAATACCATCAGGTTCGACTGATGTGTTCTGTCGGCAGCCATCATAATACAGCGTGTGGATGTCCATTTTGAGTTCAGGGCAGGGCAGAAATATTCACTCCACCATCTCATTACCTCAAATAGCCCTTAACTGTAATTAAATAATTAGGTTAAGTGATGGGCTAAATGAGTCAGGTATGTTCGGTCAGGTGTACGGTTACCTGGCGATGGTCGCGCCTCATTGTCCAGTGGTTGGCTCCGGTTTCATCCCCTAGGGGGCGCCACATAAACCATATGTCCCATGGTCCTCGGACAGTGCTTCGTCCGATCATTTGCATTATCAATGGTCAATATAGGCATATGGTCCACAGTTGGGCGTAGGTAATTAATTATTAATTAATAAACATTCATTACTGAAGGGGATTTTAATAGTTGATGTTCGATGGGCATAGGACAATTAAATTCACAAATTTGCATGTCGGAGAGAAATTAACATTGAATAGACACACACTTGTGATTCATTTCACATCAGGATATCATTGTCTAGTTTAGATATGATTTATTGTAGTTTTTACCTGTTGAACCTTCGGATCCTAATGTCAAAAGTTTAAATGAAAGATAATGCACATTAAAGGTATAGCTATAGCTATATCAGGTGTATGGAATATTTTACAGTTTGCATGAATTTGAAATCCCCAAGACTTCATAAATGGCTCAAAATTTAAAAGAAGGGGAAAAACCATACAACCATACTGTCTTTCAGTGATAGATTATTCATCTATGTCTTGAATAATTTAACGAGTTTTTCATTCAGCTCAAAACATTGATGGATGACTTTATTAATAATTTGGCCTTACTCCAAAAATTAAATGGTATTAAATTTTTTTTTTTCCGACTGAAATGTTTTCCTCATGTGTTAAAAAATTCTGATCAATTTTTGCTCCAACATTCGAGTGTTACCAGATGCTTAGAGTAGAGGTTGGGGTATGCTGTCCGAAAGCTCGAAAGCTCGTAGAATCTAGTAACAGAAACTTTGTGTTGTCCAATAATTGCTAGGTCTGTAATCCAATATTAACTGAAACAAGTTTAGTGTACTTTAATGACAAGTCTCTTCTATAGTGGCACTTCCTGTAGGTTAGTCCTGGAGGAAAACCATTGTCGAGTCACAGCTAGTGCACTGTGTAATTTTCGAATCATTTGCCTGATAAAACGGCAATTACAATATATTTCAGTGCCACAGGTACTTGTTGAGGTATTATGGGATGTTTTTACGAGCCAGTACAACACGAACAGCTGTAGTTTCAATGGAGGCTTGTTCCCATCCCATTGTTCCATAGATAGGTACACCAGCAATTTTCAATTCACGAAAATGGAGTCCGCGTTTGTTCACCAAAGATGAAAATTTCTTGAGATGTGTCATTAATGTTTCAATTTAAAAACCATAAATAAAGCAAGAATTAGAAACATTGTCTGTGTAGGCAATAAAGTACAATAAAAGCATACTTTGTCAGAATCAATTTTCTAGTCTTCAACTTGTAAAATTGGCCTATACCATTCTCTGTACAGTTTTTCAATTGATTTCTCAATATGTCCAATTATTCAAATTTTTCTTTGCGGTGTTGGACTTGAAATTCACAGATTTGCATTTCATTACGAGAAACTTCTTTTAACATGATAATTTCACCGTAATCTGTTAATCGATGACTTTTCTCGATGTTTGGCAAATAACTAGTGCTTTCTGATGTAAATTTTTTTATTTGATTTCTATTTATCCTCTGTGCCTTTCTGCCTCTCTAATAGTGTTTGCTCGAGTTTTGAAGCGACATCTCTCCGGAGAAATACGTTGATTTGTGTAAGAGAGAGCTACAATGCATGTCAGTGAATACTAATTGGGTAAAAGTTGACAGAAAAAAACAACGGAGACAAGAAAAGATTAGAGAACAAGCCCAAACGTCCTTCAAAATTATATTTTCCTGTCAGCTGCAATTGACACATGCATCGCCGGCTTAATGATTTGCATGTTCAGGGGAAATAAGAAATAAGGGAAAAAAACCTATAAATTGAGGGCTAATGGTACTGTATTTGATGCATGTGGCAGAAACATTGTTGATGGCCAATATTGGGGATATATAGATGAATATCCCTCCCATCAATTTCCCAATTACATTCCCTTTCTCACAACCGGCAAAAAGGAAATTTGATATTTCAGATTTCAATGATAACTTGTTTGTCAAAGATTTTTTTTTTCTGCATTGAATTTTTACGTTCGTCGAAGGTTGGTAGCACTTTTATCACTGACAGGGACTGTACGATGCGTGGCCCAGCTGATCGCAACTGATTTCTAATACCGTCAGTGACCCTTCAAATTTCATTCAGTATGAAAGTAAAATTCTGAAATAAAATTTCATTCAAACCCAAATAGCATGTGATTTGATGGTTGTACATTACGGGGAAAAGGAACGTGATATATGATTTGAAATTGATGGGCTATTGATCCAGTTTCATATTCCAGTCGTTTATCTCGTGAAATCCTCAGTAGAGTTAAATATCTTCAGAGTCATGTTATAGTTTTTGAAAATGTATGGGACTTATAACCTTACTCTGAATAAAAATCTTTGATGCTGCTATTTAACTTGACATTAATACTTTAATTTCTGAGTTTAGTTTCTATGTTAATGGTAAATTCAAACTGCTTATAAAAAAAATTTAACCTTGATGCTGTTTTGATAGATCTACATGGTTTACGGTAGATTTAGATATTTGGGTTAATGATAAAATCACTTGGATCGTTGTACTATATTTGAAAAATTTATATTTTGCAAAACTTTGTTCTAAATTCGATTAGTATGTGTTCTAACAAAATTAAGCTTTTAATTAGCAAAAAATTATTGTATCAAGTTCAAATTTCACAGCACAGTGTTTCATCACATGATCATTTGAGAAAACCAGAAATGAACATGATTATGCAAATTTGATTTGATTATTTCCACACCAATTATAAATTCCTAAACCCATACGTGCGATAGCCAGTATCATGCTCAAATGCATGTATCAAATAGCTATAATTTCACTTCCTCACTCACCCGCACATGAATATCGTAATGCCTGTTGCTTCGAAATATTCCTACATGAAAGCAGCTACTATATATCTAAGTGTTCAATCAAATGAGATATCCGAATCCTAATGGGGTCCATCAGAATTTGAATATCTGTCAGTTTGAAATATGGCCCTGCCATATGCAGCATATTTTGTTGCTATGTGCAACCGGGGAAATTGTTCGGTAAAGTCAAAGTGGAATGCTTCGTTTGCCTTCATATTGGTATCGGGCGATGGTCAGAGAGACGGGCCGAAATACAATAACTGGACGTCCATGACAAGGGGCTGACCGTTATAATTCGAACATTAATCAGTGAACTGTACAGAGTCTTCATATCTTACATGCCGCCCGATTCATCCCAGTATTCGTTTCATCAAGAAGCTGTGACTGCGAGGTACTCCCGGTTTCAAGCCATCCAATAATGTCACTGATTAGTAAATCTTTCTAGATGCATTTTTCACGCCCTGTTAAATCAGAAATACCACTGATGAGAGTCTCTCAGCAACAGAATAAAGAGAAGGGTTCAGAAATTCTGGAAAACATGGCATGTGATACGAAGTTTTTAATTTGAATAGGTCAAATTTCACTTCCTAAAGCCATTTGGTACAATGACTCAACTACAGCTAGTATGACAAGGGAAATAACCTCTACAGTATTTTCACAATATATTGAAATAAATCTAACAGAAATTCATTTGAAAACTTTGGCAGAAATGTGCATATTTCCCCATGTATAGAAATAAACTGATTTCTTACATAGATGTATATATATATTTTAGGTGTTCAAAGTTCTGAGATTGTGAAAATCTGGTCTAGGTACATATGTATGTAATGCTGTGTTTAATATGTAATACATAAGTATCACAGGGTGAGGAATCCCAGCCTCTGCAGTCACAGATTGTGCCAGATCTAACACCTTGATAGATATATATATATTATATTATCTGACTGTCTATTCCGTGTCTTTATCACCTAACACAGTCTCCGAGCAGCTACCAGAATTATTTTTTTTACCCCTGTATATAAACACCTAATGTTTTATGGAGTAGAACTGTCAATCTGTTTCTGATACAGCTAGGCCCCAGTATCCAACATGTTTTTGTATACATAGCAGATAATTTCTTACAGGCTTCAGCTACCATTAGCAACACAGGCATACGGATGTCATAAAAATCCCCACTAGCATTTAATTGTAAAATTCAAAAATTTCCATTATTAATTAATGTATAAAACATTTTTGTAATATACCCTATAATTATAATGAAAACAATGTTTGTTTTCGTTTAATTTGTTATATCTTGTAACTTTTTTTTGATGATTTTCATCTTGAACCACACAGCAATTATAATTTTTTTCACCCCTATTCACAACCTTAAACGACACTTCGGTAATCATTGACGCAGGTGGACCGTTTCACGGAGAAAGTGTGTCATATCTTAAAGAACACGGAACTCTTAAAATGTCTGTCATGTTGTACATGAAAGATTTTGTCTGTCCCCAAAACGATGACAACTATTTGAAATATGACCGAAAATTACCTCATAACAGTTTCGACCTTAATGGTAGTTTACGCCAGTGCCAACCTTTTCGTCATTTATTTATATATCGAGAGAAAAAAAATTCCTAAATTCAGTAAACATGAAAGAGTTGAATGTTCTTGGCTAGTTTCCTCAGAATTTCTGCTAATTAGTTAAATTTGGTAGAATTTCTTTTGAAAACTTTGCTATGGGACACTTGCTGTATTTTAATTAGGTATTCAGCTCCACAGGGGTCATATAATGACACATAATTGGTGAATGTTCACACCCCTCCCCCCATCTGTAGCCCCTTTTGGCCCAGAACCCTCTTATGTTTAATTAATGGAAATCGAGATAACTAAAAACATCTGTCAACATTGGAACAGAACGCAAGGCTAATCAGGATTTGTCACTCCAGTTACCTCCCCTTGAATCTTGAACCTACTATCATTGGGGCAATTTCATGGATTTCATGGTGAAAATTTTGTCAGATTAATTAAGGATTTTTTTTGGGGGGGATGATTTATAAATTCAGGATACTGTAAGTCTTTAAGTGCATTGAAGCTAAATGTTCGTTTTATTCTTCGTAATGCTTAATTAAGTATAATTAGCTTGTTTTTAGGTCATAAACTAGACAAAAACTAGAGACATAATTTTTTTTACCGGCTTCGTTCACTGTCAAACATCATATATACCAGTCCAACCTTCATGTATAATTGCCAAAAACAACCTGGAATGTATTGTGGCCTTTTTTGATAATCTGGTTCGATCATAGTATAAACACCAACTATGTGCCAACCTTCCCTTATAAGAAACATTCCGTCAATGAACAGTTGAATATCTTGTAATTTTGTTTTTATCTGCACAGTTGAATTTGTGAAACACAATTAATTAAGCCACTATTTTCAAACTATAAGTACATGTACTGCATCATGAAAACGTATGTAATCTTGCAGGAACATCATATATTTAAATTTCTTATAGATGCATCAGTGCTTTTTTTAAATGCAAAAAGTGATAGAATAATTATGATATACTCCTTTAGTTAATCATGTTTAGAAAGCGATAATGAATTTGAGTGGGACCCAAAACATTTTGCATAAGAAATAAATAAATAGTTAATGAGATGAGGAACCAAATACCAGAATTCGACCAAATAGTTTATAGACACATGTCTTTTACCCAAGATAACGGCCCTGGACATTGGCAGAATCTAGTTTATCACAATTTGATTCCGTCTGACAGGGTTATAGGCAGGGGAACGGCCCGGGAGGGGGTATATTTTAAGCCAAATTGATTTACTAGACGTTGGACACTGTGGGGGGACTGTCTTTTCCCTGTACTAGGGAATAAGGGCTGATTTGATGATACTTAATAAAAAAAAATTGATAAAGTACAAGAAAAAAACTGAGACTCCCCATAGCTTGGATCGGCAGAATGCTCCTCCAGACACAGGAGAGCTCAACACAAGGCAGGTAACAGACTTGGTCTGGTTTTGCTCAGCGTTTAATTCATGCTGACAGTCATTGTTGATACTTCGTGCCATTATAAAGAACCAAAGTGTTGTCTTGGGCTGTTTTGCTAAACATGTACAAGAATTTGGCACTTTGGATTCAGCCTGGGTCAGGAAGAGGTTTTAAAGTTTGCTCTCACAGGTTGCTCGCGTTTCAAAAGGTTACTACCGAACAGCATGCCTTCCGTGTTTTTGTCATATCTGTCATTCGGCCGTATATATTATGTTGTGACATGAGAGGCCTTCCTTCAAGGAGAGGTTGTTCTACTACTGTTGTTGTGTGGTGGTGAGGGTGTAGGAATGCCAGCGTGTATATACACAAGTTTTAATTCGCAAAAATACATCATACTCACGGCTTTTTCAACATTGCTTTTTTGGCATTCGTAATTTTTTATGGTCTTGTGTTTTTGTTGGCCTCTTGTCCCGGCCAATCAATAAAGCCATTGCTTACCCCTACGTTGACATTATATATTCGGTAAAGATGGCTGCCTGCGGTATTTGGAACATTAAGTCAGATGTCAGCGTGTCACTACGAACTTATAGGTCACTGATTGGTTTAATTAAAGACACTCTATTTAGTTCTCATTGTTCTAGTGCTGAACTGCCTAAAAAAACTATACTTTTTGATAGAATACATCTGCAGGGCTGTTTAGGAAGATCGAGGAGTGACAAAACATATATGTTCAATTTGCTTGCTGGAATACTCTCCTTCTTTAACCCCTTTCAACCTTAAAGTCATATGTAAACCTTACCAATTCAAGTACTGGACCAGTCCAGTGTATATATGTAGGGTGAGTAAAGGAAGTCATTCTTTGCTATTAAAACACGAGTTTAATGATGATGTTTAATGTATTTGTGATATTTGGGCGCCTCATTAATGGTGATATTTGAAGGCCTATTTAATTGAATGTAATCTTTGGTGTTTTTTCAGACATGGATATTTGGTGGCATTTAATAATGGGATATTTTAGGTGGCATTATATAATGGGATGTTTTAGGTGGCATTAAATATCAGGATATCTTAGGTGGCATTAAATGTCTGAATTTTTTAGGTGGCAATAAATAATGGGATATTTAAGGTGGCATTAAATGTCGGAATATTTTAGGTGGCATTATCTTTTCAAAATGTGTTTCTAGGTCTTCGCTGAAGCTCAAAGTAGTATACATATTTGATCTTACTAATAACGGAGACATTTGGTGTACATACATCTTTCAGTACTTGGCGACCACACAAAATATAGAATTTTTCTGTGGCACTTAGTTATCATGATGTTTGATGGAACCATTTTTCAGGATATTTGGTTGACAATCCAATCTGAATATTTGAAGTTATGTTCGGAGCCAGTAAGACCATATAATTCTAACATATGCCTATGATGGATGGCGTGTCAGTGGTCCAATTTAGCCCTATCACGCATGACACTGATATTCTGTAGTTAAGTTGCCAGTATGCAAATTAGGAAGTGACAGAATAGCCGTTAGATTCTCGGCATTTCTGCCTGTCGTGATCACTACAGCCAAGAAAACGGCTCTCCCTACTAGTGCCGATAGCCACTTGATGCTTGATGCTGGCTCAATGTGAAGCTTGAAGCTGTCAAAGAAAATGGGTATTTGATACACGAAATACAGGCGATTGTATCTTCCATTGCATCTAACAGTAATTAGGATGTTTCAGTTGGGGAGTGAAGGGGATAGGCTTTAGCTTGTTGCTGTTATCTATGGCAAGGCGTTGGACTTTCAGGTTAGGTTAGAAATTTCTGCTATAAGTCTATAAAGCTCCTGTTTATTTACCAAACTTATGAAAGCTATGATAGACAGTCAGAAGTCATAATGGCAGTCTAGCTCCTGATAACACTGACTGCCATTTTTGTTTTTTCAGAACTTCCTATAGTTGAAATGTTAACAGTTATCGAGGGCCCAGAGGAAAAAAAAGTGCAACATTTAAGCGTATTGAAATGAAATAGCAGAGGTTTTATATCCAAATTGTTTGGGTCTGTTGCTGATCTTTTGCTCCACTTGTAACGTCTTACAGGAATCTTTGTATATTCATCTCCCGGTGAGTAATTATATACATCAGGGTTACTAACACTCTCACTTACACTGTAGGTAAATTGTGCAAGATAGACGTAAGCCTTTTGGAGATGAAAGATATTGAGTTTACGTAGCAAAAATTCTTGCAAAATAGCTCTACCTAGCATGGTACCTATCAGATTCGTCCAGATGAAATTAGTTTAGCAGCCATATGTTATCGGCAGTAGTGTGTAATAAATTTCTCGTAAACATTAGCTTCCCCCGAAAAATATATATAAAATATTTGTCATAAATATGTAATTCTTGAGCAAAAGCTTACAGGAGATAATGTCAAAATAACACATGGCTTGATGTGAAGAGTCTGATTTGAAACAAGACGATGGATGGTGGCCGTGCCTACAGCGTACAGAAAGTGGAAAAGAGGGATAGGGCAGGGTATGAAACAGCTTAAAGAAAGGCAAGAGTTATAATCGGGAGTCGAAGCAGCGAGATTTGAGGGGGAATGGGTGTTACCTGGAATAGCATTGATGTTAGGATGAGGTGATGTCTGAAACAGCATGGGTGGATGGGTAGGGGTGGTGTTTGGAACAGCATGGGTGGATTGGTAGGGGTGCATGGTGTTTGGAACAGCATGGGTGGATTGGTAGGGATGGTGTTTGGAACAGCATGGGTGGATGGGCAGGGTGGTGCTTGGAACAGCATGGGTGGATTGGTATGGGTGGTGTTTGGAACAGCATGGGTGGATTGGTAGGGGTGGTGTTTGGAACAGCATTTGTGGATTGGTAGGGGTGCATGTGTTTGGAACAGCATGGGTGGATTGGTAGGGTGGTGTTTGGAACAGCATGGGTGGATTGGTAGGGTGGTGTTTGGAACAGCATTGGTGGATTGGTATGGGTGGTGTTTGGAACAGCATTCCAGGTGAATCGGAAGGGTGGAACATCTGAAATACAGTGAAAACCTGATCAGAAGATATCTGTAGTTGTATATTTAGAGAAAGAAACGGAAACTTCTGGTATATCACAGAGGTAGTTAACTTAAGTAGGAAAACTAGAGGATTTTTGGTTTAATTGTCTGGAGAAGCAAACATATGCAATACAACAAGAAATGGACATTTTATTTAAGAAATCAACCAACCTTTCTAAAAGAAATCTTATACTTTAACTGTTAACTTTTTTATATACACGAACAGTCAAACACATGCTGACATGGAATTCCTGTCAAACACTCGTTACATACTTTTCCAATTACTTTCATCAAGGTCAGGACATGGATTGATATTGCAGGGTAAAATTCTTGCACATCAATTCACTTAGAAATGAATTAAAAAACAATTTTGATCCCACTCAAGCTGTACATTATATGAATTGGGCGTAAGTCTGATCGTCTCTGAGTGTGAAAAATATCCCTTTGAAAAGATTTTAAAAGGCAATCCACCATTATATGACCTTGACTTTAAAATCTGCAGCCAAACATGTTGGATATATATGTACAGCTCCAGCTGTGAAGTTCAAAAAAATGTAATGTACAATATTTACAAAACCCAATCTTGTTAAGGAGGAAGCAAATTAATAAATCAAACTCCAGAGAAAACTTTCTTTAAAGGAATTTCAAAAATGGTTCAAATATTAAACTTTGGAATTACTGTAATTTAATTCAATTTCAAGATTATAAGAAAAGAATAAGTTTCAATATCTAAACGGTCAACAGTACTCTTTCTAACATTTCAAGCAATAGATTTATCTTTGTGATTTAGAAGTCTTTATATACTTTAAGGAAATTGACAGATTCTTCATCTATATACATCAGGCACAGTATTTTCGAGCATATGACTGATTAGGTTCCACGAGATAAGACGGTAAAGAAGATCTAAGAAATTATGAAAAGAGAAGTTTTGAGTAATGCTTCCTTTGCAAACAGTTGCTAGCTTCACCAAGATTATAGTCAACCTCCCTCGGTGACACAAATTTGCTAAAGTGAAAAATACCCCGATTCTCGACTACCCCCACCGGCTTCCGAGGTGGTTATTACCGCTTCTGGTGCGACCCCATCAGTCGGGGTCTTTGCTCTTTAACACAAAGGTCAAATGTTGATGTGTTGATATCTGCAGTAGAGCTTCCATTTCCTGTTCGTCTACCATAGGTCTGTCTTTAATGAGACCAAACTCACCGAAATCGTAATCTTTGTTAAAAAGTAGATTTTCTGTCCCGATAGTGTGTTATCCTGCCGGGGAAAAACTTGTGAGGCTGCAACATTTTATAAGCCGATTTAAAATTTCAGTTACATGATTCCAGGCGTTTTTAATTACGTATAATTTTATCGAACAAGCAAAGATCAAAGTGCCATCGCGAAGCCTCCAACAGGAAGTATGTATTTCCTGTGATCTGTATATTCATTCGTTTTGATGTAGATTAATAGGTAAACAGTGTTTATTGCAATAAATAAAGGATCTTCAAAGCATGGGAGTAGGTCGGGGCAAAATTACGGAATTTCATGTTTTTCCCACAGAGTATTTTTCACACGCAACATTACAGAAAATTTCGTAATTATTGGTTAATTATCCGAGCATGTCTTATTCAGAGAAGATATGATGCTATACAGAGATTAACACAGGGCTGTATATATACTCCACTGAACTCTGAAGTAATTATGTTGGGAAAATACTAAAATCTATAACAAGGTAAACACAGATATATGGAATTGCCTGGAAGATGTCAGAACTCTAGATAGTCTTTCCCGCCAATCTTTAACTGATTATCGCCTCATTTTGGTTTAGAGCTCTCACATTAGCTATATCATGGTGGGTTTTGGCAGAAAAAATAAATCAATCATTTCGTCTTGTCAACAGAGGTACACAAAATGACCTGACGATACTTTGCCCTGCGGTTGTTTTCAATAATACCGTGTAAACACCACACCCCAGCTTGACACAGGGTCTTGAAAATGTTTACATCGCTACCACACAAGCAGAGACGAAGCTCGAATTGATTGGCTGGCGATTAGTGTCTTTTCCAATGAGGCCAATGGTGTAATGGCCAGTAATATTGTCTGAGGTATAGGCACAGTAACTTTATTTTCGGTTATGAGGGTCAGTAGACTTGTGTGTGACCTTGATTGACCTTGACAGTTTTGTTTTCCCCGGTTTGGGGTATGTTCTGGGTCTAATGGAATAGCTATTGGCACTAATACAGGCTGTCAAACCAACACAGTAGGAGAAAACGCTGGAGAGAATAGTCTAGGGGAAAACCTGCTGTCACGTTCCCTCCCCGCCTATAGGCGTTATGGAAACCATCCAGGTGGGAGGAGGCGAAAACAGTTGTACAATAGAGCACAGCAAATCTAAGGCAAACTCCTACAGCTTCTTGGTTATAGTCTAATCAACTTTAACAAGTTAAGGCAATTATTTTCTTTAATAAGAAAATAACTTTCAATAATAAAATTCTTTAACTTAGATATAATTGTTAAGATTCAATATGATGATTTGAGAATATTGAGGAAATTTGAAAAAAAAAAATTTGAAGGTTGTTAAAAGAACAAATTACAAAATTTGTAATTAAAGTTTGGTTAAGTTGAGGGAGCTTTAGACCAATCGTGCCCAGAACTCTCCAAGAATAGCAGGAGATCAAGGCTTGGGAAAGATTTCATTCCAACACCAATATGACTTTAACTTTATTAAAGCATACATGTATGCAAAATTTACTTACAAATTGAAAACAAAAAAAAAGTTTTAAGGCTTGACAAGAAGTACCTGCCAAAATTTAAATCAGATTTCTTTCCTTCGAAGACATTGATAAATGTTGATAGACTGTTTAATGTTAGCATTTATAGTTTGGGATCTTGACAGAGTCCCTTCATGTATCGGGCTGTACATATAGATTTTAATAACAGTGAATAACATATATATATAGAATAACACACATGTTATGTGGTACTAGGGACTTTTAGCCTATTATATGTCAATAGGCTAATTTGATTTTTTGTGACACAGGATAGTCTAGTCACTGTAGAAAATTGAATTATTTCCAAAGATTGCTGTATGATGGGGTGGTAAAATTCTCATGGGGACGGTGTTTTTGTTACGACATATATTCTTGTAGCTCATAAACATCTATAAAAATATGGCTTATTTACTGGTGACTTGCCCCTGGAGACCTATGTGTGAGGATAATTTCAGTTTATTTATCCAAGGAAGGAATTCATTTATCTTGGATCTCAATGAAAGGGATTTTTGCATGTATATTTTATCTGTAATAAGAATATGAAATCATATTTTTTTCAATTTCATATACCAGATCATATTGAATAGTAAGTATTCTTATATTGTTGCTTCAGTGATCAGAATTTGAGCAAATAATTCCCTTTACTGTGCTTTTCCCACTCCTGGACTTTTCGTTAATCCGTTAAACGCTCCGAGGGACACACAACCCTCAACTCTCTTTGTGTGTAGAGTTGGAGCATATATATATCTTTAAGATTGAATTTATCTTCGACTCGGGGAAATTCTTATATCCATTCCCTCTTGGTTGGGCGGATTCTAATTTATTGATGGAATCGGAAGTGTTTTCATCACAGTTAGCTGTGGGGTCTGCGAGACCTATTCCAGGGCATCCATCTTCTATGCGATACACTGCCACATGTTTGGGCCGTATTGATGACAATTCAATGTCTCTAGGTACAGCCGATTGATGGTAGAACCCGCGGAGATACTATATATCTGCAGTTACCATTTCAGCGCCGTTCTATTTATGGCCTGATGACCGGTGGTCAAGGAAGCATTATTAGAATTATCACTGGACCGCACATAATGGATTCGTGTATGATTGGACAATATTACAAAGGAGTAATTCCGAAAGAAAAACACATTTAACGGCGAAAAATCCATAACATACATGGTACTGGGTTTTCATGTGGATGAAATTTCTTGTGAAATGGACATTTTCTTATTGTGAATGCTTTTTCTTATATTGGAGATTTGATTATTGTGTCTTGGCACGTTAACATTGATGCACTCTAGAGAAAATGTCCAAAGTGGAATACCATAGCAACTAATTTCATTACTGGAAGTTGCTTTTTTTTTTGTGAATTCTGACCTTAAAGGAAAAAAGCGTCCCAAGAGATCATATTGTGGTGGAAGATGTACTGCTGATGGAATTAGGATCGACAAAGTTGAGGAAACTCATAAATTCTTAACCTTTTCAATGTGTATTGTGCAATTCAATGGACATCCACTTTGGTACTCAGGGTCCTGGATTTTTATGTGGTTTATAGATGACAGGAAACCATGAACCCAGTTTAGTCTTTTTTACACTCCAGTGGAAAACAACAAGACTCTCAGAGTTGAAGGATTGAAATTCAAGAAATTATTTTCCATTTAACAGTTTTTACCTGTCAATTAGCAGTTTAGAAAGACCGTCTGCTTCCTATCAAAATTTTACAGTTCATCAGCTCTATGTTCCCAATACAAGTTACAAAGTAGGGTTTAATTTGTGTAAATATTATAAACTAAGGTTATCAATAGAAAGAACAAAAAAACTATTCCATTTCATTGAAACGGATTCTGCAGGTTTTTTTTGCATAAAACAACCTTTTTTCCCCTTCATCTCTAGATCTGGAAGTTGGATTTTTTTCTGCTTTGTGTAAACATTCTAAAATAGATTTATTGGGAAACTATCCAAAACCATTAAGACAGACAATTAAACATGTTGATGTGGAACGAAGAATTCCTTTAATACTGGACAAGATTTTTTTAACATGGAAGCTCAGATTTTTCTGTTCTATGTAAATATTCGATAATAGATTATTTGAAGTGTATAAAACCCGGCTTTATATAAGACAATACATGTCTTTTTAATGGACAATGTGTTTGTTTTTACAATGGAACCTATGGACATTTTATGCGATTTTTACAAACAGTTGTTTAGAGCGGGAAATGAACGGTAAAATATGGCATGTGAAGTGAGTTTTTGTTTGAGTACATGGACAATATATTTCCACTGAAATTTGTGAAACATAAAAAAAATCTTTAATTTTTGTAAATGTTATGTAATACCGGGGGTAGGTTATTTGCGAATGTTGAAAACTGCATTTCAAGCAGACAACAACATCATGGACGATATCACCTGTTGGTCATTGGGACGTGGTCCATTAAGTATTGAGCCACTAGTGTAGATGGAGTGGTATTGTTATAGAGATTCTGGGATCCCCGCGCCTGGCTACCTCCCTAGGGAGTATCAGATGACTTACTGACAGACTGTGTGCCACTACTATTGCATACACTACACACACATATATATAAACAGTAGGCCAGGAACTGCACTTAGCTACTGAATACACTGCTCAGCCGTAGCAGAGGCCAGCCAAAACTTGGCAATACTCCGGGTGTGTGTTCGTCCTGTATGTACTCTTTGGACAAGGAAAAAAAAATCAAGTATTGGTATTTCGTGGAACTCTTTACAACATTATTCGTCCATTTTTTCACGTCTCTCGATAACAGAAATTACGCAAGGGGATTTCACCGATCTGATGGTTTAAATGGACTATAGGTGGATATTGTGTTGCAAGATGTAATCAAGAAACTTTTTTTTTCTTTTTGGCTGTGTGACTGTTTATCTCCTGTTGCTTGTTTACATTTTTACCTGGTTGATAACTGACGTGTTTGTGAAACTGGATTACAGCAGGATCTGAGGAATTTATTTACAAATGCTTGAAGATGAGTACTCCAGCAACAGTCAGCAATAGGTAGGTTGTTGAGATTTGGCCCAGGACACTGGCTGGGTTTTCCTGTAGTGCTGAAAGATTGGGGGGTGGGGGTGATGGATAAGTATTCTTGCCAAAATGAAGTGGTTTCTGGAGGTAAACAGTTGTTTATAACATTTCGACAGATTGGAGGTAGATAGTGTCATCCTTAGCTGTCAGAATAAGCAGCACATACTCATGTCAAGAGTTTAGAGGAATCTAATGTATCAAATAATGAGCTTTGCTTAAATGCTTGTATAATAATTATGATGTGTTTTGATGATATTTCTTCCAACACGGATCATCATAAACATACATTAGATGATTTCTTGATTGTATAGCTAAATTTAGAGTTTGTGTTTTTCAGCAAAAATCATGTAAATCCAATAATTGATAAAAGTGCAGTTATACAACTACATGTATCTGATAAAATATTATTTAATCTTGAGGGACGATGCCAATTTGCTTCAGATCTTATTCAAATCTTGAAGCACTTAGACAAAACTGTCTGAAAAACTTCCAAATATTATCAGAACGGTTGCTATGTTACGATTATATATGCATTATGGGTATTGATGTTTTGTGATCATTGATACGTACAGAGAGAGACTTTGATAAGTTTTCGGCTCGTATACATAAATCAAACGCATTCCGTATTTCGTTTGATCTCAGGGAAAGAGAGAGATATATACCAGTCATATTATGGTCTATAATGCAGGCCATCGTTTCTGTGCCGTTGGGCTAGGGTGGAGATATTTAACAACAATTGTCATATGTTAGCGGGAACCAACATACTAACACTGTCAAAAGTAACTCAAGACTACCTCAGAAATATTCTGTATCAATTTTACGGGTCGTATAGTCAAAATATACACCTGTATCTTGCCTGATGCCATATAAAATGTCTAACAGAAATCTGGTGGCCAATTTGTGACAGTGTATACTGCTATACTATAGGGAGTAAGGTCCCTCCATTCTCCCGAGGGCTTTGATCCTATAGGAAGGGTATATACCAGAAGAAGATCTAAGAATTCTTTGGTAAGTGAATTGATAGGCTAGTTATTGAGAGAGAGGCTGGTGTGATTAATTGAGGAAAACACCATCACCACACAAGGGAGAGGGGAAGGACATATTGATATTTGGGGTTGGGTTGTTCATATGGACACAGCACAGCTACAGTGAAAAGTGGGGGAGGACAACAACACTGCCTGGGATAGCAACACTGAAGTCTTGTGTCACAATGAGTGGCATAGAAAATCACTGCAGGGTACCTTGTATCAGATTTTTTTTTTTTTTTTTGAAAAATAGGGGAGGTCTTTTCACAACAATCTATCACTTTGATAGATCTAGATCAGAACAAATGTGTTTTTATAAGAATTTTGTTTTGGCTTTTCAAGTTAATTTAATGAAAACTGGTGGCTTTAGAAAGGTAATATTTCATCTGTATCCAGAAAATTGGGTCCTATTATATAGCGAAAATCATCTGCACTGATCATGGGATCGAGGCTGCTTTTAGACAAGTTGTAAACTTTACAGTTGAAACATCTAGCGGAAGAGCAGATTTATAAACTTACTTTTGAAAAAGTTGACAATGCTTAAATTGTTAGCTTTGCAAATCAATTCCTTTTCCATTTTATTTCTAATTAACATATATACAAATATGATTTGGTTCAAGGTCACCCATCCATAAGTAACCAACGATTATCAAACAGAAATTTAATTATTCCTTTTTTTCTAGAAAGTATAAACTTTGAACACAATTCAATGTAATTTATCATTCAGTAAAATGGAGCCCCTATATGTAGCCTGGAGAAGTTTTTACCCATTCAGCATCTGTAGGAAAAGAGATAGGATGAAGACAGTTTTGTTGACATTAAGATGTCGCAATATTACTCATCGCCGCTGGCCACCATAATCTCGAAATCAAAATTCATTACCGTTAATGTGTATCAGTCTTCAGCAAGCTACAGTTGAGCGACTGGCATTTTCAAATGTTAGCTGTATAATGTGATGAACTTAATGTTGAAGAGAATTGGCGAAATAAATATCTGTGGGCTAATAAGAGATAAGGCGCTCCTAAAACTTTATGTTATATAGCCCTCACAACTACTTAACAATTTAATGTTTGGTTTAGATAAGAATTTGGACCCCGTTACCGAAGATTCCAGTACAAACAATCATGATTTCATGTCCATAAACCATGTAACTCTTCCGTAATATCTTCGACACATAATTACAGCGACCTATCTCCAGACACAATCGCCAAAAAGACAGAACAGCTCCGCATAAAAATGGTGGCCGAGAAAATGTCTTTATCGAAAGTTGCGTATTGTCAATCACTCATTCTGTTCGATGATTACGTGCCATTGTTTGGTCATATAGATAAACGATGGGATTTGGCGCGATAGATGCACCGCGCTCACGAAGTGACGGTTTCCAAGCTTACATCAAACGTAGAAGTAAATGCTACTGTGTGACATTTCAAGCCTCGTTCCTACGCTGCGAGGCATAAAATTTAATACAGTATCCCGACGGAGCGATCCATTTCTGCGATAATTAAGTGATATTTTGTTGATCAAAGCAAGCATCTTTACAGTCGTTTCAATGTTTCATCGAAAACACCAGTCTCGTAAATCAATGGAACTAAAGTTTCTACTTCCCAACTGGCCATTACTTGGAGAATGTGAATGACTTATCTATACAGGGTGCCGGCGAAACGACAACACTAGTCGGTGTGTATATAATAATTTAGATAATGTCACAAAAAATGAATAGTCCGTTTTGAGAGGCTAATTGAGTTTTTGATCAGCAACAGTTTTTAGTTGGAATACAGTTATTGATTTCTGGAGTGTCCAAACAAATTGAGTATGTGAGCATATTTCAGTAAACTAGGTTTATAACCGGCACGGAAGAAAAATGTGTTATTTGTGGGGGGGAGGCAAATGGAGGGGGAAGTTTGGTATTGAGCACAATGTCATTAGTCAATATTTCAAGGGAAATAATATAATGACAAGAGACAGGACCTTGTTTACACAAACCTGTCATATTTCACGCTCTTTTGATGCCTGATGAAAAGATGTGATTAACGCTGAAAGAGTTTGCTTTATTATAAGTAGGGCCATTTTTCAAGGACTCTCTGCCAATACCAAAATGGCTAACAACAATACTTTTTTTGTTCTCACCACTTTTGATGAAAATAAAAACAAATTCTTCTTTTATTGCAAATGGCATGTGCAACAAACGAATGTGAATTTACTTTAGAGAGTGATCGTTTTTTCACGTCAATAGCGATATTAGCTACACCTCGCAGGAAATCCATACATCCTGATGCGGAGGTTGAGTGAAATGTTTTTTTATCTCATTTACTCAAATTTATTGCCAAGTATAATTACAGATCGTTTGTAATTCTAGATCATAATTTGAGAGTTCAAAGGCAAAAATTTACTTATAAGGATCAGTATCCAGTCTACTCTTGCATGGAATGACCTTTTAAAAGCCTCCCGATGATAAGTCAATGCCAGTTTACGTCATACTTTGAAGATTTTCTGTATACATCAAAGTGTGCATCGCTTTTAAGCCACATGGATAAAACTTGATGATATCAGTAATTAGTCAGTCCGATTGACCTTATGTTGTAGATCAAGGTCAAAGAATTCGAAACAGATGGTTAATGCATATTTTGTGCAAAAAAAAAATTAAGATTTCATCATCTTATAGTATAAATTCCCATGTACTAGCGTATATTAACTCCAAAAACTGTACTGATTATTGGGTCTTATAAAAATGGCAGTGTGTAAATAAAGGTACAGTATATTCTTTAATGAAATTTAAAGCTTTGCTGGGGGTCTAATACGTAGTTCACACCTTTAATGGTCCAGTATATATATATATATTTAAACAAAGTGTTACATCACAAACCTGAGTATAATCTCCCTTTGCAGTGTAGCAAAGGTGTCACGCCACCAACTGGAGTGGGGCAGGCAATTATACCTAATTATCTTGTTGTGGTCTGGGGAGCCGTGTGCTAAGTCTACATCTGGTCAGCCAATCGTTGGGCCAGAAGTCTTGCTTGGTCAGTTACTGGGTTTGTTCCAAACATGTTTTATGCATTTGCTTCCGTATTGGTGAACATAGTTCGGCTCCTGCTGAAACATTACATATTTTCTGGCATGTTCTGGCACTTTGTGTCAGATTCAAACCTACATCATGTGCACGTGCACTCCACCATAGCCATTATGCATGCTCCATATTCATATGTCAAAAGCTCAAATGTGACTATCGACACGGAAATCAATTACAGAATTGTACATCAAACAGCAATATCAATTTCAACAATACTGCTGTTTTGAAATTGTATTCCATTACATTTCAAACATATTAGTTTCTGCCATAACCAATTCCGACTCAAAGCAAATTTTGTGAAATTTTATACCTAATTCTATATTCGAATTGTTCTGTATTTGTGTAAGGTGTTGCCTGGAAACATTAATGCGTAGGATGCCGAACGGTAATCAGTTTCCCATATGATGATAACTTTTCAACAATATGGCTAATTAAGCGGCCAACATTTCTGATGAAGTGTCTTGTTAGTGCGAATGGAAACTGAAAATCGGCCAGTTTTGTATTAAGTTGCTAAGTATCTTGCAACACGATAAAAATTTGTGTAAATTGTTAGTCGTGGAGGAAAATGATGACATATATATAATGAACCATTTATATACATGTAGTTTCTATATTCTAATCTAACATTGTCAGAGGGAGAACGACAACTCAATATCTATTCTACCAGCAGTTACCCGTATTTGTGAGATAACGGTACAGGGCGGTTTTGTGTATTTCATTCTAATGAATCTGCACGGTTTACATGTGATAAAGTATAGAAGATGGCTGAAATATTCCCTCCCGATACCATATTTCTGTCAGTAATTACTACGGGCCGTTTATACCTTGGTTTACCGTTATAAGACTTACTGTAATTGACTTGCCTTAAAACCAAACCAGCTGTACACAAAAAGCTGTTACGACTTGTGATGTCGGCATGGGCCCAACCTTCAAAACACGATCATAACACTTACCTATCTCTCCATATGATGTTCATTAATGAACCAGAAACAGTGTATATATATACATGAAATGAGTATTGATTAAAATCGCGAGAGGGTGTTTTTTATCCAGATTGTTTAGACATTTTTATGCTTGTAAACATGTTTTAGATTGTTTTGTACATGTCACAGGTCAGCTGCTTCCATTTTTAGGAAAATTTCCAATTTCTGTCAGATTTCAATATTATAAGATTTTTTTTTCCATGTTTGATTGTTTGCATCTGTGGAATTGATGATTGTGTTTTGATGTTTCATTATGGCAGTACTTTGCAAAATTCTTTAAAACAAATTCTACAATTGATTCCTTTTCATTCAAGTAAGTCAGTTAGCATATTATGGTGTTGGTATAAGACTATCAGACCAGAAATTGATTGGGTTGACCTCTTCATATACATTAGAACCTCAAAATATATTGGTGCTTTGGTTCTTTCAAAAGTCTGCAAAAGCAAATGATCCATTTCCTGTACATAAATAGACATTTAAAATCAACAGTTGAAGATATCAACTATGTCGGAATTCACAAATTTCCACAAATATTTTCAATTGCAATTCCGAAAAGAAAATGATTGTGAATATTTTAGCAATATGTAGTTTTCATTTGGTTTCAATTTTCTGTGTTTCCAGAGCAGCACAGAAGCTGAGTAAGAAAAAGAAGCGATTACACCAGCCCCCGGAACCAGAACCTCCACCGTTTCCGACCAAGTTTTACGAAATAATTCGGATGACCCCTCCCCCAGCCCCACCATGCCTGCTACGGATGGCCGGACGACTACAGACACCTGGAGTAGGAAAGGTAAGTCAAATTACTGACTGAAGTGACCAATCAGAAGGCTTGTTACAAAAAAGCTCACCTATGCCTTGATGGACCAATCAAAACCACAGTTACATAATGCATATATATGAAAACGAACTTTATGCCATGCAACATAGTGACCAATCAAAAGGCTTCTTTCAGATGATCTGATACATAAATATATGCGTAAACATTACAAACAGTAATATTGCATCGAAAGTAAACAATATCAAGATTACTGTGAAGTTGAAATACTTATAAGACTTGCCAGGATATAGCATACTTAGCAACCACAGACTCCAAATCTCGATCTTGAGCAGATTCTGGTTTAAATGTTGGGAAACATATTGTAAACAATTTGAGACACTTTTTATTGGAACTGTGTAAAATTGACCGGTTCAGACTCAATCTGTACCATGGAACTTCACTCTGACTGACCAACTGTCTGGCCAAATTGCCTGTCATGAATGTATGGGCGCTGGTCATGCAGTGGTTCCATTGTGGAACCCAGGGGGTCATCACCACCTAATAAAAAATAGGCATGTCATTTCCACCCCCTAGGAGGGGCAACGTGGTGAATGTCTGTGTTAGGGAGTAGATGTCTAATAGTCTATTAAAGATGTGTTCTGGGTTGATATCTGTTCGCTCTAAAAGAACAAATAACAGCACTTGCAACTCTTCACAAAACATATCTATCAAAAGGAAATGATGTGTTAAAATTGTATAAAGTAGTATTGTTGTGTAACATAAACACATAGTAATTGCAATCCAGTAAGATCATTAAAAGCCAAAATTTATTGTGTTATTTCCATTTTCATTGAAATTTCACTTAGGTTCCTGTTAAATTAGAATTCAATGGCAATTTCTAATTCGTGAGATTTTTAAGATAATTCCGCTTTCCCTGTTGAACTTTTGTTTAAATCTACTTCATTGTGTATTAGATAACAGGATCTTTCAAGTAAACTAACAGTAAAATTATGTATAAACCACACTATGTATATAGCTATGGGTCTTCAATCTTTGGATTCAAAATTGTCTAAGCTGGGATGCTTCCTGATCTCGGATTGTTAAAGTTTCCTAGTTTTGGGTCCCATAGTGTGTATCACAGCTGGTCAGTGCATCTGGACAAGTTCCTATCACCACTGGAAGTGGACTGTGGCCAAACTAATGGACAGGACCTATTTTATAGTTATCACCCGCTGACCATCCCCGGCTGCCGCTGTTCAACAGGAATGTAACAACATTTCAAAGAACAGTCCACAAAATTTTATTTATGGATTCTAACAGTCAAGAGTTTTAAGACATTAAATGCTTCCAAAAGTCAACTCTGACAGATATAGTTAGGAGCATGTGTTTTTGTGGCGTTGATAAGCATCTCTCCCGGAAGGTTAATTCAATCCCCTGTATCCCTCACAGTTTCCATGTATCCTCAAAATTTCGGAGTCGCTTTCAGTTTGCATTTGTCATTTCGTTAGTTTTTGATAGATGAAGGTTCTAAGATCAAACAAAGTCTGAAAAATCAATATTTATTATTTTTTTTATTAAATATCCAACATGTTATATAATCAAATGATAAACTGTAGGGATGTATGTTTCTGTCGCGCTCCTCCTCGTAATGAAAACGTTTAAACATAATTGCACGTGTTGGTTCTTTCAAGATTGTAGATATAAAATGTTTACCCATCCATGTTCATCTCAAAGACCGTCATGTTTCATCTTCATTGAATCTTATGATATAAAGCTTCTTGTGATAACGAACACCTGTTGTAACTTTCAAGTCCAGTCTGACTAGAGGTTTTGACTTAATAGCCCAGCAAATTATCCCATACTTGAAATTGACTCGAGATGAAAACCGCAGGAATTTTTATCTACTTTTTTGGAGACTGTTGTGGTTAAGGATATATTTACATGTAACAAAAAGTTTGGGGTGTAAAATGGCAAAAAATTCATACATGGCTTACTTTGATGAACATGTACACTTTTTAAGAGAAATCGGTTTTAAAACGGCCAAATTGCACACATGGTCTTAAGGGTGTACATGCAAAGATTTCAAAGAGTGTTAAATGCATGCAAATTGCACACATGTGTTCCTTAAAGTACATGTAGGTGTCTATGGATTCTAAGATGATTCTTAGAGTTTTTATTGCTATTGGCGTGGTTCTAAAAGACGGAAAGACAATTAGCAATACACTACAGACTTAATACACTTTGCCAATACTGTTATACTGCTCCATGTAATTTGATATATTTTAATACAAAACATACAATTAATGCTCTTAGCAGAAAATACAGCTGAAAGTTGTTTTTTTCTGAAATTTACACAATTTCAATTGTTGCCATGGTGAAATGGAATGGGAATTTAAATGTATAGTTGGCAAAGATTTGAAATGTAGATGGGTTTATTTTTGGTAGGATTAGGATAGTGTTTAAGTTAAAAGAATAAGGGAATGCCTTTTTGTTTATCCAGATACTGTTTAATGTAGACCTTTAAATTTCTGTTCCAAAATGTACAGCTCTATAACCTGATAGGGTTTCGATAGCAACAGAAGGTGAGATATATGCAAAGATTGTTGCCAGCAGTTCCAGTTTCAAAGTAAAGACAAAATGAAAAGTTTTTTGGTGCAGGTATAATGATAGGGTTTTAATATGTGGACAGAAAAGATGTTCATTTGGAGGAAACCGTTTTGTTTTCATTCATTCAAGTACTGTACGTGCCATATTGGTATCTTAAGAGAAAATGTTAGTCGTGGCCTGAAGATTTTGCACATCTTTTAAAACAAAGTGTCGGAAACAGGAAGTTTTCTCTGTGGTTCTGACACCTGGAACGTGATACCTGTGTATGTTTTCTTTGGGAGGAATATCTCTCCGATGGCCTCTCTTACAAATTACCCCTCCCATCCCCTTACAAACATTGGAGTGATACATGGTTGTATCAACAGCTTTTACCCTCCATCTCCTTCCTTCCTGCTTTCTTTTTCCTCCACGCATGGATATTATATAACATCACATTTGTATCTTCCTTATAACCCCCACCCCCAACCCCCCACCTTTCCCCTCCCCCCATCCCCTACATTTTAAACTCCATCCCATCCTCTATCACCATTTCCCCCTCCCTCCCCCCTCCCCCCACCCCCACAATCCATCTTTTCCTTAACTCCACTCATCATCATCATTCCCTTGGTCTTAAAATATTGACTTTGGCTAATAAGCTTTATCCATGAGTTGATTTAGCGCCCTCCCCTCCCCCCTCCGGACCCCCTGTATTCCCCTGTATTTACCTTGTTGATATGGTGATGTTGATCTATCTATTCTATCGCTTTGTCTGTCAGTGGGGCTGTGATAGACTGCTCATCAATAGTGTCATACACAAACAGAGGCACCATAGGGGGAAAATATAAAATTTACCGTCAGAAAAAAATTCATAACAGTGAAAAACAAAACAAAAAGCTACAATGAGTAACATTGAAGTACCATGTTTTGTTCAGAATTTTCAATGATGATAAAAATGTTTGTTAACTTTATTTTTGCCCCTTTGGGTCCCCAAAGATGCTGAAGTTGTTGTCAGCATGGAATATGGAATATGAGGAAAGAATGAATGAAGTATGGGGGGGATGTTTAACTTTAGGCAACAATCTGTCCAAAACATTGATGGGTTTCCAGGCAAAATGCAGAAATGATGTGGGGGCAAATATTTACGGGGGATGAGGAGCCTGACACTGCAGCCTGATGTTCCCCCCCCCTCCCCCTCTCTTTGCTGCATGATTGTCTTACCATGAAGATTTTCTGGTCAGCTTCAATTCTCCGAGCAATTCTATAAACACACTTGAGAAATACAGCTCTATGAATTATAGCTACAGTTGATACCTTTGTGTGCTTATAATTATAAACTTGAATGCAAATATTATTAGGAGGTGTTTTTAGCTCAAGATGCACAAGCTTGTTTTGACTTTTGAAATGAAAGAAAATAGTGCAATTGTCTTGAAATAAATATTGTTAGGAATGAAAAATAAACAAAAATTAAATCATCTATTTCATCCTCTCTTATTTTTGAACATTTTTCCAATGAAATTATGAAGAAGGTTTGAATGTTCTTCAATGAAGTTTTAGTATGATGAGAATTATACCTCTTTGAAAATTAATGTTTTTTGCCATAAGCTTTGCCAAAAATGTCAAATTTATTTGCACTGGATCACTTCAGGTTAATAGTTAGAATGCACTGTTATCAATTAAGCCATAGGTTACCGCCGTCCAATGCACAATGGATCAAAATGCAAGTGGACATTCCAAAATTTGTAATAAATTTTCGTCCAAGGCACAAGATGAGAGTTACGGAACATTACATACAAATTCAATTAATTCTGCCTCAAGACCCGCCATTTTGTAACGGGGATTTGAATCTGTTTCGTTTAGTACACCAGCATACATTTATGTGTGTATAATATTTACTGCAGGCCTCCAAGTAAAAAACAGATGTTAGGCATAATTATGACATGGAAATGCTAGAAGTACTAGAAAAAGTAATTGTCATAGGAAATAATTGTGTGAGAATTTTATCTTAGCATAAAGCGTCTGTAGACTTTTTGACTGTTACCAGATGTTCGGAAAAACTCCCAGAAAAATATACACTTACATACATTGTATATTGATGCTTATATGTTTCTTATTACAAAGCAAATTAAAAATATTCTACACATTTTATCAAAGAAAATAGGGGTTTCACTAAAATCTGCATTTTATAATCTGAATGTTGTTATTTGGAAAACGATATATTTGTGTATAATTGACCCCGCTTTAAAAAAATTACTAAATGTTATGTTGAATAATATAGTTTAACATGTGTCGACTTGGTTGGTTGTTGTGGTAATAATTACGTAAAAAAAGGCTTTGATGTAAATATATAATTACATGTAATATGATTATTAAAACGTGGAGCTCATATTTATATATTGAGCCACAGACTAAATTTTAAGGTTATTCAGTAGTAGTTTTGAAATTATTTTATAATAAACTTACAATAGTCTTATTTTTTATTTTCATACACTGCATTGCTTTTAAAAACAACTTTTTTCGGGATCGACCATGTTTCATGGATCTACGATTATTGTCTTTGATATTTGCGTGTTGTATTTTGTGGTACATTCTTTGAAGATTAGGGGTGTTTAAAATGATGTGGTGCCATTTTTGATGAGTATCTTTGTTTTACTGTAGAACACTGTCTGTGGTGCATGTCAAAATGACCACAAAAAAACAATGAAATGAAAAACAGTTTCATTTTATGACAGTTTTATACTTCTTTAGCCAGTAACCTTTTGAAACAAGACACTGATACAGTCGGCTTAATTACCGGGGTCATATGGTTTGGCTATCAGCAATTTGGGCTTGCAACAGTAGATAAATAAGTTCACAGAAAATTGTGCATATTTCTCTGGACTTTATTTCCTTTATCTGCAGTGGACAGTGGTCAGCTTGTTGATGAGTGGTCAGATAAAACAAATAAAATCACAAACGTTCAGGCCAATAATCTTCTAATTATAAGACAGCTCCACAAGATGGCTCGCCAGCAACTCACATCAAAACTTAATCTCCACCCACAAGAATTCCAACAGAGGGCTGTTTAGACAGAAAACAAGAGCTGGGGAGACCCAGACGTTCTCAAACTAGATACAGTTATGTCCATGTTTCCCAGCTTCTGGTCACCAATCACAAAATAATCAGTATAAAATTAGGACCAGCCATGGGAACTATTGAAGTTGAATTATGCCAGTTTGTATGTCAACACACAAGCACTGGGTTATTCCCCTTTGAAGTGGTGTCCCATATCCCCTCCTCAGAATTTGATAGGCCTAATGAGGTCCAATACAATCAGGGCTTGATACCAGGGGCTTTACATGTCTTATATAGCATCGCCATGGTAACAGCCTTGTCTGTAGGACATTTTCTGTAGATGTGACATTCACTAGGAGATATCCGCTTATATAAAGGTCATGATTGAATTTGATAAATGTCGTTTGTATAATTCAATTTTGAATATTATCGTTGACATAATAATATTTATTTTTACACAGAAAGCATATTGAATTCTTGGAGAAAAGGATATAGATTATGAAAATATCTAAAGAAATACTTTCAAGTTTTGCTAAATTTCATTTGCATATATGGAGTATTTTTCAAAGAAAGGATCATAGTTGAGTTTAGTAAATTATGGAAATGGAAAACTTGGAGGTAAAAATACACTTTTCTGATTAGCTTATAAGCTTTCCTTGTCAAAGGACCATGCGTTATTTATTTTTTGTGATATGAGGGTATATATATATATTCTAAAAACCCAGAGGAGGAGATAATCTTAACCCGTCTTATCAGAACCATGTGATCTGGCCATAAAATGGATTTCTGAATGCTGCCAAAATTTTATTTCACACAATTAAAGTGTAAGTTGTCACATTATATGGACCATGTTACAGAACAGGCTGTTTCTCATTACAACCCCTCCTCCAGGTTCTCCCCCTGGTGTGGGGGCCACTGGTCGCTAGGGAGAAATGGTCGTTAGGGTGGTTAGCAACAAGTGCATTATAAACTTTATGTAACAGTTGCAAGTCAGAATTCTCCATCTGTTGATATTATCATCAACTTATGAATTTTCATGACGCAATATGAAAAAAATTTCATCATTTCCCCAAATACCACGTTAATATCTTTAGCAGCATGCGACTTGATAACTGCGAGATATTTGAATGCAGTTATCACTTGACGTTGTCCTTTTCTATCATTCTTCTTTGGTTTTTTGTGCATCTGTTCGTTTTCTGCTTCTTTGAGCTTTGCAGTAACTTAGATAATGTTAATTATCACATAGAGGAAGTCATTAGATGAATGTATAGACTACCTGAATATATGTATAGGTGCTAGTTTTTCATTGCTTCTGCTTTATGTAACATTTTAGCCTAACAGCAGGCTGCATTGTATTCTCGTGATAAACTGGTACAGCTTCATCTCTTACTGTGAAACTGGTGCAAGAAATGGATGAAAAACAGTTATTGTTTTGGACTCGATCTTCTCAGAAAAGTGAGAATTATTACAAGAATAGGCTTTCTGCTGTCATCCTGTTTTATGTTACCCGGTATAGATGTTTGTAGTTGACAGTTTCATACTTGACATTTAGCAAAACCAGAGATCTTGCAAACTTTTCCCCGCAATTTGAATGGTAAAACACATGTCAAATATTAATTTCTTGTTTTATAAATCCAAGTGTCAATGCTCATTTTGAGGATGAATTTGAAAAAAAAAAATCAATTTTACAAATATTTTTGTATGTTGAAATGAAATGAAAATATAATGACAATGAAGCATATGGTATGAAAATTTGGTTATGACAATCCTCAGCACACCTTCCTGCATGGATGTGTATTTGAAAATATATAGTTCTGAAAAGACATATTTAAATATCAACCCTATGTTCATCAGAGCAAGCTTTATAAAAATCGGCCATAAAACACTTTTCTAAATGGATGCATTTCCTGCAGAGTAACCTAGGATTAAATTGCTATAGCTCCCACATGCACCTGTGGCATGATGTGGTTGCTATTAGCCCAACCGATATCAGTGCCAGAAGACTTCACACCTTCCCGTTATGTAAATGTTATGTGGCCCTGGTGTATTTTTACACAGGATAAGGTGTCAGTATAAAAGTTCAGAGGTAAGTTTTTATGACAGGCAGGTCAGTTACGGAGATAAAACCTAGGTGGCTCCCCCTGTAGTAGGTGGCTCCCCCTATAACAGGTGCACCCTTGGGGACAGCTTGGGGGGCAATTAGAAGCCGCATTCTGCTGTCTTGCGTAACCCGTTTGTTGAAAACAGCCTGTTATTTTTATACTTTTATCAGATAAATCTTCAAATGTTAATGAAAATCTATTGCAAAACCAATTGGATATATACATGGTTTTGCAGAACGCTTTTCGAGTAGTTTCGCAATGAATGAAAAAATAGTAATGTTTTTTTTTGTGTAGATAAAACATTAAGTGTTTTATTTGGATGTTGTTGTTTAAGCTGTATTCCCCGAATACAAATTGTTATCTCTAGAAGATAAATAAGTTCCGGTGTTCTGCCCGACTCTCAATTTTCGAACATTTATGTTCTACAAGCTGAAAGATAATAAATATGTAAGCTTTTTCTGTGAAGCCAGTAGAATGCGATTCTATGTAAAGCGATGATAGCATCAGATATAGAAGAAATGTTGTGGGCTTACAAATGAATAATACATACACCAGTTTTGGAAATTGAATGAGGATGTGTCCGATTTTACTTTACAAAACCAAGATAATGTATGAAAATTGGATCGCGGGGAGTCGACGGCTTTGTAATGTTTTTGTTATTCAGATGAGAATACTCACAAACAGATGGACACCGGATAAAAACAGTATTACGATATTATTATGGCAAACTTGCACTTTTTTCATGCAATACGCATCAATTAGCAAAAAACTCATGTTCTATTTCCACTGCATTTACCAAATCCCGTATTTATTCTAAAAAACATCCCTTCTGCACAATTTGTGCATTACATAATTAAAAGTGGATACGGTTTTGTAATTTGAATAATCTCCAACAGTTACAAAATAGGTCATTTCAAAAATGTATCTCATTTTTAAAAAATGAACAGCTTCGGCAGAAAAGCTCCATCTTAGTTTTCTTCAGAAAAATACGGAATAAATATGACGGCAATAAAGCCACTTTATATCCGTAATACTGAAAAAAAACATGTGAACCATGATGGTCCCGAAATCCATATGATTTATTTACAAGGAAAATCAGGAATGATGAATATGACACACGCAGCAGGAAACCTTCTCTATAGCGCTACTGGTTGACATTCAAATTGCTCATTTTGGAAAATAACCGTTTTAAAAATGGTCTTTCCAAGAACAATATATTACAGTTTTCGAGCACATTTAAATGTAAATTTGCACATGTTATACCCAATTTTTACGTGGTACGTTTGAAATGTTCTTTTAAACGATTCGCCTTAAATCTCGCAATATTGACACTGTGGTTGTTGGAAGTTTCCTGCTGACAAAATTGTGACAATTCATAGCGCTTGAATAGAAAAACCACCAGTTTGTAATTTGAATTGAGGAATTTTTGTGTAGTTAGTTCAGACCCCCACCGAGGTAACGGCTGCGGTTCCTATTATGAACTTCTCCTAAATATTTCATAACAGTTTAAATGTGCGATTGTTCCTGATTACTGCACATATTATTTTCAAGTGTTGGCCGTATGCACAGGAAGAGGGTGGGGCAAGATGTCGTTTTGGTGCAGATTCAGGAGGGAGGTGTTCGGGGGGGGGGGATTTTTTTCACAGAATCAGGGATTGCACATGACATGTGTGTGTCCATTGTTTAAAGCTTCGAGACAATCTCTTTTAAGGGCTCACAATTGTCATTTTAGCATCTTCTCTTGGGCATTTCATGTCCAGTGTCCCTTTTTCTTTCTCCCTCTTAATAACAAAATGGCTTTCTTCCCCTTCATTTCCTTGGAGGCCATAATTGTCTTCTAGTCTAGTCTATCCCCCTACTTGCAGGGATCTGGCACCGTCCCCCTCCCCCCTTAAACCTCTATGCTCCCCCCTCCCCTTCCTTTTTGTTACGTCGCCCATAAAAAGCCAACCACTACCATGCAGTGCCCTCTGTTTCAAAGTGCAGTATAAAACTCTAACCATGAACTGATTTATGCCCAAGGGTCTTTCCCCACTTCAAAATTCCATCTTTGAAGTTCTATTGCTGAGGAATTTTGATATTCCAAATAAAATGTGCAGATGAAATTGTAAAATTATGCAGCCAACTTCCTGCCTTAAATGTTTGGTGGGCTTGGTATTGTTTTAAGCGGCCCTGGTTGCTAGGCAGGGGGCCCTAATGAGGCTGTTCCAGGCCTGTTTTTATTGACCCATCCATTTCCCCAAAAAATGAAGACTGTGGGAAAAATTGTCGTGAAGGAAAGAATTTTTTGGATGAGATTTTTATTGGTCATTAAAAGTCTATGATAATTGTGGTCAGATTAAGGAAATTTTCATTACAAAATTGTTCATCACAAATGAAAAGAATTGTTGCAATTATTTCTTACAGTTGCTATGGGAACCATTTTTTTCAAAGAAACTTTTCACAGTTGCCCTGTGAGACAGTTCAACAGAGCTGGAGCTATTTGAGTAATGAATATAAATTGGGGTGGGAAAATTGTCATTTTTAGACCTGTTGTTTTTTGGTGGTTCCTTTGAAATTGACTCTAGGCTAGGGCTGACAGTATATTCAGAAATTTTAGTTTATGGTTCTTATTTGATGTATGTCTATATTGATAGGTGAGGTTGGGCTATAGCTAATAGGTCACTTAGAACCGATGCTACCTGTACATTGAATGAACCCAAAAAGCTTTGCTAATGTGTTTGACATGGTGTTAATTACAACTTTCTTTTTCACAACGAATCCACACAAAAAAATGTCATGAAGATAGTCACAGCATTAATTTATGCCTGGAAACATCATGAAACTGAATCTGAAATGCCGAATTTGATAAAACCTTTTTAAAAATCTGACATAAAAATTCTACACCATTACTGATATCTGAATTGATTAATTGGAAAGTTTTTGGATTAATACAAAGTTGGATTTTCTCATTGAAGTTTAAGTCGGGAAAATCCCCGTTAAAAGGATCAGGACAAGATATGGGTTTATACTTTTGAAGCACTTTATAACCAGGGGAGACTGTCTGGCACCAAGCAAGGCCGCAGAAAATCCTGGTAACCGTGGCAACACAGGAAACCCATTGCAGAGGTATAGTGTGGGTAATTTGGTGCAAAATTGCTGAAAATTAACACATACACATTATACAGAATTATAATGAGAGTCTGTAATTGTCTCTCAAACTCCCAAAGCCTCATCTTCATATTTCACTGCCACGGACTTTTAATACCTGCTGTTGGCAGGATGAGGGTGTAAGGTTATTGGTATATACCGGGCTATCAAATGGATTATACACAGATATGTCTTATGGCTTCATGACCTGTGATTCTTGAGGTCATGTGACAAATCCCACGATTCAATTTATTCCACATGGCGAAAAATTGTATGAAAAAAAACACATATCACTGAGGTTGTATATGGGAAATAATTGTTTTCGTGAAATAAGTTTACTCGTAGAATGTCCCTTAATCGCGAATGTATTCAAGAAATGTGGTTTGATTTGATTTTTGAGATTCTGGTTGATAGAGAATTAAACCGTACAGCTCTGGTGAATTAAGTGTTAGAATTGAGTTATGGAAAAGCCTTAATGCGAATGGTAGCTAGCAACTTGATATGGAAATGGAAAGACTTTAAACATGGTTTTCATTTTGTATGCAAACAAAATATTGTTGATTACCATCACAATGCGATGAAGTGGCTTGCATATATGCAGTAATAATGTTCGAATAGGACGGCCAAAATATGCTGAGTGCAAATTCTGTCAAGTCAATACAACAATTTAATATTGGGTAGCGGTGTCTGGCACAAAGCATTTATATTAACACTTGAAGAACCATCGCATAGAACATTAGCTACAAGGAATGGTGGGATGGAGAACATGATTCCTCACAGCCATCTGGGCTGGGAGAACTCTAAGGTTATAAATTCTTATAAAAGGTAGATTTTACCATACTTAATACGTAACACATTTATGCGTATAATATTGTACCATTAAAACCCATGTACATTATCATAAGCTTTCGATTACTGGCCAAATTATTTTTCTTATCTCCATGCACAAAAGAGTTACATTTATAGTAAACAGGACATTTTGATTTAGTAAATATTTAGTAGAATGGTTTCAAATATTTCTTTCTATTTCTTAGACCATCTGTAATAAAAAAAAATATGTACATCACAACGCGATTTGTGTCTATTGTGATTGGTGTTGTTCCCTGAAGATTTGCAATTATGAATGATGAAATTGCTTTTCGGAATTTATAATGAAGGACAGTCAAAATTTGCAAGATGACAGATTCATTTCATTTTGAACTGCATTCTGTAGTCTGACAGATCCTTTTGCGAATGACAGTTTCAGTTCTGAGGGGTTTTCCTGTGAAGTGATCATAAGATTTTAAAGCTGAAGGAACTTTTGGAGTGTATGATTTCACAAAAAAAAAAAACGGAAGACACTAGAATTGAAAGACCCAGATTGTTCTTGAAATAAGACAAGGTCTTAAGATGTTGAAATGCTGAAGCAATTGGCCCATCATCATAAAATTCACCCCCTCATACTGAAAGAGTAAACCGTATTATGGAGGGCTAGCATTTTCATAAACATCTCGACAAGATCATGACTGCCTTTTTCGAGGCTAATTGTTTCCCAACAGGAGGTCAGAAAAAAAAACGTGTATTGTAGATTTTTTGACTGATTGACAAGTTTTACCAGCTATGTGACATAATACGCTATAGTAAGTTACAAGTATAATCTTAAAACGTCATCAGCAGAAGTTTAAAAGGCTACCACTGAGGAATTGAAGGAAACCAACGTGACAGATTGAATGTGTTTTGTATAATTTCAGTCGGAATGGAATGAAAGTGAAATCTAAAATATAATTGTTTTCTCAAATCTATTTCTCCATCTGACATGTCTCAGTAATTAAAACAGTCAAAGATATGTCGGAAATTTGGTTCATTTTTTAATAGGTTCTTTTTTTTTGTGTGTGTGTGGAGAGGGGAAAAATCTTAATTGTAATCATCAGAAAACCGAGTCAATGTAAAGAAAATATGTTTACATCACGAAAATTTTATATGCGGATTCTGTTAGTTGGATATGTTTTGTAGATTGCAATGAGAATCTCCAGGGAATAATTCTTCACCTAGATACTTTTTACTTCAATTTCTATCAAAATATTGTAGCATTGAAGATGACACATTAAACATCCCTGTACTTTTTACCAGTGATTTTTTTCAGGCGACAAATTTGATATTTGGCATAGGTTGCCCTTCACTTAATTTCCCCCTCAAAAAAAAAACAAAACAATAACAATTAATCAAATGAAAATATCTGCATAGATCAGCATTATTGTTCAGATTTCAAACAAATTTCACGAACCACGTTTAGATTTACCTATATGGAAATTAGAATGGGCATCCGCAGCAACAGGCGGGAAATTGCCAAGATATCACTAGACAAGTTGTTTATCGGAGCGGACATTTCTGAGATTATTTCCGCGACTATATTCATGAGAAGCGAGCTTCCTGAATCGTCGGGCTGATCAATAGAACAATAACATGATGGATCATAACACACCAATAGTCATAATGATAAATATTGCCTTTCAAAATTGACTGCTTTCTCCATAAAACCGAGCTGGAATTTTCTTTTCTGAGTAGAATTTGCTGTTAAGGTTACTGTGGGGTAGAAACAGAAATGGCCGTAAAAGCTTGGTGCCGTGAAATAAGCAACCGTTTCTAATCCAGCCGATGTGCCAATCAAAAGCATTAATGGTGCTATCTCAGCCATAATTCACAAATCTGACTACAAATTAAGGAAAACACCGATTGTGTCTTGTATACACAGTAGATCCGTTTGCTCGCTAAACGTGGAGGAAGGGCTTCAACAAAGATCGGGGGACACTTAAGACGTGACATTAAAGCGAGTTAAAGGCCCGAGTAAAAAGCCAAGTGGAAGACACTTCCATTTTGATTGGCTTAAGTTTCCTCGGTTGGAATAATCAATTATTCGGAGTATCCGTTTGTCCTTGGGTAATGTCTCCAGGATTTGTCTTATGGGAAATAATGTAGAGGACTTTCATATGGCGAAAGGTTGGCTATCACAACACATAGACAACTGTACTGTGTTGCTGTGAGCCATCATCATGCAGCCATTGTCAGCTGGGGACGGTTTTTGGTGCGAGTAACTTCGTCAGATATATAGAATATGAATAATGTTTTATATGAAACATACGGAAATGACTGGACCCAGGACTGTAAACCACAGAAATTAGGTAGTCCTTCCTCTTTCTAACCTGAATGTTTGTTTAAAAAGAAAAGTACAGTAGACCACAGACATGACCTAGCCCCTTTCTTCTAGACTGAAGGGTTTATCAGGATAAGTACGGTAGACGACAAACATGAGCTAGCCCCCTTCCTCTAGACTGAAGGGGTTTATCAGGATAAGTACGGTAGACCACAGACATGACCTAGCCCCCTTCCTCTAGACTGAAGGGTTTATCAGGATAAGTACGGTAGACCACAAACATGAGCTAGCCCCCTTCCTCTAGACTGAAGGGGTTTATCAGGATAAGTACGGTAGACCACAGACATGACCTAGCCCCCTTCCTCTTAAGACTGAAGGGGTTTATCAGGATAAGTACGGTAGACCACAAACATGAGCTAGCCCCCTTCCTCTAGACTGAAGGGGTTTATCAGGATAAGTACGGTAGACCACAAACATGAGCTCGCCCCCTTCCTCTAGACTGAAGGGGTTTATCAGGATAAGTACGGTAGACCACAAACATGAGCTAGCCCCCTTCCTCTAGACTGAAGGGGTTTATCAGGATAAGTACGGTAGACCACAAACATGAGCTCGCCCCCTTCCTCTAGACTGAAGGGGTTTATCAGGATAAGTATGGTAGACCACAAACATGACCTAGCCCCCTTCCTCTAGACTGAAGGGGTTTATCAGGATAAGTATGGTAGACCACAGACATGAGCTATGCCCCCTGAAGACATGACACGACCCCCTACTCCCCCCCAGGAGTGTTTCCACAGACAACTAATCAAATAAACTCTGACAAGATATTGTTCTGTCAAGAATAACTGAGAGATGTACTCCAGTAGATGCTAGCTGGCTTTGTATATTTGATAAACTCCAACAAATAATGATTGACAACCAGACACTTGGCAGTGTTAAATTCGGTGATGGTCATACATATACTATTTGATAATTGATGCTGTCTGATTGATAACATGATGCACTCCATAAACATTTCACTCTCAAACAATATTGACTGATGTACTCCATATAAATTTCTCTCCAAAAGAAAACAGTGCAATAAAATTTCACTTTCTAGCCGTTATATATGAGCAGAATAAAACTCAAACCTTTACCGCTGTGAATTTGTCTCAGGAGATGAATGAAACAGATAATTAAATGTGAGCGTTTTCACGTTTATGTCTAAATCACAATGTACATTATACATTTCTTTGCCAACAGAAAATTCATAATATATGCTGGATTTACTTAAAAAAACATCTAGAAATCTGTTCCCATAGTAATAACTTTAAATGAAATCAACCATTGGATAGATTTCAAGTTGTTTTAGTGTGGAGCGTCTTATGTAGAAGAGGAAATGTACAAATAACAAGCATGAAATGGGTTAGGATATTGCCTGCAGAACGTACAGTCCCGATTCCTGCACGCTGGCACAGATTGTATAGTGGCTTAGGTTATCAGAGGTAATGAAATAATACTTGGTCTATGAATGTAGAAAATCACATCTTGAACCCGCTCCAACAAAACCGAGTGCAGGTGCAGCAGAAGGAAGATTGGGCCTGCGAAGGTACGAAAATAACATGGGATGTGTTTTAATAGATGCATGTCAAATTTCAGTGACCTTGCGCTCAGGAGAGTATATATACGGACAGAATCATGCATGTATATATATATATGTAGAAACAGAAAGGCCGATATCTCAATACGCACTGAATGAATCTATCAAGACAAATATCCCCAGTGAGGATTAGAACTGCTCCAGTAGATAATCAGTCCTATCATCGGAAATTTCTACAGTGTAGCCACGTCTAATAAATGTCCATAAATTGTATTATGGAAAAATGTACATGAGTTTAGAGTGGACGAGGAGTAACCAACGGACATAGATAAAAAGGCTACTGCCATATTCCATCCTATTTCGTATGGAAGTTTATATCTAATCCGTCAGATTACCATATCTTTCTGTTTACTGCAGTTCTATGTGCCCGCTCCCATTTATATCAGAAAAACGCTGTCTAGTCTTCGGAGCCAGTTGTTTCCCCCCCTTTTTTTTTTCTTTGCGTCTAAATGTAATTTCAATTTCGTTTCTGTTATCGATTTGGCCGATGATGTTTTGCAAAGTTGACATTTTATTTTCATTTCCAATTTTGTACAGACATTTGCAGAATACAAATTATGAAATATTATACATAAGTGGACCACAGACTTGCATTTTATGAGACATGCAGCATAATTATGATGTTCAATATTTTTTATTTTTTTTTTGCAAATGGACCTACTGTCGCCTTAACCATATTTTCTCCAAGTTAAAACAGAAATACGTTCGGTTGTAAGCACGCTTTGAACATATGTATATAGCGCCCTCCTATGGGCTGTAAATATTAGCTTATTCGTAAACAGATGTGAAAAGTCGTCAGTCTGTTTCTTAGTAGTTTTCACAACTTTGACAGACATATAGACGTAAGAATCCATGCCATGTTAGCAAAAAAAAACAAACAAAAAAACAATGCCGGATCCGACCTGCAAGTGACATTTTCCACATTTCCATGTCTACTTTACTAATTACCAAAATGGGACTATAATAACTGTCTATTGCCGCGCCCTCCAAACTGCATAATTTCTATTAGGTTAGGAAAGTCACATAAATTTCTGCTTGTTTATCTTTTTTTTATGTTTTGCTGCCAGTTTTTGATCTGACCTCTGTTTGAGATGCATATATTACTTGGAGGATCGAGTTTTTGACATGTGTACTATTGTATAGTTGTTTACACATGAAAACTTTTTTTTTTCCTTCAAGGAAATATATATACATATAATAAGAGGATTCCCCTGGACAGCCGGCAATGATTTACACAACGGGGAAAACCCTTTATCCTTCAAATCTTACTCCCCATCCATCTTTTATACCCCCCCACCCCCCACCCCATCACACACACACACATGATACACTCCCTATTCCTACATTTCTCCTATGCTAAAGTACACTGGCCTAGGGGAAGGGAGATGTTTCCATGGTAACTCTAAAGACTGCTCCCTTCATCTTGTTCTCCCTCCCCCATTGCATCTTGCCTAATGTATCCATCGTTTATCATCCCTTATTCTGTCTGGACTGAACTATAAAGTACATGTACTTAGCTAGGAACTTTGGGTAGAGTTTCTACGATACCAGTAGTCAAAGCAACTTAACAACCTTCCAAGTTAGTAGAATGTTTGGACCTTAGGAGAAAACATTTTCTTATCAGTGAAGTGCTAGAGTAATCTTCAATGACCATCAACATATTCATTGTGACCTCTCCCTCTGTAGCGCTGCTCCAGAGAAACATTAGATCATATCTCCAGAACATGCTGTTGGTATTTTGTTTTTCGTGCAATAACGGATTATTTATGAGTCAGTGAAAAGCATAAATTCATATTTTCCATAAAACGTGAAATTTTGAATGACGCATACTTTCAACTACTTGGCGTTTCCCCCCTCTTGACCAGTTTAACACCCCAATTCAATTTGGTTTTTGGTTACACATCCCCCACCAAGCCATTGAAGGAAAGGTGTTGTCAAGGTTTTTACAAACAATTAAGATGGTCTTTGATATGACGAAAAATGAGATACTTTCAATAGATACGGATGGGGTGATCAGAGTTGATGAGCAATTCTCAAGTGTTTCAATATCATAAGCATAAGAGGTGTTTAAAGGTTTAAAGACTTTTCCAGCCGAAGATGTGATAACAAATCGTAAAAATTCTGGGTCAATGAAATGCTTTCTGATGAATTGTGAGTGACTGGTCAATTAAGTGATTGAGATAACGGTCCAAATCCTTCAGTTTGGAAATTAAAACGTTCTGCTGATGAAAGAGAAGATACAGCTGGACTCTTGAACAAAATGATCATGCTGAAGAACTCTTGAATCCCCCCTGTATGTAGTATCTTAAGATCAAGTGTCTAGAAGATCCTGAAGAGAGTTTGTGACTATTGCCAGCGATTGCTTACCGGAGGTAATTTAATTGTCCTGAGCATGATCACTGTAGGGATTGTTAAATACTCATGTTAGCTTACAGCTTACAAGATATAAAAAAGGAAGACCAATCTTTTTTTTCACCGATTTCATCATTTTTTTTCTCTTTTATTTCTTTTCCCCTTTGTTACATGTATTTCCTTTCGACTAATTTGATTCCAAAGTTTGGACAAATTTTTTTATGAAATTCTATATGTTCACCAATATCTTAGTTGTATGATTTTTGTCTTGAAAAAGCTAACCACACATGGAACAATTAAATGTGTACATTTTCCTACAGATGATAAGGGATATTATATCTATGTATAATATATATACAGAGATATATTAATAAACACTTGACTGGTCTAATTGGTTGGGTTGTACTGGAGTAAGTCATTGTCGGCCCACAGTTTAAGTGTAGGCAAAAACTGTAACACCTGGGCGCTCCATAAACTAAGTACTATCAGGAGTTATGTTACCTCAATCCTAAAAACGGATATAAATATGTTCTTTAGTGCTGGTACCTTGCACTGGGGGAATTGGGACGAAATTCACAGCACGGTCGTTATCTGTTGAATGTTGTCAATTCATACGCAATGCTTTGCCTCCGTCACTGAAAATTGCAATGTCACAAGAAAAAACTGTCTCCTTGCTTATTTAATGGTGTAAACGTCTGGCATCAAAATGTGACAAGATTATCATCCGTGTACCTGTTTCATAAACCTGATTAGTTTTGGTCGCTTTCTGGAACGTCTTGATGGCATTTTTATGGCGGCACATCAGTGTTATGGCTTGTTTACATTGGATTTGATTGGTTAATGTATGATATTACCCATAATGCATTATTTTGATTCTCGTTCCCAGTATGCTATATATTAACTATCCCCAAGTCTCATGATATTACACTTTTAAGAGATTAGTAGACTTCTTGAAGAACTTTGATTGTAAGTACTGATGCATATGTTGGTTTTGGGGATGGGAGGTTTGAGCTAGGGTCTGAAAAGATATGGAATATCAGGGGATGGATCGGGGGAGGGGGGGGGGGGGGGGGAGGCAGAATTGAGGTGTCAATACAGTATACCATAAATCATAAATGTCCGATTACGACATTTGGCAAAAACTGATGCCTATCATAACAATGTCATATTCAAGTTAGATTTTAAAGATATTATCTGAAAGATTTGTTTTAACAACACTTTCTATAACCCATGAAATTGTAAAAAAAAAATAAGTTGATTTTCATTCTGAAGAATTGAACACTTCAAAACCTGCCTTGTAAGGGTTAAAAATGTTTTTCGTGTGGGACATCTCTTCTGATCTTAACCAAAGTGTTCGACTATTAGTGTCAGTTTGCCTAGACAACAAACATTGTTATAGACATGCTATATATAAATTATCTGACCGTTTGGTATACTATATCTTTCTTCTGTTATCTTGAAACATTTTCACCAAAGGGAACCCGAGATGTACATGAATTGTATTAGCTACCTCGCTTTGTCTTATGATGACGAAGAACGTTTTTCATCAAAAATGAAGTCCAAGGTCAAAGAAACGAATTTAAATGTGAAATAAAAAAAAAAGAATGACCAACTTCATGTGAATTTATAGCACATAGGCACGCAGACACTCAAGAATCACAAAACAGACGTTTTCCTTTAACAGGCCCTGGGGACCTGTTCCTGCCAGATTCTTGATGGTTCTTGAAAGTTTACCTGACTTGACCATATTAGGGCTATAGTCCGCGTGACGTCCACCACCACCACACACACACTATATTTATCACAGCTGTATAGCCCGTATTGATAAAGGCTTGCCTGACTCTTTCAAGCCACGTCTAAAACTATTATATATGGTAATGCCGGGGAGATTTCCTGTATTCGTCGTAACCGTTTGGGGGGAAAACGTTAACTGGAATTGAGTTTGATTGAGACCAGGCTCAATTTTCATCTTTGAATTTTATATGTAGATAGTCTGACTCTTTAATTATCTCCATTCTCTCATTTATATTCTTCTGTGTCTTTTCTGACATTAACGAGCCGTTTTTTATTCCGTATTTGTGTAGGATGTTTTATTTGAAAACCATCGAGCAATAAAATGAAAGCCTATGTATTAGTTTTACATCGGCATGTCATGTATCCAACCTATTACGTTTATGAAAAGAAATTTATATGAGCCGGGCGATCAGGATTCGATTTTATCATAACGTTTTTATTTCATCTCGTATTTCTAATTATAGGTAATAAAACATATAAAATTCACAAGTATTGCAGATTGAATCAAGCTTATTGTTATCAAAGATGGAGTTCCGGGCTGATAAATGTTTTTTCTCTTTTCATTATGTCTCTGGTGGTTCCACAGTCTTGAAGCAACATGTGATCCTCAAGATTTGAATGTTGAATCAGAAACAGGGATCTTTTTTTTTTCTTCAAAGAGACTTAGCAAATATTCTTGCTTTATTTCCTCGGCTCGCAATATGCTGTAGGGTCCCCGAGCTCCTCGCAAATCAGATATTCTTCCAATGCAAACTTGATATAAGTTCACATGCCAAATGCCTTGATGGTATTTCTTTGACAAGATAACTAAATTGTTGAATATGTTACAATTTTATTACTCTTCCGGGAGTGTATGATTGGGGGTCTACTCAAGCCGTCACATGCAACAGTGTTGTTTGGTATGCATCGTGTTGCTCCTTCCCCTTGGTCCTTCCCCAGGGACCATCAAATCTAATTGTCTACTAATTACAAATTATTCAATGGCTATAGAAAACACAGAAGACGTTGGGCATCAAGTCGAGCGCGGCCTGATGAACGCCACTATGGAGTGGACGGATTTGATGGAGTTCCATCAATTGGTTTAGCCAACAAGTGCCAGTGATAATGGTTCAAAATGGAGAGCCGGGTCGCCTAATAATTCAAAAAAAGATTGCTGCGAATAAAGCTTGTTCAAATTGTCTGGTACACTTTCTGTTTATTGCAAATGAATTTGGAGTGACTGACTTCATTTTTTGAGGGGTTTTTTAGCGAGACCTCAGACGATGGCCATGTGACCACTTTTAATGCTAAATTGATTGCACAATGTTGGAATTTGGGAGTGAAATGGGGTGGAAATTGATAAAAAATTGTTTTCATTTGGTTGAATTGAGAGTCAGATTTAATCAACTTGAATCATCAGCAGCGTTAATGAGTGAGTTAACAGATTGTATTGAGGCTCCACAACACTAAGGGCGTTTCCAATGGCAACTGAATCCTTGGAATTTCTTTTTGCCCCGAAAATTTATCAGATTATGAAAAGAGTATGTGAATCGTCAATCAGATGTTGCAACACACACACATTCATATGGTTTAAATGAACTTCTATTTTTTGAAGAAGTCCAAATTCCTGACTGTTTTTCAATGAAGTTGACATTTAAATCATGCACCCCTGAAACTTCATGATGAACTATTCCAATCTTTAAACTGGAAGAGTTCAAATGTGTCTTTAGGGAATGAGTTAAAACAGCCTAATGCATAAGTTTCTTGTTTGCAAATTTTTCTTCAATATCAAATTGACAATTTCTTCTTGGGAATCGTAAGGTTATATATATGTGTGCAGTGAAATTAATCACTTGAATATTTTCCGGAACATTTTTTACCCTTTGACCAGTGATTTGCCCGATATTGGGGTTCCTCACAGTTTCCTGTAGTTTGATAGACCTGAATGGTCATCTGAAGGGTCACTAAGGTGGTCAGTGAACTGTCTACAATATACAGACAGCCCAGTAGGACCTTTCAGGTGGGGCTAATTAGCAATTACTCCAATCATTAAGATTGGGGAGTTGAGTCTATAGTTAGGCTGATGAGAAACTTCTTAATTTTGATAAATAATTATTTATTGTTAAGTAGAACCCCTCATTGAATTTATTTACTGGAAAGTTTGTTATTATACTCTCGGAAAATGTTTTGCATTACAAAGTGGTTTTGTTGGTTCATCAAGGGAGATAAAAACAGGAATCGCCATGGTAACAGAAAAATGGGACTTTGATTATTTTTTTTTTGGTAATCAAAGTGACAATGTCAAATGACGGATGGTATATAGGCAATTTCATTGAAGTCTTAAGTAAAAAGAAAAATACAATTATTTCCGTACAAAATTTTAAAGCATCACATAAGATAAAAATGTTTATATCGCTCATTAGAGATAAAGATTTTTTCATGCCAATGTATTATTTTGTCTCTGCAGGTGAAGGTTATGTTAAAGATTTGTCCCTCTACTCATTACGGAGAACAGGGAAATTCCTTCCTCGCCATCGATCCCCGCAAAAAACAGGTGACGGTCTACGATCCTACGGCAGCCGGCTTTACAACAGCCGCTCATCGAAGGACCGCCACGACAACCGCTCCAAAAATGTTTGCCTTTGATGCTGTCTTTTCACCTGATGATTCACAGGTAAATATTAGAATTATATTCTCCAGCTCAAAATAAAAACAAAAGGGAAATCAGATAATAGAATAATTTGTTCTGGACGAAAAGTTCGAAAGTTCAAAACAATAAAACAGAAAAGTGGTACTACTATTGTTCAGCCCACAACAATAAAATGGAGTGGTCTGAGCATTCTGACAAAGCTATCAAAGAACTGCCAAATCTTAGGCATCAATTATTTCTTGATTAAATTAACTAGCCTATAGCTAGCCTAATTTCTTGTCTTTTATTCATTCAAGGTGGAAATTTTCCTGATAAGTGGTCTTCTTCAAGTTTTTCCTGAATGGAAAATAACGATAATTACTCGCAATGTCCTCAGTACTGTGGACTTTCCCATCAGCCTTACCTACATCCGTTACTGTAGCTCGGATGAAAAGAAGTTCCGTTTTGATGTCTGAAACAAGAAAGCCTATTGATGTGTTTGTTTGTTTCTTTGTTCTGTTCTATAAATAGACGGAGGTGTGTGCCAGTAGTTTAACGGAAATCATCCAGGGGGTCGTGAATGGAGCCGATGGATGTCTTTTTACCTACGGCTACTCAAAACTCGGTAAGCAGACGGACACTTTGTGTAGAAAATGCTGAAATGTGCTGATTTCTTTTGATCATTTTACATTTAAATTTACTTTTTTTAACAACTTTTTTTAACAACTTGGGAAGATAAAATCACTACTGATCAATAGAATTATAGTTTATATGAAACATTTCTTATCTTAAAGAAAATTGCGGAACTTCATCCTTCATTGTGTTCCATATTAACTAAATCAAAATGCTATTGAAGAGAACAGATATTTATTTTCAAAGTAATGTGCAATCTCTTTATTTTTCTTGACTAAAGAGTGTTGAATTATCTCCCCTACAACTAATTTCCTCTTTCAAGATATGTTAAAAGTTATTGATTAAACATAACTTCATTGTGATAAAATTTTGAAATTTGATAAAGATAAAAGTGCATTTGAACTCGAAAAATATCCGGTTATAATCTTTCGTGTTATATATGTCGGTTTTCTGGGTCTTCAAAATCATCGCAATTGATAACCGACAGTTTTGTTGGTCCCATAGAGATACCTAAAGTTGGCCATTTTTTCATGAAACCATCCTGTAAGTGTCATGCAAGGCAGCCCTTTGTTAAAACGCTATTTGCTGCCACACACTTTCCGAGATCACACCCCAAGACGACATTCTGACAGGCTTCGGATCAAGTTAACGAGTTTCCATATTAAGAGTTATATTAGCCTGGGACTCTCACCATTACTGCACCTCCTCCCGTAATCAAAGTTTCGCAGCGGATCAGATTGAAAAACAAAAATCGGCATCGCTAAAGTACAAAATAATATTAGCATGATTTCATACATAAAACTATCATATTCTTTAGAGCGCCATCAGAATATGGACCATCAGTGCCTAGCTTTGCATGAAGAGAATCCATTTGCATTCCCAGTTTGCATTTTTTTCCAAGAAATAATAAAATACATATCGTAGTTATGGGCACATGTGTAGAAAATTTCGCCATTAATGATGAGGAAACTGCTGGTTATAATTTTCAAACGTTTTCCTGGGTCTTTTCCATCCGTTTTTTATCAAAAGAAAAAAATCTCAAGGTGCATCCGTACCATGCCATTATGCAGTAAAATTCAGCCTTGTCAAAATCAATTAGTGTGATGAAATTTATACATTCACGATGATTTAAAAAAGAAACATAAAAAGCACAATGGTTTGGTTATAATGATTCAACAGTGCCTGATAAACGACCTATCATTTGTAATTCAAAATATCAAGCAAATTTTAGAACAATTTATTTGGCAATATTTTTTTAGCAAAATTTGATATCAAAAGATTTTATTTTTTTCTTTTGACCAAATAGTGGCATTGAAATTCCCAAAGAACGTTAGAAGCATGAGTCAGATTTAAGTTTTGAATAATATTCGTCATATTTTCAATTTTATTGCATAAATTGATCAAAGGAAATCTGACATTTCACTATTAAACTGTTCATTATAAAAGTGATTTTTTTTTTCAAGCTTGTGTGCAATCTAATTAGAAGTATTGTATGAAATAACATCTCGGAGTCCGTCTCAACTACAAAGTATGAAATAACATCACGGAGTCCGTCTCAACTACAAAGTATGAAATAACATCTCGGAGTCCGTCTCAACTACAAAGTATGAAATAACATCTCGGAGTCCGTCTCAACTACAAAGTATGAAATAACATCACGGAGTCCGTCTCAACTACAAAGAATAAAAAAAAAAGCAAGACCTTGCTAATCTGTTACAAAATTTCTGGCATTCAAAAGCATTGGCAGTATAAAGGATGTTGGCAGTATAAAGAGGTGTGATATTATTAAGGTGATTTAAGAGGTTCAACAATACATTTTTGGCAATATATGAGGAGGGTTGTCAACTTACATTGGTTTGGCGTATAAAGGGGTATTCAGAGAGTCAATATGATGTTTTCATGTTGGAAGTTGGTTTGGCATTATAAAGAATTGTGAATATAAATCTGGTTGGCATTATAAAGTGTATTGGCATAATAAAGAAATATGGCATCATTAAGGGTTTTGATGTTATCAAGGGGTTAGACAATATTACAAGTTGGCCAGTTCAGGCATTTTATTGGGTTTTGATGTTTTATAGAAGTTTAGCAATACTTAATGAACTTGGTTGAAAGCTTCAAAATGGCATCCATGGCCATCATAAAAATTGCATTTCACTTTGGCTTGTAGAAAGCTGCGGAGACAAACAAAATTACTGAATTTTCTACTTGTGAGTGTATTGGTCACATATGATTGCAGTTTGTGAAACAATAACTAAATTACTGAAACGCTAGCCTAGTCCTCCATCTTCCTCGGCTCCACTGATGAGTTCTCCCTGTTGATGAGCTCTCCCTGCTGTGATCCTGCTGGGGAAGCGTCTGGTTTGTTCAGCTCCTTGTTGATGAGCTGATCAGAACCCTGGACAAGCAGAGGCTATTATGGTCAGGCAATAGATGTGATTTTGATGGTCCATTTCAACACTTCCAAGACCTGTGCTAATTGGGCATGAAAAGGACTCCAGCTAAAATGCTACATTTGCTAATTCCAAATACCCTTGGTCAGGGAAAATTTGACTTTAGATGGGAAACTGGACTGGTGTTTAACTTTGTTTAGAGCTTCGTTAAGTATTTACAAAAAATATGATATATTTGATAGATAGCTAGCTATAGGTCTAATGATTGAAATACCTACCCATGGGAATTTTGGACAGTTTGAGATCTTTTCATTAAAGTTATGTCTGTGAAGAACTGAATTGAAGTTCAAAATCTGCATATGTTCGCAAAGACGTCAATTTTTTTCAATAATCATCAAAAAAAGTTTGAAAGATAGATCAGATGGGAAAAAATGTCAACAATATGAAAACTCAAGTGCTCTAAATTATTTAACTTAAAAGTAAACATTATCAAATAAATACAGGAATGGGGCAAGTGTTAAGCTGTTATCGTAAAACTCCACTTGTTTAAATTCTTACATCTGAACAATAATAAACATTGATGTTTTTTTTTATTTTACAATAATTAGAATTTACAAAAATACAGCCACTTTATAGAAAAAAGATAAATTCACAAACAGCATATTACATCATTATATTGCAAGTGCTTAAGGGTTAAATTAAGGTAGGCTTTGAATAGATGTATAATTCAATTATCAGCCAAATATATAATTATTAAGTGTGTTTTTAGAGTAATTAACACGTTGATGGGAGAGATAATGCTCGTTAGCGGTTTTTGCCCCGCCTTCTTACTGGGGAAACGTGCTATTGTCACTTTGAGGAGAATTCTTCAGATTATTCCTCAATAATAGACTGCAGAAGTTGGAATTTTCATGGGATGTCTTGTTGGGCGAATTCAGCGATCTGGTCGTTTGACGAATGCGAGACATTTTGAAAGCGTACACAAACATTTTGTACACTGTCAGAACGTAGCATCACTACAATTGATGCTGTTAGCACAATGAATTTAGGAAAACTTTTATTCTTGGCCAATTTTGACATTCATCCAGATAATGATAGCCTCCCCTTGTCATTGGAACTCTCCTGGCTTGCATCAAATGTCAAGTTTAATCGTGGCCCGGTCCTGCGGAGGGGGATGCGTCACACACGTGTGTTGATTGTAGTGCTACCAATCATTTTTAGTAATTACACGATGCTTGGCTGTATTAAACTGTCAGAGTCGCGGCCCATATTCTACCCTAATACTTTCCACATGGAAAGAACACTTGGGCTAGGATATCTAAACTTGACACATATATATATAGGTCCTTGTCAACATGCTTGGTGTAAAGCATTACTTCTGCCAGTGATTTGGGAATAATTTCAACATTATCAGGAGAAATCTTGTATTCTCAAATGAGAACAAATGTATCTACATCTTTTTGAATATCTACAGAATAACAAATGTGTATTTCCTGAACACCCCTCGCTGAAAACCAGGAAAAAAAATTGTCATATACATCAATCAGTATTGGAGTTTATTATGTATATTATAGGAATTCTGACAGAACACGTTTATGTATCGCCTATATGCGTCACATGACTAAACCAATGAGGCCAAAGTTTATTCAATTTTGAATATAAAATAGGAAAAAAAAAAAATAAATAATTTGGGCGGTAAAGTTTGCTTCACCAAGCGAACCCTCTGGCCAGCAAGTCACCTTGTTCTGATCAAGTTAGATATCATAAGAAAACTTCAGATGACTCAGAAAATCCAATCTTCAGCAAAATGTGTGGAAATTAAATTATCTGCCACAAAAAGGACAGGGCCTTGTATTGAATAAATGAAATATAGTAAAGTCAATTAGTACTGAGTTTGCTATACACGGTAATGTCTACTGCATATTGATATGGTGTAGTGATATTGTTTTCTAATTCAATTCCTCGCGCTCTGTTGCTTCCCATTTTGACAAGACATTTTTCGTCCCTCTTCAAAAACATGTGTCATCTAGTAGGAGATGAAAAGGCCAATTATGCCCTTACTGAATAGCCCCGAAAGGGCCCGATCATGTTTTTATTGTGGCGAGTTTCCCAGTAATGAAATAAATTAGCAATGTCTTAAGGCTTGGTGAGAATTTAGAATTCTAACTGAGTAAAGGAACTTAGGGAAACATGACAATGTGGCTTATTAGATGAGCTTAAGTATGGGGCAGTACAAAGCAATTAAGTGATCGTGTATGATCCATGAATACTCATTTACAATAATGAAAGGACTGTGTCCATATTGGGGCAAATCTCCCAAAGGGAAAATGCATTCCCGAGTTGTGTTATTTTCGTTGGCTTTGCACGTGCTTGCATGCAGTTCCCTGAATTAAAGGTCTGCCAAAATGCTCCTAGAGAGAAAATCAAGTCGCTATTAGGGCAATGGACCGTGGTAAATGACATATCATTGTCATATTTCGAACCAGTGTGTGTGACGGTATGCTAATGCATAAAATTACGGAGTTATTGTGTGGAAATGGCCCCCAAAACCACATGTTACTTCGGGAATTTTTATTGGAAATGATTCATGATCAGTGAAGAAAACATTTTTTGTATTTCTTTGAAAATCTTGCAGTAATGATTTATCAAAAGGCTTTCTAAAATGTTTGTTTGATAACCGCTTGCACAGATTATATTTTTAAAACAGCATAAAGTAAAAAGTAAAAAGTAAAATAAGTCTTTTAAAAATTGTATTTTTTTTTCAGTCCCCAATATTGAATCATATACCCTTGGTACAACCTGTACAAAGCGTAGAAAAATATTCTCATTTTCAGATGAAATTTTATTTTTGAAATAGGTAAATTTCACCAATTCAAGTGAGCCTGAATTCTTTCTTTACAAATTTGGTTATGCGAATGTTCTGGTTTTAATTACAGGTAAATCCTATACGATGGTGGGTCAGGACCAATCCGCTCAAACGTTAGGGATCATCCCATGTGCGATTGCATGGTTGTTCCGTCTCATCAACGAACAGAAGGAGAAGACTGGGGCACGATTCTCTGTCCGAGTATCCGCAGTGGAAGTCACTGGAAAAGCCGAGTGCCTCAAAGATCTTCTATCGGATGTCGCTGCAGGTAATTACCCCCCTGTCATATGGAAACTTGTTTCTAAATCTTAATAACAGTTCCAATAAACTTATTCACAACTGAAATTTGGTAATGAACTATTCCAAGCTTTGGATAGAAGGAGTTTAAATTCTCAGGCAGGAATGGCTTAGATTTAAAACTATCATGATTTTTGGGATATTTACCGTTTTGCTAAAAGGTTTTATTTATTTATGATCTCAATTCGTCCGTTTACAATTAAGTTTTGTCACAAGTAGCGGTGTGTGGAAGGGGGGGAAAAAAGTGTTCTCACTGTCTATTAGCTAATCGGCACTCCTGGTTGTCCAGCTGCATCAGCAGAATGGAAACACTGATGAGGCAACTGCAGTTGAAACATGCAACAGTTTTACACGAATACTTTCAAAATCGCCAACCTTGACCTGGAAAACGTGTGACAGCGAAATTGATGAACTCGGTATAAACGACACGGAACATGGATTCACACTTTTGGTTTCGTCAAACGTTGGCATCATGCACTTTACAGTATGTCTGGAATATTTAGTTACGGAGTAATGGAATTAAATCGAGCTTCTAGCAGTGAAATATTCATGAAGAAAGCACCTACACTAGGTTTTCACTGTCCAAAATAGATGGGAAAGATCACAGAGTATGGGTGTGACATTTTACTGTATCAAAGTCCTCGGAGAGACCGGGCTGAGTCATAACGGGCGATATTTTTATATATATATACATACATAAAACATATATGCTTAGATCCGCTGGAGTTCATTCAGGGACAAAAAACACAGAACACATCACTTCTCAGCGATCAAGTACTGAATATACATCTGACTGTTGTGCAGTATTGTAGGCAAGAATTACCGTTCAGAAAAAAAAATCTTCATTCGCGCCTGAATACCATCATTACGAAGCCACGACACACGTCAATTAGTATGGGTATAGGAGCTAGTGTCCTGATTGGATGACTAGATTCATTAGCCTGGTTTAGTACCAAAGCCTAATTGGTTTTACCGTAAAGTATTTTTTTTTTTACCATGAAGACTTAAAATGCATGGCAGTATGCATCCGCAATATCATTTTTTTCCTGTTGAACAATTGCAGCAGGTTGGGAATCAATAGAGTGTGTATAGAGGTGTATTGAGCTGCACCCTGTGATAGTCTGGTGCACCTTTTATAAGCTACGTACTCCCAGCCTCCGAAGCTCAGCATACACATATTACTCCTGAGTATTAGTTACTGAAGGCCTTCATCTGTATTCAATTCCTCAGCACCATTATGTGGAGTCTGTGATTACAGCACACTCGCCATTGTCGGCATGGGGGACATGACACTTTGGTCAAAAACATAAGTGTCAGGCCGGGCACAATAGCAGACGAAAAGATAAAAGCGTGGAGTCTCCGATTCAGACGTTTCAGATATTGCATGATTGAGGCTCCTGATTCAGTCTCTTTGAGACGTCGTTCAGATCAGATGGCAGGCTCCCGATTAGAAATATTGAAGATTGTTCTGTGATTAGACGCTAAGATATATTGTTGCTGAAATATTACCAGATGCGCTTTCTCTTATTCCGAAACTCAATTGGTTTCCTATTCAGACCCTTCCTGATGTTCATCATCACAAGATGGTCTAACTTTTTTGTGGATCCAAATTTTTTTCTACAAAGAATTAATCAGGGTCTTAATAAAAGTCATTGAGACTTGTTTATATCTTTATCTCAATCTCAAATATTGATTTATTTGTTTCAAATTTATGATTTTCAAAAATGTTAAAGCAAGTCCTCTTAGGATAATTGCTGACTACAAAAAGTAAAAAGGAACAATATTTTGGTTAGCTCATATGGGCAGAATGCCAGCTTACATTTCATCTCCCATAGAATATGTTAATTGGTTGTATACATAGATTGCTAATTACCTCCCTTGGATGTGACGGATGTTAACACACTTTGTGTAATGTTGAGACATAAGGCGGCCGTTGGCAGGCCTCCGCATCTGACAGCGCTACCTGATCGTACAGGTACACCAGTCATGTCTCGTAAACGAGAGAGTTCTCGAGGAGGTGGGCAAAAAAATGAACGTATAACTCTTGTTCTAAAGTGATCTAACTGCCGACAGCCTTACAATAGCCTGTCAGTAATAAATTACGCAGGCGGTAAAAACACACAAAACTTTGTTGCGATTGCTTAAAGGTTGTCGCAGAACTACAACCCAGAGAATCGTAAACCTAAAAGTTGTTGAAATGCCGCCTTGTTTCTGTCAAAACTCTCACTGAAGCACATTGCACTGCTTGTTTGTCATGTATTTGTGCAACTTACAATGAAATGTTGATTTCTCACCTCATAACAGATGAAGTAGGTAAGAACCGTGTTTTATAGTTCCCGCTGGTCTGCTGATTCCAGGAATTTAAAGTATCTGAAGAGAATATTGATTCCAGAAACTGTAATTAATGCATCATAATTTGACTGCGGGTCGAAATTAATTGCACAGCAAAAGGGATCATGAAACAAATCTTAAAAGCAGAAGATTTTCAAAAGTGCTTTTAAATGAACATGCGCAAATGAAATGTACAGGAAAGAGGTTTGTGTGGAAGTCCAGGAAAAAGAAAAAAAATATGTTTGTACATGATGGACCAAGGACAGAATCCATAAATAACTCGTGCAAGTCAACGACTGTACAGATGTCCGAGGTCATTATGATGTCTTATAGACCAGACTACCTGTTTACTGATACCAGACCAGTGGAGTGCTGGGCAGTGATTGGTTACACCATGGTTTAGTCTAGGTGTATCCAGTCCACAGCCCCCTCCCGCCTGGAACATGGCAATCATCACACCAGTGATGCATGTTGAGGTACCTACAGCTAACCTCTGCTTATAACTGGTAAATGGGCCTCCCAATGGCTTGAACATTGCCTCATAAACATCAACATGTGCCAGGGCTAAATTCCTGCCGTAAATTACAAGTCCAGACCAGTACCTCCCTCCCCACTCTCCCTAATCTATCCACCTTCCCTCTCCCCTCAACTAGCCAAACTCTGGGACATAGTATACTTACTACACTGCCACCGACAACACTTTATGTAGCTAAACTTTCTTGAAATATTTTCCAACATGGATTTAGCTGTCGACAGGTGTGTGGTTTTATAGATCACCTGGGAAACTGCATGGTTAGGGAACTCTGGTAACTTGATAACTTAAATGTATAACTGTATAGTTAAGAGAATTAACTCCTTGAAATATTTGTTTCTGTAGAGCTCTATGGTAACTTGCATGATCTTGGTTACCTACTTTCAAAATTCTTTTAAAGTTTTTATCAATATTGTGATATTTAGTTTCAAAACATTTTTAATCAATTTCAGAAACATTATATTAAACGAAAAAATGAGATGATATAATATTTTTGTATAGATTTCTATATGATTGAGATTTAATATATAAAATATTTTTGCATAGATTTCTATATGATTGAATTATGGGCCACTGTTTGTAACCATGGCGATTTGTTTACAGGTGTTGAGTCAGGGAGTGGCACTGCCCCGGGGGTTTACCTCAGGGAAGACCCAATTTGTGGCACCCAGCTAGAGAACCAGAGTGAGCTGCGGGCCCCAACAGCGGAACGAGCCACATATTACCTGGATGCTGCCATCGCTGCTCGAACAAAACTAGGTAATACTGACATTTTACCTGTATCTTTATCAATTTGATTCTGGCTTTCTGTTTATCTTTGTACTAGTGTTAAACAATTTTTAAGGTAGAGTTTTTTAAAGGAAACTTTTGGAATTGAAGTATTATCAGCCGGCTCTTCATGATAAATAAAAGACCTACAGACAAACCTTGCTATCTCGAACTCATGGAAATCGAAGATCTTTTTTAATTCGATATTGTTTTTGTCCCGGAAAGACTTCATACCAAGTATTCAAACTTGAATACTTGGATAACTCGAAAGGTTTTTCATGGTCCCGCAAACGTCTCAGGTTCGACTGTATATAATAAGTATTTTATCAGGTGACACAATTTGTCTTCTAGTTTGATTTTTTTTTAAACATTGGTAAGTGTCTGTTGTGTGTGAAATATAGCAGATATGTTTATAACCTGAGCTGTTTAACACATCACTGGCATGGGGAGAGTTTTTTGTGTGGCCCACAAAGTGCCTCGCATGTTTGTAGGAATCAACCATGATGTGTAAGTGTCTATTAGCTAATGTTATCTCTAAAGATATGGTCCTGATATGATCGTCTGGACAGGCAATTTATCCCAGTATCTGTAGTCATTTACCGTGTATCTTTGTGTGATAAACATCCCATGTTTACTTCCAACATTTGATGCTACCACGGGATGGAGATGTTAAGATGCTGTTTTTTTTTTTATTTCAAATATAAAATGAGTCTATCACGTGTCAGGTTGATGCAGTATTATTGTCACGGTGGCTAGGCTTCACCTGTACCTTAAATATTTTTTGTTAATTCTCAGAATATTGTAGAACCTGCTGTACTGAAATAATCTGGATTTTTTTTCCACTTGCAAATACAAATTACCTTCACCTCATGTTGCAATTAGTGATGTTAAGATCTATTTAACTTATAAATACATGATATCTGCAATTATAGCTTTACATGAAGAAAAGATTTTTTTAACTTCAATGAAACTCAAAACTTTTTTTTATATTTTTTTATATCTGCACTTTAGTGTAAAATAGCTTGAGCTTCTTGTTGTCATATTAGTTCTTCATTTCTTCAGAAAGTCTCATCTCCAGAACACCTCGCCTTCAGGTCGAGAGTCACTCTCACCATCATGATCAGAGAATCTCATATTCAGAGAGACTCTCCTCATTGACAGAGATTGTGCTCATCATTTTGAGTAGCTTTGTTTTAAGAAATGCCCGATTATTATACCCTTTCCTGTGTAATGGAGGCGGTATTGATTACAAAGGATTAACGTCCATCACGCATGGACGGCGTTAGTTGTTTTGTGGTTTGGCAAAGAACCTGGCCTCTGGTTATCTTAATTCCATGGATATGATTTCATTGTTGTTAAACTGCAGACAGTCTGGTCAACAACAAATTAAGCTAGGAATCTGGGATTAAGGGTCTGCATGCTGCATCCCCCATAAAAAAAATTGTTTGTACTGTCCAAGTCTTCGGATATTAGAACTCATTCAGAAAAAATAGGGGGCGTTGGATGTTACCAATAAGCCACAGAAGCATAAAAAAAAGGTTATTGTTCAATTCTGATGGGATATGAATTATGTCTTTGATGCGGAACCATGACTTTCAGAATAAAGGACAAAACAAAAGGGTAGAGTAAAAAGCCGGAGTCACAAAGGTACTTGTTAGGGTAATGCGGAACAGATGCTATCCGACTTCATATAGCAACTCTTTAGCTTTATGCCTCTGTTTTTATCCATCAATTATCCATTTAGACGAGGAGAAAAAACGATGAAATTGGGGCAAATTTAAAACAATTTATGACCGAGGAAGGCAATTTTGTTCAATCTCTCCAATGGCCACAACAGGTTTCTTAAGAAGTTTCATTGTCGTTGTTGTGCGTCGGCCATTATGACTTAAGTGGTTTGGTCCCTGGAGTCAAATTCCTATGCTTACAGTAGAGAGTACAGGGCCCTCATATCTGATGCTTCATAACTATATTTTTAACGGCCGGTCGTATACAAAGTCGTGTGAGCATTATTGGTTTAATCATAATGTATAACTCTCAGATGGAGTGAAGTTGTGGCAATGCAGCCATCATCATTATGGTAAAATGTTATTGTAGAGTGTATAGATAAATTTTTGATTTACTTTTCCATATCTTGTTTGGAACTTTAAAAGTATTGTTATTCCAAAAAAGTGGATTCCCTTGTGATGAAATCGTCTTAATGCTTTCTCCAAAAATCCTACTTGAGACTTAAACATGCAATTATGCTTTGGAATCTTACGATCAAATTGTAGAATGTTTTTTTAGTCTGGAACGGTAGATCCGCGCAGATTTTAAGAAGATTCTTTCCCAAAAACGTATATTAGGTTTTGTGAAACGTGATGTCTTGATTTTGTGTTTTGTGCCGTTACAGATGAGGAGGAAAGTCGATCGTCACATCTACTGTTCACACTACATGTATATCAGTACCGCATAGAGAAGGCCAACCAAGCAGGTCTGCCCGGGGGTAAGTACTCAGGTCTGGGGGGCAGGGTGTTGTTGATGTTAAGGGGTAGAACGCCAACCAAGCAGGTCTGCCCTAGGGTAAGTACTCGCCTCGGGTGTGGTGCAGGGTGTTGTTGATGTTAGCGGGTGAAAGAACCAAGCAGGTCTGCCCGGGGATAAGTACTCGGGTGTGGGGGACAGGTTTTTGTTGATGTTAGGGGGTGAAAGGAACCAAGCAGGTTTGCCCGGGGGTAAGTAATAGTTTGCCTTATTAGTATATTTCCATTGCAGCATCCCAACATCCTTTTATACAATTCAGGAAGTTAAACCCAAGTGCATGGTAGAGAATTACAGGATAAGGGAAGGTGTGGAGAAATAGAATATCTTAAAAAACTTCGTTAATTTTCTAAGGAAATGTGTAAAGAAATATTTGAATTGTTTTTGCTTTGGTTTGTAATTTCTCTGAGAAGTGTCTATTAGGCTGTGCTAGCTTTTATGGCGAGTAGAAACATGATGATAGCTCATTTGATACTTGTTGCTTTCACATGACAAATGCAGAGATTATACGGAGTTCCATCACATGATGGGTCGACAAATGATTTCTGTTGAGAGCAACATCAACACCACTAGATCAAGTGAAGGAACGAGACAATAGCAATCACTAGTGTCTCTTATAGGGAACGGATCGCGTCCGATTAATCTGTCAGTGGCGCGGTAATTCAAGTGTAAATAGAGAGAAAGGACAACCGCGGAAATTTATATCACTCGAGTTGTGCAAGTTCATTTGGACTTTACTATTACGAGGGTTACAGGCTGAAACAGGCATGCCGATGGAATTGTACGCTAAAAAGCACTTTAGAATAATATTACAATGGTAACGGTTGTGGTGTGACAGCATACAATCCGACACTAATACAACGCCCATCAAACAAGATTCTCTGGCCTGTCTACATCCAGGAAGCTTGGAATTGGGTGTTTAATCATAGCACTTGTGTAACTTTCGATGACCCTTCATCATTGCCACTCCCAAGACTCCAACCGTTTGTAGAGATGCATTTGACGACAAACAATATTCCTCGGAGACGAGGTGTAAATCAAATTTCGCTTTTCCAATGCCAATCACGGAACAGTTTCATCAGCTGACAAATTGAATTTTGAAAACTTGAATCGAGAGTAAATTAACCTGTTGCAAGCAGAACACGGCCCCGCTCCGGAGCGCGTATCGGACTGGGAGTCAACAGGTTGTTACAGAGACTAAGGCAAAATAGAAGTGGGGTCTAAGGGGTCCCCAACGGGGAAAACGCAATATGAACAACCGTGTCTCGGGGGCTGGGAGGCGAATGCAAGCGACAGACACACAAACTGTATTTAGTGATGTCTTTGCTTTCCGTCTGATACAGCCGAATTGATTTGGTATGGAAATGAACGTGTTATTCTGTTTGCAGTCGAATTAGAACTGCGAGCAGTTAGGAACTACAATAGTAGAGATCAATAAGCCTTCACACGGGGCCGACTCCCGATAACTATCACTACATTCTCCGGTGTTGTGTGGCAGAAAAAGAACGTCATTTGTTCCTTAGAAGTGATAAAAATATAGCAATCCATTTCCCTTATGTCTTTGATATCTTGCACACTAAATTCAGCTGATTTGCCCCGAGAGTCAGAATGCATAGCTGTTTTAGCAGGAATGGCTCGTCAGCTTTGATGACAAGGCGAAAGGTACCGGGTTTCGTGAGTTTGGCACTTAGAGCAGGAGACATGCAAAAAGGAAAAAAATTTAGGTCTCCTTTGGGGGTTATACAATGTGTGGAGGGTTTCAGAGGCGAGGCGTAACTACTGGTTCCACACGATGATAAATCCTACATGACTTGTTCTTTGGCCCCTAGAAAACTTTTTTTTAAGATCAATTTTATGGTTTGAAAAGAATTCATGATTCACCGAAAAAAAAAGAAGTTAGCAACATGTGCAGGACACGAATAAATGTGCAATGCATCTGCACAGTACCTTTCATCAAACACTACAGGAAGGGGAGGGCCGATTATGCAAGGGCTGCCTTTTTGTGAGGAATCTCACTTTCTTGTGCAAAGGAAAGCCGGCATTCTGTGCCTTGAGTCTGCGGAGAGTATGCCATACCTTTAGGGTATAATAGATATTGCCTAGCATTAGTATGTTCAGTAAAACATTAGGGTGGGCGTAACCCTCCCGACAGCATACTGTCTCAGAACTTTACGGATGGGGCTTGTTCTTATCTAAATAGGATAGAAAATATCTGTAAAGAGAGAAATTCAAAACTTGTGTTAGGAAGTGAAAAAAAAAGGAAGAAAAATTACCAGGTTTGTTTAAAGTTTTCAAATTTGTGGTGAAATAAAATATAAAATGCAACTCATTTTTTAAAAGAATTTCAGTAATTTTATCGGCAGTGTGTCCCACTTGACTACTTTACATCCCAAAAACTGTGCTTTTTAATCGGCAAAATGTGCGATAGCTATACAGAGGGAAGGTATGACTCATTCAGTTAAAGAAATCGCATGCACAAATAGATTGAAATAATGTGGTTCAAAAAAGAAACATTATCTTACATATTTATCTTAGTGAAGATTTAGACATCAAAGTAATTGGTTGGTTTATTATTTTACAAGTAAAACCCCTCAAATTTGAAACAACACGATACCCTGGGCAGGTCCCTGGAATTAAGATATTTCAAAAGTTGACAAATCATTATTTTAATCTTACGCTGTAAATTTTTGAGAAGGGAAAGTTTTGCTTTATTATATATTTAGTCATGATGGTATAAGGATAATGTTAGGAGAATATTGTGTATTGAATTTCCTTTGAAAGTATAGATGGCATCTAAATTGTAAATTCTGCATGTAGCTATATATAATAAATCACAAAATCTGCAAATTCCAACCAGTAAAGTTATGAAAACATTGACATAAAAATGAGGTAATTTTGTAAAACAAAATAATTGAACTGATTCAGGCTCGACTGTCTCTGTAAATTTTACGCTTAAGCATGTGTTCTGGTGATTACCTACAAATAGGGACAATCATTTAGTTGAAAAAACAACAATGTCAAGATTTCAAGGAACATTTTCTTTTATCAGAAAATTCAACTTAATTCAAGATATCCAGATTTACAATTGACTTCAAATAAAGCACTTGAAGTCAGTTTTCAATGATAGAAATGAGTGAGCGGGTTTGCACCGAAGCCAACAGACGCTTAAAACTGCCATATACCAAGTAATAGGATTGAGAGCAAGGCCGGCTCTAGATTAATCCAGCCCGGTCTGACGAAGTAATTAACAGAGCTATAGCGATTTACAGACAGGGACTAGCAACACTTAATATCAATCTACATGGTAATAGTGTACATAGCCATCAACACAAATCTACTTTATTTATTTATACACATTTCACCGCCATAACAACCCCATGATTTCAGGCGCGCTACGGAATTCATCATTTTTCCCATTACTTGTTACCTACGGTGTCGAATCGACATCGTAATTGTCACCGCACAGTTCCAGAAAAAGTTACTCAAACTAATGTTTTCAAGCTGTAGACGGGGCAATTGTAATCGGCTGAATGACTGAAATATATGTGTCTTTCATTAGGCTATGATTCGTGGGTGTCAAGTGGATCTCCGCTACAGGAGCGGTGAAACCGTCTATAAGATAATGAAAAGTACCTGTTATAACATTACTTTATGAAAACGGCAGTTATGATTTTGAATCATAATGTATTACTCATCGTCTGTATAATTACTGTCCTGTTTACAAAAACAACAAACATCTGTTGTTGATGCTGGAAATTAAGGATGGGTCATCCCTAAAATTATGAAATATATCATTTTTGATAATTTCATGTCATTATGCAGACACTGCTAACTTTTTGATGGAAAGTTAGGCTTGTTAGTGTCTTGAAAAAAAATCTGCTTTTATCATTTCTCTTGTCAGATTTTTCAAGTGCATAATTTATAATGTTAGTCATGTCTATTAATTGAAACTGACAAAAAATGCAAAAAAAATAAGCTTGTATAGAAAAAGTAGGTGTATAGGGGTGGAAAAAAGGTAGCTGATTTCTAAAACTGTAGCATTCTCGGAGACAAATTGAAACATTTTACATTTTTGATTTTTCTGTTTCTACAGTTGCTGGTGGACGAAGTCGTTTACATTTGATTGACCTCGGAAGTTCCTCAAAATCCAAAGATCCTGGAAATGTCTCCCTCAGTCTTTCAGCGCTCGGAAATGTCATCATGGCCTTACTCAATGGTCAGCGACACGTACCTCACAGGTAATTAAGTCTCGGGAATTGTCTGCTGCCGGTCATGTGACCAGGCGGGGTGTACGAAAAAACAATTTGTTTGTTTTCGTTAAAGTTTATTTTTAACCACATGTGGATATTACAAACATAGGGATTTTTTCTAATGATGAAAACAGACCATCAGATGGTTCAGAAAAAAAATTATGTATTTATTACACATCCTCAGGCTTCCGAACGCAAATACAGATTACTGGTTTCCCACACTTAAGTTTCAAAATTCAATATGAAGAAAGATTTATGATTCTGAACTTAAAAACTGTCATATCTGACCGAGTAACCTATTATTGCAATTCACACGGACAGATGTACAGACAGTTCACGAAATTAATATGATGTGTTGAATGGGGTGTTGTATTTCTGATTTGTGATGCCCATTGAGGTAATCAAATTGACCTTTTTGTACAGCGGGGTTCTAAATATGTCCATGTCTATAAAATAGTCCTATATCACAATCCATTAGGTGATCTTATAATGTCCAAAAAATTCTCATAAAACAAAGTGAAGAAGGGTTTTTTTTATGGTTATAGCGCTTATGCATGGTCGTTAAAAAGCACATTCATTTAATACAAACATGTACAGTTGGAAACATTCTGACTTGGGTGAAAAGCAAAGAAGCTCTCGGAAAGATAATCATCAATGTGTTTATTTGTGGAAGGCAGTAGCAATTTGTCCAGTATATATAGTGGATAGTATGAAATATTTATGTTGGTTTTGTACAACACTCTTTTGTGTAAATCGTGGTTTGTGGGTGTGAGGGTTCGTTGGGGCCTTCGTGCTATATATAACGGATATTGGCACTGTCCATTTATTTATATGGCATGTTTTGTTGTTGATGAAATGGACAAAGAGTGAGCCTAGAATTCAAGGTCCGCCCTGGAAATAACATATTTCATATACAAGCCATCCTTAAAAAATAAAACTGGACAGAAAACAAACATGTAAATGGTCATTATGAAATAAATGACCATTCAAAGAATACCTACTCTTTATTTTAAATTTTGATAGAGTTTTCAAGATCTGCAATTTTTTTTAATGTAATGGACTTCTATTATTATTTTTCAAATTGCTTATTGGTTTTTGTTATCTTAAAGCACTTACGTGATGATTTGACCCTCAAGGTTTAACAGCTGAATTGCTATATTTAATTTAATTTATAGCGTGCACTTTTAGTAACCTTTATCAAACACACATTTAACCATATTCAATATTTTTTCCCTTTCTTTATAGATGTTTTTACATATAGTAAAAAAAAAATCCCATCAACATTAGATTACATCCTCAGGTTGGGGAATCATGGACTACGTTTTTGCGAACTTGTCAGCTTAACAAAAATTAAAAAAAAAAAAAAAAATTCCAAAATTTTTTCTCATATTTCAAAACAATGTGTTCAGAGATTCTAAACTATCTTCTTAAGAAGTAAAAAAAAAAATATTTGTAAGGATTTAAATAATTTACACAAATTTTTAAAGTATTCTTCTAAGCCTGTAAGCTAACAGGGCTTCAGGATCATGTTCTAATCATCATGCTAGGTTTTCGTAACACCAGAAGGCCATCGACCTTCCTTATAGCATGGTAACATATGGTTTTGATACTGTCGGTAAGATTTCAACTCCCTCCTGAAATTATAATTTCAAAGATTTGATTAAGAAACTTGCCTTAATCCATTCTGCAAATTTAAAAAAGGAAATGAAATGTTCTTACCAAAGTACTGAAGGTTTAGTTTGATTCTCGGCTCAGCTGCTATAGTGTTATGAAATTGTTTCATTAGAAGTTCCTACACTTGTGTTGATATTCGGTATAATCCAAAACATATGCCAGGGAAAATCCATTTGAATTCAATGCCTCATTGAATTTTGTCTCATCATCTGTGTTTTATTATATATTTTTTTCTTATTTATAAGTGCAAATCTAATTAATGTTGAGATGTTTAGTTTGATCATCTTTTTTAAAAATCTAAAACAGTTCAACATTTTTATTGACATTATAGACAAATCATCAGTCCTGTGAGTTGGAAATACCGAACAATTGTTTTTTTTTTTTTTCGTTATGAAAAAGTTTTATATACTTATAATAAGTGGCTGCTAATAATATTTTTATGATAAAATGTCTAAATGAATAAAAATCTTTAAAAAATTTTGAAGATAAGAATATATTGTTTCCGAATGTTAGAAACAAGAAAAGGAAAGACAGTGTTCTCTGAGTCAATCAATATCCAAAAAAACAGTAAGCTCAATGTCATAAAGCCAATTTATTTGGATTGCATGTACCGTGGTAGTTGTCTTGAATGACAATCTTTCGTCACGGAAAATATAATCTAAAGATTTGTTGTCCCGCGGGGAGAAAAAATCGAAGATTGTATCATAGTCAACCACGTTAAATACATAACGACAATTTTATTGGATTCTGAATGAAAAATGACGTGCAGAAAAATAAAAATTGGTTTGACTCATAAAGCATGAAGTTTATGCTCTATGCTGCCAAAAAAACGGGCTGCAGTGATTGTTCATCATATCTCATGTGTCTGGTGACGAATGGGTTTGGATATAGCTAGATGGGGGAAACTTGATAATATGGGGCCTTCTCCAAAATCAGCCACAGTAATTTGTGGATAGAGGAGAACTTGTGCTCATAAATCTCAAACATATTAATTATCAATTAAGGAACATGTACAGCATTCTGACAGCACTGGTCAATAAACCCGAGATGAATGTCCTCCTGTTGCTCCTATGAACCTCCATTTCTAGAGAGTTCCCATTCATCAACGCTGTTTTATTAAGGATACAAATTCGTACTGAAATAAGAACGTGCAAGTTGGTTGATGAGAATAAGCAAGTTACTCCTAACAACCAAGAATCAATTCAAGAAGGCTATAAGAAATCAATAAAATTGTGGATTTTTTGTTTTTCTTCTTAAAAACGTAGAGGAGCTTAATTTTACTTTATTTTATTACAAATGCAATACCGAATGCTCAGATGTATTAAAGAGAATCTTTGGATCTGTATGCAGCCAGTTAAAAATTGTTTTTCACTCAGTTAAATTGAAAATTAGAGCACCTTGGTATAAAGTGGATAACTAATAAACACCGTAGGAGTTGGGAGAGAAAGATCTTATTAAATTTTCTGGTGGCGATAATTGAAAACATGTGTTTGTCTGTATGCTTAATAATTGTGTAAAATGAAAATTTAGTCTATTAGAACCACGCAGGGGAAACTCAATCATATAAATACCATTTACAAAGATTTAGCGAATGTTATCTGTCATTTATGACGAAAACAACCTGATGCGCTCCGCTACACGAGTTTATATTGATGGAAAAGCGATTTAGATTTCTATGTCAAATAAGTTACATGTCGGTGTGTTCGGTAGTGCCAAACTGCTTGTGAACATCAAATGGCGGAGTTATGTGGTGTTAATGTGCGGAGTATCCACTTGATGGAGCGTGCAGAAGGTCTGAATCAAAGGTTTCGCTTATAACGGTGGCTCCCGAAAATGGGAAAGGAAGTGGGACCTGGAATCTCATAACATTTCCCTTTTTAATTTGGACCCTAATTACATCTGCGTGGATGAGAAAATATTGAGTTAATCTGATACAGATGAGTGGCAAGATGTTCATTTGGCCTGTTGCTTGGTTAGGTAGTGATGGTGGTGGTTCCCAGACAGCGCTCCGCACGCTCTGCGACTCCCCCCTCAACGTTTCTTATGCACAAGTTTAGTGTTGGAACAGTGTAGTGTATGTAGGGGCCCAAAAACTGAAACTCAGGTCTCCATATCAACTCCATTAGGAAAATGGGGTGTTCCCATGATGCTAAGCCAAAATTCTAATTTGTGTGAGTTAACTTTATGAAACTTTTTTTTTTTTTTTTCATTTTCATATTTCATTTAATCATTTCGGATGAAAAAAAATTATGTTGAGAGTTTTGTAATGATGTGCTATTATCTATCTTATATACTTACAGGGACAGTAAAGTTGCCCAACTTTTGAGGGACTCGCTGGGAAATATTTCATGTAGAACATGCATGATTGCCCATGTGTCGTCTGCTGTACCGCATTATAACGAGACTCTTCAAGTGATACAGCTGGCCGCTAAGATCCACAGGATGAGGAGACGAAAGACTAAGGTAACTTCATCTAAATATATATATATAACAATATAATTTACATTCAGTACGCCTGAAAGCCTTGAAGAAAAATGCATTCAATTTGCATAGCAACAATGACCAAGCAATAAGTAATGAACATGATTTGCTATATTTCAAAGCTTAACTAAAGTGCTTTAGTACATATAACTTGTATAAATTCTACAAACTAATTTTGAAAATGGAACTGTATTTTGTTTGTTTTATTGTCACGCTTTTGCTAGGACCCCAAAAACATGCTGTTGTCACTAATCACTAACTTGAATATGTCCATAAAGCGAATGTTATGACCTCATCAATATTGAAAAATTGAATTCAATTTTTTATAAAGGATGTTAAAAAATACAATGTTTCACCTATTCTGCCATTAATGCTAATAATTGGTCAGAAAAATGTCTTAAAGTCATGAAATTTGATATTGATAATGTATGAAAAATTCAGTTCTTTTCCATTCCTTTTACAGTTCTCGAGCACAAGTTCAGATGACAGTTCGACGGACGATGGGAGATTGCGGAGACCATTTCGAGGATTTCGGATGGGAACACTTCGTGAGGATATTTTATACACCTCCTCACATTCAGACCCAGACTATACCTCAAGCAGTGAACAGTCGTGTGATACTGTTATATATGTGGGTGCAAATGGACAGTCGCTTAGCGACCGGGAACTTACAGATCACGAGGGACCACCTAGATCAGTTCCCAGAACCAACCCTCGGTTGCCAAGGCGACCAGGAGGGTCAAGATCATCAGGTGACGAGGGGTCAAATTCAGACAGTGGTAGAAGCCACCACTCAGACTTTCGCATTAGAAAGCCAAACATGGGGACAAGTATTGAAGGTGCTAATCTGGCCCGGCTTCCTTCTCGGATGTCTACGCCAGTCAGGGAAATATCTGCAAGTGCAAACGAGCATGCTCAAACACCGCCTATGTCTCCAAGTGTTGGAGGAGTGCAACTACCTCGAAAAGCTAATGTTAGGACCAAGCTGGTCCAGAAACCTGAGGACGGTTCTGGTAGTGCTAGCAAAGTGGACAAGATAGCCTTGTCAACGCGCACAGCAGCCATGAATACCAAAATGGCTGCTGGTAGTGAATCTTCGTTTCGATCGGAACAATGGGTAGATGGCCCGGGGGTAGCTATCTATCCTGAAACACCAAAGACAGGGGAACAGTGGGTCGATGGACCACAAGCTTTCGTCTTGAAACAGGAACAAAACAAAAACAAACATCTTTACAACCCTAAAATGGATGCTGAAGAACAATGGGTTGATGGACCCCGAGAAATGATGCAAGATTCTGACCATAAGGAAGGTCGGAAAACATCTGGACATGGAAGGTCTGACCGCAAGGCACACTCTCGGGAACATTCTCGGGAGCATTCACGGGAACACTCTCTAGAGCCAAAAGGATCATCACCAAGCCACGGTCCTAAATCAGGGGTCAAGGCCAAACACCCGGCCAACTGCGAGTCAAAAGAACGGCCCGACAGCATGGCTAGTGCTGATAGCGGTGCTTCTATGAAAGCTCAGGCTGCAGATTCACGGCCAACCAGCATGCACAGCTCAGGTGCAGCAATGGATACGGAACAATTAAAGGTTGACGAATCTGGTCAGCCAATCAAACCTTTTGTTAGAGACTGGGTAGAAAAACATAGTGCTTTGAAGGCCGAGGGGAAAATGGAGGACATTAGTATAGGTCTTATTGTCGATTCGGAAAACCAAGTTATTGGTAATTTGGAAACTTCTGCTTCTGGAACGTATAAACGACCTAAACCCGAAGCACGGAAAAAGATCCGTTCTTCAACACCCAAACAATCTCCACATCACTCTCCAAGAAATTCACCTGCAATCGGAAGGAAAGGTACAAAAACTGTTACTGAGCCCACGCCAAAATTACAAAAGTCTCAGTTGCCAGGGAACGCCAATCCAACACATCGTGTGACAGAATGGCTCCGATCGGTTTCAATGGAACAGGAAATGGAGGTGGAAACACAGGGACATTGTGCTAACAAGAAGTCGTCCGACAGAACACTCAATACGTCCATGGACGTATCGTCCTGTAGTAGTCTTCAGGACACTACAATGGGCTCACAGGATTTACATAACCAATCAGGATGTAGTGCAGACGGACAACCTGATGAAATGGCAGAGTGCAATATCGCGGACATCAGTTTCGACAGCAGTGTGGACACTACAGAATTCAGTAACGTGCTGCTGACGAATCGTGAGTCTATGTATGAAATTCAAATGGATGAACAATTAGAACGAAGTGCTGAAAAAAGCACGAGTGATGTGCCGGATGACGAAACATTCAGTAGTGTATCGTGCAATAAGGACAATGAGTTGACGGAGGGGGAAGACGGCGATGAGGCTATGGAGGACGAACCGTTACTCCTCAGAGCTGACGGAATCCCTCATTCCTCCACCATAGAAAGTATAAAAACTCTTTTAGCAGAGCCAGTGATTTCTAATGAACAACTTGTGTGTGAAAAACTGTGCAGTTTTGAATGTACACCATCAGACTTTCGGGAAGAGGATATCCCGTGTGGTAGTATGAATCGGCCTCTTCTTCGGAAACCAGACGGTGCGTCAAATCCAAACTTAATAAACGAACTCAATTTCGAACAAAAAATGGATGGTGATTTTGTGCGAGGGGACTACATCATCAATACTGTTCATTCAATTAGTGCTAGTCAACCCCCGAGAATGGATATGGATGCCAAATCTATGAAAAACGCTACCTCAATATATGCAAGTTTGCCGAAACACAGTGAAGCCCTTACTAAAGCTCTTGAAGGTCTCGGCAAGGAGTTATGTGATTCAAAGCGATGTACAAAGTCAAAACCACCCCTTCCATCAAAACCTTCATCAAAGTCATCTGTACACAGCCCAAGTCCGTCTCGCCAAAGCCCAACCAAATCGGGCGGATTTAAGGAGAAGGACATCTCAACGAGTCCAAAGTCTGTTAGCTCCACATCCAGTAAGAACTCTTCCATTCCCACAAGTGGCACAGGTAGAGGTCGCAGCGACAAGGACAAATCAGCGCGCCTACAATCTGTGTCTGCATCCTCGACACCGCGCTCCTCCTCCGTACCAGTCACCAGTAGCCCCTCAAGTACATCTACCATTCGGAGTACATCTTCTAAATCGTCAAAGTCGCAATCCCCACTCAGTAGCCGTCTACCAATTTTCTCCTCTTGCAAGAACACGCGGAAGGGGAACAAGGAAAGCAAGGGAAGTAAGTTAGGGAACGGTAGGATATCGGAACTCAATCGAAGCTCAAGTCGAGGGACGGACTCAGACAGTGGTAATGATAGCGGAATAGTGACTAACGAAAAGAAACTGTTGTCGCCGTACAGTACAGTGACCAAGCCACGGACACCAAGTCACTCTAGTAGTGGTCACGGTAGTGACAATAGCAGCACCGTCAGTGCTGAACTCAGGTCACAACTCGGCTGCAAGTCCGACAAAATTCATGGCGGAACAAGTAGTGGGTACGAGAGTATGTTAAGAGACAGTGAGGCTACAGCCTCATCATCGGCTCACGAGGACAGTAACAGCGAATCCTCTAACGAGAAAAAGAAAGGCTCCCGACGAAAAAGGCCAAGTAAGTAATTCCTATTAAAAGGATTTTTTTTTGTGTTTATTTTACATATTTTTCAAACTCTCTAAATCTTTTTAATCACAAATTTAAATGTAACGTAGTTTTAAATATCAGGATTTAAAAAAAAATTAAGTATCTTTGCAAGTGTCAAAACAGAAGCATTCATATTACTAGTCATATAGCTCTGATGGAATAATAGCTATAAAACCAGATCACCAGACAATCAGAACATTTGGTCTTGAACCAAACCACACATAATAATACTGCATTGTTTACTTGAAATTGGAGATATTCCATTTATCATGCTTGGTTTTTGAGTGTTAGGGCCCTGGTTTAAAACACTATATTAGCTTGGGAACGTTGTACATGCTTGGGTGTCTGGATCTCATCAACGTTTAATAACTGTTTGATATCAATGTGAGACGTTTGTGGACGGCTCGCGTTACCTAATGTTAGGAGCCACAGCTAGTGCAAAAATAATTAGATTCTTGAAGGTATCCTCGGATTTAATTCTGGGAGAAGAATTCATTACTGGTGCAAAAACAGTTTGAATTACAGGATAAATTCTGCGCTGCTGTACGCTGCAGCCTTTATGAAATGATTTGATTAGCTTTGGCTGAAACGTAGCCAACAGGAAAAACGACTTTTGATAACCAAATTGGTTACTGCTGAGAAAACAAGGGGGCAAACCGAGGCCCCGAAACATCACCACTTACAAATTGGTCTTGTTTTATCTACATTGTATAGTAGAAGTTGTAATCATTGTAGTACAGAATTTTGTCAATCAATCTACATGCAATGTTTTTGTGATTCATGAATAAATAAAACATTCTAATGGGCAAAAAACTGTTAATTGCCTGGGTAAGCTAACACCTAATTTTGAAGAGAATTTACTACATGTAGTTTTTGTACCTTGTTACCAATCTTAAGTTTGAAAGGGCCAGCTCCTCATGAATATTCAAAACAGATCAAACTAATTCTAATCTAAGTAGATGGCCATCAGTGCACAGTGTTTGGTGTGGGTTTCAATTCAAAACCTGGTCCAAACAACTCCTCACACAACCCCCAACCCATTTATTCTGTATGGAATTTCAAATTGAGGTGTATTTAATACCTCTCAATACACAATGACATTTAGCCCCCTTTTTCTGCAAGTCATTAACTGCTGAGAGAAGGTAGAAAAACAGATGTATTAATTAAAGCCTATATTTCACGAGAGAGCAAAAAACTATTTCTGAACAAACTTTTCATGAATATTGAATTGGGGATCGTGACAGAATTAACTTATACAAATCACAAAAAAACATTACTTCTCCTAAAATCCAAAGTTTTTATGATGGTTTTTATTAAGTTCCTTCAAACCAGTTAAAATAAATGAAATGTAATGGGGAGATATAATGAAGTTCTATTAGGTTTATACGGAAAATTAACCAGGTAAAAAATTGAATTACGGTTGAATGTAGGTTAATGACCATAAACATTAATGGAGAAATAAAATTGTTATTTTCAGGTTCACGCCGAAGTCGCTCTGTTCCTGCCAGAACATCGGAAAGTCCAGAAAACCGGAAGCAGAGTCCGTCAGGAACGCTGAAGACCAGTCCTTCTCCGAAAGCTTGGGTAGACACGAGACAAATACAGAAGATCAAGGAAGAACCGTTTGAAATAAAACGTTACGATGTTGTTGATGTTGAAAGGCTCGGGCGACGCAGGGCTGAAGATGAGGTAAGCCATGATCCTACCAATTACAATTTTTTCCTCCTCAGAATTTATGCAACTTAATGCTGGAAAGTCTTATGGAATGTTTAAAAGATTGTTTAAAAGTGAAGGCTAGCTTATACAGCTTTTTTGTTCCATACCCTATACAATTTTTGGGTATAATTTCTCTTAATATTTGTTTGTCTAAGTATCCCTTGTATCTGGGTTCTTCTAGCAAATTTACAAATACGCACTTTACAAATTATATACCTTTAAGACTAATTTCTGTTTTGATGTATTTCACAGGGGAAAGAAATGGAACAGAGAAAAGAAAAGCTGAAGGAAATCCTCTCACGGCAGGGTCAACTAAAGCCAGATAGCCCAGACATGAAAGATCAGATCTTGCTTGAGCAACAGGGATGGAAATTTGACTGTAAATTCTTAATGTGTTTTTCGTGTCGATCCAAGTCCAAGAAAACTGATGTGTAAATGTTAATGATGGTGTGTTGTCCAATTCGAGACAGAAATAATCTTGGCGATCACTGGACATTGTCGGTCGACAGAGGTTTTCAGTGATGTTTGGACAATGCATTAATGCAGAGACTTTTTGAACAAGAGGTTCGGATCACATCTTCAAAAGCCAAATATTATCGTGCTAGGTTTGATGGGGAGGTTTTGATTATATTAAAGTGACCACAATTTTGCAGTATACTTAGACATTTTTAAACTATGCCATGTTGGTTTCAACTGCTGACTCAAACAAACTAAAAATTGCAATAATGTAAAAGATGCAAATCAAAATTTGTGAGATAGAGTTCATTTATCATTGTATACTAACATCAAAATCATGCAAGCACATTCATTTCTTTATATTTTGCAAAAGATTTCTTCATTTGGAGACAAATCATATCCTTAATATGTAAAATTTTGTAATGAGTTTTGTATATTTTTTATATATTTTGAATTTGCATATGTCTTTTTTCTGTGGATCATTTGAATATTAATTTGTGTTGTTTTGAGAGGTGCTTTGCCAAGAAGGAAATGGTACCCGAACAAGGCGTTTGTGTCTTACCAAAAAACCCTCACTGCCAAACGGAATATTTCATGGACGTTTTTTACTTCAAATGTGTTATGTGTGGGTAAACTCTGCCTTAAATTTAAACCATTCTTTAATAAGTAATGTAATGAATTATTGTTTACAGGAATACCCCTGGTCTTGTATTCATGTTAATTATTGTTATGATTAAAATCAGTTTCGTATATAATTTTTTTTTTCATCATAGTGCTAATATTTTCAAAGGATTTAGAGGTTACTTATCAGCATTGCATACTGTTTTTTACACAATTCGAACGAGAAAAAATGTTTAGCAGGTATCGTCTAATTAACATCAACTGCCAACTTAACGAGCTTATGGATGCAATATGCAATCAACGACAGGTGTAAGACACTTAAGCGGTGCATAATTCTTCATACAGTTCCATTACTGCGAGATACGTAGACATTAATTCAGGTTTAATAGATACCATATGTTTCATTATACATAAGACACGGACAAAAAATGCCGAAAAACCCACGATATTTGCATTAATATACAGACTGGTGTATAGAGCGCTATAATAGCAGTCAGCTTATAATACATTTGGTTTGGTATGTATAAACTACATTATTGGTACTATGAGGTCGATTCTTACCAAGTGTATAATATTACTGAGACCACAAAGTACCCTGTACAATGCTTGTGTATTATTTATTTGTACATTTTCTCTCCTACAAGACCAAATAGAATTATTATGTTAAATAGATCATCATTGTCAAATAGACAAAATATATTTGTAATATTTATACACAGAGTTTTGTTGTTTTTCATTTGCTTGAATCAGACTTAATAACTGCACTGTTCTGTTGAATCATCTACATCACTTCCTAAACATTTTCAGCTTTGTTTTAGAGGGTTAACCAGGTAAATACTTTGATGTGAAATATCTACCTCATTTGGTACAGAGTTTCAAAGTTTAATGAAAATAATTTTTCCTCTTAAAACACTGAAATCTCCTTTCCTGGATATGAGAAAGTGTCAAAACTATGACTGCAGTAGTTTTAAAGAAAGAAATGAAAATTTGCATATAGGCATTTTAAGGTCATCTGACCCGAAGGGTCAGAATGACCTATATCCATCGTGCACCGTCTGTCGTCGTCCGCCTTGCATAAACTTTTCCTTCAAACAACTTCTCAATAACTGAAACGTCTAGGGTGCTGATATTATCCTTGCATCATGCTGGGATGAAGGCCTTCCAACTTTGTTAAAATGAATGACCTTGACCTTCTTTCAAAGTCACAGGGGAGGGGTAAAATATATTAAAATCTTAAAGCAACTTTTTCTCAACATCTGAAAGACCTAGAACATTGATATTTGGCCAGTAGCATGCTGGGATGAAGGGCTACCAAGTTTATTCAAATGAATGACCTTGTCTCACTTTCAAGGTCACAGTGGCCAAATGTGTTAAAAATCTTCAACAAACTTCTTTCAATAACCAAAATGCCCATGGTACTGATATTTGGCTTGTAGTATGCGTGAAGGAAGGGTTACCAAGCTTGTTAAAATGAATGACCTTGACCTTCTTTCAAAGTCACAGGGGAGGGGTAAAATATATTAAAATCTTAAAGCAACTTTTTCTCAACATCTGAAAGACCTAGAACATTGATATTTGGCCAGTAGCATGCTGGGATGAAGGGCTACCAAGTTTATTCAAATGAATGACCTTGTCTCACTTTCAAGGTCACAGTGGCCAAATGTGTTAAAAATCTTCAACAAACTTCTTTCAATAACCAAAATGCCCATGGTACTGATATTTGGCTTGTAGTATGCGTGAAGGAAGGGTTACCAAACTTGTTAAAATGAATGACCTTGACCTTCTTTCAAAGTCACAGGGGAGGGGTAAAATATATTAAAATCTTAAAGCAACTTTTTCTCAACATCTGAAAGACCTAGAACATTGATATTTGGCCAGTAGCATGCTGGGATGAAGGGCTACCAAGTTTATTCAAATGAATGACCTTTTCTCACTTTCAAGGTCACAGTGGCCAAATGTGTTAAAAATCTTCAACAAACTTCTTTCAATAACCAAAATGCCCATGGTACTGATATTTGGCTTGTAGTATGCGTGAAGGAAGGGTTACCAAGCTTGTTCAAATGAATGACCTTGACCCATGTTCAAGGTCAGAGTAATCAAATGTCTTCATACTTCAAGCAACTTCTTCTCAATAACCGAAAGACACTGGTTACCGATATTTGGCCTGTAGAATGCTGGGATGAAGGGCTACCAAGTTTGTTCGAATGAATGACCTTGATCCACTTTCAAGGTCAAATGTGATAACTACTTTTCAAACGATTCTTTTCAGTTAATTAAGGGCCAATGTTATAATATTGTGCAGGCAGCATGCTGGGATGAAGGGATACCAAGCTTGTTCATTGACCCTCTTACAAAGTCATAGGTGTCAAATATGTCAATATCGATCTTTAAACAGTTTTGCAATTACCAGCAAAATATTATATGCCTGACTTGTCTCTACATTAGTCGGATGACCTTGGGCCTCTTGTAAATACCTCATGTTTTGATTATAATTTGTAAAACTGTTTCAGTGTATCATACTCTTTGGCATTTTTCTTCTCTTTTACTTCCTTTGGAGTACATGGACATTGTGTAACAGATCATCCAAGTATCAGAATATCTAATTTGATAACACTTTGGCAAAGTTCATAAAACTGGAGTTGATTTGGTGCAAACTTCAAGCCAAGAGATACCCATTAAAAATCAAATTGAGTGAATTTGTTTTACATCAACTTTTGACACACCACATGACAGGTGAATTCGGATGCTGATATAAAACAGATAGGATAAGTAGAATCAAAAACATGTTAAATGTGCACAATGTATATATATCAAAACAACAATACAGCACTGACAACTAACACATTTTACTGGCAATAAGACTTACGTTCAGCATCAAGTTAATCCTCTCATTTTAAACAGACTTTAGTAACACTGTGTTACATTGTGTATGCGATTATAATTTTCGGTTAATCTTTACTAAGTCTTATAATTACACTTCAACAATAAAACCAAGTGGTTCAACATTTACACAGAAATAATTAAATTTTGTATGCAATTCAGTCTCGCTATACATACATTATTGCACAAAGAAATAGTGAAGATTTAACAAGAGGTCCAATGGGCCTGCATCAATCACCTGGTATCAACTTGCAACCCTAAAATTGCCTAAAACCTTTTACTGTAAGACATTCAGAAGAACATGTCAAGATTTAAACATACATTATCCCTGTGACCTTGAAAGTAAGACAAGGTCATTAACATTAATTTGCAAACTTTGTTCGGTATCTTCCAAGAAAGCAACCAGTCAAATATCCGGCCTCTGTGCCTTTTGGTATTTCAGAACAAGTCATTTAAATGGGCCAGGTGAGCTAAAAACTACAAGTATTGATTCTTTGGTGACTATAAAGCCCATCGGCCTCTTATTTGTAAATAGCCATGACCCGAGACAACATAACTTTACTGCGTTTCCACATGTCTTAGCATATGCAAGATTCAGAGATATTCTCTAGAAACAAAAGTATGAATGGACCAGACTGTCGAAAAGCGAACACCATGATCACTATAGGACACGTCATCATGCACCTCTGTAGCAGGGCCATTAATTACACTTAAGAAAAACATCCTGTTTTCTATCTCCTAATGAAATAACTAGAGGATGGACGTGTCTTTGGAAATCAGAAGAGCTGAACTAACGAAGCCAGCCATGATGCTGCCATTGGAGTGTGGGAAGCAGAATTACTGGAACCAGCTATGACCATCCCAAACATTCTCACTTTGAAAGCATTGATGACAAAATCAAATTATTTAACTAATGAACAGATACAGTGAAACAAGAATTCGCTCATGGATCAAATTAACTAAATACCAATGTTTTTTATCCCAACAAAAATACAAAATCCTTGCTTCATTGCTGTAACCAATCTTTTTTTGCCCACCGTCATCAGATGGTTGGCTATTGAAATCATTGTCCATCCTTAAACAATTCTTGCTATCGCTATTTCTTGAGAACTATTTGATGGATCATTCTGAAATATCATATGTAGGTTTCTGTTGGTGCTTTGTTGTGCATGGTTCATGTTCGATGAGGCAGATCCAATATACAATATGGCTGACAGGTGACCATCTTGGATTTTACAGAAGTAGTTGACAAGTACTGGATGGATCATTCTCAGATTTGATATGAAGGTTTCCCTTGGTCCCTTATTGTGCACTGTCACATTTGCAGGCAGCTTTGAAAAACAACATGGCCAATAGGAAGCCATCTTGATTTTGAAAGTAATAGATTGTTACCGCTCTTTCTTGACAATTACTTATACGGAATATATTCAAATTTCATATGAAGGTTCCCATTGGTCCTGGTTCCCATTATCCCATTTTCAAACTGAACAGAATAACGTTATGGCTGACAGACAGCCATCAGCATCTTTGGTTTCAGAATAATATGGTAGTTTGTTATCATTATTTCTCGAGAAGTACTGGATGGATGACTTTTAAATTTCATTTGAAGTTTCCTTTTGGTCACTTGGTGTACCTTTTGATTTTTGGACGGATCAGAAAAGAAAATAGCTGTAAAGATACCTGGGATCACTTTGGGGAGCGATTTAGGGATTTTTACCTATATTTTCCCTGAAAATCTCATCGAAAATTCAAAATTGTATTACTTTATACAGTAAAATCTCATAGAAATCTTGCCAATCCCATAAAATCCCTCAAATTCTCCCATAGGTTTTAAGAGCCAGAATTATCCCTGAGATACTTTCAAGAATTAGCAATGAAAAACTATTATTGTCAAAATCTAAGATGGCCATCCGTCTGCCATACTAGCTATTTTTCAAATCTGTCTGAAAATTAGAGAATGTGCAACTAGGGACCAAGGGGAATCTAAAAATCTACTTTTGTTCAAGAAATGCTTTATAAAATGCTTTTAACTAAAAAATTATATAACTGACAATAATTAACAGTTAGAACTATGAAATCAATACAATTTTTATCATTTTTACATCTCAGATTGTGTTTTAATTTACTTTATATAATACCGGGTATATGTTTGTGCATAATCAAACACCATTCACAAATGTTTTTGCAGCCAGGTATCTATTGCACCCTGGAAAATGTTGGATATCAAAACACAAATTTACGTTTCCAGGATCCAGTAGTTCAAAAGATGATTAGCTAAATCATTATTTATCAATATTTTTCAACCTTTGATAATTCTATCAATAAAGAAGGTACAATCCCAAAAGTTTGCATGTAAATCGACTGTACTTCTAGATATTTGATATCTCGAGAGTTGCAATCAGTTCAATGGTTTTGTATTTAAAAATTGCACTAATCACCGATTAAGCTTATCAATGTTTGAACAACTGGGCCCTACTATATTATGCCCAGCCCTAGATTACTGAATTTGTTCAAAAAATTATCTATCACAGTTGTAAACCATTCAGTAGCTTGTGACCAACTCAGTTCAACATGGTGGTGTAAGGGAAGCTACTCTTGCAAAAACCACCACATACAACATTTACTAATTCAACAGATTTATTTTTTGATATCACAGACTTTTTATCACACTGAATTTTTTAACAGATTTAAAAGCTACAAAAATGGATGCAGAAATCATCCAATGTAGGGAATAACTTTAACAAAAGACTTTAAAAAGTTACTGATAAGTCTAAAACAATTGTAGACAAATATATCCGATATCAACATTTCAATTTGATTCCATTCCATATGGCAGTTTTTCTGTTGAAGGTGGCATGTAGTCAACATCATGGTAACAAACAGTGGGCAGTTTTGTGTCGTTGTTACAGGGACTGGCTGACCAATGGCTATCCCACTCAATCCTGAACTGGTTACACATCTCCTCGTTCCTTCCTGCCGGTCGATCCATCATGTAGTTTTCAAAGAGAATGGAATCACCAGTTCCCTCCCAGTACCATTTTCTGGCAGTAGGGTTAAATATCATGGCTGACAACCAGACACTTGGCACTTCTGCTCGCGTCACTGCTAGTCAACAGAAAAATTTGAAGAAAAAAAAATCATTAAGACAACATGACAAATTTGGTTTGGTTTATTTTTGTTTTACGTCTTAGGGTCATTTAAGGACGTGCCAGGTTTTGGAGGTGGAGGAAAGACGGAGTACCTTGAGAAAAACCACCGACCTACGGTCAGTACCTGGCAACTGCCCCACGTGGGATTCGAACTTGCAACCCAGAGGTGAAGGGCTAGTGGTAGAATGTCAGGACACCTTAACCACCCGGCCACCGCAGCCCCACAACATGACAAGAGTTCATAAATAAAAGAAAAGTTTTAAAAAACTTCTGCAAATCGTATACACATATTCCACCATAATAAATATAGATACACATATTATTTTTTTCAAAATAAGCTTTATGCAAAAATTACAAAAATTAGACAGATCAAAATATTACATGTACTTTAAACATTGTAAATTTGTGAGGCAGACAGAGAAGATGTATATGTTTAACTTATCTATCCCTGAAGACAGATTTGGACCTTTCAATTCAACGGATGAAATAGTCCGTTAAGAAATGTCAGGGTGAATGAGTTCATATTGTTTTTAAGTAAAATGTCAAAAGTTAAAAAATCACACATTGTAAAATTCAACTGTTACACAATTTGTGATTTTTTTTCTGTATGATCTGAAACATACTTTTTTTGCTGTTCAAAAATTAGATTTGTGCAAAATCAGGATAAACAAAAATTAATTAAAAATGATCATAAAACTGGACCTGGTATTAATAAATGTGCAGGTATAAAAGTTGGTTTGACAAAAATATAAAAAAAATATTTATGAAAGAATTTATGATCAGATACAAAAAAAACACAGTACAATATCATCAGCTAGCTACTGGACTATCTTAAGCTAAAAATGTTGTTGATAATATAACATGTCTGTCACATGTAATATTTTGACATAAAAAAATATATAATATTTTGATATATATAAAATGTAAGTAATTATAAATGACACAATTACCGGTACAATGAATAGGGCATTCATCATACCATTTTAAAAAAGATGTTTTGAAAAATATCGATTTAAACCTAAAAATAATATCATAAAAATATATTTCAAAAAGTTGGACAGGGGTTAATCTAAGATTAAGGGGAAACTACCCTTTTGTACTTTAGGGGGAAAAAAGCTCTTCAAAGGGAAATTTTTAATAATCACAATATTTCACTTTTTAAACTTTAAAGCATATTTTTCAACTGAAAACAGCAAAGGATAATCAGAAAAAAACAAATTTGAAGGATTTCGGCAGATCTTGACATCAAAAATGAAGGAAAATTTAACATTTCAATAAATTTAACACAATTCTGAGGGGAAAAAAGGAGTAAAATTCTGAGGGGAAACTACCCATTAACGTTAAAAGGCCTAGATTTACCCCTGATGACATTTTCAGTTAAAGTGGTTGGTCCAAAAATCTTGACCTGTCTATAAAGGCAACCTGTCTATAGTGACCATTTTTCTGTCTCCCTTGAGTGGTCTTGATATACAGGTTTGACTGTATCAATGCTTTTACAGAAAATTCATTGTAAAATCAGAAAAAAATTCTCATACTATACATAAAAATTCTCATATGGTCCATAAGACTCTTGCTGTTCAGTAATCAACTTCTGGTCCCCTGTCACCACATGCAATGTGTTCCAGACTTACAAGTGTTGTACCTATATATATGTGTGTACGGATGTTAGTCAAAACGTATCTCTCTCCGGGACACAATTTCCTTTACAAGCATCAGTGATGCCGGTGTGTGGGAAAAACAGTGGTTTGGTAGTGATGTTTAATCATCCCGAAACATTAACTCCTTGAAAAAAACTGCTGCATGTGTTGGTGAAACAATAAACACCCCGTCACAAGCCATGTGCAGGCGACATCTTGTGGCAATTAGCTGTGGTGTAAACCCAGGTTTGTACAATGCATATAAAGTTTTCATTAATTTGTTTAAATTGCTACGCAGGGAGTTCCGCACAACTGGCTTTTTCTTTCATCAGATTTTTTTCGGGGTTGCAGACGGAGGCTAAGAACAATTACATGTGAACCTGACTACGTCCCCCATTTCTCCTCCTACTTTCAGCTTCCTTCTACAATTACTCCCAGCAGTGGCAGTCATAAACATTCTGCAAGCTGTCAACAGGCATGTTGTTTGGATTTCATATTTTCTGTAATTATGGCTGGTGTACAAGGAAAATTGGTTTCACAAGCATCATTAATTAAACAGAATTTAGGATTTTACAAAGTCTCTCAATATATAAGCAGAAAAGCAACATTTTCTGAGACGGAAACAGCCCACATCACATTTCTCTTGATCAAACATGAGCAGTCTCATTAACTGTCTATCTATAATTAAAGTTACCTTGATCTTTGACATCTTGACAACAAAAATAGGCACTTATTTGAAACATTGTTAATTATAAATACCAATGTTCCATTAAAAATCTGACTTCAAAATGAGGAAAAGTCTAGTATGACAAAATATTTTCTTATTATAGCAACAGTTACCTTGACATTTTGCTAAAACACCCTTCAAAGTATGCTCGTTTGAGATAAAGATCGAAGTTCTAAACCTTTGATTTCTATGAAGTTGCATTCCAATAAAATCAAGGATGAAGATAGCAGAATGAACGGAAGACAATCTTACACCAGACTACACAGACACAGTCAACTCTATAGATCTATATCGGTCTCCTCTAACCCTTGCAATACTGCCTGTATAGTCAACAGTTCATCTATATAGGCCACGAATGGGCACGATATTTTGCGAGATCGCGATACGTTCAACACGAAATTTGCTAAAATTAGATTATTGGCAATACTGCTAAAACATTTACATTTACAGTAAAATTCTAACAGTTCCGAGTTGCATTCTCTTATAATGTTCCTTTCAGTTGCAAGAGTTATCTATTTTCACAGCTGGGCAAACTAGAGAACCCAGAAAAAAGGGGTCTTGCTGTAAGGAATAGCAGATTAGATTTTGAACCCAAGTACAATGTACAGCTTTCTATATATACATAGCTTCTATGCAGACAAGTTACCACAAGCAGTGTTTTCAACCCTAGTACAATGTACAGCTTTCTATATATACAAAGCTTCTATGCAGACAAGTTACCACAAGCAGTGTTTTCTACTCTAGTACAATGTAAAGCTTTCTATATATACATAGCTTCTATGCAGACAAGTTACCACAAGCAGTGTTTTCAACCCTAGTACAATGTACAGCTTTCTATATATACAAAGCTTCTATGCAGACAAGTTACCACAAGCAGTGTTTTCAACCCTAGTACAATGTACAGCTTTCTATATATTCATAGCTTCTATGCAGACAAGTTACCACAAGCAGTGTTTTCAACCCTAGTACAATGTACAGCTTTCTATATATACAAAGCTTCTATGCAGACAAGTTACCACAAGCAGTGTTTTCTACTCTAGTACAATGTAAAGCTTTCTATATATACATAGCTTCTATGCAGACAAGTTACCACAAGCAGTGTTTTCAACCCTAGTACAATGTACAGCTTTCTATATATACAAAGCTTCTATGCAGACAAGTTACCACAAGCAGTGTTTCAACCCTAGTACAATGTCAATGTGCAGCTTTTTATACACAAAGCTTCTGTGCAGACAAGTTACCACAAGCCGTGTTTTCTACAGACATATTCTGATGATAAATATTTACCTAGAAGGAATAGTTTCAGAGCTTGTTGCATTTCTTCTGAGTTGACTTGTGACACCTGTCCTTTACGATCCTTACACTGTCGTTTGGCCATGTCATAGGTCTGGGGCTCGGGTAGGTACAGAAAACAATAGATGTCCACAAGTTCGTAACCAGGGGGACAGAATATTTCTGTAAAAAAAATCAGGATCATGGTAAACAATACATGATGGAGGCACACATAGTCATAGGGCCTACATCACTCACCGGAATATTTGTGCAATCATGGGAAAATATATTCTCAATAAAAGTAAATTGCAAATATTTCAAATATTTACTCTGGGCCTCCTGGTTGATCAGAAGAAATTGTTTCAAGTTTGTTTTTAAATATTTGACCCCTGTGACATTGAATGTAAGTCAAGGTAACATATTTAAGGAATCTTATGAGCACTCTGTCCTTGGAGCCTGCTGGGTCTTTTGAATATTCAGGCAGAAGAAGATTTTTAAATGCTTTAACATATTTGAACCTGTGACCTTGACAAACATGGTCAAGGTGAGGAAACTTTCTGACAATCTGTCATGGGTACCTCCTTGCAAAATACCACTACCAATTTGGCTTTCTTATTCTTGAGAAGATAAATGTCTAAGGGTCAAGAACATTTGTTTGAGGAAAATTTATAGCACTTTCTGTTACAAACCTTCTGGCCAAGCTTCAGTACTCTGACCTTTTTTTTTTTGGTTATTCTTAAGTAGATTTGTATATGCTTTTACATATTTGACCTCAGTGATTTTGAAAATTGGTAATTAAATGTCATTTAATTGAGTAGAGTTTGAAGCACTCTGTCTCATGATTAGGTACCTAATGACTGAATATCACCATCATTGGCCTTCTTATTCTTGAGAAGAAAAGTGTTTTGAGGGTTTTTCATATTTGACCCCTGTGACCATGACAGTGGGTCAAGGTCATTTGTTTGAGGAAACTTGTTTAACACTATGTATCTGGTACTTACAGATATCACTACCATTGGCCGTCTAAATCTTAAGAAGACCCTTGTAACCTTGAAAGTAGGTCAAGTTCATTTGCTTGTGGAAACTTCAAAGCACTCTATTCCAGTTACCTACTGGCTAAGTACCAATACCCTGAGCCTTTTAGTTATTGAAAAGAAGTTTTTTTAATGTTTTAGCATATTTGACACCTCTGGCCTATGACCTACGAAGTGGGTCAAGGTCATCTATGGAGGAAACTTCATAGCACTCAAATATCTGGACCGTCTTTTGATATTTCATCCGAAGTTGTTGAAAGTAAAAAGTTGATTATGGAAGAATGACTGACACTGCACCATCGGATAAGCTCACTCCTTTATGACTAATAACAATGATTTTAATACAATGAATATTTGGGAAACATGTATGATCACAGGGAAAATAAAGCTCAAAACCTACCAAGATAGCTTACTATCAACACATGACTTACAGCAAGACATCAGAGCCTTACTTTCAAGGCAGGTCTATTTTCAAAACAGGTTTACTTTCTGTGGTTATTGAGTATAAACAACTGAATGCAAATTTCTTTCGTTTCATTTTACCCACAAAGGAAAGTCCTCAACAAAAATATATTTCAGCTCACCTTTCTTATTCGCCAATGCTGCTGGATGCTGTAAAAAGAATTTCATCTATTATGATGTACCTCAAGAGTAAAAAATGCAAGTCATAGATGCAAGTGGAATCTGCTTGTCTGTCCACCAAAACACTTTTAACTGGAATATGCATATATCATTTCTCAGTCAAATTTAGAATAAAAAGAATTATGCAGTGAAGTTTTTGGAATTCAATACTTGCCTTGTTGTACTGTTAAGTCAGATCAGAAGTTTACATGGAGAAAGAGAAACTCGTTTTCTTTTGTATGCTCAATATTAACAATCAGGCCCATAGGCCTTAACCATCGATCACCTGCGTTTTGAAAAAAAACAATAACTGCCTCTCAATGGAGGCCACTATCTCAATAAGATCCTTTCATCTATGAAGAGTTGACTCCAGCATATCAGAAGTGAAAGACCTAAAGACACAGCATGATTATATTTTTGTTCTTATTTACCTTTGATTCTGGATCAGTCTCTCGCTTGATTCTTACATCTCTACGTACCTCTCTTCTTCCTTTTCAATGAGAAAAAGAAACGTAAGCTGTGTTCACAAGAATATTTTAGAGTGATATCATGGATACTAAAGGGGTGCTCTTGACTGAAAAACTTAACAGTTTACTTATCTGTCAAACCATGTTGAACATTTTAACTACCATGCATCCCGAGAACTCGATGGAGAAGTTTTGGCAATATAAAGCAGTTTAGAAACGCACCAATTGAAAGCGAAAGGTAATAAAAAAAGGGACCTTAGTTGTAGTTGTTGGGGCGACAAAAGGAATGTGACAGCAATATATCAAAGTTCATTTACTAAATAAATATCCATGTTTTGTAAATTACAGTATTCACCGTTGTAAATTAGCATATCTGGTCGGAAGAAGAAGATTTTCAAAATTTTAGGCAATTTGACTTATTTCAGCCCTTATCTTACAGGATTTTATTTTCTCTCTGGGTCAAAAGAAGTAGATTGTTGAAATTTTAGCCTATTTGATCTACTAGTATTTAAGAAATATACAAAGACTCATCTCCTGGTCATAACTTCAACCAAGAACTATCTTCTCACTGAAAATGCACAAAAAATACCCAAAAGTGTCATTTTATTATCAGGTCCATGGGTATGGAATTCCTCATTTCAATAAAGCACCATAAGATCCTTCTATCTATGAAGAGTACCTTGATATTTAATTTCAGCAAATGTGAGTCTGAATAAAATACTGGTATTTGAAATTTTAGCAAGTTTGACCTGTTTAGCCCATGCACTCCTCGGGCCGGAGGAGCTTTAAAAATGAAATACAGCCTTGGCTACACAAGAAAAACCTTTATAAATGAAATACAGCCTTGGCTACACAAGAAAAAGCTAAAGAATAAAATACAGCCTTGGCTACACAAGAAAAAGTTTTATAAATGAAATACAGCCTTGGCTACACAAGAAAAAGCTAAATAAATGAAATACAGCCTTGGCTACACAAGAAAAAGCTAAATAAATGAAATACAGCCTTGGCTACACAATATACAGCCTTGGCTACACAATAAAAAGCTTTATAAATGAAATAGAACTTGGTTACACAAGAAAAAGCTTTATATTTTAACAATGGCACCAAAAATAAATATAAACTGCAACTGTTTTCACTGTATACCTTGATATAATGCCCCTCAATCCATTTCCCAGTTTGCCCACTGCCAACACATCCCCTTGACTTAGATTTTATTTCTTTCTCTCAATTTATCACTAACGTTTTCATAACGCAAAAACTTCTTTGGACAAATAGTGATAATTGAAAAAGGTTTTACAATAAACATATCCATAGCTTGAATACTTTCAATGGTTATAGTTATATATAATTAAGAAATTTGCCAAAACTTTCAACTTCTTGATTATTACCTATGCTATTCTTTGTCCATGCAGAATTTACTGGATATTTTTGTGCTCTAAAATGTTTCTTCCTTCCATGTCTCCCTCTTACTTGTTTCTTCTTTTCTTTCCTTCCTCTTTCATTTTGTTCATTTTCTTTTTGTCCTTTTGCATGTTTCATCTTTTCTTTCCTACTTTTTACAGGTTTCTTCTGTACTTTCTTTCCTTTTACATGTTTCTTCTTCTTTTCCTTCCTTTCTCTTACATGTTGTTTCTTTTGTTTTTTTCCTTTTGCATGTTTCTTCTTTCCTTTCCTTTCTCTTACATGTTGTTTCTTTTGTTTTTCCCCTTTTGCATGTTTCTTCTTTCCTTTCCTTTGTCTTACATGTTGTTTCTTTTCTTTTTTTGTCTTCTGTTTTTTCATTCCTTTTACATGTTTCTTCTTTCCTTTCCTTTCTTTGACACCTTCCTTCTTTTCCTTTCTTCCTTTTGCATGTTCCTTCTTTCCTTTCTTTCCTTTAACTTGTTTCTTGTTATCTTTCCTACCTTTTACTTGTTTCTTGTTATCTTTCCTTCCTTTTACATGCTTTTTCTTTTCTTTCCTTTCTTTTGAATTTTTCTTCATTTCTTTCCTTCTTTTCACATGTTTCTTCTTTCCTTTCTTTCCTTTTACATGTTTCTTCTTTCCTTTCTTTCCTTTAAGATGTTTCTTTTCTCCTTTCTTTCCCTTCACATGTATTTTCATGCCCTTCTTTCCTTTTATAGGATTCTTTCCTTCCTTCCTTCCTTTCTTTCCTTTATTTTCTTTCACAACTCCTTTTGATGGAATGCACATGTTTCCCCTTTTTATTGTTCCCATTGGACACTTGCGCGTGGGTTCAGTCCTTCCAGTCTATGAAATTTATAATAGATAAAATGAATAAATCATATTAATGTTTTGTAATAAAGTTTTCCCTAGGACCCTCAAATTTAATCAATTTAGGAGTCCTGGGACTCCCATCACCAATAATATATAGTAAACCTTTATCAATTTTGGGAGTCCTTTGACAATTTTAGGAGTCAAAATGCAGGTTTTTGTGCGTCAGGGAAAACCCTGGTTGATTTGACAGGAGTCAATCACATTTTCTTCACTGAATAACTGATTTACCTGGCAGAATATCACCTTTTCAGTGAAACCAGAACTAATATAAAAAAAAGTCAAAGTAATGTAATTACTGAAAACAAACATTTTTGTGAAGTTTGAATAATGTTTTTTTTTTTACTTTTAAAAGACAATGTGTACAGAATATAATATAGCTGTTTGATGTTTAAATATTGACAAATCTTGTTCACTTAGAAATAGATTGAACCTTTTGCAAAATTCTTTGCCTTAGCACAGAATTCCGTAAGTTTTTATTAATATCTATATTCATCTTGTATTCAATGTTTTCATGAATATTCTCAACTCATTGACATTCAAAGTAGCAAATAAAATCTACCTAACACAACTTCCAACATATGGTTCTTTAAACTTTATTTACCAAAAATATTGAAAAAATGCTAGAGATATTAATAATTGCACAACTCTGAACAAACAATATTAACATTTCCACTGCACAGGAACTAGATAAAGCTACTGTGCCATTGTGTTATTTTCCAATAACATACACTGGGACATTGTGATGTTCTCTGTCTGGGTTTAACCTCACATTGACACACATGACTTAGCTAAAAAGAAGCTTAAGGAGTGGGGCGATCCCCGGCTTGAGCGATCTCACGCGAGTAGCTGATACATGTAGGCAGCCCTGCAAACAGCAGGGATAATTCTGACTCTTACAACTTATGGGAGAATTGGGGGGATTTTATGGAATCAGCAAAATATCTATGAGATTTTTCTATATAAAGTAATATAATTTGAGGTTTTTAATGAGATTTTCAAGAAAAATATGGGTAAAAATCCCCAAATCTCACCCCAAAGTGATCCCTGAAACAGACATCAAGGACTTCCAGTGACTGAGAGTACAAGGTATGGGGAAGAACGTGACTTACACAGTAATACTCTGACTAGCTAATTATAAGCATACTACTCCTTAGTCACCTATATATCCTAAAACGCATGTAGATTAATACCTGTACAAGCAAACCAGGATAACAGAAGAATGTAAGTGAGTTAAGGGTGCTCCATGGCCCGCAACAAACTTTTGGTTACAAAAATAATCAAATTATGAACTGGTGGTATAATTTCCCGAATTAAAAGTCCAAATCGAACGAATGTTACAAACACAAATTGTAAATTGGATGTAGCATCAGTGGGAGCCCCCAAGAAGTCTATTAGCTACTCGCATGATATCACTCAAGCCGGGGATCGCCCCACTCCTTCTTTTTATCTAAGTTATGTGTGTTTTGTCTTTAGCTTTAATAGATCTGTTGTAACATATATCTTATGTAATTTGTGTAGTAGGATTAAGTAGCAGAGCAGCCCCTAAGAATGCCAAAAATTAAGTTAAATAACCTGAACAAGTTACTTTAATCTGACTCAATAAATTCTTGAACTTTCTATCTTGTTGGTGTTGTGTATAAACCTGACGTTGAAACTTACTTTGATTAGTTATACTATATATATGTATATATGTCTTCATCAACTGGATGTTGGTTAACAAAAAATATAAATATGAATATTGGTTGTCATATTTTTGACATTCTTGTAAGTTGTATTATACATTGGCTTACCCATTTATTCAACATGGTTTGCTAGCATGTACCATTCAATATGTAGGTGTGCCAATGTATGTAACACACCAATGAAAGTTACACACCAATGTATGTAACACACCAATGAATGTTACACACCAATGTATGTAACACACCAATGAATGTTACACACCAATGTATGTAACACACCAATGAATGTTACACACCAATGAATGTTACACACCAATGAATGTTACACACCAATGTTTGTTACACACCAATGTATGTAACACACCAATGAATGTTACACACCAATGAATGTTACACACCAATGAATGTTACACACCAATGAATGTTACACACCAATGAATGTTACACACCAATGAATGTTACACACTAATGAATGTTACACACCAATGTATGTTACACACCAATGAATGTTACACACCTATGTATGTTACACACCAATGTATGTTACACACCAATGAATGTTACACACCAATGTATGTTACACACCAGTGAATGTTACACACCAATGAATAATACACACCAATGTATGTTACACACCAATAAATGTAACACATCAATGAAAGTTACACACCAATGAATGTAAAAAAATGTGACAACCAATCTTTAAATGGTTTTCAAGATATGGTTGTTTTAAAGTTTTTAACTTATGACATCATGAAGGCCATATTGGATTTCGGACCAATTAAAAAAATGGCATTGACACCTTTAAATACTTATCTATAATATGCAAAATATATCATAAACCTATCTTTTATAGATTAAAAGATTATGAGTCCACAAAGTTTGGAAGTAAAATAATAAGAAAAGTGAAAATAACAAAAAACAATAGGTCTTTTCAACGAAAAACCATAATTATAATCTATTCAGGCATTCAAGCAAAATAATGTTCCTATAATGCTTACAATCAAGTTTTTCATAAATGACTTACTTTTACTATCTTCATCACTGTATCTTCCAATCTGTTCAGTTTCCGCTCAGTAGATTTGTCTTGGTGACGTAATTCCTTCAAGTCGGTCTTCAATTCTTTCAAAGATGTTTTCCATTGGTTTGTTGACTAATGAGCAGTAGAGAAAAACAAACATTTCAACATAATTAATTTCCATAAATTGTGAAAGTGAATATCAAGCATGGATTTCCAATAATTTCACATTACACATGTACATATGAGGTATGTATAAAACTTCATGTCATTACACATGTATATGAGGTATGTATAAAACTTCACATCATTACACATGTATATGAGGTATGTGTTAAAACTTCACATCATTACACATGTATATGAGGTATGTATAAAATCTTTGTTAAACTGAACATCTTGTTTGTTTTTCTATTGAAAAAAAATAGTGTAGAAATCTACTTTTCAAATGACTGTTGTAACCATAATCAGTCGTGCAAGATAAACTTACCACACATGCCACAAACATCATTTTCTATTTATTCAAATATGTCAAAGATGTACAGCCAGTGAATATGATAAGGTAAGGGTTATCTTTATGAGTGAGACAGGCACATTTTACAAGACTAATCAATTCTTCCAATCAGCAAATTCCCTGATTTTTTGAACATCACATATTTCAATACACATCAAATCTTCACCAAGACTATAATGAATGCCAATTAAAATGTTTGAAACTTTATGAAATTAAATCTAAGACAATATTCCAACAGATTTTTTTATCTGCTGAAGACCTAAAAGCTTAAACTCTCTTTTTGAGGTAGATTATAATATTTTTAATATTTCAATTTTACATTAATTACCTGTATTGTCCATATTTTATACACAGCAGTGTTAATATACAGTGGATTCCCCTTAATATCACCCCTGTTATTTTAACATTCCTTTTTATATCATGTTTTACCAAACACAATTTTTCTCTTTATATTATCTATGTAATTTTATTTGGTTAATATGTATTTTGAGGTGAATTCCTCTTAAAATGATGTTTTTTTAACCAATTACTCAAAATATCCAGAAAATGATGTCATTTCCATTGATTTCAGATACAACTTGTTCAAATATTACATAGAAAATTTTAAAAAAGAACCAAAAAAATTCTTTGGAAGAAATAATGTTATCTATAGATTGAAACATCTTCAAGTATATGTGTACATGTATTAGCTTACTTTTAGTTATGGAGATGGAAATGCATTAGATTTAGTAGAAAGACATGTTTCTCATTCCTGTTAATATCATGTTTTTGTCTGATAAATGCAACATGATATAAAGAGGAATGCACTGTATTAACTTAAGTCTTTTTTTTTATATATATTCCTGTAAGTTTGGAAACTGGCCTAACTTTATGTACAGATGAAGAAACATGTCATAAAGATATAACTCTATGAAATATTATTTCAAAATATGGGTGAGCAGCCGGTAAATGAAGCAAAATGAATTATCTCCCTTTGTCCATGGAAGTACATTAGACGACTATTCATTTCAGTCACTAACGTAAGCTGTGACCTTAGTTATTGCCTGCATTCGGCATAAAAAATCCATGCACCAAGAAACAAGAGGCCCATGGGCCTAAACGGTCATCTGACAATTGCAAACACTTATAGCAGGGACACACCCCTTAGTTCAAAAGTGTTCAAACCAGCATCATACCTTATTATATACATGTGCATACAGTATTATGCATGGTTTTCATTTATGTACAGTATACATGAAAAATATTTTTAAAAATATTTGGTAGGCTATGCCAATATTTAATTTTTTGTTATTTGGAAAAATCATTTTCAATGTTGGAATGACAGGTCGTTTTATTTCCATTGAATTTGGAGTATTACACATATTCTCAGAAAAAGGATTGTTTGAAATAGTACTGAATACTGAAATACTTTTGGTACTGTATAAAATTATATGAACGCATGCTTTTGTTTTTTATTAATGATATTACAATTTAACAGAGGTGTACCACCTTATCATTGTATAGAAAAATCAAAATGCACATTACTGATAATGGCCTTACAAGTGCTCCATGCAAACTGGCCAAACTACATGTACAGTACCCCTTTTATCTCCCATCTGACCCATATAGCGTTGGTCAGTCTCTTTATTTAAGATGATTGCTTTCCCAAAATGGGATTGATGTGTTATATCAAATTCTGCTAAATTCTCCACATACAGGAATTAGGATTTAAACATTAATACTTTTCCACTTTCACAGTGCCCTGAAGACCAGTCTCCTGTATGTAAAATATGATTGTTCTTCTTCAATTACATTTGAAGTAAAGCTGAGAAAGGATTTGGGGCCCCGCCCCTCTGGCCTCTGGGACCAGATCAGTCGCATTTATATAAAATCTTATCACCTTCCCCTAATGATGCTTCACATTAAATTTGGTGCTGATCGATTCAAGCATTAAGGAGGAGGAGGATTTTAAAGCAAAAACTCAGCAAAGTTCCCCTTTTGGGGCCCCGCCCCTTTGGTCCCAGGGGTCTGATTAGCCTCATTTATATCAAATTTGATCGCCATCCCCAAATGATGTTTCACACTAAATTTGGATGCAATCCATTCAAGTAATGAGGAGGAGTAGGAATTTAAAGCAAAAATTCAGCAAAGTTCCCCTTTTGGGCCCCGCCCCTATGGCCCCAGGGGTCCGATCAGCCTCATTTATAAAAAATCTGATCGCCCTCCCCGAATGATTCTTCTCACCAAATTTGGATGCAATCCATTCAAGCATTAAGAAGGAGTATAGGATTTTAAAGCAAAAATTCAGCAAAGTTCCCTTTTGGGCCCCGCCCCTCTGGCCCCAGGGGTCGGATAAGCCTCATTTATATAAAATCTGATCGCCCTCCCCAAATGATGCTTCACATCAAATTTGGATGCAATCCATTCAAGCATTAAGGAGGAGTAGGATTTTAAAGCAAACATTCAGCAAAGTCCCCTTTTGGAGGCCCCGCCCCTATGGCCCCAAGGGTTGGATCAGCCTCATTTATATAAAATCTGATCGCCCTCCCCAAATGATGCTTCACATCAAATTTGGATGCAATCCATTCAAGCATTAAGGAGGAGTAGGATTTTAAAGCAAAAATTTAGCAAAGTCCCCTTTTTGAGGCCCCGCCCCTATGGCCCCAGGGGTCGGATCAGCCTCATTTATAAAAAATCTGATCGCCCTCCCCAAATGATGCTTCACATCAAATTTGGATGCAATCCATTCAAGCATTAAGGAGGAGTAGGATTTTAAAGCAAACATTCAGCAAAGTCCCCTTTTGGAGGCCCCGCCCCTATGGCCCCAAGGGTTGGATCAGCCTCATTTATATAAAATCTGATCGCCCTCCCCAAATGATGCTTCACATCAAATTTGGATGCAATCCATTCAAGCATTAAGGAGGAGTAGGATTTTAAAGCAAAAATTTAGCAAAGTCCCCTTTTTGAGGCCCCGCCCCTATGGCCCCAGGGGTCGGATCAGCCTCATTTATAAAAAATCTGATCGCCCTCCCCAAATGATGCTTCACATCAAATTTGGATGCAATCCATTCAAGCATTAAGGAGGAGTAGGATTTTAAAGCAAAAATTCAGCAAAGTCCCCTTTTTGAGGCCCCGCCCCTATGGCCCCCGGGATCGGATCAGCCTCATTTATATAAAATCTGATTGCCCTCCCCAAATGATGTTTCACACCAAATTTGGATGCAATCCATTCAAGTATTAAGGAGGAGTAGGAATTTAAAGCAAAAATTCAGCAAAGTTCCCCTTTTGGGGCCCTACCCCTCTGGCCCCAGGAGTCGGATCAGCCTCATATATATAAAATCTGATCGCCCTCCCCAAATGATGCTTCACACCAAATTTTGATGTAATCCATTCAAGTATTAAGGAGGAGTAGGATTTTAAAGCAAAAATTCAGCAAAGTTCCCCTTTTCGGGCCCCGCCCCTCTGGCCCCAGGGGTTCGATCAGCCTCAGTTATATAAAATCTGATCGCCCTCCCCCAATGATGCTTCACACCAAATTTGGTGGTGATCCATTAAGAAATGAAGGAGGAGTAGCATTTTGAAATGAAAAGTTTACTGACGGCGCACGGCGGACGGTGGACGGCGGACGGCGGACGACGACGGACGAAGCACGATGACTATAGGTCATCCTGACCCTTCGGGTCAGATGACCTAAAAAATTAAGCTACAAATGAAGGCAACAACACTATGTTTTAAGAATACAATAGAAATATCAGGCTACAGGAGGAGTTATTTCTCTTCTCTGACTTTCATTTTGATAGTTAAATTTAACAGATGCAGCAGCCCACACAGTCTACTCACAATAAAACTTTAGGGCTGTCATATTGTAGTGCATTCCTCTTTATATCATGTTGAATATGTCAAACAAAAACATGATATTAACAGGAATGTGATATTAAGAGAAACATGTTTTTTTTTAAAGATAGTGTATTTCGCATCTCCATAACTGAAGTGTAAAAGCTATTCAATGTACATATGAAGATGTTTTAATAAATTCATAACATTATTTCAATTACAAATAATTAAAAATGAAAGTTCCACGATGACCGTCAGGCATGTTTACACATAGCGAGTTTACACAGCTGCTGTACCAATATTCGCACAAAGGATAATCTTAAATATTGCTAAAATAATTTAATTTTAATCATTTCTATAGAAATGTTTGATATTCACTAAATGTTTGCCGATTACATGTACTGGGCCTTTATCAAGATTTTCTGTTTGATTCCAATCTGATATTACTTTCTGACAATTCAATTCAATTCAAATTGCGAATCTAGGTATTTCCTTTATCAAAATATTTAGATGCATATCAATCCTGCGGTAATTACAACATATTGTATGTAGTACGCTCCAGGCATATTTTGATACCCCAAACAATGTATATTACCAAATTCGGACTATCAATAAACAGACCAAACCAATAAAAACATTTTGACTTGAATACCTGGCTTATTAACGTCTTTGCCGTCTTGACAGCATTTCTTTGGGCAGAGTTTTGGTAGCGCTTCATTTGCAAGTCCATGTCCACCACTTTCCTCTGGAGCTGGTTTACTGCTGACACAAGTTTTCCCTGAATAGCTCCATTCTTTTTCATTGTTTCAGCTGATGGCTGATTTTTGTCAATCTTCATCTGAAAAAGAATAGATAACATAACAAGAGGCCTAGAGGGACTGTATCACTCACCTAATACAGTTGCAGTATATTTAAAAGTATTCCTGACAAAACAGTTTCCAAAGATATCCAAGGGACAGATCCCAAGACCAATTCTTGCAGCGTATGCAATTTGGTTAAGGAGTGGGCATTCCAACTGTCACCAAATTTTGACTCAGAAAGTGAATCTTTAAAGAGTTGTGGACACACCCCTGAAGGATCAGATAGAATATGTAGCATGACTGCAGTTTTATAAAAATATATTTTATTTTAAAAAGGTGACGTTTAAGAGATGGTAAAATTAATCTAAAAATTTTGTTATCAATCTCAGTACAGTATTTACGACAGCTACTGAGCAAATCGACTGTGTGTTTCCAAACATTTTCAGTGCCAGAACCCCGAAAAAAATTCAGAGTCGGTACATTTCTGTTCCACTCAAAGTCAGAAAAAACCAGATGATGAAAATTCCAAAACCATATTATCAAGTGTTATATAATTGTATGTTAAAGTAGAATAAACAGTTAATTTGAAAAAAATACACTATAGTGACAGGCAAATTAATGTTTTTGAAAGTGGTCGAATGAACACAAATTACCATACTTCATTGTTTATGCTTAAGTTAAAAGATATTTATCTTTCATATGCCAGTTGTGCTAAATAGTTAGTACAAACCATGAGATGATTTTTAATAGAAACTGTACCCATATTCACGAAACCATTCTCATGCTTAATATGATTGGGATGTGCTCAAACCCGTTTTCTCTCATGTAACACAATCTAAAGTCAAGTGTCAACACCTTAAGTTTTTAGAATAAAACATCAAATGATTGATTATTCAAAATCTTTCAAAAAATATTTTAATGTGATTTTCCATCAATTTATCATCAAAACACCAATTTTGGCATGAACACAGAATCTCAGTTTGGGCATTGAAGTGATCCTGAATACAAGTCAAAGGAGTCTAAATTTTACCACAAACGTGTTGATCCTCTGCATATCGTCTGCGAGACCTTTAACGTGCTTGGACAATTGAAGCAAAGCATTTTTATCCAGTTTATTATTGGTGTCTTTTGTTTCCATTTTCTTCTCCAGACTGGACATTGAGACCCCAAGTTGTCCCATTCTGGACCTCAGTGTCCGTTCCTTCCTGTCTATGCCTGATAAGGACTTCAAAATAGTTGTTGACATCTTTGTCATCTCGAGAATACTTGGAATTTTAGACTGAAATAAAACCAAGAATTACCAAACACTAAATGCTTGATCAAGACCTGTTGTTAATTGAGAAAAAAAAAAGTTCAATTTTCTCCGGACTCAAGAGTTCACATTATACATAAATTTAAATTAAGCTTTGAAAATCCATTCTGCTCTTGTTCCCAGCATCAAAATGGCCTGAATGTACAACAAATTGACGCTGGGACAATTTTACATTGATAAAAGCCAATCTGTCCCCTCTGCCCCTCAAAGTTGAAACAGGTTCCTCTGTTTTCTTCTATTTTCTAAGAAATATTACAGAGAGCAGGCTTTCTGATTTTTTTATATCATCAGTGGTTTGCTGCACAGTCCATTACAACCAATTTGGATTAACGATATAAATTTTAGATTTATAAATGTAATACACAGAGTTCAGAACCAATGTGAAATCTCCCACACTTATCATTTATTTGAATCCCAAACACAAACATCTTTACATCTACAGTACTCAATACATAATTTCTGAAAATGATGATCTGGAACAAACTTTTGTTTTCAGAAGCTCCTGAACAGATTCCACTAGCTCAGCATTATTACTCCGGACTCCGTCAATGTTGGACTTGAGACTCTGGACAGCCATCTGGACATTGGTCAGATCTTTGATGACTGAGGCTACCTCACGCCTGTTACCCCTCATTTCCTCGTCCAGCCTGGAGTTGGTCCCGGCCAGCTTTACCAGAATGTGTTTTATGCCCTCAACATCTCCCTGCCATCGTCGATTTTGAAAGGACTGCAAAGATGAAATTTTGTTTTGTATTTGTAGCTGTATAAGTCAGAATGTTGAGGAAATCATTATGGGGCAATTAGGTGTATAAAATCATTTTTTGCTACAACTTAGTACAAGTTTATATTTTTTCTGGTAAATCACATAGTATGAATGCCTAGTAGAATACTGCAGACCAACCAATATTGAAACTGCAAGTGATCAACACCATTCTCACTTTTTTCCTGTAATTACAATATGCAAAAAATACAAGATCAAAATCAAAGATTGTTATGTAAGTAGTATGCCAAAAGATACAAATCATTCTAAAATTTACCCTACAAAAGAAACTTTAGGAAACAATCTATTTTTTTACCCGTAACTAGTTCTTTCAATATACCCAGAATGTTACATTAAATTTCAGCATTATAAGTACTAGCCAATATACAGGTTCAGAAATTTCAACAATCACATCCTCCATTTTCATTGATAATGTATAGGGTAATTATCCTCGAGCATAAGGCTACATAGAAGCATTTTTCATCCCTTTTTCTTCAGATGAATTACATACCATGGGATCTGAAAGTTTAGCCATAGCTATCTTGATGTTATGTATGGAGGTTTGCAGATTGAGGACAGCGTTGTGTACTTCTCCTGTTCCTTTACTTTCTCTACCCAGCGTTGAGGTCAGCATGTCAACGGTGTGCTCTAGATTGCGAAGCTGGTGCCAAAATGACCTCTGTGACCGTGCCATCATGGACATGCCTTTAGAGATGCGTAACTGAGTGTGAAGTACTTCATCAGGGTTCTGAAATCAAGTAAATTCAAATGATTACATATATGAAAGAAAGCAAAACTTATAAAAACGTATCAAGGTTTTAGATGAATTCTTGTTGGAAAATGGCAGCAAATACAATGTATCCTAGAAATAAATTCACAAAATGGAAATTATTTGTTGTCAATAACTCTTAATACATTTACATATTCATCATATTGGTTAGGAATTCAACATGTTTCTTATGGTCCTTGGTCATTGACAGGGTTTCCAATCTAAATATCACTTTGAGAGTCCCATTGATGCCCCCCCCCCCCCTCATCCCTGATGGTAAATTTGGGTCTTAGATCAAATAAAAGAAAATTCTCAGTGACTTAAATTGTCATATTCCTTTTGAAAAGTCATTTATACATTTTATACTCTTTATTATTTGAAATTTGATCATTCCTCTTTAGAACATATTACATACTGTCAATTAAATATGGTCACCAACCTACACATAAAATTTGAGAAAGACTTATCTCAAGAGAAACCTTCAAATGAAATTTGCTCAGAAACTACCACTACTTACAAATCAAATGTTATATCATTTCTTACGAATCACTTGGTACATCATTACCTACGAATCACATGTTTCATCACTACTTACGAATATCCTCTTATCGTGTAGGTAGGTAGACAGTCTGTTCAGTTTTCTATCTAGATCCATTGTGTTGTGCGTTACTTTGGCAAGCTGCCGAAGGATGCTGTTGTTGAATAGTCTCACATCTTCAACCTCACTTTGCAGTTCGCCGGCCATATGTGAAAGCCTTTTGACATTTAATCCCAAATTACCTGTAGAAGACCTGACTGACTGTAAATTTCTGGCGACGCTTCTTTGTGATTTTTCTAAATCTAGCAAATCGTGGCCGATGTCAGATACTTGAGAGTGTAGTGAATTCAAACGACCGTCTAAGGTCACAATGGCCTTGACCTGCTTTACAGACTGTTTCTTGAGGGCTTTCATGTCACTTGCTTTTTGACCATTCGTCTCTTCCAAGTTTTCAATCTTTTCCTGTACATTCTGAAAGGATAAACAACCTCAAGTATATTAAAATAGTCAATCTTCAAAAACTTTTAATTTTCAGAAAAAGTTGATACCTGAAGTATATTCCAGGAAATTTAAGACCCCTAAAAACAGGTTATATTTAAATGAAAATTGTATTGCATTCTCACCATATAATATCCGTCAGTTTATGAAATTCTTTGAACATCAAAATTGATCTTGTCACAATTTGCTTTCAGGCATTTTAAGAGTGGTCACCTGGCCAAAAAGTGTGATAATAGGTACATCTCATAACTGCATTGCATTTTCAATGTGTTGAAATGGAAGAATTGCAGAGAAAATCAAATGTGAATATAAGATCTGTGAAACGTTTTGCCTTTGCCATGTGAGAAACAATACTATGAGAAATTAGCTTTCATACTAATGCAAAATCAACATTTTGTTATAAGAAATATTTCAGCATTCAGATTGAGAAATCAGTTAGAAAACAAGAGACCCATGGGGCCTGCTTAGCACATCTGGCTAATTCTTCATTTCAGTCATATATTATTACTATAGAAGTTGAAATGATAATAAATAATAATTCAACCATTTATACAAAATTTATTCCCGTTCCCCAAAGAAATTCTTCTGACATAATTTGGTCATAACTGTCTCAGTTGTTATTGACTAGTATCACTTTTTTTAAAAGGGCTGATGGAGGGATGCCTTATAAAGGGGGATGATGGGCTATACGCCACAAGTACAAGATAGGGGAGATAACTTTGACATTCTATATTTAACTTAACCTTACTTTCAATCTGTCAATTGATTGTTCAAGACCATCAAATTTTTTGCTGCTAGATGAACCAGTACCTGAAATATAAATTTAAAACACACTTCACATATTAATTTTTAAATAACAAAGTATTTTTGTATTATTTTCATAAAACTGAGATCAAGGCTTTGCAAATATTACTGATTTTGTCTGAATTTTCCCAAAGCACATCAGCCCATCTTCGACTTCTAGGGTTATGATCACCTACACTCTCTACACCCCTGGAATGTGACAATACTGAAGGCACGCTCAGGTAAAAGAATCTGACCAATCACTTGGCTGCAAGCCTCTCCTTTAAAGATTACAAAGAAGCGGCAGGCAACCGACATCAAAGCGTGTCAATTTTTACCATTATGTGACCACAAGATTCTTTTGATGTATATCAAAGGATCAAACCAGTCTTCTTGCCTCATCAAAAAGGTGGTGTACATATGGCCTTCAATTTTGCATGATATATTCCGGGGGTGTAGAGAGCGGAGGTGAGTGTAACCCCTGGATGATGAGGATGACATCAGCCTAGACCCATTGGTTTGAATCATTGTTGACACATCACAAGAATATTATTATGCACTAAAATTGTGATATATATCACAATAGGCTAGAAATAATACTTGTCTGAAAGTGTCACTCCAACTATATAACTGACTTTGAAGTACTTTTGTAAGATTATAAGTATACAGTGAAACACCACTTACTCGAACTCGTAGGAACCTGATTAATTCCTGGAGGAATACATGGTATTTGAGGAATCCGAATTTGGTTGAATATGTACGAACTTGGTCTGGACCAAACAAACTGTTCAACAAATGAGGTGTATTCAAGAGAAAGTCAGGTTTAACTGTAACTTGTAAACAAGTATCAATTGGTCATGATTTTAAACCAAGGACTTTATCCCCCACACACCAAATTAAAGGTTAAGGATTAGTGTTTTAGGCAAAATATAAATGATGTTTGAACTGCTGTACACTTACCACCTGGTTTTGTGAGTTTGTTAACCACATCTTTGGTGTTGGGGTGATCTGTTTCTGACAGATAGCAAGTCTTTGTATTGTTGATGAATTTAAAAAATTGACATTTTATTGTTTTTTCTGCAACACATGCACTTGCACATGTATCCAACGTTAGACCTTCCTTTCTGATAAGTCCAGGTGTCACCAGCACCTCGGTCTGACCATGAAAAATAGCATCAGTCAAAGTCGCATCTGCAGGAGTAAAAATACATTATATTGACATATGTATTAAGCACGGTACAATTACGACAGGATATTCACATTTTAACCTTCGGATCAACAACACTAAGTGTATATGATACATTGTGTTTAATATATTATAAGTAACACGGAAACATAAATGACGAAGGAAGACAATTTTTTGACTCGTGCCCTATCCGGGCCTCGAACTCACGATCTCCGGCACCAAATCGCCTAGAGATATACCTGCGGCCGTTACCACTGCGCCAACTCCACATCCCCAAAAAAGGATGTTTTGAAGTCACAGTGATAGACGGTCAGGTATTCTGACATGATCATAGTGGAAATCGTCTATTATAATTTATAGTGATGTGAACACCTGGATCGCAATGCATATATATATCATATATATATTTTATATCACTATCAGCCTAATCAAGTCTAGAAAACTAAAATGGTGTTGTCAGACAATAAGATGAGGATCATGAATGACAAAATCTGTTTCATGTCTTTACATATATACAATTTGGACATAGCATTTAAAATAGTGAGATAATCATGCTAATTTAAATTAAACATTTAAACAATAATCTTCTTAGGGATTAATTCATTTAAGCTGAAAATGATCAGGTTTAAACCAATAAAACCAGAACTAGTATGTTTATTTGTTGTAAAACTATAAAATTAAGGGGATTGGTTGAGTGGTTAGCAATATTCGGCCTTCCATGCAAACAGCGAGGTTTAAACTTCAATCCCAAAAGTCGTCATATGCATGGAATATTCAGAGAAAGTGTTTTTCTCCCACCCACACAACTCTAACAACCCAGGTGCTGTATAAAATGGCATAGGATGGGTGGTGTGGTATAGATCTGTACTGTAGCATTAAAGTAAGGATCTGTGGCACTATATAAAAGATGCCATTGGAAACATGATCCTACTACCAACAGAACACAATTCATTTCCAACACTCGCACATCAATGCACACATAGGGAGATATTAGCCAGGTGGTTTAAGACAGCACTAGTAGCCTACACGTAGTTAGCGCCTGATAATTACTAAATAAGTAAATTAGGCAGCTCATGCGAACTCCTCAGAATAAACATTGTATGATAGAACTGTATCATATCATATCAGTGTGTGTCACTGTAAAGCCATTTAGAGTAGTTGTGTTTCCTAGATAGGGCACTAGGCCTATACAAAATGTTGATATTATTGGACAGTTTTGAAATTTCACTCATCAGTCATTAGGGAAACTCCATGTTCATAATGGTACCCTTAGATTTTGAATTGACTATATTTTGCCATCAAATGTATGAGATTTACTACTTCAACTCGAAATGAGCTGGGCTGCTAACTCAACAGTAATTTTATCCCCGAATTTTAGCCCATCACAGTTTCACTGTATGACTGTGAAATGAGACCCATCTTACAATCCCTCATCCTCGATAGCATATCCTGGGGTTACGCTCACCTACGCTCTACTGGTGGCCGACTAGTTCTCGCCAAGTACCAGTTGTCGCCACTGGCAATGTAATTTGTATATTTCTAAGTTAATTACCAATTTTTTTCTGAATGTTTTGAGATGAAGGTTTGTCTTTCTTGAACAAATTCGTGTATAGCAAAATGGTGCGTTTTTGCGGACGAAGCGAGTGCAGTGGCGAGAACTGGTACTTGGCGAGAACTGGTACTTGGCGAGAACTGGTCGCCAGCCAGTACTGTACATCCCATGATGACAAGCTTTGAACTTTGAAGTCGGTTGCGGCTCCTTTACAATCTTCAAAGGACAGGCATACATGTACAGTACAGCTTAGTGTTTGGTCATGTTGGTTTTTTACCTGAGCGTGCATGCACTGCGGTTTTGCCATGACATAGGCCTATTCCAGGGGTGTAGCCTAACCCCTGAATATCGAGGATGACAATTAATATTAATCTCTATATGAGAGTGATTGATGCAAGGATCATGTAAAAAGGAAGGCTTTACTTTCAATCAATTATTCCTTTTAATAAAAGGTTATTATGTCGTTAACATTTGTCATTTCCTTTCATGATTAGGACCAAGCGTCATAAGACTGTCATTCCGTAGAATTTTCATAAAACTTACCAAATCCGCTAAAGACGCTTAGAAGTAATATTAGTGTGAATAAAGCGTCCCCTCCAGCAATGTACCATGGCCGGTACATCTTATCTTCATATTATTTTGAACAAAAATGTGGTTGAGTTTCCCTGATTCTTCGTGGGGGGGAACATAAACAACTCCACGGAAAACGTCGTTCCAAGTCCGTGTTATTTTCCGGTTGTGACGTCATAAACGTCACAACTTCATTCACGTAGATTTTGGCGCGGTTATATCCTTGTGCTTTGGCTCTTTGGGTGGATTTTTTAAGCTTCTGTTAATTTTGAATTCAACAGCATTCCAATACAACCGTAAATTATACGCCTCAAAACTTCCAGTTCCGTTCGTCAGCTTACCATCATGAAATTTCATTGTATCGGGCTAGAGATTCCAAAATACGTGTAACACTGAACATTCCACTACTGGGGCAAGGGCGATAACTCAAACAGCATTACGACAAAGAACAAAATGTTCCACCAAAATCTTACATTATTCTGGTTACCTGACCCGTTTCCGTTAGAAATATAGGGTCCCTATATTTACAGCGGAAACGGGTCAGGGAACCAGACTACCAAAATCTTTATCGCACGCGTAGGCCTACTTTTCATTTTAATTTTATTGATGTGTGACCACGTTTTTAAAAATATCCAGAATATACAGTTTTTTAAATTAATATCGACTCCGTCATTCGACACGTGTTGTTCCTGTCACTGGGACAAAATCAACGTGTTTAACTTTTTGGGGGACATGGATCAAATTTTTATGTGTAAAATTGCTCTGGACACTTTAATATTTAGGACCAAAACTATTAAGTATATATGTAATCTAGCTGTAGCAACATGATTCTCAGGTCCCTGTGGTTCTTTTAAAGTTGCCGAAGTGAAACGTGTCTGATCAAACAAAAAGAGAATATTTTCAGGGACGTATACGTCCCTGATATTTTTAACCATTCGTGCAATAAATGTATTCCAAAATCGATTCAAAATAGATCTATATTTTATTTTCAATATTATTTTTAATCACTAATGACATATAACATTATACTCAATGCCCTTTTGAATAATAATTTTAAAGCATTCCGACTAAAAACTATTTTTGTTACAAAAAAAAAACAAAGATACAAGCTTTGAAATGCGTTTGCTGTAGGACACTTGTAAAAACGAGTGTTTTGGGTTGAATAATATGATTATCTATGTTTGGGGCCGTTTTCACATCAGGTAAATGATTTCCATATCCCGTGCTGTTTCCGGACAGCAATTATATGGTAAAGAGTTCCAATCATGGAGACGGTTGATTGAACGTGTACGAAGATTTCAGACATACATGCACCCAGGGACGTATAACCAGGTAAATATTTAGCTAAGTTTAGATTAGTCCGATAGATTCTGACCAACTAATCCGCAAGCAACACCAGATTTAACGGACCAGATAGTCGGGACACCTTCGGACCAAGTTAAAAATCACAAAACTGTCGGTTTTTACATTCCCATGTGCATTGAAATTCCACCGGATCTAGACTGGATAGATCATCGACCTTATATATAGATTTCGGAAGGAAAATGATATTGGTTGCGATTTGCAATAGTCCGTTATTGACTGTGTTTTGTATAAATTCCTATCAGATGATATATTACAATGAAAAATTACAAAAAAAAAAAATATGTACACTTGAAAAATGTTGTTTAAATTTGAATCCCACTCACCTCACCTAGCCACAGGGATTCTAACTCCTTGTGGACTTAAGTATATTCCAGCCATAGCTGCATGCATTAATATTTTATTATAATTTTAGGGATCTGAAGATCTCTATTTGATGCACAGGGACCTGAGAATTTGTAACAGCTAGTTTTGGACCTAAACTAGGGTGTTTAGAGTAATTTTACTCTTTTGGGGGGTTTAATCAATTTTCGATGAAAAAATGTCCTCTCTATGTACATAAAAAACTTTCTACCTACGATATCGAAAGATTGTATAAATTTCACACATGAGAATAACGCCTTTTAATTTTAGAATAAGATATATACAGTCGAGTTAAGTTTTGCATTGTACATTTTATTTATATATTCTCTAGTATATTTCGTATTATTTACTTGATTGTATTATTTACTTACTTTATTGTTAAAGGCCCAATATACGTAACTTCAGGAAATGTTTCGTGATTCAGAAAAATTCTGAAAAAAATCCTGTTGATAACCATGCAAAAAAAAGAGCCGAAAACGAAGTAAGCCTGAGCGGTAACTAATAAGAAACTCTTGACAGAAATATCCAAAGAATTGAAATAATTGAGGTGGGGTCCACTTCAGCAACAAACCGAAGTTAGAAGACAATTCAAAATGGACGCGTGTTTACAAATACCGAGTTTCAACTGCTGTACCGGTTACCGCGTAAGAGTTAATCTTGGATATTGCTGATATCAGTAAATCTTAACTAGATCTATAAATACAAAAAGTTGTTAGGCTTGATTTTCGCTTCAAGTTTTGCAGAAAGTTACGTATATTGGGCCTTTAATTCATTGTAACTTGTAATTTGATGTACAGTATTGAACTGTAATCGTCGATTGAGTTGCATCAAATGTCGGTGTATATACATGTATATACAAAGGGGCGTCTCAGGTATGTATATATATACGAGGGGCATACGATCTAGATGACAAAATAGTGTATACATGTACGTTACATACGTAAAACTCATTAACATATAACTCCATTGTTTTACACCTGAGTGACGTAGTGGATACACCTGACTTCACACGATCTTACTTTAAATGATGTCTTACAGACCTGGAGGCCCAGTCACGTGGTTTAAACAAGTCTGTATCAAGTTATTAAGGCGTATGTCCCACACACATCACTGGACGTTCTATAAGGAGGTGCTTACTGTTCGACGGAACATTGACAGTCCAACATGGGTGTTTTCGGAGCTGCTAGTATGCCCTTTATAGCGGGCGTGGCCCTTTTAGGGAGCGCAGTGCTCCATATTGTGTGTTTCATAGCCCCTTATTGGGCGAATGACGGAACGCAGTCCCTGGGGCTGTGGCGATACGGAAAATGTAGGGAGCCAACATTCCATAATTGTTACAAGCACGACCATGTGGATACACAACTAAATGGTAAGTTAATTTTAATTCAGTTGCTTAAATATTCTTTGACATAATTATCTTGTGCCGCGCGGAATTAGATTAATCTTCGAATCTATGGTTAAGATCAGTATGTAATGATATATATATAGGCTGAATGCATTGTTGAACAAGTCTTCACAATTATCATAATTTATTGAAGAGGAAAAGCAACTGAATATGTTCATTTATGAATTGAAATATGTTTTCTCTGCACATTGATGTCACATGGACCTGGGAATTTGTTACAGCTAGTTTTGGACCTAAAAACGGATGTTTAAGAGTAATTTGATACATTTGGGGGGTTAAGATCAATTTTCGGTAAAAATGCTTCCTCAATGGTCATAATAGCTTGTACGACCATTGAGGGTCCAAAACTAGCTGTAACAAATTCTCAGGTCCCTGTGATTGATGTTTCTGTTTTTTATCAAAGACGCACTGACACAGGGACATGATAATTAAAGACATTGTTGCATTTTGAGACTCAGTTTTTTTAAAAGTTCACACATAAATGTATATAAATTATCTTACTGCGACATCTAGATCTGATGTATGATTTTTTATGGAGTGTTGAAAATGTGTTTTTCACGTCTCGTATATAATAGTGGAATATTTGCATGTACCTGTGTTTAGGCAATACACATGTACATTGTAGTATATATATTATATATACCCTCAAAACAAACTGTTCTTTGTTGTGTTTTTTTTTCATGAAAATGGAGGGAAACATTTATATGTCTATAGATTATGGTATTATATAGATAATCTAGGCAATCGACATCCAAACGAAACACGTGCTGATACAAACACTTGCGGCGGCTAGAGATGATTTCGGTTGACACCTGTAGAATGATTTGAGCTAGCTGGACGATTGATTAAATGGCCCTGAGGAAATTTTCGGACTCCGCCTCATACAGAATGAGTTTTAAAATGGAACCTCCATATATGTCCATCATACTTTAATAGAAACGTTTCAAATGTACATGTAGCTATATATACTTGCTTTCACTTGAATAGAGTGTAATTTTATGAATAGGCCAGAATCGATATCACGAGAGCAGGAAATTGCATCTCATGAAATAGCCTACCTGGATTACCTTCGACAACGAAAACTAATCAAGATTTCACGATCCGTTAATAACAGGATGATTGATGGACAAGCAGAATTTGTGTCGTCTGCTTCATTTATAGTCGCGCCTTCAATACTGACAGTTGAAAGAGAGGTTGAAGCAAACACAGGAACTTGAAAATTTGTTACAGGTGTTTTTGGACCTAAACTAAGGTGTTGAGAGTTTGGGGGGGGGGGGGGGGTAGATCCATTTTCGATAAAATGTCCCCTCAATGGTCATAAAGGAGGGGACATTTTTTATCGAGAATTGAACTAACCCCCCAAACGTGAAAATTACTCTAAACCCCTGAGTTCATAACAAATTCCAAAGGTCCCCGTGAAACGAAACACAACACTTGAAGTAAAGCAGTAGATTTGTGAACCAAATGGAATGCCGATCCGGGGCTTAAGTACAAGTTAAACTGACATATTTGCATACAGGGATATGAAATCAACCCCGGAGTCGTATTAACGAGAATGATTCAGAGTTTATTTCATTTGTCAGACATATATGTCTTTCTCGATCCAAGATACCTAAGGGAAACTCGTGAAGAGCCAAACTATGTGATGTGCTAAGACTTACCCTTACTGCAACATACAAAAAAAAAATTAAAATCTGCCCTTATTTGACACAGGGATTTACGGTTTCGGCCTGTTCTTTATTTCTAACTTTCTCGAAGAGTGACACGATACACAGGGCCTTGCAATTATTCATAAACTTGAGAAAGTACAAAGTAACAAGAGGCCTAGAAGTCCTGTATCAATATGGATACCGTTGTATTTTAGCAAGTAAGGCTAAAGCGACAGACCCTTAGATTAATCCTTGTAGCATATATTAAAGTTACGAAAGACCCTGGTGTTGTGGCCACCACGTCAAAGGGTTAGTTCTCATTTGTCATTAACAGACTGTGGAATTATTCCTCATACTGAAAAAAAGTAACGAAAGCAACTGAATATTATTAAATTACCCTGACCGAAGAAATACCGCTATACACTACCAATTCTTCATGAGCGTGTTTATTGTTTAATTCATTATACCTTAATATTGGCACTAGAACATGCAAAAATGCTCCAAAGACAAACAAAACTTTTTTTTCTCGAGGGACACCCCAGACCCCCCTCCCCTTCCGGGAGGTGGACATACAGTATGTACATATGTATCCCTCCTCCCGTACCCACCACTTCCTAGCGCTTCGGGTACTGTATTCGGCACCACATCTGCGTACACTACAAAACAGCCCTAGCTACACCACTGATTTCCATCTTGACATTCTGTATATACGCATGCACTTTGCTTAATTAGCGTTAAATTAAAAAATTACATTGAATTATTCGCGTACTTTAATTTTGTTTATTTTTTTAACCGCAATTCTCATTTTATCAAACTTTATACAATAAAGCAAATCCTGCACGCATAGTCCCGCGCACAGGAGCCTTATGTTAAACTGTTACACTTTGGCTCAGTTGAATTATCACGTCCCTGTGGTCTTGACTATGAAGTGACAGTGAAGACTCTCATCCAACCTGAAGTATTGAATTGTAGGAGACTTTTTTTCAAAATCAGAATTATTTACGGTATTCACTATCTCCTCTATTGATAGAAGTGGGGATTAGCATATTTTAACCACGGACACAGCTTTTTAACGAGGACATTTCCCGATGCCCTGCTGTTAGTAGCTGACGAGTGTCGGTGACATTTTAGCCAAGACTCCGATAATGGCAGTTAAATTGAATCTATCTAGAAGCTTTAATTTAAAGACTTTATTCCACATATGATACATTAACTGGGGATGGAATGTGTCTTTATAGTAACAAAATAACAAGACCCATTCTTTTATGTTTGTTATAATATTTTTATTTTTACTGTACAAACATATAATATATGTATATACAAATGTACCAGTAACCCGCACCCTGAAGCGATAGTGTGTTGGACGTACATTATATTATTTTACAAGTTCGGGCTATACAACCTGCGTCATAGTTTTAATAAAGAATCTCTTTTTTTTAATATTAAATATATTTATTTCGTTTCCTGTGGGTATATTTCCATTTAAGACCGTATGCTTAATTTTACTTACAAAAACACATCTTCTGGTCCCTCATGTTTGATAATATCAACAGTGCATAACACTGATTGTATTAGGGCGTTGCCTTGACGACACAGGTAAAACAGGTTTTGGACGGAAAAGGCTGGGTTTCAATTTCCGTTTATCCCACCTAGGTATTCCACAACAATATTCGATACTAACTGTTTGCGTGCGATGTTGGTAAATTAAACCACACCCTTCATATCAATACATAATATAGCAATGTTTCTGCGGTTATTGTGTTGTGTCAAGAAAGTTTACGTGGGAAGGCTGAACATCAAAACCTACAGTACACCTACATGTGTACACAAAGATGACGTAACACACACATATGCTGCACCTTTTGAATTCAGTAATACATACAGTATGCCAAAAAAATTAAACTGCATCATAATATTATATATATATTCAGCTGTTTCGTCCTGCTACATGTAGGACTCTTCAGTGATGCTAGGGGCCAAGGGATGGGAATCCGAAATTTCCAAATACAGGCACTTGTGGCCAGGAGAATGATTATCTATATAGATAATATAACGAAATATGAATAATTAAAAAAAAATATAAAAAATATTTTTTTCCGATTTTCTTTTCATGTTACTAAGTCGTAATTACGAGAAAGCTAAGTCGTAATTACCAGATAAAAAGTTCACTTCATGTGGCAATAACCGGCTTCCGTATAGGGTCAGGTGCGTAAAACCCCTTTAATTTATGAATATATTAATAAAATTCAGGAAAAAATATTCATCCTGTAGTAACAGAAAAACAACTTTCTTTGGAAGCTCGTACAAATCGTGTGGATGTTCCCTAGCGGGTTGATATCGTTTCTACAAAGCTATTACGTTCGAAAACATCATGCACTATACGTACATCCATACAATGCCAATATGCTTCCAGCAAACAACATTGAACATAAAAATTGCGCTTTCAGCTTGAATTTTGAATTAAAATGAACTGCATTCAGCAGTTCTCGGAAAGGACCAGTGGATGGCTTTTTTTTTTACGACAGTCGATTTTGAGTGTTTACTTACATGTAGCGATTCGTCGTCCAATCCATAGACATTTGTTTCAGGACTTAGGTCTACTTTTATTAAAAGAAATGTCTTTTCATTTTCGATTTCCTGACTATTTTGAAGACAAGCTACCCCAAATTTCATTCTGGATGCTATATACAGCCATTTAGTCCAGTGAGTCCGGCGACGTTTGGTCGATGATAAATTTTCTGATAACGTTCTACACATCAACAGAAAACAAAGGGCTAACAGTAACAAGATTCTAATCTACCCCAAGTCATTGTCATCGTGTTGACTTAGTTAAAGTCCGATAACCCTGTTTATGTGACAACTGTAGCCGGACATAGGGACCGGACACGGTTTAATAGCCAAATATTTCGCGTATGTCTTATGGAAAGAAAAAACGGCGATGGCACAGATGTTGATAAAAATACCACGAAACATCCCAATCATTTTCTACTACTACATCAAACTCAAGCAGGGGGTTTTATTATTCATTAAGAAAACTACAACAACTAGGGTCTCCGGACGTTTTGGTTCGAAGATCGGGCGCAGTGGCCGAGTGGTTAAGGTGTCCCGATATTCTACCACTAGCCCTCCACCTCTGGGTTCCAAGTTCGAATTCCATGTGGGGCAGTTGCCAGGTACTGACCGTAGGTCGGTGGTTTTTCTCTGGGTACTCCGGCGACTTTCCTCTACCTCCAAAACCTGGCACATCCTTAAATGACCATAGCTGTTAATAGGACGTAAAATAAACCAAACCAAATCGAACATTTTGGTATTTAACCCTTATTTAATATCTTTAGATTCCGAGTTAAGGACCATCCTTAAATCTATATTTAGTAACATTGATTTTGGTTTGGTTTATCTTCTTTTTTTTTACGTCCTAGTAACATACAGAGTCATTTACTAGGTTTGGGAGGTGAAGGAAAGCCGGAGTACCCGCCAATGACCTTAACTTTAGAACATGCTTGTCTAAACACCTGCTGTTGCACATCTTTTTCCCGCAGTCTTTCGGATTTAGGTATTATATCCGGAAACCGAGGTGTAATTAGACGAACACCTGCAACTACGATGCGTAACCCCCTAAAACGATTGAATTGACAAATTCATTTTCGAACCAGACCCCAAAAACTAATATGTATGGTAATTTCCGTCTAAATTTTTTGTTTGTGGAAAGAAAAAAACAACAAAGAAACTACCTACATGTAATGTTGTACGTATAGCTTGTATATGAGAGTTTATGTATTACTCATAGTTTAGATATTGGGACATTTGCATATCACCTGCCATCGAATTTTAGCTCCGTTACGTCACAGGTATGCCTCTGTTTGGGCCTTGTTTTTTTTCCCCTAAAATTTAAAAACATTTCCGGAAGCGTCATTTTTGAATGAATGAATAAAGGGAACTGTGTTCTGCGTTGCGTTGAGATAAATATGTTTGAGAATTGGATAGAAATGGAGATAGCCATGCTTTTTCTTTATGATAACCGCTATACTGTTATATGTATATTGTATAATATGATAGCTTAGTCATATATTATAATTGATAATCATCCCGGTAGAGGAGAGTAGTTATATGTTTGTAGAAAGTTTTAGTTCTAAAAGGGTAACATGTTAACAGATTTGTAACAGCGGAAATTTCACACTTCGCCATACCCGAAGGAGTATATCTTATCTGCCATGCATCATTAGGCAAAGGAATGTCATTCATGTATTAAATCGAAATATACCCGTATGTGAATGATACCATCAGTCCCCGACAGGCATACATGTAATCGACAACGAACCCATTCACACACATCCAGATCACATGTGTAGATAGCTACGGAAATAAACATCTTCAGTTAGTTTCAATTTCTAAACATTGAAGGCCAAATCACAGGGGCTAGGCACGGACTTATGTCAATATGAAATGATTGCCAGATATTTTTTTTACCTTTCTCGAATATAGCCCCTCCCACATCGTCGGAAACCCACGGTACACTTTTCTGACTTTTGCATCCCGTGGGCCAGAATCGGTATAAACCTTCGTTTCCCCGAATAGAAGTTTAGTGGAAATTTCAACCAATCAGAATGGTCGTTTCTCGTGACACTCTGTTAGATGATTTTACCGTGACCACGACCAGCATATTTCTGTAGGCATGACACCGATGTCAATCGCCGTATAACGACCTTATATTTTAATCGTAATCGGCACAATTATAACACAATCGGCAGGCGGTGCTACAAATGAAACGGGATACCCCGGCTTGATGTCCCGGCTGTATGTAGTCACGGATGAAACCATCGATATGATTGGCTACTATTTTAGTACGAAAACGAGAGTTTCTTTCGATTTTAGCCCACGGGATGCAAACGTCAGAGAAGTGTACCGTGGGTTTCCGACGAAGTACCTCCCACTACTATATATCTGTGACAAGGGAAAGAACTTGCGTCACTGAATGAAATCCAGTTTTTTACATGCCCGTCTCGTCACAGATATAGTAGTGGTAGGGGCTATATTCGAGAAAGGTAAACAAAATATATGACAATTATTTCATAGTGACAAAGGTCCGTGCCTAGCCCCTGTGGGCCAAATGTTGTGATAATGCTGTATAAGCAATTATTCAAATTAACAGCGAGACCATGAACTATCTTATTTTGTTCTTTATTAGATGGTTTGTGTCTGTATGTTTATTTGCTTTTTTCATTTGTTTGTCATTTTGTTTTAGACACTATGACGAACTGAAGGAAATATATTATTTTTCTAAATAAATTACATAATGTGTTTTAAGATTCACAGGAGTACTTGTGTTGATATCCATGTTTATAAGAAGTAACATTTTATGCAAATAACGCCGCGAAAATCAGCCATTAGCATGTGAAAACGTTTATTTTTAATGTTACCGTCTCGGATAGATCTCAAGTAAGATTACTCCTACACGAGTCATTCATGTTTGCATGATACTGTATGTTGTGGCCTTATATGAAATATAAGGGACCGTGGTGCCCAAGTTGCCACTATAGCCGCCCACCAATGGGTCGCGGAGGTCGCCAGGTCATGGTTTTTCCCTCCGAGTACTCCGGCTTTCCTCCGCCACCCAAACCTAGCACGTCCTTACAGTCTATAGTTGATAAACTTATAGGACGTGAAGCACAAACAAAAAATATAACGTATAATTCTCCGTTATCCAACATAACCAAAGTATACGCACTGTAAGATATGTCCGACATTGAGTCGGTTAAGTTGAGCATAATGCAAGGTTTTCCCTGCCTTGCAAAGAGCTGTATTTTGACTCCTAAAATTGACAAAAGTTTACTAAACAATCTGTATTAATTGCGATTTGAGTCACATGACTGCTAAATTAAATCCAGTTTTCCTACACGCATGCGTAAACACACTGTAAAGACTCTTATTTCCAGTGCCCACGGGGTCACTGATTAAATCTGACGGTCTCTGGTAAAACTGAATAATGTAAAATATAACATGGTATTCCGTGAAACCTCGATATAACGCCAATGTTTCATTCGCCCATTGTCAATCGTTCACTTGCCAACGAATCTCAAAATCATCTTTACCTTTTCAGAAATGCCAGCCACATTTGCTATATTGCCAAACACTTTTTGTAACGCCGCTCTGTAATCGATGGCAGGATAACAAGTTTTACGGCACGTTATTGACTAACTCTTACTTACCATTATAGCATATATATACATTTAAACTTCTACCAGTTCAAACTTTTAAGTCTTTTCACCAGACCAATACATAATTTGACAATTTGACTGTCAGAGAAATTTGTCAAAAGATTACAGTCAAAGTGTTGACGTCAAAGTTAAAATACAGAGGGCAAAAAAGGGTCCTGTCATTTCGCCACACGACAGTGACACGTGTCACACAGGGTACTGAATATTTGGTACAGCTATATTTTGGCCTAAAGTGAGGTGTTAAAGATTTAGTTTACATGTTTTTGGGTCTAGGTCGACTTTTGGTACAAAATGCAACCCTAATTGATCAGTGTATGCATGTAAAAATCCATTGGGGGATGGGCGTTTTTATCAAAAAATGATCTATTAAAACACTTAAAGCGTGTGAGATTATTCACAATTTAGACCCAAAAATAGAGGTCCTAGTGTAGCACGTGTTACAACCTCGAACATATATATACAAAAATGTAATAGTCAAATATATATGTTACAAAAATGTTTCTATCATTGCATGACTAGACCTCTCAGAATATTCTACATGTATACAAAAAATCACCTACTTATAATAGGTGATTTTTTGTATACATGTAGAGTACTCTGAGTATGGTTACAGCATTTTGCTACCTTGATTTTACATCTGCCTGTGCCGTGTTGAATTAGGACAATAAAATAGGATTTTCAGATAAATTTGGAAACTATTCTTGCATTTTTGCTTCATTTTTGGAAAAAAAACACAAATTTTGACTGGGGAAAGAGCCTTATTTATATCGGCTGTAAACATGGGCAAACAAAATCACTGCGCTTATACCATACTCATCATTAGTTTTGTTTGTCTCTCCAGTCACCATTGGCTATTTTTATCATTCCTTGTTAAACCTAAGATAATAATTTTATGTATTTTAAAACGTGAAATATGGCCCCAAAAACCAATGTGAATACTTTAAAATCATATTTTGGAAGCATACTGTGTAACGCCCTCAAAACGAATGAAGTTGAATAAGATGTTTTGATTCCGCTAACACCAGGAAACGCCTTGACATCAAAGGTATGATAATTGAACAGTATGACTCCCTCGGAAACCACGTTGGTCCGTACAGGTACAGACACAACATTTAAAAATAATACTTTTATTCATAAAAAAATAACAGGCAGCGTTGCCTGTCAACACGACATGAACGCAATAACGAGGAAAGTGATAGCGACATGAAATGACATTTTCCGGGTGAATGTACCTCGTGGTAATGACCCCGTGGCACTGGAAATAAGAGTCTTTACAGTGTGTTTACGCATGCGTGTAGGAAAACTGGAATATGTTTCATTCAACTAAAATCTACCCCGTAAAATAAATACTAGCATGTCATTTTTTTGGAAATCAAGACTTGTGACATGATTTTGTAGCAGGAACTTTGCGTGATATACATATATGTATATACAGATTTTATTTTGGCAATGTATAAGTAGCCCTGTTTGTAAAACGAGCTTATAAAATGAAATCAATGAAAGAAAATGTTAAAACGATTATTATGAGTTGGACGGGTTTCGTTTTTACAATATGTATATATACATACAATAAACAAAACCCCGAAAACAAATAAGATATTCCATAGGTGAGGAACAGAAATCATGAAAAAATGTGCTTCAGCAGTGTTGTCATAGACAAACCCTTAAAAATAACAAACAAAACCACATTTTTTTAATGTAAAGGCATAGTATCCTGTCTGTTTGTATATTGAACTTACGGTGCTGGTTGCGGGATAAACGATTACTCATTGTAGGTATTTTGTTTTCGTTCTATAAACAGTCATGTTTTTGGAGATTGGGCGGATTGGAGGTATTATGTTGGTTACATAAACTACGTTAACATAATTAAAACGTTTTATTTACAGACTGGTTCCTGGTGGTGCGGGCTATGACTTGTTTGGCAGTGATTTGTCTGTCCCTTCCCCTCGTTATACTGCCAGTCTACATGTATATCGCCCTCGGCATGTACTACCGTAGGATGATGGCCTTCATGTCGTTCTGCAGCATCATGGCAAGTAAGTACCCCTCGTTATACTGCCAGTCTACATGTATATCGCCCTCGGCATGTACTACCGCAGGATGATGGCCTTCATGTCGTTCTGTAGCATCATGGCAAGTAAGTACCCCTCGTTATACTGCCAGTCTACATGTATATCGCCCTCGGCATGTACTACCGCAGGATGATGGCCTTCATGTCGTTCTGTAGCATCATGGCAAGTAAGTACCCCTCGTTATACTGCCAGTCTACATGTATATCGCCCTCGGCATGTACTACCGCAGGATGATGGCCTTCATGTCGTTCTGTAGCATCATGGCAAGTAAGTACCCCTCGTTATAACGACAGTATGGTATAATGAGTAGCCAATTCATTAACCCTTCACTAAATGACATTCATAAATTCTCTATACTGGCGTTTTATTGAAAGTTAACATCTACAAACTTTGATGTCAATATCGTGATGAGCACAGGGACCTGATAATTTGTTACGGCTTGACTTAGATGTTTACAGTAATTTTACACGTTTGAAGGGTTTAGATCTGGAGTATAGATTTATCAAAAATTAATCGAAACCCCCACACCTAACTTTAGAATTAGCCGTGGTAACAAATTCTCAAGTTCCTTGGGTGTTGAGCTACTGTCTTGCATATTATAATCGCAAATGGCCCATGAAGCTCGTTGTTGGCATCGTTTTAAAATTTCTGAATCACGTATGTATAATTACATTTAATATTAGTGTCCTGTGTGTTTTACTGTAGGAAATAATACGTCGGTCAATCATGTCATTGTTGCCACCTTTGATAAAACCTTCAACCCTCCAGATGACCGCGGAATAGCCGATCCATGTGAATGGTCTGACCATCCATTAAAGTATCCATTACATACTGAACTTAAACAAGGCGTGGTAAATGAATGACTACTTTAAATGATCGTGTTACACACCATGGACAAAGTATCAACTATAGGTATGCTGGATACTGGACTGAATTTAGGGTTGGAGATATTCTAACTAACTAATTGGTTTGGTTTATTTTGTGTAACGTCCTATTAACAGCCAGGGTCATTTAAGGATGTGTCAGGCTTTGGAGGTGGAGGAAAGCCGGAGTACCCGGAGAAAAAACACCGACCTACGGTCAGTACCTGGCAACTGCCCCACATGGAATTCGAACTTGGAACCCTGAGGTAGAGGGCTAGTGGTAGAATATCGGGACACATTAACCACTCGGCCATCGCGGCCCCCAACTAACTTAGAAAAAATGTTCGTAATTATGACGTGCATTATGATCAGGCATATTGTTAATACATATAATATAAACGATTCTAATACGATTTCAGTAAAAATGATTAATAGAAATATACTGTGAATTATTGATTCTTGCGAGCAAAATATTTTCGAGACAATGACATTGTTGTCGCAATTCCGAAGAAAAGAAGTAGATAAATAACTGATACAAAATAATACCATCCGTATAATGATCGACCATAATCTATATTTCTTTCTAATAAATTAAATCAATATTCGTTTCTCATTCTAAGACAATTCGTAAATAATTCTATATTTCTGATGAAAAATAATGGTTTACAATATTCTCGCCACCATATACGTCCTAGTGATAGAAATAGCTTCCTTTCCATATTATAAGTATATTCTGGAACATATTCTGGAATCACAGGGACCAGAGAAAGGTCTAGTCTTAATGACCATTGAGGTAGCATTTTTATCGTTCTCTCTTTTCTAAATACCCTAACTTAGGTCCAAAACTAACTGTAACAAACTCTCTTGTCGATCCCTGTAATCAGACGTACCACTTATACAGTACATCAAGCGCACTAAATATCGTACACGTAGAAACAGGTTTGTCAACAGAACGACCTTGACCCATTAAAGTGTTTTAGGCTTCAAATATGTTGAGTTATTAATGGTTATTCCTAAAGAGACATATTGATAATAAATGACGCTTAATTAGACATGTTTTGGGTAACTTACGGACGGATGTATCTACAAGTATCTATCGTCACTATGATTTTGTCGACTCCTACAACTTCCGGTCTGTAAAATGCGGTCTACACACAGGGACACGACAGTCTTATCTGATAACAATAAGCGACAAATACCTGTGTGTAGACCATTTCCAGGCCGGAAGTTGTAGGAGTCGCTAAATGACAAAATCTCTCCGCAAGTGACGTCAGAGATCTTTCATCGCTGTACATAAATCGTTTTTTTAGACTAAGCAATTCAGGTACAATCATTTATAATTTATATGCGTAGTGTGCAATGGCCATACATGCTTGTGAACAACAACATTTAATGGTTAATATGCAGTGAACTTCAATGAAATATTTGATACAGGGCGTTACTCCAAGATTTATTGATAAGTTACTAACAAGTCGGTGCAGATAATGCATTTTCTTGCTTCGTTGATCTAACGACAACTATGACAAGTGTAAACACATGGTGTCTTTTTTTTAAATTTCAATTCAATATTACCTTTACACAATAACGCATGCATATATTTAATTTTTAATGGATGGTTTTTAAAATGAAATAAAACTGAATGAAAATGCATAATTTCTACGTGAACGGTCTTGAATTATGGACAGAAAACCAAAACACAAATTTTCAATTATTTTTTTTTTTAATTTTAATGTTTATGATAAACGTATGGTGGACCAATAATTATCTTATTCTTTTTTTATGAATAACAGCCTCAGCAGAGTACATTACCCGCCGTCAAATACCCACCTTTTACATTTGACGTTAAAACTGTGTATGCCCAACAACAAAATAGCATTTATGAATTATTCGTTGAGAGATTTGAAGTACGTGTGGCCTCTTAATTGATATTTTAATCTCGCATTTTATATTTCAGCCCTCACTATAGCAGCGGCGGTAGTAATTTTTGTCATCGGATCCACAGACAAGGGTTGGAGCTTAGAATGGTGTTTCATCGTCGAAATCATCGCCGGTCTCTTCGCTTTCATAGGATTTGTGGTGTTCCTGGCGGTGCTTCTAACGAAACGCCCAGAGGGTCTAAAGCCAACTTATTACCCAAGTACCATACACGTGGATCCGGACAAGCCCAAACTCTATCTGGTGCAAATTGAACCATACTGATATGTTTTTATGTAATTGTATCTATACAATATGTATAGCGCCAATGATTGCGTCTTGCCGTAAAAAAAAAGAATGTCATATATCCAAAATGATAGATCAAAACGCCAACTCCTCAAAAATGTAATATATAGCATATATGTAATGCATATGCTACCATGAACTTCGAACTACTCATGTAAACAAAGTTGGTGTTTCTTAATGTACATGTATATATTTACATTCGCGTGCAGACGTTTTGCCAGAGACGTATTATATATCACACATTTCTTGTTTACCGACTAATCATGTAAAACTAGTCTTTATATTTAGTTATCGCATCATGAAACATCAAAACCTATACCCGTTCAGCTGCACATTTCCACGGTGCTGAATATTGATCGGTATATTTTTTCAGCTGGTGTTCTCCGAAGCTGAGATTTTAAAAGATGCTTTTCTGTGAACTATTTTTCAGCTGGTGTTCTCCAAAGCTGAGATTTTAAAAGATGCTTTTCTGTGAACTAAATGATTGAATTTGACCTGTATATCAAAGATTTGGTGATTTAATATAGAAATGATTTACAGTAATGTTGAAGGGTTCAGTAACGTCGGACAATAACTGGTTTTCATATAAAATGGCAGTGCTTTTAATGTCAAAAGAGCAACGCCTTCTACTGTGTTTCCGTTTATCGATACCTTTTCCTGAATATACTGTATATCTCGGTTTCATTTAGTGCTTCCGTTTATCGATACATTTCCTTGAAGATATATCTCGGTTTCATTTATAATTGAGTGTTTCCGTTTATCGATACATTTTCCAGAAGATATATCTCGGTTTCATTTATAATATAGCGTTTCCTTTTATCGATACTGGTTCCTGAAGATATATCTCGGTTTCATTTATGATCAGTTTCCAGAGGGACAAGCCAGTTTCTATGCATGATACAATACTCTTTAAGATATTATTACCTAAACGGTTGTTATTTATTCAAATTATACTTATCGATTCTTCTGCTCATAACAGTGCCTGGTCCCAGCGTAATGCAAAAAATTAAATCTTGAATCCGAATGGAACAGATTAACATAATTAACAAGTGTTAATAGCTTAATAAAACGAGGATTAGGTCAGTTTATTTAAAAGTCATTTTGATTTTGTACAACAAATTTATGTATTTTACGAATTAAACACACCTTTGAAAAGTCTGTATTTGATTTACTGTTCTTATTTGAAATTCCGTGTTTGAATTTGTTCGTCAATGGTAGTACACTCTAAAGTTTCATCAGATCCCATACTTGTATATGTTAGCCTCCTGGGATCATGGAATACTGTCAACAATTAAGGTCTTAAAGAGATGTACTCGATGAATCTTTTTCCCCCCATATTGCCTTTTTCCTTGGTCCCTTGTTGTACTCTATTCATTTTCAAAAAAAATAACAGAAAGGCAGCCATCTTGCATTTTTATAATGAAAAGCTGCCGATATTTCTCGAGAAGCTTTGAATGTATAGTGTATCTTTCTGTAAATGTCATATACAAGTTTCCGTTGGTCCTTTACATTTTGAGACTGATCGAAGAAACGAAATGGCTGACACACAGCCACCTTGGATTTTGTGCCAATGAACATTTATATCGCAATTTTCGAGAAGTACTCAATTTTCTTAACTCCTCGTTCTATTCGGTGATAAGGGTAGTTCTCAAATGATTAAATTTCTTCGCCAGTTATTTTAACATTAGAAAAAAGTTCATGCTCCGATGAGCATTATAAACATCGATGATGAATATTTGCTTACTTGATTTCGACACTTATTTCGGATAATAAATAACATCATTTTACAGAAAATAGATATCGATATATGTATAGTATATATATATGTATTTCAGGCATTTGAATCCAACAGCTGAAGTCGGAGTGGTATTTGTGAATGATTAGTGGCGGAAACTATTCTGACCTCGCATAAATAAAACTTCACAGTGAGATATCAAGAACTGAGCGTCCGTCTAGAGTTCGGAAGGTCCCGGGTTCGAACCCCGGTATGGCATTACATTTTCGTCTCCTGTTACATTTGGCGCCCAACGAAATATACCTACAGAAGGTGGTATAGGATCTCGTGTGTGTCTTCGGGGTCGAAGACTTGGTTACAGGTGGGAGGAATGTAGCGGATCTAGACCAGGTCGATCGTCGGCGACCAGATAGCTCAATTGGTTGAGCGTCCGTCTAGAGTTCGGAAGGTCCCGGGTTCGAACCCTGGTCTGGCTGTGCATTTTCCCTATCCTGTTACAGATTAAAAACTCCACAATAGCTTTAGATTGTCTCACCTTAAAGTGGTCTAAAATATATTAGTCATCCCAAAAACACCTATAGATTTAAACATATCTTACCCCACTCTACTCAAAACTGTGTTCGGCTCTTCCAAGAAGGCTACCAGCCAAATACCATGCCTCTATAGCATGAACTCAAATTTAGCAGCTAATAGTGTATAGGTTTTTCGTAATTTATGAAGAAAGAAGTCATTTGAAGGCTTTGAATTAGTCGACCTCTGTGACCTGCATAGTAAGTCGAGGTGAATTTACTCGACTCCTTCCAAGGAAGCTACCAGCCAGATACTATGTATCTAGGTTGTTTCAGCATTTCAGAAGAATTCGTTTGAAAAATTTGGCATATTCTTTGTTTGTCTTTTTCCAAGGAAGCTACCAACCAAATAGCATGTCTCTATATCTTTTATTATTTAAGAAGTCGTTTGGAGGATAGTTTATATACATTAGGCCATTGTGACCTTGACAGTAGGTCCAAATCTTGTTGGATTCCTTCCATTAAGCTGTCGGCCAAATATCATGTATATTGGCCTTTCGGTATTGAAGAAAACCACATTTGAAGGTTTTCACATGACAATAGTCTGGCTCTGTGACAGTGAAAGTAGGCCGAACTTGTTTTCTTCACCACACTTTGTTCGACTGCTGCCAAGGAAGCTACCAGCCAAATATAACGTCTGTATGCATTTCAGTATTTCAGAATAGCAAAATTTATAGGAAAGGACGGACGACGGACGCCGTACCGTCGCATAGTTGGCCTTTGAGCCAGATGATAAAAAAAATTAGGAGCACAAGCAAACACAACACATTTTCTGATTCCCATCCTTAAGCCTTCTGGAGGACCCGAGACGTGGGGAGCTAACCAAGCCCTAATCTCATCCACAAAATTAAGGACGTGCCATGTTTTTGGGGAAGGGGGGAAACCGGAGTATCCGGAGAAAATCTGACTGACCGTACCTGACAACTGCCCTACGTGGGTTTCGAACTCGCAACCAAGAGGTAGGGTGTCTAGTGGAAGAATGTCGGGACACCTAACCACTCAGCCACACTCATTGGAGGTATTGTGTTGGTTACATAAACTACGTTAACATAATTAAAACGTTTTATTAAAATTTATATCGCCCTCGGCATGTACTACCGTAGGATGATGGCCTTCATGTCGTTCTGTAGCATCATGGCAAGTAAGTACCCCTCATTATAACGACAGTCTACGTGTATATCGCCCTTGGCATGTACTACCGCAGGATGATGGCCTTCATGTCGTTCTGTAGCATCATTGCAAGTAAGTACCCCTCGTTATACTGCCAGTCTACATGTATATCGCCCTCGGCATGTACAACCGCGGGATGATGGCCTTCATGTCGTTCTGTAGCATCATGGCAAGTAAGTACCCCTCGTTATAACGACAGTATGGTATACTGAGTAACCAATTCATTAATCTAATTTGCCACTGTCACGGGTGATAATATGTAGACGTACCTATTTTGGCGCGCTCAGTTGTATTTAAACAGATAAGCACAGTGATGAATTGGCCCAATCACAATACTTGCTGTAGAAAGCCATTATACAAAACATTTGGTCAGCTCAATCACAATTTAGCAGAATGCTTTCTGTGCTGATAAGACCGCTAAAATATAAACGTTTACAGTAAAGAAAATATAGAGAGGGAGGGTAATCATTAACATTTTTAGGAACAGAAAGAATTATAACTCAGATATTTTATCTCTTGCTTTCTGAAATGAAATATAATCTACCCTCTGTAGAATAAATTATACTGACCCACTGTCAGTGGGGGGTTTTTTTTTTGGGGGGGGGGGGGGGGGGAGGGATTTCCTATATAGTATAACGTTTGTTGAAAGCGATGACCTTGACCCACTATCATTGTTAACGAGGAAAGAACTGTTGAAAGTTTGAAAGGTTACTTAATATATTTCTCCTCACGAATCGATAGACTTATTCAAACCAGATTTGACACAAAACTTAGACTGAGCATAATACAATTTCCTTAAAATTAGGGTTTCAACAAAACTCCAATTTTAAAATGAAATGTCAGTAAACAGTGCAAGTGTTATTACCTATTTCCCCAAAAAAACGTTTATGAATTATTCTTTGATAGATTTGAAGTACGTGTGGCCTCTTAATTGATATTTTAATCTCGCATTTTATATTTCAGCCCTCACTATAGCAGCGGCGGTAGTAATTTTTGTCATCGGATCCAAAGACAAGGGTTGGAGCTTAGAATGGTGTTTCATCGTCGAAATTATCGCCGGTCTCTTCGCTTTCATAGGATCTGTGGTGTTCCTGGCGGTGCTACTAACAAGACGCCCAGAGAGTCTCGTTCATTCTCTACTAAATGACATATTTTCAGAATACAAAACTTAAAAACTGAACATTGAACCCTAGTTGTTACATCTTACCATTAATTTGCCAGATATATCTACTATTTGAATCCGAAAGTGCTGTGTCATATCATTGCTCGTATGAAAGTTATTATCGTTTTTGTCAACCTACATTTTTGTGATAAACAGATACGTGACTGTGCAATCAAGTAAAAAATATACCTTTTTGTACAAATACCGTTAAGTATACACCTAAAACATTCATTTTTGTCTAGGTTTTATTCATTTTTTTTCCATTTAAAACATACCTTACTGTCTTAACTGTAGTATGTCATTTTTATTTCCAGTTATACACACTTCATTTATGTAAATTTTCTTGTATATATTATAAGTATATTGGCACTTACTCGGTTAATAAATATCCATGAAATTATTTTCGTATTTTCTTTTCTTATAATCAAGATATGTTTGTATTTTAATGTTTGTTTGTTAATAAAGATTTGCGAAGTTTCATAGTTGTTGTATAATACGTCAGAATCCAGAATCGAAAAGTAACGTATCTGCTGCAACAGATGTAGATATGTGAATAAACAACATGACACAGTGTCATGTCACTGAACATTTCTGCTTCATACATGCATCGGACTTGAAGGAAAGAAAACATATATTGCAGAAGTTTATACTTTCCTTTCTTATGTACTTTCCTTTTACTGGAAATACGTTGATGTAACGTATCTGTTTTTATAAGTAATGGAAACTTTATTCAGTGTTTGAAAATAAAGGAACATAAACAAGAATGCGTTTCAAAGCTTTCATTTAAACTAAAACACCAAATTATCAAACTTCAAATCTTAACTGTTAAATGTAACATTAAACAAGGGGCTATAATGTTTGCGCCGTTATTGGTAACGTATCTGGCCATAAAATGTTTATGGCAATCCCCATCTCCCAAGGATTGTGTCGGTGTCTAAGTGACTTATTTGATAAAATTGGCATGAACGACCAACAGGCAGAGGTTGTGATATTCCACATAATACTTTTGCCGTTGGAATCAAGAGTTTGTCAGGTCTTGCTGACCACCGAAAACTCAGCTGTCCTTTGTTGGAATGTTTCATCAAGAAACAGTTCATGGTTATCGTCCTCACTTTCCTTGACTTGTCCAACGTACCAGTCTCCATCATGAACGGCTGCTACAAATGAATCAACACTGTAAGTGCTTGGAGTTGTGCATGATTCTTCGTTGGATAGAGCTTCGGTATTGGTGTTTGTAGAGTTAGAGGGCAAAACCGACATAACGTTGCCCCGTGATGTTTCTTCAACTCCGACCACTGTAGATATTTCTGTGCTGACTCGAACTATGTGTTCCACCCATCCACCACATAAATTACCAGTCAGGCACTCATCGCAGTAGCACGAAACCTCCCTTATTTTGATGTTTCCATCCTGAGTAGGACAGGCGCATGTGCTTTCATAGTACCTGGAACTGGACGGGGAGCACATTCAGCAAGAAATTTGCTCGCGCTGTCGTACTCAGCAGCTGAGTAGAAATGTGCAGCTATGGATTTTTCATTGTCATGTGCCCAAATATAAAACTCAGATGCATCTTGGATAACAGCCTTCCCTTGCTTTACAGCTTCCGCAGCCCTCCTTTTGCATGTTCCTCCTATCCCGTCACAGGGCCCCTTTCCGTGACCAGCCTCAAAATAATCCCACCTGGCGCTTGTTCCGAATAGCTCCATATGCCTGGTAAGTAAAATAAGAGAATACCGAAGCGTCAACATAATCATAATCCAAACTCAAAATCGATTAAACCAGGGGCAAAATTTGAACAAAGGAAAGACTTACATGGAGACCCTTGCAAAAGTACAAGAGAATAAGACCAGGTGTTTCGGAAGAGTAAGCGTCTTCTGCTTCAAGTATATCAAATATGAAACGATTCCGGTATTGAGATGAAGGGCTGTCCGTCCTATAATGAATGGTTTTGACTTGGGGGAAACCTTCTTTAATCACGGGAACAAGCTTGCGGAGTATTGTGAAGACCGCATTGGAGTTGTGATTGTTCACATCTGATATGAACGCATAGTTCTTGTGATGAAGGACGCCCTCCTCAGACTTCACGTAAGCTACTACAGGATGAATGGTCACTGGTGTTGCATTCCAGTATAGGCTGATTGGATTTCATCCATAGTCTGAGCAATACAATTTCTTTCCAAATATGTTGTGCAAATCTTGTTGGGCTCCTTCCATTAAGCTGTCGGCCAAATATCACGTCTATTGGCCTTTCGGTATTGAAGAAAACCACATTTGAATGTTTTCACGTCTGGCTCTGCGACAGTGAAAATAGGCCGAACTTGTTTTCTTCACCACACTTTGTTCGACTGCTGCCAAGGAAGCTACCAGCCAAATATAACGTCTGTAGACTGGCTACCAACCCCGTACTTTCTATAGAGAGTTTCTTTGCTGAATTTTAATATACTAGCTCTAGAATCAGACATCCAAGTGATCAAAATAATTAGACTATTTTTGTTTCAATATCCGTATACTATTCTAGAGACGGGAGCCAGTCTAATGTATTTCCTTCGATAAAAAGCCCAAATTTCAAAAATATTCTTCTAAACACCCAGAAATGTCGGGGGAAATACTTTCTTAAAGTTATCGAAGTTTTGAAATACATAGCAGTCCTGTGTCTAGGTGCCTCAAGTGGAGGGATTGAAGTTAACTAAAGTTTATAAAGAAAAATCTATTTCTTTTACCTAACCAACAGGCCAATATTAATCTTATTCTGAAAGTGGTTTAAACAATCCCTCCCAAAGAGAGAGGGGACAGGGGAAGGGAAGACCCTCAAACTTTAAGGGCACTCAAAGGCACAAGATAGTTTCAATTTTAAAGAAACTGTGAAATTCAGACACACACACACACACACAACCAGGAGGTGATGAGTTTGATCTGTGAGATACAGTCGGTGACGTTATTTTTGTGCTGTTGTTTTGGTTTCTGTCGAAAATATGGTAATAATGTACATCTGTTACATATGGTGGCTGATTCCTGCCATCTCCCCTTTTCGCGTAATTTTTAACGCGAAAACCCGCCGAACGGCCGATTTTCGCCTCGTAAATTTTACGCGAAAAGGCGAGAAAATGAACACAATTGATGTAAAAATCTCGCCTTTTCGTTCGGCGGTTTTTCGTGTCCTGAAGAAGGCGACAACCCGCCGTTCGGTTATCGTGTAAATTTTATAAGGCGAGTTTTTAGCGTAAATAGTATAATATTATAGTCTACACGAAAAGGCGAGAAAAATAACACGAAAAGGCAAGATTTTTTCAAGAATAAACGGCGCCTTTTCGTGTTCATTTTCTCGCCTTTTCGCGTAAAATTTACAAGGCGAAAAGGCGTGATGGCAGAAATCAGCCCCCATAGTTACACTTATGAGAGGAACTATTCCGTGTTTCCTCATGAGTTTGGTTTATATTTATTTTACGTCCAGGATCACTTAAGGACGTGTCAGGCTTTAGAGTGGGACGCAAGACGGAGTATCCGAAGAACCCCCCATCCCCCCTCCACACCCCGAGTTTGAGGGATGGCGTAACATACACATTATTATATGCTGCACCTTTTGAATTTAGTTATATATACAGTATGCCGAAAAACCTAATTAAACTGCATCACACAGCTATTTTGTCCTCCAAGGACTCTTCAGTGATGCTAGGGGCCAAAAGGTGGGAATTCAAAATTTCTAAACTAATATAGAAGCGGAAGGGCCAGGAACGTAAAACCGCTTTATTTTATGAATTCAAGAGTAAAATAAAACTAGTTCTGTATAATTTTAAATCGTGCACTACGAAAATGTGCATATTATGTACCGTGCCAAACCTCAAATGAGATAACTATGGTTATGGCATCGTCGGAAACCCACGGTACACTTCTCTGACGTATGCAAACGTCAGCAATCCTCGGGGACGTTAACACACACAGTGTAGAAAGTCGGGACACTATAGGCTTAACCACTTGGCCACCCTGGCCCCTTCCTTGTGGGCGATGATTAAAACGAAAGTAGCATACCTGAAAATACACTTTTAATGATATCGAAAGAGTGATTTAAAGGGGCATCCCGGGGAAGTCTACAATGAAGTTCTTGAATGTACATGCTGTCTGCACTACCAGATACATTTTCCTGTTATTTCAATATTCAAAGTGCACTCAAAATGTGTTTATTAGCCACTTGCAAAATTGCATTCCTCGGGAAAGCCCGATAAAAATAGCGCTGATCACGCGTCAATCACGTGACTATTTTGTCGCAAGTCGACGAGGGGCCCATAGGGAGGGGATACGTAATGTACAGGTCCGATGATGAACCAGACACAAAGTCCGTGTATAAATTTATTGAATCACATTCACATTAATAATCAGACGTTAATTACACACGATATGCATATGAATAAATTTATGTCGACATCTCTGCATCATTTATCGACATCAGTACCTGACTGAAACCGATGCAAATCACAGGGACCTGAGAATTTGTTACAGCTAGTTTTGGACCTAAAATAGGATGTTTAGAGTAATTTTACACATTTGGGGGGTTAAGATCAATTTTCGATCAAAATGCCCCCTCAATGGTCATAAAAGCCACACTGCACTCTTACATTGTACGTTTAACAATGTCATGTGGGTTTCCGACGATGACAACCATAGGGCAAACCTTAATTTCTGTAAAAAGTTCTCTTCATGAATCCTCATTTAGAACCATTTCACAAAAGGTGTGCATGCATTGAAAAGTAAAAAAATAAAATGAAATGATTCCGATTTTTTTTTTATACAACTCGATGTCTTGAAGATTTTTTTTCAGACTATCTGTATAACCATCTAAAATCTATCCAAATTTCAGCGTCAACATACTTTAACACTTACAATTATATATGTTTCACGGAAGTCCGTGCACTCATATGACGCACCACGCACTAAACATGTAGAATACATGTATAATATATATCTCAAATTTGGAACTTGTCGAGAAGATAATTGTCCAATACTTAATCCATTTATAAATGTTATGATTCTTTACTTTTTTTTAATGTAAATTTAAAGGTTCGTTAACATTTTCAACACAACTGCAGACATGGGACATACATATATATGATTTTTTTTTATGAATTAATGACTTCACTTATATAATGCATATATTTTGGTTCATATCAAATTTAATACCGGGGTCCAAACCCGATAATATTTGTACAATTCGTATTTTATAGATTAGGTATGACAAGGTTTTTTTTATCCGCACATGATGAGATAAATTTATTCATTTTGTCCAAATTGAATCTATACATTAAACTCAATCACCCGAGATACCGGCGTTTTACAACGTAAGCCCCCCCCCCCCCCCCATACGGTTTTCCTTGTATGTGAAAAGGACTTTCTCTTCAGCAATATAATTCAATAATGCCGTTTTACTGGAATATCATAAAGGGAATATTACAATACACGCTTTCAAGTTTTACACACGCATTTCATGTAACAGAGGAATGAAAGAGTTATCCCTTGGGAGGCCCCAAAACCAAATAAAAACTGTGTCACCGGCTATCCAGAAGAAAACTGTAACAATGCAAACAATTGGGCTGTTAGTCTCTCCCTTGAATACTTCACATCCCTCATTATGGTTCCGTAATATAATCCTTACGTTAAAATTTGACCATTCGGCCACTTTTCGCTTGGTAGTTACATGTAGGTCACGCGGATCGCCATTTTTTGTTTACCGATGTAGCTTGTTATGCGCATGCGTTATCATATGTGATGCAAAACAATTTACATGTCCAAATCGTTGATCAACGAATAGTGATTCCCTTTTTTAATTATTAATTAAAATTTTTGAGAACATATTTCAGCGTAAATCGCCCATTAATTTTCCACAAGAGTATACATTTAATTCATATATACAATAATTCTAAATAAGCATAAAAAAATATAGTTTTACCGTGATGCCTCTTTAAAAACAGCAGTAACAATGATAAGGTTTCCGTGACAATGTCTTCTGCGTTGAACAGTCACAATGTTGAAGGTGAATTTTGTTTTCGGTTGAGGAAAATAATGTGTTTCCAGATCACAGGGGCATGTATAGACTTATATCACAAGATCTAGACCCCCCCCCCCCTCCAAAAAAGTGTAAAATTACTCTTAACACTCTACTTTAGGTCCAAAACTAGCTGTGACAAATTCTCAGGTCCCTGTGACTTATATTATAAAATTAGCGATGAATACCTATTATATCAATATAATATGGGTATTTATCGCTAATTTTGTCATATAATTATATACATGTACCTATGGCAAGATCAAACTGACTGAGTCATGTCCCTATCTACGATATCATCATCTACAAAAGTATTTTTTTTCAGTTTAAAATCTGTCTTTTGAAATGTCTAGACAACTTGTTTGCATATTATTTAAAGGGTATACTGCATCAATGTGTTATAGCTTTCAAACAGGATATCATAATAAATGAATACTACAGACAGTTTAGCAGTTTATGTCCAAATATAGTCTGAAATATCCATGGGTGAACGGGTCTTAATTTTGTATAAAATGTAGGCCTGATCTCTCTAGGGGTGGAGGGACGGGTCCCAATCAGGGACGTGGCTGGGCCTTGATTAAGTGGATTCACGAGCGGCGTAGGTGCAAGTCCGAAATTTTTGGCGAGGGGTAGGGGGTCCCAGGGGGGCCAAGACCCCCGGCGGTAATGTACATAGCAACTTTGCGATCATTCAGGATCGTTTTCCAGAGAGTAACTTGCACAAATTCATAGAAAACTTAATTCTATAAAGGACGTAAAAAAATGAAAAAGAAAATGAAACAGACACACAATTCTCTCATTTAAAACCCTCGGATATCTTTCAATTTATAGTCAGATTTTATTAAAATGGAGTTCAAACAAAGTCTATTGTCCGTATACTGGTACGTTCGACTGTGGAGGTTCGACGTTTCGGTACGACAGAAGATTTGTTTCAAACTTTTAATTTTCATTTCTGTTCCCGCTATGTGTCAGTAACACTATATTGTTCTACTTTTCATAAAGGGCACATTTAAGTTCATGTTGATACGATTGTTTTTTTTTTAAGTTTTCTTTTAATTGAGTGGATTCACCTGCGTACCGGCAGCTACGCGCCTGCCAATAGTGGGAATGGAGAAATAGCTATAAAATCCTTCTTCTGTTTGGATGCTTTCGACATGAAGGTATAAGGGAGGTAACTCTAGTGAAACTGTTAAACCATCACAATGAAGCGGAAAATATGATATATGAAACCAGTTCCCAAGATTAATTTACTCACAATTGTACATGTACAGACAAGTAAACAGAATAAGACAAATTATGGCGAATTAGCTGACACACACTGCGAAACACTTGTACTGATTGGAACGTACAGGGAATACAGAACAGTTTAAATCTGTATCATTTTGCTTGAGTTTATTTCAACATATCAAGTTTTGAAGCTTTTTATATTATAAATAATGAAGTACAGTATAATTTGCACATACCTTTAGGCAATCCATCATACGAACGGCTTGTCCAGTCTTTTAAGAATCTGCTCTTCTGAAGTTTCAGTCACGTTCAAATCTCGTTTTGATATCGTGTAAGGTTTATTGTATTTTTACCAAGTATGACTAATTTTATAGCAAACAGGTACCTGGAAATGTGTCAAAAAGTTAGATAATGAAAATTTCTTTGTATTTCTTGCACTTACACAATGTTTGGCATTTTTTCAACGTGTCAATAAGTAATATACGCAGTCATTTGTTATGTTGTATGTTATGAAATACAGTAGCTCCGGAAACTTTCTATTTAATAAAGTATGACCTCCTAATCTAAATATATATATGTGTTATAACAAAAATGAATGTTGTTTTTCAATGGGTCCAGGCAAACTGTCTCATAGGCTTCGTATCATCACTGAAGCGAATATATACACAGGGGCTAGGCACGGACCTGAAATGATTGTCAGATAATTATTTTACCTCTCGAATATAACCCCTCCCACTACTACATATATATATAACCCCTCCCACTACTTATATATCTGTGACATATAGTAGTGGGAGGAGCTGTATTCGAGAGAGGTAAAATAATTATCTGAAAATCCTTTCATAGTTACATAGGTCCGTGTCTAGCCCCTGTGAATCTATATCAAGTTCAAGTTCTTTATTAACTGTAAGTCTTACGACTTATCAGTGTATATGTATATTATATATGTAAAAGTCAAAAATGAAACGGACACTTTCACTCCATCAAAGGGAGCTCTTCAGACTTTGTAAGTTTTCCCTTACATTAATTAAAATGTCGGTACACATGCCGGGAGTTTAACTGTTCCAGTACAGTCTTATCACAAGACACGCATCCCTATAATATTGAAGTAGTCATCATTGGAGTGGGGCCTCAATGTTATCGGACGTGGTGGGTATTGGCGGGATACAAGTCTTGTGAAACCGTACGGAAACAATTATTGCCCAAAGCTATAGATTTATCAACAACAATAAACTGTTCACAAAATTTGTTTTTTCTTGATCACATGACATCCAAAGGATTAAATAATCAAATGAAATATATACCCACGTGCCAATAATGCACATCATGCTAATTTCAAACCAATCAATTTTCGATAAAAATGCCCCCCCCCCACCTCAATGGTCATAGCTTTTATGACCGTTGAGGGGGCGGCATTTTATCGAAAATTGATCTTAACCCCCCCCCCCCCCCCCTCCCTCCCCCCACCAAATGTGTAAAATTACCATAAAAATCCTATTTTAGGTCCAAAACTAGCTGTAACAAATTCTCAGGTCCCTGTGGGGTTGCCATGCTACCATCAATGAAGAGCGGAATGGGATTCGACCAAGACAACATGTCGGGATTGAAACAAGTTCAAGTTCTAGTTCAAGTTCTTAATTGACTTTAAGTCTTACGACTGTTTCGGTACAGGCTGAGCCCATGAAGCGCATCCCTATTGAAGCAGACTATCACCATTGGAGTCGAAACCCAATATGATACCAAACATATTGGATATTGGCGGGATGCATGGCTTTTGGAACTGTGGGGAAACAGTGTTTAGAAATATTTAAGAACAACCAACACAACATAAGCTGAAGTAATTTCATTTATTTGAATCTTAAGGATTAAAAATGTTTTTCTTGTGTCAATTTACGCTATTTTGATTTCAAACAGGTAGCATGCTTTTTCAATTTACATCCCATGTAATGTTTAGCGCTGCTCACTGTCATCAATGAAGAAAATAGTGTGAGGAAGTCGGAACAGGACAACACGTCGGGAGTCATCGACGATAGTCGGGAGTGAAACTATTTCAGGCCCCGGTTTCATCAACGTTCCTTAACTTAAGGAAATTCCTTAACTTAAAAATCTCCATAGAAAGGATTACAGAATTTAAGGAAAGTTCCTTAGCTAAGGATTTACCCCTTAAATTCTGTAATGCTTTCCTATGGAGATTTTTAAGTTAAGGAAATTCCTTTAGTTAAGGAACGTTGATGAAACCGGGGCCAGAACGTTCAGATCACAAGACCTGCATCCCTATTGTAACAGACGACCGCCATTGAGGCGGAAACCAACTTCATCCAACTTCATCCAACTTCATTGGACATTTTGGATATTGGCGGGTTATAAGTCTTGTGAAACCGTACGGAAACAGTACAGTAAATTCAGCAACAACAAATACAAAGTTTACAAAGTAAATGTTTATTGATATGTACCCCAAGGATTAATTGAAATATATCTCTACGTGTCAATTTACACAATGTTAATTTCTAACGGATTGCGCCTATGAAGGCGAAGCAGAGATGATCTCGGTCAAGACAGTATACATGTCGCGATTGGACTGTTCCAGTAAAGTCATATCACAAGACGCGCATCCCTATTAAAGCAGACGTGACCGCCATTAGGTAGAAACTCAATGTTACCGGACATGTTGGATATTGGCGGGATGCAAGTCTTGTGAAACGATACGGAAACAGTTCGCAAACAGTGTGTACCAACTTCGCAAGCCAAGGGTGTACAATACATGCGCAGAAAGTTTCAATCTCCTCTTTGGTCAAGTTTCCCTTGCATTAATTGCCATATGTTGCTCAAAATGAATCGTTTTTACTGACACGTTAATTTACTTTTGAAAAAAAAGTTAACTAGACCTACTCACTGTTCTAAAATATCTTTAAAATCATATCAATATTAATAAATTGTTGTGAAAAGCAACCCAACATTTTAAAGAAACCATTAGTAGAGACTTTTGTGTTTTACCTTCATTTTTCCTCTTCTTCGACTTCAAACTGCCGTTTCAATTTCAACAGTTAAAACTTTTTTTCAAAATGTCTGTCGTCTGTTCCAACAGAGCTGTTTATGCGCATGCTCGATATTGCAATCAGACAAACCACGCCACTTGATTGACATGAAAGACCAATTTCGGGGCGTGGTTTAAATTCTGAATGTTTAATTTATTATAGAAAAACATAGCCCATTAAACTTTCTTAATATTAACGTATTTCATTGCATGAATGTGGCAAACAGATTGTCAAGTTCAAAGGTCCTTCTCCATAATATACTTACAGAAAATGATAAATGACATAATGATCACGACTTTTTAAACAGAAAAGTATCAACTTTAAAGGAAAATGGGACAACGCGCGGTTAACCTTTCCTGGCTTTGATGTGATTCTGCAAATACTGACAGATTTTTATTAACGAGGGTCAGTATTTTTTAAACAGAAGTTTACGTGTACGTCTTTACATATTATAACGAGGGCCTATATGAAAATAAATGATAGGCAATCTGACAAGGATTTCCAAAACTTCCACGTTATTTTTTATTCCATCATAAACGTTACATTTTAAATCAATCTCGTAGATATTTATCATAAAACAAGGAAAATTCATTTTGATAGCTGAAACATGTATAATGGAATTTAAAGCATTTGTCAAGTGTAAATCTGAGCAACTGCCTCTACTCTACTTTCTTTCCCTTTTCGTTCCCCTTTATCGTTAACCTTTCATTACTCATTTTCCTTGTATACTCAACGTACCTTTAAATTTTTTTCTCTTTCTCAATACCATAATGAAATGTAGTCCTCAATAACTTTTCAGGGGTAATTATTTCATTTGAGATGGATTAATATACAATGTAAGTTGCAAAACTTGTTTCCAAATCCAATTTCAAAATGTGTGTATTCGCTCTTCACTATGTATTGATTTGAAAAAGAAGTTTATACTAAAGCATTTTCCGACGTTTCCTACCCACACTGCCACAGTCACACACCAGACAGAGATCCATAGTACCCTTTACTGGTTAAAAAACTCTCCACTTGACCTTGATAATTATATGTTCAGCGATATTGCCGTGCGTAACTGTCTTGAAAGTTGTATTTAATTGTCCGTGGTTTAAAACATATTTACGATAGGAAGTTTGCACGTGGCAAAAAAAAAAAAAAAACGATAATTTTACATTTTCTGTAATTGATACATGTATATAACGTTTATTGTATTGCGATGGTCAATAGTTCAAATGCGGCAGCCCGTTTTACCCAAAATTTCCTCAACTCGCCCCGTTTCATATTTGTATTTGGTAGTTTACCCCAAATGACCCCAACTCGCCCCGTTACATTGTACAGTGTATCCTCGACCTATCGCCACCCGAATCTACCGCCATCCTCACATACCGCCACCTAAACCTCTAGATAGGATTTCCCTTCAGTTTGGAAATGTTGGAAATGCAATCTATTATGAAATTTAATTCTTGGTAATAATTTTCATAATTCGATACTATCGCCACCCTCGTTATACCGCTATAATTGCTGTGGACGAAAGGTGGCGGTATAAGGAGGGTACACTGTATTTGGTTGTAATTTTAGTATAAATTTGAGTTACTCCTCTGCAAACCAATACCGTTTGCCATGTCATTGTTATTTTGTTAAATATTCAATTTAATTTTATTGCATTTCACATCCAAATGGAATTTTGTGGATCGAGTTGCAAATAATATACGAGAACCCAAAGAACATAGTTCTGAACTGCCAGTAATAGGACATGTACAGAGAAAGAGAATAGTGTGCTTCCACAAATATCAAACCCTAGTTTCTATATTTCACAGGCAAAAATGAAATAAATTTATACGTTTACAGTTATTGTGTGTTTGATTTTACGGTATAATTGCAAATTACCAATTTTTTGGTCACACTAATATTGTTTTCATTATCCATGAATTAGAAAACGTAAATCACGTGACGGTTTATCAGCTTCCTATTGATGTTAGGCTACTATATATATATCAAGTAATCAAAGTACTGAAAATACTCCAGCGCTAAACTTCTTGTTTCTGTTTCTCAACTTAGAAATCTATGATTGATTAAGAATTGATAAATGGATTCTGACAGCTCAGTGGCGGTAATATATGGTATATTAATATTACTGTTACTTTAGTTGTATGAGTCAAATGGTCAATCACGCAAAAAAATGAGATTGTTTAAACAGCAACAGCATTTGTTCCGGCAATTAAATATTTAAACGATGCCGATAAGAATTAACGTACGTATAGAACTTCAGTGTATGGGAAGAAATATCAAGGATTTATTTTAAAGTATAGTGATTTCCATATCTTTTTCAATAGATCATATTTTTAATTACATTAAAAGTGAAGTTTGTAAGAAAAGAACTTAATCACCAGTAACAGAAACGGCTTTGTATACGTCTCTGCCAGTAATTATCAATTAATGCAATATATCTATACCTATACCAGAGACGTATAATGGCTTTATACGTCTCTGCCAGTAATTATCAATTAATGCAATATATCTATACCTATACCAGAGACGTATAATGGCTTTATACGTCTCTGCCAGTAATTATCAATTAATGCAATATATCTATACCTATACCAGAGACGTATAATGGCTTTATACGTCTCTGCCAGTAATTATCAATTAATGCAATATATCTATACCTATACCAGAGACGTATGATGGCTTTATACGTCTCTGCCAGTAATTATCAATTAATGCAATATATATATATACCTATACCAGAGACGTATGATGGCTTTATACGTCTCTGCCTATACTATTTGAAGAGGAAAGTGTGTTGACCACGGACTTAGATAGCTAATCTAGGTCCGTGGTGTTGACATGTTAATTAATAATAAATGTTATTTGGAGCTCGGGTATGAGTTTGGTTAGACGTGTCAATGTGTTGGGAACATTCCCTGTATGTCTTTATAACATGTACGTCGCTGTCAGTGTCAATACCCAAAGGCGTTTTTCCAAACCCACATGTGCTAGCCTCCCTTACCTCCCTCCCATCTCACCTGTGATGACGCCCCAGTGGTTATTTGGGTGCCCAGGAGTTTTATAATATAAGCTAGCAAGGCTCCCCGCTAGCAAATATGTGTGAATGAGCAGGGACGTATATGTGCCTCACATATACGTCCCTGGAATAAGTGAAAGAAATGATGATCATTTCGACGCTCTTAAAAAAGGCATTGTGAAATCACATATTTTTTTTCTTCAAATAATTTAAATTTGATGTCATCCCACATCAGAGACGTACATGGACAAATCTTTAAGTCGTTACATATAAAAAGAAAAATACCGAATTTTTATAAATTAAAACCATGAACAGTTTTAAAATTGACTGTTTAGTGAGAGATTATAGACATTATTTTCTTTTTGTGTTGTAATTAACGAAATATTGTTACAATATTGTTATTTTCCGGGTTATTTTGGGTTGTTTATTTAACTGCTTAAAATTAACATCCTAGTCTCTACAGTGTTTGTTTCTTGAGGCCAGCCATTTAAAGCAGACATCACACCACGATTTCAAAAAATTGGCGCGGGTTTTGCACACGGTGCTAAAATGCAAAGGTAAGCAATAACATTCACAACAACAGCCACAAGCATGGCGGACGACCGGGATTTCCCTTTCAAGTCAGAATATGCAAAGAGTGGTCGATCTTCGTGTAAAGCATGTGCGCTCTCAATTGCAAAAGACTCACTGCGGTTGGCAGTAATGGTTCAGGTGAAAAAATATAGACCAATGACATCCTATAGATAGACTCGATTTCTATGTTTCAATGTTACATTTTCAGCTAAGTTAGGTGCTCGCCCCTTTCACATTAATAAAACAGTATCGTGTTGGGAATTTTACTGGCTATTTGGTGGTATAACGTTGTACACATATCAGAATCTGGTGTATGTCTTGGTTAAGTTTGATAACAGCTAAATAACTCTTAACATGATAAAAAATGAAGGCCCATACCACAGACCCCCCGCCCCCCCCCCCCCTAATGGTAATAAATTGTAGTCCGAAGTGTTCTGACTCTGACCCGCTAAATATTTAGTAGACAAACGGGTGCGTAGTCCGAACGGTTCTGACTCTCTGACCCGCTAAATATTTTGACGACAGGCGGGTGCGAGAGTCAGAAATCCTGCTTAGTAAAAAAGTGGAAATTTTACCGACCCGTCCACAGGTCACTACACACATTTAAGCTGTGTTTTATAATATGAAACATTTTCCATCACATTTAAATCAAGTATCAAGGGAAAGAACAAATATTTTTCTACTAACCTACACATTTAATCAAGTCACAGGAGGTTGTAAACTAACTGTCGCCACCCATTTCTAAAAAATAACTAGTTTCCTGACATCAGTTTGAAAATGGCCGCCACCTTACAGCACATGATCAAAAATTAGATGGTTCAGAAAAGAATTATTGCGTAATCTCGCAATGCGCGACCATTTCCAAACAGATGTCAAGAAACTGGTTATTTTTAGAAATGGATGGTGACATTTAGTTTACGACCTCCTGTGACTTGATTAAATGCATAGGTTAGTAGAAAAATTATGTGTTCTTTCCATTGCTACCTTATTAATGGGTGTTCGAAAATGTTTCAGGATATCCCGATCAGTGGAAGGACTAAATGTGTCACAAACCGAACACAGTATCAGATCAATCACACTTTCTGCAAAACATTTATATAATTATAATAAGTCAAAGATTGACACAGTCTCAGTACCAAAACCTTAAATGTTTACGACTTTCAAAAAGGTAGTCCCTAGATGATATTTATTTCTTCTGGCCATCAGTTCAGTACTGTCATTTTGATACTGTGTCTCATGCCGCATTACGAAATGTACATCAAAACACTTGATTGGTTGCTGGATAGAGCACTTGACCAATCAGAGATGCTGTTACGTACTTATATGTAGGACTACGGTTTTTGGTATAAACAGACTTCCGCAACCATGTTGTCACTATTCATTGAAGAAATTAAAATAGGCCAATATGAAAAGCTAGAATTAGTCATACCATGATAGATCATGATGAACAGTGATCGATTAATCGATTTTCAAGAACAAATGACTAGACGTCGACTAAATTGATTAATCGGAACAGCACTATTAATATGAACATGTACAAATAAAATTAGAAATAGTGGTTTTGATTTTGTCAAGATAGATCGAACAAAAATCATAATTCTGGATTTTTCTTTGTTATCCAAACAAGTAACGTAGGAAAAATATAGGCAGAGTTCCCATGGGATTATCATCAGTTGCATTCAGTATCATCAGTATCTGATTCCCTGTCAAAAACAAGCATATATTATTTTATTTTATTTTTTTATTGGTTTATTTTTAGTTTTTCAGGATTTTTTTACTTTCACCCATGCATGTGGTATTCTGTTGATTGTACAATGAAACCTCGCTTAAAGACTACCCTAGATTAAGACCACCTCGCTATTAAGACCACTTCATTGCAGTCCCCAGTAAAATCTTCTATATATCGTTGTATTTAAAGCTTCACTATTAAGACCACCTCGCTGTTCAGACCAGTTTTGAAAAGTCCCAAATGCACTAAGTTTCATCTCACTACTCAGTATCACCGACCAAACACAAATTCACCTGGTGTGTATTCTACTGTGTACACCTGTCAAGTGTCAGATCAGTAAGCTGTATTGTGGTGTCAAATTGGCTAATCAGTTACAATACGCCGTTTCCGGTTTCCGAGATACAACAACTCTTTTGAAGTGGAGTTAGAAATCAGTGATTTGATCATTGACCACAAAAAATTTAGGGCACTTCCAAATGGTGGCATTGACGACCAAATGGCAGCTAGATTTGATTCAATTCTTTTAGTCGTTTTAGGTTAAAAAGGGACGAAATAAAGATACAGGCTCTTAAACTAAGTCAAGGTGTACATGTGTTGTACCTAGATGTGTAACTGTCAGTTGTAAAAGCAACAATCTGGCAAAATGTAATGTTCAGATCGTTTCCAACAGCAAAGAGAAACCCCGATTATGAGCACTGTACATGTGGATTGCATATATATTTCTCGATACAAGATAAATTCAGTTCATCAGTGAACTCAGCTAATTTTACTATCACCACTTTTGTTTTATTTGAAGTTGTGATCCCTCTTTCGACCAAAAAACGTTACCTCGCTTACCGTCATTGAAAACTTCTATTTAGCCGCCATTTTGATTTCAAAGAGCCCTAAATAATGTCACGTGGTGATGAAAGTCACATGACTAAACCGACTGAAAGTTGTAACCCAAAAATGACGTATTACTGTGTGTTTAACACTATAAAGTCTATAGTTAATGGACCATAAAAACATGTCAAAAAGTGAATTTCAGAGAAATCTGTCGGTACGCATTGTCACCCTCAGTATTAAGACCACCCCACTATTATTTAAGACCACTTTGGTGCAGTCCCTAAGGTGGTCTTAATAGAGAGGTTTCCCCATATTATGAGACTTAATTTTCTAGCTTTTGATAAGATTTTACTGAATTACAGTGATCAATCTACAATTATTTTTTACAGATCCTTTTCATTTGTATTGCCAAAACAAAGGGTCCCACAATGTTAAATCTAACCAATTTCTGTAAATTCAATGGGTCCTTTCAAAATTCTATGAGTACAGGACTAGAGATATCCGATGCACACATAGATTTATCACTTGAATTATAAATTCATCATAAATTAAAAGAAATTTGTTGATTTTTGAGATGGAATTGCAAAACAATTAATTTGACATCATTTATATATATTCGTATACATGTATATGTAAATAATCATTAATTTGTTCTTGTTTTTTTCTTTTCAGTCACCCATGTTCGATGGAAGGGTATGTTTTTCTATATATCATATAATTGTCATTAAGAGTAGTACAAAAAGTATAATTGAAAATATTGAGAAAAAGAGATAACTGACAATAGAGTATTTAAATTGTTTTTTTTCTCAATATGAATAAACAAACTGAAAACAACAAACATTAGATGAAGAAAACATGAATACATTCATTCAAGTGTTCAACAAATGTACATTATTCACCCTTTTATTGAGAGTCTTGATGCTTTGGAGAACTAGAGAACACACCTGCATCAAACATTCAAATGACTACGGTAAATTGTTAGCGCCAATTTCATTCAAACAATGACTGTTCATTTAAAGGATGATGTAAATACAAATGCAAATATATTAATAGATTGCTATTTAAAGGCCCAATATACGTAACTTCAGGGAAATTTCCGTGATTCTGAAAAATTCTGAAAAAAAATCCAGTTGATAACCATGCAAAAATAAGCCGAAGTAAACCTGATCGGAAACCAACAAGAAACTCTCAACAAAAAAATCCAAAGCAGGGCTCACCCTGGACCAAAAAATTTAGTAGCCAAAAAAAATAGCCAAGTGTGATTTTCAGTAGCCATTTTTTTCTAAGTAGTCTTTTTTCTCGCGGCCTTTATTCGTCCTTGGCTCGTCCTCTCTCCAAATGCTATTACATTCAATACCTAAAAGTTAACCATTACATTATTTTCAATTAAGACAGAGCCTTACTGTACATACTGATCTTATTTTCAGAATTCATACTTCAGATAATGGCTATAACTTTTAAGAAACAAAGCCACAACATACATGAATACCATATACTTTATTTTCACATTTAGCAATAATTAATACATGTATCATGAACTTTGTTGACAGAGTTACACTTAGTTGTTGAGTTCTTAAACTGTCCATTTAGCAGCTCTGTATTACATTTTGTTGTTGCCCTCTTTAATGTCTCATTGTGGCTCTGTGACTGTTGTCACCTGTAAATTCAACGAAAATAGTATTCAGTGATACTGAAGACGAGATAGAAAAGACAATTTTCATCTGATTTCATGTAATTTTTTACTGGTTTGTACTATCTGTTACAATGGTTTACATTCGTGCGACATAAGCTACTCAAGCTTTAAGCCGACGAAATAGCTGTGTTCAAACGACAGCTACCGAATGAAAACATGATTTGATTAACAACATATCAAGAAAGTTATATGAAGCACTGCACCCCGGCCCCCTTCCTAATTAAATGTTTACCGAAGCATGGTTGGTTAATTTAAAAGCCCACCATGCATTCCAGAATAACAGTGCTAGCTGTCGCCGCCCTGGTTAGTTAAATGTTACTATCAGGGAAGCCATTCACTATGCCCGTTATTGTTTTCCCCATCATTAAAAACTTTTAAAACTTACCTAGTTTCCTCAAATTGATGTGATGACAATCCGATGGGGCAGTTCCGCCGACATGTGTATGTAAGAAGCCCTTATCAACACACTGACAGGTGTACACCGTAAACAACCACGTGTGCCTAACTGATCAAGCCGTGTTTTCGTATCTTAATTTGGCTATCAAATTAAGCTGACCCCATGCCACAAACAATCAGTTATATCATCAAAACCAATTATATCATCAACAATTGTGGAAAGCATGCTATAATTGGTGTGACATCTTAAACAAAGATAAATTCCTCGAGCTCACAGTCATGTAGCGTGCGCTCGACTGTGACGGCCCTGATTATGTACACTGTACCTGTCGGGTGACAATACACAAGGGAGTAGACAGACTTATTTCGAGACGAAAATTTCAGGTTTTTTTCACCAATTGTTTAAGCATAGATCTAGTAGTCAATTGAGTAGCCACTTTGAATTTTTAGTAGCCAATAAAAATTAAAAGTAGCCAATGGCTACATTGGCTACCGACAGCGTGAGCCCTGCAAAGAATTAAAAATAATTCAGGTGGGGCCCACTTCAACAACAAACCGAAGGTAGAAGACGGTTCAAAATGGACGCGTGTTTACAAATAGTGTGTTTCAACTGCTGCTGTACCAGTAACCGCAAACGAATTCATTTTGAATATTGCTGATATCAGTTAATCTTAACTAAATCTATAAATATAATAAGGTATTAGGCTTGATTTTCGCTTCGAGTTTTGCCAAAAGTTACGTATATTGGGCCTTTAAATATTTTTTCTTCAATAATAGATGTTTCCAGTTTTTCTGATATTAAACAGTGGAAATTAAAAATATATCAGGCCTTTATACATCTTAAAAGGTAGCTACAACAACTTAATTTTTTTTAAGATATTAGATAAAACAATTTACAAATGCATTGTGCTATTCCTTAGCCTTTACTTTCAAGTAGCACTATATCTTTGTTTTAAATAATCATATACATTTGTATTTGTTTTATATTGCAGATTCCAAATTGGTTCCACTTTGCCTGCTTTTGGAAACGTGCCAGAGTGGAAGATGCTAATCACATTCATGGATTTGATGCCCTACGCTGGGAAGACCAAGAAAAGATAAAGGAGAAAGTGGCAGGTATGTTTGTTTTACATACAACCAGACCAAACTTAAAGGCCCAATAAACGTAACTTCAGAACATTTTTCATGATTCTGAAAAAAATCCAGTTGATAACCATGCAAAAATAAGCCTAAAACGAAGTAAACCTGAGCGGTAACTATAACAAGAAACTCTTTGACAGAAAAATCCAAAGAACTGAAAATAATTCAGGTGGGGCCCACTTCAACCACAAGCCGAAGTTAGAAGACAGTTGAAAATGGACACATGTTAACAAATACCAAGTTTCTACTGCTGCTGTACCGGTAACCGCATAAGAATTCATCTTGAATATTGCTGATATCAGTTAATCTTAACTAAATCTATAAATATAAAATGTTATTAGGCTTGATTTTGCTGAAAGTTACGTATATTGGGCCTTTAAGGTTTACATTTCCATTTATGAATAGACAAGGGATGGAGCATCAACACAAAGGATTCCGTAGACCCAGGCCCAACTTCGCAAGCCAAGGGTATACAATACGCTACTCTCCTTTTCACCCTTGGCGGATCTCACGGCAAATTCGATGTTCCCGCTCCTGCATTTTGATTGGATGCGGCTAGGTTTAGCCGACCAATCAAAACGCGCGCTGCAATTGTTTATAACAAAGATGGCAGCGCCCACGGAAACATGTCGTATCATGTTGCCAACGAAGTCTAGACGTGTGATTTTTGGACCGACATTCACCGTTTTCGACCAGTTGAATAATATTTTGGGATATGTCGCCGATCATGCAGATAAAAAAACAGATACGTGTGTGGATTTTGTTTTACGAAGTTGAACAAACTATCGACTATGATCTTATTCATAAAATGAAAATGTTACAAAAAGAAAACACAAGCTTATTTCCCTGTTCTTGTTCCAACAAAAACATCATTTCCATTGTTGATTGAGTTGATTGATCGTCTCTGTGTCTCACGAAGTTCTTGAATTTCAAATTTTTCGCATATATAGCATGTTCATCAAAGGGCGCTGCCATTTTCTGTTTGTTTGTTGAATCGTACACAAAAAGTACGAGCTATTTGATTGGTCAGGAATTACGTAAAACAAGGGACACAACTGCAATAGTCCACTAGATGGCGCAGTGCGGGAACATCGAATTTGCCGTGAGATCCGCCAAGGGTGAAAAGGAGAGTAGCGTATTGTACACCATTGGCTTGCGAAGTTGACCCAGGCCTAGCCATCCGAAACATGTAAACATATTAAAACCTACAAGTCTACGAAATCCTTTGTGTTGATGCTCCATCTATTGTCTATTTGTGATTACCTCTCGTCTATGGAGCTCTGCTAGAATACTTCGGTATCCACCTAGGATTCCATCACCGAAACATCAACCTACCTTTACAGATAGGGCGTTGGACTCCTCCGCCTCCTGTGTTACATTGTACAAACCTACAGGCAGATTTTAAAGATACTAGTCACTTCAATTATATAATAAACTAATTACACCAATTTACCAATTTTTAATCGTTACTGAAAATCCGAAAGGGCAAATTGATTGATTCTGCAATTTCTATCGATTGTCAGCCCATCATTGTTAATGTTCTGGCGTATATAAAAAGGACATACTTTACTTAGTTTTAACTATTTATAACGAGGACAACAAGGAATTTTGAAATATTGATTAGCTGTTATAATTCTTTTTGACATTAATATTATATGATTATAAATGATAATCAGCAGGAGGAGGCGGTGGTGGTGGAGATGCTGAAGGAGCCACATCCGGTAACTATGAAACCGAGTATGCAAAGTCTGGCCGCAGTGGCTGTAGAGGATGTGGTGACAAGATAGCCCAGGTAATAAGTAGTCTGTTGTGGCCCATTCCCAACCCGTTAAAAAAAAAGATTTGAACACCAGGGCCCGTATTCATGAAACCGTACTCATGCTCAAGCATTGATTTTGTGCTCAAGCCTTATTTCTTATTCTGGCTATAAATTATTTAAACAATCTAATTCTGTCGAGGTTTTCGTAAAAAGTTGAAGAGACATGGAATAAAAAGTTGTTTTCAACATTTACAATGATATTTTTTACTCTTTGACATGATTCAGGTAAGTTTTAAAAAAGCTGGCTTGAGCACAGAATCCCTGCTTGAGCATGAGAAAGCTTTCATGAATACGAGCCCAGATCTGTAGGTGCATTCTGTAAATTGCCTGGTGACCTCAGTGAGCATGACTGCATTTACTTGAGAACTGTTGTGTAATACAGTGTAATGGGATTGTTATTAAAGATATTCTTCAGATATGAATTTTTCAAACGTTCCAACATTAAATAACTGGTCTAACAAAATATTCATTAATACAACATTTGCTATGGTTATTTTTGGTTTTATACAACTTCGTTGCAGGGGGGGTATATTGGAATCAGGTTATTCGTCCGTCTGTAGACACAACAATGTGCTGGCTACTCCTCCTAAACTACTGAGGGGATTTCAATTTTTGGTTGCCTTGGTAACCATGTCAAAATAACCAAATTCCTGTGGAACATTGATTTGTCAGCACAACTCCATCTAAACCTATGAACCAATTTCAATGGAACTACACAGAAATTTAAGGGACTTTGTGTAGATATGCATGCAGATTTCTTTTTTTTTCTAACAGAAATTTAGGTTGCCATGGTTACCAGGCCATATACACAGGTGTATATTGAAAACTTTTGACCAGACAACTCCTAACCAGTGAACCAAATTCAATGAAGTTTCACTTGAATGCTATGGACCATGTGTAGTTATGCATGCAGATAATTGTTTTGCAGACTTTTGGTTGCCATGGTAACCAGGTCACTATATACAGGTTTTTGTTGGAAAAGTCTGACTGGTAAAATGTATGTAAAACTCTGAACCAATTTCAATGAAACTACAAATTGATGTTAGGAATAGTGGGGATATATCTGCAGATAAATATTTGTTTGTCATCAATATTGCCTTATAAAAGTACTTATTTAAAAGGTGGGAGGCAGGGAGTATAAGTTAGCCATAGGCTTACAGTTCTAGTTGTTTCTAAAAGACCTTTATTTCTTGGATGTATTGTCATAATCAAAAAATTAAAATGTTATTTGAAAATTTGACGTATGAAAAACCCAAACATGTATAGTATTTTCAAGAAACTTTGAACTAAATGTTGTTGAATGTAGGGCTGGGTAGTTTTACCGGTATACCGTGGTATAAAGTTTTGATGGTACGTACCGTAGAACATTTAGTCCGGTACCGGTTTTTTTGGGACTTTCATTTAGTTTATCAATTTGAAAGAACTATTTGTTACATAGATCAATTGAAATTCCAATATGGTTTAATAATAATTTCCTATAAATTTGCTGATCAACTAGGACAGACATAGCTTCACTCAAACAACATTCAATCAAGGTGGTATACCGTGGTACGTACTGCAGTATTTGCCTAAATACAGTGGTACGTTTGATTTTGTGGTACCCAGCTCTAGTTGAATGTTGCGCTTGATAAGTCAAAATCTATGTTAACTATTCCGCATCTTGGTTGATTCCAAAATAATCACAAAAAAGTGGCAAGCTAATAGAGTGTGCACAAAGATCTCTTGTTCCATGATTGAAAGTTGCATTTAAAACATCATTTCTGTTTTAGGGTGCTGTACGAATTGCAATTAAAGACTTTGACAGTGAAAGAGCCAAATTGTACGGTCCACAAAACCTGTGGTATCATGTTGACTGTTTCGTGGAAGAGCGAGAGGACCTTGATTTTACTACAGATAAAAACCCAGACAAGTAAGTACTGATTGTACAGGGTACCTATGTCTTACTGCTAAAAAAACCTGTGGTATCATGTTGACTGTTTTCTTGGCAGAGCGAGAGGACCTTGATTTAACTACAGATAAAAACCCAGACAAGTAAGTACTGATTGTACAGGGTACCTGTGTCTTACTGTTGCTAATACAAAACCTGTGGTATCATGTTGACTGTTTTCTCGGCAGAGCGAGAGGACCTTGATTTTACTACAGATAAAAACCCAGCTACTTCCCAGCCAATATCTTTGATGTTGTAAAATAAATAAATATTCTTTCCTTTCCCTAGAATTAAAGGCTTCAATCGGTTAAAGAAAGAAGACCAAGAGGAATTAATTACGAAGCTTGGAAAAGGTGAAAAAAGGTGAGTTTAACACGGTATTGTATCAAAGTATTTGTCTTGTGTTTGTTTTTACAGTGCACTCCTTTTTATACGCCCGTCAAAAATGATGGGACGTATTATGGTATGGCGTCCGTCCATCGTAAAATTTTATTTGTCCTGAGATCTCCTCCTTTAGTTTTCAACTGATTTCTTTCAAACTTGCTAGGCTTGACCACCATTACATGAAGTTGTGTTTTCATGGTTTACAGTTTGAATCAACAATATTCACTAGAGTTATGGCCCTTTGGGACGTAATTTCGGTCATTATGTAGAAAATTTCAGAACTTTTTTGTGTTTTTTTTTTCAATTCCTCTAAAATTTGGTATGGTACAGTACTTTGAAAAGCTATAATATTTAACATAGATTTTGGGTTATTGAGCTATTTCAACTGTTTGCATATCTTTCAAACTTGCTAGGCTTAATCATCATGACATGAAGTTGTGTTTTCCTGAATTTGATTTGACAATATTTACTAGTCAAGAGTTATCAATATATGCCAGATCTGCAGGTGTATAATGATGATACTTACAGGGTTCACTTTTGGGCGCGATTTCGCTGTATTTTCATATAAATCGCGTTAAAGTCCGTTCTAAAGCGAGAAAAAATCGCGCATGCAAAAATTCAGTCATAGTGGAAACCTACATCGATCAATAATACCGATTGTAGTTCCAGAAGTATTCCTTTCTGCAAATCCTAATGATAGTGTGTACCAGTCATAGTCTCAACGACGCTTGTTTCTCAATCACTTGCAATTCAAACGTTTAGATGACAAAGCCACCACGCAAACACAAAGGTGCAGGTGTCTGTAAATTTGTGACAGGTTGCGATTGGGGGGAAATGTAAGTAGTTAATGCCTCCAGAAACAGTATTGAAAGTTGATCAAACAGCCAGGGATGTCTTAGTTCATTAAATTAACGTTAACCAATGATGAATCCATGGAAAACAAGTAGATGGTTGAGAGAGGAAATGACTCCACAGATTCCACCGGTGCTGGGGCCAATAGGCCAACGGTACTGACTATATCTGTGACAATGTCAATGCTATTGATGTTTAGTAGCAAGTTTAATGTTATATTAGGAAGTGTTAATTTTGCAGGAATTTTAACTTTAATTAGGCCTGTATATGACAGAGTTAAAACACAAACAAGGACGATTTTCTCCAGGAAATAAAATCAACAAAAGATCAGGAAACCCAATTACTGTACCTTGCGTTATTTATTTATTGACTTAATAAATCTAATTGTTATGAACTTATAGCATTCCTATCAATTAATACTAAATTACGTGTCATAATACCAAAAATCCCATCCATATATGAAAAATCTCACTGAAATTAGGCAAGGGAGATATTTTCTCTCATTGTGCCCAAGTTCTAGGGTGAACCCTGTACTTATCTGTAACTTTCTGATACAGTAAGAAGTGATGATAATTATCTGTAACTTTCTGATACAGTTAGAAATGATGATACTTATCTGTAACTTTCTGATACAGTTAGAAATGATGACACTTATCTGTAACTTTCTGATACAGTTAGAAATGATGACACTTATCTGTAACTTTCTGATACAGTTAGAAATGTTGATACTTATCTGTAACTTTCTGATACAGTTAGAAATGATGACACTTATCTGTAACTTTCTGATACAGTAAGAAGCGGAAAGCAGGTGCAAAGGGTGATGCTGGTGGCAAAAAGGCGAAGAAAGAAGAAACGGAAGAGCAAAAACAGCTTAGGGTATGTGGAATATGCCTCAGTGATCTATTGTATACTCTCTGTTTATGGTCTCGGTGAACATGGCACCTTTTATATTGGTCTGTGGTTTTTTTAATCGGAGCAAATTTTCATTAACATGTCAATGTTTAAACTACCTGCATACTATAGTAAAATACAACAATCCTACATGGCGTTAAACTTCGAAGTTGTTAATGTTTAGCTGGCCTTTTCGAAGAACAGGGAGAGCTATTGTAATACCCCCGGCGTGAGAGTGAGCGTCAGCGTGAAAATGGTTAAGGCCGTTGTGAAGTAACAATAAGTCCTACATCAACCAAATTTACATGCTTGGTGTTTCTAAGGATACACAGCACATGCTCACCTTCGGATGCTGGATTTGACCTTTATTTTCCGTTTGAATGACCATGCTTGCAGACTAGATTGACTACACAGTAAATATAAAATTATGAATTATGTGTGTACAGGCGAGCATTGGGTGCCTTGTTCAAGTGGATAATTAAAATGTGACAAATGGATGATTTTAATATTCAACAGGGAAGACTATTAAAAACTTAAATTTACTTCAAAATGTAGCATAAAGACTACACAGATCCAATATATTAAGCATTCAATATGGACAGTTTGCTACTTTTCTATGCCTTTAACTCTTTCCGTACTGTTGTTGTATACAGACAACCCAACCGTAAAAAATAAATGTGACGTCTAGCCCCCGTTGTCGTATACAAAGACTTTGGCATTATTTGTCTTATGTTGAACTGATTATGATACAGAATAGACACAGATTTGAATTACATATCGGTAAAATCAGTACCCATAGGTTGTAAAGTAATATTTTCATATGTCGAGTACTTATTTTGCATCATATGGCATATTGTTTCTAAATTTATCACAAGCTGCTGTGTTTGGTCTGCGTCAATATAGCGGTGACAAAAATTTATATGAATGTCCATTTTGGACCTGCATTACAACACAGTTTGCCATGTAGCAAATTGTTTCGTTTGTTGCCAGATAAATGTCAATTTTTCAGTCATAATCATAGAACAGTTGGTCAAAATGTTGCTAAATGAAGAGTTGTATGTTTAAGAACAACTTCATGAAGGAATAACAAAATCAGTTCACAGTTACCTGTTTATTTCTTGAAGAAGAAACACAGTGTCTAAAAACGAACTTTTATATATAAAGTATAAATGACTGATAAAAAGGACACTGGCTGTCAGTCCGAGTTTTGCGGGTACAGATATACCACTATAGGTAACCTGACCGGTTTCATTACTAAATTGTAACTCGTTAGAGGTGGAATAGGTCGAGTCTTCAGTCCTATATATATGGATCGCGGGTGGTATAGGGGTGGCGTAAGGTCGCATGGTTGGCGAAGGATAAATCAAGGTGGCGTTAGTGGCATCACAATATAGTGATGAACTCCAGAGTAAGGATATATACCACCAATTTGTTGTGTGCGCGGGGCAAGCTGAGGTAGAACATTCGGTACAGATTTCGTACCAGAGTTACAGTATGGAAAGAAAAGAGCTGATGAATTAGAAATGTTGATAAATAAGTGAGTCTTTGAAATTTCTTTTTAATCTTTTCAGGAGCAAAGTCAGCTTATTTGGAAGCACAGAGACCTTATTTCAAAGAGTGTATCAAACAATGCCATCAAAGTCATGTTACAAATGAATAACCAGGAACTACCAAAAGGAGAAAGTCAGGTAAGTCATGTTACAAACGGTAACCAGGAACTACCAAAAGGAGAAAGTCAGGCAAGTCATGTTAAAACTGAAAAATGTTATTCAACAGTTGTAATTATTATTTGATACCCCAAGAGTTGAATAACACCCACCTATTTGGGTTGAAATAGGTGTAATGGTGCATGATTATGTTGAAATATTTGAAGATCTTCCTATAAGTAACCAGAATGCTCCAGAATTTTGATACCAGGCTACTGGGTATATCTGGCTTAAAGTACTACTGTATAAGGTTTCCTGAAATAAATGACCTTGACCTGCTTTCAAGGTCACTTAGATAAATTGCAATAACCTTTCAAAATCTTCTTTTGAATAACCAGAAAGCCTTGAATACTCAAAGAAACCTATGTTGTTGGATAGGCGACCCCATACCGTTTCACGTCTGATGGGGTATTCGAGTGCACAACCCGACCAACCCTATACTGATGATGAATGTTCAATCTGATTAAAAGACAGATCCTTGTTCTCACTCCGTTTTACAAGGATCTGACAACATCCCATAAGCGGTCACTTTCAGATGACCTTTGTCGCCTCTTTACTTAACACTAAAATAATTTTCCAATGACCTGTCATCTTGCAGCAAGCCATTCTGTCACATTATTCCACATAACTTTTTGGTGACGATATCTTAATCTCAGATCTTAATGCAGCAGAGAGAAGTTTACGGAAGATATGATTTTAATCAGATTGGATGAATGGTATAATTATATTTGTTATATTATGTATATGTAGCTCCTGGATGCCTGTGTTGATGGTATGGTTTTTGGAGCTCTGGAGAAATGTCCGGAGTGCAAGAAGGGACAGCTTGTTTACTCGTAAGTACTTTGTGTGTCTGCAATAATATCTTGTTCTGGCGAAATTGAAATTTATGAAATTCCTCAGAAAATACCACAGCTTGTCTGAAAGATACATTCTAGTTTAGAGATTGATTTTATGTTCTTTATAAAGCATCAGTATGTTGTGAAAACTGTTGGAATGGAGGTAGTATTTATATGTACAGTTGTTATACATTTCTCAGCCAGAGGTATGCACCAACATTCCATGGAAGCAGTTGCTAGACGTCATTTTAAGAAGAAAATAGTTTTTGTCAATACAGTACATACCTCTTTATATCATGTTGCATTTGTCAGACAAAAACATGACATTAACAGGAATGTGACATTAAGAGAAACATGTTTTTCCACTAAATCTAGTGCATTTCCAATCTCAATAAATAAAAGTAAGCTATTCAATGTACATATGAAGATGTATCAATCAATAGATAACATTTTCATAAAAAAAAACATTTTTTTGGTTATATTTTTTTATTTCTATGCAATAGTTTGTACAAGTTGTATCTGAAATCAATGGAAATGACATTATTCAATGGAAATTTTTTGTGATTGGTTTAAAAAAACATGATATTAAGAGGAATTCACCTCAAAAATACATGATATTAACCAAAAAAAATTACATAGATTATACAGAGGGAAAAATGGTGCTTTGGAAAAACATGATTTAAGGAGGAATGTGATATTAACAGGGGTGATATTAAGTGGAATCCACTGTAGTTATGTCTATTGAAAACAAATTTTTCCTCCTCAGAGCTGTTGGGTACAATTGTACAGGAAACATGACTGAATGGACCAAATGTATGTATATCACAAAGACCCCTAAAAGGAAGAACTTCAAAATCCCCAAGGACTACCATGATGTCCCATACCTGTGAGTATATATTGGTCATCGTTGTAGGAAGGCTAAGTTTTGGTTGTGACATATCTGTGACAAAGTTATTAGGATCTATACATCTACAGTAACGTGCCAAAAGTCTTTCAATTATTTTTATTTTGCTATATATTCTTTGTATTTCAAACTGTTTTCAATGAATTTTTCCGACTTGGTTTATGGATCAATTTTGATGAAATTTTGTGTATTTATAGGAAATGGTTTCCTGTTTCATCTCATAATATTTTCACTGTTTTCCATTATGTATGACCAGAGAAATCATAATTTATTTACAACATCCAATTTTTGGGACACCATTTTGACGTCATTTTGGTAGCGTTATATAGAGAATGGCATCAAACAGAAATTAGCAGTGTAGACAATTCTGTATAGCTTCATAAATACACAACGGAAAATTACATAAATATTATGGGAGGACACCTTGAATATTTTTGTACCAAATGATAAAAAATTGTCAAAATCCATCAATAAACGAAGTCAGGAAAATTCATTGAAAAAAGTTGGAAATACAAAGAATATATAGAAAATAAAAAAAATTAATAGACTTTTGGCACGTTACTGTATATATTGTGTTCTACTTGCAACTTGTACTTCTTGTACTATTTTAATCAACGTGTATGGTACTGGTACTCGGCAGCTTTTAAAATAAAACACCAAGTAAACAATTAAGGCCCCTGAGAAATACTATATCTCAGTATTGTTTTACAATTATTTTGAGTTGAACATTAGATTGTGACTTTTTCAATATCCAAGCAAGAACTACCTTCCTTTCACTGTAGCTATACTTAAAACTATTGAAAATATCAACTTTTCTCTTGGAATGATGAAATGAATTGGTCACAGAGATTAAGCATATTGCTCCATATTTTGCAAACAATGTTTGTGTAGAAAAATAATCTTATTTATCATAAAAAGGTTTAATTTCATAATATCGCCTTTGTTGCTTTGTGGAATCGAAGTGTGTGACATGACATCATTGTTCAGCGTCATGTCCCGTAAAATGGCGTGTCAGATAGAAATTTCCTACACTCTTTCTTACCTTGGACAGATCTATGTCACAAATGGAATTGAAAGAAAGACTTTCCTTAATACAATTTTGTTTAGTTCATAAGCTTAAGGCCGAATATATCAGGAAAGTAGTTTTAACAATTACTTCATCCTCGATATCTAGGGGATACAATTACCTACTCTCTCTACACCCCAGGAATATGTCATGGCAAAACATTTTTTACCGTTATGTGACCTCAAAATTATTTTGATGTAAATCAAAGGGTCAAACTAGTCTTCTTTTCTCATCAACAAGGTGGCACACATGAAGCCTTCAGTTTTGCTATGACATATTCCAGGATGTAGAGAGCGTAGGTCATCGTAACTCCTGGATATTGAGGATGCAATTGCTTATACTTGTCTGAGAGTTGTAAATGAAATTTCATGATAGACAGTGTCGTGTGAATAAATTATATATCTGATATAGTCATGATTTTTGATTTTTTCTTTTTTTTTTCAGAAAAAATTTCAAATTTGTGAAAAGGGAGCGATTATTTAGTTCTGCAGCAGTTGCAAGCTCTTTTGAAGGTTCCATGGACACAACAGATTCTGGAGCCGGGTCAGTAGAGACATTTGTACACGATGACATGTTGGTTTATTGTAAAATCTGAGTTTCTCCAAGAAACATTGTCTTGACAAGTCAGTGTCAACACAACAAGTCTCCATAGATGTTAACCTCTGAATCCTGCAATGAGGGAGAAGTCCCCCATTCCACATTTCCAATGAAGGAGAAAGTGTGTGAAATGTAACTGAACCTGCTTTGCTCCATTTGTCCTTCCCCTTTAATGTATCGAAGTAACTCCATAAATTATTCGTTTGATCCAAACACACCTGTTAGAGATATTTCACAAACCCTGAAGTAACTAGGATATCATTTTACTATAGGATGTAGATTTTGAGTTTGTGCAAGTTTGGACTTAAAGAAGGAAAATTACAAGGGAAGTCAATTTTTGTCAAAGAGATTTTGTGTCCCTCCTAATGATAAGGGTTAACGGGTATGGGTATTCAACTAGACCATGCATAGTATGATGATTACATCACCTAGTCGACCTTGGCCAGGTAGGTATAGAAGACACATATTTACAATGGTAATGAACAAGTTTTGTTCCTGATTAGAGTTTGGTGGACATTAGTCAATATTTAATTGTCTAACATCATGTTTGACCAGTTTTAAAGCTTATAAACTTGACCGATCAACTTTTCTATTTACACCATAGAATTGTAAAATAAATTTCTATAGTAGATGTTGGTGGTTAGTAAGAAGATCACACTTAACTCCTTTTGTATTCACTGTAGTAGTGGAAATGTGTCTTTGATATCTATTTAACAAATATTGCATGGCACTGACGGCAATAGGGGAGTTTATGGACTGGTCAGTCACTCAAAAATTTGTATATGGACCTCAGCGACTGGTCAGTCACCCAAAAATTTGTATATGAACCGAAGTGAAGCTGAGGTCCATATACATATTTTTGGGTGACTGACCAGTCAATAAACTCCAATATTGCCCGAAGTGACATGCAATATTTGATATACTATACCGAATCTACCAAACACGACCACATAATATGCAATAAAAACAAACCATTAGGTCAGGCGCCATTTTGCTCATTTTCTGGAATAATGATGTCACTCCATTGTCTATAACGTCATCCTGCATATTATGATGTCAAAATATATAGCGTCGGCCCTTAGTCCTTGACTCAGGGCCAATATACAAAAATATTAACCGGAGGAACTACTAGAATTGTATAGGCACTTAAAGGCCCAATATACGTAACTTCAGGGAAATTTTCGTGCTTCTGAAAAATTCTGAAAAAAAATCCAGTTGATAACCATGCAAAAATAAGCCTAAAACGAAGTAACCCTGAGCGGTAACTAACAAGAAACTCTTGACAAAAAAATCCAAAGAATTGAAAATAATTCAGGTGGGGCCCACTTCAACAACAAACCGAAGGTAGAAGACGGTTCGAAATGGACGCGTGTTTACAAATAGCGTGTTTCAACTGCTGCTGTACCGGTAACTGAGAAGGAATTTATCTTGGATATTGCTGATATCAGTTAATCTTAACTAAATCTATAAATATAAAAAGTTATTAGGCTTGATTTTCGCTTCAAGTTTTGACGAATGTTACGTATATTGGGCCTTTAAATGAATGAGGTATAATATTTCATGTTATTGTTTCAGGCCGTCCGCTTCCACACAATCCTTGGAGGGAATGAAGTTTGTTATAACAGGAAAAACAGAGAAACCTAAAGACGAGCTGACTCGTGAGATCACCCGACTGGGAGGATTTGTGGTAGATAAAGTCTCATCTGATGTGGCGGCTTGTATTTCTACAAAGAGTAAGTGAAGGCAGCGGCAGACTAGGTTCAGTGTAAGGTATGGTAGACTAGGTTCAGTGTAGGCTACGGTAGACTAGGTTCAGTGTAGGCTACGGTAGACTAGGTTCAGTGTAGGCTACGGCAGACTAGGTTCAGTGTAGGCTACGGTAGACTAGCTTCAGTGTAGGCTACGGCAGACTAGGTTCAGTGTAGACTACGGTAGACTAGGTTCAGTGTAGGGTATGGTAGACTAGGTTCAGTGTAGGCTACGACAGACTAGGTTCAGTGTAGGGTATGGTAGACTAGGTTCAGTGTAGGGTATGGTAGACTAGGTTCAGTGTAGGCTACGGCAGACTAGGTTCAGTGTAGGGTATAGTAGACTAGGTTCAGTGTAGGCTACGGTAGACTAGGTTCAGTGTAGGCTACGACAGACTAGGTTCAGTGTAGGCCATGGTAGACTAGGTTCATTGTAGTCTACGGCAGACTAGGTTCAGTGTAGGCTACGACAGACTAGGTTCAGTGTAGGCCATGGTAGACTAGGTTCAGTGTAGGCTACGACAGACTAGGTTCAGTGTAGGCTACGACAGACTAGGTTCAGTGTAGGCCATGGTAGACTAGGTTCATTGTAGTCTACGGCAAACTTGGTTCATTGTAGTCTACGGCAGACTAGGTTCAGTGTAGGCTACAGCTGACTATGTTCAGTGTAGTCTACGGCAGACTTGGTTCAATTAAGGCTATTGCAGACTAGGTTCAGTGTAGACTACGGTAGACTAGGTTCAGTGTAGTCTACGACAGACTAGGTTCAGGGTAGGGTATGGTAGACTAGGTTCAGTGTAGGCTGTGGTAGACTAGGTTCAGTGTAAGCTACAGCAGACTAGGTTCAGTGTAGGCTACGGCAGACAAGGTTCATTGTAGGCTACGGTAGACTAGGTTCATTGTAGGCTACAACAGACTAAGTTCAGTGTAGGCTATGACAGACTAGGTTCAGTGTTATCTATGACAGACTAGGTTCAGTGTAGGCTATGGGTGACTATGTTCAGTGTTATCTATGACAGAATTTGTTCAGTGTAGGCTACGGCAGACTAGGTTCATTGTAGTCTACGGCAGACTAGGTTCAGTTTAGGCTACGGCAGACTAGGTTCAGTGTAGGTTACAGCATTGCAGACTAGGTTCAGTGTAGGCTACAGCATTGCAGACTAGGTTCAGTGTAGGCTACAGCATTGTAGACTATGTTCAGTGTAGGCTACGGTAGACTAGGTTCAGTGTGGGCTACGGTAGACTAGGTTCAGTGTAGACTACGGTAGACTAGGTTCAGTGTAGGCTACGGCAGACTAGGTTCAGTGTAGACTACGGTAGACTAGGTTCAGTGTGGGCTACGGCAGACTAGGTTCAGTGTAGACTACGGTAGACTAGGTTCAGTGTAGGCTACGGCAGACTAGGTTCAGTGAAGGCAACGGCAGACTAGGTTCAGTGTAGGCTACGGCAGACTAGGTTCAGTGAAGGCTACGGCAGACTTGGTTCAATTTAGGCTATTGCAGACTAGGTTCAGTGTAGACTACGGTAGACTAGGTTCAGTGTGGGCTACGGCAGACTAGGTTCAGTGTAGACTACGGTAGACTAGGTTCAGTGTAGGCTACGGCAGACTAGGTTCAGTGAAGGCTACGGCAGACTTGGTTCAATTTAGGCTAAGATTGACAAGAGTAAGTGAAGGCATCGCCGTACTTGGTTCAGTGTAGACTTAGACGGACAAGAGTAAATGAAGGCTACAGCAGACTTGGTTCAGGGTAGACTAAGGGTCAAAACAAGGTCAACATTAGGTCACCGTTACTATTTATAGAAAATCTTTGTCATCGCTCTAGTGACTTCATTTCTCAACCAATTTCCAATTAACTTCACATATTGGTTCAGTATCCTTATACCTTCGACAAGTTCATGTTTCCAGGGTCAACATTAAGGTCACCGTTACTATTGATAGAAAATATTTGTGTTTGGTCTTGCGACTTCATTTCTCAACAACTTTTGATCAAACTTCCCATATTGATCAATTATCTATATACCTAAAAGAAGTTTGTTTCCACTTGCTATGGTCAATTTTATGGTCAACTTTGCTATTTATAGCAGATCATTATCATTTTTCTACCGTGAAGGGATTTGTATTATTTACGATGCCTTGTTTATTTTACAACAATTTGGAAACAAGTTCTCAAAATTATTTGATCACTCTTTTCACTTTGTAGAGGAAGTTGATAAAAAGACCAGGACAATAAAAGATGCCGAAAAGGCAGACATCCACGTGGTGGACGAAGGATTCCTGGATAGCGTACAGAAAGGCGGAGCTTTGCTCATGATCCAGAGTCACTCACTAGCCTCATGGGGTGCAGATGTATGTTATTTAGTCATTAATTATTTTTGTGACATAATTGAAAAAATTCTCAAAATTCCTTGACTAATAAGAACCTTCTCCCTCTAAATATTTTAGGCATGTATCTTTCAAACTCTTTGATTTGTACCCTATTTATAAAATGTTCTTCTCTAAAACTGAATGATGTTTTAAATTATATACATGTTCCCCCTAATTCATGGTTTTATTTTCAATTCAATTTTAATTTCAATATCAATAAATTTTATTGTCAAAAAAGACAAATGGATCGGGCAGCAGGCATTGCCTATTAAAGCCCTCTCCAAAAGCATTTATTTTCAATTGAAAAAACAGTCCTATTAAATATTGAAATAAACATTTATTTAAAAATCATAGATTTAACTAGGAAAAGTTGTTGCAGGTTTTACTTAAAATATCATTGCTTTGTGAAAAGGTCTTAATATTTTGTTTTACATTATAGCCAACGTTGCGTGTCAGCTTGCCGTCTACAAGCAAGAGTGGTGGAAAGAAGAGTGGGAAGAGCTTGGGAGCTTACAAAGCTGCTGCTGAAGGTATAACTAGCAACCAAGTGGAAAATCGTATGTTTGTGTCAATGTATAAATGGTAAACAGTGAACAGTTTCAATAAGAAAATTGTTTCATCGATAACAACAGCCTGTTACATTAACATTTTCAAGCACTAGTCCGGACAAGCGAAATGCTGTGTTTATTATAACACTTATATTTTGAAATTCATGGAATTTCCACTAGTCCAAACCAAAATTTAATAGTCGTAGGTATAGGGCTAGTGGCTAACGCCGCACACTGTAACAATGTAAGCATGGAAAATTCAAGTCTGCTTGAGTAGTGTAGTATATGCGAGTCTAGGGTTTTACCCGGAATTCTTAAATTTGAACTATTTCATTTTTAACGGACATTCAAATGGACATGGCACTATGGCATGTTCTGTTGTAACATGGATGGTGTCATCAGGGTAACGTCTCTCTTAATTCCCGGATAAGGTCGTGTATATTCTTTGTAAAGTTAACCTAGATTACCCGCATTGTTGTTCATGGTATGCCCCATATTCCTCAAGCAAAAATTTGTCTCCGACTCTTTCAGGTAACAACATTTATCTGATCTATGTATCAAATAAATGTTTCACCTGACATGCCTTAGCTAGCTTGAGGCGGAGGTTAATATCATTGTACATAGAAATGTAAATGTCCAATATTAGGATTAATGAGTTTCGTTAAAGGATTAATGACAGTTTCGTTAAAGGATTAATGACAGTTTCGTTTCATAACTGTACTGTTACCATGTTTTAGCTGCAACATAATTATTTGTGTGCATATTTATCATATCCAGACAATGTTGTGACATTGGTGATATGGAAATGTGTTCCATACTCTGAATGTGTAAACCCGTATTTGGGCATGGCATTTAAGGGCCGCGGTGGCTGAGTAGTTAAGGTGTTCTTACATTATATCACAAGCCCTCCACCTCTTGGTGGCCCACATAGGGCAGTTGCCAGATACTGATCAGAGGTCGGTGGTTTTTCACCGGGTACTCTGGCTTTCCTCCACCTCCAAAACCTGGCACGTCTTCAACGACACTAGCTGTTAATAGGACGTAAACAAAATAAACCAAACCAAATTTGGCATGGCAATATTAAGTGGGAAACGCATTGCAAATATTTGACCAACTTTTAAAACTTCTTTTTAAAGTGAAATATGTTGTGATTGTTAATTTAATGACATATCAACATTATGATAACAAGGATTCAAAATTTTCTTTGTTATAAAGCGATCATAGTGTTCCTCTTTGTTCTAATCTATTGTATGAAACTAACATAACAGTTTACAGTATGTCAAACTGTATCGAACCGACACATTTTTCACATGAAGTTTTTTTAATTTTATTTATTTTCTCAATACTAGTGGCTATAATTATGTTTCGATTATTTTGTGATTTAAAATTTTGTAATTCAATGATGCCATCTTGATTAAATTTCTTTTATTCTGTATCATATTACAATATTTCTATGATATTTGCAGTGCTAATGCTTTCTGTTGTAATGTCTTATATTGTATATAAAAAAAATGAGTATTTCAGGTTAACTTAAGTTTTGTTGAATACAATGTATTTTTCAAACTATTGATCTGGACCCTACAAGTTCCAGTTAGCACAGTTTTACTTCATGTATCCTGTATGGAATTTCTGCAATAAGATTGTTAAAAATTTGAATAGTTCATGAGAGGAGAAATGGCGATTGAAGAATGAGTGAGTTTTAATAGTACACATTACGGAAGTAGCCTCAGATACACAGCACTGTCAAGGTTGACTCCGCTGTCACATGGACTTCCTAGATCATAATGCCTTCTGATGACTGCAATGTGTCGAGAAAACCTTGCAGACAGATACGAGGCAGACAAATCTGAAATAGCAGATTCTATTCTAAACATTAACTATTGAGTGACAAAGTTAAGCCATTTTATTGTTGACATGAAAGGACCCTGTTGATACAGAGTTTGTTAATACAGTTCTGCTATTACAATGACATGCTGTTATGTCTTGGTTACAGAGAAGATGTACACAAAGAGTGTCCCAAAATCAATGAAGATGACAGTGAAAGGCGGCGCTGCTGTAGACCCAGACTCTGGTAAGTCATTCCTGTATTAATGTAAAACATGTTGTAGATCCAGACTCTGGTAGGTCATTCCTGTATTAATGTAAAACATGTTGTAGACCCAGACTGTGGTAGGTCATTCCTGTATTAATGTAAAACATGCTGTAGACCCAGACTCGGGTAGGTCATTTCTGTATTAATGTAAAACATGCTGTAGCCCCAGACTCTGGTAGGTCATTCCTGTATTAATGTAAAACATGCTGTAGACCCAGACTTGGGTAGGTCATTCCTGTATTAATGTAAAATATGTTGTAGACCCAGACTCTATTAGGTCATTCCTGTATTAATGTAAAACATGTTGTAGACCCAGACTCTGGTAGGTCATTCCTGTATTAATGTAAAACATGTTGTAGATCCAGACTCGGGTAGGTCATTCCTGTATTAATGTAAAACATGTTTTAGACCCAGACTCTGGTAGGTCATTCCTGTATTAATGTAAAACATGTTGTAGACCCAGACTCGGGTAGGTCATTCCTGTATTAATATAAAACATGTTGTAGATCCAGACTCGGGTAGGTCATTCCTGTATTAATATAAAACATGTTGTAGACCCAGACTCAGGTAGGTCATTCCTGTATTAATGTAAAACATGTTGTAGATCCAGACTCTGGTAGGTCATTCCTGTATTAATGTAAAACATGTTGTAGACCCTGACTGTGGTAGGTCATTCCTGTATTAATGTAAAACATGCTGTAGACCCAGGCTCTGGTAGGTCATTCCTGTATTAATATAAAACATGTTGTAGACCCAGACTCTGGTAGGTCATTCCTGTATTAATATAAAACATGTTGTAGACCCAGACTCTGGTAGGTCATTACTGTATTAATGTAAAACATGCTGTAGACCCAGACTCTGGTAGGTCATTCCTGTATTAATGTAAAACATGTTGTAGACCCAGACTCGGGTAGGTCATTCCTGTATTAATGTAAAACTTGGTGTAGATCCAGACTCGGGTAGGTCATTCCTGTATTAATGTAAAACATGTTGTAGATCTAGACTATGGTAGGTCATTCCTGTATTAATGTAAAACATGTTGTAGATCCAGACTCTGGTAGGTCATTCCTGTATTAATGTAAAACATGTTGTTGACCCAGACTCGGGTAGGTCATTCCGGTATTATGTAAAACATGCTGTAGACCCAGACTCGGGTAGGTCATTCCTGTATTAATGTAAAACATGTTGTTGACCCAGACTCGGGTAGGTCATTCCTGTATTAATGTAAAACATGTTGTAGACCCAGACTGTGGTAGGTCATTCCTGTATTAATGTAAAACATGTTGTAGATCCAGACTCGGGTAGGTCATTTCTGTATTAATGTAAAACATGCTGTAGCCCCAGACTCTGGTAGGTCATTAATGTATTAATGTAAAACATGTTGTAGACCCAGACTGTGGTAGGTCATTCCTGTATTAATGTAAAACATGCTGTAGACCCAGACTTGGGTAGTTCATTCCTGTATTAATGTAAAACATGTTGTAGACCCAGACTCGGGTAGTTCATTCCTGTATTAATGTAAAACATGCTGTAGACCCAGACTTGGGTAGTTCATTCCTGTATTAATGTAAAACATGTTGTAGACCCAGACTCGGGTAGTTCATTCCTGTATTAATGTAAAACATGCTGTAGACCCAGACTCGGGTAGTTCATTCCTGTATATGGTAAAAGTTAATGTTAGGGTTGTAGTAGATCCTAGCTCGGATGAGTCATTCATATTTTATTGTTCTAGACCTCGACTTGTGCAAGTTATTCCACATTAATTCCATGTGACATTTAAGTTTTGGCATCTGTGGATTATTGACTCTGATAATGTTCATTTCTATATCATTAGTTCACCTGGTCAGAAGGCCCATGGTTCAGTTACGCCTTAACATCTCGTGGTCAGCGGTCATCTTACTGTCAACCTTTCATTAAATCCTATCAGTGCTGAAAGCGTTTGGTTGTTTAGGCCTAGCGTATTATTGGGTTGCAATGAGTAGAGGCTTAGACTATTCTTCTGCACCGTTCGTGGTAGTAAGCCCTTATTCCAAAATAACATAGAATAAATATCCTTGGGCAAAATTTTGAATAAATCTTTATAAATAGAGGGTTGCCTTTAGGACATAGAGGGACAGGTCTAAATACATATTAACATTTAAAATCCAACCCAATAAATGGGGGGGGGGGGAGGGGGGGGGGGAAGGGACCTAATTGTGATAGACAATTCTTTAAAGGGGTGGTGCTTTTGTTGACAGGTGACTTTAATTATTAACCTTGTCACAGTGAAGGGGTGGATATTGACCTTGAGTCTGAAAACAGTCACGAGATGGGGAATAAGAAAAAAACATTTATTACATTTTCCCCCCTGTGGAATATAGCAAATTATCAACTTGATTAAACTGATATTTTCGCTGCAGTGATGAGCAGTGAAAATATAAGATTGTCAGTAAGCAAGTAAAGACAAAAATAATAAAAGCATTAGAAGGCCTCTGAAATATTATAAAAAAAATTCAATGGTTTGCCGATGTAATATCAAGCATATTTCATGAGTATGTCAGATTTGTTTTATATTTTCACGAGTGCGTAGCACGAGTGAAAATTATAGGGGAAAAAAAATCTGCCCTAAGAGTGAACGGAAAACTATTGAATAGCCTCTATCTATTGACATATATTCCTGTAGTAGCCTGGCAGTAAAACCTACCTGGTACTTTACCTGGACAATCTACCTGTTGTGTTGTTATGTCACGTGTATTCACCATTCCTCTAGCTGTCTACAGTGTGTATTTGACGATATTCTTTACTTTTTGTATCTACAGAACTGGAGGATGTTACCCACATTGTGGAAGTCAATGGAGAAATATACAATGCTGTTTTGGGGATGGTAGATGTTGTGCGGGGAACAAACTCTTTTTACAAAATTCAAGCCCTGGAGCATGATAAAAAAGAAAAGTATATACATATTTTCCATTTGTTGGTTATGTATTGGAATTCATATGTGCTCAAGTTATCCCCTTTTGATTTAAAAAATGAACACAGCTTTGTTCAGCTATGCATTCACTCAGTTTTCTACGGATCTTTTTAAAATTTTGTTGGAATAGTCAGTATAACATGGAGATGTGTCTCCTGAGGTAGACCCTTTACAGGCTTTGAGCTTGCTACGTGAATCATATATATGAAATTTACTACATATTTCAAATTTTACATGAAATTAATAGCGTAGGGTACTTTTTATATTGACGAAAAAAGTAGGAAATATTGGGTGACCCCTCTCACATGTGACGAACGTAGGCTCGTTCATCGGTACCAAATAAACAATGAATTCACCTACATTTCAAATTCGATTTTGAGAAAGGATATTTTTTAAAATATTTAGCTGTGATGAAACGTTAATCATGTCCTGAATCAAATAAATTAATATGCCGAAATTTGGGGAAGATGAATGAAAGACCAAAAGAAACCACTTAGCAACAGAAAGTGTTGGCAAGCTTTGAAGTTACCTGATCATATTTTACCTGAGAATCACCGAGAATATTCAGTTTGAGAAAAAAAATACATGGATAGAATTTTTCTCTGTAAAGATGTGCAATAAGAAATGTTTTCTTTTGTGGTTTTAATTAGAAAACTCTATGTTTAAATCAAATTTTAGAAAAAAAAAAGACCTTTTCTTACCTGTATTTTCACCTGCACACTTAACAACTGATACGACATTGGAACAAATAACGTAAACATAAACTAGAAATAACAACAAAGTATTTTCACAGAACTTTTTATTCACCTAATATAAATATGTTTTGAGTTAGGATCATTTGAAAATAACACTAAATTGCATTAGATATAACATAATTAATTCAGCACTGAGGGCAATTGCTATACAAAGCAATGCAGCACCCCAAGGATTAATCCGTATACTACTTTCCGGCCATTGAATCGATATATACAGCTTCACAGCCATTAAATCATATTTTTTGAGGTACAGTGGACTCCACTTAATATCACTCCTGTTAATTTCACATTCCTTTTTATATCATGTTTTTCCAAAGCACCATTTTTCCCTCTATAAAATATATGTAAATTTATTTGGTTAATATCATGTATTTTGAGGTGAATTCCTCTTAATATCATGTTTTTAAACCGTTCACATAAAATATCCAGAAAACGATGTCATTTCATTGATTTCAGATACGACTTGTAAGAAATATTGCATAAAAATTTTTAAAAATTACCAAAAAAAAATTTTTTTTGATGATATAAGGTTATCTATTGATTGATACAACTTCATATGTACACTGAATACATTAAGTTTAGGTATGGAGGTTGGAAATGCACTAGATTTAGTGGAAAAACATGTTTCTCTTAATGTCACATTCCTGTTAATGTCATGTTTTTGTCTGGCAAATGCAACATGATATAAAGAGGAGTGTACTGTATTGACAAGAAATTTGCATACTTATATTAGATATATATGCATAATTAATTGTTTATTCTAGATGGTGGTTGTTCAGATCTTGGGGAAGAGTGGGAACAACAATTGGGGGCAATAAACTTGAAAGGTGTGAATCCAGAAGTGAAGTCATTCTGACCATGAAGGACTTATATCGAGAAAAAACAGGAAATGAGTGGGAGAACAGAAAGAACTTTGTAAAGCACGCCAACAAATTCTACCCACTGGATATTGACTACGGTCAAGTATGTATTGAAAAATATATTTATTTTGCTCGCCTATTCGGAATTGGTGATTGGCTACTAATTAAAATACTGTCGGTGTTATAGTGACCTTGTCTCTGTACTGTCCTACATGTACTCAAAATGATTTTAGTTGAAGTGCTGAAATTTACGAATACATTATGTATCCATTAATGTTTATAGTGGAATACTAATATTAGGCACTGACGTTCCCTACTGTTCCAAAGTTGATACAATACAAAGAAAATAGAGAGGCCCGCGGTTGGAAAGTGTTTTTGTAACAGTCTATATAGCTATGATCACTTTAAGTCCACTTCTGGGTTGTTGGGCTTTAATTAGCGCAGTAGCCAGGTTTAGGCTTCAGGTCCAAATATTTTGTTGAACTCCAGTTTTCCTCCATTCATATTCACAGTTCATAGTAACAAAAGGAAATGAGAAGTGTGCAGAATAGCTAATTGAAGTACCTGGCCTGTGCATAATTTGCAAAAAAAAAAAAAAATAATACTTGCTGGTATGCAAAAAAAGAGAGAAATACTCTATGGATAATTTAACAAAGCAGTTGTTGTGAGATGTCACTGACCCTTGACTGATGTGTGACTGTGAGAGACCTGTAACATGACACTGACCTGTGACTGTAGTGTGACTAATTTTGGACCTGTGACTATTGTGTGACTAATGTTGGACCTGTGAGTGTTGTGTGACTAATGTTGGACCTGTGACTGTTGTGGGACTAATGTTGGACCTGTGACTGTTGTGTGACTAATGTTTGACCTGTGACTGTTGTGTGACTTTTGTTTGACCTGTGACTGTTGTGTGACTAATGTTGGACCTGTGACTGTTGTGTGACTAATGTTGGACCTGTGACTGTTGTGTGACTAATGTTTGATCTGTTACTGTTGTGTGCCTAATGTTGGACCTGTTACTGTTGTGTGCCTAATGTTGGACCTGTGACTGTTGTGTGACTGATGTTGGACCTGTGACTGTTGTGTGACTAATGTTGGACCTGTGACTGTTGTGTGACTAATGTTTGATCTGTTACTGTTGTGTGCCTAATGTTGGACCTGTGACTGTTGTGTGACTTTTGTTGGACCTGTGACTGTTGTGTGACTGATGTTGGACCTGTGACTGTTGTGTGCCTAATGTTGGACCTGTGACTGTCGTGTTACTAATGTTGGACCTGTGACTGTTGTGGGACTAATGTTGGACCTGTGACTGTTGTGTGACTGATGTTGGACCTGTGACTGTTGTGTGACTAATGTTTGATCTGTTACTGTTGTGTGACTAATGTTTGATCTGTGACTGTTGTGTGACTTTTGTTTGACCTGTGACTGTTGTGTGACTAATGTTGGACATGTGACTGTTGTTTGACCAATGTTGGACCTGTGACTGTTGTGTGACTAATGTTTGATCTGTGACTGTTGTGTGACTAATGTTTGATCTGTTACTGTTGTGTGACTAATGTTTGACCTGTGACTGTTGTGTGACTAATGTTCGACCTGTGACTGTTGTGTGACTAATGTTGGACCTGTGGCTGTTGTGTGACTGTTGTGTGACTAATGTTCGACCTGTGACTGTTGTGACCGTTCGACCTGTGACTGTTGTGTGCCTAATGTTGGACCTGTGACTGTTGTGTGCCTAATGTTGGACCTGTGACTGTTGTGTGACTAATGTTTGACCTGTGACTGTTGTGTGACTTTTGTTTGACCTGTGACTGTTGTGTGACTAATGTTTGACCTGTGACTGTTGTGTGACTTTTGTTTGACCTGTGACTGTAATGTGACTAATGTTCGACCTGTGACTGTTGTGTGACTTTTGTTTGACCTGTGACTGTTGTGTGACTAATGTTTGACCTGTGACTTGTGTGACTTTTGTTTGACCTGTGACTGTTGTGTGACTAATGTTCGACCTGTGACTGTTGTGTGACTAATGTTAGACCTGTGGCTGTTGTGTGACTGTTGTGTGACTTTTGTTTGACCTGTGGCTGTTGTGTGACTTATGTTTGACCTGTGACTGTTGTGTGACTTATGTTTGATCTGTGACTGTTGTGTGACTAATGTTTGACCTGTGACTGTTGTGTGACTAATGTTTGATCTGTGACTTTTGTGTGACGAATGTTGGACTTGTGACTGTTGTGTGACTAATGTTGGACCTGTGACTGTTGTGTGACTAATGTTGGACTTGTGACTGTTGTTTGACTTATGTTTGATCTGTGACTGTTGTGTGACTAATGTTTGACCTGTGACTGTTGTGTGACTTTTGTTTGACCTGTGACTGTTGTGTGACTAATGTTGGACCTGTGACTGTTGTGTGACTAATGTTAGACCTGTGGCTGTTGTGTGACTGTTGTGTGACTTTTGTTTGACCTGTGGCTGTTGTGTGACTTATGTTTGACCTGTTACTGTTGTGTGACTTATGTTTGACCTGTGACTGTTGTGTGACTTATGTTTGACCTGTGACTGTTGTGTGACTAATGTTGGACCTGTGACATTTGTGTGACTAATGTTGGACCTGTGACTGTTGTGTGACTGATGTTGGACCTGTGACTGTTGTGTGACTAATGTTGGACCTGTGACTGTTGTTTGACTTATGTTTGATCTGTGACTGTTGTGTGACTAATGTTTGACCTGTGACTGTTGTGTGACTAATGTTTGATCTGTTACTGTTGTGTGACTAATGTTGGACCTGTGACTGTTGTGTGACTAATGTTTGATCTGTTACTGTTTTGTGACTAATGTTGGACCTGTGACTGTTGTGTGACTAATGTTTGATCTGTGACTGTTGTGTGACTAATGTTGGACCTGTGACTGTTGTGTGCCTAATGTTGGACCTGTGACTGTTGTGTGACTAATGTTGGACCTGTGACTGTTGTGTGACTAATGTTGGACCTGTGACTGTTGTGTGCCTAATGTTGGACCTGTGACTGTTGTGTGACTAATGTTTGACCTGTGACTGTTGTGTGAGTAATGTTGGACCTGTGACTCTTGTGTGACTAATGTTGGACCTGTGACTGTTGTGTGACTTATGCTTGACCTGTGACTGTTGTGTGACTAATGTTGGACCTGTAACTGTTGTGTGACCAATGTTGGACCTGTGACTGTTGTGTGACTAATGTTGAACCTGTGACCGTTGTGTGACCAATGTTGGACCTGTGACTGTTGTGTGACCAATGTTGGACCTGTGACTGTTGTGTGACTAATGTTGAACCTGTGACTGTTGTGTGACCAATGTTGGACCTGTGACTGTTGTGTGACTAATGTTGGACCTGTGACTGTTGTGTGCCTAATGTTGGACCTGTGACTTTTGTGTGACTAATGTTGGACCTGTGACTGTTGTGTGACTAATGTTCGACCTGTGACTGTTGTGTGACTAACGTTTGACCTGTGACTGTTGTGTGACTAATGTTTGACCTGTGACTGTTGTGTGACTTATGTTTGACCTGTGACTGTTGTGTGCCTAATGTTGGACCTGTGACTGTTGTGTGCCTAATGTTTGACTTGTGACTGTTGTGACCGTTCGACCTGTGACTGTTGTGACCGTTCGACCTGTGACTGTTGTGTGACCAATGTTGGACCTGTGACTGTTGTGTGACTAATGTTCGACCTGTGACTGTTGTGTGACTAATGTTGGACCTGTGACTGTTGTGTGAGTAATGTTGGACCTGTGACTGTTGTGTGAGTAATGTTTGACCTGTGACTGTTGTGTGACTTATGTTTGACCTGTGACTGTTGTGTGACTAATGTTTGACCTGTGACTGTTGTGTGACTTATGTTTGACCTGTGACTGTTGTGTGACTTATGTTTGACCTGTGACTGTTGTGTGACTAATGTTTGACCTGTGACTGTTGTGTGACTTATGTTTGACCTGTGACTGTTGTGTGACTTATGTTTGACCTGTGACTGTTGTGTGACTTATGTTTGACCTGTGACTGTTGTGTGACTAATGTTGGACCTGTGACTTTTGTGTGACTAATGTTGGACCTGTGACTGTTGTGTGACTAATGTTTGACCTGTGACTGTTGTGTGACTAATGTTGGACCTGTGACTGTTGTGTGACTAATGTTGGACTTGTGACTGTTGTTTGACTTATGTTTGATCTGTGACTGTTGTGTGACTAATGTTTGACCTGTGACTGTTGTGTGACTAATGTTTGATCTGTTACTGTTGTGTGACTAATGTTGGACCTGTGACTGTTGTGTGACTAATGTTTGATCTGTTACTGTTTTGTGACTAATGTTGGACCTGTTACTGTTGTGTGACTAATGTTTGATCTGTGACTGTTGTGTGACTAATGTTGGACCTGTGACTGTTGTGTGCCTAATGTTGGACCTGTGACTGTTGTGTGACTAATGTTGGACCTGTGACTGTTGTGTGCCTAATGTTGGACCTGTGACTGTTGTGTGACTAATGTTGGACCTGTGACTGTTGTGTGCCTAATGTTGGACCTGTGACTGTTGTGTGACTAATGTTGGACCTGTGACTGTTGTGTGCCTAATGTTGGACCTGTGACTGTTGTGTGACTAATGTTGGACCTGTGACTGTTGTGTGACTAATGTTGGACCTGTGACTGTTGTGTGACTAATGTTGGACCTGTGACTGTTGTGTGCCTAATGTTGGACCTGTGACTGTTGTGTGACTAATGTTGGACCTTTGACTGTTGTGTGACTAATGTTGGACCTGTGACTGTTGTGTGCCTAATGTTGGACCTGTGACTGTTGTGTGACTAATGTTTGACCTGTGACTGTTGTGTGAGTAATGTTGGACCTGTGACTCTTGTGTGACTAATGTTGGACCTGTGACTGTTGTGTGACTTATGCTTGACCTGTGACTGTTGTGTGACTAATGTTGGACCTGTGACTGTTGTGTGACCAATGTTGGACCTGTGACTGTTGTGTGACTAATGTTGAACCTGTGACTGTTGTGTGACCAATGTTGGACCTGTGACTGTTGTGTGACCAATGTTGGACCTGTGACTGTTGTGTGACTAATGTTGAACCTGTGACTGTTGTGTGCCTAATGTTGGACCTGTGACTGTTGTGTGACTAATGTTCGACCTGTGACTGTTGTGACCGCTCGACCTGTGACTGTTGTGACCGTTCGACCTGTGACAGTTTTGACCGTTCAACCTGTGACTGTTTTGACCGTTCGACCTGTGACTGTTGTGTGAGTAATGTCAAATGACTGACATATGACTGACATATGACTGATGTGTAACTGACACATGACTGTGACATTTGACATGTAGAACACCTTGTTATTTATACACCTGACTGACAAGTTACTTGTGTCTGTTTAGACTTTTGAATTTGTTATTTTCTTTGCTGTGTAGGAGGATGAAGAAAAGGTGACCACACTTAAAGCAGGTGCAACGAGATCGAAGCTGCCTAAGCCAGTCCAGGACCTCATCTGTATGATATTCGATGTGGAAAATATGAAGAAAACCATGTTGGAATTTGAGGTTGGTAAAATGATCATTAAACATGTGAAGTAAATAAACACAGTTAAAACAAATTAAATTCTGTTATATTGAGTTTATTTACATATTAAAGAAAATCAAATTTCGCTAAATTGAGTTTATTAACAAAGGTTAAATGTTACATGTATGAAAAGAAGTTGAAACGTTTATTTACAATAGCAATAACTGTTCATGTTTTACATATTTTCAGATTGATTTGAAAAAGATGCCACTTGGGAAGTTGTCAAAAAAGCAAATTGAGTCTGCTTATACTGTACTGTCTGAGCTAACAACGGTAAGCTGTATTCTCTCATATCTCACCCTGTTGGATAGAGTTTGCCCATGTAAGAAAACTGTGTAAGAAAAATCTATCTTGCATAGCATATCACGCGACGTGACGTCACAATGGCTCAACAATGACTTGACATCAAGTATACGGTAAACTCTGATGCCAGAAAGAGAAAACGACGTGATGAAATTATAACCTTTCACAAAAATTTTACCATAAACACCTGAAAGGTGATATTCATTTTTCTGCGCAAGCTTCGTTTGCAAATATAGGGTATGCTTAATCTCTCTGAAGTTTTCAAAATGGTAGCCAGTCAAAACATATTTTCATGGTTTTTGAGCTTATTCGGGTATATGATATGAGAGAAAAAAACTCTTTCATGATCAAAGGTGTAAGATACCAGTGGAGAAATTCCACCCCCACTCCTATCTTGCATCCGTGCTCATGAAATTATATATCAAGTCACAACTTGGAAACAGTTGATTAAATGAGAGTTCATGTTGCCTCTCTGTTCATGTTTAGTATGAATGTAGCAAGAATACTTTTAGTTTGCTAATCTGTTTAAGGTCACTCGGTCCCTTTGTCAATATCCATGGGAATTTCATGAAATTTCACTCAAATGTTTACTAGTGTATGAAGAACAAGTATTTGTGTTGTAATTAGCCGAAAAACTGCAGAAATCATTTTTGGGTGAAAAACTAATATTTTCAGGAAAAACACAAGAAAGAACGAAATCAACTACTCACATATTTCTTTTTGATGTATTGCAATGCGTACGTTATATATACATATAAAACAGAAAAGAAAGCAAACATTTAACATTAATATAACTTTTATTCAACAAAACAAACACATACATGCATGCTTTTCACCAACATTTCTAAATTTCCGAAAATTGTGTGGATGAAAATTTATTTTTTTTAAATGGTGTTTTGAATAAACAGTTCTTATTTAAGAATGCATAAAAATTGAACCAAAAAATATTATTTCACTTAGAATTTGGGAATATAATCAGACAACAGGGCTTAATTTTATGAAGTATAGATTTTCCTGTATCACATAAATATCTAAATATAGATTGATAGAACCACGTGTATTGAAAAAGGAATAAGGAACATTTGAGTTAACCCTAATTTAAACAACCCCGATACTTAACAAAAAGAAATGTATATAAAACAGATTTTCAAGTCCATACCTATTGAAAGTCAAAACGACAGACCAACATCAACAGCTGTCACAACACGTCAATTTCACAACACGTCTATCCGACACTTACTGTGGCACTTTCGGTTCGTCGCATTCTCTTTCGTTGGGAAGGCCTACTGTATAACATTCTATTTTGAATGAGGCAAAGGTGCAGTGTTAGTGTGGACGAGCAACACTTGAATCACTGTTGATTCACTCATTAAATCACAATATACTTGTTTCGTCAGAAACTGTCCGCCTCACAGATCTTGTTGCTGCTCAATGTTTACATTGGATTATTCAATCCGGTAAAATCATTCTAGTCTCTCTAAATAGTATCCATTTAATGCATTGAAAGTAGTGAGATATTAGGTTTATCGATTGTTTCAGCCTGATATGTATGGATAAACTCGCCTGGCGTCAGTCACACAAAAATAGTTAAAACAAGCATTTACGGCGTTTATTGAAAGTGATATCATGAGAACATGTTGTATTTGATATCAAATTCATATAAAACAATGTGTTTGTTGAATGATGCAGTTATAAAGAATTGAAGCAGGCATATAGGTCGCCCGGGTGTCTACGTTAACATAAGATCAGGTTGATACAGTCGATAAATTCTCAACCAACTTAACCTTCTAGCTTTTACATAGCTTTTATCAGACACTTGTACATTTGCCGGATTGAAAACTGCATGATCATCGGCATATGCACGGTGAATTTCTTACCCACGATAAGTATCACATTTTATATCCGTCAAAGCGGCCATGTTTTTGCCAAGAACGATAATCAACGGACCGAGAGACCTTAAAGGCCCAATATACGTAACTTCATGGGAATTTTCGTAATTCTGAAAAAAAATCCAGTTGATAACCATGCAAAAATAAGCCTAAAACGAAGTAAACATGAGCGGTAACTAACAGGAAACTCTTGACAAAAAAATCCAAAGAATTGAAAATAATTCAGGTGGGGCCCACTTCAACAACAAACCGAAAGTAGAAGCGTGTTTCAACTGCTGCTGTACCGGTAACCGCGAAAGAATTCATCTTGAATATTGCTGATATCAGTGAATCTTAACTAAATCTATAAATATAAGAAGTTATTAGGCTTGATTTTCACTTCAAGTTTTGACGAAAGTTACGTATATTGGGCCTTTAAGGTGAAGATTTGAATTATTTTACCTACTTTTTGATAGCTGATTACAAATGGCGGCACTCAGACCCAGTTCCTGGACGCTACCAACAGATTTTACACACTGCTACCTCACGACTTCGGAATGAGGAAGCCACCACTGATTAACTCTTTAGATGTGATTAAGGTGAGTTTCTGTTGGCAATACCTTACATTTCAATCGTAAGTAAAAAGTTAAATGTGACAAGTTATATTATCTTTGAAAAGAAAACAGTAATATTATTGAAAATAATCACATCAGAAACTTCTGCCTGTTTGTTGGGGAAAATAAATTAGTTTTTGAAAATGTTTTTATGATTTTAATTGAAATAATGCAAATTTTTGTATGTTGGAAAATAAATCAGTTTTTTGAAAATGTTTTTATGATATTTATTGAAATAATGCAAATTTTTGTATGTTGGAAAATAAATCAGTTTTTAAAAATGTTTTTATGATGTTTATTGAAATAATGCAAATTTCATTTAACTTCTCAGGTGCTCTTTTTTAGATTTCTGTCATAAATGTAACCCTGGTAAATACTAGCTGCAAAATACCGCTCGGCTAGAGAGATCTTCTCTTTATTTATTTCTTCTAACTTTATATCAAAGGAGTTCATTTTCATGACTTGTTTTTCTTGTTTATAATACTACACAATTAAAATCTGAGAAAATTGTTCATTGATAAAATGGTAGGGCATGTTTATTCAAACACGTCAGATTTCTGATAAAGGTTGCTTGATTAAGAAGGTTTGGAAATGTCATGTTTAGCGCATTGTCATTAAAATAACCGGAACTTTATGATCGCAGGCCAAGACAGAAATGATCAACAACCTACTGGATATAGAGTTGGCCTATGGTATGCTGAAGGGAGGCGAAACCGGGGAAGATCCTATCGATGCTCATTACAGGAAGTTGAACACCGAGATAGAGGTACAGTGTGATAGGTTTGGGGTGAAGGTCATTCTCTACTGCTGTACTGCAGAGTGGGTCAACACTTAACATTGTAAATAGGAAGGAATGGCTATAAAAAGATTTCACTTGAAGTCAGTAGTTTATGGATGTATATTCTTTTCTTATACATGTATAATGCCAATCTGATTAAGATACAGATCCTTGTTCTTACTCCGTTTTACAAGGATCTGACAACATCCCAGAAGAGGTCACGTTCAGATGACCTATGTCGCCTCTTTACTTAACACTAAATTAATTTCCCAATGACCTGTCATATTGCAGCAAGTCATTTCGTCACATTATTCCACGCCAACTTTTTGGTGACGAAATGACTTAACAGACAAATGCAATTAAGCAAACATTGTCGCCTCAAAATTTCACTGTGAAGATTCTGACAGTACTAATTTGATTGGCTAATGCAAAAGGTCATCGGGACATGACACCCTATGGGATTTTCTCAGATCTTAACGCAGCAGAGAGAAGTTTATGGAACGGTGCAGAGATCAAGATATGATTTTAATCAGATTGGTATAATGCATAGGAAAAAGTTCAAATTTTCATAAAAGCAAAAATTAATTTGGTACAGGTATTCAAGATAAATATCCTGTAATTGTCGCCATTACTTTCAAGATTTTAATCAGTTGCTTTTTATACGTCCAACCAAAGGGTGGGGGTATATTGGTATGACTTTGTCCGTCTGTTCGATCGTTCGCTGGTACGCTCATCCGTCAACATTTGGTTTGACCGACACTTTTCCAGAGAACTATTTGAAGGATGTTGATGAACCTAAACACAACGGTTATATGCATGATGATCTGAATTAGAGTCGATTTTGAAATTCATTCATTATGTTATTGCTGAGTTATGGCCCTTTAACTTCAAAAATTTCAACAAATGTAAGAATAGACATTGTCCAACACTTTTCCATAGAACTATATGGAGGATGTTGATGAAACTTAAGACAAAGGATATGTGCATGACGATGTGAAAACGAGTCGATTTTGAAAGTCATTCATTATGTTGTTGCAGAGTTATGGCCCTTTAACTTCGAAAATTTCAACAAATGTTAGAATCGTCCTTGTCCGCTTCTGTTATTACTCTCATTGATTTCGCGGGTGAGCATATCGTGTACTGTCCCAGTACTCTTGTTGGCGTTGGTTTATAACTGATGTACAATTAAAATTTTTTAGCACTTGGATCTTGCAACTGAGGAGTGCCAGAGATTGTTGGATTATGTGAAGAACACTCATGCTGCGACTCATAACCAGTATGATCTGGAGGTGTTGGATGTAAGTTGAATCAGAATGTAGCTTTACACCCATAGGTCGAGTTCTCTGTTTTATGATACCACAATTAAGCAACAAGTTATCCAACTTATGTTAATCACTCATGTAGACTCGAATGTTAGCACATGAGGAGTTTTATTGTGTGAGGAAACTGGAGTACCCGGAGAAAACCATGTGGTCAGGTAGGTGACCTCATACCTTTTTCTCATCCGGTCGGGAAATCGAACCACGGTCGCCTTCGTAAAACACAAGTGCGCTATCCACTGCACCACCCGACCACCTAAGTTCTCTGTTCTTGTTGCAGTATGAGAAGATGCATTTTCTTTAAAATTGTAAGAAATATTATCTATGATAAAAAGTTTTCCGCATACTTTCACTGCAAAGGTGTAATTCAAAATCCAATTTGGGCTGAACTTTTCTATTTAGTATGATATACTCCAAAAAGTATGGTCACTGTGTAAATAGAAATTCCACAACAAGTGGTTGATGTACATGTTTATGGTATTTCTTTCACTCCAGTTAAACATTTTCAAAAAGTACACAAAAAAACATGAGATTAAAGGAATGTTTTGTGTAGATTTTGAAAAATAAATGAAAGAAATACCATATACAACAACAAGGAGTTTATGAAAGTAATTTTTACCGTGATATAAGAGATTTAAAAAATTTCATATTCTGACGTATATCTCAGCTGATGCTAAATGTTACTATCTTCCTACAGATCTTCCAAATTATACGAGATGGAGAGAGGGCGAGATATTCTCCATTCAAAGACCTCGGAAATCGCCAGCTGCTGTGGCATGGTTCACGTACCACAAACTACGCCGGTATCCTGTCTCAGGGTCTGAGGATCGCCCCTCCAGAGGCTCCTGTGGTAAGTTAGATAAGCACTATAAATCAGAGGGTCTAATGAGGCCCCAATTACCCACTACTGACTTCACTCAAAATACCTAGTCAGAGATAGCCAGTGTCTTTGCTACCTAGATTTTACAGCAGCCTATGCCTTATTGAATTGGGGAAAATTAGGACTTTTAGATAAATATTCTCGAATTTTGCTTCATTTTGGGAAAAATAGCCCAAATTTTTACTGGTAAACAGGAAACAGTCATATTGGCTGTAAAACTGGGCAAACAAAATCACTGTAAGCATAGCTGTAACTTCCCTCGTAAGGAGGGACACTCTCTCATTTTACAAGTCGGGTGGGGGCGTTATACTGGAAACAGGTGGTCTGTCCTTCTGTCCATCTGTTTGTAGATGTATCTTGTCCAAACAACTCCTTGTAAATTTGCGCCCCAAATTTTATTGTATAAGATGTGGTTGAAGAAAATGCCAGATTGCTTTTAGACTTATTTTCATACAGATTTTTTGATTGTTTAGGCAATTGTGTTTTGCACCATTCATTTGAAATGTGAACTGAGAGAGATCTCTGTCATTGGCTAAAGTTGAGCTCAGAATATGTAGTCACAACTGAAACTCTGAGCCTGCTTTCCTGGTGTTTATGAAATATGGCATCGGTCACGTTATTTCTTGGTAACGATCCTGACACAAGATTTACCATACTTCCTTACATATATTTAAAAAATCGTCTGAAAAAGAGTTTTTCCTTTATATAGAAATGGAAATGATAGAATATACCATGAATCAATACAAAATGACTGATTAACTTATGACCATTTCTTGAATTTCAGACTGGGTACATGTTTGGTAAAGGTGTTTATTTTGCGGACATGGTATCTAAGAGTGCCAACTATTGCCGGACGTCCAAGAATGATCCAACAGGTGTGATGCTCCTATGTGAGGTCGCCCTTGGAAACATGTAAGTTTTTGGCCATGTTATTAGTCCTCCCCTGGGAATAGCGGGGTGGGAGGTGGAGGGAAAGGACTTTTATGTTTTGGTTGTGTTCGTCCGTCTGTGCTCTGTCTGTACACTACAAGTCACTGGAATTTCATACTTGGGGTATCTGTTCGCCTTGCTAAGGCTGTGTGCCATGTATCAAAACAGAACATTTGTCCGTTCCATCTTGTACACTACGAGTCACTGGAACTTCATGTTTGTTGTATGGGTTCACCTGAAGCATAAAGGGTGAAAGAACATTTTATCAATTTTATAAGAGAGTTCTTTCTAGTATATGGTTTGAAGAAACAAAAGAGGAAATATAAATGTTCATGAGATTTTGGTGTTTTTAAGATATCAGTTTCCTTTGTGTGTTATTCAGGTACGAGAGATATGGAGCAGATTACATTGACAAGCTGCCTAAAGGAAAACATAGCACCAAAGGTAAGTACTGCATTCAAAGGTAAGTACTGCATTACCCTTTAAATGTTGTAGTGATCATCAACTTAATGGTGTTTTATTTCATAACATCACTCATTAAACATTCTATTATAACGCATTCTATGCCACAACATAAAACTGTATAAGTCACAACATAAAACTGTATAAGTCATGACATAAAACTGTATAAGACATGACATAACACATTTTATGTCATAATATAACACATTCTCAGTTACTATATTACATATTTCAAATTTAAACTATACATATTCTACATTTCCATATGATTTTGTACTTTGAGTTCTTTACTTCTATATAAGTAATTCTATATTACAGGTATTGGTATGACTTGCCCAGACCCGGCCGGGGCTCATACCCTCCCAGATGGATCCGTGATACCCATGGGTAAGGGTGCCCCCTCCACCCAGGGCAGGTCCAGCCTTCTGTACAATGAGTATCCTTTTGTGTGTGTGGTCGGCACAGTGGTGTCTTTACCAGGGGAAGTAATCCGGTGTGTGATAGGATGGTGGAACATAACTGGTGTGGGGTAAGGGATGGAGAATGGTACGTGGTAGAGGGAAATAAATGGAGAGATGTTGGACAAAAAAAGGGAAGGGTTGGAAAATGGAATAAAGGAAGGGGATTGTAGGAGCAGAAAGATAGAGGGAATATAGGAGAGGAATTAGAATGAAAAACAATACCAAGGATGGACTGAGTTAGAGGGAAGCTGGGAGATAAGAGGTAAAGGAGAACATAGAGGACAGGGTGGTTGAGATAAAAATAGGGGAGGGAAAAGTATAGGGAAAAATAGAGGAGGGGTGGTAGAGGGAAAATAGTGGAGGGATATTAGAGGGAAAAATAGGGGAGGGATGGTAAAGGGAAAAATAGGGAAGGGATGGTAGAGGGAAAAATAGGGGAGGGATGGTAGAGGGAAAATAGTGGAGAGATGATAGAGGGAAAAATAGGGGAGGGATGGTAGAGGGAAAAATAGGGGAGGGATGATAGAGGGAAAATAGGGAAGGGATGATAGAGGGAAAATAGGGGAGGGATGGTAGAGGGAAAAATAGGGGAGGGATGGTAGAGGGAAAAATAGGGGAGGGATGGTAAAGGAAAAATAGGGGAGGGATGATAGAGGGAAAATAGGGGAGGGATGGTAGAGGGAAAAATAGGGGAGGGATGGTAGAGGGAAAAATAGGGGAGGGATGATAGAGGGAAAATAGGGAAGGGATGATAGAGGGAAAATAGGGGAGGGATGGTAGAGGGAAAAATAGGGGAGGGATGGTAGAGGGAAAAATAGGGGAGGGATGGAAGAGGGAAAAATAGGGGAGGGATGGTAGAAGGAAAAATAGGGGAGGGATGCTAGAGGGAAAAATAGGGGAGGGATGGTAGAGGGAAAAATAGGGGAGGGATGGTAAAGAGAAAAATAGAGGAGGAATGATAGAGGGAAAAATAGGGGACAGTGTGGTGGAGGGGAAAATAGGGGAAGGATGGGAGAGGGAAAATAGAGGTGGGATGATAGAAGGGAAAATAGGGGAGGGTGGTAGAGGGAAAATAGGAGAGGATGGTAGAGGGAAAATAGGGGAGTGGTGGTAGAGGGAAAATAGGAGAGGATGGTAGAGGGAAAATAGGGGACGGTGTGGTGGAGGGGAAAATAGGGGAGGGATGGGAGAGGGAAAATAGGAGAGGATGGTAGAGGGAAAATAGGGGAGTGGTGGTAGAGGGAAAATAGGGGAGGATGGTAGAGGGAAAAATAGGGGAGGGATATTAGAGGGAAAATAGGGGAGGGATGGTAGAGGGAAAAATAGGGGAGGATGGTAAAGAGAAAATAGGGGAGTGGTGGTAGAGGGGAAAATATGGGAGGGATGGGAGAGGGAAAATAGGAGAGGATGGTAGAGGGAAAATAGGGGAGTGGTGGTAGAGGGAAAATAGGGGAGGATGGTAGAGGGAAAAATAGGGGAGGGATATTAGAGAGAAAATAGGGGAGGGATGGTAGAGGGAAAAATAGGGGAGGATGGTAAAGAGAAAATAGGGGAGTGGTGGTAGAGGGGAAAATATGGGAGTATGGTATAGGGGAAAATAGGGGAGAAATGGTAGAGGGAAAATAGGGGAGTATGGTATAGGGGGAAATAGGGGACAAATGGTAGAGGGAAAATAGGGGAGGGATGGTAAAGAGAAAAATAGAGGAGGAATGATAGAGGGAAAAATAGGGGACAGTGTGGTGGAGGGGAAAATAGAGGAAGGATGGGAGAGGGAAAATAGAGGTGGGATGATAGAAGGGAAAATAGGGGAGGGTGGTAGAGGGAAAATAGGAGAGGATGGTAGAGGGAAAATAGGGGAGTGGTGGTAGAGGGAAAATAGAGGACAGTGTGGTGGAGGGGAAAATAGGGGAGGGTGGTAGAGGGAAAATAGGGGAGGAAGGGTAGAGGGAAAATAGTGGACGGTGTGGTGGAGGGGAAAATAGGGGAGGGATGGGAGAGGGAAAATAGGAGAGGATGGTAGAAGGAAAATAGGGGAGTGGTGGTAGAGGGAAAATAGTGGAGGATGGTAGAGGGAAAAATAGGGGAGGGATATTAGAGGGAAAATAGGGGAGGGATGGTAGAGAGAAAAATAGGGGAGTATGGTATAGGGGGAAATAGGGGAGAAATGGTAGAGGGAAAATAGGGGAGAAATGGTAGAGGGAAAATAGGAGAGGATGGTAAAGAGAAAATAGGGGAGTGGTGGTAGAGGGGAAAATATGGGAGTATGGTATAGGGGGAAATAGGGGAGAAATGGTAGAGGGAAAATAGGGGAGAAATGGTAGAGGGAAAATAGGGGAGGGATGGTAGAGGGCAGAATAGGGGACAAGTGGTAGTGGAAGAATAATTGGATTGGTGGATGGGGGAAATGCTGTGCTATTTATTGAGGTATAAAGAAAAGGGTGTTAGGTGGTAGAACAAAACGACAGTTGGTGTCAGGGGAAAAGGGTGTTAGGTGGTAGAACAAAACGACAGGTGGTGGCAGGGGAAAAGGGAGGAGGGAGGAGGTCAAGGAAACAAAAGTTTAAAGTTAATGAAGATTCTGATTTTATATTCTCTTTACCTGATGTTGCAGTGTTAATATATCCTTGACTTGCTGTTCAGATTCATTGTGTATGATGTTGCCCAGATCAACATGAAGTACCTCCTCAAAGTCAACTTCAAATACAAATGGTAATCACAAAGAAGAAACCCGCCCAGAATATCTACCTGTACAACAACAAAGTGTTGATGGCAAGTGCAGTGTGAAGAACAAGATGTATTATATGGTGGAATCTTTGTTACTCTTTCTTTCTGTGACAATAAGAGACAATTTCTGAAATATTATGACAGTAAATTTTACCACAGTGATTCTTATACCGGTAAAACAAATTCAGAGCTTTTAGTACGTGAAATTCTGTCCAGAAATTGTTCTTATTCTGGAGGCACTGGACCAATCTTTGGAACTGTCAAAGTGTTGAGTGAAGATGAGAAGTGGAACAATTTTGAATTTATTGAGCTTTAGAGCATTTCTTATCTACTGTTAAGAAGACCATGTCATGATGACCAAATAGCCCCTGAAGGGTCAGTGTATTGGTGTTGTGCTATCATTACACATGAAAACTAGGTCTGTGTAAGTCAGCTGAATCGTTATGTCATGTATTACTGTAATTATTCATCTGTTGTCTATTATTTGTTTTCATTTTATTTGAAAGTTAGTGATTTGTTTACTCACCTGGTCTGGCATGACGTGCCAGTTGAGCTGCTGTTATTGTGTGTTGTCAGTCGTCGGGTATCCATTAAAGTTTTCTTCTCTTGACTTGACTTCTCAAGAACTGGAAGATTTAGGGCCATGATATTTAGACTTCTCAAGAACTGGAAGATTTAGGGCCATGATATTTGGACTTCTCAAGAACTGGAAGATTTAGGGCCATGATATTTGGACTTCTCAAGAACTGGAAGATTTAGGGCCATGATATTTTGACTTCTCAAGAACTGGAAGATTTAGGGCCATGATATTTGGACTTCTCAAGAACTGGAAGATTTAGGGCCATGATATTTAGACTTCTCAAGAACTGGAAGATTTAGGGCCATGATATTTAGACTTCTCAAGAACTGGAAGATTTAGGGCCATGATATTTGTACTTCTCAAGAACTGGAAGATTTAGGGCCATGATATTTGGACTTCTCAAGAACTGGAAGATTTAGGGCCATGATATTTGTACTTCTCAAGAACTGGAAGATTTAGGGCCATGATATTTGGACTTCTCAAGAACTGGAAGATTTAGGGCCATGATATTTGGCCAATGGGGACAAGCTGGGACAGAGTGCTATTAAGCTGTCTCTGAAATAAATGCCCTTGACCTATTTTCAAGGTCACAGAGGTCAGATATATATATAAAAACCTCTGAACATCTTCTGAATAACCAGGGGGCACAGAACAATAATATTTAGCCAGTAGGTACATCTAATGAAGTGCTATAAAGTTTCTCAAATAAATGGCCTTGACATACTTACAAAGTTACAGGAATTAAACATGGGATGGGGGTGGGACTTTAAAAGATTTTCTTCTTAACAATCTAAAGGCCTGGAGTGTTGATTGTTGGCAAATCGGTGTCTGGCTAGAAGTTCAATAAGGTTTTCTCAAAAACCATCTGGTCACTTTGGACAAATATGTAAAAACCTTTAAAAACCATTTGCAATACCAGAGGGCCCTTTGTTATGACTGGCCTGTAACATGTTGTGATAAAATAGTGTAACATTTCATATAGACAAGAACATTCTTAAGCTAAGAAGAACGAAACTGAGAAAATGTTAACAAAGTATTTTTATTGAGTATTTTCCCCATGCTTGCATTGTATAAATATGCAGGTGAGCAATACAGACTCTCTCTTGTATTTTGTTCATCTTTAATGAGTTATATATCTACTGTTAATAATAGATATCAAGGTATTGTATGGTTCATGCAGAAGATGAAAAGTGCTGGAATTTCGGGTCCGTGCTGGAAAAGTGCTGGAATTTGGGGGTCAGTACTGGAAAAGTGCTGGAAGTTGGGGGGTCAGTACTGGAAAAGTGCTGGAATTTGGGGGGTCAGTACTGGAAAAGTGCTGGAATTTGGGGGTCAGTGCTGGAAAAGTGCTGGAATGGGGGGGTCAGTACTGGAAAAGTCCTGGAATGGGGGGTCAGTACTGGAAAAGTGCTGGAATTTGGGGTCAGTGCTGGAAAAGTGCTAGAATTTAGGTCAGTGCTGGAAAAGTGTTGGAATTTGCTCACAAATGCATGAAAAGTGCTTGAATTCATACCTTACTAGATGTTAACATACATTTTGTTCAGATTTATACAAACAAAAAAATGAAAAAATCAATTATCATGACAAAGAAAATAAAAAAATTAAAGTTGTTTATGATACTCCTATTCCTTGCAAGACAAAAAAATGCACCTTGAAAATTGAGAAAAGGGGCATGAGTTTTGGTATGAAAAATCTGTATGCACCATGTTTTGTTTGTAAGTATTTTGTGCCATGTTTAGATATCGGTTGTATACTTCTGTGTAGAATGTTTTACCTACAATTAAATATCTATACAATGTATATACAGTGTACCATTAACAGTGGTAATGAACTTGCACATTTTTTTTTTTATGAAGTCTTTGTTGATACCATTGGTATTTGTTAAGATTGTGTGATAGGGTGAACTTTGACAGAACAATCAGTTTTGAAGTGTACATCTACTTTATTTTCAACTAACATTTTCTATAGTGTGCATGACTTTGAAGTTGTTTGAGTAAAATCTCTTTTAGATCTGGTTGTAAATGATCACTGATATTTAATAACATCTTGATATTTAGTATCAATAATGATAACCTTTTGTTATTGCTTTAGACTGTAGCTGTTATGCACATGGATGTTTTTGTAATAAATAGATCAATAATGAGTACAATGTGTCAAATGTTTTGGTAATATGTTGGATACACACATATATGTTCTATCTTATTCGGAGTTGTCTCCCTTGAAATGCTGGATTTAAAGGCCCAATATTAATGTATATGTAACTTTCTGCAAAACTTGAAATGAAAATTAAGCCTAATAACTTATTATGTTTATAGATTTAGTTAAGATTAACTGATATCAGCAATATTCAAGATGAATTCTTACACGTTAACCGGTACAGCAGCAGTTGAAACTTGGTATTTGTAAACACCGGTCCATTTTGAACTGTCTTCTAATTGCGGCTTGTTGTTGAAGTGGGCCCTACCTGAATTATTTTCAGTTCTTCGGATTTTTCTGTCAAGAGTTTCTTGTTAGTTACCGCTCAGATTTACTTCGTTTTAGGCTTATTTTATCATGGTTATCAACTTGATTTTCATTTCAGAATTTTTCAGAATCACGAAAAATTTCCTGAAGTTACGTATATTGGACCTTTAATCTTCTATAGCAATATTCAAGAACCCGACTATGACGAGACAAGTATATGTAGAGTTTACTATTTAATGCAAATTAATGCCCACAGTATCTCTAGTTAGGGGGTTCAAGGCCAACTGTCAGTGTTTGTATTTAGGGTTGAAGACTAGCTCCATATTTTATTATGAAGTAACAGTGCTGGTATATACTGAGTTTATTTTGTACACAAACAGGAATTGAAAACTTATTTTGCGAGCTTTCGAAAACGTCTGTTTCCTTTGTTAAGTAAAGAGTACATTAACCAGGCTGATAAATCTTATTCCTAATAATAGTGCTTGTGTATCATTAATTGAAACATTTCGATTACAGATGTATTAACAAATAAATAAATGATGATTGTGATATATATGCAAAGTGTTATGCTATGAATTAATATATGTTGTATCATAGATGTGTCATATTTCTTTCATCTCGTCCGCGAAATATATTATGAAGAGTTGACCTCACCCAGTAAGAACCCATGTTCTTATCTAGTAAGAACATAGGTTCTTACCACGACCTATTTCCCCAATGTTGCAGTTGTACAATGTTTATTATATATACCTGGGACGTATCTATACATATACGTCCCTGGTATAAACGTATAATATAACAAATAAAATTTATTTTGTACAACAGTGTAGTATATGAATTTTCACAGTTATGGTTAGAAATAAACAATGGTAAAAGCCAACAAAATAAGTAAAGAATTTTCAAATTTAACTACTATTTATTTACAATTAAATAACAAATATAAATGAAATGTAACTACCAGTCTATCCTCATATAATAATAGCAACCAAACTCACAATTGCTCACTTAATGAGAAATAAATGCCGGATGTAACGACCCGTGAAATGTCCTACACCAATATGTTGATGTACTACATGTAGGTATACCTAGTTCACATACATATAAGGCTGAGTAAAGGTGTACAAGAATAGCCAGATGTATACACAGTTCTCTGTTCTGATAGCACAGGTCCAGCTTATATTTTATCCAGAATATTCTTTAACACTCATTTACACAAATTACAAAGTAACAAAATATCTATTTATCCTGCCCTTCCAAGAAGTACCTGGTATATTGGTTTACACATGTGGGTTGTTTTGTAGACCACATCTAGTACAATCAATATCTTACCAACCTTTGATTGTGTTATGGTATTTTATATGTGGGTTGGTCATTAGTAATAGATGACCCCTATTTAATTTTCATGTCAATTGGTCAAAGGTCAAGGGTTTAAATGCAATAACATAATCAGTTCCTGTGCAATAAAGGTGTACGCTAGGGTGATGCCAACGGCCCCTCGCTGTGTATAATTGCATGTAATAACTGACCATGACCACAGGGACCTGAGAATTTGTTACAGATAGTTTTGGACATAAAATATGGTATTTAAAATAATTTTACACATTTGGGGGGTTAAGATCCATTTCCTTCAAAAACACGCAAAATTTCCGTGTGGCGGCTTGCCGGCCATTTTGTTACATATTCATGAGGTTGACGTCACTCCGCGTGCTGGTCTTTTGCTGTCATTGGATGCCTAGATTTAAAGGAAGACCGCCATCCAATGACAGCGTAAAGCCTTCGCGTGCAGTGACGTCGACCTCATGAATATGTAACAAAATGGCCGGCAAGCCGCCACACGGAAATTTTGCGTGTTTTGGAGGAAATGGAGATTTTCCATTTGTCTTTTAATGTTATTAATCATCTAAAACCATAATGAAATAATTTTGCAAAATCTCAGCTTGATACGTTAAGCGGTTGAATTGCACAAAAGATCGAATACAAGACAATGAAAAAGAGAGTCTATTTTTTCTGCTGAAATTTGGCAATTATTTTCATTATAGTTTTAGATGATTAATAACATAAAAAGGAAATTGGAAAAATTTGTTTTTATATCTGTTTTTAATAATTCATATTTCGTTCATGCTAATGCGCATATGCAAAATCGTCCACCTGCATATCATACAAGGATACAGAAAATTTCTCAACATGACGAACTGGCTACCATAAATCTTGCTCTGTCTTTATCAACCTGTACCCCTCGAATTGCTGAGCCAAAAGTTTGTTCGTCAGCAGCTGGCATCTGTCAAGAAAATATCGATATTTAGAGCAAACCCTGGAATAACTAATCAACTGCGACATGTAAACACCATGATATGACCAGGTATGGTATGTGCCAAGTCAAGTGTTACCAAGTTTTTTTTTCATGAGCCAATCCACAGCCAACTGATAGCTACATAATATTATATGTACTGGTTATCTCCCCTGTACCGTCCGGCCATTGCTGACCATGGCACTGATCTTCTTGTATTCCCGAACAGCTTTTTTTCTTTTTCTTTTTCATTTTATCAATACCTGATCCAAACTAAACACCTTTTCATCTCTGTTCCGGCCATTGCTCTCACTTATGACTACTTTAACGTGGCTGGTTATTGACTTATACATTACATTTCGTCTTCGGCGCTCGCAAAATAACGTCAAGCAAAGTAACAAAAAGACGAAAACCTGCCAAAGCGAAAAAAATGAAATAATGCCAAAGGAAGGGAGAAAAGGCGCCATTTTATTTCTACATTTTGGCGTTACTTTCACTTCGGTTTGGCGTTATTATGCTTTGGCGGATTTTGTTTTCGTATTTTCGTTATTAAATTTTAGCTTTGGCGGGTTTTCGTCTGGTAGTTATTTCGCGGGCGCCAAAGCGAAAAGACGAAATGTCATATATAAGCCACCATAGTTTGGGCTAATGAGAAATTAGAGATAACAATCACGGACATGGTCTCAACTTAGAAAAAAAAGAGAAGTTTTATCCATGTCATATAAATTCATAATGAGTTGAGCGGTACATGTCCTATAGACCTCTTGTTCTTAAAGACCCAATATACGTAACTTCACGGAAATTTTCGTGATTCTGAAAAATTCTGAAAAAAAAATCAGTTGATAACCATGCAAAAAGAAGCCTAAAACGAAGTTAATCTGAGCGGTAACTAACAAGCAACTCTTGACAAAAAATCCAAAGAATTGAAAATAATTCAGGTGGGGCCCACTTCAACAACAAACCGAAGGTAGAAGACGGTTCGAAATGGACGCGTGTTTACAAATAGCGTGTTTCAACTGCTGCTGTACCGGTAGCCGCGAAAGAATTCATCTTGAATATTGCTGATATCAGTTAATCTTAACTAAATCTATAAATATAATAAGTTATTAGGCTTGATTTTCGCTTCAAGTTTTGCCGAAAGTTACGTATATTAGGCCTTTAAACAATATCTTTATCAAGGTTCAGAGCTTTCCTAATCAAATCTTTCGGGTAATATGAAAATGTATCTGCATATCTTACCGTTGCCTGATATAATTTCTAGCTGCTAAAATGAAGTATTAAATCCCGTGGAATGCGTAGTGCAGCAAATGAATCGAATGTTTTCTTTAACATCATTGAATGTGATAACCCTGCATTAAATTAAACAGTACCGAATATATGTATATGCCGCGTCATCAGATTGAAAATTTGTTTAAAGCCTAAACGGCCCATAGAACAATAAGGTCACAGGTAACCAGCCAACCTTGAATATTACCACAACAGCTCATATTTTTCTGAGATTAAACACCATTTGGTTTTACCTTTGACCCTATAGATACGGGCCTGTGTCGTCCCGTAATGCTATGGTCACAAAGATCGGCCGGTATCCGGGGATAGGGGGTTATCGGGAGTACACCGTTGGTTTTGGCCATTTTTCCGACATCCGACCAAAAATTTGTCACACATCATTTACATAAATGGCACCATCCGGAGGCCGTGCGGAGGCCGTCCGAAGACCGTCTGGTAATGGTACGGCGTCTGTTTCCAAAAAGATTTTTTTGGGGGGCCGGCGAGGCAGTGAATACCGACCGAACATCTAATACTAATCGGCCGTATTCTATGATGTCCGGGCGATAACCGGCCTATTCACCGGACATCGTACGAATATCGCCCGAGTATCCTGCGGACAACGAACGATGCTTGTACCAGGCCCGGCCGAATGTCGGGCGATTGTCTATAATTGGGCTATAATGTTGTACACGGCGACCGACGGGGGTTAATATAGTCCGGCCGATGTCCGGTTCTAGCCGGCCGGTGACCGGATATCGGCCCATGTCCGGTCCCAAAAAATTCTCCTCTGAGGCTACACACACCGGCCGATTACCGCTCGACTCCCGGCCAGATATCGGACGATACTTAAACGATGTGTGAAGGATATGTGGTCGATTAAGGAAATCTACGGGACACCGGAAAAAATTTAACTTCGAGTAAAAACTCTTCGGGCACCTCCCCGATACTGCCTGAGAGCCCCGGCCACCGGCCGGCCATGTCTGGTGTCCGGCCGAGGACCAGGCCAAAATGGCTAAAAATCATGCCGGGAGTACATCCTAAGCCTAATCGAAAGTGGTTGTGACCAAAGCATAATGCCCATAACAATGCCAGTAAAATGGTTCCCGAGTGATGGCTTCGTCGTCACTGGAAACGGTCGTCAAGAAGTGCTTTTTTAAACAAGGTATTTGCTTTTGCGGCGACATCGAAGAAACAAGTACATTTGCATTTCCTAAACGAGGTTGTAATTCGTAATTACCCATTCCTGATAGTTCTACCGTCGCAATAAAAGCCCGGTTTGAAAAGTAAAATTTTGTACATTTCAAATTCTAACCGGCATTTAAATGTGATTGTGTAAATTGATGTGGTGGGTAATGCTGTTAACGATATTTTCAATTGTCGTCTGCTTCGTGGTATACCGCTCAGCTGACAGAATCAATTTGTGCGCAAACTTTTAACAAACCAATAAACCAGTGTTAAGTAGGTTACTAGTTCCATTGTTGTTCCTCAGGAGAGTGTTTTTTTTCTACCGACTGTGACAATCTTAACACCCGATATGAAAAACACTCTCCTTCAATTGCATGAAAAATATTATTTTCAAGGCAATGCTATAGTTACACGGAATGAACCCGACTCAGCCAGCGCATTAACAATCTTTGTCGTTCTTGCAACAACAACACATAACTGGATGAACAATGATGCAGGCCCGTTAGACCTGTTGTTGTTTACCTGGTATTTTTTATGATATATGTTACATATCATATCATTTAGGCACATGCGTTCTAGTCAATAACGAGTTTGAAGAGCTGAACATTCATTTTCTTTCATATGAGATGTTACATTTTGGAGGAGTTGATGCTGTTCTCAGAGCAAAAGGCTGGGATCTCTTTTCTGTTTATTCCAGCATGTTTCTTCATCTTGACATAAATATAAACTTTTTTTTTCATTTTTAAATGATTATGAAACAAGTTATCCAACTTATATCAGTCACTCTTGTTTGCCCGGATGTTTGCGCACGAGGGGTCCTATTTTGGGAGGAAACCGGAGTACCCGAAGAAAACCCACCTGGTCGGGCAGGTGACCCCATACATTTTCACGTCTGGTCAGAGAATTACACCTGTGTCTGGTAAATCAGCATACTAAGCAATAAATCTGTGGATGTGTCACGGTGTCCGGACCATATCTCATACACTTTGTCTCATACAATTACCACAGAGTGTGTGCCAGTACCTCGTGGGATGCCTCACCCTAACACCATTCCCATTACGCGAAGAGCTATGGTGTCCAGGGCCCGGTTTCATCAACGTTTTTTACCTTAAGGAAACTCCTTAACTAAAACATCTCCATAGGAAAGCATTACAGAATTTAAGGGGAACATCCTTAGCTAAGGAACTTTCCTTAAGTTCCGTAATGCTTTCCTATATGGAGATTTTTAAGTTAAGGAGTGTCCTTAAGTTAAGGAACGTTGATGAAACCGGGGCCAGTTTTCGTGAGTCGAAGCTTGTCTGGAAGGTTGGCGACTATGGCTTATTCGGTTGTTTGTCTTGATCCTTCTAGACGAAAATAAAAAAAAAATTATTTAGCAAAGTAAAAAAAAAACAAACAAACAAAAATACAGGGTATATTTTCATTATATATTGATCTCTTCATTTCATGATATTGTATTGTGAAACACTTCACGTTAATCTTATGAAGTCATTGGAATGAAAAACAAATGAAAAACGTTTATGCCTTTGTCTACGTCGAAAGTGAAATAAAAACAGTTACATTTTTGTCTGTGAAATATAGAAACTGATCAAAGTCTCTTACCGACTCGGCTAGGGAGAATTTCCATTTAGCTCATTCGGAAGAACATAAGACTAGTAAGCTAATTTAAAACGGGTTTTTAAAGGATTGTGTCCCCGATGTCAATGTATCTCGGATTAAAAATACACCATCATTGAGAATAAATTGAATACTATCATAAACGAAAAGGAAAACTTCTCTTAAGCTTAGCCAGAGGTCTAGGGTTCGTCTTTGAGCGGATCTTAAGAGGTATATATTCTCCCTTGATCGGCCTGCAAGATTTACAAATATCTTTGACGGTCCATAGTTATACCAGTGTGAATCTCTTATAGAGTTCGCCTTTCTGAAATGAAACAAATCACCATTTTCTAAGGGGTCCCAACCCGGTTTCATCAGCGTTCCTTAACTTAAGGAAATTCCTTAACTTGAAAATCTCCATAGAAAAGCATTACAGAATTTAAGGAAAGTTCCTTAGTTAAGGATTCCCCCCTTAAATTATGTAATGCTTTCCTATGGAGATGTTTAAGTTAAGGAACCTTGATGAAACCGGGGGTATAGCCTTGACTACTGGGATATCTATATGCTAAACCTAAAATGACAAGCTGTTTACAGTTACACACTTTATGACGGACTGATTGTACTTCAAATGGCAAGGTTTTATTTGGATTTTTAATATGTGTTATCTTATACCAATTTACAATTTCTGATATATAAGACGGTATGTCTTAAAATACATCAATTGTTTCTATTCGTGATAGATTTGAAAATTCAAACATTTTGTAGTTTTAGGAATGAGATTTATTAAATGAATTTATCATAGTCACGTGATTCCAATGTTTGTAAACATTGTGGTGTCACGTACCGGTGTCCGGTATGTGGAGCAAGGTAATACAGGTAATTGAAACGAACGTGAGGGTCACGTACACGACTGCACGTGAGTTACGTATTACTTGCGTGTCAAAAGTTGTAATGGATGAGTAAAATGATAGTAGTGATCATTCGAGTCTTGACGGTCCAAGCGAATACACCAAAAATTTTCTTTCATAACTTTATATGAAATAATAAAAGGAATATTGTTATTGCAGATCATAGTATCTCATGAACAAGATCTGACGGCGTCAAGCGCTCAAGGGAGGCCGACACCAATGACGTCAGTGATACTTGCCGTTTCCCGTTTTTAGCGCTTGTGGTTTTTATATGTACATACATCTGAAAAATTAAAACTATTGGACCGTTGAAGGCCACGCCCATACATTGGTGTTGAGTTATATATGATAAATGTTTTATGTTCGTTTGAACGAAGCGAATAAGAATATAATTTGAAATAATCAGTTAAAGGCCCAATATACGTAACTTCAGGAAATTTTTCGGGATTCTGAAAAAACATGAAAACAAATCAGTTGATAACTATGCAAAAATAAGCCTAAAACGAAGTAAACCTGAGCGGTAGCTAACAAGAAATTCTTGACAGAAAAATCCAAATAATTGAAAATTATTCAGGTGTGGCCCACTTCAACAACAAGCTGAAATTAGAAGGCAACTCAAAATGGACGCGTGTTTACAATTACCGACTTTCAACTGCTGCTGAACCGGTAAGCTATCCTGTGCGCATGTGCAAGCGGATACCACCACCGTCCGATCTCTCGGGAATTTGTTGTGTTTTATGAATTTCATTTAGTTTTTCTGATAATTTAAGACCTCCTAAATGTCCCTTTGGCTATATTTAAGTTAGGTTTACATTTATGTTGTCATCAAAGAGGAAGTTACGATGCTTTCCTTACTGATCCGATAGACAAAAAAACATTTCCTTTAACACGGCGGAAATTTCAAATAACTTCCGGTTTGAGCATTTACCAACAACGGCTGATACGACATGCCTATTAAATAGGATCCCTGCTTATCTCGCTAGGATATCCTGTGTTTATCTGTGTATAATACGTAAGGTGAGTGAAAGTCATCGTTGAATCTGTAGTGGCCCCTCTGTATTGTCTGTACCTGCATCCCTGAGTCGCCCAGGGACCGAAGATTAACATTCTGTGTACTAATATACCTGATCGCACCATGTGTTTGTCCACACTGAGCCTTCAATGCACATCACGTAGTTGGCATTAAAATCAGCCAAAATGGTAACTTTTAATTTTCCAATCGCATTGTGTGTTGTATTACTATATCTTAAACCGGTTTTGTTCCACCATCTCCCATAGATGAAGATCTCTATGTCGAAAAGTCATGCTATTGCCCGCATATTTACACCATACCGGAAGCTCTGGATGGTTGGCAATTCAAATACAACTTTGACATGTCTTAACGTTGGCATTACTATCCCCACTAATGTATATTTCTGGAATAAACATGTCGCTCTTTGTAGCTACAGGCCACCACACAATCACAAAGTCTATTATTCAATCATCAGACTTCTCCTTAGTAACCAAATACACCCCAACCCTGGCCCATTGTACTGATCGCCATCAAGAATGGCATATTTTGTGAAGAAATCTTCAGTAGCAAAGTCACTGAAACAGTAGCTTGCCAAATAAAAGCTAGAAATGGGAAATCCATAGTCATTGTATCAACCTCTAGACCCCCAAGTTCCAACATTGAATACACGGACTAATTATTTAGTGAATTTGCAAAAATTCAATTTTCTGGCATAGTGGAGACCTTGACCTTCCTGACATAAATTGGAACCACCAAAACATATTTGGCAGCCAGTATCCCCAAGAAATAAGTAACAAATTCATTGAACTCTATAGTAACGTTGGCATAGAACAAATAGTTGACTTCCCCACTAGAAATGACAATATTCCGGATCTTTTCTGTACTTCCCACCCGGGTAACATCATGCAATCGAAATCCCTGCCTGGAATCTCTGATCGTGTTATTGTTATGATTGATGCTGTCTGTAACTCCATCCGATCACCACCTCCAAAGAGGAAACTATTTCTATAGAAGAAGGTAGACTTCCAAAAACTCAAGTACCACACTCTTAACTTTGTTAATGAGCTCATCATGTCACATTCCCATCATCCTTTCCCTGTTAAAAATCTGTGGGGAAAATTTAAATGTGGTCTCATAAGGTTAGTAGATGACAATGTTCCATTCAAGGACTAATCCATGGGCTAACAGAGAGATTGACGCATTATGTAAAAAACAACGTAAAGCACACAAAAAAAACCCACCTTCAAACAAAAGACCCAGCAGACAAAGACAAGTACAGAAAGCTAAAAGCTCAAACACAACGTGAAATAAGACGGGCACAAAGTAAAAACATGCAAGATATCATCAGCCCACAGTTAAAAGAAAAACCTAAAAGCTTTTGGGCCTATGTTAAAAGTAGACTGAAGGCACAGGTGTGGCTCCACTCCGTGGTGCTGATGGACTCCTTCACAATGACCCGAACATACAAGCAGACATCCTCAACAATCAATTTAAAAATGACTTTACGAAAGAATCAACCATCAACATACCAAACAAGCCTAATAGCCCATACCCTAGTATGCCAGAAATAACTTGCTCGGTGTTAGAAAGATCCTAAACTCATTAAATCCCCACAAAGCCTGTAGTCCTGACAATATTCCATCATATGTAATGAAAAAATTGTCAAATGAGATAGTTCCTCTTCTCACCATCCTGTTTAACCTATCTATAAGTACCGGCACTGTCCCGAACGACTGGAAAGAAGCTAATGTCTCTCAAGTCTTCAAGAAAGGTGACCGTCACAATCCTGCCAACTATCGGCCCATATCCCTAACATCAATCAGTTGAAAGGTGCTAGAGCATTTTGTCACTATTAGGAATAAGATTCATCAGTTTGGTATGAATGATATATACTGAGATTGTTTTTTGTACACAAACAGGAATTGAAAACTTAATTTGCGAGCTTTCGAAAACGTCTGTTTCCTTTGTCAAGCAAAGAGTACAATAGCCGAGTGACGGTGTTCTGACCACTGAAATCAGCTCACTACCCAAAAATAGGGCGAGTTGGAGAAGTCAGCTGTCAAAAACGTAGAACGACATTTCGTCCAAATGTACTCTAGTACTACAGGTAGACATAGGGACGGGTAAGATATTTACCCATTCCGCCCCTTATTGGATGTTAAAATAACTTGACAAAGGAAACAGACGTTTTCGAAAGCTCGCAAATTAAGTTTTCAATTCCTGTTTGTGTACAAAAAACAATCTCAGTAAACACATTGTCACTAGTAATATCAGAAGTCATTTTGATCAGCATAATAACTTATCCGACAATCAGCAAGGTTTTCGCTCCAAAAAGTCATGTGAAACCCAGTTAGTTACCACCATCCATGATATTGCACAAAATTTATCATCAGGGCATCAAATTGATCTCATTCTGTTAGACTTTTCAAAAGCATTCGACAAACTCCTCACAAAAGACTCCTCAACAAATAAAACTACTATGGCATCCTTAACAGCACACTAAACTGATCTCAAGTTTTCTCTCTGAGAATCTCAGCAAGTAATCCTAAATGGCACATCTTCATCTAAAGTCTCTGTAGATTCCGGGGTTCCTCAGGGAACAATTCTTGGCCCCACCCTCTTCCTTGCTTTCATTAATGACCTCCCTGAAATGGTGAATTCATATGTCAAACTTTTTGCAGATTACTGCTTATTAATTGGATTATCAAAAACGACAGTAACAACCAAAAATTTCAAATAGATTTAGACAACCTACAACTCGGGGAAAACCTATGGCAAATGGAATTTAATCCTTCGAAGTGTACCACCATCCACCTATCTAAGAAAAAGAAAAACACCAAGAATCACACATACACCCTACAAAACCAACTGTTAGAAAACACCTCCCACAGTAAATGTTTTGGATTAACACTACTCGAAAACTTGGACTGGGGCGAACACATAAACACAATTACAGCAAAAGCAAGCAGGACACTAGGCTTTCCTCGACGTAACTTGGAAGTCATGCTCCAAACAAGTTAAATTCATTACATACACCACATTAGTGAGACCACAGTTAGAATATGCATCACCTGCCTGGGATCCACATAAACACGCACATAAAGATCAACTCGAACAAGTCCAGCGCAAAGCAGCCCGCTATATCCTTAACAATTACACAGACAGATCTCCAGGTACCGTCAACATGTTAAACACATTGAAACTTGACGAATGGTAGCACGATTAACTTTACTTTACAAAATAAAAAATACCCATGTATATATTCCCACACAAAATATTCTAACACAATCTAATAGAAGAACACGGGGGTCACATAAATTCAAACAAATACAAACAAAGACAGATCTCCTGAAATACTCCTTCTTTCCACGTACTATCATCAACTGGAACAGGTTATCCACTCACATAACCGCTAGCGACACTCTCTCCTCCTTTAAAACCAGCTTAGCCAAACACGTCCACCAGCCTCCATAATTCTTCTGTAACTGACTGTCTTTTTAATTGTACTTGTTGACTTTTTATACATTAAAAATGAACAAAAAAGCATAAGCGCTCAGGGGGGATGTTGCACACTCTTGTCTAAGTGTTTATTCCCTTAACGGAAGAAGAAGAACCACGGATTAATATATAATAATAATAATATAAAATAATTTAATATTACTGATATCATTTAATCGTTACTAAATCTATGAATATAAAACGTTAGTAGGCTTAATTTTTTACCGATAGTTACGTATATTGTGCCTTTAATATACTTACTTTTCAAGCTGTTAAACCACGAGTGGAACCCCCCCCCCCCCCCCCCCCCACCACACACACACGAAAAGAGCAAACTGTTGGCACGCTTTACATTGCAAAGTAAAGATAATTCTATTTTCAATTACTGTTTTTAAGTAATTATAAGGATAACTGTTTGTACTTGTAACAGAATTATAGAATTAATTTTAACACCAAACTTAACAAATGGTCATTTGTGATTTGTGCTTCTTGGTTATACAGACAAGTATTTGTCCAGCTTATCGACTATATACAAGGAATTGAGATGCTCAATGAAGTATTCTGATTAATGATTAAACACATAAACATTACAGTAACATTACATGCTATATATCGACTGGCAGTCCATTAGGTACCGTTTTAGTGCTATTTTTAAACTCCCTTCGGTGGCTAAAAAGCCCCGACCTACTTTTTTTGATATCCTATCGCTGATTATTGGTTTGTCCTAGTTTTTCCATTCCTGACATATCCAGTAATGGGCATGCTCGTCCTGCTCGGAACATTTCCGACTTAATATATCGCGTGTATTAATGCTCTGAAACAATGACCTTATTAGCTTCCGGCGATGACAGATGGGCAGATCACCTGTTACTGACCCAGCTGTACATCGCAAGCAGACGACCGGGCAAATAAAGGGTCCATTTTCATGTAGTTACCGTTATCGATTGTGTTAAGGGTTTCGTCCTCCAAACAAGGTAAAATTAAATTCAGATATCGTCATAACGTCGCGTAGACACGGAAGGATGATGTTGGTAACATCATTCTGACAACGGGTTAACCAAAAGTGCCTAGGGAGACATCGAGAAGCGAAAGCTAAGTAAACACGATGGCCCACACTGCTTACATACACATTAACTTAATTTATTTTACAAAAAATATGAAACAAGTTATCAAACTTATATTAATCACTCTTGAGTGGCACGGATGTTCGTTGCGCGAGTGGTCTTATTATGGGAGGAAACCAGTGTACACAGAGAAAACCCTCTTGGTCGGGGGATCTAACATTGGTCACCTTGGTGAAAGGGAATTGCTTTAAAGCTTACATTGTTTTTGAGTTTAAAAGAATACGGTTCTAGCAACTCTCCGTCCTGATTTCAGGGTTCATTTCAAAGGCTGCACAACAGTTAAGGGTTTTAAGCAAAAATGCAGCGGATACATTTTGATTTCTTCAATGATAAATAATGTTCGATTGTTTCAAACGTTCAAAGGTGTGCGGCAAGGTGATGTCATTGGCACTGTGTTCTATAAAATCATCAGAGAACGAACGGAATAATGAACGTACAGAAGTAAGTTTTGATAAAGAAAAATGACAACAACGAAACAAAGATGACGACTATTATACTTTTTCATAGTTCTGGCCCACATGCATCCCTCGAATCCGTGTAGTAAGTTTGTTTGTCAGCAGTTGACACTGATCACGAAAATCTCGATATTTAGAGCAAGCCCTAGAATAACGAATCAACTGCGACATGTAAACACCATAGGTTGGGGAGACAAGGATGTTACTATCATGAAATGGAAAGTTCACAATCGGAAAATTGAAATCATCGCGTTAATCCAAAGTGTAAGGAAAGATGGAGGTTAGCAAATTGTACAACTCCTCATCCTTCATGTAGGTTAATTTGAGTCACCAACCTACCAACTGTGCTTAACCACGCAGAGCTATTGCCACATTACCGTGAAAACTCATGAACAACGGTCCTGTCTAGCACCACACGAAGCATAAATAAACAAAGAATTAATATTCATTTGTTATCGATCTTCGTCATCATGAATATGTTTATTCATTAGTTGACCTATATTCTTGCATCACCGATATTTTGTTTAATGTTGCTGCACATGATCGTCCGAGATCATCATCGGTTTTATCCCAATACTCCCAACCCACGAATATTTAATGACTAGATTTAACATACCAACATTAGCTTCAATCAAACAGGCCTAATGTGTATCTTCTGAAATACGCTTATTCAGCTTAAAATGAAATTCCTAGATCTACAGAATGCTGTTTTGAATGTTTAATACGTGTTTATAGAATACCTTTTTGACATTACATAATGCTATATCTACTTTGTTAAATACAGATTATAAACTTATTACATTTTTACCGTTGAAATATCGAAAGTTATTCTTTCCATAAAAGAGACTTTTTTTTCTGATTTGACCTATCAGAACACTGTTTACAAACGACAGTAGGAAAGATGAAATCTGCTAGGGTTATTTCTGCAGTAGGCCAAAAAGTGCAATAAACAGAATATCTCACAGAGTTTTCAGCTGCGCACCCGTGAAAAATACCAGAATGTTAGCCCCACTAGTAAAAAATATTTTTGGTATTCTACTGATATCCTAGTGAAATAAAACATGATGCGGTGCAACATTATTGAAGGGAATCTCCGCCATAATCATTTTGATGTTATTAGTTAATTCTGGTTGTGAATCCTGTTTTATATATACAGTGTACCCTCGACCTATCGCCACCCGAATCTACCGCCACCCTCGCGTACCGCCACCTAAACCTCTAGAACGGATTTCGCTTCTATAATAATTCCCTCGTTAAGTTTGCCACCCTCGCATATCGCCATCCGCCACAACATTTAAAATACAAACGTCCCGAATCGCTATACATTTCCCTCGATGGTAACGCCATATTGTTCTGTATTTGGAGATCGAGGAAAACTTTAGTGCTCCATTTGGAATGGCATGCGGCAAACGCAGATCAATAACTATTTCTGATATAAATTTGTGCCAATGTAGATTTATAGGACAATATAATACTAAGCTTATTTTATAATAAAATGTTGGAATCGCAATCTATTATGCAATTTAATTCTTGGTAATAATTTTCATAATTCGATACTATCGCCACCCTCGTTATACCGCCATAATTGCTGTGGACGAAATGTGGCAGTATAACGAGGGTACACTGTATTTGTATTATTTCAGTTGTTGAAAATCTTATTTTATTTATATTTTATTATTTCAGTTTTTGATAATCTTGTTTTATGTACATTTGTTTTATTTCAGTTGTTGAAAATCTTGTTTTATGTATATTTGTATTATTTCAGTTGTTGAAAATCTTGTTTTATGTACATTTGTATTATTTCAGTTGTTGAGAATCTTGTTTTATGTACAATTTCTATTATTTCAGTTGTTGAAAATATTGTTAGATGTACAATTTTTATTATTTCAGTAATTGATAATCTTGTTTTATATATTTGTATTATTTCAGTTGTTGAAAATCTTGTTTTATGTACAATTGTTTTATTTCAGTTGTTGAAAATCTTGTTTTATGTACATTTCTATTATTTTTACTCGCTCATAAATGTTAATTTCCCATGTTTTGAATATTTGTGTTGTTGCAACTGGTTCCTACGCGGAAAAAATGTGTCATTTTTAAACTTTGGGTAACAAGTCCTTAATACATTCTTGTATCTACCCCTATTGATTATTCTCTGCGTTAATATCTCCGTATGGTATATATCCGAGTTTTTCATTTCGGAGAATTACGTTACTAGGAGAAATCCCAGGCTTTTGTGGCATGACGTGAGTGATAATGCCCTATAAATATGCCTTCTCAGCTGTTCGCAACGTATCCTTAAAAGTATAACTATAAAGCAAAACACTGTGACAAGTGAACAGAAAAATGAAATATTAAAATTGACGCAATGTGTGAGTAGTTTTTTCTTCATAATTCATCACTACCTGTAATAAACCCTTGAGTATACTCTGACATATTTTGACGACATACTGCTGTCATAAAAACAATCATCACATTTCCGGTTTGATTTTATCGTCTACGATGTCATTTCGTTGTTTTACGCATTGTTCGATGAACCTATTGTACTCGACACAATACTTATTTCATACTTTCTGCTGTTCCGCATTCTACAATGGAATTCCAAACAATTTCCACACTTTATCGCCTTAAAACACAGGGGAAATATGCTAGCCTGATCCTCCGCGATATAGAATCCTCCATGGGGCTATAATACACACGCTGAATAGACCTAATATCTGTTTTATATTGGCCTGATCAATGATTGGTATTGATTTGGCCTACAAATACCGAGACTAAAAGTTCGCTCTCTGTGCGAATGGTATTAATGGGAGATTGACCCGGAATAACTCAGCACTTATACATTTGTACATACGCTGTGTCAGAACACGTCAAAATATGTAGTCATAGTCATATAGATTTTAAAGACCCAATATACGTAACTTCAGGACATATTTCCTGATTCTGAAAAATTCTGAAAAAAAAATTTATGTTGATAACTATGCAAAAATAAACCTAAAACGAAGTAAACCTGAGCGATAACTAACAAGAAACTTTTGACAGAAAAATCCAAGGAATTGAAAATAATGCAGATGGGGCCCACTTCAACAACAAGCCGAAGTTAGATGACAGTTCAAAATGGACGCGTGTTTACAAATACCGAGTTTCAGTTGCTGCTGTTCCCGTAACCGCGTAAGAATTCATCTTGAATATTTCTGATATCAGTTAATCTTAACTAAATATAAAAAGTTGTTAGGCTTGATTTTCGCTTCAAGTTTTGCCGAAAGTAACGTATATTGGGCCTTAAATGAGGTAAGAAATTTAGTTCGTAGAACAAAAATATGACTATATAATTTGACAATATTTTTTTCAAAGAATAACCCGATTTTATGAAAATTATAAAGAGCTTTATAAGAAGAACCAATCAAATGACGTACAAATGCAGTTGGAAGGGAAAGATGACAGTTTGATTAAAATACAGATCCTTGTTCTCACTCCGTTTTACAAGGATCTGACAACATCCCATAAGAGGTCACGTTCAGATGACCTTTGTCGCCTATTACTTAACACTAAAATAATTTTCTAATGACCTGTCGTTGAGATCAAGATATGATTTTTATCAGATTGGGAAAGATGACTGTTTTTTTTCATATTTTTTCTCTGAAGTATCTCCCACTGCATTGTTTGTTTTATGAAAAAGATCAAATAAAAGTCCTCAAAACTGCCAAGAACCAAGGTGCAGGTTGTTTGCTATAAATCTCCTAGGAAGCCCCGAATCTAAGAGAGCCCACAAGTATTTTGGTAAATCAGAAATGAATTACCGCTTATGAATATGTCATTCAAAAGAGCATCTCAACGCATACATACCCAAACCATATAAGATTTAAACCTAAATTAGCTTAAAGCAACTTGCATTTATCAATAATGATAATAATTTGGTATGATATTTTATACCGCATTATCACAACCTAGTTCATAGGGTGTCCCAAAGAAGTTCACAAATTAAAACTAGTGGTTATTGGACCTTTGCAACTAGTCAATAGCGTTCTCGACTCCCTATAGACCATATAGCCGGTGCTGCCATTTTGGCGCTCATAGCCGGTATTATACAATTATTCACAGCACCAAACTAAGTAGTCACTTAAAGCAGATCTCGAGTACACTGGAACAAGCGAGTAAAGATTCTTGCTCAAAGATACAACACAGTGCGGTGTTTAGACTCGAACCAGGAAATCCTCGGTCACGAGCCCGATGTCTTAACTCTAGCCTCTGATGCTTCCGTTAATCCCTGCATGATATCAGTGTAGGAATTCACCATCTGACTCTGTCATTGCCTCTACCCACGATGAAGTTAATGGCAACATTTAGCCGAAGCAGACAAAGCAACGATACACACACTTGACTAATTGGACAGAGTTTGACATAATCCTTTATTTCCAATTAGTTTTGAACTGGTTATTGCTTTTCCAAATTAGAATTCAGACTCGACAAGCCATCCCGCTCGCTTTTGCAAATAAAAACATTTCCAGCTGTGAAATAGGATGAAATGTAATCTCTTTGCCATCATTAAAGCAAATTGAAATTGTCTAGTGAAAGGATATATTGTCTCGCTTTGTGAATATGTGTAAAACCTGAATAGGGAATGACCTAATTTATAATCGTATTTGATAGATATGACTCCATGCCACGTTGTCCTGGGTTAGAAACGATAAACTATTGGGATTTACGTATTATTAAGGTTGGAATGCAAACATAATCCATTCAAAATTTAAATCAATTTAAACTAACCTTTTATCAATGCTGCCATTTGAATGTGAAAAACAAAGAACTTAAAGGCCCAATATACGTAACTTTCGGCAAAACTTGAAGCGAAAATCAAGCCTAATAGCTTTTAATATTTATAGATCTAGTTAAGATTAACTGATATTAGCAATATTCAAGATGAATTCTTACGCGGTTACCGGTACAGCAGCAGTTAAAACTGGGTGTTTATAAACACTTCTTACTTCGGCTTGTGACGTCATATTACACTGTTTGTTTACATAGAAATTGTGTATGCATGTATAAAGTGTAAAACAACAAATATTGTTGTGGTAGTCACGGTATGACAGACAATATAATTCTTAAAGTGAAAGGTCATGCTTACGTTTTACTTGTAATTGGCTAAAATCGAGTATATTCCATGCAAATCTGAATGTAGGCAATATGGATACATTTGGACGTACATATTTTGTATATACAGATTTGTATAATATATAATTCAAACATAATTATATCCCCACAACGAAGTTAGGGGGATATACTGGAATCACTCTGTCTGTCTGTCTGTTCTCCCCAGTAACTTGTCCGGAGATCTCCTTCTTAACTACCTGACACATTTCGATGAAACTTCACATGAATGATTTGTATATGTTATGTAGTTGTGCATCGGCATTTTTACTTCAGATTTTGACCCCTATTGCCGGAGTTATGACTTTTTTCTTACACTTTCAGTGCAATTTGACTTTAAATATCATTTAAATGGTATGACCGACATTACAGACCCTTGTCTAACACCAGTGGTCATTAAATAATCAACCAAAACATGTTTAATTCTCTCTGGAAGTCAGTGGGAGCATTCATCTCACACTGATATATCCTGTTCATATTTCAACTGACATTTCAATTTTAAATTCTTTATAAGGGATATATGTCCCTCGATGCAAACTGATTTAATTGTCCAGAAAATCTGTCTTCACTTATAGACCATCGTCATTTCATTGAAGATTCACATGGATGATCAGTATATTATGAAGTTGTGCATTGCGTTTTAATTTCAGAATTTGACTTTTTTAAGGGAGTTACGTCCCTTTATTGAAATAACTTTTTGGAGATCTTTATCACCATTATTGTAAAATTGAAGATGAAGAATTTCTCAAGAAAATTCCCATTTCTGTAAGTTGACCGTCAAAGTTAGTAAAGGACTATAAACTACCAGCATTTGCTGGGGGTATTTGTTACATGTATCCTACTGTTGACAGTTCTAGGTTATACTTACAAAGCCTAAATTTCCCCACAAGTGGAACCCGCAGTGGATCAAATCTAACTATTGTATATAACTGTAATTGTTGTAAAACACATTCTCTTTGTAACGATATTCTCTTCACTATCAAAAATGACGTAACACACACATATGCTGCACCTTTTAAATTTAGTAATAGATACAATATGCCGAAAGAAATGAATTAAACTGCATCATACAGCTGTTTCGTCCTCCTAAGATTCTTCAGTGATGCTAGGTCCAAAAAAGGTAGCACACCATTTGACCTAGTAACCGTACCCATTGATGTTGCTGCCCTCGTCTCTGCCATAGGGAACTTAGTAATAATATAAATGTTATAGAAATGTACAGTGAACGTCTGGAATATTTCCGTAAAAATTAATGGGGTCTTTTATCGGTCGATGACCCCTTTTAAATTCAGCGAAAAAGGAATCCGTTAGTAAAATAGAAAAGAGAACTGCCACTACCTAATGTAAAGCCTTTTCCTTCGTTTTCAAATCTTTTGACATTTTTGTGTGTGCTGAAATGTCTCTCAGCAATCTTTTGTATATTTATTTCTAAAGTATGTGAAGCTCTCATTGTGATCAGGCATGTTGTAAGACGTTGGTATCCAATTTAGGGAAAGGTTATGTACATTTCAGTTTGTACCATTTTCGTTGGTCGTGGGTGTGTCGTCAGAATCACTAAATGTGGTCTTTGATGGGATAAGAGAAATGGGGCCATCAGGGGAAATAGATGTTAAACTTTAAACTCCTTTTGCTAACCTTGTGATGAAAGGATATTATCTTAATCTGGTACACATCGTACGAGTCATAAAAACGTCACATAAAACATTTATTGGTTGTGTATAATAATCTTTACATAGAAATACTTTCCAACCAGAAGAAAATATTTACAATTACTCCATTAATTAGATCCAATTTAAGTAAGGTAGAGAAGTTGTCTACTCTTGGGATCCTGGCATTGCCCCCTATATCGCTACTCATTTGTTCGAATTTCAAACGACTATCATAACAATGCTTCGCTTTCAGCCTTAGTTTTAGCGTTAGATGGAACCAAACGAAGATTTTTAACTCTCACCCATACTGAGACAAACAAAAGGCCAGCATATTGACACTTTCTGTTATTTACTTGACGTTCAAGTTTTCAAACAGATGGATTCGAGAGGTGCAGGTTGATGAAGACTATGGGCAAGTTTCATGGTCACCATCTTGATCTCATCGAGAAATATTCTGTATCTTTGTGTGATATGAAGATCGACGTTTATGAGTTTGCTTATTATGTGTGCTTTCTTGTTGTGTTTGGCAATGATGACTCGGTTCTCATCTTGAGGATTGATGCTTAATTGGATGTGATCAAGATTTACATGGCGGGTTTCGTCGATGAAGCAGACGACGCTTACTCTTCCTTAACACCTGGTCTTATTCTCTTGTACTTTTACAAGAATCGCCATTTAAATATTCCCTTTGTTTCTATTTTGCCTCTAGTTTAATCGATTTTGAGTTCGGATTATGGTTTTGTTGACGCTTTGGTATTCGCTGATTCGTTGTTAAGTGTATAAGGGTATAAGGATTGTGGAGCCGATTGTTAGTGAACTATTACCAAGTGTGTCCATGCTTCTGTGTACAGGTTTAGATGTTAGTGAAATGTCACCTCATCCGTTGATATAGTCGGAATATGACATTGGCTGTTACAAGGGAAAAAAATCCCAATTAACAACAACTCATACCAAGGAAATTGATAAGCAAAACCAGACCAACCTTTGTTTTATTTGAGGAATATTCTTTTCTGCCGCACGACTGAAAAATGAGGAATTATTGTTATAGCGCATCTGCTCAAACCCAGTCATAAAAAATCATTTACACAAATAATGCACACTAGTTCGCTTTGAAGCTTGTTTATTGCTGCATACAATCAGATTTGTGACCATCAACCAATATTTGTTAAATGTACGAATCTCACAAAAATATCTCAAAATGAATTAAGCGGATGTGCTTTTAATTTAGCCTAAGCTTTTAAATTTCTTCCAAAAACGTTGAAATTCAAAATATATACAGTAAGGAAAATTCGTGTGTGATGCAGCACAATATTTTTTTTATTTCATTACTGCTTATTAAATCGTTAACACGGTTAGCTTGGTCGAACTAATCTCTTCGCTTTCTTGCTTTTCCTGGGGTCAACACCCTAATTACCAGCTATGGTCACACGAAGACGGTTGCCTAGGGAGACGTTGACGTGAAGAAAGAGCTTGGTCTGGTTTATTAGGATTTGAAATCCATGCAGCAGCTCAGAAAACATAAGCGGATACTGAAGGTTAGGTCACTCGGGGCTTTATTAAAGTACGTACGCACTGGGAAAGCGACATCTTGACCCAAACACATGGCAAAATAACCCAGACAAATTGTTGTGATATCGGCTCCTACTAGACTACGTAATTGGGAACGTCAAGCAAAGAGCAGCATGCATTAATTGTAAGCAACTTGATTTGTCTCGGTCAGGGGACAAAACCCATTAGCTCACAATCATTACCAGACTACATAGAGATTTCGCCATATAAAGTTTTAGCTGATAAAGATTAAAATATTAAACAGCAAAATATAACACACAGCGAAATTCGTAATCGAGGGTTTCTATAGGCGTAGCAAATATATTTTATCATTTTATAAATGAAGGGCGCGAACGATAATCTCGATTCCAAAGAGTGTTCTCACAAATACGAACATCTTAAATACGATAATTTTGGGTTTAACTTCATCTCGACATTTAACAACAACAGCGACAACTTGATAATCATTCTCCAGTTTTTATCTCGATCTGTTTGTAGAGATTGTTCGACATTAATTCGCCACATTAGACTGGTGGTCGTTAAACAGATGTTCGTTATCTAATGAATTCTCGAGGGGAATCTGAAAATCGGTCGTTATAGAAAGCGAACTAGCGACCGTCGCCATCGTTAGCCACATTAAACAGGTGGTCGTTATACAGATGGTCGTTATATAGTAAAATCTCACGGGGAATCTGAAAATCGGTCGTTATAGACAGGAGGTCGTTATAGACAGGCGGTCGTTAGAGCAGGTTTGACTGTACTTATGAAAATAAAAAGAGATTACCGAAGCGTTAACAAAATCATAATCCAAACTCAAAATCGATCAAAACAGGGAAAAAATATGAACAAAGGCAATATTTACATGGAGACTCTTTTAAAAGTACGAGAGAATAAGACCAGGTGTTCTGGAACAGTTAGCGTCTTCTGCTTCATCGACGACACCCGCAATATAAATCTTTGTCAAATCCAAGTAAACATCAAGTTTCCAAAATGAGAACCGAGTATCATTGTCAATCACAACAAGTAAACACACTAATGAGCATATCCAAAAACGTTTATGAAAGTTTCTATTACACAATGCAAACCTACATTAGGTCGGGGATCCTATCCTCCACGCAAGACAGTACCACAGACTTCAGGGTCCGTATTCATGAAACCGCTCTCATCATGCTTGGATTTTGTAGTCAAGCCGAATTTCTTGTTTTGGTTATAACTTAATTTAAAATGTTTATTCTATTTATGATTTGGGAAGACATTGACGAAACTTAAAGCGGAGAGATATTTATAGTGTTTTTATTCGACCTTTTCCTTGATGGGAAGTGTTTTAATGGGAGTTGCAATGAAAGTAGTTTGAACGCAGAATACGAGAATGGTTTTCTGGTCCTAGTGTCATGTTTGATTGCTTTCTTGAACTGTGGTCTCACACATAAGCTATTCTATTGCTTCACCACTGCCATCCCGATGTCTTTTAAAACATTTCCTCCTTATTCTACCTTTAATTTCGGATATTTTTGGTTGGCATTTCCCTTTTGTACCCTCTTATTAATTTAGTTAGACAATATATATTTTCTCCCAAGATCGTTATTCCTATTCTTCAAGACCAATATTTACATAAATTGACATTTGGGTGTGCGCCATCTGGTAAGTTCCCAAAACATATTATTTTGCTTAAGATCCATAATTATTCTTTCTATTTTTACCAGGTAAATACAATTCTTAGGAGAGCTTGTTTGGCTCCGCTGTTGAGTTGCTGTATCTTGCTGTTCAATTCCGGTATAGATTAATTTCGAACTGCTCATCCTTAAAAAGTGGACAATCTAAAATTCTGGATATGGATGTAACGACTGACCTTTCATAGCACTATGAAAGTTAAAAAAATGACTTTCAATCCTTTGTTTACATTTTTACTATAGAACAATTGCTTAACTTTATTGATATTTTTTTCCTTTTTTCCAGTTAATAGTTTATTACCTGCGTTTGTATATGTGTCGTCATTTAAACGACATAGGTGGAACAGCCCAGCTTGAATAAAATTGGCGCCAATGATAATAATTAGTCATTTGAGCGTTTGACGAAAGGGCATTCTCCATGTTATTCGAAGCGGCGCGACAAGACTCTCGTTGAACAAGCTTGATCTATGACGTCATAATGAAATCACGTGCTACGTTTCGAGAACCATTGCTTTCATTGTTTTATAAAAGGCATTTTTGCTGGTAATGTTCATATAGTGGGTTGCAGCGCAAATGTAAATATACTGTAAAAGTCAATATTTTCGCGCGTGGAATTTTTCGTTTGCGATGTAGAAATGTTTGCGCTGTCAGTCACTAGGTACCTATAATAATATCACACATTGTAGAGTTTGAATATTGTTGAATATGTTCGCGTGTAGATATATTCGAGGAGATTTAATGCCAGCGAAATTAGCGAAAATTTCCACACCGCGAAAAATTCCACTTTTACAGTAAATGGAAAATCTTTACCCGATTGTTATATTTACCATTCAGTGGCCATAACAGCATTTACTGTAATATTATATGGTTCTCTCTTTAATTCTCGGTCGTTAGTGGTATCGCCACTCTTGCCCAATTGCTGTCTGAAACAAATATGATTTACCTCACTCGGATTAAAACATCTCTGATTTCTATCAAAATATTTGTGAATCTTTGCTATATTAATCCGCGATATCCAGCAGTTATGATCACCCATGCTCTCTACACCCCTGGAACATTTCATGGTATTTGCAGAATTCATGCCTCTGATAGCTCGTCATTTGCGAATGCAAAGTCATGTATTTATCATCGTTCACAAAATCATGTATTCGCGAATATGTCTGAAGAGGTCAATCTGATTTGACTGCTCCACCATAAAACACTACACTAACTCTTGACATTTGTTTAAGGGAGATGAAATGATTAAATTATCCCAAGTTGGATGTTGAAATCTAAGAATCAAAATAAAGATAAATAATTTGATCCGATTTCTACGAAAAAAACAACACTTTTGCGATCAGGTTGGCATTTCACCTGACAGTCTCTAAACTACAGTACCACCCCCACCTCCCCGGTATACCGTCCCTCGGTTCTATTGCAAAACACACATACCGCCATGGTGTTGCTAGAAACGGATTTCATGAGTATGTTTTACACCGTTAATAGCGCCATGTTTACATATGATTTCGTTAACAAATACATATTGTGTACTTTGTTGGCTTATATATGACATTTCGTCTTTTCGCTTTTGCGCCCACGAAATAACGCCAAGCGACGAAAAATCGCCAAAGCGAAGAGACGAAAACCCACCAAAACGAAAAGACGAAAACTCGCCAACGCGAAAAGACGAAAACCCGCCAAAGTGAAAAGACGAAATTTTCCCTTTGGTTTAACGTTATTTCGCTTTCGCAGGTTTTCGTCTTTTCATTATTTACCTTTGGTGTTATTTCATGATTTCGCTTTCGCGGGTTTTCGTCTTTTCGTTATCTTTTTTTCGCTCGGCGTTATTTCGCGGGCGCCAAAGCGAAAAGACGAAATGTCTTATATAAGCCACCATATAGAAAAGACGCCGTTTTATTTCTACGCTTTGGCATTATTTCGTGATTTCGCTTTGGCGGGTTTTCGTTTTCCTTATTTCGTTTTTTCGCTTGGCGTTAATTCGCGGGGGACAAAGCAAAAAGACGAAATGTCATATATAATCAACCAGAGTATGGTGAACAAAAATAAACGTTTACCGATTTCGTCTGTTGCAAAGTTGGTACAATGTTCTAGTGACATTTTGTATGTAATCGTGATGTCTGTATAGTCAATTAATATTGATTTTTTGGAGAAGGTTGCAATTTGCTACATACATATATACGTACATATACACACAGCGGGACGGTTTAATGTGTGATGTCCTCTGGGTTCTTTGTCTACACAGACGAAATTGCTTCTACACTCATCTGTTAACCGACAAATTACTTGTCGGAGTGAGATATTTGTGTCTGTGGGTCGAGTTACACAACACACATCACAAAGCCTTTTTAATGCTCTTGATTATACAAGATTTCGCCAACACTTAAGAAACCTTAAAAAAAAACCAACGATTCAAAGTATGATCGACTTGCTATGTTTCTCATTAAAAAGCCCTTCGAATACTCCTGATTATAACGATTTTGTCAACACTCAGGAAACCGAAAAAAAGCAGCGATTCAAAATCAGATCAGCTTAGTATATTTCACACTACAAAGCCGTTTGAAGGCCCCTGATTATATAAGATTTCGCGAACAGTCAAGAAACCAGAACATGGCAACAATTCAGAGCAACTCGTAAGGGACATACATGTAAGCGTCAATATGGCGAAATAAAATCTATAGAAAAAATATGTTTAAGACATAGTGTGTAACAAAGGATTCAATTATAAAACAAATATTAGTCTTGTGATCATGTTGTGTTCGTTTTGATACATACGTGAACGACTCTTAAAAGCCTGATATACGTAATTTCGGGAATTTTTTCGGGATTCTGAAAAATTATGAAATAAATCCAGTTGATAACTGTCTAAAAGTCTAAAACGAAGTAAATCTGAGCGGTAACTAACAAGAAACTCTTGACAAAAAAATCAAAGAATTGCAAATAATTCAGGTGTGGCCCACTTCAACAACAAGCCGAAGTTAGAAGCTAGTTCAAAATGGACGCGTGTTTACAAATACCGAGTTTCGTAGTACACGATTTGAAATTATATAGAACTAGTTTAATTTTACTTCTAAATTCATAAATTAAATGGATTTTACGTACCTGACCCTTCTGCTTTCTACATGATATTTTAGATTCCCACGTTTTGGCCCCTATCATCACTGAAGAGTCCTAAGAGGACGAAACAGCTGTATGGTGTAGTTTAATTTTTTTTTCGGCATGCTGTATCTATTACTAAATTTAAAAGGTGCATCACATGTGTGTGTTACGTCATCTTTTCAACTTCTAGTCTTGAATATTGCTTAAATCAGCTTATCTTAGCTAAATCTATAAATATAATGAGTTAATAGACTTGATTTTTGCTTCATGTTCTGCCGAAAGTTACGTATATTGGGCCTTTAAACAATAACATAATTAATATATTTGATTGCAAATATGTTTGCTGTCATTGGGTGGTCAGTGCTATAAGTAAAGATGCGGCATCCTTTGATATAATACAGTGTTGTCATCGCTATGACGTAAAGCGTTATTAGCAACTATTACAACGTCCAAAAAGTAGACCAATAAGTGTTAGCTGCTGTCTGCGATACGTCAGTCAAACCTTACATCCACCTCATTATTGCGTAGAAAAATGTCTACAATAACCCGCCAGTCGTCTGAAGTCGTTTACCAGATTAAAAGTCCTATGAGACGTGTGTACGTAGAGATCGATTTGAAAGGAACCAACTTAAACGCCCGCAATACATGTCCATGTGTCTATGACATTGAACGGTGAAGGAGTTTTCCCAAGGATGCGTTTTTTTTTTCTAGATAAACTGAGTACACCTTTATTGTTATTTCCTTTCCTCGTTTTATTAACAGCTTTATGAAAATGATAATTTTATACTGGATTTCATTGTGTTACCCTATTGCCGTTTTAATATCAATTATTAAAAATGCTGACGTTTTTCTTGGACTTGGAATACACTTGCAAAAATGAACTGAATTTCAAAGCGTAATGGATAGTGTAAATCCACAATTACAGTTTGATTCAATAGGTTGTTCTAAATACCTCTAGTTATACGATCTTCACCGTGTGGTTTTTGTGAGGCCGGGGAGGGCACGTTTTCTGTTACGTCAGCATGTGGGATAATGTAAAGCTGCATTTATTTATCTCAAATTACCAATTAAGCTCACGAATACCACCATGATTCGTCTTCGTGAAAAAGGGTTATAAACGACTGAAAATGTCGGAGGTGAAGAACTTTCATAACGAAGGCGTGCCATAACTACGAATTGAAGGATCCTTCCGTTTAATGTGTAGGAAGATACGTTTCTTATCGTGGATGATCGTTGAACTCTATAAAGATTTATATTTGGGATTTGAAGAGTTTTAAGCAACTTTTGAAAGCCAAAATTTGCACTATCGAAAAAAGTTATTTTTTTAAGGAAAAATTCAAAATAGTTTTCCTAATATGGTTGATGTATTGTTTTTTTTTGTAGAAAGTCAATGAAACATGTACCTCCACACTTTGCAAGAGAAAAATAGAAATAAAAAAAAAATCCCACCGTAAAAAAGAGCATAAATACCCAAAAATTTCGATAATAAGCCGGGGCTTATTTTCTATTTTGGCAAGGAATCCCGGGCTTATTTTCGAAGGCTGGCCTATTTTCAAGTCCGTCTTATTTTCGAAGTCATTTATCCCGTAAGGCAAGTAAGGCTTATTTAGGAGACCGTCTTACTTTGGAGACCTAGTTTCATCGGTACACCAAAACATCGATGATTTCAAAAAATATTTCATTTTTCCGTCGTAGTGTAAATCAATACTCAATAAGATGCAGGGATTTATATAAATTGTCAGGATATTGTTTTCTGTTCATTTTTTTAAGTGTATTAATCTGTAACAAAACACATTGGAAGACATTGACGTTGACCTTTGACATTTTAAAACGTAAATTGAAGCATTTCACATTTTTGTTTATGTGTTGAATATAATATTCTTGATTAAAATTGCATATAACAAAAAAATAATTTTCTCTTCAATTGCAAGTCTTAAATTTTAAATCACATTAATATTGTTTACGAAGTTTCTAGCGTAAGACAGGAGAAGTGGCATTTTGAAAATTTTCCTTTCTCCATCAGCATGAATGCATTAAAAGTGTTTTTTTCTCGTGTGTGTCTTTTGAACAATATTTACCCATTAAAAACATTTGATAAGATAATCACCGATGTGTGTTTTCACCAAACCCAATAAATTGTACCTTAACTTCCATCCGATCTACTGATTACCATGATGTAAATGACAAATCGACATTTGAAATTGAATATGCTTTTTCACTATATTGAACTAAAATTTGGTAAATTTTACATAGAGTCGTTAAGTTTACCATAAAGGCTGATATTACAACAAATTACATTTTAGCAGCATCACAAATGTCAAGTTTCTACTGCAGCCAATTCTGATACCAGGAATTGACAAGCTAAGGTCGTTTACCTGTAAAGGCCATGCGAATCTGAATCTATCTTCACTAGCTGTTACGAGGGATGCCAGTATCAAATCAAATTTGTCGTAGGCATGCGAAACATCAACATTAAGTGCCATGACATTCATTTACCTAAGAAATTTATGCTATGCGCCCTTTCGGAATATTCAGTGATGAAATTATATAGCTGTTTCTTACAGACATTTATTTTGCATTTCTTCCTCACTAGAAACAATACAGAATGATATATCCATTACGCCTCCATTCCATGTTAAGTGGGAAACAGACAGGAACAACAAAAACGATAAACGATCAAAAAAGAAACAAAGAAATGTGGACAGAGGAAAAAACAGCATAAAAGTTCCAAATTTTTCAACAGCTGTCGCGGTTATATTATTATTTTTTTTTTCGTAGCTCCAGTTAAGGGAACAACACAATGAATTCCAAATCCTCTTACAGCGTTCATTTAAGCACTGAACTGCTTTCAGTTGGCATTCATGGGCAATATGGATGTCAACTTGACAACGGCGTGAAGCATGCTAGCGCTTTTTGTTGGATTTGCCTTTGTCCAGCTTGAATTAATAAAAACAGTTCAATACTTTAATATGTGTTAATTTAATAAAATATTTAATTACACTTTTCATTTCTCCGCATTTAGCTCAGCAAAAATGCTTTTCATAAACGTATGAAAGCAATGGTTCTCGAGATGTAGTTCGTGATTTAATTATGATGTCATAGATCAAGCTTGTTCAATGAGGATCTTGTCGAGCCGCTTCGAATAACATTGGGGATCTCCCCTGCTTCAAACGCTCAAATGACTAATCATTTCATTGGCGCAAAATGTATTCAAACTGGGCTGTCCCGCCAATGTCGTTTAAATGACGACGCATAAATAAACACAGGTTATAAACTATTAAGAAGAAAACATAATTATAAATTAAATTAAGCGATTGTTATATAGCAAAAATGTAAATATATTGATTGAAAGTAATTTTTAACTTTCATAGTGCTGTGAAAGGTCAGCGGTTATATTCGTATTAAGCACGAAGACCTAGTGGGCTTCGTGCAATATGGACGTATAGGCTGACCTTTCATAGCACTATGAAAGTTAAAAAAAATTAACTTTCAATCCTTATGACGTCGTCAACAATCGATCAATATGGCATTCATAGACTTATAAATGCAAAGTGAATTCAGTAGGGTCATATAGAGGCAATGACGTGCACTTTTAAATAATCTGGCAATTACAGGAAGTTTGTTGTCCTTTGTTAACACTGGGGTATCCATAAAAGGATCTGCTATCCCCGGTACAGCAGAAGAGACCCTTATGTTCTTGGCTTCTTAAAACATTGTCATCTCTAAAACCGTAAAACATTTTTTGCAGAATTAATTTTTTATAACATTCTTATCTGCTGTTTAAGATAGTTGTACATCTAACTCCACTGTCTGAGCTTTGGTCCATAATGGGAGCGAAGATTTCTTCTTTGTTTTCCATGTAGTGCATTATTTTAAGGTAGCTCTCCCTGAGGTATAACCAGACGGATTCCATATCAAATTTAATGTATTTTACAACCCGTTTAAAAAATCTGAGTTTTAAAGTTGGCAATATGCCGGTGAAATGTGTAATATAATTTTATGTCAGTTTTCAAGGTTACCCCAAGCTATTGCCGCTTGGAAACAAACAGATTGGCAAAACAGGACATGGTAACATACCATTCCAACATTTGTAGCTCGTTTTCTCATAAAATGTCGAAAACAATTTCTGTACTGTATTTATGTTTGTTTCATAAACATTTCAGATGAACAATAATATAATTTGACAAATTAAGATGAGGTAATAAAAAAACTGTTATTCATTTTTGTATATTTATGATTTTTCTGTAAATCTGGCCCTGATAACAAATACAATTATAGTTGTTTTTAAGAGTAAACTCTTAAATAGATTTTTCTCATAATGCTTTTAATTTGGTTATACCAGTTCTCAACCGTATTTCAGAAACTATCGATTATTTTGATACTTTTCTGTGGACGAACACTTACTGTCAAAATCATAACAAGTTATTAGCTTACTCGGACCATGTTCGCTAAATAATAACTGTGTGGTGCAATAGTTTATTTAAATTTGTTGTTGTTTGTTGTTTAAAAAAAAGAATTTCGATGTGTGTGCTTTTAACAAATCATCACGGACTCGCGTGAATTATTTATAGAACACTTCGGCGCCATTAATGAGCGTGTCTGGTTTTTCGCCATATCCGTTCGGCTTGCATATTCCGCTCTTCAAACAAACGTTTCTTTGTCGGTATTTTAACATTTGATGATGGTATTTGGAGTTCGTATACATGAATAATTTTAATATTCTGAATTCATTCTTACAGTCCGAATTAATACGCATAGACGTTACATGCACTTCCTTAAGACTAATTGAAATGCTATTTGAATTTAATATTTTCAAGACCTTAATGCGGAATAGCTCTGTATCATAATGATAAATAATTATGATAAATGTTCATACAGTTATTTATGATTGTGTTTGATTATACCAGGTTTGCATGGCGGGTGTCGTCGATGAAGCAGAAGACGCTTACTCTTCCGGAACACCTGGTCTTATTCTCTCGTACTTTTACAAGAGTCTCCATGTGAATCTTTCCTTTGTTCATATTTTGCCCCTGGTTTAATCGATTTTGAGTTTGGATTATGATTTTGTTAACGCTTCGATATTCTCTTATTTATTTGAAAAGGTTGATCCAATTTGGGTCCCACATTCTCATCACGTTTCTCCGTACATGTGTACCGAAGTAACGTAGAGAACGTTGCCTTGAAAAGCGTTCCCACTTGGAATTAAATTTACAGAGCAACAAGCCGTTTTCCTCTTTACACTACCATAGGGACCACGGATAATTCGTCTTCTGTTTGGAGGATATCAAAATAATTGAGCTACAGTCCCTAATAAAACAAACCGAACGACATATAAATATGTTTCTTTCCTGTTTTTTCTCCCATTTTCCATGGTGACTCCCTTGCGACCCTCCTCGTACGATGTTTTGTGTTGCAAGCTGTTTTAATGCGGTATTATTAGCATGTGGTACGTCTAAAGCTAACATATCATATGTCATCTTGCCTCTTAGTAAATACACCAGGGGAGAGGTAAAACTTCGGCAATATTCAATAAGTCTTGTATAGGACATAGTATCGGTATCGTGGAATTCGGCGTCTTATTCCCAAGATTGTCTTGACTTAAAATTGCATTGTATCAATATTACCCCATTAAATTCTATTGACGTGAAATTAAAACGGGGCATTGACCTACATTCTTTTCGAACAGTAATGTTTGCTATCCCTGTGTATTTTGTATTAGCAGTAGATAATTATACTTCGTTATGCCGCTATTGGCACCGTTTCACTGTATTTGGTGAACGAACATCTTCCGCTAATGTGAGGAAGTCTGTGGATTCTGATTCCAGTCCTGGATACACAGAAATTCTTAGGAATATGTATTTGTTATTGTTTAACGTTTAGCATGTAATCATCCTCGATATCAAAGGGTTACACTCACCTTCGCTCTCTACACCCATGGAATATGTTATGGCAAAACTGAATGCACGCTCAGGTAAAAAAAAACCTGACCAATCACAAGGCTGCAAGCCTTTCTTTTGAAGATTACAAAGGAGCCTAAGCCGACTTCAAAGCCGTCAATGTTTACCGTTATGTGACCATGAGATTATGTTGATGTACATCAAAGGGTCGGACCAATCTTCTTGCCTCAACCACAAGGTGGCGCACACGGAGCCTCCAGTTTTGCCATGACACATATTCCAGGGGTATAGAAATTGCTGGTGAGCGTAACCCCTGGATATCGAGGATGCATTTATAGTAACCGCGACTGGTTTAACCATTTTAAGTATAATGTAACCAGTTGAATACGGCGCGTGGTCTTTTAGACATAATGTTTCTGTGAATTTAACTGCTCCGAAGTCGGCATTATATCTGCTCTATTGTTAGATAGCAACTGAACTTACATCCGCAATGGAAATTTCGCGTACTAGACAATCAATTGGCAACAGCTTTGGCTATCAAGTTTTCATTTCACATCTTTATTTGTATTTCGTTCTTGTTGTCTCTTTTCCGAAATCCCTCCCTGAGCATCAATGTAGTTTCATAGTTTTCACAATTTTCGCAATAAGGCAATGGGTTCACTCCTCAGATCGAAACATACAGAATTTTTCTTAACAATGTAGAAAAGCCTACGTTATCACAAGATGCCAAAATTACACCAGCCCACCGCCTCCACAACACACCCTTATATAACACACTTCTGGATGCAGATCCCTAAAACATATTTACTGATAATAGAACACGATGTGAAGTACACCCCCCGCCTAAAAAAACGTCAACAAAACCATAATACGAACTAAAAATCGATAAAATTAGAGGCAAAATAGAAACAAGGAAAGATTTCCATGGAGACCCTCGCAGAAGTACAAGAGAATATACCAGGTGTTCCGGAAGAGTAAGCGTCTTCTGTCATCAACAATTGTGTTGCTGTCAAGTCCATCATTGGTTATAATCTACAGTTATTCTGCTGGAGACAGCCATTTGTGTACTGATAACAGGAAAAGAACCAGACTTCAACTGTCCATAAAATACGTGTATTCGTGTTATTGTATACGAAAATGAAGTATTTATGAACAATACACAGTAGCTGCAAAATAAAGTAATTACAAATAATTTTTTGAGAGAAATTTCCGGAAATTGAGAGAAAAAAAATGATAAGGAATTTCAGAACGAAATCGAGAATGACATCTAACAAAACCAGTTACAGTACCTTATCGAGCACAGATCTACGTTTCAGGGGCAGTGGATACCTCTTTGTCAAGCGTGTGAGGGACCAATAAAGGTCGGACAAGCCAACACAAGATTTCACTCTTGTGTCAAACACCGGAAAGTGGTAATGATACCAATCTGGCGCATTTTCTTGTATCATATACATGCTTCTTAATAAAACCCTAGTTAGATAGAATGTTTATGGCATGTCAATTTCGGTTAATTGGGGAGAAGCATCGACTTAGAATTCTAAAAAGAATCCTAGATAGGATACACATGATAGATGGACTCGCCATACAGACATTTCTAATATTTTTTGCATTGTCGCCCGAGGGAAACTGTTCACGTTGAAAGCTTTCTAGTAATTACTCGAATTAGAACGCGGTTTGCTCTCAGATTCTGTCTATGTAATGTAACGGTCTTAAATCTAGTCGACGCCATCATTTTGTTCGATCTAATACATTACATTAAGTCAGATGACGTTTTTACTACCGGTTTTGTATAGGAAGTGAAGTCCTGTTGTAGCGCGAATCCAGTACAGACCTTTCTACCTTGATCTTGTCGGAATACGATCTTACTCATAGTATACCGTTTTACTGTGAAACACGACGCCGAGTTGTCTTTTGATGACAGCTTTAAAAAACAATGGAAGCTCGCGTTTGTCAATACAAGGAAATCAATAGCATTTTTATTGATTTTTGGTTGCTGATCTGCCGAGTCATGCTTACATCATGTCGTTAAAGTAGCAAAATCAGAACGTGTTGTTTTGTCATTGTATAACAGGAGTCAATATGACTGGGTAAAGAGATACGTGAGTGGCTGCCTTTCAAAGTATCACTTTTTTGGGTCCAAAAAATGCCCATACTAGCGACGAAAAATTCGCAAATGATAAAGAAAAGACTTGTTTAAAAGCATTTATAAAACAAATTATATTTACCTCTTTTATTAACATTTCCGCAAATGGTCAAGAAAAAAATGACATACAACGTATACTCTAAAATCTCGATAATAAGCCTGAATCGAAAAAAGGCCGGTCTTGAAAATAAGCCTTGGATTTCTTACAGTCAAAAATATCTTGAAAATATGCCGGCTTTGAAAATAGGCCGTACTTGTATGTAAGCCTTGGATTTCTTGCAGTGAAATATATCTAGAAAATAAGCCGACTATTTATTTGTCATCCGGTCACTTATTTTAACCCTTTGTTGTTTTTTATCATTGAAACCCCGTTTGCTTAATTAGCATGCGTATATATAGATTACTAAATAGTCTACGATGTAAATGATTTTGCTAACCGATGAAAGCTTTCGAAAGTACGACGGTCTCGTAAATAAGCCTTACTTTCCTTACGGGATAAATGACTTCGAAAATATGACGGCCTTGAAAATAGGCCTGCCTTCGAAAATAAGCCTGGGATTTCTTACCAAAAAAGAAAATAAGCCGCGGCTTATATCTTATTGTTAGTAATCTGTTTAAATATGACATTACACAGCAAAAGTATCATCAGAAGCTATTGTAACACGTAAACAGGTCCCCATTCATACAATTATGAGTTGAACAATAACTTATGTCCTCTAACTTTGATTCACGGAAATGGATTGGTGTTCATTGGAATACTTGGCGTTTTCCTAAAATGCAACACTTCATGAGCGGGCCTACAATATACTTTGAGAAGTATCACACTGTAGTGGCCTTTGATAGCGTGCTGACATCTAACGCCAGACCAGCTACTGCATGGAAACCAAGTGTGCTTACGATATGTCTGTTCCCGATTATCTTCTTATCAATGTCTGCAATATACGAAAAAGAAACCAACAAAACTTGAAAAATGGATTTTTATTTACTTTGAAGAGTTGTCCAACCTTCCATAGCTGTTAGCAACATTTTTTAGCGTTTGAACCTTGGTTTTCTCCTTTCGAAAACTTGATGTCTACTTGGATGTGACCAAGATTTACATGGCGGGTGTCGTCGATGAAGCAGAATACGCTTACTCTTCCGGAACACCTGGTCTTATTCTCTTTTACTTTTTACAAGGGTCTCGATTTGAATCTTTCCTTATTTCGTATTTAGCCCCTAGTTTAATCGATTTTGAGTTCGGATTATGGTTTTGTTAACGCTTCGGTGTTCGCATTTTGATAGATATGCCTATGATGGCGTGACTACCCTTTTTGGAGAAGATGATTTCTAGATGATGTAAAACAGTAACGTTTCTATATAGCCTGTTGATACAGCATTCATGGACTGGTCCTATTTGGCGTTCTTCATCAAACATTGACACACCATTTATCATAGATTCAATGACCAGCACACACTATATTAGTCTGTTGTATAATAATTCCACGTGTTAAACAAACAAGGTCAGCGTATTGACGTAGTATAGTCTCCATGGTACCGTTCTTATCTTTATTATGTACTCGAACAATAATTACCGCACATCCTTTGAGGGCATCAACATGTGTTATTCCTAATAGTGACCAGTAACTCTATATCCTTAATTGTGCCCGGTCAACGGGAAATTACACAAACTGACATCTGAGCACATGCTAAGTGAATTACGTACACATGTACGTCAACAACAACACGCCAAAGAAATTGATCGGAAATATTTGTAGATTATGGGAAATGTTTACGAAACCAGTATAGCAGAAAGTTTTACGCTGATGCGTCGCCGAATTGGGCATGATATCGTTTTCTGAAAAAGATTGATCAATGGAAGAGAAAATACATGTCAATATAATATCAGTGAAGAAAGACGTGATCGTTTTTATGGAATAGCATGACCGCTTACATTCGGTAATACATATATAGACGAAGTTCGTTTTGGAAGGGTTGTTAAATATTACACGTTCGGGGCTACTGTAGGAGAAATCGAACCGGAAGTAAAGAGCAGAGAAGATAGAATATATGGACAAGTGAAAACGTTTTTTTGGGAAGAGGAGGAAACAAATCGAGTTTGGATTCATTGTCCCTTATACTGAAGACGTTGCGGACCATTCGCCTGAAAAAAACCTCTAATAATTTGATGACTTTGATGTCTGATTTCATCACATAACTGACTCGTTCAGTCATGTCATACGACCGTGTCAAAAAAATGGTATTACAAACGTGTAATGACACTATTGTGACGTCATAAACAAATGACGAACACGTTTTTTGCCTTTCTTATAGAGAATTGATTTGAGAGTTTTTGTGTATTTTCTCATAAATATTAGTTGTATGATAAATAGAATCTTACACTCGTGTCAATGTAATATGGAATTTATTAAACTCGTTAAATGATTTAATAGGTCACTCGCCTAAAGGCTCGTGACATATTAAATTATCTAACTCGTCTAATAAATTCCATATTTCATCGACACCCGTGAAAGGTCCTCTATAGATGTCCTAATATCTAAACTAGGGGGAGGTAATCTATAGTAAAGTTCAGTGAGAAAATCTTCATAAAAACTTAGGGGCTGATAGGCCAAGTTAGTCTTTGTAAGAAGTTGCATTTGGAAAGCAATGGTATCTGAAATGTATTTTACCGTTAAAAAATCACAATTTCTTAATATGATCTTTTCATTTTTTTTATTGCAGAATGATAATTGTTAACTAAGCAAGATACAATCTAATACATGTATAAAATCGATTGAGATTACGTAAAAAAAAAAAAAAATGTGTGCGTCATCTGGGAACAGCACAGCTCATTGCAGACTTAATATGTGTCGCAAATGAATTGGTGTCTACATCGACGTCATTGATCGACGCATGAACCATTTGTTTTTCTCGTAAAATTGTGCGTCGCAAAGTGTTTCAGACCCACACACCGCTATATAAGGTAATGAACGAATATGTCATGATTTCAGTGGCTGCCAATGATTAAAACGCAATCAAACAATGACTCCTTCGTGATTTAAACTAATATGTTCAGTCATACGGAATCGATCCATTTAAACGTTTCATGTTGCAAACACCTTTTTTTTCAAGTGAATTAACGTTCTCACCGATGTCCAACATTGGCATATAATCTAATGCACGGGACCGGTAGTACTTGCCGGAAATTCCTGGCGTGTTAAACGCCACTGACCTATTTAGTTGATGACTTGGAACAACCGATCCATTTCAAACGTTCACAAGTTTGACAGAATTGTTAATTTGTGCTGCTTCCTGCGGACGCTTGTCATAGCAATCTTGTAGCGAGACCAAGTGACATTTCCCCCTTTTTAATACGTTTGGAAACACTTCATCTATTTATGGTAAAACTAATCATTTCTGTAATTTCAGAGCAAATTGAAACAAGAAACAGTTTCATATGTTTCCACAGTAGTGTTGGCATTACCATTAAAGAAAATTGTCTTTCATACTGAGACTCATAATTATTCTAATATTGAGGCTTTTCTTATCACAAAAAAAATGAATTAGAAAACAAACCCGTGCCTTTCAAAAACAAATGTTTTTATTATGGCCCCGACAATGATTAAAGGCCCAATATACGATATTCGGCCAAAAAAAAAAAGAGAAGAAAATATAACCTATTAACTGTTTATATTTATAGATTTAGTTAAGATTAACTGATATCAGCAATATCCAAGATTAATTCTTACGCGGTCACCGGTACAGCAGCAGTTGAAACTCGCTATTTGTAAACACGCGTCCATTTTGAACTGTTTTCTAACTTCGGCTTGTTGTTGAAGTGGGCCCCACCGATTTTATTTTTAATTCACTGGATTTTTCTGTCAAGAGTTTCTTGTTAGTTACCGCTCTGGTTTACTTCGTTTTAAGCTTATTTTTGCATGGTTATCAACTGATTTGTTTTCAGATTTTTCCAGAATCACGAAAAAATTCCTGAAGTTACGTATATTGTGTCTTTAGCATGCCCGCAGTTGGCAACAAACATCCTATATAGACGATATTTGCTGCGAGCTGCAGACATATTACTGTATACTCAATCAAAACGAGGAACAGTTTTCTATTCTTTTTGGCCGTTTTCACTCTAACGAAATTTTGGTTTTCCATCATGGAATATTTAATTGAATATATTCCTGATTATGCACACGCACTATTTCTCAAAATGTTGACGCATTGAGTAAAGCAATAAGTGGTATTTGAGAACAAGAGCTGGCGTAATTTCAAGTCAAGTATATTTATTTGATCAAGTGTCAATTATTAAGAGGACACCTGATTACAAAAAGAAAATTTACGTTCCCAGGTGATCAAATATACAATGTATTTCCGCATGGAAATTATATAGAGCCAGTAAGTTAGCCAATGTAGCGTGAAAAAGTGACTCGGCATCAAAATGTTACCCGGGGTCATTTTTCAATGTGGCAAAAGTTACCCGGGGTCGTTATTTCGCAGAAGAAATCTTAGCCGGACATCTGTAGAAAAATGATAATACCGGCCCTCAAAATATTAATACAGAAAGTTCATGTACAAACAAGTCTTTCTTCTGTATACAAAAACTGCTGTGATCATCAATTACGCAATGGTTATGCCAACAGGACAGTTACGCCTACTTTTCGTCAATATATATGGTTGAACTTTCGACGAATCCGTAAAAAATCCACAACATGCACATGATACTTTCTAATCAAATATATAATCGCAGAAAAGGGATGGCTTCAGGCGTCTGACGATTCTGACGTCATACATGTGACGTTGGCAATTACTGGAAGGATTGATCGCCTTGATTAGATTTACCTGCATGATTCCAGGGCTTTGATTTGATGAAAATACAATTATATGTAAGAATATCACTATTTCTATACATGGTAATCCTAAAATAGTAGTACAATGGATAATTTGTGGTTTTGTGGAGACCAAGGTACTGGAGCACTGCCATAGTATGGGCCTTAATACAGTTTAACAAGTGCTGCAGGAATCCATGTACGAAATTTGATTTGATAATTTTATTTAAGGATTTACTTCAATCTATTTTTTATGTTATTAAGCAATAACAAAAAAAAAAAACAGAGTGTGCTCTAAATAAACAACGATGCGTGAAGTTTGTCCTGATGATTATTTTTTCCCTTTATAATCCCTGCTGTAAAAATCCATTTTTATTGTTGGACTCTTTCCTCACGGAAATCATTACGCTGTTGTATCAGCAAATCAAAAGCCACGTTACAATTGGTGCCTTCTTTTTTTATGCTATGAGGTGATTACACTTTCTAAGCCAATAGAAATGCCTCTTATAAGCAAAATTTAATTATAAAAATAAATCAACATCAATATTGCATGATATGACTGAAAATTGTCTGTGGGGACGGTAAGGTTAACTTTTGATATTGTTCCGGGTTGTTGTTGCTGTTGGTTGTGAGGGGCAATGTCTCGGTTTCACAACACCACTCAGGAACACCGATCAAGTTCCACAAATACAGTATATTGAACGGCATCACGTCCTCAATTTCATTGTTGCCTACACTAGATTTGCTGTTCAAAATCGGTTCGAAAAAACGAAATAAAGCACAATAATTCTATCAAAATGTAAATTTGAGTAATGAACATTTTAGCAAATATTGTTACAGTCCTATAACACACATTTTATTTTTTAATAATTTTTTTAATTTTTTTTTTACACACATTGCTATTGCTGAAATTTAGTTTGTCATGACTAGCAATACGTGTTAGTTTTTCATGAATAGCAATAAGTGTTATAGGAATGTAACAACATTTTCTAAAACATTCATTGCTTAATTGACCGAAATAATTTCCGTCATGCGAGTAAATATATAATAAGTTTCTATCGTATAAGTGAGAGAGATACAGTTGTCTTTGGTGGATTATATCTCGATACAAACCTAGATGATTTACCCGGCACGTGCAGTTACATCCGTACACGCGCCACATCCGTTCTGTTCGTTCTTTAACCTTTACAAGTTGTTTATGGTAGGAAAACAATTTGTTTACAGAATATCCAATGTTATAATGTCAGAAAAAGTCGTACAACAGAGTTCGGAGTTGATTCAGTGAAGATAGTAAATATATTGGGATTTCTTTTTTGCGCAACAACAAAATTAAACTGAAGACAAAGTAAAGGAATCACACAACTAAATCAGCCTATCACGAAATGTTCCATACGATTGTAGTCACTACCGAAAACTTGTTCCGGCTAAGTACAGTGATTCTGAGTAATTTAAATAGGTAATTGTTGACCTATTCTGCATTGAATGAAATCTATAGATATTTAACTTTACGAAAATTATACATTTGGTAGATTTTGATATGTGATGGCAGATTGATATGGGGTCAAAAGTCAGAGGGTGTTCCCGTCCCATTTCACTGATTCGACATGTAAATCTCCGGTTGTCCGATGCAGACGCCTGTAGCGAGCTCAAATGCCACGAAACTCCTGATAAAATGCCATTTGAACTCTTTGCCAGGTATGCATCTGTGAATCCAGGCAGTTGTCACCAGTGTTGAATTTCGAAAACATTAAAGTTATTTGCTCGAAAGCTTAGTAATAACATATAGTAAATTATTTCGTTGTGTGAATCCTAAACGGCTGCCATCATTGTCACTTTAAAATGTTCCTACTAACTGAAGGTCATCAGCTAGTTAAGGTACCATGCAGCCCTCTCGGTCATGGGTCCCGGTCAAGTAGAAATTGGAACTATCTTTGGTTGTCTTTTGGAATCTCCAACTAATGATTTAACATAAGAACCGACGGGGATATTAAGCCCCTATTACAATGTATATGGTATTCTTGCACTCCTTAAGTCGTGGTTTCTCCAATAAATAATCCATGTCCTGTTTCCTATAGCCTTCTTAAGTTATACCCAACTTTAATATTTAGCCTTTGATTGGAGTTTATCCAGTGGAGTAGACATTTGGTTCTACCCCATTGGCTGGAATTCCACAACAATTCTTTCATGTAAATTTAGTTCAAGACCCCCAATGTGTATATTGTGGGCATTTTTGTGAAAATGCATACCATTTCCTTTTTGAGTGTCAATGTTTTTCCACTCCCCGTTCAGAAATATTTAAGGCATTAAATCACTTGAGTACAGAAATTAAAATAAATTTGATACTTTTTGGTAATGAAGACTTGGCTTTGGATGTATATAATTATGTGTTTGAACATGTGCAGGCCTTCATCAAAACAGCAAAAGATTTTAAATATGAAATGTATGTCTATCTCTATATCACTAATTATGTAAAATTGACTTATTTCAACTTTGAATTTGTAAATGTCTATGTCATCACTTGTGTAAATATTGTTTGTTGATAGGAGATGGCTTCATACGTTGTTATAACCTGTGCCTAATCCTTTGTTTCTATTTTGGACAATAGTTATGTTTAAAGTCAAAGACTCCAGTTCGGGGATCGCGGATACATCTGCCGTTACCCTATGCCGCAACGACTAATGTTGGTATCTCTGCAGAACTAGGAATTTGATTTCGTGCCCTTTACTTAGGGATGCAACACTAACCACAATAATGGGGGATTTGGTCTTGTCCCCTGTTCTAAAGGACGCAATAGCAACCAAAATAATTTGGGATTAGATTTCGTGCCCACAACCTGAATAAGCAATAACAACCAAAATACTTTGGGATTAGATTTCGTGCCCACAACCTGATAAGCAATAGCAACCAAAATAATTTGGGATTAGATTTTATGCCCACAACCTGAATAAGCAATAGCAACCAAAATAATTTGGAATTAGATTTCGTGCCCACAACCTGAATAAGCAATAGCAACCAAAATAATTTGGGATTAGATTTCGTGCCCACAACCTGAATAAGCAATAACAACCAAAATAATTTGGAATTAGATTTCATGCCATCAAACTCAATATGCTATAGCAACCAACAAAACTGAGGATTTGATTTCGTGCCCCCAATTTTGGAACGCAATAGCAACAAAACAATTTGGGATTAGGTTTTATACCCTCAACCTCAATATGCAATAACAACCAACACTATTGAGAATTTGATTTTGTGCCCTCAACTTTTGGACGCAATAGCAACCAATTAATCTGCTACAAAGAGAAAAAAACGAAATAATTCAATAGTTGAAATGTTCATATTTCTCTCTACGTTTAACTACAATTTTACCCTGGCACCTGCCTCAATATGATACTGTTGAATTTTCACCCAAGTTAAAAAGGCAACGAGTTCTGTTCCCCAGGCCAGAACATATTAAATAGTTGGTTTTCCCGCTCAAAGGATTTGTGCAACGACAAATCAAAATTTAATATTAAGATACAAATTGTGTTTTAAAACCGTATTCACCAACCCAATCTTGCACGCGTGGTGACATTGGAGCGAAACGATTATTGAGTCATTTTGGCTGACCTCTCAATTATGCATATTTCGTTCTAAAGTTTATAATACGATGGTATCATTTTTAAAATACATTAAATATGTTCCGACTTTAATTACGCAATCAATTTCGTACTACGTATGATAATAATAACGGTACAGCGACACGTAAGATATTAGTAAATTAAAAATGTTCTATGTATAAAAAGGTAGAATAAATGCCAAAACCGTCAGTGTTAATCATAAAGCACTTGTTCCGTATTAGTGCCCGAGATTGTTATTCATTTGTTTGTGGGAAGAAGATGGAAACCGATTATTTCAGTAATATATCAAGGAGTCCTGTTATATGGGCTGAGTTTTAACAGCTCGTAACGTAAGAACAATATTAATCAATGGAAATTATCACACAATCATAAATTCAATTGCTTCAGTGTTAAAAGAGGCTTATTAAGTCGAAGTTGTAAAAGCTTTAATTGTTATTAACGACACACGGTTTCTAATACCAAGCGTTGTAAATTACAAATACAATTAGAGTATGCATGAAGTTAATTATAGCAACGCAGATTACTGTTCATTTTACTGATTGATTTCTATTAGGTTTCCACGCGATTTCTCGAATTTATAGCATCCATTAATAAAATCTCTCTTCTGAAGTCTAGCTGTAAAAGACATAACGCAATCAAAATGTATTAAATTATATTTTTACCAGTGAAATATTAAAAATTATTCATTCTATAAAAGTGATATTTTCTTGACTAATCAAAACACTCCTTACAAACGATAATGGGGAAAACCAAAATGACCCGGTAAATTTTGCTATAAAATTTATAAAATAGAGGATATAATATATTATAACAGTATCTTCAGTAATACCAAATATATTTCACTTGAGTGGCTAATATTTTGATATTTTTCAATCATGCTGCACACTCGTGAAAAATAGAAAAATATTAGCCCCACTCATGAAATACATTTGGTATTACTGAAGACGCTTTATATGTCATCTATTTTTCAAATTTGTATCATGTAACGATTTTTTTGTTAATACAGAACCTTTAAAGGCCCAATATACGTAACTTCAGGATTTTTTTCGTGATTCTGGAAAATTCTGAAAAAAATCCATTTGATAACGATGCAAAAATAAGCCTAAAACGAAATAAACCTGAGCGGTCACTTACAAGAAGCTCTTGACAGAAAAATCCAATGAATTGAAAATAACTCAGGTGGGGCCCACTTCAACAAAAATTCGAAGTAAGAAGACAGTTCAAAATGGACCCGTGTTTACAAATACCGTGGTTCAACTGCTGCTGTACCGGTAACCGCGTAAGAATTCATCTTGAATATTGCTGATATCAGTAAATCTTAACTAAATCTAGAAATATAAAAAAGTTATAAGGCTTGATTTTCGTTTCAAGTTTTGCCGAAAGTAATGCATATTGGGCCTTTAAAACAATGTCCTGAACAGTACAATGTTTAGGAACTGATATAAACATACAGTAATGGTTGTTCTGTCAAGTTTCCATGGATTTTGTATAAACCATTTGAAGTGCATTCACTCAGATATGATGATGGCGTATCATAGTTTGACCCTGAATGACCCTTACTTGTGTTGATGACAGTTAAGATATTACCGATCTCTCAATTACAGAAACACGAGACAAGCGTTGACCGTTTGACCATTTGCTTAATGTTCATCGAAAGCCAATAATGTGGGTCATAACAAGAGTGCATTCTAGACGACCTAATTCATGCTCAGCCCCCAGATCATCTGTCTGTCTGCGAGATAGAGAAGTATCAACATGGGGATTAACATTGAGGCATACGAAATACAGTGACATTATACACGAGTACCGCGGTTTTCTCTCTCCAGCCTATTATAGGTGAACAAATAAAACCGAGTTTGACTTCCTAGTCTTTATTCCGTTTTATACATTATTTGTAAAAAAGATCATGCAAGTCTAATTAAAAAATGTGTTATTTTTTTTGCAAAAGGATAATTCAATTTAATGCAATTTCAATGAATAATTTTTCTGTGTACGCATTACTTATCATTTCAGTGAAGAATATTCAGTGTACTGAGGTGTACCGTTCAGTAAAGAGTCTGTAGCATACCAGTGAAGAACCGTTTCAGTTAAGATTCTTTAGCATACCAAAGGCGTACCGTTTCACTAAATAGTCTGTGGCATACCAAAGGCGTACCGTTTCACTAAATAGTCTGTGGCATACCAAAGGCGTACCGTTTCACTAAATAGTCTGTGGCATACCAAAGGCGTACCGTTTCACTAAATAGTCTGTGACATACCAAAGGCGTACCGTTTCACTAAATAGTCTGTGACATACCAAAGGCGTACCGTTTCACTAAATAGTCTGTGGCATACCAAAGGCGTACCGTTTCACTAAATAGTCTGTGGCATACCAAAGGCGTACCGTTTCACTAAATAGTCTGTGGCCTACCAAAGGCGTACCGTTTCACTAAATAGTCTGTGGCATACCAAAGGCGTACCGTTTCACTAAATAGTCTGTGGCATACCAAAGGCGTACCGTTTCACTAAATAGTCTGTGGCATACCAAAGGCGTACCGTTTCACTAAATAGTCTGTGGCATACCAAAGGCGTACCGTTTCACTAAATAGTCTGTGGCATACCAAAGGCGTACCGTTTCAGTAAAGAGTTCGTATTGTACAAATGACGTATCGTTTCAGCGAAGAGTTAGTATTGTACCAAAGACATAACGTTTCCGTTAAAAGTCTGTATTGTACCAATGACGTACCGTTTCACTAAATAGTCTGTGGCATACCAAAGGCGTACCGTTTCAGTAAAGAGTTCGCATTGTACAAATGACGTATCGTTTCAGCGAAGAGTTAGTATTGTACCAAAGACGAACCGTTTCAGAGAAGAGTCTGTTTGTACCAAAGACGAAACGTTTCAGTAAAGATTCTTTAGTTTGCCAAAGACATACATTTATTTGTTCACCGCCTACACACCAAAACTTCTGCAAAGGCACCTTTCGAGTCTAATGTTTATATCGTTTGACCATAAGTAGTGTAGCGTGTGGACGGTCTACACGTTTGCCTCTGACAGCATTCAGTGTTGGTGAGCTAGTGTTAGGGTTGTGTCACATCTCTTGATTTGTTGCCAGTAAGGCAGCATTGCTCGATTGCTTGGATATTACCATGCCTTGGCCCGAGTAATCCCTTAGGTCACCCCTATGTAACAATGCTAATTTCCTGACCACCGGGAACTGGCGGTACACAAGGGTCACGATACTGCCAGGCATCCGTCATGTAACTGACCAAGTTTGGTGTTGATGAACTAGCGGTGTGCGGCATAGGCATCGATTGCAGTTTACAATCATATCATATCACCGTTAATTTTTATCTCTCGGCGCTTTGTTTTAGGTTTAGTTTGGTTTATTTAGTTTTACGTCCTTTCAACAGCCAGGGTTATTTAAGGATGTGCCATGTTTTGGAGGTGGAGGAATGCCAGAGTTCCTGGAGAAAAACCACCGACATACGGTCAGGTCCTGGCAACTGCCCCATGTCGGTTTTGAACGTGCAACCCAAATATGGACGGCTAGTGGTAGAATATCGGAACACCTTAATCGGCTACCGCGGCTCCTCTTCCCAAGGCGTCTAGATAACCTCTGAAAAAGTGAATCCTTACTGTACTTAGATATCCATCCAAACCAAATGATGTAATACCTAATAAGGTATTTCCTTACATTTTATGATATTTATTATGCAGTTGTTTTCTCTGGCAGAATTCACGAATTTTTAAATAACGAAACGTTGATTTGTCAGCGAAGCCATGAAAGATGACGTAACACACATACAAAAAAAATTTATGCATGCTGCACCTTGTGATTGTGATTCTGTGATTTCATTGTATTCCACCAGAAAAAAAGAATACAGAGCTTTAACACGGCTAAAGGGTTCTGATTATCTGATCCGCTTAATATTCGAACGTCTGGCGGCTTTTAGAGTCAGAATTCCTCTCTTTAAAAAATGTGAAATTTGAGCGCCCCGTGTTTCCTCTTCACTGTCCGATGCTTGTGCATAAACACATATTACCGCGACTCAGCTTCTCAATGCCATAATAACCCTGCATCGTTGGTTAGTAAACCTATCATTGATGATGTAAATTAACGTTATCTCCAGGCAATAATGCACGCTAATGACCACATTGGTTTTTAGATATTGTTTAGCCTGCATAGTAACTGAAGAACAGGATCAACACAGCGAGCTCAGCTATACGGTATTTCCTGGAATGGTTTCATGGTTTATTGCAGGCCGAGCTGTCATTGTCCATCTGGCGGCTTCGCTATTACTAGAAACCGACAAACAGGAGATGACTTATTTTTGTGGTATTTGCAAGTTTTTTTTGTTATCTTCATTTCATATTTGTTCTTTTAAAACCAGAATGTGCTGTCGTAGGAACGAATCCTTATCTAGATGCAATAAAGAATATTTATATTTGTAATTACCCCTAACATCTAAGTTGTCTGCATGTACCGACTAGAAAAGAAGATATGTGTGTTTGTGTTTGTATGGGGTCCCTGTTGCATTCAGCTTAAATTGCATGGAAGCGAAAGTGATTTTTCCTTTGTTTTCATCCGTTGATTTCAATGTGGTATCAATGCGATATTTGTTTTGGAGTATTTGTAACGTGATATGATAGACCGATTCATGCGACAGTGCGTTGTCGTGCGAAAGAGAGATGAAACGATACGAAGAGGTGATAGCCATGCTGCCAATATAGGAATTGCGCAGCATGGCCGCCAGCAGAAAGGATTTTTCTAAGAAATAAACATAAACAAAACATAACGTAGGATGTCTGTTTTTGTATGTAATTGTATGCAATGGAGTTTTTCCTGAAAACTATTTACCTTAATGTGCTGTTAATTAAATAGGCGTTGTAAATAAAAACAGATCAATAAATAGTATTCCAACATTCGTAATTAAAATTAGTTCTAACATTTTGTTGGACAGTATTATACTTCAGTGTGGTAGCATTTTGAATCGGCAATAGATCCGGACTATCGCAAGGACGCATACACGAACATATCGCTGCCTCCCAAATACACACGCTCTCAACACACACATATCCACATCGCCGTCTTTAAATGAAACAATGACTGTTAATATGACGTAAAAATCAAACCAAACCAAAGCATTGCAGTTCCTGAAAGACTAAACGCTCTGTAGACAACTACACATTTTCGTGGAACGATATTTATGTGGTAAACTTTGCATATTAGGGATACATTATTAATAAAAGTCTATTGATTTGCAACACTGTTTGGAGGTTTAAGTGGTATACACTACTAAATCAAACATTTAACGTAAAGCGATATGAACATATCCGATTAGTGTTGACCGACTTAGAAGAGAAGCACGTCTCTTTGCTTGTTTGGGAACTCTCCTGTGTCACCTATAACAACACATCAGAAGTACATGTCACACATTTGCAATCCTCCCAGGTACAATCTTCATCATATTATAATACCTGCTATTGGATCGTCCTCGGGCCTGGGTTCTGTCATAGTTTTATTTCTGTCTACAACACACCATTATTGGTAAATTGAAATATATTAATATTGCATTACACAACACGGAAGTAATTTTGACGGCCATCAGAGGACGTGCTCGTGTTTGTTGAATAACCATCAGCCTATGACATAAGCTATAATCCGCGGTCGGTATACGATATACGTGGACAAATGATTGATATTTTGCTGATGGACATGTATCCCTAATAATGTTTTCACGAACAGGATATCATGCACAACATGGCAGATACGACATATAATCAGTATTCAACCATATCTGATGGGCAATGTTAACCTAGTGCAACGAATGGCGCCGTCAGATACCTATTTAAATAACAATGCATTGAATAAATGAATTTGCAAGTTTCTATAACACGATTCCCAATACAATTGAGCTTATCAGAAATGAAACTACCGCGTGTGAAGACATTTTGCCAAACCAGACCTAAATTAGTTCATATAGTTTGAGCTTCAAGACAATTACACGATAACTTTATTTATAGTTTTACGAAAATTACGCTGTCGAAACGGGCTATGCTATCGCATCCATGATGTCGTCCTTGGACTTCAACTCCATATGACTTTCAAAACGCAAAACTCAAACGACTCAAGGAATTAACGTAGTGTATTGCAGCTTGGTATTGAAGCCGTTTGGTATCAAACACTTATACCATATATTATTCCGCTGATGGCAAACATCTCAATATCCCATTGGTTTACCTCAAGGTGTGTGCAGAGGTGAATGCTGACGTCACAAGGGGGGCATTTCACCATTTCGATTGGTGACGGGTTAAAGCTGGAAAATACTGTAGAAAATTAGGATTTATGTAATATACCGTGTGTTCACAAAGGTGAGGAAATTTTGATGAAATGCCGAAAGCAAATGTATGTTTTCAAATGAAAAGAAAACTGTTGACGTTTGTTTTGTTATTATTCAACGGTTTTTTTCATTTGCCTATACCAAGCCCACGTCTGGACATGTGCGAAACTGGCGAATCTTCTCGGGTTTGGATACTCGAAATTTCAATTGATCAACAAATCTTGATTAAAGGTTTAGATATCTTCACAAATGCAAAAAATGAAATGGTCCTCTTACATTTGAAAACAAATTTCAGTTTAGTTAAAGTTAATATCCCAACATAAATAAGACCCCGGTCATATTGCCATAAATGATCATTCCTTCAAATCGAAACCTGTAATAATTGTTGTCTCTAAATTGGCGGAAATATGGACCATTTTATTTATTCATTCAGTGTCATAAAGAATGCACCTCTTACTTTTGTTTTATTGACAGTAGATATAATTTGTATGTTTTCGGACCCATCTATGCTTTCTTTTTATCTAAGTGAACACGTGTCCTCTGAGCAGACCCTCTCCATAACATTGTGATCCGCTTACCTGTCTGACCCTCGCTTCTATTCGGCTATTTTTGTTCAGTATAACGACCCTTAAATGTATTCGCCAATGACCGCTTTAGTCATGTTAAACCTTGAAACTACAAAAAAAAAAGTCAGAGAATATCAAAGCGTCAACAAAACCATAATCCAAACCCAAAATCGATTAAACTATAGGCAAAATAGGGACAAAGGAAATATTTTCATGGGGACTCTCGTAAAATCAAAAGAGAATAAGACCAGGTGTTCCGGAAGAGTAAGCGTCTTCTGCTTCATCGACGACACCCGCCATGTAAATCTTGGTCACATCCAAGTAAGCATCAATCCTCAAAATGAAAACCAAGTCATGCATTGTCATCACAACACGTTCGATTCGCTACCATGTGATTTATATTGAAATCAGTTGTTGTATCAGAATCAAAATAAATATAGAAAATCAACGATACGGCGGTCTCGTCTTTGACAATATCGTTTTTGTTTCCTTTTCTGTTAAGGTACGTTGTATATCGTACTTGTGAAATTGTATCTATATTTGTCATTTGTGGTCGACCACCCTGGATAGTGTTTTTTTCTGTTTGTTTAATCATTCATGTAAAGATATCTGATAACCGTAACATCGTTTCGACTTTTTTTACGTAGTATTTATAAGAACCATCACCATGGAAACTGGAGGGAATCAGGCGATGAGATATATGTACAGAATGTACGTCATGAGGGGGTTACTGATCTCATAATTATGTAAACGTATACTATTGTCCGTTTTAGCTCATGTACTTTAGTTTCTTAATATCCTCGTATTAAATGTAATTGGATGAAATAATTATAAGGACATATGTCTCAAGTTATGGACGTTAATAAAAGCTCTATGCGAAGAAAGCTATCCTAAGATTTATTTACAAGAAAATCTTTGAAAAAAAAATAAATAGAGAATACCAAAGCGTCAAGAAAACCATAATCCGAACTCAAAATCGATTAAAATAGAGACAAAATAGGAACAAAAGAAAGATTTACACGGAGACTCGTAAAAGCACAAGATAATAAGACCAGGTGTTCAGGAAGAGTAACTTCAGTGTTTTCAAAAGGGGAAACGGTTTCGGGTTCGGTTTTGGTTTTGTTGGCAATAAGGTTTTCATTGATTTTTTTCTTGTTTTATTTCAACTTAAATGTCATTGTTGTATTTTAGAAACATTTAGTTTGCATAACGGAATAAAGTTAGCATACACAGGTAATTAATATCATGACATTAAACCCCCGTTTTAGATATGTATACTAAAGTATGTTATACATGTAGATGCCGTACCTTCATTGTGACGTCATTATAGTTCATCTTGACGTTTTATTTATAACATTGTATAAGGTATGTTGTTGGTGTTTCAACACTGCCACTGCGACTTAATAGTATTTTGTTAGAAACAGGTCACACGACTCGTGGTTATTGGATATGGAATTTAATTCACTCTCGTTAATTATTTTTGAAGAGTTACAAAAGACACTGGCTTTAAGCACGTGCTTTTTGCAATTTAAAAAAATTAATTAACGAGAGTGAAATAAATTCTATTTCCAACTTACACTCCTTGTGTAACCTCTATATATACCGAAAGCTAACTGATTTAGACAACATCCAAATGTCTTTTTCACCTTTTCTGTTTTTGTGTACACAGAATAATAATCTAATAGGATATCAATTTTATCCTAGTGTTGGAAATACAGATTATATTGTCGGCTATTGATGCTGGGGCATGACGTATGTACATGTCTACAATATGAACTCAATGTAACCCGTCTGCACTTAGTACACCGTGCACCTATTAACCCGGACAAGCTCCGTCACATTCGCCGCATACCGGAGTTACAGGTATAGATATAAATGTATGCAATGATAAAATAAACCAGAATTTTAAAAACGTTTTTGTAAATTCGTTTTCAAATTAGGAATGGAACCATTAAACAATGAAAAAAAAAACGTTTGCATAAATGAAATACCGTTGCCTACTAGTTTTGAGTTTAACCTTGTAATGCTTTTATCGGTCAATGCATAATGAATTTTTATGAATAGAATACATCGTTTTGTAATCGTTTTGTACTTTATTTGTATCCTATACTGGTTGTCTTTACGTGAAATCTACAAATGTACGTCCCCAGGCCTTTCACACTCACATTGACAAGTGTCAAACCCATACTACGCTGTATCAGACAGAAATCCGACACCATGACGATATCATCGGCAGCATAATGACCACTCAGATAGAGAAATTACATTGTAACCAAGGATACGTAACGCGAACAGTTCTTACCGTCATCATGTTTACATGACAAAATAGATTATTTGACTAATGAGGACACAAAAGTCGTCATTCGTTCAAAGCTATCACGTATTGTTCCAATCTCGGTGACATGTACATGTACATATAATTTACTCGTTGACCCTCGTATCTTCCAAAATATCTGCCTCAATAATAAATTGTTGTCCTCAAAAATATCAGTGAATGATATGGACATTATCTACATGTTTATACTACATGTTGCGTCTCGCAGACTACAAATATACAAAGGACTAGTATGTCTGCTCACTGAGCACTCACATTAAAGACCCAATATTTGAAAATCAAGACTAATAACTTTTTCTATTTATAGATTTAGTTAAGATTAACTGATATCGGCAATATTCAAGATGAATTCTTATGCGCTTACCGGTACAGCAGCAGTTGTAGCTCGGATTTTGTAAAAACGCGTCCAAGTCTTCTAACTTCGGTTTGTTGTTGAAGTTGACCCCACCTGCATTATTTTCAATTCTTGTCAAGAGTTTCTTGTTAGTTACCGCTCAGGTTTACTTCGTTTTAGGCTTAATTTTGCATGGTTATCAACTGGAATTTTTTCATAATTTTTCAGAATCGCGAAAAAATTACTGAAGCTACGTATATTGGGCCTTTGAACAATAATACCATTGATATTCATCAATGCAAAATATTACAACAAGGTGCGTGATATGTAAACATGTATACCTACATGATATAAACTAAATGATCATTTGCAGATTCCGAAATATCAAATGCTTCCATATCAAATATGTTTGGCTTTGTAGGCCACGAGCTCATCGCTCCTACCTCTTAAATATCGGGAGTAGAATTAAAAAAATCCCAACCTCTATTTATCTGACAGTTAATTATGAACTTCACGTAAATAGATGATCTTATACGAGTGTCGACGTAATATGGAATTTATTCAACGAGTTAAATAAGTTAATATTTCACGGGCCTATTGGCGGTAACGACGTCACCTACCACGAGCTGTCGATCTCTTTTTAAGAAAATACGTTCCCAAGTGCTGAGAAACGCGAAAATGTTGTTCTCAAATTCTTCCCAAGTCGTTCTCAACATCCTCTCACACCACTAGCCCATGTTAATGATTTTATCGTACCAGTAGGTGGTATAAAGCAGTATAAAGATGATAAATAAATAATTATTTGGAAAACTACCCTTGATATTACTTCTTTGACCATGATAATTGATATATTATCACACTGTATTTTCAGGGTTTTTCGTTCGAACAATTTTCTCATCGCTCACACGTGGATAAAATCTCGAGTCGACCTGTGGTGGTCTCACGATTGTATCCACATGCTCGCAATGGGATAAGTATATACTACTAACTTATATATTTCTTAATATAAGATTTGTCAATAAAAACCATAGTTTTGAAACGACTTCTAGTGTCATCGATCGCTATCTGTCTCTGGCAAACGTAAACAGAAATACCATGAACACTAAAATTATGTGAAAAAAAAATGAAAAGAAAGATATCGCCATTGGCTTTCAGATATGCATATTTACGCTTGAAATGGTGTTTTTATTTTCAAAATATTTTTTTCATTAGTTTTTATTGATTTTGTTTTGTGACGGACTATTTTCTTACGCAGATCACTTTTGTTGTGATACAACCTCCGGAAATGACGTCATGTAATCTTGAGCAGACGTTCCTTTTTTGAGAAAATACGTTCTCAACTTCTGTAAAATGAGAAAATTCGTTCTCAAGTTCTTCTTAAGTCGTTCTCAACTTCCTCTCACACTTTCAGATCTTGATATTGAGTTTATCATGATACCGGTAGGTGGTATAAAACAATATATACAAAATGTAGATGATAAAAATAAATATACCACTTAGATAGCTTCGTAATCTCTGTTTACTCGAGAAATATGAAAAAAAATCAATGACGGGATAATTGACCATACCTCTCTTTCATTAATGCCTGACTCGTCTGCATCAAGCGACGTGTAGATGGTCACGTTTCTGTGTGACGTTGCTGTCGACCAGATAATGACCCCGCTAAATGTCGTCTGAGCATGCTCGTCACTGTCAAAGTAGAGAAATGTCGCGGAATTGGCAGCTGAAACTGTCCCCAGAGTGGCTCACTAATCCGATCGCTGGTATCTTCATCTCACTAAATATTCAGACGGGATAAGACACCGACGATTAGGATGTTTTGGGTACCTTTTATGAACGTGGACATGATGGCAATATATCGTACGTCACTTGTCTGGAACATACATGTACTAAACCTCTCAAAACTGGTTGTTGCTATTCTCTGCTAAGAATACATACTTTACGGTGTCGACTTACTAACCAGTTAGCAGTATAAGAACAAGCAGATGCATTATATAACAAAGGTCATTTTAACTAGGATATTAAATTTGCTACATAAAGTCACGGTTGCTTAAAATGGCGAATACAAACAATATGCATATGCCGAATTGAATACAGACGCATGGCCTTTTAATACCAATAAAGCAGACTCCGTTCTCCAGTCTCTCTGTATATACGCTGCCGATGTTACAGATTCCACTGGAGCAAAACGTAACCATTGTTGCACTGCCATTCGTATTCACCCTCGTGTCAATGTCCGACAAGTTGTCGGAGGTAATGGCGGACAATCGAACTCGCGCTCTGATTGGTTGAAATTATATAGCAACTGCGTTGCTAACAACGACGCTGAAGGGTGAATACTGTGTTTGAGGTTATTTGTAGAATAAACCTGAACAATAAATTATATCGACGAATTCCAAAAGTATTTTTGCGATACTTAAATGTATCACTTTAAAGTCGACATAAGATATTCGCTATTGCAAAGAAGTCAAAGCACCATCAATACCGTTTGTAGTATACATATATTTGAAACACTTAAAGGCGCATCAATAAACAGCTTTACAATTCAAAGCAGTCCAGTATGCTCGTAACGTAATTGAAAATAAAATGGCCGATCGTGGTCATATCAGCTGTTGTGATGACGTCACTATCATGTTGTGTGATACAGATGGCCAATGGTTTCTCTTGTGCCTAACCTTTAAGGATAATAAAGATATTTTGAAATGAAATATCTGATAACAAATCTTTATCAATTCATCCATTCCCATGATTTTTTCTTATAGTTAAGCAGTTTTAATGAACTTGTTTTATCTTTAATCTACCGAATGGGGACACGTGGTTGCCATGGTATTCTATACTGCCAACCTTTCATCTAGATTGCAATACCTACTTTTTTTTATATGCCAGGTTTCTCATTAACAGACTTTGATCACAGATCTGTTAAATGGTTCGTATGGTACGGTGGCTCTAAGTTAACGTCTCCATTCGGGATTACTTTAAATCAATAACAAGATGAATGCATCGGTCCATAGTTTCTTCCTGTAGCGAGCGTTAGATGGAAAACCAGTGAGCTTATTACGATAAGGTGATGCTGTTTTCGATACAAAGGTATCGTTATGAGAATTTCGCTCGGAAAAAAACCTTCTTCTTTCAAACTAGCTTGCGTCACGAATGGCGTTTACCTGGACATTTTGTATTTTCAAAATCGAAATGCTGCTTGATGTTTATGGTGTACGTTGCTAGTGTGTTAAGTACTCACACGACTAAATCATTAAATCATGCGTGAAGCGAGCTAAAGTGCCACGAAACTCCTGATAAAATGCCATTTGAAGTCTTTGCCATGTATGTTTCTGTGAATCCAGGCAGTTGTCACTAGTGTTGAACTTCAAATATCAAAGTTATTAGCTCGAAAGCTTAGTAATAGTATCCCCTATCATTAGGTAAGGTAAATGAAAATGTTGCAGGAGAGGAAAGATACATCCAAAGTGATGTAATCGAAGCAGCATAGCAAGTTTGTTCTCATTCACCAAAATTTTACCCACTTTTGGCTGACATGTTTTTGTTTTCATACGAGGCTGATTATGTCGAAGGGCTTATCAGGACGGGTAACAAAAACCTTGCCAGATCTTTCAATTTCACTTTCAGGTATATCGACGATGTGTTGTCAATAAATAACAAGAATTTTGCTGACCATGTCGATTGCATATACCCTACTGAACTTGAGATTAAAGACACAATAGACTCTCCCACATCAGCTTCTTACCTCGATCTTTACTTAAACTATGACCAACACGGACAACTTACTACTAAGTTGTATGATAAACGTGACGATGTCGATGTTCCGATCGTGAATTTTCCCTTTCTTGATAGTAACATTCCTGCTTCTCCATCCTATATATGGTGCTTACATGTGGCATTTGATTCGTTATTCTAGGGCTTGCTCTGAATATCGAGATTTTCGTGATAGATGTCAACTGCTGACGAACAAACTTACGGCACAAGGAGTCGAGGAATGCAGGTTGATGAAGACTATGGGCAAGTTTTATGGTCGCCATCTTGATCTCGTCGAGAACTATTCTGTATCTTTGTGTGATATGAAGATGGATGTTTTTGAGTTTGCTTATTAGTGTGCTTACTTGTGATGACAATGATGACTCGATTATCATTTTGATGATTGATGCTTACTTGGATGTGACCAATATTTACATGGTGGGTGTCGTCGTTGAAGTAGAAGACGCTTACTCTTTCGGAACACCTGATCTTATTCTCTTGTGGTTTTACGAGAGTCTCCATGTAAATCTTTCCTTTGTTCCTAATTTGCCTCCTTTCAAGGGTCTTGTCTTTAGGCCGCACCATCCTAATCAAGGCATATCATTAATATTGAAGATGCGCAGAATGCATTCTAAATCTAAAATGGTTCACAAAATACGAAAATATATATCACAAGGAAAAAGAGACTAAAACCCCTTTATTATGAAACACCGTATTGCGTAAAATAACCTTTGTGTTCTCTAAAATTAGAAATGTCACTGTACACTGTGCCAAATGAACGTCAAGCTGCAATGAAGACATTATCAGTGATTTTTGCATCAGATATTATTGACCAGCCATCTGACTCTAATCCTTTCACATGATAAGGAAGGTCTTGTCTCTTTCCTGTAGCTTGTACAATAGAATTGTTCGTTGCAAGATAGCGCCACTTCGAACTCCATGTGCAATACGTCAAATGAGAATACCATCGATGTGTCATTATGCTATTGGCAATATCCAAATGTCTTAGTGCGGGAACTGCTGGCATGAAAAAAAGGTAAAATAATACAATAATCCTTTTAATCGGAAAGATATTATTTGTTTTTGAGAGTCATTTTTGAGTGAGTCATCAGAAGTATACTTATTTTAACTGACCTGGCATTTGTTTTAAAAAATCCGCTTGGAACAGTTTGTTTCTAATTGTCACCAGTTCAGTTTTGTTGGCTTATTCTGTAGAGAAGAAGGGTTACGAGATCTATTATGTGAATAAAATAAATCGGTGCTCATGGATAACACTAGGACTAGGTTGTTTTGTCAGGCCTTGAATTATAAATATCAAAATTATTATAACAAAAAAACCCAAATCAGTCAATACCGAAGCTTCAACAAATCCATGGAGACCCTTGTTAAAGTACAAGAGGATAAGACCAGTTGTTCCAGAAGAGTAAGCGTCTCATGCTGCATCGATGACACCCGCGATATATATCTTGGTCACATCCAAGTAAACGTCAATTCTCCACTGTTAGAACAGTCATCATTCTCAATCACAACAAGTAAATACAATTGTGTGCAAACTCAAAAGGTCAATATTCATATGAAAACAGAATATTAAATAGTTTTCAACGAGATCATGATCGTCACCATAAAAAAAACATTAAAGAATCATAAAATTTGAATTGAGGAGAAATTACAGTAAGTTTACATAAACAGTTTTAAGAAACAAAACAGAAAATACCGAAGCGACAACAAAACCATAAACTGAACTCAAATTCGGTTTGACTAGGGGCAAAATATGAAAAATGGATAGATTTACACGGAGACCCCTGTAAAAGTACAAGAGAATAAAACCATGCGTTCGAAAAGTAAGCGTCTTCCACTTCATCGACGACACCCGCCATGTAATCTCCAAGTCTTCAGAATGAGAACCGAATATCATTGTCAATCACAACAAGTAAATCCATTTATTTAAATACATATTAAAAAAGTCCATCTTAATATGACACAAGAATTGTTTATCAGCAGTCGACATCGATCACGAATATCTCGATATTTAGAGAAAGCAATAAAATAAAGAAACAACTGCGACATGTAAATAAAATAGGTTTGAGAAAAAGGGATGTTACTATCAAGAAATCGTCACGTTTATTGTATAGCGTAGTAATAATCTGTCTATGTTTGTTATAGTTTAAGTAGATATCGAGGTAGGTAGCTGATGTAGAAAAGTCTGTTATGTTTTTATTTCAAGTTTAGAAGGGTATATACGATCGACGGGGTCAGCAAACTTCATGTAGTTTATAGACAACACATCCTCGATATATCTTAAAGTGAAATTAAAAGATTTGGCAAGGTTTTTGTTACCTGTCCTGATTAGCTCTTCCACAAATTCCGCCTCGTATGAAAACTAAAACAAGTCAGCTAAGAGTGGGGCACAGTTTGCTCCCATGTGAATGCCAACAATCTGCTGGAAAAAACTTTCCTCCAAACTCAACAAAAGTATCGTCGACCAGAATAAGCAACTTATACAATGACTCGTCAGCTACCTAGGTTTACTTACATATTTTTATGTCTACAATATTATGTACAAAGCATCGATAGGTAAGAAATGAAAAGAAAGTCATTTTAAATAATACGGTTTAACCTTGTTATTTCGAGTTTTATGGAATACTCGGGACATCTGGAAGTTTTCTGAGGATTCCATTTACTTCGAGACAATGAAGTTTGACTGTACGTTTATTTCAGCTGCAGAAATATTAAAGGCCTTTTGTTAAAAATGTTTTGTTATTCTGAAAATGTAACAAAGAATGCGTCCATCTAACATACATGTACCTTCTGGATCCTCGACAGAACTTTGTATTGCGATATGTGGAACCTATTAAGCACCACATGGCAGTACAAACAACAAGGGGTTCGCTACGCCATTGGTCATTAAACATTTTATTGAACAGAAACAGTTCTACTAAACGATAAATTTACTATAAACAGTATTGTTGAAGTTCCATTTTGCTATCGCTTGTACCATCACATATAAAATCAATCTTCATTGTTCCTAGATATTAAATTATTTATATCGAACACACAATTTTTTTTTTATTATTTTGAACGTTATAATACGATATGACCAGGAAAAACCTTGTCGAGTAGTCGATGTTGGAAAACCGATACGTTGACTGCCAACAAGCCAGTAAGGAAGTTCAGCGTTCCTAGAAAACCTGTAATAGGCTATTAAATATTCAGTAAGATAAAAGGAAACGAAATGAGAAAACGTGTAGCAAACCCCAAGAGCAATTATAAGAGAGAAACAGAAAAATAGAGAAACAAGGGCAATTATACAAAAGGATCAAATACAGTTCGACTATTCTTGGATGGTTGTGAGGTATTTTCATCTTTCTTTTCAACGGTGAATGTGATATAATGACGGTGTTAGAAAATAAATAAATGAACAATAGGAAGTTTGTATTTTTCCGATGTCTCTAAGAAGACTTAGAATAAACCTCCGACTCTGTAGGATGCACTTTGCAAAAGTAAGGCAATATTGTTAGAGTGTTAATCGAACGTAAGAATTAGAAATCACAAATGTGCTGAAGGGTTTTCCATTAAAAACATATGTTTGTAATCACTAATTTGCTGAATGTATGTATTTAAAATACATTAATGTGTATCACTCGCATAACTCTTTCATGTATTTACCAATAACTATTTATGTCGTTGTTTTATTTCTACAAAATAAACTGGGCAGCAAGCATACACTATATAAGCGATCTCCTTACAATTATAACAGTATATACATATGAATAATGTTATATAATTATACAATAATGTCTTTTTGTAAAATTATGTTTTAAATATGTGTTAGTACAAACAAAGAAACGGATAAATCTAATGAAATCAGTTTGCACAACGCGAGTCACCATCGTTTTTCTCAACATGATTAGTTGACTTCATTACTTCTTGCGATTTTCCGATCTTGAAATTAACCTTTATTGATAGTAACATCCTTCTCCATCCTATGGTGTTTACATAGCGCAGTGGATTTGTTATACCAGGGCTTAATCTGAATATCGTGATTTTTGTGATAGATGTTACATTTGTAGCTGCTGACGAACAAACTTACGACACAGGGATTCAAGAGATACAGGGTGACTATGAGTTTTATTTTCGCCATCTTGGTCTCATATTCTACATCCTTGCATAATATGAAGATGGGCTTTTTTACTTTGCTCATTAGTACGCCTGTTTATTGTGATTGAGAAATGTGCCTCAGTTCTCACTTTGAGGCCATGACATTTACTTGAATTTGACCTAGATTTACAAGGCAGGTTTTGTCGAGGAAGCAGAAGTTGTTTACTCTTCCGGAACATATGGTCTTGTCATCTTGTACGTACTTTTACTAGGATCTCCATGTAAACCTTTCATTTGTTCATATTTTGCATCTAGTTTAATCGATTTTGAGTTCGGATAATGGTGTTGTTAACGCTTTGGTATTCTCATCTGTAAATACTATAAATTTGATATTTATCACACCCGTTTTAAGTAATGCTGGTTTAAGTACAATTTCCATTTTAAGATATGTGTAAAATATGAACTGGAGAAAAATGCAGAAACCATGTCCAAGGAATTAAACGAGGGTCCGCTCTATGGATTTAGTGCGTGCGCAGCAACGTGTACGGAGTACGTCCGAGAGGGTCAATTTCGCCGTCAATCTGATAACGTCCTTGTTTCCGGAGACCTTTTATTAGATTAATCAGTTATTGACAAATCCAATGAAGACACTTGATGTGATTACCCGAAAGGACCCGGTATTGATTCAATTTACTATCACGGATCGAATCAAGTTAAATGAAGTTAATAAGACATGAGTTATGCTACAGGAGACAAAGGATACTTTAGCGTATATAACCTACCATGTAGGACAGGACAGACCGACTGGAAGCAACCCGTAACATCACAAGTCATTAAAACACTGATCTGCTTTTAGAACTATAGTTCAATTTCAACTCCAGCAACTTATAAAAATGTGTACATAAGAAGAAAAATCAGAGAATACCTGAGCGTCAACGAAACCATAAACCGAGCTCAAACCAGATTAAACTAAGGGCAAAAAATGAATAAAGGAAATATTTACACGGAGACCTTTGTAAAAGTACAAGAAAATAACATCAAGTGTTCCGGAAGTGTGAGCGTCTATAGAATATCAATATTTAAGATTAATTTCGCAAAACTCTCCTCTGAAAATTAAAAAGTTGCAAATATTCACGTAGTTCTATATAATTGCTAATTTTTGCGAGGGTTTTAATTTTGCTAGAATCGCCAATGAATAAAAGTTCTCAAATTTTAACACATTGTGAAAGTTTTAACATGGAGGCCATATCATGTATGTTTCAGAATAATTTTAGGTTTCAGACAGAAAGTTGCGAAATGTTTTACCCGTGAAATTTAACAACTAATCAGTATTTTATGTTACTGCAATATTATGAATATTATAAAAGCCAAATTGAACGTTCCCTTACATTAAATATTCCTAAAGCAATCTGATTTATGCAATTCTATTTCTGAAAGCCATCAATAAATATAAATAAAACGCCGGCATTACCCAGTCTCGCAATTAAATCCAGTTAAAATACAATCTTTCACTTCACCCAATATCACAAATTCAGCAAATACAGCTATTTAACTTGCAGAATAATCATGAATGGTCATCAAGCCATTTGGAGCTGAATCATTAATACAAATGGAGTATCACCACTGTTGAAATATTATCACTAGCAACAGAATCCTGTCAAAAAACTAAGTCATTAAAAAAGATTTATGATATCTAATTGTAAAATATTACGGATCCTGATAATCAAATACGAATAATTCATTTTTCCCTCTTCGATCAAAATGGATTTTTTTATTATCATTGCTTGATGTTGTCAAACGATTGTCAAACATGAACTTGAGGAATAAGAAACCACATGGTTGTATTGGAAAGGGTAAGATAAATCATTAATGAGATTTTTCATAGAGTAAACATGCTTTCAGTAAATTCATAAATCAAAAGGGTTTTACGCACCTGGCCCTTCTGCTTCTACATTAGCTTAGACATTTTGAATTCCCACCTTTTTGCCCCTAGCATCACTGACGAGTTCCTGAAGGACGAAGCAGCTGTATAGTCAGTTTAATCCATTTTTCGGCATACTATATCTATTACTTAGTTTTAACACTGAAGAATATGTACATTATCGTTCGCGTAATATCTTGTTTGAATAAATGCTGTTGAGAGGATTCAATTTTTTTTTGAGTTGATACATTGACTAATACAACTAGGAATGCAGTGGTATAGCATAATTGAACAATCCGTTTGTTTTTAATAGCCTTAGATATAAGACATGTGGGAGGGGATGGGGAGTCTTTGACAAACTTAAACTGTTTCAACAGCATATCAATCCTACAATAGTAAATGATATCATAACAATAAAAATGTAAAAATATATAGTTTTTCCCTTTCGAATACATCAATGCTCATTTCCATTTTCAGATATATAAGTATACAAATGAACAAGACGATACTATTTCACCTTACTGAACTTCCTTGACAGATGCAGCACCGATGCAAGTCAAACATTATGTCAATAGGTACATCCATATGTACCAATATGTTAGTTGACCAAATCTGTTTATCTGTTTTAGCGCTACAGCATGTTCAGTACTTTGATTATAAGTATGTGCTGTTTATAATGTTTCCTTTGATGTGCCGATTTTTAGGATCACTAAGAAGTCTGATTAATTTGATCTTTGAGTATTACAAGGTTGGTGGAATGTGCACGGCGCCCACTCAGCCAAAAGGTGAAAGGCTTCGTTTTATTATGTTGTTGACATTTTCCTCGCTGCAGGTCCTATGGAAGAATAACTCTACTGCACTGAACTGCATGGTATCGTAAGACAAGTTTGATGTCGGGCCTCATACAGAGCGTTCCTGTCTCCTGTTTATGGAACACTAAGGAAGCTAGAATCGATCATCTGTCACTGTTGCGGTGTTTGGGAGCTTTATCTTTTCTTTTTCCTTTCTTACTATGTATTTTCGTCCGTGTCTCTCTAGCTTTAGGAGCCGCGGTAGCCAACATTCTACCACTAGTCCTCCACCATTGGCTTGCGAGTTCGAGAACCACGTGGGCCAGTTGCCAGGAACTGACCGTAGGTCGATGGTTTTTCTCCGGGTACTCCGGTTTTCCTCCACCTCCAAAACCTGGCACGTCCTTAAACGACACTAACTGTTGATAAGACGTATAGCAAAAGAAACTAAACCTACCATAGCTCTTAGTCATTATATAACCACAGCTGTAACAGGAATTGTATAAAACAAAAAAGTAAAACAGAGTCACAAGATATGCATTGTTAAATCATATAGGTTAGAATCCTATAAAAATAATTCTAATTGAATTTAACAAAAGAACACGTGATGTGATAACAGCTATGTTCAATTCCCTTTGAATGTTAAAAATATCGTCTATTGCACATACATAATTAAGTAATCAATACAGCAGTTCAAACATATATTTAACAGCACCATACAACTGTTACGTATTTCTAGGACTCGCCGGTGATGCTAGGAGCCACAAAATAAGAATCTAATAGATCTAAACTAGTGTTGCAATCGGGATCAATATCAAAATGCAGTTCTGGCATAATATTCGTTATAACTGTTAAATTATTCATTTTGTTTTAATCTGTCGAGTTAAATGGACGGATTGATGAATTGTTACACTATGAGGGGAAATAGCTATTTAACATTTATATTACCTAACGTTAACAATTAAGTCACAAGTGAATAAGTTGTAATGCATGCCGTTTCACGTATCAGCAAAATGTTATTAACCTCCTCGCAACGGCCAAGGAAATAATGAAAAAGTAACAGCAAGAAATCCATTCCTCGAGTTTGCAGGAGTTTATCTCATTTGACGGTAATTTGAAATGCCGACACAGTTAACCCCTATTCTGTTTGGAGACGTTATACCCACTTTTGATCCAGAGTTTGCAATATCCTCCGCATAGAAAGATGACATAATGCACGCACATGCTGCACCTTTTAAGTTCAGTAAAAGATACAGTATGCCGAACCATACAGCCGTTTCGTCCTTCAAGGACTCGTCAGTGATGCTAAGGGCCAAAAGATGGAAATCGAAAGTTTCTAAACCAATGGAGAAGCAGAGGGGTTAGGTGCATAAAACCCCTTTACTTTATGAATTTAGAAAAGAAATTAAATTAGTACGGTATCATTTCAAATCGTGTACTACGAAAATGTGTATATTATGTAGCGTACCACTACTCAAATGAAATAACTGTCAACTGGACATGTCAAATGGTCATCCTCGATATCCAGGATGCCGGTTTGCGCTCACCTGCGCTCTCTCCACCCCTGGAATATGTCACGGCAAAACTGAAGGCACGCGCAGTAAAACCGAAGGCTCTGTATGTGCCACCTTGTTGATGAGACGCAAACACTAGTTCGACTATTTGGTTTATATCAATAGAATTTCGTGGTAACATATCGGTAAAAATTGAAAAGCTTTGAAGTCAGTTGCAGTTCCTTGGACATCTTCAAAAGACAGTCATCAGCCTTGCGATTGATCAGGTTTTTTTTTACCTGAGCGTGCCTTCAATTTTGCAAAGACATAATCAAGGGTATGGAGAGCGTAGATGAGCGTAACCTCTGGATATCGAGGATAACATTTAGAAGGATATAATCTAGAAGCCTCAGGCCTGACATGAGGCGCTTATTTAAATGTATTCTGGATGATTTATTGTACTTGTTTAGAGATGGAACCCGCACTTCACTCTCCATCGCGATTCCTTAGTGATCCGAATAATTGCCAAAAGGATAAGGCGAGAGATTAATTTTGACACATTTCCCCTTCCTCGTTCGTTTTATTAGTCTAGTAATCATACCACCCACGTTGTTGATTTTTTCTTTACACCAAGAGAAATTTGATCGTGCTATTTTCTATTAAGTTGTTAATCATCAATGTATAAAGTTTTGATCCTTGATAGTAAAGTGTAGCTATGTTTCTCAAATTCGATGGGAACAGTCGAAACCGGGAACTGAAGAGAAAGACAAACAAGAAGAATATACTGCGTAAAGACAAAACAACGTTTCCATATCAGCTTTTTTACCTGCAATCTTCAATATGAGGATTTAATTAGAAATCAATTTAAAATTTAACAAAGTACACAAAATATTCATGAAATAGGATTTGATGAAACATGATATTGACTAAAATATCACACCTTGAACAAAGATAAAACAACTGTGTCTTATCATTCTGACAAAATACCGACAAGACAAATCTTATGTACTTTCTAATCATACTCGACCAACATGAGTATGACTTTTGCCAATGAAATTTTATTCCCCGTTCGTTTGTTCCTGAAATTGTCCTATGAACCAGGTGAACAGACACAAAATGAAATAAGTGCATCATATGACAACATCTTGAAAAATGAGCTCCACATTTAAAATGGTCGTGTAATATGAAGATGGACGTTTTTGACTTTGCTTATTAGTGTGCTTACTTGTTGTGATTGACAATGATGACTCGGTTCACATTTTGAGGATTGATGTTTACTTGCATGTGGCGAAGATTTACATTGCGGATGTCGCCTATGAAGGAGAAGATGCTTACTCATCTGGAACACCCGGTATTGTTCTCTTGTACTTTTACGAGAGTCTCCATATAAATCTATCCTTTGTTCATATCTTGCGATTTTGAGTTCGGATTATGGTTTTGTTGACGCTTTGGTATTCTCTGATTTTTCCCACTTGGAATCGACCAGCAACCAAAGAGGTTTGCAAATAAAAGCTCGAGTAAGGTAATTTTCAAATCGTTTTTAGATAAGGTTAAAAAATGTGGTTTTTCGATCAGAGTATCTGTTAAACAAGACGTATAACCAGACTTCACAAAATTAATATACAACTTGTGATAGATAAAGGCTATTCAATAGTTTCCCGATTTTTAAAAAAATATATTTTCACGAGTACGTAGCACGAGTGAAAATACGTTTAAAATCGCCAATACGAGTGCAAAATATTTGATATTTAATGGGAAACCATTGAATTTCTTTTTATTACAATTTCGAAATTCCCAAAAGTCTGATTTCATTTTTTAAATTTGCGGTAACAACTGATCGGGACGGAGTGCCTAAGACACAGGATGAAGTTCTATTTTTTGTTCAAAATAAGGTAAAAGTACAAAAACATACCAATAAAATCCATTACAAATCTAGTTATTTCCAAAATGCTATAAAAGCTTTTACATTTCCTAATTTGATATGATTTTGATTCTAGAATAACCAAAACAAAGTACACAAATAATGCGCAATGCTATCGGACCGACACTTATGACTAGTGATGATATAAGCAGGAATGATATAAGTTTTATCAAGCTGATATTTTCTGATATTTCACTGGTAAAATTGTAATAAAGCGCTATATTTGGCTGACGTAACCATCTCAAAAGTACATAGATACACATCTTGTATAATCAAAACAAGTAACATATATATAAATCAATACATTTCTCAGGAATTTGTGCGACCTGTACATGTCTTATCAGGCACTAACGACAAGTCCTTTGTCAATAAGATTCTCCTTATGCGTGTATACCTGAGTGTGGCATGGCTATGTATTATGTGCTGCTGATTGTGACATCTTTTTAAGTACAATCTTACATTTTTCACAAAATATTTTAATGATCAAGATTGACATACATAAAGTGCAAATTATATCCTCACACGTGCGCGTTCTTATTTATTACTCTTTCACTTTTTATACAAATTCTTATTTTAAATATTATAATTAATTGTTTTTGACACAATGGTATTTCATTGTGCTTTATAACCAGAGACGTACAATGTATTAACGTATCTGGTATAACTAACTGTTAGTTTAGCCTGATAAATTATCTCGAGAGACCCATCTTTACAACCTTATTTATGTTACAGCACAGAACTGATACTGCAACACCAAGCCTATGTCATTGCATACTTCACCTGGATTGTTGAAGATGGGAAGACAAAAAATCGTTTTCTCTGAATATTTCATGTTTACGACTACTTCAGTGGTCGAACTCAGGCCGCCTGTGTTAAAGACGGGATTATTTACCACCCGGCCTCTCGACCAATCAGCCCAATCATTCCTTTACCTTAATATTTTATCGAGAGACACATTCTGAACGTAATTCCTGTTTTCGATATGGTAAGCAATTGCCATTAGATCCATCATCACAATAGAATATTCTGTTTTCGAGACGTTATGATAAAAATCAACGGCCAAAAACTCCATCGACCTCAAACAGGATATTCCAGTAAGTTAGGACTAGGAAACCGAAAGCGGGCTTGGTAAAATGAAAGAGAATCATGAACGTATTCTTGCAATTAACCAAGCGGATAAGGTGTGCTTCTTGTAAAAGTATTTGTTAGTTTAATTCTTGTTAGAACGACGTGGAAAATTAAATTATTTTACCATGCTTCATGTATCTACGTATCCGTTTCACATATTTATTTTCTTCTTTCTTTAGAAAAACAATATCCTTTCACCAGGAGGGAAAAAGTATTCAACGAAAAATACCAAATAAGTACATGCTTTCTTTTTTTGTATTGGTTTGAGTTGCATAAATACGTTTGAGTTGGTATGATTGTGTGTAATGCAGAATTTTCATCTAACAAGAACCTAAAGAAGCCCTAGCCAAACAGTTTACTTCCACCAGGAGGGAAAAAGTATTCAACGAAAAATACCAAATAAGTACATGTTTTTTTGGTATTGGTTTGAGTTGCATAAATACGTTTGTATTGGTATGTTAATGTGTATAATGCAGAATTTTCATCTTACGAGAACCTAAAGAAGAACCACTTTTAATGACAACATAGTGTAACCACATCTTCAAATATAAACATTGATTTGGGTAATTAGTTCCATAGCGCTTGCAGTCTTTATTCACATTTATTAGTGCATGTGTACTGCAAAATAAGGCTTAAATGCGTCACTCTCTGTCACATTAAAGGAAATGCTATCTTAAGACGTAGTAATTGTGTGCGCTCGTATCGAGGTTAATTATCGGGACTCTGGTGGCTTTGTTGAAATCTCAACAGATGCACTAATGCTTTAGACTATGCATAGACAGATAACACAAAGTTGTCAGGACTAAATGTGTAACTTACGTTTTATTGTACACAAAAATAAGAGTGCAACTTAAATATCACAAGCATGACTTATATTCTTTTTCATTTTTGTTTTACTAACCAAAGTGTTGTGATCTGAAAAAATGACCATTAAATGTTTGATATTGCGTGTAGTTTAACGTCTGACTGTTGGCATGCATGCATGTTTTGTTGTACTGTGGTTGTACGCTTAAGGACTAGGTACAGGACAATTCAATATGGCGGAGGTGTTTTTACCAAAACTTGTTATTTTATTAAATACTGCAAAATACATGACCAAAATAGACCACAAAGTATATTTTGTGATGGAGAATCGATAATTTCAACCATATTTTGGTACGTTTGGTGGTTTTTCTGATATTTGATGTTATATGTCTAAAAACGCGTGCACGTTTGCAGAATACTGCGAAAGATAATAAAAACAATGAATATCATTTTTTGTTACTTTAATATACACAGAATGATAGACGAGCCTTCGATTTTTGAATAAATCTCTCTTTCAATTGAAAACCGCAGAATAAGAGAACGTACTCGTCACATGAATGGTAATTTACGTATATTCAGGACACCGATTACATCTGGATCAAATTTTTAAAATTTCCATCGCCGATCGGCAAATTTATGTTGCACGCCGCATAGCCAAAACAAAAATCTTACCGTCTGCGGTATGACGAGTTATGACATTATGGCAGATCACTTAAATCAAACATCTTCCCGTAGCATGTAGCGAAAAATTGTCCTATGTCCTCCATTTTGAACTATTTACTGTTTATATATTCATACGTCTTACTTAGAGGCATGGTGAAACATCGACAAAATTAACAATTAAATTGGATTCAAGCATGCAGTAAAGGTAAATTTTACTTGGTATATCGTCACAAAGCAAAAACTGCCCGTTCCTATCACGATAAATTGTTTTTAGCGATTGCCAGTTTTCCATTTTTGGGCGAAAGAATAGCACGTGAAAAGATGTTGTTCGGCACTTCCGGCAGTGTTTTTTTTAGGTAATTTAATGATTTTGAAAGAATTGTCAACAAAGTTTAATTTGTGTTGTATAAATTCTGATGGAATTCGTATATATGATACACTTCCGCGTGGATCGAACAGTATTAACTCACTGATTATACCGATTCGTTCTCGGCTTCGCACCTGTCAAACATCACTAGCGTAAATTGTTGCCATCGTAAACATGTGTGGCAGTTGAGGCACATTGGTATCAAAATACATTTCTCAAACTTAATTAGTAATTAGGTAAGCGTATCGTAAATGTAAATTACGTTATGTCGGTGTTATTATTTTAATTTGATACCTTTTTGACACGAAACTTACATTTACATGACAAATGACCTAATGCCCCTATATTGCCCCAACGAGATACAGGTAACTACTTTTACCCGAACTGAAAGCAGCATGCAATGGACGACATTTTTTAGAGGGGGTACCTGTGTATTTCTCCCTGATACTCTGATTTACAGAATAATATCGAAATTTTAACACTGGGTTATCATTCTATGAACATTGCAGTAACTTTGTATTATTTTTTTGAAATGTTTCAAATAACTATATGAAACATATTTGCGCACTCCCATTTCGATATTATTTACTGAATATTTTTTTCCTAAGTACAGATTTTTTTAATTTTGGGAGCTTAACTGCATTTTATATCAATATTTAACATAATGGGATAAAGCTTATGCCATGTATTGGAAGGAAACATTAAAATTTCAATATTACCATTTTCATCCAGGTAACAACCAATATGGCTGTACCTAGTCCTTAAGCTAAACGTTAAACTTTTCATTTTTCAAACGTGCTAACTAATGTAGTTTCGATGATTCTCTTTTGAATCGAAAGGCTAATTGGTAACCACGGTGACAACAGCGAGACGTCATAAACAATAATTTGACATCGTTTATAGTATGGCGTCACAATATAATCCCTTCAATAACAAGACTCATTTGCATTGTTAGTGTGCGTATGCTATATTATTTATATTCCAACCCAATTTTGCACGGCAAATGACCTATGCTATATATAATAAATTAGTAGATTGTATGATAAAGACAGTACCCTGTCAGATCGTAGGTCCATAATCTTCACCAATCCACCATTTTATAGATATAAGTGAATAAAACATGTCTCAGTTGATTCGTTATTCTAGGATTTGCTCTGAATATCGAGATTTTCGTGATATATGTCGACTGCTGACAAACAAACTTATTACTCAGTGATTCGAGAGATGCAGGTTAATCAGAATCTTTGTGTTATATGAAGATGGACATTTTTAAGTCTGCTTATTATTGAGCCTACTTTTTGTGATTGAAAATGATAACTCGTAAAGCAGAAGACGCTTACTCCTCGGGAATTCCTAGTCTTATTCTCTTGTACTTTTACAGTCTATGTGAATTCCCATGTTTTATATTTTGCTCCTAGTTTAGTCGATATTGAGTTCGGATAATGGTTTTGTTGGCACATCGGTATTCCAGTTTAAAAAAAAATTCTTTTACAGACAACAGCCTAAATCCCAGTGAGATACGTCCACGTCTGGCAAAAGCCGGTTAAATTATAATAAAGGAAGATCAGCTAACGTTAATGTGGAATAATAGAAACTGTTAACCTCAGGCGAAGTCTTTTTTTCTGATCCACTTTTTTCACCCTTGAGTATAATTTCCCTTTACTTCATAACTTCAAACGATATTCTTTGCTAGTAAACTTCATATTGTCACGAATATATGCCGGACATCAAACAAGTTTATCATATAAAGATTTCTGTGGTAAATGATTGATTAACTACATGACACACATAAGACTATTTTCGAACTCAATTATGCTGTTGAAGACCATTCAGTGTCACTCAATGTCTGGCGCTGCTGTCCTAATTATTGAACTTCATGTTAGACCAAACGACGGAGGAAGAACTATGCTAACCTTTACTGTAATCGCTAGATAACACAGGTGCCTACTTAGCACGCCATCGTATTGATTTGTGTACATCTAGTCAGAGGTTATAGTGAAACTATCGAATTTAGACGAGTTTTTTTTTTCGTTCCTTACCAGACATTTAAAATTTTCATAGAACAATTTCATATCTTCTTTTTGTGTGCAGCTGACTGCTTATTTGCAATGATGTTAACGTTTTCGTTGTAAGCTTGCTGTATTATTTGACTACAATGTAATTGTCAATAACGAGATACAGTTTTAAGAATTTACAAGAAATAGGGAAGCAGTTGATCGATATTTCCCTTACCAATACACTCTTAGATGTTGTGCGGATTATTAAACGATTTCTCTTGATCTAATATCTTATTTCTTTCCTCGTCAAATCTTTCTATGTCAAATGCAGTCTTGTTTATTTTGTATTTTGATTTTATTACGGAGGCCTCAACTATTCAAAGGATATATAATCGTGATCGATGTCGACTGCTGACAAACAAACTAACAACACAAGGATTCGAGAGATGCAGGTTGATCAGAAATATGGGCAAGTTTTATGGTCGCCATCGTTGTCTCATTGAGAAACATTCTATATCTTTAAATGATATGAAGATGGACATTTTTGAGTGTTACTTGGATGTGACCACGATTTACAAGGCGGGTGTCGTAGATGAAGCAGAAGGCGTTTACTCTTCCGGAAGACCTGGGCCCGTATTCATGAAACCGTTCTCATGCTCAAGCATGGATTTCGTGCTCAAGCCCTATTTCTTGTTCTGGCTATAAATTGTTTAAAAATCTAACTTTGTTAAAGTTTTGGAAAAAAGGTAAAGAGTCATGAAGCCAAAAACTGTTTTCAACATTTACATTGACGTTTTGACTTTTCGACATGATTACGGAGAGTTTCAAGAAAGCTGGCTTGAGCACAGAATCCATGCTTGAGCATGAGAACGGTTTCATGAATACGGGCCCTGGTCTTATTATCTTGTGTATTTACGAGAGTCTTTATGTAAATTTTCCTTTTGTTCCTATTCTGCCTGTCGTTAAATCGATTTGGAGTTCGGATTATGGTTTTGTTGACGCTTTGATATTCTTTGATTTCCCCCAAAAACTTCGGTATATTATTTTACTTCGTTTATTTTATTTGTTTATCAATTTATCCATAATTCTGGACATACATCCTAGGTGATTTGGTAGCGACATTGTCCTTGTACTTCAATTTGAATGTTCTTAGCCTTTTCTTTATGTCGTTTGCATGTGCTGTTTTCATCTGGTGATTGTGATGTCTTCCGTACCACATTGTTCTTCGATTCTTAATTTAGAAATATCGTTTCAATGACTCCTGTTGTTTAAATTGATGATGATCAATCACGAAAGTCATCATTGTTCAGTTCTCATTTTCCCCCCTCGCAATGATAATGTCTTCTTATTTTTATATTTTGCGCCTTGTTTAATCGATTTTGAGTTTGGATTATGATTTTGAAAACGCTTCGGTATTCTCTTATTTATTTTACATGGGAATGCAGAAAACTATAAGTTCAGTATAATGAATCATTCCCATTCAAGTTATTCAATCAATTCTAGATAAGAAAATTTCATGTATAATTTCAGTATTTCCGCGACAGGTTTAATCACGTCGACACCAAATGAGAATTATTTCTTATGTAAATGTCACATTTCTTTATAAAATAAGAGGATCGATGGCTTGTTAACTGAGTACGTTGAGATTTCCTTTTTACCGTCTCTTTTACGGAACGTGACTGTATTTTAGTAGTGTTTGTGTTTTTAATGGCGGTTGTTGAGGACGGAGTGAATGGCGTATAATCTATTTAAACTCCTTTACTTCGATGATTCGTCTTATAGCATCATAATGGATGGTTTTCTCGTGTCATATTTGCCTTTTTTTGCTTATTTACTGTTTGCTTGTGGCATTGTTGATCTATAGGGATTACACAGCTTTGTAAGCAAACAAGAAAATAATACAGCTTTCAAACTCATTTTATATAAGTTACGTTGTCATGCAAATGTAAATATCCAGTTGTGTTCCCTTCCTTACTCCCTGGTGTTTGTTTTTCTTTATATACGTTTTCTTATAATTTAATTATTTTGAATTATGCTTTTCCTTATACGATCCATAGACAGGTATTCCAGGAGAGTAGGCCTCTTCTGCGTCATCGACACCAGCTATGTGAATCTAGGCCACATCCAAGCAAATGTCCAGTACTCAAAATGAGAACTGAGGCAATATTCTCAATCACAAGTAGGTATACTAATGATTTAAAAGCAGTTAATGTTTGCAAGATTCGTCATAAAAAAAGGATGAGACGTCCTCTATCCTATATAATTCTAAGCAGGAGACAGCGATAAACCAAAGTAGTTCCTGGTCTTACACTCTGATGACGTCAGTATCGCGGGATTGATCCTTTCAGACATTATCTTTCAAACTCGCAATGATAAACCTAATGGATGGGTGACAAATTCGTATACATGTCGTCTACATATCTATCTTAATATTTTGGGCTAGTATGGAAGGTCCTGAATGCCATATCATCAAATTGCTTCATAAAAAGGTTGGTTACGATGGAGTTAAGAGACAAAGCCTAACCTGCACTTTCGGTTTGTTGGTAAAGTTGAGCATCCAATATTATGGAAGTAAAGATGTGACACATTTCAAAATGTTCGATAATTTGTTGAGTAAATGTTATCATCCCTTAAGGGAGTTTGGAGTCATCCTTTCTAAATTAGTAGAGTTCGGATAACAGGAATCATGGACACGGTTTTCATCTCCTGTGATGTTAGATTTACGGAGTTTTGTGTTTAGTATGAATCTTACACAGTCTGCGCATAAGTGAGACGTCCAAGCATAATCGGGGGTGATGTATTTGCACGCTGTTTTGGTGTCTGCTATGAAGTCAATGATTTTGGAACTGTAATTAAGCTTCTTCTCCAATACTGATTTCTCTGTAGATGTAAACCCCACCTCTGACAGGTTGACGACCCCTGTCGACCTAGTGTCCATCACATATCCCCCACTCACTGTGGTAATGCTTTGGTTTATACCATTTTGTTTTTACTGAGGGTTGGTTTTAGCGAGATATTGAAATTTATTCCGATGGCGTGTGAGTATTCTTTCCCACTCTCGGTCGAATGTGTACTCCACCAGCTTAATGTCTGCCTCATAGACACTCTTCGGTAAATTCGTGACGATTATTTTCTCAAAACTGCAATGTTTTTGCAGTTGATCGAAATTAGCTTCAGTATTCTTTCATTGGTAAGTGGATTGTTTGCCCCCCCCCCCTTACTGATGCTGACCGCCATCAGTACAAGTATAGATGTTTTAACTAACAGACCGCTCGGGATATCGGTGTATTCAGTGTAATATGAAATCTGGAGGGTCCCCCAGTCTAGTTAAAGACATGTTTTGCCTTATAATTGCCAGAGACTGTTGATGATCATCCGACCGTACTTGTGTAATAATCATTTGGAATAGGTTTAACAGTCGAAGTTGATCAGACAGCCTTCTTCAATCGTTCTGACAAAGGGGCAGGTTTGGTGGCGCTCGGTCATCGGACTTGGGATAATCCGAAAGTCATTTTACTGAACAAGGATTGGAATATCAGTCAAATTCAGAGAACAGCTGATAATCCGACCACCTTAACGTCGTTACAAGTAATGTTCAGAAAAAACCTGATAACATGAAAACAAAAGAAATACAACGTAGCTACATGTACCTCAGATGCTTATAGCTGCAGTGAAAAGAAGAGTACTTTAAGATAAAATTGAATTAAGCAAAACCATTAATCCAATGAAGGCCACGAAAAACTATTTGTTTTCATTGTTTGTGTGTCACTATGATGAATGGTGCTGATATTTTATAGATAATAACATTTTCCAGCCTTTGATTCGGCCTGTGTTATTATAATTGAGCCACATCTGGCATAACCAATTATGTCGCAGCTGATTCGATATTCTAGAGCATGCTCTCATCAGCATGGACTCTGAGAACTGCTGATGGACAAACCAACACTGTTGGATTTCAAGATTGGCTGAGAGGAAATTAATTTTTACATGTTTTATGGTGGACCTCGGAATCATACAATGAAATATGATGTTGGTTTTGGCTTTAAAGATGACGTAACACACACATGTGCTGCACCTTTTAAATTTAGTAATAGATACAGTATGACAAAAAATTAATTAAACTGCACCATACAGCTGTTTCGTCTTTCAAGGACTCTTCAGTGGTGCTAGGGGCTAAAAGATGGGAATCCAAAATTTCTCAACTAATTAAGAAGCATAAGGGTCAGGTGCGTAAAACTACTTTAAATTATGAATTAAGAAGTAAAATTAAACTAGTTATGTATAATTTCAAATCGTGTACTACCAAAATGTGTATATTATGTACCATGCCACTACTCAAATGAAATTAACTTTGGCTATGGTGGCTCCAGAAAACATCAGGGACTAAACAAATCCACCAGCATAGTCTGCCTTTAAAATGGTCGTCGTATTATTTTGACTTAATGAAGGTCGGTGGTAATACACTCATTAGTGAGCTCTGTGCGTCTGTGACGACATTGCCGTGTTCTCTGCTATTACTACTTATCTTCTTGTACTTTTTAAACGTTTCCAAAAACATGAATATTTCCTTTGTTCATATTTTGCCTTAATTTAAATGACAATTGTTTATACTTCTTTAACTTCACTTATATTTTAGCAATTTCAGTATTTTTTGTCAGGTATATACTAGCAATTTTTGCTGCAATGCAATATCAAATATCAAATTTGAGGTTTTTGTGTTTTAACTATAAAGCCATGATATACATGTTTCTATGTATTGATTTGAAAATGTTCTCATCCTGCAACAAAACCTGTCTTTTTAACCTCATTTTTTCATAAAGATATATCCGAAGCATGTAAGCGAAAAAAAACAGGAGCAGAAAAATAGTATACTGGATCTTTGTCATTTGCTAACCTTGTCTTCCAACTTTGGTTTTGTTTGTATGGCATACAGAACACAAGAAAACATTTAAAATGATCAAGGATAACATACTTATCAATCCTTGATGTATCCCAATTTGTCCTAGCAAACTTACAGGGTGTAGTTCACTTTTTTTCTGTGAATTTTCTCTACCGGTAGTAATGGTATACTCAACAATTCAACTTATTTACAATTGTATAAATGATATATTCGATTAACAACAAACAAAAATGTTATTTGGTATATTTATTATAGTTTTTTAAATTTGCAATATAGATTGCATTCGATGTCGTACATGTACGGAATACATCGACTCCAAACACAGCTACATCGTTTATATGATAGATGTTCTCACTTTGACACCGTACAGTAGTCTCATAAGTTCACAAAAACAAAACAACAAGTTTAAATTCTATCAACAGTGAAAGGAAAATGAAGGCATCAAATAAAACAACAGGAAAAATCGAGTTGCTAAAACCTCATTTTGAAAAAAAGCATCAAATGTTTCAAACATTTCCCCTTTTCAAAAATACAATTTTTGTTCCCCGACGTCATAAGTTGGTGTGTGACTTTTTCGGTTAAGACCTTTATATCACTTTACAGAAAACAGGATGCAATTCAATCATCAGTGGAAGAATATATATGAAGATGACAACTTGGGAAGACCGTTGAAATAGTTTTCCCCAATTTTGGAAAATATTTTATCAAGGAAAGAATATCTGCCTGCGCCGTGACGTCACGAACCAGAAATTGTATTAACGGTAAGGGAAAATATAATTCAAGTGCAAATGTGCAACAAAGAGCCAAATGCCGCTAAACACATTTTACCATATTTTTATGCACAAATCTTCTAAATCTTCATTATTTCAAATTCGCTTCAAATCAATCTTTGGAAAAAAGGTTAATCTGTTTTCAATATTTGTTTAAAATTACCAAATACTTACATTTGTAAAAAATATTGAATGGTTAAAGTTTAGACAGGCTGATACTTAATATCAATCGTAGCAGATGCATAATGTAAAAAAAAAATAATAATTCCTTAACATTATATTTAACAATAAATATGTATACATGTAAAGATGTACTTGTATTAGGATATTACCTCTGTTCTTCTATGCTAACTAACCATATTGTCAATTATCTTTTCAAAAATCTATAGGTATATATACACAACAATTAAGGTTATATTTAATAAGTTTCATTTTGCTTTTTTTCTTTATCAGGGCGAATTACTTTGATAGTGGGCAGTAGTACACAATATACCGTAGCTATCAGTTTTGAGGAAATTCACTCCGAGACAAATGTAATATTTACTGGTGATAAGCAGAAGTGGAACTGGACGAAAGTGTCCAGGTGACCAGTGTTTTAGGTACTACTGTGACGTAATAGCATCAACATTCAATAGAGAATCGGCGCTAGACAACGACAGTGTTTGTTTGATCTATAGTAAGTCTCTTTGTAGCCTGAACGTTTGACAGACAATACTTGCAAATAAAATATATAGACATTAAATAAAACGTATGTATTGCTCGAACATGTAAGCGTTACTGCAGAGCTACATTTGGCTGTCTTCAGAGACAAAAAGGAATACAAATATATATTTATCATTTGATTAAATTATTGCCACTTTTTCGAACATGAAGTTGATGAAGGAAAATGATTCATGATACAAAAATGGTTTGGTGATAAACACACAGTGGTCAGCAGTGACACAGCCCAGCCATAACAAATCAGTGGGCTGGCACGAACAAGTTAGGAAAGTTCTTTGAACAAATGGAATGTATAGAGCTATTATTACCGTATTTTTACAATAAAAATATCATTGACATCGCACAAAACAGTCACTGATAGCGAACTATAACATAATAAAACAATGTCAATGTTTAAAGTTAAATGTTTAAAAGGCTTCATTCTTGGATATTTCATTTTAAATGACAAATATACTTACGTAGAATTGTATATTCTATTCAAGCGAAAGTGCTCAATTTCATACCTAGAACGATTTTCATTAAAATCATCTTTCATGCACACGATTACTTTTCTCAAAATAAATTTTGTCCAAACGATGGTCTCACTCATGCACCTTTGCGCCAACTTTGAAAAGAATGATATGGCATGTGCTCAAAACCGAAGGCAATCATGGCGGAGAGAAAGCAAGACCCAATCCATCATATGACGTCATGTTATGATGTCACATTGCGTGTGTTCACTGTAGGCACGTGCAACTATTCCATAATACAACCAGTGCGTATAATGGAACTGTACCAAAAGGAGGTTATTTGGCAAACTCTGCAACATCCATCCAAAGTCACGCTTGGCAAGATAAACCTTGATCGTTCATCGAGGGAAAGTCCTCCACAAATAACAAACCATTGGGATATGGTTTTTTGAAATTGTCAATCCATGACGGCTTTCATTATCATTTTTTAGGCCATAGCGCTTCAACAGCAAACATGATGTCTGCTATATTGCCGTCTAACAACTCGTCGTCAAGTATTTTTTCCTCACTACTGCTTTGAACCGTGACCTGGGGTAGCTCTGGTCGGTCTAATATGTCGACAGAATGTTGTCCTCGCGCTTGCATGATCACCATGCTTGAACTTTTCCTTCTAATATCATTGATGAGCATACCATGGCTATCAACAAGATTACCAACACTTGAACTCAAGACATGCGCAGCTCTACCGGAAGTTAAAAAGTTTTTCCGTTTCTTAAGCAAAATTTCCTTTGGATCTACAATGTCAAAATCACGTTCTCGCTCAGCATCGTTATACAAACTTTCACTAGATAGTTTTCTTAATTCATTATCTTCCTCGTCCTCACTGAAAGTAGTCTGTCTGCTAGAAACTGGCACGCGCAGCCTCGAATTCGGGTCAATAATGTCGTCACAGGAACGCGAGGATTTACTGACTGCTGGTGTTTCTGTACTTGTATAAGAGTCACATGAAGTCTGCCACGATGCCTGATTCCTCAGCTTGCTCTTTCTCTTTGTACACACGTTCTGTATCTGGTTCACAAAAGATGCTTTGTCGATTCCGGAGTTGTCGTTCTCGGCCATTTCTACTAACCACGCCACTAACTTGTCGTACGAGTCCATTGGAGGTTCGTTCAGATCGTCAGTAGTGTTTAATGTTCGACCTGCAAATATACAAAATACACACTTGGTGTTAGTTTTATGTAACAAAATACGAGTACGTCAATATCCTTATACGATAAAGTTTATAAGAAAAAAGAAAATGCATACAGAACATAAACAAGACAGTTAGCACCCTTACTGAATCATCTGTTTCATACAATGTTATACACCCGATTCTCACAGCAGGAATATATTCTTAATGCAGTTACAGTATTTCTGTCTTATGCTTCGTTGTTACATTTAACATGGTCATATCACATAAAAAGAAATGTACTCCTAACGACTGTACTATTGACAGATATCACCCTTATCCGCTGTTACTCAGTTTAATCCATTAAGTACTCCTAATATTTATATGTTCATATCCATCCTCGATATGAAGGGGTTATGCTGACTGACCTACGCTCTCTACACCCCTGGAATATGTTTGATAAAACTGAAGTCCTGAAAATATCACTTTGATTGGTCTAAGGTAAAAACTTTGACTAATACAGTACATGTCTTTCAATGATTACAAATGAGTCGAACACAACTTAAAAGCCTGTCGATTTTTACCGTTATGTGATCGCGAGATTCCTTCGATGGACATCGTAGGGTCGAAGTAGACGTCTTGTCCTATCAACACTGTGACATACACGGAGCCTTCAGTTTTACTATGACAAGTATATTCCAGGAGTAAATAGAGCGTAGGTAAGCGTAACTCATTGATATCGAGTATGGTTAATACCATGTATATCTCAATATACTCTCAATTTCCCTCCTACATAATTTTACTTTCCCCTTAATATCTCACATACCGTTATGTGTTATTTTGAACCCCTTAAAACCGAGATGTGAAACCCGAAATACTGTGTGTATAACTTAACATCATGTATAATATATAACGTACTTACACGTTTTATGTTTTTGTGTATGTACCCGTTCATATTTTATATATTCCATATCTTTATGCTCCCCAACATTCATTTACTGTTATAACGTGTTGTGTGACTCATATTATTGATTTTGTTTATATACCCCTGTCTGTTGTGAAATATTTTGAGAAGCCCTTAATACATTTCCGTTCGTGTACCTACACATTTTGCATATTACGTGATATACATATAAATAATTCATGCATCAGCACACAGTATGGGTGTACGCTACTACACATTTCCGAGACTGATGGGACGTACATTGTCTTGATGTCGACACACCAGGGTGTATTGTCAACGTGTCTGTGGTTGTGATGTATCTGCATACTGCATTGAAGTGCAAATTATTGCCCCTAAGGCGAAACAAAATCAATCAGCCAGTGCGAATCGGTTACAGTACCCACCTATATACACTTAGCTTGCCTCTACAGTTTATGGCGGGTAGGACAAATGTCATTAGCAATATTGAAACATTTATGAAATGTCGCATCGAATGCCCCGCATGTACAAGTATTTTATCTTCAGTCTCATACGTTACATTATCTATAAAGTTTCAGGGAAAAGCAATAGACACCCTGCTTCCTACAACAGGCAATGAAAATAGGTCATAGATGTTGGTCATATACAAGATCGGTTTTCTCATATAACGATGTTTCCCTAGTTACATGGGTAATCATACCTTAGCTTGTGCAAGGACATGATGTCCAAAACAATTGAACAGCAATAGGTACAACTTATTGTAAATATTATCAACGAATGGTAGAACTAAAAAGACCAGTTGAATTAGCATGGTTCAATTGATAAGGAAACACAATGGCTATGTTGGTAACATCAATATATGTGCCGTATCTATATAACCCAGACTTTATATACAACGTTTGGTTTATCACTTTAATATCTAAAAATGTAGTTCCAATCGTGGCTGTCGTAAAGAATTATGCAAAATGATATTGCAATATTTTAATCCCGAAGAATTTGAGTTATGTGATGAAAGTACAGATATTGACGTCATATTGAATAGTTTCACACTATTTTAAATCAATATCGAGAAGCACCGTCTGTGACGTGATAAACATACCCGTGTCCAAAGTTCATCATGAGCGATTTGTTTTGATATTGCTTCACGTGTGTGTTGCACTTTTGCTCCGTTTGACATAACATAGCCATTTTCACTTTTGAGTCAAATCATCAAAAAAGCTCGGGAAGCGATTTTCAATGATTTTTTGACATGAAACGAGTCTTTGGCACAGACGAAAGTTTTTGTTTCATCGTTACACGTAATAGGATCGTCTGCTGCCGGTAATGTTGTTAAAAGCCATATCGAGAGTGAAAATTGAAGTGCATTTAAGTTCGAACAATGCTAGCAGGAGAACATTGCCAAAGGTTATGGGGTATAAACTATTCATGTGTAACATAAAAGGGTGCAAAACGGATTTGTAAATAATAACATTTTGAATATATATTTCGCATACAGATCAAAAGTATGCAATGTAATACATGTACTATGTACAACAACTATGTACAGTTAAACCTTGTTACCTCGACGTCGACAAGACCACGAAAAAAACCTAGTACTCGAGCTAGGTGAGTTTGAATACTTAGTGTGATGGCCAGGGGTGACGAAATACTTCGAGTTAAAGGGGGTCTTCTGGTTACACAAGTTCGAAATAACGAGATTCAATATAATTATACAATAGTATTAACATAACAAATGTGTTTTGATATTTTTTTTATCTCAAACAAAAAACTATCGAAATACATTGTAAACAGGAATATATGGAATTAAACACATACCAACGTGGATTTTCCATTTGGCAGAGAACCAGCTGCATTTCCTGCTTTATCACGATGTAGTAAGTTTATCGTATGATTCACTGTGGTATCACACGTGGGGGCCAATCAACTGAAAGTCACTTTATTACAGATTTTTAATTTGTGATGAATCACACGAGAGATTTAGTAGGAGGTAGTCTGGAGTAGCCAGTACACGTATAATTAAGCTTTAAATCATAATAATTGAATGTACTCGGTGTAAGGTTAATGGTCTGATTTACACGGGGGCAAGAAAGAGTTCAAAATGCAGATACAAGTTTAACGAATAACAATAGCAAATTGATGAAATTGTATGATCAGTTCAAACTACCGAACGATCCTAGTAAGCCTGATGGTATCATATTATCAAGATCGCCCTACTCACGATAACAAATCTGTTCAGATAGACACGTGCATAAACAAAAGTACGATTTGTTTACATGAGGGAAAGGCAAGACTACTGAAACAGAAACGAGTAGCTTTGCGGTTAGAATGAACATAGTTTATTAATTTATAAACTGTTTAGAAATAAAACTCACAGAAATACTTGTGAGAATGTAGGTTATGTATCCCAATCTCAAAATCTAAACGATGGATCAGTAGACAACGTCAGCAGAAGACTGGGTACCATGCAGAGTATACAAATACCTCGAGACTGGTTATTTGAACCATGAACCACGCAGAACATTGTAAACAAGATGGGACTAACACAACCCCGGCACGGTACAAGTAGCCAAGAGGCAAATCCGTTTTCACCAAAACATGTTTTGAATAATTGAAATAGTGATAGCGAACAAAGATAGTAAACCACACAACAATAATACATTATTTACAAAGATCAGCACAATGGTCTTTCTGGAATGTTTTTGGTCTGTAGTACTTATTACGTCCAATGTCGATTTTATTCCCTTATTCATATGTTATGTTTCTACCACAATACCCTGTATTGTTATATGACTAGTGGTATATGACCTTCAGGACTTTTGATTGGTTGAGAAGTTAAACTTTATCCGGAAATCAGGTTTGCTGACGTCGTCATCGATTGCTGGCGTCGTCACAACTTGGCGGGAAGATTTGCGATATGATGCGTTTTCGCATACTTAGTCCGAGGTTCATTAAGACAACACTGACATTGCTGATTCAATATTGTGGTAGAAACACGTCACACGACTCATGGTTATTGGATATCGAATTTATTTCATTCTCGTTAATTATTTTTTTAAAGGTTACAAAAGACACTCGCTAAAGCTGGTGTCTTTTGTAACTTTTAAAAATAATTAACGAGAGTGACATACTTTATATATCTAAATTGCTCACTTCCTTCTGCTGTCCTTTTACCGTGTACGCAGATTCTAGCAATGGGATAATATGCTGTGATACTATCAAATTCAAACATTCAATTTGGTTTGGTAATGATAGCAGCATTGTACATATAGCTCTATTATCACTTTTCCATGCAACTGAACATTTTACTATTGACATATATAAAAAAACAATCGGCTATATGAAATGAACTTTCCGGAATCTATTAGGTATCCACTTTTACGTATTGGTTTTATATACAGGGTTGTTGTTGGTATATCCGTCACGCACAGTTAGCCATGTTCTCAAACAAAATTCATCAGGAAATAGATGGGACATGATTGTTTACTATTTTATTGGGATCACGAATCTAAATAATTAAAATGTGTATATATTTCCAATGATTCAATACAACGTATCTAACGTGAATTGTCCTTCTATCTCTGAAATAGGTGTTATCGATCGCGATCTATCCTGAAGTAACATCCGGGTACAAAACGATATAACATTTTTTTCTATATACATACAGGTATATGATATGACGGAGTTAATCTCATCTGAGTAGTTGCACGGTACATAATATACACATTTTCGTAGTACACGATTTGAAATTATACAGAACTAGTTTAATGGATTCTTACCTTTTGGCCCCTAGCATCACTGAAGAGTCCTAGGAGGACGAAACAGCTGTATGATGCAGTTTAATTCATTTTTTCGGCATATTGTATTTATTACTAAATTTAAGAGGTGCAGCATATGTGTGTGTTACGTCATATAAATTTATATATTACTGATTTATTTTCTCCATTATGTAGGCTATGGATAGTAAAACATGTATGCCGTTGAAACAGTATAGCATATTTTGGCAATTGAAACTCCCCCAAAAATTGAAAGTCCCAAAAGCTTACCACCTTTCGATCGAAATTAAAAAAAAAAACATTTTTGAAGGACTAATTATTTAACGGATTGAATTATGATATATTTACGAATAAAAAAAAACGAATAAAATACCCTCTTGTCATTAATATCGCAAAAATCATTTGTTTTAGCCAATAAATAACAAACATATTCATCTCAGCTTTCGACATACTTTTGTAGCTGTTTTGAAAAGAAAGCCTAAAAGAATAAAAGGTCACATTTATTAACATTTAAGAATTAGCATAGCCCGTAATGCATATTAATCTATTTATCTGCCATGATGGTATCCAGAATACACCAGACCTATGTTTACGTCACATCGGAAGCATATGAATCCGCCTGATTAGGTATTGCCGTACATCAGATAGAGGAGAAAATGTCATGCCTTTAATACTCCTGGATTACGTTGTATTTGCGGGTTCTGGAGCCTTTGATATTATCAACGGTAGATTGAGTCCGACGTTAATGCTAGACTGCAATTTGTAACATTTTTGTTCGGTGTCGGAATAATCTGTCAGTTTTGCAATGACGCAACAAAAGGGTTAATCAACAAGATATCAGACGGAAATGACGTTCTTGAACACCAGGACTTTACATACAGATATGTTTTCTTGTTCCGCATCATATCCTAACATATATTGAACGATAAGAAAATCTTTACCAGATCATCAGTCATATACGCATGTCTGACTTTGATTAACTTCCGGTGAACTCCTCATCAACCTTTCAGCAACCCACACGATCTCCGCGGTGGAGTTGTTTACTACCGCTGCCTGATCGAGTGAATCTTATCGGCGGGCTCTTATTTGTAGCTGATTAATTGTCTTTCCTATCGAGCTGGTGCATCTTCTTACAAGATTGAAAACATCGAATAAACTTGACCTTTGCGTACCGTTACTGGGTTTAGCAGAAAATGGGTCGATGACATACGCTAATTGGACCTGCAGGATAGAATTAGCATGCACGGCAAGCAGTTATCAACAGACACACATATACAACGTTTAGTGTTGATGTTTCGAGCTGTACAGTATAACGTACTCGTTGATATGATTATAATAACAGCATCATATACGAACCGTACGGGCTGCTATTTTTTTGTTTTGTATACTGGGTTTAATGTCCAATTTGTAGCAAATGCCACCTAAAGACTGTTTTAGTGTCTAATGTATGTATATTAATATTATGTGTAGTTTAAGACGCTTAATCTTTCAGAACATCTGGGCCCGTATTCATGAAACCGTTCTCATGCTCAAGCATGGATCTCAAGCCTTATTTCTTGTTTTTATGGCTATAAATTATTCAAACAATCTGATTTTGTCAAAGTTTTGGTTAAAAGTTGAAGAAGCATGAAGTCGAAAGCTGTTTTCAACATTTGAAATGGCTTTCTGACTCTTCGACACGATTCAGGTGAGTTTCAAGAAAGCTGGCTTGATCACAGAATCAATGCTTGAGCATGAGAACGGTTTCATGAATACAGGCCCTGGTCTTATTCTTTTGTACTTTTACAAGGATATCCATCTAAATATTTCCTTTTAATAATTTTTTCCCCTAGTTCAATCGATGCTGAGTTCGGATGATGATTTTGTTGACGCTTCAGTATTTTCTGATTTTTATTCTTGAGAAATACATTGTTATTATCAATCAATTTAATGTAAACTAATATGCGTCTTGGCATCGCTGGTTTTGAATTTTTATCTCCATATTAAAAAATCTTTTTTATAAGGTTCAGTATCAACGTGTTATTTCATTGATGGAAAGTCTTCATTTAAATAAACATATTTCTTTTGCCATTGCCACATGTATATCCGTGCCTACCTTAGTCTTTCATTATACTTAGAATCATTTCTTAATCTAATGAGATGACATTGCTATAACTTCGCTTATCAATTATTTAAATATTTAACCTTTAGGAAAACAAATGAATAGTGTTACTTAGAATGTTAATTCTTATAATAACACGTATCAGCATTCAACGAAACATCCATTGCAGGGAAGACCTTTCCGAATACACTCCCAGCATAAAACCGACGATCTACTTCACTTATCTCCGAAACAGCCTGTTGTAACTTACTATCTGTAGTATACTGCGCCGGGCAATTTATACACAGCTTATTTGCTTTTCCGACGATGTCTTTAAATGTCAGCTTGTATTTATATCCCATAAAGTCTCATAATTGCATATGCCATGTCTAAAAATATCTCACGCTCATGAATATACGTTTCACTATCAGAACAAGAAAATGTTGTTGCTCATTTTAGACATTTCTTGAGATAACGCATTTTGAAAATGACATAAAATGTGCTTATTAGTTTTTGCATTCGATACTTTTTTTTTATTTACAACAGAATCAACCGTTGTCAAATGAATTGTAATTGTATACATTTGTCTGTTTCGCAGACAAGTTAAGTTTTAACATGAACTGTTTACAGTTACGTTGGTATTTTTACTACTGTATGTAAACTCACTCTTCAATACGACCACTGTTGTTAAACAGCTGACGGTTTGACAGGCAGAGTTCTCATTATCTTAGAGGCATCAGGATATCAGAACCGTCTACTAGGTCAGTAGAACTAGGGTAAATATCACCGAAGGCGTAACAAACAGTGTTTGATACGTCAGATTTCATTTACGATATCATAACGAGCTATTGAGACAAAGCAACTTCGTTCGATCACGTCATCGACCGTGTTTAACAAAAATGGCATGTTCATGTGGATAAAATGAGTTTGGCTGAGAGCTGTTGTGAATTGTTTAGGTTTATTGTTATATTTATAATCTCTATTTCCTTCCAGTACTTTACAATACGCCTACACTGACACTCGTAGAGGCGCGGGAACTGATAGATCGTGTTCGATATGGCGGATCTCGTGAGTAAGTTGTGGAATTGTTTTCACTTATACGTCAATGCGGCGAGATAGAAGCCCACGCAGAAGGCATAACGCCACATAGAAGACGGAGAGGTCATTACCGGGTGAAAATGGCAAGTTAAACAAGAGAATATATCTGACATCAAATATGGTGCTGTACCATAGGCTAATGACTGTTTGGAGACCATTATTAAACGGAAAAGTTTGCTTTATTGTACTTTTCTCGTAAATCAATGACAATCCCATATTTAAAAAAGACATTTAAAATAAAGCAGAATGAAATAATCGGATCTAGAGATAAAAGCGTTGAAATCCTTTTTTTTGTCAAATTTGATATGGGTTTTCTAGGGAAAATGTTGTACTGATTAAGCACCATGTGGACAGGCGATGGGAAGAGTGTTTCATTTCATTTTGATCAGAAGTTGGAACACAAGACATGCCGGAAAAGCGAAAAATGAACGCACACAAAATGGCAACAAATCTGTCAGACAGGAAGAGCGGATACGGATGTTTACACGGTGCACATGCACAACATGTAGCAGGAGCGAAGATTTCATCTCATGGCAACATCATAAACAAAGAAGGCTAAGAAATGTGTATCGCCATTCCTTCAGCTTTTGTTGCACTAATTGGTGCACGCGACTTGGCAATGTGAAGCGGTCTAATTACTCTCGACAATATATGATAAAGAGGAGATCATAGTTCTCGGTTTGCTTAAAAGCTAAGTTTCATTCCAACAACAAAATACTTGTGCTAGAAAAGGAATCCTTTATGTTCATTCTGGGGTAAATATGTAAGAAAAAATCACATTAATAGGATATTAAGGAATTAAGTCAGAAATTGCGTGGGAGTAGTAACGCCAATTACTACAATGTAGAGTACGTACGTATCATGGTAGTGAGTGCAAACTGCGTATTATCTTGTAATGTTTGCAGTATATTTTGTTCAACAATTCTGTAGTACAATTGTTATGACATCCAGTCAAGCTGAATACACATTATTTGGGTAACAAAAATATAATTGGTACAGCTCTATCTGTAGAGTCTTGGTTTCCTTGCATCACTTTCTGTCTAAGATTCAGCTCTGGTTAAATATCGTGTTTGTTTACTCTGTCTTCGCGTGGAAGTAATGGTATTTATAAAGAGGGACGTTAGCACCATGGGTGTCAAGGTAAGGCGTCTATGAAGTATATCTCGTCTGACATAAAGTTGGGCCGAATTATCTAGACGGAACAAATCGTACACGGCTGTAGACCATCTTCATTCATTCAACAGAACAATACAGTGTTTACATGTCATGTTATAGGTACTTTCTTTATTCAGCTAACACCTTCCTTAATGTGGCCTGACGGGGCATTAAGACATGTTGCCTTAATAAAAAAGTTACTAATATTAAATAATGAAGACATCTTCCGCATACTATACAAAACTGTATTGATGATTGCTGATGTTGCCGTACAAACGGTTTCGATAAGTTTGACCAATACTAGTACAGTTTAATTATTTCAAACCACTAACAACATCATGGCAGATGTTTTCGTCTAAGGCGTTAGTTGTGCCTAAATAACGTACTAGATTTGGAGGTTGTCCAGCCTAGTGTCTGGCATGTCCTTGCTCATTTACGCTATTTGTGGGTGGCATAACTCATTGTGCTGAACACCTACACCATTTGGAGAGACGCAATGTTTTGTCTGATGTCTGTGCTTTGCACACGTATACTTAGAGTATATACGCAAATAAATACATTGACCTAACTTGGTAGACGCAATGTTTGATGAATTGCATTTAAGTATGGTTACCATTGCGTTGCAATTTTACTAGCACAGTCAAAACAAAAAATAAAGAACTGTTCAAAACAACTTCTTTTTTCTGTTTTTGTTAGTTTCCCCGAAAAAAAACTACCTTTTGAACATGGCAATGTTTAAATATTCCCCATGTGTAGAGCGAATATGCAGACAATTCTTAGCTCACATAAACAACATCGTTCATGCATGAATGCAAGTCAATACTTCAGACTGAGAAGAAACATGCGTTTTGACCTTATTCCTGTTAATAAGGCAGCAAGGTGCTTTGGATAGCCAAAACATATGTAAACAATATAACGTTAATTAGTGGTACCCTGGAACGAGGCCCAAAGTTCAATCCCCCCTCCCCCATTGAGGCATGGGGGTTAGTAAGGGCACGGTCATGGTGGTAGCTGTCTGATTGTCATGGATCTTCGGATAGTTAATTAGTTGTGAAATGTTCCTAGATGTGGTGTGTATACCAGTACTGTCAGAGAGAGTACATTGCAACTTAAATGCTCTTGTGTTTCCTATATACGACATATACGATACTGATATATCTACCTTAGTAAGTTCATTTAACCCTTTAAGAGCATTACTGACTTTCATGTCCGAATCAGTATATCTATGTAAGAATGTCAGTATAATTCTTGACGTATATATAGCTACTTTAGTTTATATTAAGCTTGGTACTAGAACATAAGCTATCATCTGCCACGACTAGCTTCCTAAAATAGCGGCGATATTAGATTGACTATGGACTCCTCATTAATCATGCTATAGTACTATCTTAAACGTCTTATACCCATTTTGCCTGTTTTTATTTGGGATCCTAGGATTTTTCAATATACAATATTCTGAAACCGTGTCCAGGGGTGATTGCTTCTGACGAACTCAATGTATAACACATATTAGTGGATGTAAATTATGTTACGAACTATTTTATCGAAACGATCTCGATAGGAATGAAAAAACACCCCGAATTATTGTGTGAATCTATTTTCTATACTCCCGATGGCATTTGGTATCGCTATTGTGCGTAGTTATCCTTTAAACTATTTTGGATGATATCTACACTCTTGTGCAGCAGACACAGGCATTGTGAATAACACAATTATTATAGTGATATTATGCATATTATGTTTATAGTTGTGTATAACTTTCAACCAGCTAGGGAAATTTTGCCATTAAAGCAACCATTGAGAAAAATAATGTATCATATAAAGCTATGGTCACTTTCGTAAGTCAGTTTAGACCATTTGTGTCTGACATAGATTAAACAGATTTATAAAATGATTGGGTAAATTATAATCCAGTTATTTCTAATAAAGACAACTATCGATTTGTTTTCAAAAACAAAAGTACTATAGATGTAAAAGAAAATATCTGATCAATATAAGTTGTGATATGCACGCTCATCGATTAATAGATTTCCTTATTGGTTAATTTCTGTACATGAGTATTGTGTTTGTATTAAGTAGTTATAGCGTACATGTATGTCTCGACAGTATCGCAAGTTGTCAATATTAATTTGCAATTAATGTCAACCTAATATAATATGCATGAGATGTATACAATATCCTTGAATAACGTCTATACCTACCACACTATGACAATCTATGTGCATAATATATCCAAGAAAAAGCAATTATTATTGAAAACCTTCCATTATATATATATATTGCATACAGATTAGCTGTATTGTTTGAATTTAATGACGGAAGAACAACGACAGTTAAGAATGAAACCGGTGTTCCTTCTATTCTATTTACAAGGCCATAAACAATGTGAATAGGAACCTTCGCCTATTTAATTGTAGTCATAACATATGCAAATGTGATCATCATTCAGACTTATCATGCATAGTAATATTTAGTTTAATAATAAACTAAGGTTTAAGTACGCCTTCTTCTTTCGCCTATTGACAATATACCATAACCCACATTGAAACTTTAACCAGGCAACAAAGGTCCCTGTTTCAAACGAAAATTTACATTTTAAATGTTTTCATCGGCATTAAAAGTTAATGGTTTATTGCCATGCCTGTACTTTATTTTCAAGGGTCTCCGTGTAAATACTGTCTTTGATCATTTTTTGCCGATGGTTTAATCGATTTTGAGTTCTGGTGATAATTTTGCTGACGCTTTGGTATTTCCTGACAATTAAGTGTGTTTATTGATTGATAATCCTCATTTTCGAAAAAAAAAAACTATCAAGAGTTACATGCACAAAAGAAATGACAATAAGTTTGAGTTCTGATGATGATTTTGCTGACGCTTTAGGTTTTTTTTAATTTATTTAAATTTTTTGGAAAGTGTGTTGAATAATTGATTGTTCCCATTTTCAAAAAAAAAGAGCTTTTAATTATCATGAGTTATAAACGAAATAACGATACAACACAAGCAAGCGGCCTTAATTGAGATTTATACTCCGGGATTACACACTGTTGTACAATAATACGGTATGCATTCTACCTGTGTAAACAGAGTCAGGTCGATATTCATTTCTTTCGAATTAGATCATTACTGTGCATTGGGTCTATCATTGTCTAGATCTTACATGTACATCAATATGAACGCGGGGTGTTGGCAGCTCGGTGGCTCCAGATGTCACGTATTACTACAGTAAAGCCTGATATAACTGCTGATCTGATAGCCATGCAGACACGCCGAAATGACACAACGTTATATACACTATACCGAGTGGTTTGGTACTTCCCCGATACCGTTTACCTAATACCCACTTCAGTACCATTTCTGATCGGTTCTGTATTTCATGCTATTGCAAGTGAGAAGAAAGAGTTTACTTTAACGGTATGCTTCAAGTCTTGATCAAGACGTTATCGTGCATATCACGAAGCACAAATGTACTTAAATTGTGTTAGCTCTACTGCTCCACCGTATAACAACCATCATCATGGCTTACCCAGAGGATTCTCCCCTCTTCCCTATCTATCGATTTTCCAATATTTGGTAATTGACTATGTTTGCGTCAGGTCTAATAGCTTCTAAAATACCCCAGTGACCCCCGGAAAGTGTTGGCCCTATCCGATACACAGGTCAGCGGGTGATTTCCCTAGATAGGGAATGGGAAACGCTTTTATGTGGAATCATGTTTTCACTTCTACTGACATAAAAGTGACGTCTTTCAATTTGTCATGGGACCATACGATGCTCAGTGGTCCTATCATGAGCTAAAACGTTTATTTTAAGATGTGCCGGAACTCATATGAGGAGGATACATGTAAAACTGTTCGTAGGAGAAACTGTTTATAATGCATTCTATTTAAGTAATGTACTGGGTTTTATGTCAGTTTGACAGCAATAGCAATGTGTGTTATAGGACTGTAACAACATTTGCTTAAACGTTCATTACAAACATATACTTATATATACATTTCATTTACAGTATTGTACTAATGAGTTATTTCTAACAGTTTTTAAGAAGCAACTCAGGTGAAGTCAACAATTGAGTTGATGACGCCACAAAAGGTATTGATGATGTCACAATATACAATCTTGTAACAACATTTGCCTTCATAATGCATTGACGGTAGGGATTAGGGTGTTATTATTTTCTCTTAGGTATTGGGAATACGGCGTTAGTCACTGTTTATGAAAAATGTCTATGCACATCCGAAATATAACCACTTTATACGTACAGCAAATAGAAACTTTGATGATACCAGTTGTCGATATATATATTTGTTTTTTAGCATTAAGAGCATTTTGATGTACGCTCTTCAACATCCCAGACTATTTGCAGCTTTGAAGGTCGGATAAAGTTCATCATTTTGTTAACTGACACTAACAGATACGGCTGTTTGTACATTTATCGTTTTTTGGCATGGCTAGTAATCTTATCATTGATATGCCAGTTTCCCCCACCGTAAAAAATCCTATACACACACCAACACACGTATTTCACCGATCTATTACATGGGGTATCAAGTATCCGTTTCATTGTTTTGAAGGTAACAGCAACAAATCAGATTTATCGATTCCTTTTTATGTCAAAAAACAACAAAAAGGCCAAGCTGATTTATGTTATCGCATTTTATATTATACTGTCATATCCGATATCAACCTTGGGCTTTTTGATTTATCAATTGAAAAATAACATTTAAATGTATTTATTAAACACTATTTTTGGAAAAGGTAACAAAATGCTGATTTAAGAATTCTTTATTTTAAAAGGAGGAGAAATATGTTTTAATAAGTCAATTAAACACTATCAATATTTATAATCATAAGTATATATACATTATCAAAGTTTATGACGTTATAACTATATACCAGAAGCTTGTTGAAGATTGATACTAAAATGACAAGGTTACCATCGAATACCTTCATCATGAGCCAAGTAAGTAACATGATATATATAAAGACCTTTAACTTATAAACCGGAACTCTTCAGAGAGATATTGCAATATAGTTCCGGCTTCTGAATCAATTATCTACATTATAAACATACAAGAGTTCAAATGACGTTGAACTGGTGCAAACCCGTTACTGAGATCCATGGGCAGACCTTACCGACAGATGTTTTTTTTATCTAGTAGAACCCATGGATGGCATCATGCAAATGCAAATATGTAATACAACATTCACTTTTAATACCATTTGACTGAGTCATGAATCATCCTGTGGTGAGACTTAAGATACGATCGTTTCCATAGCTTTATCTCCAATAGTACATGTATGTAAATATACATGTAGGGCACCACTGAGAAGATTTGTGCCGTGTGTGCATTTTCATTCATATTATCAGGAATGTATGTATTGCAATTTAATGTATTCTGCAATTCGCCAATACGTTTGTATAATTTTATTTCCCACCTTTTGCCCCCCCCCCCACTAGCATCACTGATAAGTCCTAGGAGGACGAAACAGCTGTATGATGTAGTTTAATTAATTTTTTCGGCATACTGTATCTATTACTTAATTTAAAAGGTGCAGAATATGTGTGTGTTACGTCATCCTTTATAATGAGTTTATAATTATTTATTACAAATTGGTTTCAGAAATTTAACCAAATACGTTTCTAATTATTGTTCATTATTCTTAATCGTTAACAAGTGTTTCAAATTTTTAAAGAATACCAAAACCTATTTAAGAAAAGATATATTTTTGCAATGCTTCAAATTATTCACTCGAGCATTTCTACCGCTTTTAAGCAATATAATGACATTGCGTGTTTTTCCCCGCCATGTAAAGAGAAAAAAACACAGAATCTGTAACCAGAGACTCCGATTGGTAGGATGCTGTATTGGCAATACCTACGACAATCTAGTCGCGACAGCATTGACAGAAACGATAATACACCTATGTATTACGTAATAGGTCGCTGGTAGACGTTATATGTTATTATATAATAATTACCTAATATCTTCACATATGATATATCTCTGTTACAAAAACAGTTTTGTGTATATTATGCATGTGAATATATATATACGTCGTATTCTGTTTTTAATCAACCACTACATCGTCATATTGCGGTGAATTGGGAGTCTTTCAAATCCAAACTAAGTATATCAATATTAATTCTATGTGGCTTAATTAAATTAAGTTTTATGATCTCATATCGGTTTTAAGTAGCAATAGTTTATAATTCTATGATCATGCCATTCTTCAATAAGGAGCAGGTTTGAAGAATACGTGTGATAGCGTGTTGTATACAGAGATACCATGTGTTTGGAGAGAGATACCTTACCCATGTGGAATCCTTCTCTAGCCCTGACCCACTTACGGTGTATATGCATAGTACCAATTTGATAAACAATACATTGACTGTAATGTAATTTCAAACGGCTTACCTTTTTTCCCGTGATATTTGAGTCCATTGTTTTTCCTACTAGAATGATTCCCCATGGTTCTCTGATAATAACAATTGCAAATCCCAGGAAATTCAACAAGTCGAGACTGCTATCCGCTGTGCTGTTGTATACAGCTGGAAGCTGGGAATCAACAGAAACCTGACTGTAGAAGCGCACTGAGTATTGATGTTCATCTAAGCCTGATGCTAGCACCACGGAGCTCTGGGAGGTGAATGGGAAAATCCACTTGCTCGATTCTATATATAACTCGTGGCACCACCAGCAGTATTCATAGTAAAAGGGGCGGGGACTAACAGAGCATTACTGATGACGCTCAATCGTTCCCGATTCAGAAACACAATAGGGTGTATCCGTCACGTAAATGACGTTTTGGACCGCTCAATATTGACTTGTCGTGTTGTGGTACGTTCTTGACGATTGTTTTCTGCTAATGCATTTGCTACTGAAAATAGCATGAACAGTACTTTGTAGAGAAAAGATTAACACAATGTTGCCGCAACGACGAGCTTGTCCAAATCAAACTTCTACATATTCACTTTCTCAATTGGTATGTTAAATATTTTAGAACGTTCGGAAATATTTAAGTAATACAGTTAAGTCGACGACTATTGAAGGCAAACAAACAAATCAGGCATATGTCATTTGATTAATTAAACCGTATACGATATTTTAATGATGAAGACAAGGATTTAATTTCATTCGCGACAAGGGTTTTGTTTTCTTTTTTCTTTATCTACTACATGTAATTTGACAATAAAAGAAACATGTAAAAGATTGCATCGGCAAAAAATTGATACTATTACATATGATATAAAAGTCGAAATTTAAAATGTGTCATACATGACACTTCTCTTTTGTTTCCAGTTGTATTTCATATATTTGTACTTTTGATATGTCTTTGTATTTTTGCTATTTGAATGAATCAATGTATAACTAGCAGTCATGTATTTACGATACGTACTTATAGTCTCAAATAAACAGGTTTATGTAGAACTAACACTAGTACTCTTCTGATACTGAACCAATCATCTGGCCCAGGGCCCAGTTGTTTAAAGGGTGATTAGCTTAATCACTATTTAACGACATTTTTCAAACTTAAATAATTCTTTCATTATACAAGTTACAATCTTCGAATTTTGTTTGTAAATTGACAATGTTAGGTGTTTCATATCTGCAAAGTTGCAATTGAATCTATGGTTTCATTTTAAAGACACAGGATATTTAAAATTTGCACTAATCACTGATTAAGCTAATCATCTTTTGAACAACTGGGCCAAGCTATCCTATGTATTTGTTCTCCGATACTGACGTCAGACCATGACGTCACAGTCGAAACATAAGTAAAGTGATCCTGATAGATATGATTTACTGGTAAAACAATACTAATTAGCTGATTGTTAAATAATGTCAATACTTTCAGCAATGCCTGAACATTATTTCCGGCTGAAATGTCATGTCTTTGTTTAGTTTGAGCAGTAGAGTAGATAGGGTCAAAACATACAAAGGCAAAACATTGTTTATGGCATAAAAGGTGAATAAAATCGTTTATTACGATCCAGCAAATTCAAAGTTAAATAGAGCTTAACGGTTTTTGTTTTAAAACAGTGTGTAAAGGCTAAGTCTGAAAAGACAGTGATACAATCAATAGAACAAAACCCCAATAATATCCAACAGCGTTAAAAGCCTTAAAATACAAAAACAATACAAATACGAAATACTGGTCGAGGTAAGATGGAAACCACGAATTGATATTGTCCTTAAAAATCACGCGGCATCGGTGTTAAAAGGTAGTTATTAAATTGATACCTTTTCCGGTTACAATCGGTGGGAATGCACTAGACAATAATGCATTGAAATGATACACTAAACATTAAAATGTCTTCTTATCGATCAAACACACCATTAAAAGTAAAAAAAACAAAAACAAAACAAAACAAAAATGACGACTGAAAGAGAAAGAGCAAAATCAGGAAACTAATTACTGGCAGCATCATATATAACCATTTACAATATGTAAATCAGTATTAAGATATAAAACCCTACCTTAGAATTAACAATCTATGTCGATTTCGAGAAAAGTAATACATTAGAAACAACCTGAAATATAAACCTTAAGATACATACGTGACGGAAGCCAAAATCTTGTAATAGATGCAGTTTGTCAAAAGTTAATAGCACTGCATCATAATTTTGGTCCTTCAAGGTTTCAGTGGTAATGGAGAGACCAACATGTTTGATTTCCAAATTTGCTTAATCTATAGTTTAAACAGCTTGACTGGTGCATAAAACATACGATTTCATGACTTCACTGGTTAGAGCAGAAAAGTTCAATTAGAAATTAAATGATCAGTGAAGTGTTTATGTTGTTAACTTTGCATCTACTCAACAGACATAACTGTCGCCATAAAGGGTACATAGGATTGATGTAGTATTTGATAGCCAAAGTTATGTTTTTTTTTTCTTTTCATACATCAATACATTGAATATGTAGCGTAAACAGGCATTATTCGCAGCTGTTACTAAAAACAACACATCAAGACGGTATGTTTATTGGTTTGCAAAATAAAAAAAATATTATTTATATATTTTAGATTTTGTATTATTAGACATATACAAAATATATGATTTTGTTTTGAGTTGGATACAGCAAAACAAAGCCGTTAAGAGTGTTTTTTGTATTCTATCACTTTTCAGTTCAAGGTTGGTGTATTTTTTTTCTTGTTTGTGTAGAGAACTAAGTAATTAGAAATATAACAGTTTATCAAAATATCAAATGTTTTAACAAACATACATAAAACCAAACATCCGGCCAATTCTGACCTATGAGCCACTATACAATCTATATAAACTACATGAATGCATTAAAGTTCATCAACTCTACGTATGGAATAGGACTAAGTATATGTTTTAAAAGTATTACGTAATCGTATCTACAGTCAACATAAGGCGGTTGTCGTCGATGAAGCAGTCCCTTCCGGAACACCTGGTCGTATTATTCGTGATCATCCTTCCGGTATTCATATTTTGTCCTTAGTTATTCGATTTGTAGTTAGGATTATGTTTTTTGGCTCTTTGGTATTTTTTGATTTTTAAAAATATTTCATTTCCATACATGCAGTTTATCCTATATCCCGTGAGTTGAAATATTTGATGCATTGTAACCTGTACTTAGACAATATATCTACAGGTAAGACTTCGGACTGACTATACTATATTGCCCGAAAGCATACCCAATAAAATATCACAGACTCAGCAAGAGATTCGTATAGGGACCAATACTTATAACTATACACCATACTGCAAGCTATAGTGTAATATAAATTTCGTCAATATAATGCTTTACCAGCTGATTTAGAAAGCTTCGCATGCTGTGAACGTCATATCCAAATGTTGTGTAAAACAAACGCCCTTTTTTCATGTACAGATTCGTTTACACAACAAATACATTTTGTATGTAACGTTTCGATGACTAGTACGTTATGAACGTTCGTCAGAAAAATGACCAGTCGAGGAGTCTGTAGACAAAGAGTGAAAAATGTGCACGAGTTGTCCACGACAATCGGTCGATTTCGGCTTCGCTATTACGTGTATATGCAATACATGTACTTTTGTATTTATACTAAAAAACGTGATTTGTCTACGCTTTTGAATTATCATAGAGGAAGGAAAGTCTATGTGCCCCATCATCTCGATTTAAAACAGGCACAGTCCGTATTAGTTGTGTAAAAGAATCGCTTTCCATTCCGAAGAAGATGTGAACAAACAAAAGCCAAAATGTCTAACGGTCCGGGATTTGAATGTTTATCTCGTCACAACTAAATTTGAACATGGATGTTGATAGTGATGGATTACAGAGGTGGAGGTTTTGATTGGTCAACCTGGAGACGACATCTGGCCCCGGTTTCATCAACGTTCCTTAAAAAATCTCCACCGGAAAGCATTACAGAATCTAAGGAAACTTCCTTAACTAAGGATTCTCTCCTTAAATTCTCTGTAATGCTTTCCTATGGAGATTTTTAAGTTAAGGAATGTTGATGAAACCAGAGCCTGCAGGTGATATACTATTCGTAAAGCTTGTTTAATATTAGTTGCAGAGGCTATTTACCTGCGCAATGAGTGCAATGTAATCTACGTAAAATAAAAGAGATATGTTTATATCACCAATAGAGATATGGTACTGTAAGTTGTCTATTTTCTTCACCACGTCGTTTCCATCCTTTTAAAGCAATGCCGACTATATGTTGCATCCCTGTCTTACCCCTTGTGTCATACTGAACCTATCGGTAAGTTGGTTATTAAGCCTCATTGCACATTCAATATCTTAGTAAAGTACTTAAATCATGCCGAGGAACGTATACCTGACACTCAAAAGTGACATTAATTTATACCACAGACAGTTTATATTCACTGTTATATATAGTATCAAATGTGTTTTGGTGTCGAAGAGTTATAGAAGGTATATAGTACGATCACCCAACGAAGATATCGTCATTGTGTTTATAACAGCAAAGGCCATGGAAATTGAAACAGGGTTTTATGGAAATGCGATCGCGAACAAAAGATATTAAAAACAGACCATTAGTAATAATGATTGTGTCCATGGATGCTAAAGTTATACATAAAAAGGCTCATTTCTGGAACATATGCCATATATCTCTTCTTTGTATTGAACAAATTAACTCTTAAACTAGCTACAAACAAGACCAGGTGATCTCTTCTACCGTTTACACACGTTTACGCGATTGCATATCTTCTTAGATTTACATAATAAATAGTTTAATGATCAAAGGAATCATTTGAGTATAACGCGTGTGTACAATACCGCTCAGACAACTGTTTCTATCGTACAATACGGGAGACAAAGCAGACAGGGAGGTATGTTACCCTAACCCGACCAAAACGTAGCTTCGACTTCCGACGTTAATTCCTTAACCAGATGGACTATTTGATGATTAGAAAACAGGACTTTGAATCTAAGCTAAACACATAAAAAAATCGACATATGTGTAATTAATTAATTTACTTCCATTTTGGCTTTACATAATCTAGCGCCCATCAACGTTCTGCTAAATCATGAGCCAGTTTATCAACGAATATTTAATTTTCATTTATGCATCTCTGAAAATTATTTCAGATCGATGTTTGAAAATCGTTGAAGCCTTATGACAGTCAGAACCGATTATTTACTCTTGAAAGGATAGTGTTTGAGGTATTCCTGTTTCGTGACTTGTGGACATAAAATGTTCAATCCTCATTATGTTATTCATGTAACATTGATTTACCGTAACCAACATCCTAGCAACGTAGGACGGTGAAGCGTATAAATGCTTGTTTTGTTTGGACTAACACTCGTATAATCCTTATTGAATGTAGAGACAGATTTTAATAACATCTGTTTGGGGATCAGTTGTTCTATTGCAATGAATTAAATAAAAATCAGAGAATACCGAACATCATCAAAACCATAACCCGAACTCAAAATCGATTAAAATAGCGATAAAATATGAATTGAGGCAAGATTTAAACAGAGATTTGAAAAAAAAAAAAAAATTAGAAGAAGACAAGGTGTTCCGGAAGATTAATTGTAATTATCTTCATCGACGACATCCGCCACGTAAATCAAGGTATTTTTCAAGAAAATATCACATCCTCAAATTACAGACTGATGTATCATCAAAATAACAATCTGCGCAAACAGTGAAATATTTGTGTTGGTCAAATACAGGTTATATGAATTAGTGTAATAGATACATGCTTAAGATATCCCCGATATGTATACGATAGTTACATCTATTGTACATTTCCTCGTGTGATCATTGTCATACTCATTGCAGTAACCCTGAATATTACATATCGATATTTTCGTGATAGATGTCACCTGCTGGCGTGCAAACTTACGGTACAGGGATTCGGGAGTTGCAGGTTGATGAGGATTATGGGTAAGTTTTATGGTCGCCATCTTGATCTCATCGAGAAATAATCTGTAACTTTGTGTGATGTGAAGATGGACGTTTTTTATTAGTGTGCTTACTTGTTGTGATTGACAATGATGACTCGGTTCACATCTTGAGGACTGATGTTTACTTGAATATGACCAAGATTTACATGGCGGGTGTCGTCGATAAGGCAGAAGACACTTACTCTTCCGATTTTGAGTTCGGATTATGGTTTAGTTGACGCTTTGGTATTATCTGATTTTTTTTTATTCAAAACACAATATTGAAAAATGCATAACCAGGCATCTTGATCCATTACATATAAATGATGACACAACACATCGCATATAAATATAACATTGATATTGTAAAACATTATTTATTTAGGATAACGTAACACACACATTTGCTGCACCTTTTAAATTTAGTAATAGACACAGTGTGCCGTAAAAATGAATTAAACTGCACCATACAGCTGTTTCGTTCTCATAGGTCTCTTCAAAATTTATTTTTTCCTTTCCGTTTTTATTTACTAGTGTGTTACATTCTTAAAGACGACATAATGTAAAGCACTATCAAATACCTTATATGTATACAGTGTTCTTATTCTTTGTCACGTTTCGTAGCTTCAGATGTACCGGTTATCACGTACAATGTATCCAGGGACATGGTTATACAAAAGAGTCCTATCTACGACCCCCTGGTATTGAATGCTGAAGGAAACGATTAGCCTGGGACCAATGCAACGCTCCTCACCATGAAGTGACATGCTTCATACAGTACTTTCATTTATCCAGTGTTAACGGCTGTGGCCAGAACCCTAACAAATCGTGTATCGATCCTTGACGACTGTCGTTGGGGTATACCGGAAGTGGCCTCCTGTGAACAGGCAATAAACCATTGCCATCTCGTTTTCATCTCATTTACGTCGATATTCCGTCCGATACATACTGTAGCAATATGAGACATTGTCGCAAAATTCCGTACAAATGTTTTGTAATCAATTTAATGTTCATTGATTGTTGGCAGGCCTTTAAATGGGTATAGTGAACGTGAGGCTTTTAAACGGGCATCGATTTCCCATCTACCTCATAATGGACATTTCAATGACTACAATGTTCGAATTCTATACTGCAATTAATCTATGGATATCGCCGCTAACAGTTTAAAAAGTAGCACATTAAAATGATCATAAATAATGTTATCGAAGTTGTAAATAATGTTTTCAAAATAATATTGAAATAGATATTATTCGTGTGCGGATGATTTGTTCCCACCTTTTGACCCCTAGCATCACCGAAGAGTCCTAGGAGGACGAAACAGCTGTATGGAGCAGTTTAATTCATTTTTTCGTCATACTGTATCTATTAATATATTTAAAATATGCAGCACATGTGTGTGTTACGTCATCTTTCACACACAAAAAATGCTTTGCCGTTACTCGTATTGGAGCGGAAACACTTTCGAAGTTATTAGTAAAATGTACAAAAAGATTTTTCTAAGTTTACGCATTATTTATTAGAAAAAAAGACTGAACGTGTATGCTTTAATATAAAAATCATATAACACTGCATAGTGTTAAACGATATGTCAGGGCGGTTGGGTGGTGCAGTGAATAGTGCACTTTCCTTTCACCGAGGCGGTCGGGGTTCGATTCCCCGATTGGACGTTAAAAGGTATGGGGTCACCTGGCCGATGACTTGGGTTTTCTCCGGGTTTTCTGGTTTCCTGCCACTACAAGACCCCTCGCGCTAACATTCAGGCCAGCAAGAATAATTAATTTAAGTTTGATAGTTTGTTTCATAATTGTTGTAAAATAACGTTTATATTGATATTTAATTGATACGTCCATTCTACTTCCATTACTGGATAAACATGATAGCTTTCTCATAGTAGTTTTTGTATTTATGTTTTGATTCCATTTGCTGTCAATGTGATGAACCTGCACGTTAACAGCAGGCAGAATGCACATGGAAAACAATATAAAAGTCTTTGTTACCAGACCGGAACGCAACGTGACTCATACCAAATGGCGGGCATGTGCTGTGGTTAGCTGTTACCTACTGTTTTCAAATCTAGTCAATGTTGTGACTAATAATATTTCAAAATTTTCCACGGAGACCCTAAGGACCAAAGTGATACTACAGTGAGTCACAAAGCATTGTTGTTTACTTTTTGGAAAAAGGGGACAAAAATACCAAAATCATATAAAATTTAAATCGACAGCAAGTGCAAAAAAGAAATAATAGGCAGGAAAAAAGCAATAAAAAAAGAAAATGCTTTCAATCAATATTTTTACGTTTTTTAATAATGTGATGTATAGATAACTGTAAAACAGAAAGCTTTACAGATAAAAGCACGAAAATTCACACAAATAAAAAATTGGTATTGCGACCCTTGGAAAAGGACAAGCATACTAAGACCAGATTTTCCATTCCGATCTGTTACATCTTTGTTATTCCGTTACGAGTCTATATATTTATTTCTTTTCAGACATGTTCGTTAAAATGCTTCCTTTGGTTATAATTTGTCCTTTGTTAAATCGGTTTTGAGGTCGGAATGTAGTTTTGTTTATGCTTCGGTATTATCTGTTTTTCTCATGCCAATCACATAACGTATCAGTTGAATCGAAATCATAAAGTTATAATTAACACATTGGGGTTCACTGGGCTCTAAAACAACAGTTTTGCTATAAGATTTATTTCAGATTCTTAAGTTTTCGTAAAGTTAACGTCAAATGCCCTGATAGGATGTATAGTAATGAATAGGTGAACACACTTGCATCATCAAACTTCGCGGGTATGTCCACAGGTGCTGAACGCATACATATTATGTTATGGTATTATATAATACTATACCATAACATATCTATGTGTCCAGTACCTGTGGTTATGTCGGTATTTGTATGGTAACTTTCCCGATTCCTTCCATTCGATACGTTAAAGTTTTCTGTTTGAAACGAATGGAAGGAATCGGGAAAGTTTCCATACAAATACCGACATAACCACAGGTACTGGACACATAGATATGTTATGGTTTAGTATTATATACAGCAAAATTGAACAAATTTAATTGTTCGTTCAAATTTTCTTCCTTCAATAGTGTCTACACAGCCAATGTTTCTTCACGTGAATTTCCTATGAAAAAAATTCACATGATTTTTACATAAAATTCATGTGAATAATTTTACATGAAATTCAAATGAAATTCTTCACATGAAATATCCTTTCCCCCCACATTCAGATGACATTTTTAAATGCTCTAACATATGCAATCTATTGTAATAACTATTTGACAACAAACAGTCATTCCAGCGATTGCCTCCTAAGCACTTCACCTTGATATTTGATGGTCCCATCAACAACTGCTTCATCACAATTAGCAAGACGATTTAGTAGCAATTTTCTCATATGAACGATGTCTACCACTAAATAATAATGATAAAAAAACCCAGATCAGTTGAATTTTAATTGATACCTTATTACAATTTGGCACAAGGCTGCAAATATATTAAAATAACGAAAAGATTTTTGCCTGGTCATTTTAATTTTAATTGATTCCTTATTACAATTTGGCACAAGACCGTAAAAAATATAAGAAAGAAGTCGAAAAGAGTTTCGCCTGTCTAGCCACAGCGTGTAATTACTTGATGTTAGGTTGACTAAACAAACTTTAAAGTTTGAAACTGAGAATAATGTATTAAAGTGTAACTTTTCAGCAGTTGTTAGTGTTATGATGTAAAGTCTTAATGGGTTTAAGTAGTTCTTTGTTGGCGGTTAAGATTGCTAATGGACATTTGTTGTAGAACAAATTCGTTTAATTATGATTTTCTTTTTAAAAATGCGACTTTGTTTCGAGCCAGTGTTTTTCAGTAGTTCCCTATTTGATTTGAGAATGATTGACACGGGGAATGAATAAATGTTGAAGACATTATATTCAATAACCTCAAACTTCATAGATATTGGTTATTAATATAAGGGAAAAAAACAACAGACTCTTCCAAAGAAGTAACTTCCTCATGCAATTTTGTTTTTCAAAAGGAAGGGGATTAAAACAATTTATATCACGTAGCCAGGACATTTTTTGAGAAAAAAAGTGTTTTGTTGTTGTTTGAGCAAATACAAATGTTCTTTGGTCGTGCTAAAACATCTTTACATTTTTATTTGATGAATCTGATATTTTTATTAAAAAGTATAAAAAAAAACCTTCCAGTTTAATCAACAAAGTAATAAGTAGTTCAATATGTTTAGAGCGGTTGCCATACATGTATGTTTTTTCAACAAACACATACACTTGAAAACCAAAACAAACCTGGTGCACTCTTTAGGCTTCACGTGCAGTGTGTGTACTGTTCAAACTGCACGTGCAGCAGAATCCGATTATTGTATATTACAGAGAAGGGTCATGCTTGCGTGGGTGCAGGTTTTTATTCTGGTGAAAAAATCCTCCTGTTTGAAAACTTTCCGATGAGTTACACATCCTGTGAAATGCAATGTCAAGGCCCTCTTGGTCATTGATGTATACTAAAGACCGGCTGTACCCATCCTGGGCCAATAACCTTGGTGTTTATATAAGATCCCCGGCAATATGATCGACGTATACATGAAATAGATGCTATTGACCTGAATGTATGGTGGTAAGATTCTCCCGTATCAACACTGATACTCTCATCATTGGCGTATTATGTCATGGAAATATTACTAGAGGAGCCCATACACGTGGTTTTGGTTGATAGAGCATAAAGACAGAAGCGTTCATACGATGTTGTTATACCGTAACAATTACTGCACATGTAGCTGAGCAGATCAGACATGAATTCAGACATAGGTATGCTGACCTTGTCAAGGTCACATATAATGATGAAAATGTATGCATGCACTATAGCATGGCATCCACGGGGATAATCTTCGTTTCGTTCCCTTTGAATGTATCTCATTCGGTTGGTTGGTGTTTTCAATTCGTTTTACGGTTTCATGAATTCCACTGTTTACTGGTTATTGGAACTACTTGACAGGCACTTGTAACGTAATTTATGATCAATGTTTGTAAAAGAGCTTTTTTTCTGGAGCCCTAAAAACCCCAAGCAAACAAAAACATTAACGATATATGAAACTACAAATGGAAAAAAAGAAATTTATGTTAATTCATTTCAAACCATTCGAAAATTAAAAATAAAAATTACTTTTCCAAGTAGATTTGTATAAGTTCTACCTCATGAAAAAGGTGGAAAAGGACGAAAAAATGGCCAAAGCGAACCAAGTTATATAATTGTTATAACTAATACAGAAATCTCGCGGACAAAATTTGAACCCAAATTCAAAAAAGATATTGCCACCAAAATCAGTCGTTCTAGCTTTTTCTTCAAAATATCCTTGACAATGTTTAGCAACGTATACACAGTATACTGTTTAAATTCCCTCGGTGAAATATTGCACAAACATGTGGTTCATATGTATATAAAAAAATCAGAGAATGCGAAAGCGTCAACAAAACCATAATCCGAACTAAAACTCGATTCAATTAGAGGCAAAATAATGACAAAGGAAATATTTACATAGAGACCCTCGTAAAAAAGTACAAGAGAATATATATTATAAGTGTTCCGGAAGAGTAAGTGACTTCTGCTTCATCGACGACACCCGCCATGCAAATCTTGGTCCCATCCAAGTAAACCTCAATCTTCAAAGTGCGAATCGAACCATCATTGTCATAATAATCACATAACTAAGCACACTAATAAGCAAACTCTAAAACGTCCATCTTCATATCACACAAAAATACTGAATATTTCTCGATGAGATCAATATGGCGACCATAAAACTTGTCAATAGTCTAAACCTACATCTCCCAACTCCCTCTGCCGTAGGTTTGTTCGTGAGCAGTTGTCATATATCACGAAAATCTCGATATTCAGAGCAAGCCCTAGAATAACGAATTAACTGCGACATGTAAACACCTTAGGATGGAGAAGCAGGTATTTTACTATAGTAAAACTATAGTATATTGGCAACAATTTGTTTACATGTTGTTTTTATTTTCGATATATACCTTACGTTTTCTCATTTTTATGTAATGACACAAAAATGGCCTTTCCTTTCTTTCTATCATTAACCGTTCTATAAACATGAAACCATGAATCTTAAAACAAATCTGTAATATTGACAGTCTATACTGACAATAAAAATTGATGCAAACTTCGTGATTTTACATTTATTGAATCGTTTTCACGTTTGTAATTTTTGAAATGGAATGTATGTCCGCAGATAGGGCTTTTTTTTGTACAGAATACATTTACAGAAAAAATACTTCTGATACTTCAAGAATTAACCTTTTATTTTGTTTAGTTAAAGGCCCAATATACGTAACTTCAGAGAAATTGTCGTGATTCTGAAAAATTCTGGAAAAAAATCCAGTTGATAACCATGCAAAAATAAGCCTAAAAAGAAGTAAACCTGAGCGGTAACTATAATAAGAAACTCTGGCCAAAAAAATCCAAAGAATTGAAAATAATTCAGGTGGGGCCCACTTCGACAACAAACCGAAGGTAAAAAACAGTTCAAAATGGATGCGTGTTTACAAATAGTGTGTTTCAACTGCTGCTGTACTGGTAACCGCGAAATAATTCATCTTGAAAATTGCTGATACCAGTTAATCTTAACTCAATCTATAAATATAATAAGTTATTAGGCTTGATTTTCGCTCCAAATTTTGCCGAAAGTTACGTATATTGGGCCTTTAATGAGCTCATAAATCCAATGAAGCAGGAGGCAGATTGCGTCAACGATTCGTTTAAACACGTATTGATGTTTTAATGTTACCATTTACTTTTAACACATTTTTTTTGGCTCCAGTTCAACGTTTTCGTAAATGTCTTAATTTAAAGTCTAACTACGATCACCAAAAGTGTCTTAAATACCGATATGAAGTGAAAATCAAAAGCCAAAATAACAACAAGGGTCGTTAGGGCCATTAACATTTTGCCATAATACAGAAGAGAAGGCATAGTATTGTGTGGAAGATCGTTTTCTATTTAGATTGCTTTTTTCCATATTGGCTGTGGGGAATTACAGAGAATGAAACTGCACACATATCATGTTGAAAGAGACAAGCGGTGTCTCATTTCAACACAGCGTCACTACAGGAATTGAAATGGCTGCCTACACGTTAGGAGTTATATAAAGACCCATAGAATCAAAATAGCAGCATCTGGCGTAAAAATCGAAACCGTAAAACGGCTTTATATAGCTACATTTCTATGTTTGGAATCCCTGTTGTTGCTGGATATAGAACATTGAGTTAAATATCATATTTTACGTTCATCTGATTAGCTCAAAATAGCGTTTTACAATTACGTGTGCCGTTCGAAAAATAAGTTTATGTTAATATAACTTAACGATTTCAGGCGTGACAACACGTGAGAACAAAATCCATGCATTAATCTTTCAGTCTTGACGGTGAAATGAAAAAAAAAAAAAAACGAAAAAAGGAAAGAAAGGATATTTTCTATGAGATCAGAATTTGTGTAAAAGTATACGCCTACTGATATCCAATACTCTTACAAAGTATCAGGGACGGTTTTGGAAAGAAAACTATTTATCCCATTTTTGTTCTGTTACCATTGCAAGTTAATTTTAACGTGTAATAACTTATTACAAATACCCCAGTGCAAGTATAATTGGCTGTTAGTTTGAAATATTCGTTTTCTGACGTCACGCCTAGGACAATAACATGACGTCATTGACATCCGAACTGGAGTCAGAATTGCGGTGTTTTACATTTCAATGGTATATGTACATTGCTATTTACAAGTCTTAGAATAAATACCACACTACACTATTGATAATGTTATAACGATTTTTTTTGATAATCCTGTGTCAATTTTTATTTCTTTGCTATATTAGCATTTATAAAAGGCCAAATATACGTAAATTCAGGAAATTTTTCGTTATTCTGAAACATTCTGAAAAAAATCCAGTTGATAGCCATGCAAAATTAAGCCTAAAACGAAGTAAACCTGAGCGGTAACTAACAAGAAACTCTTAGAAAAATCCAAAGAATTGAAAATAATTTGTGTTTACAAATATCGAGTTTCGACTGCTGCTGTACCGGTAACCGCGTAAGAATTCATCTTGAAAAATTCTACAATTTCCAGCGCTATCCAAACACGTACTCATTTACAGCCGAGTAGACTGGAACAAACAGAGTAAAATATCTTGCTCAAGGATACAACCCTTCGGTCACGAGCCCGGTGTCCTACCACTAGACCACCGTGCCTCAGGTAATGAAGATGTGACCAAGATTCACAAGACGGGTGTCATCTATGAAGCAGAAGATGATTACTCTTTTGGAACACCTGGTCTTATTTTCTTGCACTTTTACAGTGTTCTACATATAAATCAATCAATCCTTTGTTCATATTTTGCCTTTAGTTTAATTGATTTTGAGTTCGGTTTATGGTTTTGTTGACGCTTTGGTATTCTCTGATTTTTTATGCAATATCCTAACCAAATAATTGTTATCCAAACAAAAGTCATTTATTGTGATATTAAATTATACTAAATGAAGTTTTATTCATTAATCATAAACTGTATGAAAGTGATACGGAAGTAATTTCTGCATATTGCAAGCAGCATTTGAACATGGTAATTAATTTGACGGCATAAAATGAGTTTTTGACTGGTGTTGTTTACATACAACGGATATGAAAAAAGTATCTGCATGCAACGATTTATGGTCCAACCAATGATATTGTGAGTAAAATGTGTCGTCTATTAGATAATATATAATGAGTGTACTATTAAAATGCATCTGTTTTTCTAGGCATCAAACAGACGCCTACCGGAGAAAAAAGCGGTTACACTTCATGAGCAATTCGAAGTAACGTGTGACTATCGATAATACCTCAGGGGACCGACTCAAATGACAGACCCGGTAGATATTTGTTAGGGCGTACGCATCACTGATGAATAAACTTGTTCAATCAGATCTGGAGATAGAACGGTAATAAGTTTAAATTTTTTTTCTTAGATTCGAATTTAGAATTTGACGTCATCAAATGTCGGGTTTCAATGTTACATTTGGTATTTTTAAACAAACTCTACTCTCGACTTTAATAGCAGCAATATACTCACTGTACGTCGTTAAAATTCCTTTATAGAAATCTGCCCGTAGATGTTTCTTCAAATATCTTACAAATCTAAATGTGAGACCCGCAAGCGTTTCCATTCTTGAAAATGATTTCTAATTTAGTCTTGCTATTTAGATGCTACGTTATTTGCCACCTTGTCTCTTAGGGGAAAAGTATATATTCTGGCCCTATTGAATTCGTGATCCATATTGTATAAAACAGAATACACACGCAGCAATGCAACAATAAAGTCTGGATTCTGTTAGATTTTGCATCCTCGCTATAGTAAACAGATCATGGCGACGATTAACAATACAATCACAGTGAAATCTACACGCCTAAACACGACAGGAATTAATTCCATTCGATAATTAATGTGATAAACGTGTTTCAATAGGGCAACAGATCTAGATACGCATTTGTTGTTTGTCGAAAACCTAATTTACAAGCATTTGATATTTCATAACTTTGTTTTTGCATAAAGGGACGTTTTTTAACCGGGGCTCTTTTTAGCAAAATAGCCAGAGAAATATTGCTGTTTCCAAAGTTCGTTGTAATGAAGCTCATCCTTATCCTAAAATCTTTATCATACCACAATAAAACCTTATCATACCACTAAAAACCTTATCATACCACAATAAAAATTATCACATCACAAATAAATTATCATACCACATACAAACTTATCATACCACAAACAAACTTATCATACCACTAAAAACCTTATAATACCACAAAAAATATTATCATACCACAAACAATCTTATCACACTACAAAAAACTGATCATACCATAAACAAACTGATCATACCACAAACATACGTATCACACTACAAGCAAAATTATCATACCACAAACAAATTTATTACACAACAAAAAAACTGATAGTACCACAAAAAACTTATCATACCACAAAAAACTTATCATACCACTTAAATAATCAGTAAGCGGTGGTTTAACTTCCACTAGCGCACAATAGATTGAGCGAAACGGATTTAAGTTAAAATGACATTATTATCATATACGGGAATATCCAAGTAATGGTAAGGGAAAAATTAAAACATGGAAACATATGATAATGTCCTTCGTATAGCATTTGATATGCCTACGGCTATGATATATTTGGAAGATTCAATTCATTTTTCGAATTTCGAACATTCAATAGCAAATTGTACTTTATAAGGAATAATACAATAAAATAACTTACTACATGCTATTACTAAGCTTTCGAGCTACATGTACAAACAAACCTGTAGTAGTAACTCGAAATATTTGAAGTTCAACATTGGTTATAAATGTCTTGATCTACAAAAACATACCTGACAAAGACATTAAAAAGGCATTTTTGAGGAGTTGACTGGCATTTAAGCGATACATGCGTTTGAGTCTGATAACAAGAACTTTACATTTGTTCATGTTAAACCGATAGAATGGGACGGGAACACCTATATCAATCCGCCATCACATGTCAAAATCTACTACAAGTATTCATTATTGTAAAGTTAAGATACACATTTGTGTTATTCAATGCAAGATATGTCAACGATTACATATTTAATTTACTCACAGGCACTGTATTTAGCAAAGACTCATTTTCTGTAGGGACTACATTCGTCTGAACATTTGCTGATTGGCCATTTTAGTCATGTTTCTCCTTAAACAAATTGTCGGTACCAATAATTGGACGAAATAATAATCCTAGTGAAACGTCGTGTGATCTTACAGAACTAAAGTATCCTTTGCGACATTACATTTTATACCAAAAGAATACAGACCTCGAATTTAGAAAGATAAATAAGCCTTATTGGTATGCATCTGATAATTTTCAGTCAAAGCATTTTTTTTTTTATTGTATTTTTTTATTGAAAAAAAAAACGAAACAAAAACGCTTGTTATCATTGTTTAAATGTTTTTTGAATAATAGTTATGTTTTTAAATTTGAGAAGCTCTTACAGAACAATAAATTATGCCATCAATTAAATTTTTTGTATGAAATTCTTACACCTTTTTCGCGTTAATTCTTTTATCTAATCATACAGTCTGATTCTTATTTTGATATAAGCTTCACTATTGTTTTTTTATTATTACAGAATCACGAGCTTGCATTTATAATTCATTCAAATGATATTTCAAAATCAAAAGTGTAAATATTAGGTATTTTCAAACAATATCGAACGTCATAACGTGGGATGTTAAATATTATCACGCCCACACAACGTCGTCATAGCGGTGTCACAGTCAAGCAAACAACTCTAACGTAAGAGCCAAACAAACATCGAAGTAGAACAATTCTTGTTGGTTACACATAAATATTGATCTGCGTAATCACGGAAAACATCCACCCTACTTCTTCTTAAAAGTCCTTCAATGTTTCCACTCATTCTCAAGACATCATCAATAATTAAATACACGCCTTAAATTCAATCTCATGTCAAACAATGCAGAATTGTTGACAAGAAAAACATCCCATCTTCTATAGTTCAGATACGACCAATCAATGGACAATTAACACACTTTCATCAACGTGTTGAAAGGACTAGCACCACGACCGTGATATTCAGGTTATGGTTTGTTTACCTTCAGTAAACTGTTCGCTAATGAGGATGAGCACCCAATGATGACCGCGTTTGGCTCGTTACCGGTGTTTATCAACACAGTATGTATACCAATAAGCGATTTGTTGTGATATTCTCCATCAATCGACCCGTGGTGTTTGTGTTCTCCAACAGAAATTTAATTACAATAACATATTTCCTTTAGCAATGCTTTCCTGTTTATAAGCTAGCCTTTCGTTGTCATTGGACAAGGAAAACAAATACTAGGGCACACATTCCGGAAACGTTCCCTTTAATAGGAATTTTAGTATCTACCTTCCTGTCAACAAGATCGTTGTGCATAGAGAGGTCAATGACTCAGTAGTAGACAAGTTTATAGACATATTTTCGTATCTTTCTCCACTAAAGACTACGCATCGTTGTGGTGCTCATGTCGTTTTTATTATTTATTTGAAAAGAAACTCAATATCAACATTTCCGAGGACTTTTAAATTAGGAGCTCGTAACTGATAAATAAATGTTTTTTTCAATTTTTTCTTCTCTTATAATTTTTTGTTAAATTTGATGTTTATATCTTAATAATGAGTTTTGATTATAATCTTTTGAGTTTATTCTGCTTGCTGGTTAACGAACATTAATGTAACTAATGAATGAATTAGCGAGAATCATGGTGACATATTGGTTTTGCAGTATCAGCAGACGATAAAACTATGTCAGTGTTTGTACGTGTACATATAACCTAAAGGAATTTCCGGTATATTACAGTCCTATAGTTTGCTTTAATATCAGGAAAGACCAAGCCAATGTGACGGATACATTAACACCACATGGTTTCCAAAGAAGGATATAGCCTCATAACAGGAATACAATTTCCTGGTGTAATATGAAGGTCGTTGTTATGATAATGCTCTGTGGCAAACTGTGTGATTTTGTCATCACCGGTTTCCCTACATTGTATATTGCGGTTGTTGTCAATAAAACAGTAGACACTGACTCATCTTGAACACCAGGTTTTATACCAATACATTTAGGTAACGTTGTAATAAGATGTCACTTGTTATTATTTTGTCCCATTAATAAATCAGTTGTTTATCGTTTATTTCGTCTTTTTGGGGGGATATTGGGTAAAGTTAAACAGACGTGCCGCCAAACACTTTCCCTTTTTAAACCTAATGTTGATGAAGAAGAAGACGCTTACTTTTCTGGAACACCTGGTCTTATTATCTTGTACTTTTACAAGGGTCTTCATGTAATTATGATTATGATTGTGTTAACGCTTCGGTAATATATTTTTACCTAATTAATCAGCCAATTTAAAACATCGAATCGTGTATTTGGTTTATTTTGTTTTATGTCCTATTAACAGCCAGTGTCATTTAAGGACGTGCCAGGTTTGAATTGAATGTGGAGTAAATATAATAATTCGAGGTTCTTATTTACCGCTTTACCACGCCATTAAAGGCCGTCTCAAAGCTGTTCTCAAATTACTATTCGTCGTTATAGGGCCTTAGCAACCAGCCAATATCGTTTTCAACTCCCTAGGGAGCATACAACTGGTGCTGCCATTTCGGCGCTCATAGCTAGCATTCTACAATTTCAACACAAGTGCCATGACCAGGACTGGAACACGCAACCCTTTGGTCACGAGCCCGGCGTCCTACCACTAGACCACCGTGCCTCTTAAAAGCCGGAGTACCCGGAGAAAAAACACCGACGACTTACGGTCAGTACCTTCCCCACGTGGGTTTCGTACTCGCAACCTGGAGGTGGAGGACTAGTGGTAGAATGTCAGGACACATTAACCACTCGGCCACCACGGCCCTCACAAACTTTAATCTTTATACCTGGATCAGTTGATTAGAAGATCGGAGTATATTACATGCACGGTTCATATGACGTTATTCTACATAAAAGCCGGTAAATCGTTACTCATTGTAAACTACTCTGTGATTTTATGATGACCTGGCGAGAGTCACGCGGTCATATTTTCACAGAGGCGACCTTGACCGCGTGTGGTTCCCCTGTAAGTCACTTGCGAGGAAAAAAATTACGAGTTCATGTGGGGCCCAATAATAGACGATATACTTGCTCACACATCAGGATAAATCAACTGTGGGTCGACTCTGTGGTTCCCTACCCGCCAAGTGTTACATGCGCTGTGTATATAGTTATTGTTTTCCTGCAGAGGATAAACAATGCACTTGTTTTTAATAATAATGCCAACTGGAGGTAATTTCTCTTGCTCTTCTTGTGTATCAGCTGATTTTCTTTTCCTAATAGGTTCTATATGTTCAAGTGTATTTTGTCTGTCTGTCTATATGAACAGCATTATTCATTAACGCAAACACAGTCATACCAATAATAAAGCAATAGTGAAGGTGAGTGGTAGACAATTGCCCTGTACTTTATCCAACTCATTCATACAAGTATGCACGTACATGCATATGCTTGCCAGGTGTTGGCACGTGTTTCCACGTACTACTGCGATGTAGTGACTTAAGGAATGTGTAAGTAAGTCTACATAAATATACTATATATACAGTCCTGTTGTCACAAACTGTTTGTATACTTTTCCAAGATCGTGTTGACATATGACAAGACTTGAGCTTGTAGTATCCATGGCATCATATCAAAGCCTGATGAATTGTTCAGAATCAAATAACTGGCGACAGCGGCTACATAACCCCTATCCATTACATGGAGGCTTCTCTGTTGATAACTCGAAAGGTTTACACTCTCGCTTGTTTGAGAAAGATAACGACTTACCAAACAAACACGAGAGAAGCGATGGCAGGAAATCTGCCAGGCTAAACAATCACGTTGATATGGATCGGTGTTCATGACAAAAAGAAATCTGCTGATAATTGATAAATTAGAAAATTGAGGAGTGTTGGTAAATATTTAAATCAATAATTAGTCTGACGTTGTTTTTGCGGGGCAGCGTGATTCATAGGATGGGTTTTCCGACATATGCTCAATGTTTATTGAAATGATCAACAAATGTAGAGAAGGCGTTGTTATTAATTTGTTTGGCAATGAGTTTGCTTGGTAAATACCAAAGTCGAGATATATTCTGATTCGTTTATGTGAGTGGGAGACTGTTACTATGGTTGAAAGTTATACAAATATAAAAATATTTTTAGGTCATTCACCAATTCGTTATTCGTTAATGATTTGCAGTAAAATAATTTAAATTCCATATAAGACTAGCCCTGTCTGTATATAGACATATCCATTTAGAGATTTCATATACATACAAAGATGACGTAACACACACACATGTGATGCACCTTTTAAAGATGACGTAACACACACATGTGCTGCACCTTTTAAAGATGACGTAACATACACATGTACTGCACCTTTTAAATTTAGTAATAGATACAGTGTGCCGGAAAAATGAATAAGACTGCATCATACAGCTGTTTCGTCCTCATAGGACTCCTCAGTGATGCTAGGGGCAAAAAGGTGGGAATCCAAAATGTCTAAACTAATGTAGAAGCAGAATGGTCAGGTGCGTAAAACCCCTTTAATTTGTGAATTTAGAAGTAAAATGAAACTAATTCTGTATTACGAAAATGTGTATGTTATGTACCGTGCCACTACTTAAATGAGATTAACTGTGGCTATGGAGGTTCAAATTAATTGTACATGTTTAGTATGCTAGACGTACAAAGACATTAACAATGATGTACTCAACTGTCGAGGTCAATATATAACTCGAGAGACTTTCGTGTTCCAATGTGGAGGTCCAAATTAATTGTACATGTTTAGCATAATAGACGTACACAGATATTTACAATGATGTACTCAACTGTTGAGGTTAATATATAACTCCAGTTCCAATATTCCTTTTTACTATTCGACAATTTTGGATGGCAATGTTCAGAAGTTGTAATATTACGAAGGTGAATATAAAATCATGTAAAAATACTATTTCATAATGTCCATTGTTTAAGGCTAAATCTATTTTTGGCGTTTTTGTCGTAGTTTATATGTTATGTTGTACATAAATACATAAAATGTTTGCGCTAATGAATGATATGCTTTCTTAATTCATACCGCATGATTCTGTTGGTACCTCTTTTCATCTGTTTGGTTAAATCTCGCTAAAACGCTTAAATTTAAGTACGCTGAAATTATCCCGCTTGCAGTAAGTCACGACAATCGTAACACCGAATATTGTTTCTCTGTGTATAATAATAATTTTACAATCTGAAAACTCGTAAAGAACCAAGTGGATTAGTTTTCGTTATGCCCCAATATCCATATAAATGATGTTCATATTTTTATAATTAGGAATGATATGCATTAATGGGTTTCTGTCGCCTTTGATACATGTTTACACTGCATGATCCCTGGTATGTAAGCAAAAACTAATGATTTCTGTATAAAGAAGACTGATATGCTTCATAGCGTTGTGCACTTTAACGATACATTTGTCAGGGAAGACGAGCTTCCTCAAAGTTTTAAGGCGGAAACCAAGTAACGTGCTCAATTGCTAAAGTACACATGGAATTACGAAGACAGAACTTCTTCTGCTGACAAATCGATGAAACAGGAACAGCAGTTATTTGGTTTTAATCAACTAAACTATCAAATCGCTGATACAAACGGTGAAAAGGAGTTTTTTGTGACGCAGTCACGTTCCAAACACAAAGGTTAACAAGTACCGTTCTGAAGTATGATCGTGTACGATTCCAGACATCCTCGTACAAGTACGAGATGATGGACAATCACCTGAAGAGTACAACGTTTTAAATATCTTTGTAGTGTTTCAGCCAAAGATGATTGCATCATTTTAATAAGAGGATGTCATGAGATTTGAGTACCGAAATTAGTTTTAATCATCGACGAAAGGTCACGAAGTATAATTGTGATCACAATATCAAAATTATTAGTTTTTGTGTACAGTAAGAACGGTATTGGTCGTATATAGCAGTTGTTTGCTCAAACTCAGGTTACGCAATAGATTGCACTCGTGCCTTTTCCCCCACGAACGCCATTGTTCTATTCCGCAATTAGGCATTGACGGGTATTGAGTCAACTGTAGGACCACGTTGTTTGTCAAAGTATACCGGACATATCAGAGTGATTGATATGTTAATATACTTTTATCATCACAATTGTTTTGAAGGGAATATATGCGTCTACAGGTCTTATGTCCTCAGTTATAACATCAAATTAAACACTACAATTAGTCAAAACGTTTTGTCGATCCAAAAGTACATTACATTTGAATCATTTTCGAATGCCCTACATGTCTGTCCTTTCTGTTTTAATCGAACAGATAAGACATTTGTACAAAGGACATGGTCATATATGATTAATAAATCCTATTATCTCAAAGTTTAAAACAGTAAAATCATGACAGATACCATCCTTGATACTCATAGGTATAAGTACATTTCCGCTTTATGTGCCCCTGGACTTATATTGTAATACGTTTAGCAGAATTAAAGGCACAGAGTTTGATACCTTGTTCCTAAAACAGGAAGAACTTTCGATGTACATCAAAACAGCTCGCGGTTCACGAAACAGGGTTTGCGCTCCTGTATAATCTTCAAGGGACATGGATCAGCCGTACCATTGGTCTGAGACCAATCAAACTCATAATCCTGCATTTGTGCTTCAAATTGCTATCGAAACGTCAAATAAAACATATTTTGGTTGTGTAAAATAATCTTTACATAAAAGATTACACATAAGCAAAGAAATGACATTTGGAAAGAAAGAACATTTCCTATCCCCTCTCTTTGTGCGGGTGTCTGTGTACGTATGTGTGTGTATGTGTGTGTGTGTAGGATTTTTCGTTTATGATGTTTTGTCCTCTCAACAGTCTGGGTCATACATAAACAATTGGCAAACAATAAAAGGCTGAATCAACGAGCAACTTAATTTGACAAATAGCTCCAATGGTGTTTGAGATATGCGTGTTACTGGGGAAACATGAGTGCTCCTGCACCCACATCGGCGATCCTCTAAAGCCCACGGGTGTATTTGTCAAGCAGTAAGCAGTGATCGGTGTGGGCTGGACTTGTACTGTATACTCAATAAAATTAAGTTTATGTATCGATTTATTTGTGAACATTATGAATCCCACTACCGGTATATATTCATTAGACAGAGGACAGTTAACAACACAAGCATAAAGGAAGTTGTGTGGGTGTTGAATGGCGTTAATTACAGCATGATGCACTGATCTTTGTTACGCTGACCTCACAACGAATTAATCACGAGGATAAAAGAAGACATTAAAGTCTACCTAAGAAAGTTTAAAGGAGAGAAAATGATCGGTCTCTGCACGAACCAAGGTTAGATTGCCACAGAAATGAAATACAACCACTCGTTACAAACAGAATCTTGTTTCAGCTTGACTAAACTTCAATTGTCTAAGAATTAAGCGTGTTTCTTTTTTTGTTTTTTGTTTGCCCATGCCATAGAAAAAAGATTGTGTTGCCGTTATAATAGTAATCATATCTTAAAGATATTAATATCACATATAGAAAAAAGGATAGAATTTGTTAAAAGCTTCTTATTTCCATATTTATTCAATCATCCGTATTTTGTATGTTGCTCTCATTTGATTATATCTCAATACATACATCGTGTACTGGAACCAAAACGGTACAACAATATGACATTAACACGAATAGGCTTTGATGTGGTTAGCTAAGGCGATCTTGTCGATCATGCTTAGTTTGAAGATGATACATACTGAATATAATCATATTGAACGAATGATCTAATGCATGAATGACAAATACTGGACGAAATATTTTCCATCAAACTGTTGACATTGACCGAAGCGTCAACAAAACCATAATCCGAATTCTAAATTGATTAAACTAGTAGCAAAATATGAACAAAGGAAAGATTAACATGGCGTACCTTGTAACAGTACAAAAGACCAGGACCTGTATTCATGAAACCGTTTTCGTGCTCAAGCATGGATACTGTGCTCAAACCTGCTTTCTTGAAACTCACTTAAATCATGTCAAATATCAAAAAGTCAATTGTAAGTACTGAAATTAGTGGATCACTGTCACTCAAACTTTGACAAAATAAGAGTTTGTAAATGAACTGTAGACGAATTAAGAAATTAGGCTTGAGCACAAAATCCATGCTTAGGCATGAGAATGGTTTCATGAATACGAGCCAAGGTGTTCCGGAAGAGAAAGCATCTTTGGCTTCATCGATGACACCCACTATTTCTTAGCATTATTATATACCGAAAATTCGTCTTGGACAAGTGCAATACTAATGAACAAATATGCGCGAAATACGCTTTTAATTTTAAATAAATTTTATTAAATATATTTTAGAAATTATTAATATCATCCTAAAGCTACAAACATCTGACAACATATATATAGACTGACCTAATGACAAAAGTAGGCTGACAAAAACACATTTTAGGCTTTTGTGAAGAAAAAATCAACCTTGGTCAGCGTCATACTTTTGGCATCATTACAATCAAAGAGTCATCATACCATGCGTTTTGGTGGATAATCTTGTGTAATATGAAACATGGAGAGGAATATAAATTTACAATGTTTACTGAACATGTGGTCAAACTTAATTTTGAGCTGAAAACGTTATTAAACTTTGATGATAGCTCTTGGAATCCTTTACAATGTAGTAGCCGAGTGGTCAAGGTGTCCGGACATTAGATATCATCCACTGGATTGCGATTTCGAAACCCACGTGGGGTAGTTGCAAGTAACTTACTGTAGGTCGGTGGTTTTTCTCCGTGTAATCCCGCTTCCACCTACTTCCAAAACCTGGCACGTCTTTAAAAGACCTTGGCTGTTACTATGACCTTAAAGCAAAATAAACAAAACAAATTTTACAATATGGACTGCAAAATTCGAATTCCTAAGTGTTGAGGGAAAAAACGAAACACAGACAAGAAAGAAAATGTTGAAATTACGTTGTTCCTTCAACAATCCTGAATTCAACGATTGTTCTACCGTTCATGATACGGCAATACTGTTAATGTTTCGCGATAAAGTGAGATTAAACTTTTTATGACCCACAAAACGGCCCTTCAGCAGCAACCTAAGTCATTCGTTTATGCCCTGTTCATAGAGATAACACGAGAGGCGTGGGCAGTAGCACGGGTCATACGGGGTTTGATGATAGTCGTAAAGTTATCCATACAGCGAGACGGAAAATTGGCGAATAATTGGACTGTCGTTCGAGATGCATTTTGAAGACCACCATGGGTTATATTTACATTTCCAATCATATACATCAGGTGAAACATTTTTTTACCACTAGCACTTATCGTTTGTTTGTTATCAATTTTAAGCGCCTATTAAATTCGATTTTCGTCGATGCAGCAGAAGACGCTTACTCTTCCAAAACACCTAGTCGTATTCTATTGTATTTTTGTTCATATTTTGCCCCTGGTTTAATAGATTTTGAGTTAGGATTATGGTTTTGTTGACGGTATTCTCTGAGTTTTAAAATAATAATAATTAATAATAAAACAAATCAAAATAGTTTTGTATTAGGTAATCACCAGTATTAAGATATCGGGTAGGTAAGAAGTGGGCTACATTAGTAAGAACATTACATTACCAAAAGACGAAACACGGAACTGTCAACCGGACATCGTTCGGTGGACTCGCGATAATCCGGACGCTGATAGGAATATCAGAATCCGGAAGGAGGGATATGTACGGGAACGGATTTATGCAGAAAAAAATACGAAACTATTTTTCAAATATGCATTCAATGATCATGCAGAGGTGCAAATTGCCACATTCATGCCCATGTATTTTGTTTTGGTTATATGTTGTTTACAACTTCCCTTTGCAAAATAAGAAAAAAATACGCCTCCTCTGGACAATTGTTTGCAAAACACAACATGCCAGAAATTATCCACAATTTGGTAATTGGAGTACACAAACATTTCCACAGTAACTAGAGAACTCTGAAGCCGTTATGATAATTTGACCGATACTTGGATAAGTATATCAGAAAGCCATACGTCACACCTAACTTACCACAGGTAATGCGGGGTATTTTGTTTACCTACAGCTTTAATGCAGGTGACGGTGAAAGTTGTTTTGACAAATAAATGTTTGTTTACGTGTAAATCAGGAGCTGGACTACAAAACAAAAAAAAAAAAAAAAAAACATTTGATAGTTTAAAAGTGTATCGGCTAATTTTGTGTAAGTCTTAATTCATTAAGGACGATAAGAGACCATTCAGATTCGCACATCATGTTAATCCACCGGTTAAATAAGTGCTTTGTTAGGTCGACTTAAGTGGGATCTGCAGAATCGGAATACAGTGGACTCCACTTAATATCACCCATGTTAATATCACATTCCTCTTTATATCATGTTTTTCCCAAGCACCGTTTTTCTCTATATATAATGGAATTTTATTTGGTTAATATCATGCATTTAGAGGTGAATTCCTCTCAATATCATGTTATTTTAACCAATCACATAAAATATCCAGAAAATGATGTCATTTCCATTGATGTATACAATTTGTACAAAATGTTGCATAGGAAATAAAAAATAACCCCAAGAAATTATTTTTAATTGAAATAATGTTATATATATATTGAAACATCTTCATATGTACATTGAATAGCTTACTTTTAGTTATGGAGATTGGAAATGCACTAGATTTAGTGGAAAATATATTTCTCTTAATGTCAGATTCCTGTTAATATCATGTCTTTGTCTGCCAAATACAACATGATATAAAGAGGAGTGCACTGTATTTTTTTTCTGTTTGAACTGTTTCTTCTGTCACCATTGCACCACTGGGGACACGTACCCAATGCCTCTGCCTACTCCTTCTTTTTCATCGATGTTTCCCTTGGCACCTGTTTACTTATGACCTTTACGGATGCAAGGACGTAAAACTCTAAACAAACAAAACAAACCCAGCAGATTCTGTGTGTCGATCACAAGTCAATACCGTGCTATCTTCTGTAAATCAAGGTAGCCGGGGCTATCGGACCAGCACGGCGGGAGTAGGACGTGGGAGGACGGAAATACCATAAACCCAGCATGACACCACTCGCTCTAAATATCAAAGCTGACTGATGACATTTCAATGTCGATTTCCGCAGCAACCCAAGTACCATCTCAAACAAATTAGATAATCGGCCAATGAAACTTGTGACTGTGTATTGTGTTATGTATATAACGTATGTATACTAAACAAACTCGTATTGACGTATCGAATGTATTGTGTTGACTATTACTTAATGATTTTTGTCATCGAAATATGACACCTACTTAATGCTTTGTCACGGATGACGTGCCAACAGATATTTGCCAATGCAAACACGAACTGATATTTCCACATAGTTTGCAATCACATGACACATTTAATTTACTGATGCGAGGTTTATGTGGGTGTGTGATGCCAACTAGTTCCAGAGCTTTCCTTCAATGAAATTATTGACCTCTGTTAAAAGCCATATATACGTAACTTTCGGCAAAACTTGAAGCGGAAATTAAGCCTAATAGCTTATTATATTTATAGATTTAGTTAAGACTAGCTGATATCAGCAATATTCAAGATGAATTCTTACGCGGTTACCGGTACAGCAGTAGTTGAAACTCGGTATTTGTAAACACGCGTCCATTTTGAAAGGTCTTCTACCTTCGGTTTGTTGTTGAAGTGGGCCACACCTGAATTATTTTCAGTTTTTGGATTTTTCTGTCAAAGGTTTCTTGTTACTTACCACTCAAGTTTACTTCGATTTAGGCTTATTTTTGCATGGTTATTAAAGGCCCAATATACGTAACTTCAGGAAATTTTTCGTGATTCTGGAAAATTCTGAAAAAATATCAAGCTGATAAAACTGCAATAATAAGCCTAAAACGAAGCAAACCTGAGCGGTAACTTACAAGAAACTCTTGACAGAAAATTCCAAAAAATTCAAAATGATTCAGGTGGGGCCCACTTCAACAACAAACCGAAGTTAGAAGACGGTTCAAAATGGACGCGTGTTTACAAATACCGAGTTTTAACTGCTTCTGTACCGGTAATCGCGGAAGAGTTCATCTTGAATATTGCTGATGTCATTTAATCTTAACTAAATCTAGAAATATAACTAGTTATTAGGCTTGATTTTCGCTTCAGGTTTTACCGAATGGTACGTATATTTGGCCTTTAACTGGATTTTTTGTAAGAATTTTGTTAGAATCACGAAAAAATTCCTGAAGTTACGTATATTGGGCCTTTAAAGGGATATGAAACTATTACATATGTTTTCAAATCAAAATTTCTGCAGCCAGCAAGAGCTAAGCATTTTGATCGATAGCTGTAAATCCATATAAACTGTTTATTTTAAGGGGGTATACTGACAAAGAACCTTACAACTATGGAATTTGAAACACAATGCTGTGTAAGAAAAAAATTCCATGTTAATATAGGCAAATCAGAACTGATTGACGCTTTTCATTTAGAAACAAAAATAATAAAAAGAACTATTACATGGTATTCAAATGGTTTCGCCACAACAGAGAACATATTGCCATATTCACCTTATCGGGAAACCAAACAAAACCGATAAACAGTTTTGACAGTCAAACAAAAACACAATTTGAGGGTAAATATGAATGTATTGTAATGGACAGCGTCATAGCGTTCGTCACTTCAACGTCACCACCTACGTCACGACGTCGTTATGACATTTAACTTCCTCTTCGTATGACCAGATCGTGACGGTCATGTTTTCGTATCTTGGCTTATGAGCTATAACATCTTGGATCACGTATGTGGCCTCGCCGTGGACTGTATTGCCCATGCACGACCAACAGATGCCCCCAATCAACCACAAACGCGCACGTGCAGCGCAAATCATAGGTTAATACAAACCAAACAAAGCAAAGCGCCTGTTGTTGTCGACCTGATGATAAACATAGAGGCAAAATATTGATGTTTTTATCACTTCAGTAAGTGATATAGGTGTTTGTTTTCCCCCCAAAAGACATAAACGTGTTGTTTTCGGTCAATACATGTTATTGTTTGCGTTCGATCTGGCTGTTGCATGCTCGTAAAAGTGACATACAATATATCGGCGTATGTCTAGTGTAAGTTATTTTGCATTAATTCCTTTATTTTTCAAGACAAATTTTACTTTATTTTACATAAGTATTGTAGTTGAAATGTGTAAATCAATTACTTCAGTTACGAAAAGAAATGCAATTTCTTGTTGGCGAGGAAAAAAAATGTTTGCAAAATTTGGACATTGGTAAGCTTGTTATTTGCGTCCATTGAAGGACAACAGTCAAAACCAAACATAAGTGGCGTTACTAATATTTCTATTGCAGAATGGTCAACGGCCAACAAAAAGTAAACAGTTATAGGGGCAAATACTGAATAATGAAAACTAAATGAATACTCTAAAGACCCATAACCCTATCTATTTTAATTTAAATATTGTATTCTCAATTTTTTTTCTTATCTTGTAGAAACCATTTTCAAATACCGTTGAATACGATACACTTGACATTATTGAGAAATTAAAAACGAAAGATAAATTTAAATAAAAAGAAACCATGGAAATTGTCATGTGAGGCTGGGGATCAGCTTTATTTGTTATGGGCAATGTTTTTATTCAATCTAATTAAAATGCAGATCCTATTCTCACTCCGTTGCATAAGGATCTGACAACGTCCAATGAGATGTCATGTTCTGGCGACCTTTGTCACCTCTTTACTTCTCACTCTTACATTTATGACCGCTGCCCCAGTCATTTGCAGCAAGTCAAGTCGTCACAACATCCACGTTAGCTTGTTGTGACGAAATGACTTAACGCATACATATGATTATGCCAGCTTTTTCGCCCATCAACTTTCGCTTTCTGGAAGCGGTAATTTCATTGCCCTATGCAAAAGGTCACCAGGACATGACCTCATATGAAACGTTGCCAGATCATATATAAAGGAGTGAGAATAAGGATCTGCATTTTAATTAACAATTATAATCAGAGTGAGTCCTAATTACAATTTTAAGCGCTTTCATCAATCTAGCATTGAATGAGCATTTTAAAATAAGCATTATTTCGGTACATTTGGAAGGATACAAATACACCAATACCTTTCACTCAGTATACACACATACAGTATACCCATGGATAGAAAGCCTCAGGAAGACTGTATAGCTGTTACCACAACACGAAACTCAACATGTATATTTTCTTTTAGACATATAGCATTATCTTATTTTCTCCTATGTGTGCAATACCAAAATAATCACGGACCCCTCCCTTTGAACTCTTCCGTGTTCGTTTTTAAAAAGCATACAGACGACGCACAGGGCTGGGCCGGTCGGGTTGGAGTATGAAACGGAGTTAGGACGGGCACGGGCTGCGCGAATCCTCACGGTCGAGCTCGGACCGCTGTCTTAACCATCCCGTGGACTGCCTAAGCTGTGCTGCGGCTTTTGGGTCGTTGGCTTCGTCTGACAACTAACAGCCAACTTAGAACTGGTACGGACCAGGGGACATAACTAAACTAAACTTATCTGAAGTTTATGTACCAGAAAAGAATGTGGTAAATACTCTTCAACTGTACAAAGTAAGTTGTAGTTTACTTTGAGATGTATCCTCTTTCAAAATGCAGATTATTGCATTCGGCTCTTAGTGAGTTGCCGTTATTGATAGAATACAAGTTGAGGCTACTCTCGGCAGATTTACCACATCAAATCACCGGAATCGACAACACTGTACATGTTTGTAAACGAAAATCTCAAAAATGTATAAAAAAAAATCAGTATCAAATTACAAAGCAATGAATACATCTTAGACTAGTTTAAGGTGGAAGTGCCAATCATGCAGGAAAAACAGCAAGTTCAAACATAGAATTGAGGTGTCAAGAAATTAACAAAATATTGATTAAGTATGCAATATTGAGTGAGTACTGGTGTTGCACAAGGAATAACTGAGTTGGCCGCAAACAATCACAGGATGAGAGGGACCAGCTAGTGCAGTTGAGAATGGTCAGGATAGAGATGTCAAGACTCTGGAAGCCATTAATATCGCGCTGTCACAAACCAATGAACGCAACTGTCAATACTGGTAGGTAATCGTTGATGGTATTTGAGAAAGCAGATTTTCTGAAGGAAAAGTAAAGGACACACGAGAGGAAAAAAAACTAATTTCCTGATTCTGCAATAGATTGTAGAGGGATGCGAAGGGATTCGGATCTTAGATAAACATAGATTGATAAAAATACAAAAGAGATCAAATTAGGTCCTCTGTTATATTGTGTCTGTTTCTTATATACTGATAGATTTATATGTATAATAATAATTAAGAGGAAAATAAATGATAAATGATAAAAATACAGACCAGGAAAAAACCCCAGTTGCACTTTTTAAGAATGGAATGTTCTCATTTAGAGGACTTAATGTTTACTTGAATGCGACCAAGATTTACATGGCGGGTGTCGTCGATGAAGCAGAAGACGCTTACTCTTTCGGAACACCTGGTCTTATTCTCTTGTGCTTTTACGAGAGTCTCCATGTAAATCTTTCCTTTGTTCCTATATTTTTTTAAATAGGAATTGGACAACGCATAATAAGTTTAATCAGCATGCCTTTAACTTCATGCTGAAAATCCCTTAACCATGTTTAACTAAAAGATAATTCAGCAATTCCCCCATATTGCTGTAAAATGCTCTGTTGGAAAGAATACAACTTAAAATAACAATGGATAACAATTTCACCTGTTTTAACAAGACAACGCTGACGATACGAAAGCTCACCTGAAACGCTGATTTGTACAAGAGATGCTGTTTGAGAACAAATGTTGTGACAATTGATTAAGAAATAAAGTCTGTACAGCGGTAAAGTCGAATTTTTATTTATAGTTGCATTGCTCTATTTTTGACCGCCGAAAACCGAATAGCAAACTCATGCAAGAGTTGATTTTTGCAAGTGCTTATGTTTAGTTTCCTAACAATCGGCTAAGAAATTCAGTCTGCACATTAGAGACACGAACGAAAGTACGTGAATACGGACAAGTCCCTATATACCTCGACTTGACGACTTCGAAACGGTTTCTCTTAATTCTCGCATGTTCTGCAGTTTACTAAGTTTGCAGCTGAAATCGATATTAAGAAAAGGAGTTTTCGATGATATTTACTATAATTGGAAATGCTTTTACGATAAGATCAAAGCACTAGAACGGATAGCTGTTCCTTTACATAGGCAGTGACACATGCGTTGTAAATATGCAAATACGGATAGCCAATAGCGATTACAACCAGAGGAATATCCAATGAACAACGGAAAGCAATTGACATCGGGAGATATATCAATTCCAAAGCCAACACCAATGATGAGATAGTTGACCTCTACTAGGACCAAACACAAGTGATTTTGTATTTGGCGACTGCAGACTAGAAATTATCTTGACCTTTCAAAAGTGCGGTTCTGATCGAGCTGTCAAAATAGCATGAGACTCCGGAAATAACCACATCTTATGCCGACAGCCAAGCGCAAAAATAAATGAAAGCGTTGCAAGTCTGACGGTCCCTTGACATTGCATAGAAGCTTCCTTATGAAAACTGTCGCTGACATGTAAAATGCAGATAACATTATACGTTATCTGATCAAATCAACGCATCGATCGAAAGGAACATCACGGCAAAACGGATAATGCTGAACCTGTCCGTTTGATTCATATTCGTTTATTAAGAAAACAGGGAAATTCTTTTGAATCAAATATGGTAAATAAAATGTATCTATCTTTTCTGTCGCTTAGATTTTTTTAAGAAGAATGGTCTTAACAACACGTATTAAATCGAATTCTAAAAAACCAAAGTCTTTCCAGTCTCTAGCTTTGATGTAGACATATGACATATGAGTTGATTTGAGAACATTATGTATGACAGAGATAAGTAACTAAGATATGGTCCAGGGATCTTATTTTGGTTTTTTTTTTCATGCGTACTGTACATAAACAATAAACCAGATAATCATGTTTCTAATGACTTAATTCTATTTTCGCCGATGTATAGAATACTCGCTCTGAAAAGTTAAGAATATGGGATCCAAGAGTTCTTTGCTGCCATACATACATGAAACATTTCTTTCAACAACCATAATTTCATAACGAACATAATTATTACAGAATAGATGTATTAGTGAAATTGAATATGAGAGCTCCGTATTCTTATTGTCTAAACTGTTTTTGACAAGTTTTTTTTCATTTTTTGAGTTTTTGTCTGTGGAGCAAAAATGATGCATAAGACTGGAAACATACTTAATTTGGCGCAAGTACATTTTAGCGCATTGCTGGGTTTTGGCATATAAGCGCAATGATGAATCAGCGCATCGATGATAATTTCTATATAAGCAGCATATAAAATACCAATTAGCGCTAAACGTTCAACGCGAAAAGCGCTAAAATAGGATTACCCTTGAAAATACGACCGTTTGCAGTAACACGACTCCAAAAGCCGTTATTACATGTAATAAAAATAATTCGAGGTTCTTATATACCGCTTTATCACACCTTGAAGATCACCTCAAAGCGGTTCACAAATCATTATCCGTGGTTGTAGGGCCTTAGTAACCAGCCAATATCGTTCTCAACTCCCTGGGGAGCATACAACCGGTGCTGCCATCTCGGCGCTCACAGCTAGCATTTTACAATTTCCAGCACTGCCCAACCACGTACTTATTTACAGCTGAGTAGACTGGAACAAGCGGAGTAAAGTATCTTGTTCAAGGATACAGCACAAGTGCTGTGACCGGGACTCGAACTCGCAACCCTTCGATCACGAGCCCGGCGTCCTACCACTAGACCACCGTGCCTCTAAATTACATGTATATTGTTAATGCTGGTGAACGGTGCTTGAGAAGAAATTGAGTCGCTATGTATACCTTTTCAGTTGCCTTTTGTATACCATACATTAATTCATTTTTAATGGGATAGGTAACTGATAGCAGTTTGAGATGAGGGACAGCTGATTTAGGAGATGTGCATATCTTAATAAACTGTTATTTTTGTGTATACGTTTTCTATTGAAGGATGGTGCCGCGCTGTCTAACTGACAAAGTACTGTTATAAAAGCAACGTCTAAAAGTTATAAACAATGCTAATTAAAATTGGTTGTTCAACTTCAAGTTTTATTTATTAATGAATGTAGCTTCCTGTTGAGTTTCTGAAAGTAAGGGAAACGTAGTATTACGCTTACTTTATTCCTCCTAAACAAATAACGTGGTTTCAGCTCTGCTGATTATTGAAAGGATCCAATCACTTGTTGTAATATGGTTAGGCAACGTTTAAGTCATGTTGCTGACTGACTGTAATCTTTTGTTCAAGGTAACAACACGAAGTTGTAGAATTTGTCGCATTCATGTGCTTATTCATAATAGGGTCGTTCATATTGTTTCATATTACCTACATTATGAGTACACTGAATTGTCGATGCACAACAAACTAAAAATAAAATAAAACCAGAACTTGAATCCGATAAAGTATGAAATATTATATTTCGTGATTGGACTTTCAAATTGTTTTTTTCTATTACGTCTTGCAAGAGACTAACCACATATTTACTTTAACGAGTTACATGTATCCCACGTGTTAATAAAAAATCCAAACATAATAACTTCAACGTCACAAAGAAAAGGACATAGACAATAATCGATTCCTAATTGGATGTAAAACAGAGCAGAGAATTTGTTATTGTTTGATATCAGTTCAGGTCATTAATATTTTGAATTTTGTACTGTCGAAAGATAACAGTTTGCATTGTCGGTATGCATTTAATTCGGTTTGTTTTTGGTGATATTTTTCTTTCAATTATGTAACAAGATATACACTCAACAGTGAAAAATGACGGCCTCGTTTTTATCAAGCATCGTATAAGGCGTTTCTAGTCATTGTTTATAAAAGTCGATTCAATTGTCGTTAACATAAAAACCCAAAATTGTATCTGTCATCGATAGCAAAATATCGCACACCACATTAATCCCGGCCTTGCAGTCGAAATAGTAAAAAAAAAAAAACCGCATTGATCTTTTTTTTTTTTGCGTTTTGCACTCAGAGCCGAGAATTGGTTTGTTTTCAGCAACCAGCAAATAGCAAATTGGCAAAATTGTGTTGCTTGAAAAATACTCTCTTTCTTACGTAGATTTGTTTTCAGTTTCATTCTTTCGTACCAGTTTACACATTTTTTAACACATTTATGCACGCCATTAAAATAAACCAAACCTAACCGTTCAATGTATGTAATGTAATCTATATTGGGACCAATGCCACAACCAAATAATTCGAAACTTTTCGGTTACCATAAGGAATATTATTTTCGGAAAAATCTGCTACTGAAATTTTGTCCTGGAATCAGTACTCTACATCTTGTATTCCATATTATACCAGTGACAAATTTATTGGCTAATGTCCCCTAAATCAAATATACAGTTGCAGGCGGTTTTACAGCTACAATTGGTTCACTAATTTCAGGAGATATGCCTCCATGATTGTCGTCGCCTATGGCGTAGTTGATGAGATTGTGTATGTATTTGATCAGCACAAACCTGCCTGTTAAACACAGATAATTGTCGTGTGGCTCCTAAACTAATCCCACTGAAGAGGTGAACGCCCGGTCGTTGTTCTGGTATAATGTGTTAGAGACCTTACATTGATACGTACTTGCAACTTTTCATGTCATATTTAGAATGTTTAGTACGTCGGCTATTGGATAACTACCATATTGTATTGGGTATCGTTATCATCCTTCCGAGGCTGCGGGAACTATATCTAGCGACTAACACTGTAATGTGTTTTGCCCGCTGGAAGAGTAGCTAGACGTCAAGAGAGGCACCCCAGGGCAGGATTAAGAGGATAAACCAGGCATGCGCAAGAATTCAACAAAAGTTGATTTTTGCCGATGTAGCAAACATTATACAGATTATAACGAGACAAAACAGTTTTTCACTAAGAAATATTTTTATTCACCGGCCCGCCATAAAATGGCCAGGGAAAAAGATTTAACCATTGGCCGTCAGTCCGTCATTCCGTCATTTCCGCTCATTTACTCATTAAGGAATAAAGATATTAAAATGTAATTTGGTATGTAGATTCATCATGATAAAATGCAGATTATGTTAGGATTTGGTAATGATGACTTATTATAAAGTAATGGATGATTTAAGAAAGTTTAATTAATGACAGCAAGACCCAATTCGGAACCCTGTCAAACTCCAGTCAATGCATTGAGCTAGATTAGGGATTCTCGTAAATGGTCTTTCCCTTGGAAAAAATACATAAAACTTATATTATATCAGTTATTGTCTTTTAACTGCAAACAGGTTTGGTCTCAATTTATATTGATATAATGTAGGCATGATGTATTGTTTAGAAATCCCTAACGTGTACATTTCCTTGCACAAGTGTGAATTATTCATATTTGTACGAGGATATTATATCAAATCTAGCGGAATTACTGGCCTTACACCCTCGATATCTAGTTATGATGATAACCTACGCTCTCTACTCTCCTGGAATATGTCATTTTTAAAGGAAATCACCTCGTATAGTACATATAACATACAATGAGATTTGAAGTAACTGTGTTTCCGGGATTGAGTGGAACCGTCTCTAAAGTAGGACATTTTGATGAAAAAGTATTTCTTAGTGAAATTCCCGGAGATCGCCAGTTTATGCTATTAGAATGTGTGAGGACGGTAAACAACAAAAACATAATCTATCCGACTCAATATGTCATAGTACTGCCATACTAATACTTCTAGAATCGAAATTATTATTTGCATAAAAAAAAAAGATCAAGAAAAAATCCAAAGTGTGTACAAAACCTTGAATCGATATCGATAAATTTATGTCGAAATGACAAAAAAATGGAAATCGACACGGGGACACTTGGCGAATATACGACCTTGTATTCGACAACTGATCGGAGAGAACCGCGGGCTATGATATGCGCAAAACGTATTAGCTCGTATATATTCCCGCCAAATGGTGACGACGTCAACAATCGATGACGTCGTTTACAATCAACAAGTGACGTTGTTCCGGTCAAAGTTCATCGTGTCAGCCAATCAAAATGTGTTCAAAGTTTATTCCACGTGTGGTATAAACAAAATGTTAAAAGGATTAACTTGAATCTTTTTTCTTAAGTTATGGAGGTATAACACAAAAAAAAAACCGGATTGTTTGTGTGTTATAACCCATAACATAAAAATAGATTCTAGTTAATACTTATAATTTAATCTATACCCAACGAAAATTCACTGTAATGATGGACTCTTTTCTCTTACAAATTATTACGCTCCTGCATCAGCCAATCAAAAGCGACGTTATGAACGGCGACATCATTTTTTTTCCGTTATGGACTGATAACATTGATGTTTAAGCCAATGAAAATGCTTGTTATTTCAAACAAGATTTAATTATTCAACAGTTGTAATGATTATTTGATACCCTGAGAGTTGAATAACACCCACCTATTGTGGTAGAAAGTAAATCATTATGTTGTGCGAGTCCTTACCACTTAAACTAAGTGATGTGTCGTTTTGTCCCTATGAGACACCGCGTTGCAGTTTACAGGTACCCATGCCATCACGCTACTTACTTACCGTCTAATCAATACAGATTCTGTCTGCGACACAAATCAGCCCTGTATCGCACTATAGTCTAATTTCATCGAAATCTCATCAGCTCACATCCCAAGAACGTGACGTCATTTCCGCCCATATTATCTCGGGGCGTCACAATCCTTTGTTATCTGGCATTGACAGGAAATTACATTTCCACGTAAGTGAAGACGTGGTCGTGTACAGCACTACCAATGCACGACGTTCTGTTTGGCAGATCTGTACCAGATGGTTACGTATATCAACGACTGTGCGTAATCTCAGAAATGAAGTGGAAGCAGAGGTAATGACATTTTTAATGGCGTCCCCCGATTTACGTATCACATGATCACTTCGGGAAAGACGACTTATTGTCTGGTAATACGACACTGGTTATAGTATCATTTATAGCACTTAACAGGGGATTTCTGTCGAACACTCCATGTCATATTGTGTTTTTATTTCTATTTCTACGAGTTTTGATGAAAATAACTCGTTTCGTAATTGACGATCCATGCACGTGTCGGAGGCAATGGTCTATAAATATAACATGGCATCTTTACCTGCATATACACCATGAGCTATGTGAAGATGATATTTCTTTATGGTGTAAGTGTTAAGTCATTGCCACAACTAAGGTTTATTGAACCATGTGACGAACATCGAACATACTTTTATTCATTTTGAATGTTACGGAGCCTATAGTTAGTGTACAGATTCAGACGAATACTTTTGCGAGAAATCATACGGTCAAGGAATGCAAAGAAAAATATAGTGTTTCGTTTACTGATGCAGAATATTATAACGCATAAATAGAAAAGAAAAACAAACAACCTGCTCCACCACAGTTAACGTAACTCGTAAAGGTGACGTAACACACACATATGCTGCACCTTTTAAATTTAGTTATAGATACAGTATGCCCAAAAAAATGAATTAAACTGCATCAGATAGCTGTTTCGTCCTCCTAGGACTCTTCAGTGATGCTAGGGGCCAAAAAACGCATTATTTATCGCCTGTTGCAAAGAATCACAATGAAGAGTATAGAGCATGCCGCTTCCTGCAAAGAACACATACACACATACAGACACGCCTTTACATGGCCTTACAAAATGTAAATTGCTAACAGGACAAATAATTCAGTAAATATATAAGAAGCATTTTGATTGTTTGTTGTTTTGAAATAAAAAACAATGTCCGCTACGTGTACAAACCATTTAGAGTACAACTAATCTGAAAGAAGATGATAAAATTCAAAATATAAAAAACAGCATTTCCCAAGAGACGTAGAGAGCAGCAGCTGTTTCGTCCTTCTAGGACTCCTCAGTGATACTTGGGGCCAAAAAAACGCATTATTTATCGTCTGGTGCAAAGAATCACAACATGATAAAATTCAAAATAAAATCAAAACAGCATTGCCCACGAGACGTAGAGAGAAGATTTATTCAGGATAATGAGTGATTATTGTTCTACACGCGCGCAGCGTAGCGTGACGTACGTTCACGTGCACTCGATCGGAAATACATTGTTGTACTGCATTACGGTGGTACCATCGATTAGCAAATGTCAGAACAAACATGCATGTTCAATTACAGCTCTGTGAAGACTTGCTGTCGATGACAGAAACCAATGGTAATGTATCCCCGCGACATATTCTCATTGTCTGTATCCTGCTTTAATGACAGCTTCGACCTTGATTACAAGCTAACTCGCCCTAGACGAAATACCCAGACAGATAAACACGGTAATCGAAGACTAAGACTTTTCCACTTGCATTGTTTTTTATGCATATCGGCGAATATGATGCATGTTGTTTTCTTAAATGATTCCTATGCATGCAATAAAGCAATGCTTGATTATAATGAAATACATGTCAACGGTGTAAGCAGTCATCCAATCGACTCTTATCTCTAATATTGCTTAATGCTTCATGACGTATTCACTTAATGCACTCATGTCTATTAACTTCTTGTTTTTTGTTTGTTGTTGTTTTCTTTTCCATTTGCATGATAAGGAAATGATAGGGAAATACTCACGGGGTAATTATGAAACGCAAATAAGAGTTGCATTTCAAAAATAAATCGCAATCGATTGCGTCCCCCTATGAACCATCTTTCGTTGTTGGCATATTGTTTTCAACTGAAAAACAAATAAAAAAAAACGAATACAAATGTATTTTTACAGCTTGAATGCCAAGATTAAGTGGAGGTGAAAACTAACAAATCCATTATGATTTCGAGTTAATTGGGATTTTCTTGACGTATTGTGTACGGATGTGACTTCCCAAGTGTAGCTGCTTTAATGACCCTGATTGTTAAAAATCAAAAGAAAAAGAATACCAAAGCGTCAACAAAACCAAAATCCGAACTCAAAATCGATCAAACTAGGGGCAAAATATATACAAACTAAGCGACTGCTGCTTCATACACGACGTCCGCCATGTAAATCTATGTCATATCCAATTAAATGTCATGGCCTCAAAGTGAGAAGTGAGGCATATTTCCCAATTACAACAAGTATTGTAACTTATGATTATGACCCATCCAAACGGAGAATAGTTTTGGTTCATTTTATTTCATAAAAGCAGCTCTGGTATTTATGTCGTCCGAATCGACGCTAGTATGTATGCAATACGCATCATTCTCTCTCCCTTTTGCCTTTACACACTCTAATGCATCACAGTACTGTTGAATTATGCAAAAGGAAGAGTTTTAACAAACAGAATAATCTACTTTTTTTATAGATTTGATATAAACAGTGAGTGTCAAAACCTGAAATGCATATCCGGAAAGTCTCGGAAAGGTGTGAAAACACTAACGGTCAGACGCCTTCAGATTCTCGCTGGTGCCTAAACTCTGCGTAATATCACACTTCTTCTGCAGGAATGGATGTAATAACGTTTATAATTGATCGGTATGACGTCATTTATAACATACGTAAGGAGTGCTTTCTTAGTGTGATGGTCATATGAATCTTTAAAACATTTACGAGTGCTATTTTGGCGTTCAGTGTTTTACAAAGATAAAACCTTGCGCGCTTACATGTAACATAAAAGGAAATTTTAAAACCAACACAAAATAGGCTTTAACTCCTTTCATTGATTTCTTTCAATTGTATTTTAATTGTATTTGAAAATCATTCACACAAACCAATGGAACGAGCCTACAAACAATATCAGGACAAGGCATTTGGTCAACAAACAAATTACCAGTTACTCAATATTTTGTTCAAAACAACAATATAAACACCAAATTTTATAGTAGCGGTACCCATAAACGAAAACACATATCATTGTTACAACACTGAATCTCATCTTAAGATTGTAAATTCTGAATGAAATTCAACGCCTCTATTCATTTGATCGAGAGTTGGCATATATTTTTCAGACAGTCTTAGATAAGATCATGTTTAATAGCTGGAGCTGACGTCAATGGCTTCTCAGGAATGATCGATACTTGGAGCGGCTGTAAAACCTCTAATTGATACAGGAATGATCATTGCGAATAACAATCCTCTCCTCATGGTAGATTTTATGTTTCATTAAGAAGGCTTAACAGCGGAAATCCTTGGGGGGCGATATTTAACTAGGCCTTTTCCGTGTCCTTAGTTCATTAAAAGACTCTGCTATTTCATAAGCTAGGTTTCCTCTTTAACAAATTGCCAGTTTATGATGCAATTACTTCCCATAAGTTGTTACGTGAAGCAAAATCAAAGCCGCTTTTTAAATAGCTCAAAATGTTTTACAGACATCATTCATTCATGTTAAAATTAAAAACAAATTACAGTTTAATTATTTATAAGCATTTGTTCTTATTTTGTAAATAACTTAAATTCACCGAAGAGTCTTAAGCCCGATAATAGTTACCAATGTTTAATTTTTTTATTTATTGGTCGTTTGACATGGTTTAAACAGGTTACTTAGTTAGGTTGAACGCAGAATCCATACTTGAGCATGATAATGGTTTCATTAATATAGGCCCTGGTACCTTATTGATGTTTCTGTAACCTTGATAGACATTGTTAGTCTTTATCATACATATACATAACTGTTCAATCTTACCAGTAGGAAATTCATCTGCAGGCGGTATTTATCTTCAAGTACAAGAACATCGATTTTCTTTGATTTTGTTTCTGCGTTCCCAAACATGTCATGACATTTTTTTCTTAAATGAAAACAAAGCGTTCGTGACATTTTTGTTCTGATATACCTGTATGTATTCGTCCTTCTTATTTAAATATTTACTCAACGCGAATTATGAAATATTCATACACCGAACAAAAGAACACGGCGTTTAATCTGCATAGGTTTGCAAATTCGGTAGCCAACATTTTTTTTTCAAAACAGATGCAAATTCAAATACTTTATTTGAACATGTTTGAGTCTTCTTGTACATTAAGGAATTTGCATAACAGAATATAAAATATTAATGCGGTACACACGCGAAGCACGAATATGAACAATATACAAAGGAATTGTTTCGATATCATGCTTTTAGAAATATCATTAGACATTCTCCTGATTCGTCATTCAAGGACTCGTTGGTGCATGGCACTTGGGAGAGAGAAATTAGAATTGCGTTTAACACACTACAGACCCGGTCAGTCATTTCATTTAAGCATTGATGACAATGTTTTTTAGTTTCAGTGGGGTATGAAAAAAAATTGTTTGTAAACTGTATGAATCCGCGTAGCGCTATACAACTAAAAAATAATTGACATCAACGCTTATAAGTAATTTTTGAAACTTATGTTCAAATTTAAAACATGTTTATGTACAATTTGACCGATCTAACAACATATTCTTTATTACAAATCAATACGCGACGTCAAATACCGTATTGTGACGTCACATTTTTCGCGCCATTTTCGGAGGTTTTTTTCGTAGAGAGTCGCATTCATCATACAATCAATAGAAAATTATTTATATGGCCATGTCATAAAAATGATATTACACACGTGTAATAACACTATTGTGATGTCATCAACAAAACAACGTCTATATGGCGTCATATGATTGTCTCGGTAGTGAAAATCGTGCTGTCACAAAAGAAATTTGCCTTTCTTATAGATAACTTCTTTGAGAGTTTTGTGTATTTTCTCATAAATATAGGTTATGTAATAAATACAATCTTATACTTGTGTCAATGTGATAGGGAATTTATTAAACCCGTTAAAGAATTAAATATGTCACTCGTCTAAAGGCTGGTGACATGTTAAATTATCTAACTCGTTTAATAAATTCCATATTACATGGACACGAGAGTAAGATCCTCTATTTATTATCTAAGGAAGGTTTATGAACCACATATTCAACAAATTACAAAACAGTCATAGGGGCACTGGTTACTTTCAAGTAATGTTTAGTAAAATTTGTGAATTTGGAAACGTTCATTTGTACACCCACCATGAAATCAAGGTCAGATCTAAGTAATGTCATGACCTCAAAATGAGAACTGCGGTATAATTCGCAATCACAACAAACATGCATTCTAATGAGCATATCCAAAGACGTCTATCTTCATATCATACAACGATGTAGAATGTTTGTCAATGCGACAAAGATGACGACCATAAAACTTGCTTATAGTCTTCATCAACCTGTACCTTTCGAATCCCTGTGCCGTAAGTTCGTTCGTGAGCAGACGTCATCTATCTCAACAAACACATACATTGAATACTACCATCATATTAAGTCCAATATTTTCATTGTTTGTGGTTCACAAATTACATTTAAATGATAATTTGATTTACAATGAAATAAGCTGAAGACGTTGGCTGCGAGGAGATATCTTGTTTTGCTGTCAAACTGTACCAGAACCTGAACTGGGCTTTGTGGTCTCAAAAATGATTCTTCACTTTTGCACTCGCGTCAGAATCAATTAGAAAAGATTGGCGCGATGGAGATTGTTTCAAAGTGCTCGAAGTATCTCGGGCATTTTTTCGTAAAATGGATTAGTGGTCCTTATCAGTTTAGCATAACTTAATAAATGTGCAATTTAATTAGACTGTCATTTATTTTATATCAAATTGTTAAAGATGGGAGCCGCGATGGCCGAGTGGCTAATGTGTCTCGACATTTTACCACTAGCCCTCCACCTCTGGGTCGCAGAGTTCGAAACCCACGTCGGGGGCAGTTGTCAGTTACTGGTTTTTCTCCGGGTACTCCGGTTTTCCTCCACCTCCAAGACCTGGCACGTCCTCAAATGACTTAAATGACTGTTAATAGCACATAAAACAAAATAACCCAAACTAAACTTGTTTAAGATGAATTGGGTCTGAGAGTAACAATATTGGCTGCACTGACCTATTGAGGTTAGTTTGATGATCCTACATTAAATAGTAAAAGAAAAGTTTTCGGAAGCAGGTTTTCGCTGTTATAGTTCTCAACAAACACTTTTATGCTCGTTGAAACTCCCCTATCTAGAACAAAAAACCGTTATAGAAAGAAAAACCCTAGGCTTAACAGATATATTTAATACATTTAAGTTGACAGACATTTATTTGGGAGTAGAAATGTCCAAGACGAACTGGGACTGAAATTTCTGAAATGTACGAAGTAGATTTTATTACATTTTTACCAGTGAATAAGCGAAATTATTCATTCTATAAAAGTGATATTTTTTCACTAGTGGCTGCGCACTCGTAAAAAATATCAAAATGTTACCATCAATGCTAGGCATCCTCTATTTTATTGATTGTTTTCATCTAGAGGAATAGTATGAAAGTGGACGCTTTTGAATATGCGCATTAGTTGCGCTAACTTGATGTAATTGACAATGATGACTCGGTTCTCACTTTCAGGTGTTGATGTTAACTTGCATGTGACCAAGATTTACATTACGGGTGTCGTCGACGAAGCAGAAGACACCTTTCCGGAAGACCTGGTCTGATTCTCTTGCACTTTTTAAAATGTGTCTATGAAAATATTTCCTTTGTTCATATTTTGCTTCTAGTTTAATAGATATTTTGAGTTCTAATTATGGTTGTGTTGACGCTTTGGTATTCTCTGATTTTTCATCAACAACTTGTATATAGCATTCTAAAAATACAGTGGATGAACCGACGAGGTCCGTTGCAAACAGAAAACCGATAGTGAATAAAATAGTTCTAGGTCAAGTCTGTGCAACCATTGGTTTCCCACATTGTGTTGTCATGAAACCTCTTAATTCGCTTGTTACCGAACAGATCCATTCCGTCCTATTACGAAAAAGTATCTCAACACCATTTTGGCCCGTATTGCGGGATAACGCCAATATCACATTTTTCTTGGCTTCAAACTTTACTCCGTTAGAAATAGTGTGAATGCATTTGAACGTTCACGCCTCCGTGCTATATGAGGAAACACTGTAGACAACGTTTACTAATTATTCACAGGATCGGGACATGCGGGTATGGAGGATTACATGTGTGACGTCATACCAGTGAATTATTCATCCGTAGTCTTTTTTAAGTGATCTAATCGATGAATCATGTAGAATGACTTCAGAAAATATTCGTGAAAAGCACGTTCATGGGAAAATATAGATATTTCAGCTATAAAAATATTTGCATAAATAATTGAACAAAAAAGTAACAGGAAATGTCAGAAAACGCAGCGTTTTATTATTGGTGATACAAATGTTAGACGATTAAGATATATTCCCTGACTAATATTAACATTGACAGCGCTCAAACAACCAGCATTGTCTGCGGCGTCAGCAATTACATGTACTTTTAAATACATGCTAGGAAAAAATATCACAGGTGATCCATTTCCTCGTTACTTTATTTAGAATTCAATATGCTTGCTGAAACAAATGATCTAAATGTCAACTCTATCCGTCAATACAAAATATGTGCGGACTCAAAGGGAAACAACTCTATCCGTCAATGCAAAGGTCGTGTGGACTCACAGGGAAACAACTCTTACAGTCAATACAAAGGTCGTGTGGACTCACAGGAAACAACTCTTACAGTCAATACAAAGGTCGTGTGGACTCACAGGAAACAACTCTTACAGTCAATACAAAGGTCGTGTGGACTCAAAGGGAAACAACTCTAAGTGTCAATACAAAGGTCGTGTGGACTCACAGGGAAACAACTCTCAGTGTCAATACAAAGGTCGTGTGGACTCACAGGGAAACAACTCTTACAGTCAATACAAAGGTCGTGTGGACTCACATGGAAACAACTCTAAGTGTCAATACAAAGGTCGTGTTGACACACAGGGAAACAACTCTTACAGTCAATACAAAGGTCGTGTGGACTCACAGGAAACAACTCTTACAGTCAATACAAAGGTCGTGTGGACTCAAAGGGAAACAACTCTAAGTGTCAATACAAAGGTCGTGTGGACTCACAGGGAAACAACTCTCAGTGTCAATACAAAGGTCGTGTGGACTCACAGGGAAACAACTCGTAGTGTCAAAACAAAGGTCGTGCGGACTCACATGGAAACAACTCTACAAAGGTCGTGCGGACTCACATGGAAACAACTCTACAAAGGTCGTGCGGACTCACATGGAAACAACTCTACAAAGGTCGTGCGGACTCATAGGGAAACAACTCTACAAAGGTCTTGCGGACTCAAAGGGAAACAGCTCTACAAAGGTCGTGCGGACTCATAGGGAAACAACTCTACAAAGGTCTTGCGGACTCAAAGGGAAACAGCTCTACAAAGGTCGTGCGGACTCACAGGGAAACAACTCTACAAAGGTCGTGCGGACTCACAGGGAAACAACTCTAAATGTCAATACAAAGTTCGTGCGGACTCACAGGGAAACGCCAATACAAAGAACGTGCAGACTAACAGGGAAACAAAGAAAACAAATAAATAATCGGGCTGATACGTACCAATCAAAGTGAACGGAAGTTGATACCGTGTGCTGTACTGGTCTGTACTGATTGACCCGATAGAATTAATTTATATTCATTAATCGTATTGTCTTACCATTTAAATTCGTATGTATATACACACTGCATCTAAAACTAGTCATGAACATTTAAAAAATATATATATCTATGTATATATAAAGTTACGATGTTTAATCGTTTTAGCAATACAAGGACGATACCAAATAGACGATTTGAATATGTAAAGATATAAAAAGCAATCAACCGGAAGTAGCTTAAGAGTTACGCTGTATCAGTGAACATGCTATTGATCTGAATCAAGGAGGCGGTCTTGTACTTTTATTTAGAATCCCACTCAAACCTACTTAGTTTGAGTACACTTCTCCAGTCGGTAATCGCCAGGCTATTACATGCCAATCAAAGCAGGATAACTCCGATGGAATTTTGAAACTGAACTGGTTACAATGTACACATCGATACTGAATGTGCAGAACTTGAGACAAAGTTGTCACGAAGGGAGTCACGACCTTGTGCAACGATATCAGGAAATTCGAACCTGTTCAACTGCCCGGACCTTTCGATATGATGGTAACTTCCTGGCCCCATACAGTACTTAGAGGCCATATTTCGGGATCGCGCCCCGCTCGTCTCATTCGTTTCATTTCTTTTCTTTCTCGTAAAATATTTATTTCTTACATAATTTCCCTTACAATAGTCTGGCCATTTTTCTGGATGTTTGTGTGTTGTTATTATCACATTGATAATTTCCTAAATATTATTACGGCCCCTGGTTCCAATTTTAGTGTGACGTCAGCTGTCTCGTGACGGATCCGGTTTGATTTCAATCGGGAACCGTCGGCACTTTCCGTAAACAAGAAAATAAGGAACGTTTACGGAAAGTGCCGACGGTTCCCGATTGGTTTGATTTATGTGCTAATCCGTCACGTTTGTAACAAAGTATCAAGTTTTTTTTGTTTTTTTTTTAAGGCCCTAACATCGCACATGATAAGGCAAGTAATTACACAAAGAAGTTAAATTATTTGTGTGCATTAAATGAAATGATAGGGAAATAAATATCCATACGTTTTTATTGTTATTTCATTATTAACATATTTGTAAAAATAAAAGCACGTCTTGATTTCATTATAGGGATATACACTAATAAAGATGATTATGGGAACATCGCATACGAAAACAGGGCAGATGTTACATGTAGCAATGGTGTTTATTTTGAGGTAATACGATACAATTGATTTAAGGGTTCCTCTATATTTTCTCTTCTTCTTAATATGAACCAAAATTGTAAGTGAAGTAATAGTATGATTAATTCTTACCATCAACATCTAGTTAAGTAACGTGTGAAAATCTCCTTACGTAACTTGTTAATTTCGCTCAACCCAGGTCATGCTGTCGGTATTTTCTGTGAATGTGTAAATTTTGCGTATGTACATGTATATTCGCATTGTGGCCTTTTAAACTGAACGTAGATTTTTATGCATGATTATTCACCCAAGGAAACAAAGAATGTTCAATAAACTATATGATGCGTCCTCCGGCGTTTTATACCGATAGCTCTTTGGAAAGCCAGTGTCTTGTAAACAGGCGAATTTGATGTAATGTCCAGTAATATACCTCTCTCAAATATGTTGTTATCTCCCTTGTTTGCTATATCATACATTTTAGCTACACTGGGAAGTGTTTTTTTTTTAAACAAATTTGCGCCTTGAAATAATTTATGATGTCATAATGGGAACTACGTCATCCGATTTTCACATGGCGCCAAATCATCACAAAAACACTTCCCGGAAGTCCATCTTGTATCCACTTTTATGTGGCCTATCAAGGGGAATAACAACACTTTTGGGGAAGGCCCATACTTGTGATTTACGACAAGTTAACCTCTCAACAAAATATGCTTGTTTTAACTTATTATATATCCCGACGAAGTTAAGGGGTATACTTCGAATTCGTAGTATCTCAATTCATCATCCGATGTCATCGACAGCAGCAGGATTCAATCCTGAGGTGATTAAGGGTGTATGTGTAGTGTTATATTATATCAGCAGGATTCAATCCTGGAGTGATTAAGGGTGTATGTATAGTGTTATATTATATCCAAGGTATCTGGTCTCCGAATGTTCTCTACTGGAAATGTTTTACTCATTAATGCCATTTTTGCGTTTTCATAAATGCCGTCGTACGGAAATATGGACAGTTTTATAATTATTGTATTGTGACGTCAGCATGATATAAATAAGATTGAGATTATGGGGTCTCAACACTTACAAACACGAAGGAAACAAAACAAGTAAGTAACGAATTCGATACGACTACTGTCAGTGTTTGTACGTACAATGTTCAGGTTAATGCTTTGAATATAAACTGTATGATATATATGTAACGTCATCAACTCTTTTCAAAAAGTCAATATGCAATGTACGTGTGTATATCAACCCGTAATTCCTTTCTAAGTCCATTTATCAGATCGCAATAATTCCTTTGTAATGATAGGGTTTCCATGGAGATTTTTTTACTCTGCTCTTACAACTCAAATGAAAAAAAATAATAATGATTTCGGCGTTCTGAATAATTTGAATTGAAATTTCGCGATATTTACTTTGAATTGTTAATCCAACTCTGAGAATTTGGTTTTGATATGATTTGTTCGAACACATAACATTAAAGGCCCAATAAACGTAACTTTCGGCAAAACTTGAAGCGAAAATCTAGCCTAATATTTTTTTATATCTTTAGATTCAGTTAAGATTAATTGATCTCAGCAATATTCAAGATTAATTCTTACGCGGTTACCGGTACAGCAACAGTTGAAACTCGGTATTTGTAAACACGCGTCCATTTTGAACTGACTTTTTGTTGAAGTGGGCCCCACCTGAGTTATTTTCAATTCTTTGGATTTTTCTGTCAAGAGTTTCTTGTTAATTACCGCTCAGGTTTAATTCGTTTTAGGCTTATTTTTGCATGGTTATCAACTGGATTTTTTCAGAATCACGAAAAATTTCCTGAGGTTACGTATGTTGGGCCTTTAAATACTCTGCTAAACGTGTTCAAATCTCTTTTCAGCAATAAAGGTGTACGAGTGGTCTCCCATCACCTAGCTGTTCAAATACTTCAAATATTTTTTTTTCATATTTTATGTTTCAACCAGTAATAATCTCTTCATACTAATTCGTGACCTTACGTACATTGTACACACACGTACGAAGCGGACTACATACATAATTCAAGTAAGTAAGTACTGATTCTAGGAACGTATACATTAACTTAATTTTGAGCTGTAATCTAACATACTGTAGATGAATAAAAATACATTCTCACTTTATCTAAATCAACATGGGGAAAACAATTCCAATAATGATTTTATTTGGGTCGATATTTCGAGTCATTTTGAAGTCATACCAATGATCGTTTTTAAATTGGCGGGTGAGGATTGAACGATAATTTTACATGAGTAAACACAACAGCCAACCCTGCGTCTCAGATACATAAAAATCTAAATATCGCAACGCTATGGGAGGATTAAAATATTCATAAAATCATATTGATAATTATGCAAGGAGGCCAATCTCGGAGGAAGGGATATAAATGTTGTTAATTGAAGTTGTGCGGTTTTTGTATTTTAAAAAGAATATTGTGCATGACAATGTGGGAAATGAAAGCACCAATTTTTTATTCTGTTGCACTCTTGTAATTATTTTCAGTACTTTTGTAATTATTTTCAGTCCTGTTTTAATTATTTTCAGTACTCTTGTAATTATTTTCAGTACTGTTTTAATTATTTTCAGTACCGTTTTAATTATTTTCGGTATTGTTTTAATCATTTTCAGGACTGTTGTAATTATTTTCAGTACTGTTTTAATTATTTTCAGTACTGTTGTAATTATTTTCAGTACTATTTTTTTCGGTACTGTTTTAATCATTTTCAGGACTGTTGTAATTATTTTCAGTCCTGTTTTAATCATTTTCAGGACTGTTGTAATTATTTTCAGTCCTGTTTTAATTATTTTCAGTACTGTTTTAATTATTTTCAGTACTGTTGTAATTATTTTCAGTACTATTTTTTTTCGGTACTGTTTTAATCATTTTCAGGACTGTTGTAATTATTTTCAGTCCTGTTTTAATCATTTTCAGGACTGTTGTAATTATTTTCAGTCCTGTTTTAATCATTTTCAGTACCGTTTTAATTATTTTCAGTATTGTTTTAAATATTTTCAGTACTGTTTTAATTATTTTCATTCTTTTTTTTAAATTATTTTCAGCACTATCACGTATCAATGAAGATACAAAAATTCTCTGTTAAAGTATTTTGTTGCAAACATCAAACTTTCAAAAGAAAGAAAAAAACGAAATTGGCCTCCTTTAACTTTCAATCATCTGACCCATGTTTCATGAACAAAATGGTTTCATGAACGTTTCTTATCTGAAAATATCTCCACAGGAAGGCATTACAGAATTTCAGAAAAGCTTCTTAAGATTTTCTTTAAGTTCTGTAATGATTTTCCATTTTTTTTTCATTTCAGGGATTTTCTTGAGGAACGCTGATAAAACCGGGGCCTGTTTTGTTTAGTTTTGTATGGAGTAACAGTTT